>OZ030009.1:139150113-140530113 GCA_964023405.1 Apodemus agrarius | reverse complement strand
AAAGACTCAGGGGAAGCACGTGGTCTTTCTCTGAGGCGGTGGTTCTGAGAGCTGGGCTGGCTTTTGAATGCCGTTGACCATCAGTGAATACATCTGTCACACTGACAGATCTAGAAAAGGTGATTATAAAATGTTTCCAGGAGGAGGGTGTTTGTGACCCGGAAAACCCTTCCATTCTTTTCTTCTGTTTAAAACGACATCAAATCATTTTATTATAATGTTATTTAACTTGTAAATTGTATTGCTATGCCCAACATAAAGTACAGTTTAAAGAAAATTTCAGACATATACCAATCATCCAACTGAACTGATTGCATTAGCTAGAGACTGGGCCCGGAGTTTCTCTGAAGTTAAGATTTTAGTTTTTTCATATTCAAATGTTACACGACAGCGGTTGACAATAGAAACCAATTTGTCAAGGTATCTGCAGACCGCTTGCCATGTTTTATGTGAGGTGTGCTAAGGAGGGAATCTTTTCTAAATCCTTGCCTTGCAGTCTCGTGATTGACATCTTGCAATTAAAAGTCGAGATTGAGAGACAGCATAAACCATGTGGACGGCTATTGGTCGGAAGAGGAGGAGATGGATAGAGCAATGACTTAATGGTACAATGAAGCTAAATCATGTTGCTGAGATTTTTTTTTTAAGCTGTGCCTTTTCTTTTAATGAGCCATGCGTGGAAGGTTAAGGTGCCGGTTTTGTGCTTCTCAGGCTGGGGGCAGGGCGCGCTTCTGTCTTTAATTCTGCTGCAGTAACACCTGTCCTGGCTGAGCGAGGGCTTGATTATTGTAATTCTCTTTCCGTAGGACTTCCAGCAGGGCTTTTCTCTCACTTGCTGCTCATGCGGAGTGTGGCGGCACATCTGCTGGCTGACTGGAGAATGGGCAATCACATTACCCCGGCCTGTATAATTTTGTATGTGCGGGTCACTGAGGACTCTGGCGATGTCTTTGTTTCTCGCCCCTTCTTTCTTACGCTGCCTCTGTATCTACAGCTATTTTTTTTTAATTATTCATTTATCTTTTTTTTTTTTTTAAAGGAGGCTCACTTAAAATTTTACCCATGTTCAGCTCATGTTTTAGGCTAAGGGTATTGTGTGTAGCCTGAGTGATGGTAATGATGAGGAGGGGGAGGGGGGATGATACGTTATGAGCCTCTATTTTAATATATTTTATTTCTACTTAGTCGAAAAGGCCTATAACACAAGGAAGGATTGAAGCACTGCCCCTATTCTATACAATCCACTCCGTGTCATCCTATGAATTCTAAACATACACTAATTCCCATCCTACCCCACCCTACCCTACCCACCCCATCCTACTCCACCCCACCCCATCCCATCCTACCCCACCCCACCTCACCCCACCCCACCTCACCCCCACCCCACCCCACCTCACCCCCACCCCACACCATCCCACCCCACTCTACCTCACTTCACCCCATCCCACCCCACCTCACCCCATCCTACCCTACCCCATCCCACCCCACCCCATCCCACCCCACCCACCCCACCCCATCCCATGTTATACCATGCTGCTCCTTTCTATCCCATTCTTTTGTTTGTCAATTCTTAAGCCTGGCAGCCATCTCCTGAGGTTGGTCAATATTCTAGTTTCATTTGTTTTTGTGATAAAATCCTCTGAGGGGGAAAAAACAACTTAGGGAGAATAAGTTTATTTGACTTACACTTCCTGACTATCATCAAGGCAAATTCAGGGAAGAAAATCAGGGAAGGAGCTCACAGAGGAAACCACGGAGGAATGCTGCCTGCGAGGCTGCTCTTCCACACTCGGCTGGCTTTCTCATTCAAGCCAGGCCCACCTACTCAGTGACGCTTCCTCCCGCAGTGGGCTAGCTTCCACCCCACAGGCCAGTCTGATAGAGTCGATGCTTCAACTGAGGTTTGTGCTTCTGGGGTGACTCTAGATTGTGTCAAGTTGACAATAAAAACTAAGCAACTCAGTCACCTTGCTGTAACCCCGCGGTCAGAGACTGTCGGAGGTGGCTGCAGAGGTGGGAAGCAGGGACAGTGACCTTCCAGGTCTCTGCACTTCTGGGTAAGTCTTGGCCTGGCGGTTTCCTCTTATTGGTGAGACGAACCTGGAGAGAATATTTTAAGGAACTTCAATTATAATTAAACTTTTTTTCTAATTATAATTAACCTTTCAGTATAGTTCCCTTTAATAGCTGCTCCATTTATTATTGTATTACTTTAAGACACTGACTCTAAGCTAATTTAATTTTCTCATAAGAGCAGAATGAATTTTAGGAAGCAAACAACTTTATTTCCTGTGGTTCTTGGTCACACTCTCTAGCTCCAACTGCAGTTTTATCTGGCCTCTAACTCAAAGTGGTTCTCTTGTCTCTGCCAGTCCTTGAGCCCAGTATGTAGTCAAGACTGCCTTTGGGAACTCCTGATCCCCTGGCTTTAGTCTTGTGAATACTGCATATTGTGATTATAGCATATTGAGATTACAGGCTGTTCTAGCACATCTGAATTCTGTTTTTGATATATCCAATTTTATCTGTAAATAAAAGTTTAAGTTAATAAAAGTAAAAGTGTAATTTTTTTTTGTTCTTTGAGTTTGAAACTTATCTTTTGTAACACATTTTTGTTCTGAAAAACTAACTTTATTCTGTAAAACCAACTTTATTCTGTATTCTTTATTCTCTCCTTCTTACTTTTTAATAAGTTGTCAAAACGTATAGTCGTATAGGCAGGATTTTAATTGGATTGGTGTGTAGACCAGACCAGGAATTATGTGGTTTTAGTAAACTAAAGAAGTTCCTTGAGAATGTCATGAAAGATCTTTACTTTGACATTATTTTGTCCTTGAAATATAAAGTGCTGTGCCTGAAGATTATTTTACCCAAATGCAGTGAAAGCAGTGTGTAAGAGACGAAAGCACCTAGAATTAGGTAAGGTTTAAGAAAAGCCAAAGAAGGAAGAATCTAAGAATAGTCCCATCGGGCTAGACGGTGATTCGTAAAAGCCAGGAATCTGTAATTGCTGTAGATGGAACTGGTTAAAAACAAGGTCATTTTATTTCATCCAGTAGTGAAGCCATTCTTGCTATGGAAATATCACTACTTCTGCTGAAATAAACCATACAGTGTCCATCTCAGGTTTGTGACTGGAGAACATACATCTTGGGACACATCTCAGGCAGGGAGTCTATGTCTTCTGTTCCGGTGGATGGAGGGGTGGCGTGGACCAGCGCTTGTGCCCTTGCAGCAGCAGGGAACACTGTGACTGGACCTTTGTGGCCCTGCTGAGAGTACCAGCCTATTGCAGGTTTTATAATTAGCATGGTATGAACAACATAAATAAACCAGTGGTGATTTACCTTGCTTTTATATTTCATTTCCTGGAGTTTTATGACTTGAGTTGTGCAGAAATCTCTATCATCAGTCAGCGGGTAGCCCACCCATCTAAAATTATTTCTTGATTGTCTGAGAACTAATTTTTCCCCAAGGAAGTTCAGCAATGAAACAGTACTGATTTAATTGTTGAACAATTCTGTTTTTTTTTTCATAGCTTTTGACCGTGTGTAACCTTCTGTGTTCTGAGACTACTCAACTGCGTTGAACTAGTGTTGTCTATGAGTCAGTTTACAGGCATAGGTGAACGCCTGCATCCCAGAACTCAGTTTTCTCCACAGTGCTTGGGAGAATGGCAACATCCAGGTAAATATCGCCTAGAGGATTTTCCTTCTGCCTGGTTGTGATTTTCTAATGCAATCAATCTCCCTACCAATGTACGTTTATAGTACAAATGCCTATTAGCTGAAACCAAACTTAGAATGCAAAGTTAAAGTCCACATGATGGTATCATAACACATGGTATTGATGAGGAAACTAGAAAGTACTGTGAGTTTTTCCTGCACATGTGTATTATCCAAACTCTCCACATTGCCTGGTCAGTCTGTTTTGCTTGGCAAGAGGCCAAAGTTATTCTTGGCCCAAAGGAACAAAACAGCAGGGAGAAGTTGGGTAAGAGACACATCTTCTCTCTTTTAAAGTCACACAGGGACCTTAAAAAGGCATCTCTCTGATGTTTATACCAGGTGATTCTTTCCCTCAAAGAGGGATGTGAAATTCATTAGGTGGAAATTTCATTTGCTTCTTTGCAATTGAATGTGTACACAATTGAACTTTTTTTCCCTCTTCTTTCTTGTTCTTTGTTCTTGTTCTTGTTCTTGTTCTTGTTCTTGTTCTTGTTCTTGTTCTTGTTCTTGTTCTTCTTCTTGTTCTTCTTCTTCTTCTTCTTCTTCTTGTTCTTCTTCTTCTTCTTCTTCTTGTTCTTCTTCTTCTTGTTCTTCTTCTTGTTCTTGTTCTTGTTCTTCTTGTTCTTGTTCTTCTTGTTCTTGTTCTTGTTCTTGTTCTTCTTGTTCTTGTTCTTCTTGTTCTTGTTCTTGTTCTTGTTCTTGTTCTTCTTCTTCTTCTTCTTCTTCTTCTTCTTCTTCTTCTTCTTCTTCTTCTTCTTCTTCTTCTTGTTCTTCTTCTTCTTCTTCTTCTTCTTCTTCTTCTTCTTCTTCTTCTTCTTTTTTCTTCTTCTTCTTCTTCTTCTTCTTCTTCTTCTTCTTCTTCTTCTTCTTCTTCTTCTTCTTCTTCTTCTTCTTCTTCTTCTTCTTCTTCTTCTTCGAGACAGGGTTTCTCTGTAGCCCTGGCTGTCCTGGAACTCACTCTGTAGACCAGGCTGGCCTCAAACTCAGAAATCCGTCTGCCTCTGCCTCCCAAATGCTGGGATTAAAGGCGTGTGCCACTACCGCCCGGCTCCCTCTTCTTCTTTTTAAGGTCTTGTCCTGGTCCTTTATTTTATGATAATAAGGGCCCTTTAAAGGAGGGGGAACACAGGCTGGGACATGCCGAAGCTTGTGACGGTGGCGTTCCTGGAGAATGCAGTGGACTGCTCAACCTGACATTACCTCTGCTCTCATGCTGGTCTTCCTGTGGGCCAAGGCTCATTTTGTTGGCTCGGGTCAGAAATATGCCCATTAGGCATCTCCGTCTTTCCAAGCCATAAGTCTCAGTCAACAAGACCACAGGATTCTAGGCACTTTAAATAAACTTTTTTAGTCTATTAAAACTTTATCAGCAAGGCATGGAGGTGGACACTTGAAATGTGAGCGCTTGGGAGCCTAAGACAGGGTGACCAGGAGTTCAAGGTCCTCCTCGGCCACATAGCAAGACTGATGGCGACCTGAGCCCCAGTCACCTTGTGTCAACATCTTCTCTCCAATAAAAAAAAATGCTGTCTTGACTTTTTACATCTAATCATTTACTAAACGCAATAGATTTTCCTCTTTAAGCCTTTCTTCAATTCTTTAGTCCAGATCCTGGTAACTCCTTTCTTCCTTGATATATTCAGGTTTTCTAGAGGAATTAAATTGATAGGATGAATCTATATTAAAAGGCAGTTATTATATTGACCTGTACAATATAGCCTGGGCAGTCTCATGACAGCCATCTCACCTACTGGAGAGGCTGAGAACCTGGGACCTGTTCCATCAGGTTGGATGTCTCAGCAGTCCCGCCAAGTCTGGCATTGACTGATGCAGACCCTGTAGGAGGTCATGGCAGGTTGGGAATCGATTTCAAAAAGGTCAGAAAGAAAATTCAGTTCGGATAGATTCATCAGTCTGGATCAAGACCTCAGGGAATCTGATGACAAATAGTTTACTACTAGCGTATTTAGACCTGATATAATTTGGAAAAAAGTTTCTTGGTATAATACAGTACATGGTGCACAAAAAAAGCATAATTATATTGAAACAACTCAGGGTGCAAAACATTTCTTCCAAGAAGATGGATTCTGGAGATAGGTTACCTATATCACTAGCCTAAGGATCTAAGGAAAGATCTGGCCTGGTCTTAGTCATACAGATAGCTTAGAGGTCATTAGGGCTATTAGCTACCTTCGGGCTTCCTACCTGGTGTGAGCTTAGGGAACCCACTGGTTATACAGATAATGTAAGGGTCATTTAGACTATTAGGTTTCTCCAGGTTGTAGGAGCTCAGGGAGTCCCTGGTCATAAAGGTCATTTAGATTACTTGTTATCTCCAGTCCTGGTTGAAGGAGACTGATAAAGCCTGGTGCAACAGATAATGTGGATTACTAAGCTACCCATCACTTCCGATTCACAGCTTTCTAGGTAGAAGAACTTTGGAAAGATAATCCCGTGTACTTAGCATTCTTGGTCTCCCTGGAGATCTGGGGAGGGGGAGGGGCAAGGACCTTTAGGCTGTGCTCCCAACAACTGAAGTTGTGGAGGATTCTTGGAGAGTGTACTGGCTGGTTTTGTGTGTCAACTTGACACAAGCTGGAGTTATCACAGAGAAAGGAGGCTCCTTTGAGGAAATGCCTCCATGAGATCCAGGCATTTTTTTTTTCAGTAAGTGATCTAGGGGGTAGGGCCCAGCCCATTGTGGGTGGTCCATCCCTGGGCTGGCAGTCCTGGGTTCTATAAGAAAGCAAGCTGAGCAAGCCAGGGGAAGCAAGCCAGTAAGCAGTTCTCCTGATCTGTGTGAGTTCCTGTCCTGACTTCTTTTGGTGATGAACAGCAATGTGGAAGTGTAAGTTGAATAAACCCTTTTCCTCCCCAACTTGCTTCTCAGTCATGATGTTTTGTGCAGGAATACAAACCCTAAGACAGACTGGTACTGGTAGTGGGGTATTCCTGTGACAGCCTGATCATGTATTTTGGAGGACTGTAGAAGGACTTTGGAACTTTGAGCTAGAAGAGCCATTGGGATGTTAAGAGCTGTGCAGGATGTTCTGTAGGAGCTTGGAAGATAGTGTTGAGAGCAAACAATGGAGCCTGGCTTGGGAAATTTCAGAGGGAAGATTAAAGACTCTTATCAGGGATGTTGCTGTTTTGATTGTGAAGATTCTGTAGTTTCGGTCAGCTGTGATTAACAAGAGACCAGGCAAAACCTTTGTATTACTGGGACAATTTATGCTGGTTAGCAGGAGCTAAGAAATTAGCAGTGATTAAGAAGAGACCAGCATCTTTAAGGGGAAATCTTCTGGGAAGTGTTTCCTGAGAGCATGGAGGCTGTGTTCCAGAGGCAGCCATGGTTATCCCTCCTGTTGGTAGCCAGACTTGGTAATGTATAAGAGTCCCAGGTGGTACTGGTTTTGAAGGCATGAGGGGTCATGAAGAGCAGCTGAGGCTTGGCTCTGTGAGAGGACAGCCTCAGTTGCAGTTGATGGCCCAGGATGGAGGGGGTCGTGCAAAGTAGTTGAGACTTGGCACCATGAAAAGAGCCAATGAGAAAGTGCAGTCTAGTGGCAGCAGAAGAAAGCAGTGTTTTGGAGATGACCACCAGTAACAGCAGCAGCAGTGGAGTATAGGCAGCTAGAGCCTAGAAGACAAGGTGTGTGCTACAAAGGGTAGAGCTGGAGAAGTGACCCAAGCCCTTGGAGGAGGCCAGAAAACTGTTAGTGGATCCCAGATATTGGATAGTTAGAGTTTGATTTTGCTTTTGATTGTGACTGTACCCTGATATTTTCCCCTCTTGAAATAAGAAAGTATTTTAGTGGAGCCCACAGTTAAGAGACTGAATTGTAAAAAGACTTGAATTTCAAAAGATACTGACTGTTTTAAAGGGATTGAAAATGTAATATGTAAGAATTTGTAAAGATTTGGACTTTTAAAGTTACTTAGATCTCGGGGTGAATAAGAAAGTAAGGGTTGAAGCTTAATAGTGATGTGTTTGTGTGTCAGGTTGACAAGGGGTCAGTTGTACTGGCTGGTTTTGTGTGTGAAGTTGACACAAGCTGGAGTTATCACAGAGAAAGGAGCTTCAGGTGAGGAAATGCCTCCATGAGATCCAGCTGTAAGGCATTTTTTTCAATAAGTGATCAAGGAGGGAGGGCTCGGCCCACTATGTGTGGTGCTGTCCCTGGGCTGGTGGTCCTGGGTTCTATAAGAGAGCAGGCCGAGCAAGCCACAGAGAGCAAGCCAGGAAGCAGCACCCCTCCATGGCCTCTGCATCTGCTCCTGCCTCCAAGTTCCTGCCCTGTGTGAGTTCCAGTCCTGACTTCCTTTGGTGATGAACAGCAATGTGGAAGTGTAAGCTGACTAAACCCTTTCCTCCCCAACTTGCTTCTTGGTCATGATGTTTTGTGCAGGGATAGAAACCCTGACTAAGACAGAGCTATTGCTCTTCAGTCCATATGGGAACCCTGAAGAAGCTAGGTTCTCACATTGGAAAGGAATGCAGAATCAATAGCAGCATCAGCCAGCAGGGTGGGTGAAAGCAAAGGCTAGGCTTCAACGTGAGTTTAGGGATAGTCTGGGCAGCATAGTGACATCTGGCTCAAAAACAAAGGACGGAAGGAAGGAAGGAAGAAAAGAAAGAAACAGTACATTAACAAAAAGTACTGGTAATAGTATTACCAATTACTATCCTTTTGTGTTTTGAATCGGTAAGAATGTTATAGTACATAGGGCACACTGTTAAATATGCTTCATTATATGTTAAAAAACCCCACCCATTGTTCACAGAATTACACTGCTCTTATGAATGATTACAATCTGCTAATGAGATGAGAAGCAGTCTAGTCTCTGCACACTGCTGTTTCTGTCCCTGTCGTGGTGTGTGTGTGTGTGTGTGTGTGTGTGTGTGTGTGTGTGTCCTTTTCTGGTTAAAGGGGAAAGCTTTTCAGAGTCAGGTGGAGAGGGACTGGCTGAAAGGGTAGCAGTGTGGACAGACGGCCCCAGTGGGAGGAGGACACTCCCGAATTGAGAAGTAGGATCCATCCATTATTTAAAAATAAACAATAAGCAACTTTGGAATCGCAGTGCTGTGTTTCCTTCTGGGATTCAGATGACTACACAAACCACTTGAGTTTCATTTTTATGGTTTATGCAACTCAAGGGGATTATATGCTCATGATTTACAGTTGCTGGTCTCACATAGTGTTTATGGCGCCGTATGCTATGTATGATGCTATCGTGTGCATGCCTGTACACAGAGTTTAATTAATGACCTAGAGATTATCCTTGGCCTGACTTATTGATGTCCCAGTGCTGGAAAATGAGTGCTCACACGCCGAGGAGTCGAGCAGTCAGGGATGAGAGCTGCAGCTCTGGACTGGAGTGCATTTCACGCCGCTGCCTCCTCACGGGCGTGTCAGCTGCTGATGTGGTGTTTGGGATTCTGCAGGTGCCGCGCGCCTGCCTTTCCAGCTCAGCCTGCGCTCTTGTAACCAGCAGAGAATTAAAAGTGAAATGAGACTTCGAGGCCTTTGATTCAGCTTTCCCCTGTATTTTTGGGACGCGCACACAGATGTAAAAGCAGTCGAATTTCTGGCTACTCTTCGCTGCAGAAGCAATTAGCTTCCCTATTTTCTGCAGTTGGGGTGAGTTCTGCAGTGTGCTTGTGTAAGGATATCTTTTCAGATGTGAAAAGAAGAAAGTCATGGATTCAGGTTGCAATAAAAAAAAAGGCTTTTTTTTTTTTTTTTTTTTTTTTTTTTTTTTGTATCTTAAAAGTAGCTCTTGCTGGAAGCAGATTTCAGAATGCTAAACCAGAGAACAGTTTAATTAGATTGAGTTCAATGGTTCTCAAACAAAAAGACCAAAAAAAAAAAAAAATCCCCACAGGTCCTTTTCTCAGGAAGGCATGTGGAGAAGCCAACAGATGAGACAGTAGCTTCCTGAGTGTCTCTGGCCCACGCTGGCTGAGGGGGCAGCTGGGAGAGGGGTTAAGATGGCTAATTGTGTGGTTCAGGTAATCTGCTAATGGGTGTTTTACTTAATCTCTTTGTGTCTGTTTTTCTGTCTACATAATAAGGATGACAGGGCAAGGGTTCTACCATAGAGTTATTGTGACATTTTAAATACACGAGTCATCATTCAGATAAATGTCCTGTATGTGGTACTTTGTGTCAGCTACTGTAGCTGATACTGGACTTAATCAAAGGCTCAGGGAATTGACCTGTAAATCTCTGAGCTACTCAAATACTTATTGAGTACCTGCTGTGTCCAGAGGTACGTGCGGGGAGACGGTGGTGAGTGACACAAAGGTTTCCCTCTTCCATGTCTCATAGTCTGGTGGTCTGGCACAGAGGCTGGCAAAGGTGTCTTGTGACAGGCCAGAGAGCAAATGTTTCAGACTTTGTGGTGACTCCTGAGAGCAGAGGGCAGGAGGAGGAGGAGGAGGCCATTGTACAGATCCTGATGAGAGCTGACGTAGTCCCTGGCCATGCAGTGATGGGTGGCGACAGATCCTGTATGTGTGCTTGGGAGGTGGCATCAGTAGGTAAAAGAACATGTGCTGGAGGTGAAGCGTGAAGAACGGGAGGAGGCACGGATGAGCATTTGTCCCTAGAGTCACACACAGCCCAAGGCCATTCTTCAAAGATGGAGGAATGGGAATGTGGGGAGGATTGACTTTCTTCAAGTCCTATCGGTAAGGAGTGACTGACCACACCCGGTCCAGGAGGTTCCCTGCTCTTCATCAGCTTCCTTTCTTCCTTCTCTTCCTCTTGTGTGGTGCTTTGGGGTGGAGGGGACAGTCTTTTCTTTTCTTTTCTTTTCTTTTTTTTTTTTTTTTTTTTTTACTGTGTTAAGGATGTTAGTCAGCAATAAATTATTTGTTATAGCGTTGGCTTCCTGATCCACTGAACACTGAGTTCAGTGACAAATCCACACACTGCTGTGTGTTCCATAGGCAGTCTCTTGTTTAACTTTCACCAGGGCCCTGAGAGAGGCGCTAATCTGATTTCTATTTCAGGATGAGCAATGAAGTCCATAACTGCTCGGTGACAGTTGGTGTTACGTGTCAACTTCACTGGGCCGGTCAGCTGGTCAACGCTGTTTTTGAGTATTGTTTGTGAGGATGGTTCCGAAAGGGATCAGTTTGGACTGGCAGATTGGCATGCCTGGCTGACCAGGCACAGTCCGCTTAATTCAGGATCCTGGTAGAAAGGCAGGGAAAGCGCTGGCACGATGGCTTCGCTGGGAAAGACACAAGCCTCATGACCCGAGTCCCATCGCCTGGACCCACATGGTGCAAGAAGAGAACTGATCCCTACAGCGGTCCTCTGACATGCTCCATGCACCACGAAGTAAACGAAGACAGAGGGTGATTTGCTCTCTGTGCCTGAGCTGGCCTGTCCACATCCCCTCCCCCACCTCTTAGACATCGGTGCCCTGACTATTTGGCCTTTTACTTTGAATTGAGATGAATGCCACTGGCCCTGTGGCATCTGAGCTTGAGCTGGAACTATCGTCATTTCTTCAGCAGATCCTAGGACTTCCTAGTCCCTATCATATAAACCAACCTTTCATAATTGTCTGAATTATGGTTTCTAGTGCTGTGATAAAACACCATGACAAAATCAGCTCGGGGAGGAAAGGGTTTATTTGAGCTTTTAGCTCTCGGGTCACATTCTATCAGAACTCAGCAAGAGGGAAGAACTCAAACAGGAGCCTGGAGGTGGGAAGGGAAACAGAGATCGCGGAGGAGGAATGCTTACTGGCTTGCTTCTCAGGGCTTACTCAGCCTAGTTCAGACAGCACCCAGGACCCCTAGCTTAGAGGCCACACCTCACACAGTGAACTGAGTCATTCTCCGTCAATGATCAGTCAAGAAAACGCACAACAGGCTTGCGCATAGGAAAATCAGGTGGGTGTCTCTAATAAATATGTTGACAGTTTAATGTAGGTATATGCCCAGACACAGTTTAGTTGGGTCAGAAGGTAGTTCTATTTTAATTATTTAAGTTCTCACTTGCAGTGTATAGGGCTCCCTCTCCCTACATTTCTGCCAACACTTACTGTCATTTGTCTTCTTGATCTTTAAATGTTAATTTGTCTTTGTTTCTTTTATGGAGTTCTACCATATCACTCTGTCTCTTTCTTTCTTTCTTTCTTTCTTTCTTTCTTTCTTTCTTTCTTTCTCTCTCTCTCTCTCTTTTTCTCTTTCTCCTCTCTTTCCCCCTATCCCTCTTCCTCTCTCTTCCCCCCTCTCTCTCCCTCCCTCCTTCCCTCCCTCTCCCCTCTCTCTCTTTCTCTTTCTCCTCTCTCTTTCCCCCTCTCCCTCTTCCTCTCTCTCTCTCTTTCTCTCTCTCTTCCTCTATCCCTCTCTCTCCTTAAATGCATACAATCATCAGTCGTTGTTTCTCACTGTTCTTTGAAAGCACACCGAGGCCAGTATAGCTTCCTTTCTGTTCTTTATTTACTATTGCCCAGTAGTGAAAATATACTGTGAATGTGTGAGAATATGGCAGAATTTGACTAATTAAAATTTGCATGTCACCAGGAATAGATGAACTCAATCCACAGTCCCAGTGGGCCCAGTGGCCCAGTGTGTTTTATCTTTACCTTCACCCTGCCATAGCCGTGTCTCTTTGAGTCATCTCCAATTCTCACACACCCGGGGTTGTGTTGTCTTCACTTTGGAGCCCACACTCACATCCCGACCTCCAAACATCCTGCCAACTCGTCTTCATAGCCCATCCTCAGTCTCACCACTTCTCTTTACTCCTTCTAGAGGGACCCAAGCCACTGCCGTCTCCGCCCTTGACCACCGCAAAAGCTTCTCCTTGGCCTCTTCTTCTGCTCTCGTTCCTGTGTGTTCTTCTCAGGCACTGCAGTAATATGTCACTCTTCCGCGCTCACCTCTAGTGGCTTTCTGTCACAACCAAGGACCTCACATCCCCTGAGTCCACAGCTTGCTTGCATCTTGGTTTCTCCCCTTTCTCTTCACTCCCCCAGGTCAGCTGGCTTCCTTCTCTCTGCTCCCACGGGGATCGATGTAGCTTCTGCTCTCGCTGCTCTGTGCTGTCAGCGTTGTGTGGTCAGGGACGCATATTCCCACATCTCTGCTCCACCAGTACTTTGTTTCTGCTCAAGCTTCGTCGTCTTGGAGAGCGCTTTCCTGCCCCACTGTTCTCTCTGCCCCAGAACCCTATTTTCCTTCAAAGTACCCAACTCTGTCCATTTTATTTTTATTTGGCTTTCTGACCCCACCCCCTCAGATTCTAAATACCTGTACAGTGTCTGGGATTCAGTACCTGGGAAAATAACTGGGCACACTAAGGGATTATTAAATATTTAGGATCACAAATTACTGGAGAACTGATATTAACTTAGGAAAGGAGACTGCTGGATATTTGCAGAAATACTTGTGGCGAATGAAGCAATGAAAAATAGAAGGCGATCTGTCTGAGGTTCGTTTTCTTCGTAGTGCACAAGAATTTACCTTCCCTAGGGAACAAAGTTAGGGGGAGTGGGGGACATTTCCCCAACCTTTTCTGTTTTGCCGGCTTGTTGCCAGCCTATGGGAACCTTACCCTCCTGATCCTGTTGGCTGTTAGTTTAGGAGAGCGGCTGATGGCTACTCTGAAGTATTGTGAGCAGAATGGCCGTACTTTCCCATGTGGCCCCCTGTACACGAGTCTCACTGGGAATGGGCTTATAGAATCTTCTTTCCCTGGGGGGGTTAAGAGGCATGGAGAGAACCCCTTTGTCCGCTTGGGAACAGAGCCCCTCAGGAGGAGCTTAGTGTTGAATAGCAGAGGCACTTGCAGGGAACCTCTCTGAGGAATTTTTGCTTAGGCCTCCCAGGGTAGAGCAGTGATTTGTAGCAGTTTTTGGGTCTTTTATATTCCAGCTTCATCGCTCTCCATTGATTTTGCCATTTACAGCTTATAATGGAAATGAGGATCATTGGTACAGATGGGGCTGTTGCAAGATGCTTCTCAGCGTCTTGCAGCGGGGGCACTCCTGGGGAATCAGCTGGATGGAATTTTGCTTTCTTAACTTTGCTCTGAATTTCAGGAAGTTGGGGCTACTGGAAGGTGGACATCAATTCTGCTGATTGGTTTGTATTGTGCCATGCGAATTAAGACTACTTCCTAACATGAAGGCTTTGAAGAATAGACGTTTATGAACTGTGGCTGTGCATATAAATTTTTGGAGTATATTTTGCTAATATAGGATGAAAAATATGTTGGGACAGATTCCCTCCTCTGAATTCTCAGGACCGGCAAAAGTTAATTTGGCTGTAGTTTTGATGATCACACCAGTGCTATAAACAAAGCTGGAATTTATTGCGCTTTAGGAAAACACTATACATATATAATACCTCCAGTACATATAGAGAGCAGTTGAGAACACAGTTAGATGTGCTAGAAGGAATGGGGCAGGGGACTCTGTGTGCCTGCAAGGAGCCAGCTCCCTCACCTACGCCAAGATCTTCACGGATTCCTGTTCCGTCCTCTGTTCTCAACATCTTTCTTTGTCATGCTTCCCAGCCCAGAGCAGTTAAGAAGCAGCAAAGTGGAAGAGGCCAGAGGAGGCTGAAAAACGATGTCATTCTGATGGGAGAGAGAAATGACAGCTGACAGACTGGTCGTCAGCAAAGTGACAACCGAGCTAAACCAGAAATTCAGGACTGCCTCTGGCCGTTAAGGCGCGTTGGGATTTTGTCTGCGAGGGCAGTGTAGACTCACTGTGGGGAGCGCCTGAAGATGTGACAGATAAGTAGGGGACGTAGGAGAGGATGGTTTGAACGAAGGATGATGGGAATATCCAAGATTTGTTTATGTCCATGTCAAGTTAAAGAGCTAGTGCTTGGGGAAGAAGCCAAGCAAGGCAGCAGCTAGGAGCTTAGGGTGTGGTGGCTTCTGAGCTGGTGTACATGAGTATTATATCAGTAAGCAGGAGTGGGCCAAAGTTCATGTGGGTAGCTAGAGTGTTCAGGAATGACATCAGAAGTGTTTGGGGGTTTTGAGACCAGCTTTCTTCACTACCCTAATTTAGAATCACGTGTGGAACAGTGCTTTGAACACAGAGAAAGGAAGGAAGGGGCACAATGACCCTAGAGCATACCATACACCCAGGCACAGTGTCTGGTGGGGCTGGGACTTGACATGACTAGGGACAGTGAGGGAATGAAGAAATGTCACACACACAGAAACACATATAGAAAAGTGTGTGTGTGTGTGTGTGTGTGTGTGTGTGTGTGTTAGGTAGCACCCTCTACTGTAGCAGCCCAGAAGCTCAACCTGTTGATTAGGTGCAGCAGAGGGGAAGGCTGGCCAGTCTTGGTAGGAGGTCTCAGTAGGAGAGCAGTCTTAGGATATAAGCATCTGGGCGGAGGAAGCTGCAGTTGCGAGCCTCTGCACGCACTGGCCAGTGTTTCTGAGAGCTTGTGCTTGCAGATACTGACAGTGTTTGCACTGGGGACGAGAGGAAGGATTCCCCGTCCCTCTGAGCCTCACCTAGGAGGAGGGAGGGGCTTTGCATAGCCACGGGTCTGACTCGTTGGGTCCTTGAGATGGCTGAGCCCATGTCACATGAGACACAGTCACTCAGAACTTCACCCTATTCAGTCAAGGCTTCCTCCACTCTGCACAAATAGTGTAGAGTGCCTTTTTAATCTAAGTGTACAACAAGATTTAACATTAAATATTGACAGTATCATGTGTGTGAAGCATCCATCTATCTATCAATCTATCTATCGATCTATCTATCTATCTATCTATGTGTTTGTATGGTGTATGTATGTATGTATGTATGTATGTATGTATGTATGAGTACAGATACATGTGCTAGTTCACCTACACATGGAGGTCAGTGGCTGATATTGGGTGTCTCTCTCTGTTACTCTCCACTTTATTTTCTGAGATCAGGACTCTCACTGAATCTGGAGCTCAAAATGTAGCTAGACTAGGTGCCCAGCGATCCTTGGGCATTGCAAATACGAACTGCCATCATGCCCGCTTTTTTATGTGGCTGTTGAGGATCTAGACTCCAATTCGTATCCGTACTTGGCAATCTCTTTACCCACTGAGCCTTTGCCTCAGCTCTTGTGTGAAGTTTGTAGAGAAACGTGTGTTTGTGGTATGTTCAAATCAGGTACGAAATAAACAGTGCCTAGAAGTGAGGAGCTCGCGGCTCCCTGGTCAGAATGGGTTCTTTTACTTGCTTGCTACCAATAGCATCTGCGGACTTATCTAGCCTTCGCCTTCCTTCCATGAGCCAAAAGAGCCCTTTTAATGGAAGGGGTCTTCTTCCTTCTGCCTTCCTTCTGAGGTGATTCTTGCACATTCACTCAAGAACCAAGTCCCATCAGGTAACTTTAGAACCTAACTTACGAATGTGTTTTCTCTCGTTCACCCAGATACTTAAACATTTCTGTGCCTGATCTACAAATCATTTCACCAGGCTGCCATCTTTAGAAATGTTTCCCTGCCTCAATTATCTAGAGATGAAAGTAAAGTAAAAGAAGAACTAGTAGAAGGGTACCAGTTAGATACGGCAAAGGGAGCAAGAAGGGAATAAGGAAATGGATGTGAGCAAAATATGAGCGAACATTTCATGATGAGGGCCATCGTTTTATACAATGGCATATATCATAATAGTAGTAATAAAGGAAACAACTTTCCATTCAAAACATGTTCTGCATCCTACTCTGCCCTGCCAATGTTTTGTAAGGAGTCTACAGTCTACCTTTCCTGTTTGTTATAGCTTGCTTTCATATTGCTGTGATAAAGTCACATCCCAAAGCAGCTTTGGGAGAAAAGGGTCTATTTCATCTTACAGGTTCCAGTCCATCGCTGAGGTAGAAATGCAAGACAGGAGCTTGAGGCAGAAACCAATGGAAAAATGGTGTTTGGCGCTTGCTCAGACACCTTTCTTATGTAGCTCAGACCCTCCGACCTGTGGATGGCGTGTCCCTCAGTGGGCTCTTCTTCATCAGTTAAAACTTGAGAAAATACTCCACGTACATGCTCGAATGGTGGTGTATGCCACAATCCCTGATATCTAGGAAGCTGAGACAGGAGTTCTACAAGACCAAGGCCTGCCTGGATAACTTAATGAGACTCTGTCTCAAGCTAAAAAGGAAAAAAAAAAAGGCTGGGAGCAAAGTCTAGTGGTAGAACACTTAATTAAGGCAAGCAAAGCCCTAGATTCAACCCCCTGTTCTAAAAAATGAAATATAAGGCCAGCATTATATTTGCTCTAAACTTGTTCCTCCAGCTATAGCCTCTTACCTTGATGAAAGCAAGAACCACTTGCTCTACAGCTGAAGAGCAGGGCTCCACTGTCTGCTACTGAGTTAGTCAAGAAAATTCTTCATTTACGTTACTGGGTTTTCAGTTCTAGCCCCTCATTTTGATTATTTCACAGTGTTTCATTCTCCTGCTCATATTTCTCATCTTACATGTTGTTTGCCTACTTTTTCTGCTAGAGCTCTTACTATGTCATTAGCTATTTTAATTTACCCATGTCATAATTTCAACATCCATACCATTCTTGAGTCTGATCCTGGTGATGGATTTTTCTCATCAGAGGACTGCTTTGTTTGTCTTGTAATTTTGTTTTGAAGGCTGGGCATGCTGCATTGAGTAGTAGGAATGGAGAAAATGGCTCTTCAATGGGAGGGTTTACGTTAATCTGTCTAGCAGATACACCACGTTCAATATTAAATTTAGCTATAGCTATAAGATGCTTCAAGTGCCTTCTAGTTGTTCTTGCTTTTGTTTTTGAGGCTTTCTTATGTACTGGTTCTTAGACAAAGTCAAGGTCTTATACTTGTTTCATTTAAAATCTCTGTCATTATGTTGGAGCCCATATGGTACTTGGGCATGTTTATAGGAGCACTCTACACTTTTATGACTAAGTCTCCTTTTGAAGGACCTGTGTTTTGAAGCTATGGCCTTATGTGTTTCTGTCCTTTCTATAGTCATGTATCTTTTTCTACCTTTATCTCCTCCAAACCATGGCTACATGTTTGCCAGTCTATTTCCTTGGAGCCTTGTTCTTTGATAATTGTGGTATAATTTAACCACATTATATGAGGCAGAAAAACAGTAAGTTGGTAGAGTGAAAACAAATTCCTTTCCAGCAAGTGACATAAGGTTCAAGAAGTGCACACAAGTGAAGTCTTTCCCTAGGAAGAATAGGCCTGCATTTTGAAAAGGAATAGGAAGGAGAGGAAGCCTTGTGTGAGTGGGGTTCTAAGTAAAAGTATATTGTTGACATGGGTACAACCATGACAAAGACGAAAGCCTTGGACCCATGGGGAATTAGCCAAGCTCTTTCCCCATATGTTCCAAGCTCAAGAAGGATGGCAAAGATTTCCTCAGGGTTCTGAGTGAAAGAGTGACTAATGTGTGCCAAGACTAGCAACGGCAGTTTCCTCTTCCTTCCCAGCCTGATTCTGCTCACCTGCAAAGAACTCCTATCAGTGCTGCATCCCGTACAGCAATGGACTGGATGATGTGACACATCAGGAGCAGAGCAAGCAGGACATGGGTCTTCTCGAGTACTGATGGTTGTTGTAGGTGTAAAGCTTGTTTGCGTAACAATGTATGCATATATATACATGTAAAGCTTGTTTGCATAACAATGTATGCAAATATACATGTAAAGCTTGTTTGCATAACAATGTGTATATGTGTGTATATCTATCTATCTATCTATCTATCTATCTATCTATCCATCTATCTATCTATCTATATCTTCATGTACCTCCTTCAGGGAACGTTCTTTCTGTTTAGCTGTTTAGATTAATGACTCTATGATAATCAGGAATGGCATGATTCCGGGGAAGTGAGAATGTGTCTGGCGATCTTTAGCAAAATGGTGACATTGTGACCTTCAGGACAGTCTTTGGGCTATGGGAAAGAATTCTGAAAACATGAGTTCAAGAATACATAAATCAGTGTAAAAACTGTTCTTTATAGAATTTTCCAACTATGCAGAAATATACGGATGCAATATGAATTATATGCGGGCCTTCATACATCTGAAAGAAGAGAGGCAGCTGTACTAATGAGTCATTTTAGTCAGAAAGATATTTAGGGAGGAGACATGATTTGATCAATAGATGAAAAAAACCTGTATCATGAAAGAGAAATGAATTGTTAAAAAAGCAAGGCTCAGATATATGGTTGTATAATATTAATGGTAAAATGGTGGTCTCCTCCATGGAAGCCCATCTACAACTAAATCTGATCCACATATTCTACTCCCTAAAGGAGATAGTTATATGGGCAATTCAAATAGAGGTTGGAGACAGACAAAAGTCTAAAAACATAAAAGATGATGGCTTAATGACATTCCCACTTTCTGGAATTGCCTAATACTTTCCAATAATAAATCCAAAGATTAAAAGAATATATTGAGGTAGCTAAGAATTATAAAAATGAGCTTCAATGCTGCTTGCATGGGCATAAACAGGAGCTTGCTAAATTGCAATATATATACATACATATATATGTATATATATAAAATATTAAGCAAACTTTCTCACATAAAAATAGCCTTGATGTCTACAAGCACTATGTTATGTTAAAAACTTACTTGTTAGCCGGGCGGTGGTAGCACACGCCTGTAGTCCCAGCACATGGGAGGCAGAGGCAGGCGGATTTCTGAGTTCGAGGCCAGCCTGGTCTACAGAGTGAGTTCCAGGACAGCCGGAGCTACACAGGGAAACCCTGTCTCGAAAAACCAAAAAACAAAACAAAACAAAACAAAAAAACAAAAAAAAAAAAAAACCCAAAACAACAACAAAAAAACAAAAACAAAAAACTTGTCTGGTTCATTTGCCTTGAATGTGCTCTGTATTTCAGTTTCTATTTCTAAGCGTCAAGGTGCTAAGGTCATAAAATTCTGATTCACGGAATGATAAAAAGGGATCCTGGGGAAAATGATTGAACTGATATGCAATTTCTAAGGAAGTAGATTATGCAAATGAAAGACTTGGCTCTGGTGTGCCTGAGAGCTCTCTAGCAGATTCCAGAACTCTCAGCTTGCATGCATCACCGACTGAGCCATTCTTCCTCTGCTTCCGCTCACTCCTTCCTCAGGACCCTCTTTGAAGCTGAAGCAGGACCACAGCAGAGCAAACGAGCTAACACCTCCCTACGCTCTGTCCCTAGCAGACTGATGTTCCAGGTAGCTGGAGCTAGCACTTCTTCACCTGATTCCAAGTCTTAGTACCCGTGTCCACATGTCTGTCTCTTCTTCATTCCCTCATTATGTCTAGGCAGGGCTACAGGACCCAAGCCGTGGGCATTATGGGTAGAATGGATGAGTTTCACAGTCATAGCTCTTCTTCCCCATAACAGGGATAAGAGGGATATTTTCCAGATTCTATGAAAACTGTGTGAAGTCACTGGAAACCTCTCCAAACTGTGACCCCCTCCCTCCAGGAATTTCTAACTTATGTTAGTCTACACCCACTCTCCAGTAATTCCTCCTGACCATATTTGGACTTCTTGTAGTTTCTGCTGATGGATGATTGCGTCTTCTAATCTATCTGTCTGGATTTCAGAGATATTTTGCCCTCCCACCTGAGTTGTATGGTGAAAACAGGAACGTAGGGTTTTGGCTTGTGTCGCCTCATCTTAGGAGTACTGACTTTCAAGTTCGTTGCATGTCTGATCTGGGACCCAAGTCCATTTCAATTCCTAGTCCCTCACATGCCATGTCTAAGTGTCTTTACCTTTATTTTGAAAGTATCTCTTAAACATTCCAGCCTTAATCAGCTACCATGATTTCTTGTTTGATAAATGCAGTGATGTCTAAAGGATTTCTCCTCCCTGCCCCCCTCCCCCAGTGATGTGCTGCTTTAGCTCTGGTTCTTCAGATCTTTACAAATGTCTCCTTGTGGGCCAGCCCTCTCAGTGTGGAATACAGCATCACTTTGTTGATTCCTTCCTTCAGTTCCTTGAGCTCTAACAGAAAGATCAATTCCAGTGACTGGAGACAAGGATGTGAACATATTTGTACAAGTTTAAAAATCAGACCTCTAATTCTCACTGTTCTGTTTAAATGATTCCCCCCCCAAAGTGGGACACATTCAAAGAATTTAAAACAAACCATTAGAAGTAAGATTGATATATGTGAAATTTTAACAAAGTATATGATCTTTACATTTGATGGAAAGTACATGTTTCATCTTGCCACGCACATGATGGTTGGTCCTTTCTCAGAGGAAGGAAAAGGATCAAAACTACCTTTCCTTTGGGCAGAGCTGCAGCGGAATCCTGAGGATTATGATGAGACTTGCATTCTGCTTGTGCAAACACCAAGCTGGATTCCAGTACACCCTGACACATACGTGTTTGACCTATCTGTGACCCCAGGTGCTCCTCATTCATTTCCAAAGACTAAATGAAGTGATAACCATAAGGCATCAACAGTCTGGAGTTTAGCTAGCCCTGGAGACATTGCATTCGTGTCCTCTGGGCTAAGTCTAAATGAGATGGTGGTCAGGTATGTACACAGGAGTGGTCATTACTGCAGGCAGATGTGCACAGCTAATGGCTGGCGGTGGGGATTGCTGCAGGGGGAATTCATTGATAAAGATGAGTTAAAATGAGACAATGGATTATCCAGAAGGGTGCTTTTCCACAGACTACATTTTTATTGGTGAAGGCAATCAAAGCAAAAAAAAAAAAAAGCCATTAAAAATGAGAGCTCCTATAATGCATTTATTTAATACCACTGATGTAGCTCATAACTATATGGATATATATGACTTTATTCTTTATTCTTTAGATTGAGTAAACTAAAGAAGATTTTGCTTTTATTTGTTTTTATTTTTAAATAGACAGGATGATGGTACATGAAGACAATTCAGAAACCTAATGTTCATGGCAGAGGGACTACTTTCAAAGTGTTAAAGCTTTATGCATGTAAGCCAAACTGCCCATGATCTCATTACACCACAGAGAGCACCAGCATTGCTCCCAAACCACAAAGAAAAATCAGCATGCAAGTGACCTGTGTATTAGAGTCTGTGCAAGTCTCAGGCAGGAGATGAGATTTATACACGCTTTAAACACCCCTGAGGAAATACCCATTTTATACCACAGATAGGCCAGATGTATTTTCTTCTGTGAAATGTGATCAGAATGTAATTAGAAGAAAATATACTCGATATTCAAAAGCAACTCTACAGTATTCTTTCGAACTCCTCTGTAATTTAAATTGGGCAGCAATATCAAATTAGAGGAGATGTGTGGAAAGGGTTATTACTACGTGATTGGGCCTATGTGATTATATTTGCCACAATGCACTGATGTAGTTGTATATAACCATTGAGCTGAATTGAAAATTTCACATTAAAAAAAGCCCCTTTCTTTTCAGAATATGATTACTAATGTGATAAAATGCTCCACATTAGATACTGCGATTCTTGAAAATGCCAAAGTGGATCTCAGCCTTTCCCTCCCTCCTCAGACCCATTTTATATGGAAAGGAAAAAAAATGAAGATGGCTTTGGGGGGAAAATACACATGTCTCTAATAGAACTTGCTAGAGCAATTGCAGACTGCCATTATTCCTCTGCATCTGTGCATCTCACTGTAACAAAGTGATTAATATGCCTCAAAATTTGAACTCATGGACTCAACTATTTTAGTGTCATATCATCAAAATACACAAAGCCCTGACACATCTAATTTCTATGTAATCCCAACTAGGATAGAATTGTATGCGTATTTATAATGTTTAGGCATTTGAATAGATTGTGTGACATAAGTGTGGACAATTACACACAGGGACATGAATAAAACATGTTCCAGGGCAGAAACAAGGCAGGCTCCAGCCAAAGGAATTGTATATATGTGCATGATGAATTAGGGTGAAAATTCTTCTTAAAATCTCTTCCAGGCTTTGGATCACAACATTTTATACGGCTGAAAATCGGAAATAGCTGTGGCAAAGGCACAGTTTATAACCTATATATTATGACAATTTTAATCGTTAGTTTTATGTGACTTAAAATGATGACAGTAACATTGTAAAGGTTTCTAAACCTCCTCGAAGACATTGGGAAAGAGGATGGATTAAAAACGGTCATTTTGAGATGGAAGGTGGCGTTCTTTGTCATCATTTAGGACTGCTGATGGTTTGTAAAGAACCATAATATATATGCATATATATATATATTTGTGTGTATATGTGTGTATGTATGTGTGTGAACCTATGTAGTCAAAAGCTCACAAATATAAAGGCTATCGTAAAAAAGAAAATATTTGTAAGTGAATATAAAAAAAAATCTGTAACAAGATATGGCAGTTGAAATATTTGACTCCAAATCCTGATACTTCTGCCATGAGGCAAAAGGATGTATCACCCTTTGCTTCGAAGAAGGATGTGTCACTCTTCTCTTTGACTCTATGTGATGTTCTACTGCTTCGACTCATAGAATTTAGCACAGGTCTTGGGACTTTATTAGAAAAGTCCTAAAGCTTCTGATCAGTTCTTTTGGCATGTTCACACTGAATTAAAGTCACATCTTATAAAGGAATGCAATCACTCTGAAACTTGTGGGCTAGGATGCCCTCTGGACAGCAGGTAGTGGTGGGTGAATGTGTTGTCTTCAGCATGAATGTGGAGACCTGTGGCTCTCCTGATGACTGTGCTTTGAATCAGTATAGGCAAAAACCCAAGTACTGAGGAACAACAACAAACCATAGTCCCCCATTCAAATCCAAAGTCGTGACTCCTAGGATACTGGAAAACAATGAAATTCTGCTTAAAGAATGTGGCTGGTAGCAGTGATCACTGTAAAAAACTAAACAAAACAAGTATTTTCTCAACTTCTTCAGTAATTATCATCTGGGGAACGTGTTATAAAGAGATTCTTGTGGTTTACCCATGGATACTACCACTTACAGGTCTAGCAGCAAGGGTGTGGCTAGAGAAAGTTTAGTGTAACAGAAAGGAAAGTTAACTGTGCTAAAACGACTCAGATACTACTGAGCCCTGGCCACCCTGGAACTTGTTCTCTAGACCAGGCTGATGTTGAACCAGAGATTCACCTGCCTCTGACTCCTGAGTGCTGGGATTAAAGGTGTGCACCACCATTCCCAGCTTGTTGACTAGTTTTAATAGAAGAATTATTCATAATTTCTTTGATTTCTTAGAATGGGAACCGTAGGCAAATCTTGTTCTTTACTTCATGATGTACACTTAAGAAGCTATGTCTTTTTAGGCCCCGCTCATAAAAATACAGTGAATTTCACAAGCCCTTCTTGTTCAATACTAAGTAAAAGAAGTGTCAGGAACTCTAGAGAGGCTTGGAGTTGTGGGTAGGTCTTATGTAGGACTCAGGACAAGAATGAAGCTTTGATGTGAACTACTGTAGCTGGCTTAGGGAAGAAGAAATGTATACTAGGGATAGCAGGGAGGAAGACAGAGGAAAACTGAAGAGGCTGCTGGACCAGAGCCTTTGGGAGTAGGAAGAGACATCAGATAGCGTTGGGAAGACATAGCCAGGAAGGCATCTGTCATAGCTACAAAGTCACTTTATTACCCATGCGTGTTACTAGTATCCCTACCAACAATGATGACGACATCTGGGGTCACCTCTTGTGAGTGATTACTGTGGATAGTGTTCTCTCACCTGTCTCCTGCCTTCCGAGAGCTCAAATTACGTTTTCTCCTCTGTAGCCCATGGTAAAGCAGGGTTCCAGGCACATGATAATCATGCCCATATGTGTTTGTATACATAATAATAAGACAAAGCAATAAAGGGAACTCTATATGGGGATCTTTGTTTTATTTTTTGTATCATTATGAGCTATGCACTTTATCGTATTCACCGACTCTCATAGCAGACCTATCAAATGTAGGGTCATCATCTATATTTGCATTAATGAGAACTAAAGATTTGTGATTTGCTGAGGGCTGTGTAGACTGTAATTAAAGGTCCTGTATTTTGACCAAGGCCTTTTGTGTACTGGAACTTTATTCCAAATGAATTAATAAATCCAGGAAAAGACGAGCAGAGTCTGGGTCTAGACTCTCCTCTCACCCTTCCTTGTCTGTCTAGTCTCAGCTCATCTCTCACGGTTCTGATCTCAGAGAGACCTATGCACGGCTGAACCTGGCCTGCTTGTTCTCCTGATCCTTTCCCTCTGCTGCCTCCTTTATTACACTGCAGTCTGTTCTTTATAGACCGAAAACATCAGAAGGAAAGAGTTCACATTGACTTCTACTCTCACTGTAGCGCCCCCCCCCCAGAACACAGTCCAGACAATCAGAAGGCTCCCAGCACACGATTATAGACTTATCACATTCCATGGGTGGTGTGCGCACAGCCTACCACAGCTTTTAATACATCCTAGTGCATACATGTCTCAGAACTAGGGGCAGATAGATGAAGACAATTGTCTGTGCGTCTGTGTGTGTGATGCGTGTGTGAAGGCTCACCTATGTGTAGTTGACTGTGCATATGTGGGTGTAGGTCCCCGATGATGGTAGGCGTCTTCTTTGTTCACTCTTTACTTTTACTCATTGAGATGGGTCTCTCAGTTGAGCAGAGCTTGCTGATCGGCTGGTCTAGCTGACCAGCTTGCTCTGGGGATCCCTTTAATCTCCATCTTCCAAGACCTGGAAGTACAGGATGATGGCTGCCCACCCACCATGTACACTGGCTTCAGGGATCTGAACTCCAGCCCTCATGCTTGTACAGCAAGTACTTTGCATATTGAGACAACTCCCCCCTCCCCAAATTCCTAACTTGAGAGCATTCAGTGTTTTACCAGAGGATAGACAAGGAAGAAACAGGTGTAATGTCTCAAGAGTAAGGCCTGGTGTGGATGTCGGCATTGTGTACCGAATACTAACAGATTCTTTTTTTTTTTAATTTTATTTTCTATATTCTTTGTTTACATTCCAAAGGCTTTCCCCTTTCCCAGTTCCCCCTCACCATATGTCCCATAAGTCCTCTCCCCCCCAACTATTCCCCAATCACCCCCCCCACACACACCATTTCTCTGTTCTGGATCTACAAAACTAGATCCAATCTTTTCAGGTCCTCTCCTTTCTTCTTCTTGGGTATCATTTTAATTGCTAATTGTGCCTTGAGTATTTAGGGCTCCTGGGCTCATTAATATCCACTTATCAGTGATTGCATTTCACGTGTATTCTTTTGTGATTGGGTTAACTCACTCAGGATGATATTTTCCAGATCTAACCATTTGCCTACAAATTGCATGAATTCATTATTTTTAATTGCTGAGTAGTATTCCATTGTATAAATATACCACATTTTCTGTATCCATTCCTCCTTTGAGGGATATCTGGGCTCCTTCAAACTTCTGGCTATTATAAACAAGGCTGCTATGAACATAGTGGAGCATGTGTCTTTATTGTATGCAGGGGAATCCTCTGGGTATATGCCCAGGAGTGGTATGTCAGGGTCCTCTGGAAGTGACATGCCCAATTTTCTGAGGAACTGCCAAACTGATTTCCAGAGTGGTTTTACCATTTTTCAATCCCACCAACAGTGGAGGAGTGTTCCTCTTTCTCCAGATCCTTGCCAGCACCTGTTGTCTCTTGAGTTTTTCATCTTAGCCATTCTGATACTAACAGATTCTTGAGTTGCCTGTACTTGATGACTATTAGATAGGGATGTGTGAAGCGAGGATTGGAAGGGCACATTGAGGGAAGAGTAAGAGTAGTAATGGCGCCTGGTTGTGAAAGAATAAGCTACAAGATTATGGTATGTTTGGTGATCCTGAAGGTAAGAATATTAATGCCTCCATAGGCAATAAATCCCCCAGTGATAGGCACAGCAACTCAGGAAGGACATGCTCAAGTGTGATTAGCTTTGAAGCTCATGCCAGACTGGGGAGAGCCATCAAACACAATTTATCTCATTTGTTAGAACAGGCTCCTAAGTATAGGCTTGGGGTGACTGGAAAGCACAGTGGTCAGCACCGATGACTCGATGGGGCAGACATTATGCTCAGTGCTGCAGTGTAGGGAGCCGAGTCGATACCCAAGATACCAGAGTCCCAGCTGAGAAACCCTGTGCGACCACCATGTATTAAAGGAAATTTCTTGAGTATTCTCAGGGTCTGAGCAATGGATAATTTTATGTGCTTAAAAACATTTGTTGGTATTTTTTTTTCTTGACACTCCAGAAAAAGCAAAGTTATAGGGCACGACTCATTTAAGGGTGGATTCTACAGAAACCTACAAGACCTGCATTTCAGTATTTGGGTCTGAACCAATGATATTTTGATCTTCTGAGTGTTTAGGAATCATATTTAACGTATTCCATGTAATCATTCAGTTTGTCAGCAAGTACTTATTGAATAATTTTGTAATGGGCAAAATACTGTCCTAGGCAAGATAGCCAGAGAGCCTCTATTCCTGCATGATGCTTACAGTCTGAAGATTGCAAAAATGGATAAACATGAAAAGATGCTCCAATTGCTTCTTTTGAAGGCAATAATTATTTATGTGACTGCTTGAAAAATATAACTAGGGCCACATTTCTTTATAACTAGACAGGCTTCTACCCCCCAGGGTGTATATACTGTCTATACCTTGCAAGAGAAGTAGATGTAGAAAATGTCATTAAAGCCAAAAACTAACATGTGCCCAGGGCTATTTGGGGACTAAGAGAATTGGGGGGCTTATTTAAAACGAGGAGAAGAGATGAGTTGCACCTACAGGAAATCTTACCAGAATGGCCCTTTTCAACCATCAGCAGATATTCTTGTGAAATCAAAACTTAGAGGGACATTTGCATTGACCAAACTGCCTGCAAATAAAATAAAACCCAGACTGTAAACACTCCTTTTTTTACTATAGAAGGATTTGCTTTTCCTTCAGCTCATTTCCCCAGCACACTACTCTTCTGAGTAAAGCTGGGCAGGAAGAAGTGATATATTCACAGCAGAGGAGAGAGTGGGCTGGGGTCGGACCGCTGTTTTAAATACTTTGTGTGCTTCTTCAGATAGTGGGTCTTGTTCTTGTTTGTTTGTTTAGTTTAGTGGACCAGAGAAAGAAACAGAGCGAGAGAGCGACGGGACAGAGAGGGGGAGGGAGAGGAGGAGGGGGAGGGGGAGGGGATGAGGGAGAGGGAGAGGGAGAGAGACCTGAGCCCTAAGAAATCTTCTTTTATACTTAGTTCAATGTAGTTGGGGAAGAAAACAAAACAAAAAAAAAAAGAAAGAAAAACAAAAGAAAAAAAAAGACAAAGAAAAAATTGCTACTTATACTCTAAACTAAACCTATACAAAGGGGAGAAAAATGCCATTGGCAGGCCAAGGCACCACAATTAGTCTCACTGGAGCTGACTGCAGTGGCAGCCTGGTTTATTGAGATAGGATCTAGGATCTAGGTTTGGCTTCTGTTGTATATAGAGGGAAAGTGGCTATTTCTGGGTCCACTTTCCTCAGAGGAAGTTTGTATCAGAAAGGAACTTGCTGCTTTTAAAGAAAGGCCAAGCTCTTTGAGGTGTCTAAGGGAAGTGCCCTGGAAATCAGCAGAGAGATAAGAAGACAAAGGGGAGAAAAAAGATCTACTGTGAGTAGCAAAATCTCGGGGTGGTCAATGACTATACTGTTTTTTTTTTTTCACAGTTGAACCCATGCTTGGCAGGACTTTGGAGGTAGTGCTAATATGGAGGACTGGATTTCCAAACATATGTTTTATTGTAAAGATTCCATTGTCTATTCTGGGATTAATATTCCTCAACAAGCAAAGTGGACTTGAACTGGAAAGAACTAGTTATGATCACAAATGGGATAATGTAGATCTGCCTGCTTTTGAGGTACCCAAAGCCCTTCCAGGTCTCTTTGAGATCCTAGAAAAGTAAGTTTGAGAACTCTGAAAGATTCGAGCATTTCCCTTTTCTGAGAGTTGATAAATTAACACCCTTTCATTGACTGGGAAGATATAAGACTCCAAAGTCAGAAGCAAACAGTAATCCATTATTCACAGCTATGGAAGTAGCCAGACTATTCCAGTTTCTGCACTCACTATCTGCGCTACAGTGCCCATGATTTGATGTGAAGAGGGCCAGGTGATTCATAGACATGCACTGGGTTGTATTATAGAGAGGAAACCTGGGCTCTGGGACCCTCCATTCTGTATAACAGCCCAGGACAAAGAGTAGGCAAGAATAGTTAGCACCTCTGCTCATATGGTGAAGTGAATGGAAGAGAGACCCATGGAGTTCTGTCTCCCCATAGAGAGGACATTCAGTAGCAAACAGACTGAGATTAAAATCCTAGTATGTAAAATGGGCCTGAGGTCATAGTTAATTTGATTTAAGGAACATAAACAAGCAAGGTATTTTTAAAAAACTAAATGTGTGAAGTAAGACATATCTACTATGTTCTTTGTAGGATTTCTTTCACTCATGGAATTCAGAGTCGTACAGAGCTGAGTTTGAAAACTAACCATCACCACTTTAAGCGAGTCCTTTAACTTTTAAGCCTTGGTGTGCTCATTTATAAAATGAGAATAATAATTTTTGTCTCAAAGATGATATGTTGAGTCGGGAAGGTAATCCCTGGTACATTGCCCGGCACAGAAGTACCAAATATTTGAGAACAATTAGCATTATCTAAAAGTACATTATCTAAAAGTACATAAATGTGTTTATGAAGCAGGGCCAGGGGAAGGAGGAAAAGAGACGAAGCTCGCTTTCCAGATGCTCAGCTCTAACCCTGAGTTTCTCTTTCTTCTCAGCTGGAAAACTTTTTGACTGGCCAGTTCAGATTAAAGACCAACTCCTTATTTCCCATACCCATATTCCTCTTGCCTTTCTTTGAATTCACAGATCTCATTAGAAAACAAAATATAACATAAGAAGCCTATTGAGAGGAAGTCCTAGAATTATTAACTTGGCCTCTTAGTGGCTCCAGACCAGAAGCCAACAAGGTCTCTAAAACAGCTCAAAGACCAGGCAGCAGGTAGGTGCTGGAAAGGGTATCGTGTGCCACCGTGGTGGTACCCACTGCTCGAGTAGTTAGAAAAAGATCAGAAAGAGATGGAGGCTCATGCCAATGAGTTTTTGTTGAATTGGCACAAGCTAGAGTCATCTAGGAAGAGTAAACATCATCCAACGAATCACCTCCATCACATTGGCCTATAGGAAAGCACTCTGGGACACTTTCTTGGTGAATGATTGATGTGGGAGGGCCAGTGTCCTTGGTGGGCAATGCTACCCCTGAGAAGGTGGTTCTGGGTTGTTTAGGAAAGGAAACTGAGCCCGCTGGCAAGCTGTGCTCCTCCATGGTCTCTGCTTCATTCTTGCCTCTAGTTCCCCAGTCTGAGTTTCTGCCCTAACTTCCCCCAGTAATGACAGTGATATCAGACCTGTAAGATAAAATAAACCCTTTCCTTCCCAAGTTGCTTTTTGTCATGCGTTTATGCCAGCACTAGAAAACAAATGAAACAGAATAGGGCAAAGCCTTGAATTCCTGCCTCTGCCTAGGAATGGCTAAACCGTTAAGCACTGTAAAAAGGGGTGTGTAACACAGACCCAAGGGTTAAACATTATGAACTGTCACAGTGGGCCATAATGCTGATGGAGGAGACACCGCTGGGATGCAGGTATCAACAGAACATTTAAACCAGTGATACTCCTTGGACTTGTGCAATGTGATAGACCCTGCATGGGTCCTAACTGCCAGGTATAAAATTCTTGGTGTTTGGAGATAAAAATCCTATTCCAGCTGGAGACTATGACTTTTCTCTAGGCAGATACTGTTGCTGCCATAAGGCAAAACTCTTTATCTAGGAAATAAGGTGCCAACATCAGCATGAACCCAGAAGCTAGAATGACATTTTACCAAGTGTGCAGGCTAGGGACCCATGGTTCTGAATGCTTCCTGACACAGGCAGACGGGCAAGCTTGGTGCCAGCATCTGGAGCAGGAGCAGGGTTTAAAGAAAAGCTTTAAGTAGATTTAGGGCTCAAAATTGAGATGGAAGGCAGGCAGGGAGCCAAGCAGGTTTCAAAGGTCACTTTGTCTTTAGGTGTCTTGTGCCTGGGCTTGTCTAGAAGCCCAGCTAGTGTTCTGCTATATCAGTATATTCGTCAGCCACAGCAGTAGATAGCTTTGGTCACTGCTGAAGTTCAAGAATGCTCAGGGTCTCTGAGTGGGTAAAGAATAAGCTTGGGTAATCGTGTTCAGCCCAGGAGGCAGGGTTGGAGACATTTACTAGCACGAGGGCCTGGAACTGCTCTGCTGTAAATGCCCGGGTGATGCCTATGGCTCTTCCTAACTTTCCCTGTAGTCCAACGTAAACATACAGTGCCTTTTTCATGGGTACATAGCATGGATGAGGTCAGAAATGGAAGAAATAAAAGCTGATAAATAAGTGTTGGTCATGGGATTCAGACAGTAAGCCTATGACCTCTGGATCCTCCATGTCTGGGACACCATTTTGGAAATGCAAAGAAAGACATGAAATGGTGGACACTAGAGCCAAAGAATTTATAACCTAGCAGGGAGAGGAGGAGTTAAAGGATGAATTAATCAGAAAAGATGAGGGCTTGGAAATACTTGGCCATGCTCTATAAAGGCTGGGGGATGGGTGAGCACCAAGACAAAGGGAAAGCCTGAACAAACCGGATTCAATGCAGGGTACCTGTCTTTAGGTAACTCTTAAGAATGACCAATCTTAGAGATCAGGTAGCTAAATGAAGTTTTATTAGGCCTGTGTTGGCATTGGTATAGACATACCTCTGATGGATGTGTCATGATGATACTGGTTGACTGAGAACTTAGAGGTCACTTTTGTCTAGTAAACAGATTGAAACCGCCAACCTTGACCCTGTGCAGGGACTCAGTGGATGACCTTTGACATTTGAGGGACAATCAGAATGGCTAAGATTAAAAACTCAAGAGACAACAAGTGCTGGCGAGGATGTGGAGAAAGAGGAACACTCCTCCACTGTTGGTGGGATTGAAAAATGGTAAAACCGCTCTGGAAATCAGTTTGGCGGTTCCTCAGAAAATTGGGCATGTCACTTCCAGAGGACCCTGGCATACCACTCCTGGGCATATACCCAGAGGATTCCCCTGCATGCAATAAGGACACATGCTCCACTATGTTTATAGCAGCCTTGTTTATAATAGCCAGAAATTGGAAGGAGCCCAAATATCCCTCAAAGGAGGAATGGATACAGAAAATGTGGTATATTTATACAATGGAATACTACTCAGCAATTAAAAATAATGAATTCATGCAATTTGTAGGTAAATGGTTAGACCTGGAAAATATCATCCTGAGTGAATTAACCCAATCACAAAAGAATGCACATGAAATGCAATCACTGATAAGCGGATATTAATGAGCCCAGAAGCCCTAAATACTCAAGACACAAATAGCAAGTCAAATGATTCCCAAGAAGAAGAAAGGAGAGGACCCTGGGCCTGTAAAGATTGCATCCAGTTTAGTAAAGAAACCGAGGGGGGAGGGGGAATGATTGGGGAACAGTTGGGGGGGGGAGAGGAACTATGGGAACTATGGTGGGTGGGAACTGGGAAAGGGGAAAGCCTTTGGAATGTAAACATAGAATATAGAAAATAAAAAAAAAATTAAAAAAATTTGTCTCATGAAGACTTGCAAAGTTTTATTATGTACGTACTGACTTTTAATTACTTCATAGTTTTTTTATCCCCTAATCATGTCCCCCATGCCTGAGACTGCCTTGCACCTTCAGTGAATAAATACCGCACCCCCCCAATCCATACCATTAAGGGACCCAAATTCGGACTTCCTTCCCCTAAATCCCTGTATCACAAAACAGAGACTACTCAATAAAAGCAGGAGGGCAAAGCAGAAAAGGTTAGGGAAACAGAATTGCCCTGACAGTCCTGAGCTATTACAATGATGCTGATTTAAGATTTTAGACATTGATTGTGAGCCTGTGTCTTCGTTGATATTTCCATTGCTGTGAAGAGAGAGAGACACCATGAAAATGGCTACTCTTATAAAGGCAAACATGTAATTGGATCCGGCTTACAGTTTCAGGGATTGATTCCATTATCATCATGGCAAGAAACCTGGCAGCATGCAGGCAGTCAGAGCTGGAGGAGATGACGAGAGTTCTGTATCTGAAGGCGCCAGGTGATGGCTAGGATCCACACTGGGTGGAGCTTGAGCATAGCAGACCCCAATGCCCACCCAGCAGTGACACACTTCCTCCAACAAGGCCACACCTCCTGATGGTTCCACTCCCGATGGGGAAGAAAGCAAGCCTGACCAAGTGACTAAGGAAGTACTTCGTGCAGTCACATTTTCCAGAGAGCGGCAGCCGTCGGAGCCATCTCATCCCACTGCAAGCTATAACCGCAGGAGGTCCCTTCTCCCTCCCTCCCTTACACTGTGGAAAGTTTTTACCTTTCACAGAAGGTTGTGTAAATTGGATGTGGCACCCATAATCCTCTTCTTGCTGCCCTAACAAGAAACACAGTGGCCTTTGCAGCCCTGATGGCATCTGCCCCATACTGTCGGGTAAGGATGGTAGGATAGATTGTGGTGGTATGGCCCTCATAGGTTCAGGCCTTTGAATGCTTGGCCCATCAGCAGGACCCTGTGAGCCTAGGAAGGTATTGTGCATGCTTCTGTAGTCTTGGCAAGCTCATATTTGTATCAGTATTGTTGTATCTGGAATACAATGTTTCCTTTGGAGTTACTTATCTGCCCTTGCTTTTTCCCTCTCCTTCCTCCTCTGCATAGATCTGTGAGCCTTGAGTGAGAGATTTGATGAAGACATCTCATTTGGGACAGAGTTTTCCAAAGTGCACTCTCTGTATATACTGTGTTAATTCCCCTCTATGGCAAGAAGAAGCTTTTTAGATGAGGGAGACACTGATCTCTGAATAACCAGCATTTTTCCTTTGGATTATGGGGCTAGAACTCACATTCTCAATTTTTTGAGGCGCTCTCCTGACTAACCTATTCTCCAGCCCTTCTCCTTTTAATCCAGTATTGTATCAGAAGCACAGTCCATATTATTAACTATTTTACTAGAAGCATGATTTACCTACTTTATGATCTTACAAAGAATTCTGAAATAAATATTTCAGAGTCTAAATTGATTGCAAACCATATGGTCAAGTTTTTAGAGTGTTTTCTGCTCTTAAAGAGCTTACATCTAATTTTGGCGTAGGGGTGGGGTAGGGTGACAATGAGAGGAATTCTTTTCATCGAGGTTTCAGATTGGACGATGGAAAGAGATACCATTGGAGACACCAAAAATAAAGGTTGCACAGATGGGCAAGGTATCAGCAGTAGTGACAGCAGTTGGTTAAGATGCGTTCAGATAGTTCCTGAAGTTCTCTTTCAGTCAATGACATATAGTTTAGCTTTGACTCTGAACAAGCAGGGAGGTCTGATCACTCCAAGCCTGGCCTCAGAGCAGAGGCATCAGCAGCCCACCAGGTGTTACAAAGGCCAACAACCTGGACCCCACTCCAGACACTGACAAATTGCAAAAAGCATCACTGTTACCCCACGCCAAGTCTTTGTGTTGCAGGCAGCCGATAGGCCCGAGTTTTAGCTTGCAGCCTAATTTCCCTTTCCATCAACATAGAGCCCATGTTTGAAAATGCACAAGCAGTTATTGCAGTTACAATGATGACTATTATTACTATTACCTTGATTTTATAGTGTATATTTTCTTCTAAGGGCTGGGAAGTCTTGAGAAATGTTATATCACTAATCCTTACAATATCCCTGGGAAATAGGTAGGCGTGAGGATAAACAAGTATCAATATTATGCTAAATAACAGTTAAGTACATGGTGTGCAATCCAGAGCAATCTAATGAAAGCAGTATCTTTTGCTCCTGTGGATTATTTAATGCTTATATATTTTATGGTAACTCTCTGAGGTATAGGACTTGCGTGATCTATTATGGTTTTTCCTACTTCTTTCCAATTTAGATAAGGCTTTTTTTTTTTTTTTTGCTTGAAATTGCTTAGACATAGTTTTATTTTAAATTTAAGGCCCCGAAAGAGATTTTTACAAACCTTGACCTCAGGACCGCATATTTGAGAACACAGAGACTTAGAGTTATCAAATTGAATTTATATCATGAGCTGAGTTTTAATCTATTCAGTTTCTAAACGGAAGTATTTCTGGTCAAAGTTCAAATTGGTTTTTATCTTACTGATTTTCTATGTCATGCTAGAGGTTTCCAACCCTAACTTGTTTGCTTGTCGTGCTCACCAATTCTAACACATGCATACATATACATACATACATACATACATACATATATATATATATATATTTGTAAGGCTTCATTTATTTGTTTTGTTAAAGGAATTATTTATATTATTACTTATATTATTTTCTCCTTAAGCTTAAATGTTTATGTATTGAAGATTTCATACATGAACATTACATTGATACCATTTCTGCCCCTCCTCTTACTTCCAATTAGTACCCATCTCACCCCCATCTCCCTCTCAAATTCACAACCTTTTCTTCTTTAATTATTACTGTTTTACAAACACACACACACACACACACACACAGGCACACACATGCACACAGACACACATACATCAAGTTACTGAGTCTCTTTAGTGTTGCTCATATGTACACGCATGTTTAAGACTGGTCCCTTGGGACTGGATAATGTATCAGGGAAACTTGTCCCTGGAGAAAAGTGATTATCCTTCCTTCAGCAACCATGTAGCTCTTGATCTAAGGATGGAGACATAGAACATCCTCCTGTGCATGTCGAGATGCTAACTGATGCTATACAATGTGGGTCTTGTTTAGGCGATCATGCCGTAGATTGTCCAACAGCATCCCTGTCATGTCTAGAGGACACCATTTAATACAGGCGCTCTGGTCTTCACTCTCTTACAGTTTTCCAGCCCTCTGAATGACTTTCCTCAAACATCTGGCATATAGGTCAAGTTGTAGATGTAATGGTTGAGGCTGGGTGTCCGATGACTACATTTTGACCAGTTGTGGACCGCTGTAATTGTCTCCATCTATTTCAAAAGGAAGCTTCGTTGATGAGGAACAGGCTCTATTTGTTTATTTAAGTTGAGACATATATTTGTGTATCTTTAAGTGGTCCAGCATGATAGGATGATCTGCATTATGTGACCTATAATGGTGAAGCCGGGCACAAAATTATTTCTGTTTCTTTAAATCTGCCATTTCTATGTTGGTAGTTTCCATATTCTTCTACTTACTTTGAGTTACATTTCAGATTGTTCTAACCAAAATTCACCATAATGTGTTACGTAAGGACAGAATCAATTCCTAACAGTAAAAAAGTTAAAAAGCTTTAGAATACATTTTCTCTCAAAGTTGTATTTTAGTACCACAAATTAAGATGAGTAATATAGTACTATCTATAAGCACAGGTATCTAAATAGTATTATCAATTTTTGTCTGTAGATTTTGAGTTTTACATCTGGCATTATTATTATTATTATTATTATTATTATTATTATTAAGAAAATTAACTGGGAAAGATGCATCAGTGGTTAAGAGAACACACGCTCATACAGAGGACACAAACTCAGTTCCCAGCACCCAGGTTGAATGGCTCACAAGGGGTACCTTCAGCTCTAGGGGATCTGATACCTTTGGCCTCTACTTATCAGCGAGTGCATAGCATGTGTATTCTTTTGTGAATGAGGGTAACTGTGCTCACATGCACACACCATGTACAGATACACACACATATTTTTCTGAATTTGTGATTAATTATGATTCAATATACCTATATGTGCATGTCTCCAGATCAATTTCTCTTCACATGCATAGCTGCAAACAGTGAGTTCTACCCACTAATTTCTTTTTCTCTTTTTCTTTTTTCTTTTTCTCAGCATTCTTTTTTTTAAATTGGATAGTTTCTTTATTTATATTTCAAATGTTTTCCTCTTTACAGGTCTCCCCTTTGGAAACCTCCTACCCTATCCATCCTCTCCCTGCCTCTATGAGGGTGATCCCCCACCCACCCACCACTCCTGCCTTTCCACCTGGCATTCCCTGACACTGGGGCATCTAACACCCTCAGGTCCAAGGGTCTTTCCTCCTACTGAGTCCAACAAGGTCATTCTCTGCCACATATGTGGCTGGAGCCATGGGTCCCTTCATGTGTACGTTTGGGTTGGTGGTCCAGTCCGTGAGGTCTGGTCTGTTGACAGTGTTGCTCCCTCCATGGGCTGCAAACCCTGTCAGCTCCTTCAGTCCCTTCTTCAACTTCTCCATTGGGGACTGTGTGATTAGTCCAATGGTTGGCTACAAGTATCCACAATTCTGTATTTATCAGGATCTGGCAGAGCCTCTCAGGAGACAGCCATATCAAGCTCCCATCAGCAAGCACTTCCTGGCATCCACAATAGCATCCAGGTAGGTGACAGTATGTGGGATGGCGAATATCTACTTATTAGTGAGTGCATAACATGTGTATTCTTTTGTGACTGAGTTATCTCACTCAGAATATTTTCAAGATCCATCCATTTGCCTGCGAATTTCATGAAGTCAAGCTGAGTAGTATTCCATTGTATAAATGTACCAAATTTTCTGTATCCATTCCACTGTTAAGGTACATCTGGGTTGTTTCCAGCTTCTGGCTATTATAAATATGGCTGCTATGACTATAGTGGAACATGTGTCTTTATTACATGATGGAACATCTTCTGGGTATATGCCCAGGAGTGGTACAGTTGGGTCCTTAGGTACAATGTCCAATTTTCTGAGGAACTGGCAGACTGATTTACAGAGTCGTTTTTACCAGATTGCAATTGGGCCAGCAATGGAGGAGTGTTTCTCTTGTTCCACATCCTTGCCAGCATCTGCTGTCCCCTGAGTTTTTGATTTTAGTCATTCTGACTGGTGTGAGGTGGAATCTCAGGATTGTTTTGATTTGCATTGCCTTGATGACTAAGGATGTCGAACATTTCTTTAGGTACTTCTCAGCCATTCGAGAATTCTCATTCAGTTGAGAATTCTCTGTTTAGCTTTGTTTTCCATTTTTTAATAGGGTTATTTGGTTCTCTGGAGTCTAACTTTTTGAATTCTTTGTATATATTGGATATTAGCCTTCTATCGGATGCAGGGTTGGTAAAGATCTTTTCCCAATCTATTGGTTGCCATTTTGTCCTATTGACTGTGTCCTTTGCCTTACAGAAGCTTTGCAATTTTATGAGGTTCCATTGGTCAATTCTTGATCTTAGTGCATAAGCCATTGGTGTTCTCTTTAGGAAAATTTCCCCTGTGCCCATGTGTTTGAGGCTTTTCCCTACTTTCTCTTCTATTACATTTAATGTACCTGGTTTTATGTGGCAGTTCTTGATCCTCTTGGACTTGAGCTTTGTACAGGAAGATAAGAATGGATCAATTTGCATTCTTCAACATGTTGACCACCAATTGAACTAGCACCATTTGTTGAAAATGCTGTTTTTCCCCCACTGGATGGTTTTTAGCTCCTTTGTTAAAGGTCAAGTGACTGTAGGTGGGAGGGTTCATTTCTGGATCTTCAATTCTATTCCATTGATCTACCTTGCCTCTCTCTATACCGATACTATGCTGATTTTTATCACTATTGCTTGAGGTCAGGGATAGTGGTCATTCCCCCAGAAGTTCTTTTATTGTTGAGAATAGTTTTGCTATCCTGGGTTTTTGTTATTCCAAATGATTTTGAGAATTGCTCTTTCTAACTCTATGAAGAATTAAGTTGGTATTTTGATGGGAATTGCATTGAGTCTGTAGATTGCTTTCAGTAAGATGTTCATTTTTACTATATTAATCCTGCCAATCCATGAGCATGGGAGGTCTTTCCATCTTCTGAGATCTTCTTTGATTTCTTTCTTCGGAGACTTGAAATTCTTGTTGTACAGATCTTTCACTTGTTTGGTTAGAGTTACACTAAGTAATTTTAGATTGCTTGTGACTATTGTAAAGTGCGTTGTTTCCTTAATTTCTTTCTCAGCCCATTTATCCTTTGAGAATAGGAAAGGTACTGATTTGTTTGAGTTAATTTTATATTCAGCCATTTTGCTGAAGTTGTTTATTAGCCATAGGAGTTCTCTGGTGGAATTTTTGGGGTCACAAGTATACTATCATATCATCTGCAAATAGTGATATATTGACTTCTTCCTTTCCAATTTGTATCCATTTGACCTCCTTTTGTTGTCTAATTTTTTTCTTGCTTGGACTACAAGTACTATTTTGAATAGGTAGGGAGAGAGTGGGTAGCCTTGTCTAGTTCCTGATTTTAGTGGGATTGCTTCAAGTTTCTCTCCATTTAGTTTGATGTTGGTTACAGGTGTGCTATATATTGCTTTTACTAAGTTTAGGTATGGGCCTTGAATTCCTGATCTTTCCAAGAAGCTATGCATAAATGGCTACTGAATTTTGTCAAATGCTTTTTCAGCATCTAATGAAATGATCATGTGTTTTTTCTTTAGATTGTTTGTGTAATGGATTACATTGATGGATTTTCATATATTGAATTATCCCTGCATTCCTGGGATGAAGCCTACCTGATCATGGTCAATGATCATTTTGATATGTACTTGGATTTGGTTTGTGGGAATTTTATTTAGTGTTTTTGCATAGATATTCATAAGAGAAATTGGTCTGAAGTTCTCTTTCTTTGTTGGATCTTTGTTGTTTTGGTATCAGGTAGCTGTGGCTTCATAGAACAAATTGGGTAGTGTTCCTTCTGTTTATATTTTGTGGAATAGTTTGAGAAGTATTGGAATTAGATCTTCTTTGAAGGTCTGATAGAATTCTCCACTAAACCCTGGTCCTGGACTTTTTGGTTAGAAGACTTTTAATGACTGCCACTATTTCTTTAGGGGTTATGGGACTGTTTAGATGGTTTATCTGATCCCGATTTAACTTTTGTAATTTGTATCTGTCTAGGAAATTGTCCATTTCTTCCAAATTTTCCAGTTTGTTGAATGTTTTTGTAGTAGGATCTGATGATTTTTTGAATTTCCTCAGTTTCTGTTGTTATATCTCCCTTTTCTTTTTTTCAGTTTTTTCATTAGATATTTTCTTTATTTACATTTCAATTATCCCCTTTCCTTGTTTCCCCTCTGAATATATCTCCCTTTACATTTTGTTAACTTGGATACTGTCTCTAAGCCCTCTAGTTAGTCTGGCTAAGGGTTTATCTGCCCTGTTGATTTTCTCCAAGAATCAGCTCCTGGTTTTGTTGATTCTTTGTATAGTTCTTTTTGTTTCTACTTGGTTGATTTCAGCTCTGAGTTTGATCATTTCCTGCCTTCTGCTCCTCTTGGGTGTATTAGTTTCTTTCTGTTCTAAAGCTTTTAGGTGTGCTGTTAAGCTGCTAGTGTATGCTTTCTCCAGCTTCTTTTTGTAGGCACTTAGAGCCATGAGTTTTCCTCTTAGCACTGCTTTCATAGTGTCCCATAAATTTGTGTATGTTGTGCCTTCATTTTCATGAAATGAAATTCTAAAAAGTCTTTAATTTCATTTTTTCTTCCTTGACAAAGTTATCATTGAGTAGGTTATTGTTCAGCTTCCATGTATGTGTAGGCTTTCTATTGTTTTTGTTGTTATTGAAGACCAGTCTTAGTACATGGTGATCTGATAGGATGCATGAGATCATTTCAATCTATTTGTATCAGTTGAGGATGGATTTGTGACTGAGTATACGTTCAAATTTGGAGGAGGTACCATGAAGTGCTGAGAAGAAGGTATATTCTTTTGTTTTAGGATAAAATGTTCTATAGATATCTGTTAAATCCCTTTGGTCCACAACTTCTGTTAGTTTCACTGTATCTCTGTTTAGTTTATGTTTCCATGACCTGTCCATTGCTGAGAGCGGGGTGTTGAAGTTTCCCACTATTATTGTGTGAGGTACAAAGAGTGCTTTGGTTTAGTAAAGTTTATTTTATGAATTTGGGTGCTTTTGCATTTGAAGCATAGGTGTTGAGAATTGGGAGTTCTTCTTTGTAAATTTTTCTTTTGAGTATGAAGTGTCCTTCCTTATCTATTTTGATAATTTTTGGTTGAAAGTCAATTTTATTCGATATTAGAATGGCTACTCTATCTTGTTTCTTAGGACCATTTGCTTGGAAAATTGTTTTCCAGCCTTTTACTCTGATGCAGTATCTGACTTTGACACTGTATGCAGCAAAATGCTGGGCCCTGTTAATGTATCCAGTCTGTTAGTCTATGTCTTTATATTGGGATCTTGAGTCCATCGATGTTAAGAGATATTAAGGAATAGTGATCGTTGCTTTGTGTTATTTTGATATTATTTCTATGTTTTTGTGGCTATCTTCTTTTGGGTTTGTTGAAAGAAGATTACTTCTTTGTTTTTCCTATGGTATAGTTTCCCTCCGTGTGTTGGCATTTTTCTTTTTCTTCTTTCTTTTTTTTTATTGGATATATTCTTTTTTTCCCTTTTTTTATTGGATATATTCTATATTTACAATTCATTTCCTTTTTTCTGGTTCCCCACCCCCAACGGTCCCACATGCCCTTTTCCCTCCCCCTGCTCCCTCATCCACCCCCTCCCACCTCACTGTTCTTGTACTCCCCCACAATGATGCTTTGGTCCATTCTAGCACCAGTGTCCACTCCTTTCTTCTTGTCAGACATCACTTGGTATGTGATTTATGTCTTTGGTGTTTCAAGATTCTAGGCTAATATCCACTTATCAGTGACTGCATACCATGGGTATTCTTTTGAGACTGGGTCACCTCACTTAGTATGACATTCTCCAGCTCCATACATTTCTCTAAGAATTTCATGAATTCATTGTTTCTAATGGCTGAATAGTACTCCATTGTGTATATACCACATTTTTTGTATCCATTCCTCTGTTGAGGGACATCTGGGTTCTTTCCCGGTTCTGGCTATTATATATAAGGCTGCTATGAACATAGTGGAGCATGTATCCTTATTGCATGCTGGGGAATCTTCTGGGTATATTCCCAGGAGTGGTATGGCTGGGTCCTCCGGAAGTATCACGTCCAGTTTTCTGAGGAACCGCCAGACTGATTTCCAGAGTGGTTGTACCAGCTTGCATTCCCACCAGCAGTGGAGGAGTGTTCCTCTTTCTCCACATCCTTGCCAACACCTGATGTCTTCTGAGTTTTTAATCTTAGCCATTCTGACTAGTGTGAGGTGAAATCTCAGGGTTGTTTTGATTTTCATTTCCCTAATGACTAATGATGTTGAACATTTTTTTAAGGTGTTTCTCAGCCATCCAAATTTCTTCAGGTGAAAAGTCTCTGTTTAGGTCTGTACCCCATTTTTGGATTGGGTTATTTGGTTTTCTGGGGTCTAACCTCTTGAGTTCTTTGTATACATTGGATATTAGCCCTCTGTCGGATGTGGGGTTGGTGAAGATCTTTTCTCAATTTGTTGGTTGCCGATTTATCCTTTTGACAGTGTCTTTTGCCTTACAGAAACTTTGTAATTTTATAAGGTCCCATTTGTCTATTCTTGCTCTTAGAGCATAAGCAATTGGTGTTCTGTTCAGGAATTTTTCCCCTGAGCCAATGTCCTCAAGGGTCTTCCCCAATTTGTTTTCTATTAGTTTTAGTGTGTCTGGTTTTATGTGGAGGTCCTTGATCCACTTGGATTTGAGCTTAGTGCAAGGAGATAAGAGTGGATCAATTCTCATTCTTCTGCATGTTGACCTCCAGTTGAGCAAGCACCATCTGTTGAAAAGGCTATCTTTTTTCCACTGGATGTTTTCAGCTCCTTTGTCGAAGATCAATTGGCCATAGATGTGTGGGTTCAATTCTGGGTCTTCGATCCTATTCCATTGATCTGCCTCCCTGTCACTGAACCAATACCATGCAGTTTTTAATACTACTGCTCTGTAATATTGCTTGAGGTCTGGGATATTGATTCCCCCAGAAGTTCTTTTGCTGTTGATGATAGTTTTAGCTATCCTGGGTTTTTTGTTATTCCAGATGAATTTGAGAATTGCTCTTTCTAACTCTATGAAGAACTGAGTTGGGATTTTGATGGGGATTGCATTGAATCTGTATATTGCTTTGGGCAAGATTGCCATTTTGACTATATTAGTCCTGCCAACCCACGAGCATGGAAGATTTTCCCATTTTCTGATGTCTTCTTCAATTTCCCTCTTCAGAGACCTGAAGTTTTTGTCATATAAATCTTTCACATGTTTGGTTAGCGTCACTCCAAGATACTTTATATAGTTTGTGGCTATTGTGAAGGGTGTCATTTCTCTAATTTCTTTCTCGGTCTGCTTATCCTTCGTGTATAGGAAGGCTACTGATTTGCTTGAGTTGATTTTATAGCCAGCCACTTTGCTGAAGTTGTTTATCAGTTGCAGGAGTTCTCTGGTGGAGTTTTTTGGGTCACTTAAGTATACTATCATATCATCTGCGAATAGTGATAGTTTGACTTCTTCCTTTCCGATTTGTATCCCTTTGACTTCCCTCTGTCTTAGTCAGGGTTTCTATTTCTGCACAAACATCATGACCAAGAAACAAGTTGGGGAGGAAAGTGTTTATTCACTTATTATACTTACACGTTGCTGTTCATCACCAAAGAAAGTAAGGACTGGAACTCAAGCAGGTCAGGAAGCAGGAACTGATGAGAGGCCATGGAGGGATGTTTCTTACTGGCTTGCTTCCCCTGGCTTGCTCAGTCTGCCCTCTTATATAACCCAAGACTACTAGCCCAGGGATGGCACCACCCACAAGGGACCCTCCCCACTTGATCACTAATTGAGAAAATGTCCCACAGCTAGATCTCATGAAGGCACTTCCCCAATTGAAGCTCCTTTCTCTGTGATAATTCCAGCCTGTGTCAAGTTGACACACAAAATCAGCCAGTACACCATCTATGGTAATTGAGAGTTTTCCTGGGTATAGTTGCCTGGCCTGACATTTGTGTTCTCTTAGGGTCTGTATGACATCTGCCCAGGATCTTCTGGCTTTCATAGCCTCTGGTGAGAAGTCAGGTGTAATTCTGATAGTTCTGCCTTTATATGGTGTTTTTTCCCTTTTCCCCTTACTGCTTTTAATATTCTTTCTTTGTTTTGTGCATTTGGTGCTTTGACTGCTATGTGATGGGTGGAATTTCTTTTCTGGTCCAATCTATTTGAAATTATGTATGCTTATTGTATGTTTATGGACATCTCTTTCTTTACGTTAGGGAAGTTTTCTTCTATAGTTTTGTTGAAGATATGTACTGGCTCTTTAAGTTGAGAATCTTCACTCTCTTCTATACCTATTATCCTTAGGCTTGGTCTTCTCATTGTGTCCAAGATTTCTTGGATGTTTTGGGTTAGGATCTTTTTGTATTTTGCATTTTCTTTGACTGTTGTGTCAATGTTTTCTATGGTATCTTCTGCATCTGAGATTCTCTCTTCTATCTCTTGCATTCTGTTGGTGATGCTTGCATCTATGACTCCTGATCTCTTTCCTAGGTTTTCTATATCTAGGGTTGTCTCCCTTTGTGATTTCTTTATTGTTTCTATTTCCATTTTTACATCCTGGATGGTTTTGTTCAATTTCTTCACCTGTTTGGTTGTGTTTTCCTGTAATTCTTTAAGGGATTTTTGTTTTCCCTTTAAGGGCTTCTAGCTGTTTATCTGTGTTCTCCTGTATTTCTCTAAGGGAATTATTTATGTCCTTCTTAATGTCCTATATCAGTACCACGAAATGTGATTTTTAAATCAGAGTCTTGCTTTTCTGGTGTAACCGGGGCTTGCTGTGGTGGGAAAACTGGATTCTGATTATGCCAAGTAGCCTTGGTTTCTGTTACTTATGTTTTTGTTCTTGTCTCTGGCCATGTGGTTATCTCTGGTATTAGTTGGTCTTGCTGTCTCTGAATGTGGATTATATGTCTTACAAGCCTGTGTGTCAGTACTCCTGGGCAACTAGATCTCTCCCAGAGGAAATTGGGTATGGAGAGCTGTGGCACAGGGTCAGCTCCCGGTTGCAGATGGAAACTGGAAGGATCCTGTCCCAGGCTCTTTCTTGGTTCCTGTGTCCTGATGGCTCCATGCGGGTTTCTATTGGGCCAGGAATTTGAGCAGAATTGGTGTTCTTACCTCTGCTCACAGGTGTGTCAGTACTCCTAGGAGACCAGCTCTCTCCCAGTGGTATTTGGGTATGGAGTTTGGGTGGTATTTGTGACGCAGGATCAACTCAGGACGGTGTGTCACAGAATCAGTTCTGAGTGCAGATCCACTAATTTCTGACTATCCTTTCCCATTAAATACTTTGCTCTGAGTCTTTGTAAAGCATCTCTCATCTGATAGGACTTCTCTCTTTCTCTCATCTTAACTACTCTAGCCTTAAATATTGATCCTAACTTCCTCTTGGAGAGGTTCCTGATATATCAGAGGCTATGAGAATCATCAATTTGAAATTACATTTCTAGCATCAGGCATACCGTTATCTTGCACTGACTTAATGGTTGAGAAGTTTCTTATGGGAGAATCTGTTCACAAAACGAGTGGCTGGATATGTTTCCGAGGTCAGTATGGCCTGATGATATCTTTCTCTGCATAGCTCTTTATCAGTGACGGTGTTTAGTAAATAACTGAACTTATACGAGATCAAGTTCCCCAGCGTTGCTATGTGTATAAGCATCCCTGTGCTCTCGGGCTGTCTTTGGCAGTGACAGTCCCATGAGCTCTCATTTGACATTGTCACTCAGGTTGTGCCATTATAGCAGTAGAAACTTGAGTGGACGGTGAGTGAGAAGAGCAGGTTCGGATTCATTTCTCCTCTGGCCTGAGCGTTATGATTTATCCAACTTGAAGCTGTGAGTGCTCTTGTCAACCTCAGAAAGGCTTGAATGCAAAGAAGGTAAATTAAATCAAATCAAAAGTCTGAGTTTGGATTCATTGAGTATCGTGGTCATCTAGAATTCATAGAAGCCATTCTTAGGAGAGGCAGAGAAACTCTGTAGCTCCCTGATCAGCGGTCAGCATTCACTAGATCACACTCTTATCTTTGGGAGTATATTTGTCAGCCTCTTCCCGTCATGGGGCAGCTGCTCTTCAGCTTTGCCCTTCCTTTGGGCTCTATTGGCCAGCTTTTTTTTTTTTTTTTATAACAGAATTTGTCTCAAATCCTTAGAAGCAATAGTTTCTAAGATTTAGATGCAATATCCCCAACGGATCACCAAATCTACAAACAGGCTGTGGCTGCTAAAAATGTTGACATCTCACTGGGGCGACACAGAAAGGGCCGAGCCGTGTCTAAGTACTAGCTGCTCCCCTCCCCTGGAACCTCGCTTCCTGTTGAGCGTGCCCATTCTTCACGTGAGATGCTTGATGCTGGTGAGGGCTTTATTCAGGAACAGACTTTCTGCGGTGCTCTTGTTCTGATCTGTGCGATATTTCAAAATGAGTTAGAGTACATTTTTAAAGACAAAATTATTGCAAAGAATTAGAACTCACAGAGGAGCCAGGGAAGTAAAATATAAGCAAGCAAATCCAGTTTCCTTTTTTTTGGGGGGGTGGTGGTGGCTAGAGTTATTGAGATTGAATTTTTTTTGACCTTTACAAAATTGCCAGTGTCTGTAGGAGTGTTAAAGGGTTAATTGGTTTCATTGACTTAAATATTCCAAACTATGATGAAAACATTTTGCACCTAAGAGGAAGGATTGTGGGTGAAAAACTGAAGATACATGATTTATCACTCTCCTCACAAATAAAATTTATTCATTGCATCCACCAGCCATCACACAGATGGTCAGAAAATTGGCTTTGTGTAGGGATGTGGATTCAGGCATGAATATTAATAGGAGACAGATGTAAACGCATATTAATATGCATTTGCTTTGCATGGACTGACATTACAATATTTTCATTAAAGAAACTGCATTTGTAAAGAAAGTATAGGTCACCTTTTACAAAACATAATATCGTATAGCTGGATGTATTTGTTGGCTCTGGAAAACCGCTGTGGATAAGAAATGGAAATAGAAGTGGTGCATCTGTGTCTGGATGCTCACAGCACAGCCATGGGGGAGGCGCCACATTGATTCAGTCCCTCTGGATTACAGTTAGACTACATTTAGAACTTTCGCCGCAGTGAGCGCAGGCTGCCATTTGGGCAATCTAGGAAGCGAAGCCCTGTTTGGATGTGATACACAGTCAAGTATAAATTACTATCGGAGAGAAAGGAAACTATTTAGAAAGATCCATTCACATCAAAGACACACATTTTCAGTGCGAGGTTGCTGTAATGGCAGTGATTCATAAAATATAAGATTTATGCAAGGCGCAGTACTTTGGGATTTTGGGGAGGGTGGGACAGCATTAAGCTGACATCCGCGCCTGCATCTGCGCTCTGCCAGTATCTGCTTATGGTAGCATTGTGCTTCCTTCCCAAGTGGAAGGGGAGCGGGTGATATTGTAAAAAGCTATTCACAGGCTGGCTGCTTTGTACTCGCAAGCCATTCACAGGGTGTTTTGCCACTGAAATATTGCTTACTAGAGAGAACAGTAGCTTTCTTCTGTTTGTGAATCTTTTTAAAAGTGCTGTGCTGGCTCCTCAGACAAACAAGGCTACAGGAGCATGCGAGTTAGCAAGCAGAAATGATCCGTTATTGATCATTCATTCCAGCCTCACGAAACCCTCAGATAACTTAGTCTGCTTTCCAACACTGATTCCCCCTACCATGACTTCCGGGTGCCTTTTTGGCTGTCCTTTGTACAGGCCTGCATAGAAACCTACTGATGTGTCCAGATAGGAAGCTAGCACCTACCTTCCCTTTCTTATTCCAGCAGTTTCCCAGAGGTCAATCACAGTGTCTAAGGAGGTGATCCCGAACTCTGACCTCAGAAAGATATGGGTTCAAATGCCAGCCCTGTCAGGGCTGTGTAATGTAAAGAAATAGTTTCACCCCCTTCCCTTCCCTCTTCTCCTTCTTCTCTCCCTCCTTCCCTCCCTCCCTCCCTCCCTTCCTTTCTTTCTTTTTAGAATATCAAATTTTAGATCTCATGCATGCTCTGTAAGCACTGTGTCATTGAGTTATATCTTAGGTCCTTGGTATTTTTGAGGCTGGGTCTTACTATGTTGTTCAGGCTGGCCTTGAACATACTATCTTGTTTAGGCTACCTAAAGCTTGTGATCCTTTTATCTCATACTTCCAAGTGCTAGGAATACAGGTAGGTACCACTATGTCTGATTTGTTATTTTAAATTTTATTTATTATTTAATTTAATTTTATTTTTTGATCTTCAGGTTCTTGTGGAGTAAACCCAGGGATCATTTTACTATTTCTCACAGGTATGTTTATGTGATTGTTTGGTCTATCAAGTACAAAACTTAGGGGTCATGCCTAGTATGTTTTATATGTAATGATTTATCATTTATTTTCATAATTTATTTCATAATGTCCCACTCATGCATGCTGTCTCTCCTTGCTCAGTTACTGGTCATAGCTGACTCTGTTTTTGCTCTTCTTGGCCTTCACTGCATTTCTAATGGACCCTTTCTGTACAGTAATTTCATAACTGGTACCTACAATTTTTTTCTCTCATAGGAATGATGAGAGCACATCATTGGTCACAATTCTTCACCTAGAACCCCTTACAGGTGCTGCATTGCTTGTTTATGAAGTCTAACCCTCCAGCTGGAAGTCAGAGTCTTGTTTTCTGAGTTTCTGATCTAATTTGGTAACTATCTAAGAGCACAAATGTGAATCTATATCCAGCTGGGCTATACACATCGCTGTGTTCAGGACATCAGTGCTGTGTCCTCAACTTGCTTTTCTTCTCTGTCTTCTTCCCTGGATTCTCTGAGGAAGGAGAGGAGAGGAGAGGAGAGGAGAGGAGAGGAGAGGAGAGGAGAGGAGAGGAGAGAGAGGAGAGGAGAGGAGAGGAGAGGAGAGGAGAGGAGAGGAGAGGAGAGGAGAGGAGAGGAGAGGAGAGGAGAGGAGAGGAGAGGAGAGGAGAGGAGAAATAGAGATGGGGCGAGGAGAGAGGAGAGGGAGAGGAGTAGGGGGAGGGAGAGAGAGAAACAGTATTTTTCATATTTGGTAGATTCTTATTTATCTCTCTGTCAGAAAAACAAACAAACAAACAAACAAAACAAAACAAATTTCCTCTGAATATGACAGTGTTTGACTTCAGCCCAGGTGATAGGTGATAAAATGTGTGATAGTTAATTTCATGTGCCCAGCTGACTAGGCATGGTGTATTTTATTTTATTTTAGCTTTTTTTGAGGCAAGGTTTCTCTGTGTATCTGGGAAGGTACTGGAACTCAAATCTATCGACCAAGTTGGTGTTTGCCTCTGCCTCCTTAATGATAGGATTAAGGTGTGTGTCACTATGCCCAGATTTCTAGCTAATCCTCATTTCTTGGTGTGTCTACTGAGTGATTTTGGGAGATGAACAATTTCATCAGTAGACTTCCCTCCTCAGTGTGACTGGGAATAGCCACAGTCTGTTTGAGGTTTAAAAGCAACTAATAGGAATAGGAGAATGCGCTCTCTTTTTCTGTCTGGCTGTTCACCCAAGACCCCAGTTTTTTAGCTCTTGTGTTGAAACTTACAACATTGACTCCATGGCATAAGATGTCTTCTAACTTGGATTGAGTTCACTAACAGGGTTCCCAGTTCTCCAGGCTTTCAAATAACAGCCCATTGGATTTCCAGTCCTTCTAAATGATCTGAACCATTTTCATAAAAAATTCACTTTTTCCTATTTATCTTATTGCTTCTTTACTCTCTGGAGGACTCTGGCTAAGAGGAAATGTTTGATAAAAGTTTACAGGCATTCCGTAGGGCTCTAATTCCTTCATTCCATACTTCAGCCCTGCCAGGCATCAGTTCTGCAGATGAGGAGATGGAGCCACCGGAGATTAGGCAATACCCTTGAACACACAGTTGCCAAAGGGCAGATTCTAGAGCCAAGTCAGCTAAGAGCCGATATTATTATTGGTACATGTTACAGGCCATCTTGCTTCTCAATGTTAATGTTTTGAATATTTCATGTTTCTTCTTCCAGGCTTGCTCCTATTAGTGCTACTAATGTACGCTTGTGGTTTTTCACAGAGATGTCCATTAAAAAGAACAGTGAGCTATCATTTGGCTGGATCATTGAGTCATTTAGCTTTCCTTGTCCTGTTCAGTTCAGAAGATTGGATACAGAGTTGCTTTTTTTTTTAAAAGTGGTCTAGAAGAATGATTGAATTGATTGCCAAGTGTGTGTGTGTGTGTGTGTGTGTGTGTGTGTGTGTTAAATGTTTGTAACATACTACTTAAAACAATCAAATACTTGCGTCAAAGTATTTATATATTCATTTGTTCTATTTTCTTTAAGAATTGACACCCAGAGGTATGGGTTCAATACTACTTGCATACATGTTCTACTTGTAGTCCTACATCGAAGCTTTTCAGCAAGATGGGATACTATTCACTAAGCAAATACATTTCCATCCATTTCTGGATGGAAAACAAGCCTGTTTTCCCATAGCCTTGTTTCAGTGTCTAGCATAGTGCCTGGAATATAACTAGTAAGTGCATGCTCCAAGAATCTTTCTATCTTCTCATGTTGTTCTAAGCACTCTTAGTAATAAGTCATTTATATGTTAATGTATTCCTTCGTGTTTGTTGAGTTCACCCTTGGTGTGGCTCCTAAAGCTGTGATGTAGAGGTCCCATCCAGTCATTTCCAAAGAAACAAAGGACTGGATTTTTATTTCCCACTTGAGGACAACTTAGAGTCATAGCAAATAGAGACTGAAGTGATTACAAAACATGTTTAATAAGTCCCCTGAGCCTACTTCTCTCGGTGTGTGCAGGTACCCTGATTTTTAAAGCAAGGGCTTCTGACCAGCTGGCATACACCCTTCAGGAGATCCATGGATGGGCCTTGGGGTCCATGAGGAGACCAAAGATTTGCATAATATAGTATATAAATTGGAGCTAGAGGGTCCATAGACTTAAAAAATAAATTTTATATTCATATGCTTTTTCTAAAATAACAAAATTGATATACTTATTTTCTTAAAATTTGGCACACATAGAAGCATATCGAGTAAAAATTACAGTTGAATGGACATATATGGAGTAAAAGTAATTCCCCTTTCTTCACCTTTTACCTCTTACATCCTCAGGGGATCAGAATGTAATTCTATTTGACTCTAAACCTGTAAGTGTATCTCCATCTCACAGTGTATGTGCTGAGCTACCTTTTGCACAACTTGATCTTGAAATAGTAATAGATAAAGAGACATTTCCCTAAGGCTCACAGATCATGGAAAGGTGGAAACATTGTAAGAGAAAGAGATAGTGGACATCTTCAGTTAGCTGTATTTGTGTGATATGACAGGGCACTGCCCAATTGAACTTACAGCATCTGTGACTGCACACATAGGGCCTACACAGGAAAGTAGTGAAACTTTAACAACAGTCTGGGGTGGGGGGGTGGGAATTTCCTCTACCTGTAACATTTTGTGTACTTGTGGTGAAATAAGAAACCCAAGGAAGTAAAATTATGCATATGCGTGCATATGTGTGGTTGTGAATGTCTGTGTGTGTGTGTGTGTGTGTGTGTGTGTGTGTGTATGTGTGTTGTGTATAGTTTTATACAGCTGTGCCTTAGGCAGCCTCATAATTCTCATAAGTACATGATCCTTCCTGTTATACTTTATATATCCATACCCATTTCCTGGCCACCCCTAATCCCTGACAACAACTACACAGGCTTCATCTCTATGATTATGTCACTTCAGGCATATTATAGAAAAGGAATCATGCTATTTGTTGAATTTGGAGATTTGTTTTCCTCCAGGATAAGTCTCTGGAGAGAGTTGCCCAGATTATTGTTGAGTGTCTTAGTGGTTCACGTTTCTTTCTTTTTTCTTTAAATCTTAGTGACATTCCACAGTGGAAGAAACCACTGCCTGATTAGCTGTGTGCCCACTGAAGGACACCCAGGCTGCTTCCAGCTGAGAGCTATTCTGAAGAAAGCTGCTATGAGCATTAGTGTATAGGTTTTTATGTAAACATAAGTTTGGTATCTCTGTGGTAAATACACAACAATGCACTTTTAGGTCATATTTTAAGAGCCTGTGGCTTTGTAAGATGTGACAGAGCGATTTAACATCACCAGCCTTTCATGGTTATCAACGGAGGCTCTGCCACTAAGAAGTCTGAAGCAAACTGGTACACCCCAAAGCTTCCCCGAGACTGAATGACCTGCTTTGGTTAAACACGAACACTTACCTTTTCTCACTCTTTCCATTGCTACGCATGAGCATTTCACACTAAAATGTGAGCAATAGTCTTTGCATTGCATTTCCTTATTATTTACAACCCTGGCTCTAGGAGTTCCCAAACTTCCATTTTATTGTCAATCTTCTTTTTTTTTAATTTTTAATTTTTTTTTATTTTTTGGTTTTTCGAGACAGGGTTTCTCTGTGTAGTCCTGGCTGTCCTGGAACTCACTCTGTAGACCAGGCTGGCCTCGAACTCAGAAATCTGCCTGCCTCTGCCTCCCAAGTGCTGGGATTAAAGGCGTGCGTCACCACCGCCCGGCATTATTGTCAATCTTCTTACCATTTGTTTTCTTCAAAAGATACCAGCTCCGGCCGGCTCTTGTTGCAAGGATATTTACTGATTTTTTTTTAACATACACTGTTGACATTGCAGTACTGATTGTAGCTGTGCATTGCATTCATTCTTCATTCTATAGAAAGTTGGGCTTTTTAACCCTTAAATTGTATTCCCTCTATGCTCAAATAAAAACCCAATGTGAACTTTTAATTTTTGCTGCACAGGAAACTTCAAGCCAGCTCTGGTTAGGTTGGTAAGAGAGAGAGGATTTTTGTGTTCCTTTTTAAATCTTTTTTTTTTAAAAGATCTTTTTATTTTATGAAATGGTACACTGTGACTGTCTTCAGACACACCAGAAGAGGACATCAAATACCATTACAGATGGTTGTGAGTCACCATGTGGTTGCTGGGAATTGAACTCACGACCTCTGGAAGAACAGTTATTGTTCTTAACTGCTGAGCCATCTCTACAGCCCCATTTTAATCTATTTTTATTAATGAATTTATTTACTTTACATTCCAATTACAGCTTCTCCTTCCTCCTTTCTTCCCAGTTCCTCTCTCACACAGCCCCTCCTCCTTTCTCCTCAGAGAAGGGAAGGCCTTCCAAGGATATCAATCTGCGTTGGCATATTAAATTGTAGTAGGATTAGGTACCTCTTCTCCTTTTGAGCCTAGTCAATGTTGCAGTTAGAAGGAGGACCTTCCTCGAGTAGGTGTCGTGGTGAAAATGCTTTAACTCAGCAGGATACAGACTTGCTTCTTTTCTCTGACTTGTCATTATTGGTATCCCATCAGCTGGCTCAAAATGGGGAAATTAAGATATTGAAGAGATACAAATGTGAACACAGAAAAGGCACAGAGTGAAGCACAGGCATTTGTCTTAAACCACTTCCAATGTTTGATACTCCCCAGCCAGTCCCTCTCCTGTTTGAGGTGACTTATTTTTTGAGCTTGTAAGATATCTTCTCCTGGACTCTGACATCAAACATCTGATAACTGTCATGACAGTAGATTGCTTTCAGTTGATCGCCCTTGATTTCCCCCAGATCTTCTTCCCCACAGTCCTAGTCCAGTTATGGATCACTCTTAACACATTTGCTCGTTTTGCCTGGCCTTGGCTGGCAGACCTTAATGAGAGTCTAATGACTGTGAGTGAATAGCACATGAGGCTTTGTTATTTTCTTAGGTTTTCTCTCTTTTTAATCACTGTATGATGGGTTTAACATGGCTGTGGAAGGGACAGTGTGACATGGTTCCTTCCCTGGAACAGAGCCAGCAAGAAGTGGGTCTCCTCAAGTGCTGATAGTTGCTGTAGGTATAAACCTTGTTTGTATAATAATGTTCCCCCCCCCAGGGTTATCAAGGGAATGTTCTCCCTGCCTAAGTTAATGACTCCATGATAATCCAGGACACAAGAATGTGTCTGGTATTCCTCAGCAAAATGGTAACTCCCTTAAGGCTGTGGGAAAGAACTCTGCAATCAGGAGTTCAAGAATATATAAATCAACGTAAGAAGTGTTCTTTACAGAATTTCTCAACTATGCAAAATATAAAGATGCAATGTGAATTGTATGAGGGCCTTCACAGTCCTGAAGGAACAGAGGCAGCTGTGCTAATGAGCCAGCTTTGTCATGAAGATACTAAGGAAGGAGATAAAGAGATTCATGGAGTGATCAGGGCACGACCCCACCCAGCTAAGCTTATTGTGTTTGCAGTTGAACAAAGAATACTTTGGACTTTTAATCTGGAATGAACTACAATCCAAAAATGGTGGGCACATTTGTGATTCAGGTATTGAGGCTGAAAGACACAGGCTTTTGATCCAGATCTTGAGGAATAGTGGTCATGAAGAGTTTAGGCCCAGGCATGGTGGTACACACCTTTAATTCCAGGAGACAAAGGCAAGCAGATTTCTGAGTTCAAGTTTAGTCTAGGACAGAGTAAGTTCTAGGTGAAGAAAAGCATGTGTCTAAGTGTGATGGTATACACCTTTAATCCCAGCATTCAGGAGACAGAGCTATACAGATTTCTGAGTTTAAGATATGTCTAGAAAGCAAGTTCTAGGACAGTCAAGCATAGGCAGTGAAAAGAGTTGGAAAGCAGAAAGCTGGCGATTAATAGAGCCATTAATGGCCATGATCCAGCTCCAGAATCAGCAGAATTCAGCATCTTTGACCACGTGTCTCTGTCTTTAGAGTCAAGGGGCTAAGATCACAAAATGATGATTTGTAGGATAATCAAAAGGGAACTTGGGGTAAATGACTGAATTGATATGCAGTTCCTAAGGATGTAGCTTCCAAAAACATAAAAGACTGGACTTCGGTCTGTAAGAGCCAGCTACGTTGAGCAGAACACAGAACTGTCACCTTGAATCCATCACTGATTTTGAGTTGTTCATCCATCACTCCCAAATATCCTTCCTCAGGACCTCTGACCACGCTAAGGCTGGTCCTCAGCAACTGTGCATAAGGAAATAATCCAGTATACTCTGCAGAGTGCTGGTGTGCACTGACACTCTTACTATTACATCATCCTTATATCCTTAACCAGCAGCTGGCCTTTGTGACCCTTCCCATCCCTCTGAGGCATGTTGCTACATGCACTGTGCACTAGACACTCAAGGCTGTTTCTGTAACCCCTCCTATGCTGAACATTTTTGCTGCTCTCAACTGACACGCTGATATCATTGTGGAGACTCTTCTGACATTTTTAAAAAATAAAATTGACTCCAGAACTGAATTATGTTATAAAATCTCTCGAGCTTGCTTTTTAACTTAAAAAAAATTAATCTGTAATCTGTATATTAAGGCCTACACATTTTTGATGGTGGTGAAAAGCTAGAATATTCCACTGTTATATTAAAATACTTATGAATATGGACTGGAGAGATTCTTTCAGGTTTAGAGTTCTTGTTCTGTTACCAAAGATACCTGAGTTAGGTTCCCAGTGCTGGAGATGGATGGCTCACAACTGATTGAAACTCCAGCACCAGAGGCCCTATTCTGGACACCCCAACACATACATCTACACACTCAAAAAATAATAAAATAAAATACTCATGGCTATTTAGTGAAAAGAAACTATGTAATAAATAATACACCTTAGAGAAATCAAGTTTGGGGGAATTACTTATATCTGGTTTAAAGGAAAAGTATGTATTATATATAACCATATATATTTTAGATTGATCATTACCATCAAACACATGTATGTCTGCATAAAATAGATTGATGGGTTTATACCAAGTGCTAATCATTGCCTTTGTTTGTTTCTTGACTTGCCCATATTTTTCAAAAATTTCTCTCTTCACACATTTTTATTACCACTCAGAATATTTTAAAAAGCCAATCACAGCCTGTATACTTTTACTGTTCCTGTTCACCAAAAATAAGGTACCACTCAAGCTATTATTAAAGTAATCTTAATAATTGTCACATGAAGTTGGGAGAAGGGAAGGAGTCTTGTGTGGTTATTTCCCCTTTGTCTGGCTTTCTGAAAAAAATTGCTTCAACAAATAGCCTTCTCTATAGTCCTGCTTTCCTCTGCTACCTGGCAGTTTGCCTCATGCGCCTCTCTCCTCACTATCCCTAGGTTGTAGCAGCCTGCGTTCTCAGGAACAGAATGCAGTATGAGCAGATACAGAAGAGCCGCTGTCCTTAGTCCCTGTAGCATGTAAGATCATCGGAAGTCTCCTGTCTGGTGACCTGGAATGGCCCAGCTAGGATCAATAATTCACCACATAATCTCCTCCAGCCATCTATTTATCTCCCATCTCTTAAAAATTCATTTTTTTTTATTTTTACAAATGCAAAGAGCTGTGCATGAAAAAGCTTCAGCTTTGATTATGTGTATTCTTCCTGTAGATTCCCGAGCCATATAAACGTGCAAGCGAGAGCTCTTCTCTGTACTGAGCCAAATACATGTGAAGATGAGAGCTGTGTCTCCTTATCTACTTGTTTTCTCCATGCCATTCATCTAGCCATATCCCTGTGGTTTCTATCGACGTAACAATTGCTATATGAGGCATTGTTTATGGGCGTCTAACAGAATGAGGCATACATGGGGATTGTGATGCTTAAGATAATGCGGTACTGTGTGTGTGTGTGTGTGTGTGTGTGTGTGTGTGTATGTGTGTGTGTGTTGAGGATGATGTTTCAATATGAATACAAATTATGTTTTTAAAAATCATTAGTGGGAACCTTGAGAGCCTGTGAGTGCATGGAGCTTTTGGTTAAAAACAAAGTCTTAAGTTACCGTCTTCTGAAGGAGCAAGATAACAATTTATTAGACTAACAGTTTAATCAAGAAGTCTGCTACAGTGGGGGTCCTCTGTGTGAAGCATGGGGAAAAAATCTGTGTGAGGTTTGGAGCAATTTCCTCGCTTTTAATCTGGAGCACAGAGTGTTCCCAATCACCCTCGCTTCACAGTTGGGAGTTTTCCTCGGAGTCTTTTTATAGGTTGTGGAAGGAATGATAAAACAGCTGTTATCAGGCAGTGTGAAGAGCTGTCTCTTACCTCACCACAACAGGCCGGCTGCTGTAGAATAAAGATCTTAAGGGACGGGTCATTCCATCCAGCCCGAGAGAGTGCAGGCTCTAAATGCTGCATGGGAGACAAGATGCTGTATGACATTTCTGGCTTCTCTGCTTGAGACTCCTGAAAGGGGTCTCATGTCCGTGTGCATAAATATTGGTATTTGGGTAAACAGGACCGGTAGCCGGTGGAAGATGGGAGGGTCACAAAAGGTTTTCTTTGTTTGTTTGTCTTCAAATATCAGACACCATTACGTAAGGGTAGTTTTGCAAATTTCCACCTTGCACTTTTCTTGAGCAACACAATTAACAATGATGATCCGCCTGCCAACCAACAGTACAGACATAAATGAAAAAATATGCAAAGACGGGCTGGCAACCCTTTCATTATTGAGATTTCATTATTCAGAACACAGGAGCTGCCTCGGGTGCTCTCCTTAGATGGCATCTGGAATCTTCTGGTACCTTAGAGCTTCCACTCCTCTTCCCTGGATTAGCAGGTTAGGACATGACTGGACAGACACTCATTGAGCTTAGGTGGGAAAATTACATAGGAATGCAATAAAAGCAGTAATCGAAAAACAATCTGAGGCAATGAGAAAGCCTTATTTTTTGTGAGGCCGATATTCTCATGTCTCATTTCAATGATGAAAGTGAAATATGTTTAATATAAAATATTCTGAGAAAAAAAAAGACCAGTGTCTCAATTGTAATGTGAGTTTCTAATGGTAATTCTTGTTAATATCCTGACCTACAGTTTTCTATACTGATGCATATACATATGTAATCCATCACTTCACATACTTACATTTTTGTAACAGGATACTCACATTTATATTGTTTAATAAACTGTGACTTCCACTTGATACTATGCTACCATCCTTTTATGTAAAAATGCATTAAGCATACCTAAACATTTTTAAATGATGTATGTACATATATGTCCAAGTGTGAGATTGTGCATCTGAGTGTAGTGCCTGCTGAGGCCAGAAAAGGTGTTAGCTATAGAGCTGGAGTGACGGGTGTTGTGAGCTGCCTGTTGAACTCAAGTCTTCTACAAGGGTAGCGCATGCTTTGTACTGCTGAGCCGTGTCTCCAGTCCTCATATGTGAATGTTTGTAATAGCCACACAGCACTTGATTATAAAAGCTGTCATGTGTAAATATAATTCTTGGGGGGGGGCATTTCTTAAGTTCCTTTTGCTCTCAATTAATTGCAGGGCATTTCTACACCCACTCTAGTCCATTTTAGCTCCTGAATAAAGACACAAAGACCTGTTATTTTAACGAACAAGCTGCTAGCACTACGTTGGGCAGGCTCTGAGCTATTCTCACCTGACTAGGCTGCTGCTACCCGGCCACGTGCCCATTCCTTGCCATCTGGTCTTGCTCTGGTCCATGTGTGCCCTCATGTCTGCTCTTTCAACGAGACCTCATGGCTTTTCACCCAGGTCCTTTCAACTTCTCTTTAGCTCTTCTTCCTTTCCCTCTACTTTATTTCTTTTCTCCTATTTCCTCCTTTCCTCTCTCTCTGGGACACCCTGACTGGGATCAGAAGTCCCACCCTATTCTCTTCTCCCCAGTCAATTGGCTCATCAGCATTTTATTGACCAATCAAGAGTGATGGAAAGCAATTTTTACCTAACACTGAGACTGGAGATGCTTCACCGTGCCATGCTCTGGACTGCAACCAGATGTCTGGGCACAGAAATCAGCATCTGAATACACAGTGCACAAAAGTGCACAAAGCCGCCCCCCAACTTAGTCATTTTTTAAATCAATGGACTTTTGGTTTGTTTCTACTATTTTGTTTTTGAAACAAGTGTCTGTGATGAATTCTTCTGCAGTGTTTTTGTTTTATTTTTGATTAATTATGTCAGGAAATAGTTTTTTAATCTAAGTTGATATTATAGTCAATTTCTAGTTAAAGATGTAAAATCAGTTCATGTCTCCATCAGTAGTATATAGAAATGGCTATTTTCTCAGCAGCCTTGAAGAGTATTAAATATTATGTTTATAAAACTATGCTAATTTGCTATATTAAAATACTACAATTTTTCTGACTTATATTTATTACTTATAAGATTTAGTACCTTTTTATATGTTAACTCACATATAATTTATATTATTTTTAAATAATTTAATCTACTTTGTGTATGGGTGTGTTCCCCACTATGTGTATCTGTATACCATGAGCATTATTACAGAGGGCAGAAGAGTGTGTCAGATCTCCTGGGACTGGAGCTACAGATGGTTATGAACCATTATTTGGCTGCTGGGAATTGAACTTGGGTCCTCTGGAAGACCAGTTGGTGCTCTTAACCACTGAGCCATCTCTCCACCCCTCATGAGTATTCATTAACTACTATCTGCCTTATGCCTTCCCCTTGTCACCCCCACCCCTGCCACAGGAGTGTTTACATTTCCTTCACTGAATTTTAAGTTTTTCATGTGTTAACTTATTCATACCTTTGCCCCCAATTTTTTCCTCATATACATCAATTGTCAATTATTTTTGAAAAGTTTAATTAATAATATTTTGGGTCAGATAGATACCTCAGTGTGACAGTAGAGGAGAGGTGGGCAGAGGTGGGGAGGAGGGCTGGGGAAGGTGGAAAAATATAATCAAGGTATACACAACAAGTATACAAACATATGTTTTAATGGAAACCATAATTTTGCATGGTGATAAAATTAAAACAATTCATTCTCGAAAATGATATGCAATCAAACAGGTGTTTAGTCCCTCTATTTGATCCATCTCTTTATATAATTCCTGGGTGTAGACCTTTTTCATTTGATTTATAGTTTCATCTAATATTTTTCTTATTTTAATCTTGAAGTAAAAGATTTCACAGTATCAAGAGTGAATTAGGAATCTGATCCTTTCTCTTTACTGTTCTCCATAATCACTTACTAAATTTTCTACTTTTTGTTACTATTTTGAGGGCTTCGCCACTTTATATATTTTGGTACATACTGGGTTTATGCCTGCATTTGCTTTTCTGTGAATGCTTCTTCTCCGTTAAGAGCACCATGGCCTTTCAAAAGCATCAACATCATACGCTGGGTCCTGGGAATGTATTTTATGTTGTCTGTTAGCCATGTGCCACATCAAATTCCCATAGAAATGATAAACACATTGTAGGGGTTGAGATCACCTGGAACTTAATATAGCCTTCATGCTTCCAATGTGCACACACAGGCACCTCTGTGTTCACAGTGTGCACACACAGGCACCTTCATGCTTCCAGTGTGTACACACAGGCACCTCTGTGTTCACAGTGTACACGCACAGGCACCTCTGTGTTCACAGTGTGCACACACACAGGCACCTTCATGCTTCCAGTGTGCACACACAGGCACCTCTGTGTTCACAGTGTGCACACACACAGGCACCTCTGTGTTCACAGTGTGCACACACACAGGCACCTCTGTGTTCACAGTGTGCACACACACAGGCACCTCTGTGTTCACAGTGTGCACTCACAGGCACCTCTGTGTTCACAGTGTGCACACACACAGGCACCTCTGTGTTCACAGTGTGCACACACAGGCACCTCTGTGTTCACAGTGTGCACACACAGGCACCTCTGTGTTCACAGTGTGCACACACAGGCACCTCTGTGTTCACAGTGTGCACCTACAGGCACCTCTGTGTTCACAGTGTGCATACACAGGCACCTCTGTGTTCACAGTGTGCACCTACAGGCACCTTCATGCTTCCAGTGTGCACACACAGGCACCTTCATGCTTCCAGTGTGCACACACAGGCACCTCTGTGTTCACAGTGTGCACACACAGGCACCTCTATGTTCACAGTGTGCACACACAGGCACCTCTGTTCACAGTGTATACACACACAGGCACCTCTGTGTTCACAGTGTGCACACACACAGGCACCTCTGTGTTCACAGTGTACACGCACAGGCACCTCTGTGTTCACAGTGTGCACACACACAGGCACCTCTATGTTCACAGTGTACACACACAGGCACCTCTATGTTCACAGTGTGCACACACAGGCACCTTCATGCTTACCTTATGTACACATGTACACACAGGCAAGTGTCCCTGCTGTCTCCAAGATGACTCATGCATTGATTTCTCTCCATTTAAAAGAAAAAGTAATACCTACCTCACAGGGTTGTCACAAACAAAATAAAAAGGTAAAATGCTCTTCTTGGGGGCTAGAGAACAGAAGGCTCCTAAAGAGAGTATCAGCTCCTAATGTGAAGACACTTAGGACTTGATTCCATTCGCCCTTTCTTTCAGACATAAATGATAATTCATTAAGGATAAGGTGATGGTCACATCCCAACTCTTACAGGGCTGATGTGGCAGGGTTGGACAGAGTGACTCACAAGACAGAGACTCAGGACAGAAGTGACCCAGTACAGTCATTGCCTCTCAGCTATGTGGCCCTGCTGCTCTGGAGTCCATTCTGATTTCAAATACCAAGTCATATCCTCCAAGCATGGCTAAGAAGGCACACAGCCCTAGTTACAGTGGGCTGGACTCATATGCTCTGTCTAGACCTCTCTTTGGCTGGTCACTTTGTAAGAACAGTAAAAGTCTCACTTCCAACGGCCTTTTAGCTACCAACCACTATGCCGCCTAGATTTCCCAGAAGAAATGGGCAGTACACATTTTAGGTGTCTGAATGAGTTGTCTCTTACCTGGTATCTTCCTGATGAAGACTGAGTCACATAATTTGTTCATGAATATGGACGTTCCTTTAATACTCTCTGCATCTCTAAAACAACTTGGTGTGTATTAGTTCCTTTGACTCCTTTTCTATTCTCAGCTCAGATAATTTTTATGCTGGCTTCTCATAACTGGATCAATTTCGCATGCACTTCAAAGCACAAAAGTTCCTTCAGTAGCAGGAATCCTTCTTTTTATAATACCATGTCTTTCCTTTGTTCAGTGTTGGATAAACTAACATTCACAACCTTCCTTTTCTGTTACTACACACATGCCTCTTCTATTAGAATATTTTCCGCTTTATGCATGTTTTCAAATACAATAGATCAGGTTATGTCTCCTCTCCTCTCCTCTCCTCTCCTCTCCTCTCCTCTCCTCTCCTCTCCTCTCCTCTCCTCTCCTCTCCTCTCCTCTCCTCTCCCTCTCCCCTTCTCCTCCACCTCCCTCCCTCCCTCCCTCCTTCCTTCCTTCCTTCCTTCCTTCCTTCCTTCCTTCCTTCCTTCCTTCCTTCCTCTCTCTGTTGTATGAATATATACATACTCATGTATGGGTGAATGTCATTAAATATATATATATATATATATATATATATATATATATATATATATTCACACAATGGCACTTTTAATTCTTCAAGTCAATAGCTCTATTGCATAGGCGACTGAGTGTTTGAATACTAAGATAAGTAGAGACCATGTAAAGCAGTATTAATGTGCATGTAATGCATGAGCACATGGAAGCCAGAGGTCAGTGTTAGATTTTTTTCCACTATCATTTGACAGAGCCTAGAGTTCACTGGACTAGCTGTCCAGAAAGCTCTAAGAATCCATTTGTCTCTGCATCTCTGTGCAAGGATGATGGCATGCCTCCATGCCCAGCTTACTACATGGGTGCTGGGGATTTGAACTCAGGTCCTGCTGCTTGCATAGAAAGCAGTTAACCAACCGAGCCATCGTCACAGCCCTAAGTCATGCTTTGTATTTGTCACATTCCCATCCTTAGTTTTGGGCTTGCTGGTAAATTGTGTGGCAACACATTCACACTGCAAGTGTTAGCACCACTAAGTATGCTTATCTCCTAAAGACTGAATTCTGTACTTTCAGTTTCACTAGGTGTATGTTTTCTGACCTTGTCTCCAAATCAGAACATAGACAGAGCACAGTGACTTTTTTAATACAGCAGGAAGGAATTGTGTGCTGTCTTCCTAGCTCCATTTTCCTGGGGTGATATAAGACAAGGCAGTTATAGTTTTTACATTTAATGTTATACATATATATATATATATATATGTCAATAAATAACAGGCTTTATTGTTCTAGACTGCTGTTTAAAGACACAAGCAGTCTTGAGCCATTACCTATCTGTATTTTTATCACCCACTATTCATTATAATGCCTTTGTGTTCTGTCATTGTTATCAGAGGCAGGCAGTATTTATTAGGATCTATTGGGTGTGTGACATTGGGATAGTTGCTGTCAAGGGCACTTATTCAGAATGAAGCATTACAAGGGAAGAGTAAGACGATTTTTTTCTGAAGTCCACCACTCTACCTTCCTCTGTGCTTATTCATAATCCCATCAGTTTTTTTTTAGGCTGTCATGCAAATAGGCGTTCACTCATCATGTGTGTTCAGATGGGCTCAGTGCAATATGAGTTCCAGGTAGGTTTGCAAATGTCACATATTTAAACTGTAAAAGCGAGAAGCAAGAAATGTCTACAACTTGCACCACTGATTGGAACACAGCAATACTATCTGAAAAGGGGGGAATTCCCTGTGTGCACTTAGTTGGCATATGTTTTGTGTGCACTTAGTTGGCATATGTTTTGTGTGCACTTAGTCGGCATAAATGCTTCTGCTTTCACCTCAATATTTACGCCTTGAACTTAATATGTCTTATAAATATTTATAGGCTCCTCTTCCAAAATAACCCAACTTCCCTCATTATATATGGCATGCTGGGATCTCTGGGAAGTCCTCTATGTTTGTCTCGGGGCTCTTTTTGACTTCTTGAGCATTCGTCAGTATAGATTTTGTGCTCTTAATATCCTTACTCTTTGAACTCAGTAATTACCATGAGTTTCAAAGTGTAAGGCAGTTTGTTCTTACCTTAAATGGGCCCAAGGTATCTGCATGTGAGCGCCTATGTCTCCTGACCCTATTCTCTCTTGGTATCTAGGTATTTGTTGTTACAGGATGGAACTTGATAGACAAGTGACAAATCTCTGCTGCTTTAAACGAGTAGTCCCCAGAGGCCTGTATAGTTAAGGCTTGGTCATCAGAGTATTACTCTTTGGAGGTCGTTGTAGCTTTTGAGGTCATTGGTGGCATTAGTTGAAGGCCACCAGCTCTCTCTGCAGTCACTCTTGCTTCTTGGTAATGAGGCCCATCATTGTGATCTTGCCATGGTGTGTAGCTTCACACGTTATGGGCTAGAAACTCTTAGTCTGTGAGCTCAACTACAGCATTTCTCTTCAGAAGTTGATTAGTTCTGGCATTTTCTTTGAGCAACAGAAAATGCTTGCAATCTCTGAAGATCTTGATGCTGTGTTTAGTATAAGAATGTTACAAGTCATTTTTTATACTCTGCTCAGAGTTTCTTAGTAGAATAAGAACTGTCCTATATGGAAGGGTTCCATGTAATGTCCTTGGGCAGGGACAAGGGTTTACAGTATAGGAAGTAGGGAAGGAAAACAAGCCATTGAACAAGGAAATTTGGAATGGTGTCTGCATAATAACAATCAGATGGATGGTTAGAACTGTCTGTGCATAGACTCCTTCTAGTTTACATAGCATAGAGGCAGCTATGGTGTCTATTTGGCATGATGTTGCATGTTTCCCATATGTGTCCTGTTTAGCCGAGATACTGCCGCCTTGCTTGGGGAGAGGTCCTGAAGAATGTGACGACCGGACAGACCTTCGGTGGAATTCCATCTCGACCTCTCTTATTGGCTCAGGAATGAGCATGGCTAGCATTCTCTCCTTGCTGAATGGCGGTCTGTGCTGCTTGAGCTTTAACCGGAAAGCAGCAAGCATACAAGTTATATCAGCAGAGAGAGTTTAGCATTAGGAAACGTTAACTTATCAAAATTTCCCTAAAACTGGAAAGAGGGAGATGATGAAGGTCAAACAAATAACAGATACCATGAAGAGACATCAGGAAGCAGCTACCACCTTTACAGCAGAGGAAACAAAGGGAAAATTGGCAGCGATTACAAGGGAGAAGCTTGGGGTAAAGGCTCTGTAGAGCTGAGGTGCAGAAGGAGGTGGGCTGGGGTCTTCTAGGGACAGCCCAACCGGGCCAAGTCTTTATTAAGAAAACTATACCCTTGGCACAGTATTTCTACCAGGTGAATATGGGTAAGGTAAGTTGGAAGGAATTCTGGGTTCCACAGCTGTGAGATAGCCCTGTGAGAGGGTGCTAAGTAGGTAGGCTAGACAGCCAAACTTTCCATCTTCCTTAAGCCTGCGGTCTTTCTCTGGTGTGTCAGTCAGCAGAGTTGCAGGGAAAATGGAACTGTGGTCTGGAGGGTCCAGTGCTGTTCTCTCTGTGCAATAGAGAATGGGTATTTAATACTTATCCCATCAGTTGGTTATTATCAATAATCATCACTACGGCTTACATAAAGAATCTAGTATGGTGACTGCCCCCATGTTGGGAGGGCTAAACTCATCAGGTTTGTTGTTTGTTTTCAAGTTTGTGTTTGTATAGTCTTCTATCAGGTATGGCTGCTGACGATGACCACTTCCCCTATGATCTCTGGTTCCTTCCTTTAGTCTCTGCTGCTCAGGGGCATTCCTGTGGAGGGTTAGCAGTATGGGCTCTGGAATTAGCTAATAACCAATCAACTATAGGCAAATGAATGAAGTTCTTTATCTTACAGTTTATATTACATGAGATGACACATACGATTGTTAACTCACATCCTACTGGCACATATTTTACTATATTATCTATCTTCGTTGTCATTATCACCGTGATCCTCATCACTACCACCGTCACAGCCACCACCATCACCAACATCTTCATTTCATGACTATGGAGAACTAACATCAAAATGACTTTATCATTTAACCATTGAGAAGCCCATATTCTTCAGAATCACAAGGGATTTCCTTGGGTCTCGGAAACTCGATCATTGCAAGGAAAAGCAGGTACAACTCTTTATCATCCCCGGCCGTCTTCCCCAGCTTCAGTTCCTTCAACATTCCCATTTTTCCTAATCTTTTAACTAATATTCTGAGAGAAGGCAATATTACCAGCTTGGTCTTACATTAGAGGGTCTGTTGGGCTCTGAAGCCTCTCTGAGACTTCCCATGAGTCAGGGATGTGCTTATGAAATGGCCTGGATGGAGTCCAAGAAGCTGTCATTCTGCTATCAGGAATTCTCGGATTCTGAAGCATTCCTGGCTCCCACTAGCTCAGGGAGATGAAGACTGTCGCTAGAAATTCAGAGTGAGCGTTCTGCATGGTAATGTGGTACATCATTGCTGGATCCTGAGGCAAGCTGGGGACATCCTGGATCTTATGCATTATGCATGAGAGAGGCTGTAAGAAATAAAGGATCAATCATCGTCTCCCTCAGATAACATCGATCATTTGCTACACATTATTTGGCTGGTCTCTGTGCAGATTTATTTTCTCCAATGAGAACAAGATGCAGATTGCCTGTTTTCTTAATGAGCAATGACATCAATCTAGCCAAATCTACCTAATGTATTGGAGGTCTCTCTCTCTCTCTCTCTCTCTCTCTCTCTCTCTCTCTCTCTCTCTCTCTCTCTCTCTCTCTCTCTAGCTGTCACTCTCCCTCTAGCTCTCTTCCCCCTCCTTTCTTCTCTCTCTTCCCTTTCCTCCTGTCTCCTCTCCATCTCCCCCTCCCGCTCCTGTTTCCTCCCCTTTCCCCTCTTCCTCTCATCACCTCCTTCTGTCATGGTTAGAAGGAACACGGACAGCTTCTGAGGAGCGTGCCAGCTCCTGTGAGGGTGGTGACAGAGTGGGAAAATTGGGTCTAATTCGAGGTGATGAAAAGTCTCTTTCTTGACTTTTTTTTCCCCCTTGTTAATTTAAAGCAGTGCCGCACTCTCCCTTGGCCCAGATGGTTTATCCCGAGAAGCTGATCTACAGAAAAGGCCAAGTGAAGAGTCACTCAGACATGAGAAAGGGGGAAGATGCCACGTAGAATGTATGAATCGGTAATGGTGCTAGGGCACCACGCACGCCGCAGGAGCGCAGACACTGGGCCGAGCAGCAGCTGTCAATCAGAGCGCGTCATTCATTCCCGGCACTCCTTGATCAACACCAATGACTTTTAATAGCAATGGAACCTATAACCTGTCTCCTTGGAAACAGACTTGAAGCCTCTCTTCTACGTATAGTGTACAGTGTTCTTACTGTGGTCACTAATCAGTTGTCCCTGATGTACCAGAAGCAACGTTAGGATTCAGGATCTGAGAAGAGAGTGTACTCTCCCACCCGAATTAAATAGACACCTGCGAACCAAGGGAGGCAGGATCTTTAAACACAGACCAACTGAATTTGGGCAATTGGAGGTTGTTGGAATATGTTCTTTGTGGTAGTTCTTGTCATAAGGGATCTTACTAAAGGCTCAGGTTCCAGGGACTCATTCCTTAAACCCCGCTAGAGTCCAGCTTGAGAACAGAGCCAAGAGGGTTCTTAATTTGAATAGTTAATGTATCAGCTTGGCCAAGGTTAGACCCTGCTCCGCAACCCTCCTGAACCCAATTATATTCCTCATCCCAGATCTCTGTTAGGACTGGACTCTCGGGGGTCCTACCCAGGCTCATGCTTTGAATATTTGTTCTTCGGCCAGTGTCACTCTTTGGAAACTGTGGGATCGTTAAGAGGTCTGGTAGTTACAGATCAAACTCTGGTTGTAGACTCTTGTTTATCCTGAGATTTTGGTTTGGGGAGTTGAAGTATATGGCCATGTTGATGATACTCATTTAGAACTGACTCCTAAATTATCTTTTTTTTTCACCTCAGGCTTAGATCCTTACATCGCAAATATTAAAGTCATCTCGGTATATTAGCTCATTGCTCTAAGCTGCCAAGGTCTCTTTAAATCTTAGGAAAAGCAGATTCTCCCTTTTCTTTTCTTTCCCCTTTTCATTCAATACAATAAAAACAAAAACAAAACAACTCCCTCTCCCCCCACCCCCAAAAAAACCCAAAGCCACAACTCTTGTAAAGTTGAAAGAAAGCTCTGACGCACTGAGCAGAGCTCTGTTCCTCGGTGTCTCTATTTTCGGCTTTGCCAATTCGTGGAGCATAATGGTACCCAAATGTGCTTTCAGAAGGCACACTCTTCCGGGCAAGGGCTGCCTCTTTGTTTTGGCACATGCTACCTATTACCGAGCTCACATCACAGTACACCTGGGGCTCTAGAGAAAGAACAACGACGCGGGAACGTGTGTGGGCCTTTCAGGCAGCGTGTTAGCTTTCAGCATGGAACATCCCTGCGACGCTTTGACTTGGTATCAGAGATGACAGTCTCTCTGCACCTGCCCCACCTGGAGCCTCTTTGCTGTTTGTTGCTTTTACACTGTCTTAGGAGCCACTGCTGAGAAGTCACACCTGGGCTCGCAATGATGCTTGCCTTGCCGGAATGTAAGTTAGATTCTGACCACTCAGAATCTCTCAGGGCACAGCCCCTCCCCACCCTGGATGTGGGGTGCTAAAGTGTGAGTCTGGATCATCGCCACTCTAGAGGAAGCTAAGAAATGGAAGGGGGTAATTGGTTGATTTTTCTTTTCAGTAAAATTCATTAGTAAAACTCTGATATTCACATATTTTAGAAAGAGATTTTGATGTTGGTCTCTTTCTCCTAATGTCTGGAAGGAGTAGGGAAGAAGTTGCATCTTTCTTTGTGAGCTTCAAAAGGAATGGTTTAAATATGGTTAAGGCAAACAGTATCATTTGCAAAGTAGAAAGAAAGGAACCCTGGCCCTGCTTGTCGGTGGATTTGAAGTCAGAAATGTCTCCATTGGGTGCAATATGATTAGATTTCTAGAATTCTCTCAGCTAGTGCTTTCTGAAAGAATGAAAATGGATCTTAACTAGGGCATAGTGATGCACACTTGTAATCTTAGTATTCTGGAGCAGAAGTTCAGGTCCATCTTTGGCTACATAGAGTTTGAGGCTAGACTAGGAGGCATGGAATTATCTGGAAAAGGTTGTGGTGAGTCTTGAGGAGTCATTTAAGGGTTGGCTGCCTACCTCATACCCATGCCTTTGTTATCTTTTCTCTCAGAATTGAAAAACAAAGGTAAGCCACACCCTTGAGTTTCTGTCATGTGAGGAATGTTCACTGTTTAAGGAGTTTCTCAGTCCAGATTATGTTTCAATCTCATGTCTTCTGGATATTTTTGGCAAGTCCTTCAATACTTTTAAACTAGTGACACATTGTGTCAGGAAGGTCAGGCTGTGCTATAGGTTGTCACACATATCTGGAGGTAGGTTAGTTGTGTGGTCATGTATCTTTGGCCTAAAAAGTAACCTCAAGATTGACATTAAATTCTGCCACTGAATTTTAAAATTAAACCAGTCCAGTGCACTGATTTTTTTTTTTATTTTTTTGGTTAAGATACATACAATGCAAGCCAAGCGTTACAGCTCACACCTATAATTCTGTTACTCAGGAGGATGAGACAGGAGAATTGATGTGAGTTCAAGGCTGGTATGAGCTGTCAGCCAGGTACAGACAGCAAGATAATGTCTTGAAGAGCATGTAATGAGCATAGCAATATTTAGTGAGTGCAGAATTGCCTATACTGGTTATTTTTTCCACCCAAGTTTCTTCATGCTTCTTTATTCAGATCTAACTCCCTTTTTATTGTGAAGGAAGGAGAGGTTACTTTCAGGATGTTGAGGCAGACTTCCCTACAGATGTTATTGTTGACTGTTCTTTTTTATGTCCTCTATCTACTTTTTATTATTGTTATAACACCTCCCCCCAAGAGAAACATGTACAAATACCTAAATACAACCTACTGAGTGCACTTTTGTTGTTTGTATACATATGACTTCTGGGGCAACTAATGACTACTGAGAAAGAGAATTAGCCCATCCCAGACTCCCCCAGTTGGTTATCCAACACAAAGTGGTCAGGCCGAGAGTGTTCTTTTGCCCTGGTCCATGGCCAGAGGAATCCATCACACAGTAATGGAAGGACTTGTCTCCACATACCACAGTTAGCATTCTTCCCTGGAGATATTTCTCCAGTCCACTGTCAGGATTCCCAGTGGCTCCGGCTTGTCCTGAACTCATGGGGTACTTGCAGTCCTCCATGCCTGGTTTGTGTTGGTGATGGCAGCCGGGAGAGATTGTTATATCTGAGTGCGCACACTACCTATACTCCTGCACGTCTGTCCTTCAAGGTGGGAGGGGCTGGGTGTATTTCTCATAGTCACCTCCTGCTGTATCTGAAGGATGGATTAGTCTCCTTTGTTCTTTTCCTTTTCCTTCTCAAACATGACAGAGGAGTGCTCTGGTAACAGTCACTTAAGTCCTGTTTGGCTACAAGTAAGAAAGTAAAGAGTGTTCTTTACTGTATATTATAAAAAAGTGTTTTCATTTTAGTTGGTTTCCGTCTCTTCGCACGTGCTCAAACCCTTTCAGGATGGCGGCAGAAGCAGGGGACAGTGGGCTGTGGAGGCAAGGTGGGGACTGGCATATGTGCTTTGGGACTGTGCCAATTTCCTCTTTCTCATATCTAAGATCTTATTTCACAGTCGGATTCAGAGGCTTCTCCTACCTCTTCCTTGGGAAAGCTGACCTAGTCACCTTCCACTAAAACATTTCTAGTGTTCTCCCAATATTCTAAAAAATAGATAAGATGTCTATCTTCCTGCTATCAAAGCCTTAAGGGATTTGCCTCCTCTACCTGGGGTTTGTCTTATCATTGCTCAGTACAGAGGTAACTATGCTGCTTGTGACTTCCCAGTACAGGGCTTTGGGGTTGGGGGTTTCATCTGTTGCAAGGACTTGTTTGCTTTTTCAGCATGGTTACAGTTTCAGCTTCACCCCTGTTTCTGTGATTGTTGCTTGTCTGGCCCTGGAAATGGACTGCATGCTGGTTCTGCACATAGCCCACTGACTACAGGTCCCAGGGCAATGCCAGAGACATAGGGAAGACTGGGCAAATGAATGAGCGAACCAAGACAAAGATGCTGTTTAACCTGGACCTCGATGTGGGTTGTGAGAAAGGGCATCCTGGAAAGAAAGCAACAGTGTGAAAACCTGGATAGAGGACCTTGATAAATGATGGAATATCACCAAGTCTCAAACAAGACTGTTGGGAATTGGGAGGTAGAGTGACATTAGCTGAGCCTCATGTCCTCTCAGGAAGTTAGAGACAGGTTTGTGTGTCCCATGAAACTGGAATTTTATCCACAGCATAAGCCTGCTGAAGGTTTTGAAGAAAGCTGACATAAAAAGATGGACACTGCCCCTGTGCTAGTGTGGGAGAAGCCTGGGTAGCTGGAAACAGGAGGAACTGAGTGCTTACTGTATGGAAGGCGTGATGGGTTAGGCCTACATTGATTTCACAGCTCTGCTCACTGATTAAGTGGAGTGGGTCGGTGATTGATTCTCTCATGTGCTTAGGAACACTCTTGTTGTCTTCTAATGAGATAGCAGAGTCAGTTTGTATTATCTGCACACATATGCATTATGATCATATCATTTTCACATGTGAAGAAATCCAACCTTACAGTTGAGAATTTGGAAAACTTCTTCAAGTTACCGCAGTTGAACATTTGGAAAGCATGGTCCAGGGAGTGTTAAGTCTTGCATCTGAGGCTCCCTGGATCATGCTTTCCAATGGTCCAACTGCGGTGACTTGAAGAAGTAGAACAGTCTTCTTTTTCTTACCCATTATTATTCAATAGTCTGCTCACACTTAAAGCATAGCAGTCATTCTTGATTGCCCCCTTTACCTTCTCATGTAATATTTAAAATTCACTCATTTCCTTAACTTTAGGCAGCCATCATCTCTCACATGGATATCAATGAGAATATGAAAATGGAAAGCATGCACATATATGTGTAATGTTTTTTAAATCATATGTATCTCTCATTTTTGTTTTGTTTAACAGGGTCTTACTATGTAACTTAGGTTGGCCTTGAACTTGCGATCTTTCTCCCACATGCTGGGATTATAGGCATGTGCTGCTTCGTGCCACTTAATCTTACTTATATTGAGTTATGTATGTTCGATTCTCACACTTTCTCCTTGAAGTAAGTGGCATTTGGAATCTCATTTGACAACACACATTCTTAGGGACAGGAGATAAGAAAGAACACCCTAATGATTTCCCTACTTTTTCTCTACTTCACTTTCTACAACACAACTAGAGTTCTCCGCGCCCCTCATAAGTTACAGGAGAGTTAAGATCATCTTCGCTTTCTTGCATTTCTCTGCCAAAGCATACTATGAGCTCTTTTTATGGGGCCTTCCCTAGGATAGCAAGTGAATAGTGAAAATTGGGTACCATTCTTGGTTTGGGATGAGTTCTCTTTGAATCAATGCTTTTTGGTGCCTCTGGCAATCAGTATATCCAAAGATGGCAGCTATCATAGCTCTGTTTATGCTGTGAGAGGTGAGCTCTATTGTTTTCTCTTGAATCAGGGTGGGCTCCCTATGACCATTGTGATGTTATCTAAATAAAAAAAAAGTAATTCAGGTTTTGCATAGATCCTTAAAATAATTGATGTAGGTTTCTACATCACCAAACATCTCAAGGCCAATGTGCTACAAGAGGAAAATAGAACTATTTTAGTGTTGTTCTGGCCAAAGCATCTGGTTAGGGACCACGGAATGGAGGAAGAGTTTGTTTTGGATCTTGAGCTTAGACTGATTTCACTTTATCATAAAGGGGACAGTACAGTGGCGCAGCCGGAGCCCGTGGTAAAGAACTACTGTTCACATCATGGCTGATGAAGAGGCAGAGAGCGATCAGAGCCAAAGGCAGGGCTACAGCCCTTAAGGGCCTGTCCAAATGAGTGATTTCCTCCAGGCTGGCTCGATCTCCCGGTTCCCTTATCTCCTCTAAACAGTGGTACCAGCTAGGGAACAGCTCAAAACACGAAGCTATCGGGGATGTTTTAATCTGTAACAGAACTCAACTTAGTCCAGGGAAGGAGCCACATGCAGAACCCCAGAGACTACCTGAAGACAGATATTCCCAACTCCAGCCATCATCTAACTGTGACCTTCAGGAGGAGATTTCCTAGATAATGGTCTAGTAATTCACATCAAACCAAACCATCATTGCTGATTTAAGGACACGGTGGCATAGTTTGTTATACAAGTTTGTTATACAAAGGAACACTGTTTGAACCATGTGGGCCTATGGCTCTATACACTAGATTGACAGTTGGTAATTTTATCCCTGGCTTGTGCTAGTGAAGGGGAATTCTCATAGTTTCCCACGCTTATGGACTGTGTTGCCTGTAAGTTGCTGAGCTATCAGTTTGACCTTGCCATTTGAGAAGGAATGTGGCTGGGGTAGTGTTATGTACTTGCATTGTGCTTCCTTCTGAGCTCTTAGTAACATGGAAGCATCGTAGCCAAATACACGTTTTATGGATTTATACTTGTGTTGATTTTTCTTTTCTGTGACAAGTTCAAAAAATCAGTTTCAAGGAGAGAAGAATTGGCTTGGCTCTGTTTCACAGGTGATAGCCATAGTGTCTGTTTCTGCTGCTTCTGGGCCTTTATGTAGTCAGGGAAGTACAACATGGTAGAAGGGGGCTGGGAGAGGAGAGCTGCTGATCGTCTCATTGCATCCAGGAATCAAAGTGAGTGAATGAGGAGCCAGTAATAAAATAAACAACTCATTTAAGAGCACATCTCCAGTGGCCTACCTCCTCCAAATAGGTCTCACTTCCAAACTTTCCATTTTCACCTAATAATGATACCTCCCAATGGATTAATCTCCTGCTGAAATCAGAGTACTCATAATCCAAGCATTTTTTTTTTATAGTACCGCCAACTGTGGACTAGAACTTCTCGGGATACAAGTCATAGCTAAACTTAACAATGGCCGTGTTTGCTGCCTCCGGACTCCATGAAGTACCTGTATAGTGAGCGACATGAGAATAGACAGGATCAGTAGGCATAAGCTACACTTAAAGGAATAGAAGTGCTTTTGTTGGGCAGGTTACAAATATACTCTGTACCCTCTCCAACATTTTGATAAAGTGGAAGTATGGAATTATACTCTTCATGTTTGGAGAACTTCTTATGGTGTCTACACTATGCTGAACCTATCACACTGTATGAGAACTCAAAGAATTATGGGCCCCCTGCACTGTTTTGCTTGTAGGTTTGGCTAAATAAACCTTACTTTAGGTATGTACTGTTACTATTGTGAATGTTCACATGCATTACAAGATAGAGTCTGACTGTTGAAGTACTCCACTAACCCAAAAGGGTTAACAGTGACTGAATGGAAAGGGACAGAAGTCCCTTTCATTGTTAGCTATGAAAAACTGCAGCAAAACAAGCTCCCTGGGGCTGATCTCATCACTTAATATGTCAACTTTAGAACTTTACCTTCTTAAGATAAACGTTTTGAGACTTGCTATAAGCGGGACTTACAATAAGTACCAGGGATATGAAGTTGAATGAAATGGTCTCTGTTCTCAAGGAATTGTCAAGAGGAAATAAAGAGAAGCCAGCCACTACAAATCAGGATTGTACTAGAATAGGACAAGGCAATAGTATCTGTCTAGAAGCCATATGTGGGGTGGAGTAGAGATCAGGATGTCAGCATCAGGAAGATGCTGTCATTGAGATCTGAAGATTAAGACAGGTTAATAGGTAAAAAGAGGACAGGTGGGAGAAATGCAGGAAGAGCCACTGCTGGAAATGGTGGGGTGGGCATTCCTTGAAAACTAGAGTTAGAAGATGAGCCCTGAGGTACTAGAGTCCAGAAGACTCACACAGAGCTTATGCAGTCTGATTTGAGAGCAAGAAGAAACTGCTTATTGTTTCAAGCATAGGAGGGACAAAATGAGATTCCTCTTTTAGAAATTTCCTTTGATTGTGGTCTAGAGAATGGATTGGGAGGTATATTCATTACTTTTCTGTTGCTGGAATAAAATACCGTTATCAAGGCAGTTTATAGACGGAAGAGTTTATTTGGGTTTATTTTTCCCAGATGGAGAGTCCATAATGGCGGGGGAGGAATGGCCGCAAAGGTCCAAAGCAGGAAGTTCAGAGATTACATTTTCAAGAGCAAGCAGGAAGCAGCACAATTGAACTGTTAGTAGGGTAAAGCATTCCACTCTCAAAGCCCACGCCCAGTGAGCCCCTTCTTCCGTCATGGCTGTGACTCCTCATGGCTCCCCCCAAACAGCCACCAAATGGGAGGAAGTGTCCAAATGGTTGACTCTATGAAGGACATTTCTCATTTAAACCACTATGGCTCTAGTCACCCGGATGAGGGATACTGCTGGCCTCAAAAAGGAAGGTGGCATCGGGAATGGAGACTACTAACACATGGGCTCTATCTACCCTACCTTGTACTGTAGATATGAGTAGGCCAGGTCTGCCTGAGAGGAAATCCCTGCATTCTCATGACCCATAGCTTCTGATTAAGTTTGGAAATCAGCCAGAGAAGAGAGAGAATAAGGATATTACATTGGGGTTATTTTTGTCACATTCCTGTGGGTTTCTTGGGATGATTCTCAAATATGTCAAAGGCTGGAATGTGGGAAGAATGGGTTCATAAGGTTTTCTGGTTTCTGTGGCATCGCTACCCGTCCAATGGCCATTTCAAGCTACCAATGGGATGCCATTTAAAGTGGAATTGGAGAGAGATGTACCATGTGCTGTCTCTAGCTCCAACATACACTGCCCATTCTCTTCCCTCTGATATTCATATCTCATCTCCTCCTAGTCATTCTGTCTTGTCTTTAACAGATTGATTTGAACTCCAGGTCCCTGCGATGTCTCCTATGGTTCCCTTCCTATACATGCAACATTGTAAATTGTAAAAATTCAGTTTTACTCAGACTATGCAATTTGGATCCATATTTCTGGCTCTATAAACCTATTCGTATTTTTCCACTGATGCATCAGCTTATTTTTTTAGTGAATGATTGAACATTTTAGTCAATATAGGAAGTAGATTGCCCCTGAAACACCTAATGTGAGGAGATACTCCTTTGGACAAAGTTTCTATCATCTGGTATTGGATTATTCAATATAAGCTCTCTATTTGTAAGTATTTCTATAGCATGAGGCAATTCATAAGTTAGTCATAAATATTACATATTTTAGAAATTAGTGTCTTAACACATTCATTCGTGTCTGTGCTGGGCAACTTCTAACCTCTACAAGGATTGAAAGAGGTTTAGGCTATTGTGAATGGGATTGTTTTCCAGGACATTGACTTCTTATTTTTTGTATTTATATCCCGTTTATTCCCTTCTCTAGTCTTATTGCTTTTTCTAATACTTCAATATTGAATTGAAGCAGATAAAATGGAGATCCTTGTCTTGCTCCTGATCTTGGTTTTTCTCCGTTTATCACAATGTTGGCTACAGGTTTGCCTCATATAGCCTTCATTATGCTGAGAGAGATTCCTTCCACTCCTAGAATCTTCAGGGCATTTATCATGATGGAATGTGTGATTTTTGTCAAAGGCCTTGTATTTGGTTTCTGTTGCTGTAATAAAACCCTTGCAAAAAGAAAAACCCTCAGGGAAAAAAGGTTTATTTCACTGGACAGATTAGACTATTATCTGAGGATGGTAGATCAAGAGCTCAAGCAGGAACCAGATTCATCCACTGGATGAATGAAGCAGATACCACGGAGGACACTGCTTACTGGCTTGTTCTGTCTGGCTTACTCAGTCACCTAAGAATGCCATGGTCCACAGTGGGCTGCACCCTCCTACCTCAGTTATCAATGAAAGAGATGCCACATAGACATGGCCTAATCTCATCTAAGCAAATCCTTAATTGAGGTTCCCTCTTCCCAAGTGACTCTGGGTTGCATTAAGTTGACCACTGAAGTTTTAAGTATGACAGGCCTTTTTTTTTTTTTTTTTTTTTGCATCTGTTACATGATCAGATGATTTCTGTCCTTGAGTCCGTTGATCCATTACATCTCTCCATTTGTTTATGCTGAATTACCTCATAATTTCTGGAGTGAAGCCAGCTCGATCCCAGTGAACGATCCTTTTGATGTCTTCTTGAATGTGGCTCACCCATATTTTATTGAAAAAATTGCTTATAAGGAAGATTAGTCTGTAATTTTATTTCTGGTTCTTGTTATGTATTTATATGGTTTTGGTACAAGGATAATGCTGGCTTTCCTAAGAAGGATTTGAAAGTGTGGGGACTCATCTTTTCCTGAGGATTTACATGCTCTCAATCATTGCTGTGGGTAGGAGAGACATTTTCTTTGGAGGTATTACTACTGTGGAGGTGTTCATGTTCCTATGAACAACCCTTCACTCATGCCCCTGTAGACAACAGAACTCAGTGGCTTATAAAAAAATGCTTGAAAGTAGGAGGGAGATTCATTGGGAAGAGGAAGGCAGTTTGCAGCAGTGGGAGTGGATAATAGACAGCAATGGGGGCGGGGCGGGTATAATTAAAATACTTTCTATCCAGGCATGTGTATCTCATACTGAAGAAAGGAAATCCCACAGAGTAACCTGTTACTTTGTGAGCTAATAAACTTTTTAAATAAATAATAAAAGTAACAGCTTGTGCACAGAGATGATGATAACAGGTTCTTTATGGTGAAATTCAATGACAAGGTAAACTGCTAATCTGATTGGCTCTAGGAGAAATTTTGTCAAAGGAGATACTTAAAAGCATACCAACACTTCAAATTTTGTGCTCCAGACTTTCCAAACGATGCTGGTGAGCCGAGTCATCACTTGGAAGGAACCTCAGACAAGTGAGGGCGCTCTAAAGACGCATCTGAGACACAGTTCTTCCTCCTTAAAAGGCCTTACAGGAAATGATAAAGGATTCTTTGGTTGAAAAACTGAAGGGTTTGCCTTGATGATTTAAGGTGCCGTGAAAGCGGCCCAGCGGTCCGATACAGCCGTTAAAATCCGAGTTAGGAGTCCTGAGCCTCGCTCTGCCCTCGCTACTTTTGTCATTTGATAGTTACAGCCATCGCTTAAGTATCTCCACGCCTGTCTGCTTTCTGGTGAACCGAACAGCTGAGTTTGTTGAGAATAAGTTTCCCTCCTCCCTTTTAACAGTTGTTGGAAATGCTTCTGAATTTTCTTCCTTCTTAGCAACACCATTGGGGTTAGTCAACATTTGCTGTTGTCTAGAACTCAAGCTTCTCCCAAAGGCCCGCATGTTCAACCTCAGCTTGGCCTTAGTGGAAAGACAGGGAGACTTTGCTGAGGTGGAACCTAGAGAGAGCTCTACATGTCAATGGGGGAGAACATGGCGTGAAGGAGACAGTGAGTCCCGGTTCCCTCCTCCCTGCTTCTCATGCTTCCTGTGATGTAACGTCATAAGCCTAGAACAATCAATCACGGACTGAAATGTCAAAACTGGGGGCCAAAATTAATCTTTTATAAGATGATTGTTTCAGGCATTTGTTATAATAAGAGAAAACTAACTGGCACACTATTAATGACCCACCATGTCTTTTAATTCCAACGTTACTTACTTTCCTTTACAGAAATAACTTTTTATTTGTTGTGATTTTTAAGCTTATATTTCCTTTTAAAACATCAAATATACCCTACTGTCTACCTACCTATCATCAATCTGTCTCTACCACCTATCATTTTCTGCCCTCGTTTCCCTTACTAAAGAGAAAATATGCCCCATATCTACATAAGTATACTAAAATAAATGTCTAACTTGAATTTCCTTAACTTTCTATTCCTTTATATATATTCTGTGTGTATACGTGTGCATATATTATATGCATTTACAATGCACATATCCATACATCTGTAAACACACATGTATGCAGTGGTATGCTGATAAATGCTTACCAGAATACTCTCCTGGAAAAGGAAAGCAGTGATTTGTTACACTTGCCAATTTCTGTGGGGTAATTGTCCTCAGTAGGGCCGTATATTAAGCCATTGCACACCGAGCCAACAAAAGATTCACAAAACCAACTCTTGCAAGCCAGTGCTGGCTGGTTCCAGCACACTCCCGAATACAGGCAGCCTGCTGGGTCCTCACTTCACGCTAAAATACTCATTTCAGCTAGACATTGAGTGTTAAACAGCAAACACAAAACCAAGAACAGTAGGCATATATTTTCCATTCCATTTGTGTTTGTTATGGTCCTGACCTTCAGTTATTTTAATGAACAACTCTCGCCCCCACACCAATGTAGATTACACAAGCACGTGTATGCACACATATACTGTTATTAACTAAATTCTGTTAGTGTTTTCATGCCTGGCATAATTATTTGTAAGTAGAAGATACTGAGATGCAGTGTAGATGAAATGCTTTTTATTAAGCTATCTGTCCATTTAAACATAAATTAAGGAGGTTTGGGCCGATATCTGTCTTCAAGGTCCTTAACTTTTAAGCCTTTTTTTTTTTTCTTTTCACAAGTGTGTCTGTGTTTGCACTCACTATGTTTATGACTAATTATTTATCAAAAGCATTCAGGCTGGAAAAAAAATCCCCAAATTGTTAAATCACCAAGTTTGGAAATGATGTAAATTTGATAAACTCAAAAATCCCCAAAGTCGCACATAGTAATTTGGTATTTAGTCAATCACAGAGCGGCTACAACACTCTAACTGTTGACTGAGTGATGCGCCTCAAACGCAGAGTGTAATTAACACAGACAGAAGCTTACTGCCAACAACAGTTTGAAACAATTTTAGTTCTCTATTTCCTGCCAACTTTGATATATAAAGAACCCTTCATTGCATGATTGAGGAAATTTGTTTTTGCATGGGGAATTCAGCTTGTCCCTGTAGCATCTCCAGAATAGTGGCTCTCACAGTGTAGAAACTTAATGGGTATTTGTTGGACTGAACCAGATCTACAGTTTTGAAAATTGGTCCTCAGACACCACAATTGTGGTAAATAAATTCTCATTGAATTTCATGAACCAGTGATAATATGTTCTCTGTACCCTTCTGTGGTAAGTAAGCCTCTGTAGTTCAGTGAGCATTTTCTAAGGGAGAAACACTCCTCTTATTTAATCAATCGAAGCAAAACTTTCACAAAAAAATTCTTGCTGGGAATTCGATGTACTTGCTGAATACAGGGACAAATATTCAGTCCAAATTGCCTATAAGCAGGTTATCTGCTACAAAGGAAAGGGTGTTTTCCTCTTGATATTTTACTGAATCTTTGAAAACAATGCATGGCTGTGTAAGATGGACGATGTGTGTGTGTGTGTGTGTGTGTGTGTGTGTGTGTGTGTGTGTGTATGCATGTGCACATACGTATAAATATCAAACATTTACAATGTGTACCATTTATCCACAGCGATACAATCAACTGCCATTTGTAGTTCTTGCTTGTCTTTGGGCTACGATTTAGTCACAAACTCCCCTGTTGATCACCTTCACTTCTGTGACTTTGTCCTTGTGGATTTGTTGTGTTGAATACTTGCAGTTAGTTAAAGCAGACAGCTTCCCCCTGCTGCTGTATCACACACGCTGCTCCTTCTGCTTGCTGTTAGCTTCTTTACATCTCAGTCTCAGCTTGATTTCTCATTCCCCTAAACCCAGACCATGGCCTTTCTTTAGGATAGCATGGCTGTTCTGCACTGTGTACCCAAGTTATAGTGTGCATGACTTCCAATAATACACACATTGGTGGATTCTGTATCACACTGAACTATGGATTGTTTTCATCTTCTTGTCTGTATCCTCTATAGACTTTAATTTTTATGCCTTTGTATTTCTATGGCTTAGCACAGCACTTAGCAAAAAAAAAAAAAAAAAAAAAAAAAGGGTATGCTGTAATTTTTAGTACTTCAATTTACCACGAAAACGACCAGAATTAGTGAAAGAAAAGACTTATCAGTTAATGATCCAGCTATTCAATCTTGACCTTCTTTTATTAATTAAGATCTTTGTTGCAGTAGAAATATGACTCAGACTCACATTAGGGAAAGCAGTTGTTTCTCAGGGCAAATACCTGAGGGTGGGGTGTGGGGTGTGGGTGGGGTGTGGGGTGGGGGTGTGGGGTGTAGGATAGGGGGTGGGGGGTGGGGTGCGGGGGTGGGGGAGCGCAGGTGCCAACTATTCCATCCATGCCTTTAGATGGTATCATCTCTTCCTCTCATGGCTGTTTCTCTTTTTTCCCTTTGAATGTCTTCATCCAAGAAAGCCTGTCTCATGACTGGGAAAATGTCTTTGTAGCTGTGTGTTTATGTAACTCAGCATAGCTCATACTGTGAGGATACTAGTCACTTTGTAGCCATCCACTCGTGACTATGCCTGATCATGCCTGGGTTCCACACTCAGCCCTTGGATCATTAACTGAACCCAGAGTGCTGTGAGGGTCCGATTGACTAGTTTATGTTATATTAATTATACGCATGCTCTACTTTAGGACTCTGTATTATAATACACTCCATGTTTGTCTTACATATTCTCTGCTGTGATTCTAGAATTAGTTACTTCTCCAAAAAGCCCCAGTTCTTTTAAACTGGGGGATGGTATTAGAAGCCAAAATCCATCTGAGCATAGTGGAACATACCTTCCTTCCCAGAACTTTGGAGGGCAGAGTCAGGGGGATCACTGTGAGTTTGACCATCCTGTTTAACATAATTTTCAGGATGGCCAGAGCTACATAGTGAGTCCCTGTCTTCAAAAAACCAAAACGAAGTACCTAAACAAACAAAGGGAAGAAAGAAACCAAGATCTGTGTATGGTTTGTGCTCTCTGATTCTGGTATGCTGTTATTTCTAGGTCCTCTTAGCAGACAGAGCTGAAAAAGACACAATTAGTCAAATGATTTCTGTGTAAAGTTTAGTGTATACATCTTCTTTACATTTTTACCATGTATTTATGTATTATATTTAAAACAATAGCAAAATTAGTAAACAATTTATGCTGCTGTGTTTAAACTCCTGTATGTAGTTTTGGGGCAGCGTATGGGCAGCACATTGTTTTCTTGATGCCAGCTGGCTGATCTCAGCCTTTCATGACCTCGGTCAGCCATCACTCACCAAGCATGATTTAGTCACACAGGATTCCCATCATCATCTGGAGGATTGGGTTGGGTCTGCCACAGTCCTCATCATGACTCTTCATCTTCAAGTTTGGGACTATAAAGGAGTAAAGAGGCATGGTAGAAGCAATGGTAGGTTAGGACAGAGGGGCATCTGCACAGAGAAAGTTCTCTGGAGCTTTCAGACCAGGCAAAACTGCCAACTTGGAGAGCTCCAAGCCAGTGAGTGCCACTGTTTCAAAACAGGGTGGGTTCCCCTGAGGAATGATACCTGAGGTCATCCTCTGGCCTCCTCCTATGCTTGCACCCATATATGCACAAATATGCACAGACAGACAAACAGGCACATACACAGCTACACACACATACACACATATGCACACATACCACACACACACCACATATACCATATACACACACATATACACACATACATACCACATATACACATACATACCACACCACACCACACACACACACACACACACATACACACAGACACACATACATACATCATACATACCACATATACACACACATACCACACCACACACCACACACACACACACACACACACACACACACACATACACACACACACATACATACATACATCATACATACCACATATACACACACATACCACACCACACCACACCACACCACACACACACACAGAGCAAGTGGCAGTTTATCAGAGCCTACTCCACCAGCTTGATTATACCACTCCTGGGCAGATACCCAGAGGATTACCCGGCATGCAAATAAGGACACATGCTCCACTATGCTCATAGCAGCCTTATTTATAATAGCCAAAAGCTGGAAAGAACCCAGATGTCTCTCAATGGAGGAATGGATACAGAAAATGTGGTGCATTTACACAATGGAATACTACTCAGCAATTAAAAAACCATGAATTCATGAAATTCTTAGGCAAATGTTTGGAACTGGAAAATATCATCCTACGGGAGGTAACTCATTCACAAAAGAACACACATGGTATGCAGTCACTGATAAGTGGATATTAGCCCAGAAGCTCTGAATACCCAAGACACAATTCACATATCAAATAATTCCTAAGGAAGGAAGGAAGGAGAGGGCTCTGGTCCTGGAAAGGCTTGATGCAGCAGTATAGGGGATTACCAGGACAGAGAAGTGGGAGGGGGGTGATTAGGGAATGGGCAGAGGGAAGAGGAGTTATGGGACTTATGGGGATGGGGAAACTGGGAAAGGGGAAATCATTTGGAATGTAAACAAAGAATATAGAAAATAAATAAATAAGGGGGAAAAAGGCAACTACTTCTTTTGTCCCGGGTGTTAAGTATCAAGCCCTGGACAAGCTGAGGTGCCTATCAACATATTTAAGCAGACTCTGCTTCTGTGTTCTCCCAGCATCCCTCAGACCCCATGTGTTATAGAGTCCTCCTGGCTGGCAAACACTGCCCCCATTCTAACCATTCCAGGTCAGGTTTCTGGCTTCTACATAACCCAGCCAGTTTGGCTATGGCAGCCCTTCTTAGCCCCTTTGTCCTTTGGTCTCTTGGCTCTCCCCCTCCCCTCCCACTTCTCCCCATAGGGCCTCACTCAGTGTGCCAGTCATGTTCACTCTGGACTCTCGGAGATGTCTCTTCCTCTACCTGTGGCTGTGCTCTCCCTCCACCATCCCCAGGAGCAGTCATGTCCTCTTTGTCCCCATCCTCTTTATTTCTTTTCACTCGGGGGCAGCTTGTCTCTCATCAGCACTGCCCCCACAGCTTCTCACGGAGTAGTTTCCATTAAGTTTTACCCGAGTGCTTATACTCTTTGGCTTTTCTCACTGAGTCAGAGGTTCCCCAGACCCATCACCCCACCCCAAATACACACACACACACACACACACACACACACACATGCTTCATGGTCAAGTACTTGGGGGTACTTGGGGGTATTATTCCATTGGGTTATGTTTTTAACAGTCTAATGTTTGTTATCTTTTTAAGAGAAGAATTTCATTCACACCCCTCCCACACATATATGCTTTATGTAATATTTCCATTGGTGCCACATCTGGTTGTTCATTACATCAGAGATCACATATAAGGCTGTGAAGACACTGGCTTGGTGTGGAAACATTTATCAGGCATGTCCAATTTGTAGTGTATTGGCCACATTCGCCCCAGGACAGCTGTGAACGCAGCCTAACACAAAAAACGTAAATTTAACATTATGAGGGGTTTGTGTGTGTGTGTCTTGAATTTTTTTGTTTTGTTTCATAATTCATTCGTGCAGTTCCTTAGTGTGAACTTTGTAGACAATAACCACATGCCTGGAAGGCAACAGTATTTAGATATGGTTTATTTGCTCAAAAGCAAGTGAAGTATTTATATGCCGTTTTCCAGTAGCAAATATCTTCAGAGGCTCTAAGGACCTTTAATTATGATTGCCAATTGTTAAACAAAACTAACAAAAGCATGCTGTACGCATTAAAACAGCCATTTAGACTATCATGTTAACAGATCAGCTATGATGCAGCATTGGGAAAAAAAGACATTTTAATTGAGCATACCATTAAAAATAATGAAAAATATGATGGCAGTTTAATCCTGGGGTAGGAAGCCCAGGATTGTTGACAGGATGAAGGTTCTGTTCTTGGTGTGCAAGGCATTAGCTTCTTTCTTTAGGGGTAAATGATACAAATCTAAAGAGGTTATATTTCTGCTTCTCAAAAATACAATGAAGCTAAGTGGGAGAGTCTATTGGAGGTTCTCAGAGACCTCAGACAATGATGGTTCTCAAAGTGAAATGAGTTCCTGAGTTAATAAACTAAAAGAATAGTCATTGCTATGCTAAGAAAAAGTGTGCGTTTACAACCTGCATCTCCTCCAAATGGCTTCAGATTGCCAGCAAAAATGTAATTTATCAGTAGATAAAAAGGTATTTGGGACTCTGCAAAATAAGAGTTTATATTAGCTAAACGCTTTAAATATAGAAACATTGAGGCCAGTGGCATGGCTCAATGGTTATGGCCAGGCACCCAAGTTCAGTTCCAGGCACCCACACTGGTCGACTCAACTCTACCGACAGGAATCCAAGGCCTGCTGGGGCACCTGAACTCACATGCACAAACACACACACACACACACACACACACACACACACACACACATGAGGGGGGGAGGGAGAGGGGGAGGGGGAGGGAGAGGGGAAGGGAAGGGGGAGGGGAAGAGGGAGAGAGCTACAGAGAGAGAGAGGGAGAGAGGGAGAGAGAGGGAGAGAGGGAGAGAGAGTTAAAGTAAATAATTCTTTTAAAAGTAAAAGTGTCAACTTAAAGTTTTCATCTGGACTTTTCTATTTTGCAAACTCTAAGTGCCTCTCTTTGTCAGGTTGAATTTGGGAGTCTGACCTTTAGGAAATCTGATTTTGCTGCAGGAGATGTCTCTCTTTTCTCCCACCCAGAATCCCCCTCACTTCAACAGCTTTGTCTCAAGATGAATCTTGGCACTGAGGGCAGTTGCGTTCTCCATGCTTGAATAATTATGTGAATACTATTAAAAAGAGGCCACACACTAGTCACTTGAAGGAACCAGGATGAATGAATCACTTTTCAGAACCTGCATGACAATTTTGAAAATTAAACCCAGTTAATAGAAAAAAATGCTAAATCAATGGTCATAAAATTTAATGGGTTTATAGCAGCCTTAACACAGTAGGACTGAATTATCATGTTAATTTAATTTCCAATTCTAAATGAACCAGAAGGCACAATAAAGGTCAATTAACCAGCTACCTTCCCTGTCTTCCTTTTCTTTTACTGCTGGCTTTAAATCACGCTCAGCCCCAGAGCGCTCACAGTGCTTCTGGGAACTCATTAGTTTTTCTTGAAATTAAAACAAAAAGGAAAAACTAACAGCTAACCATGGGCTGGTGAGAACAACTACTGAGTGTGCTTAACAATTTGGAGGAGACACTACACACACACACAGAGACATACACACACACAGATATAGACATGCTCACATATAGACACACACAGATATGGAGACAGACAGATATAGAAGGACATAAGAAACAGACACACACAGACATACACAGAGACAAATAGTCACAGACACCACATACACATACATACAAAGACAAACACACATATGCAGGCCCACACAGAGACACACAGATAAAAACAGACATAGGCAGATATAGACAGATGGACACAGACACAGACACAGACAGACAGACATGTACCTTGTCACACTGAGGCTATCAACTCAATCACAGTAAGCCTAAGGAAACACAAGTCTCTTACTTAATCAAGGAAAAAAGAAGCCTGTTCTCTGGGTAGCCAGTGTTCATGTGTGGTAAACATGCTGTGTGTGCTACTCTTAACTGTGATGTGGTAAAGAAGAGCAGACATGCCATCTGTGCTGTACTGGGTCCATAATATGGAATACAGGGACCAAAAGCTTCCACAGCCCGAGTTTTTAAGGTTAGATTGGTCACTTTGTATTGATATGTTTTAAAAACTACTTTAAAAAGCTTACTTAGTGAAGGACAAAAGAAGCCTGTTCTCTCTCTGACCTAGGAAACCAGATAAACACACACACACACACAAACACACACACACACACACACACACACAAAAGTTCAATTCTTGTCTTTGGTATAATTAATTTATTATTGCGGCGGATTGCCTGTAACTTGCTGCAATGTGGAGCAAAAATGAAGTCTAGTGTTTTTATATGGTATAAACAACAGACAAGAATTAGAGTTGTGAACACGATATATTTTTCTTCACTGACTCTTAGGCATTAAAACTAGTTCTGTGTTCTGTTGTTTTCCATAGTTTAAATGGTGTTTTGGAGAAATTGCAAAAAGATCAATGGTTTTATTTTAATTGTTCAGGAACAAGTAAGTGAGTTAGGTAAAATATCACAAGGGGCCAGATTTTTTTTTAATGACCAATAACTGTAGGCTTACATTTTGCAAAACCTACTTTAATGAGTGTGCTCAAATGCTTCTGATCCACTTCTAGCTCATCATCCAAAGGCATGGGAGAAAAGATGGTAAATTGGACAAGGGGATGTGGACCTGTTTAGAAGTAGTTCTTTGGCACAATTCCGATCTCCACTTGTTAGGATACCAGCAGTCCAGTTCAAAAGTGTGACCAAACAGGAATCAGCAATCATGGCATGATCCAGCAGAAACTACTAGGCCTCCACCTAATTGGCGCAATTCAGCAGGAGCGACCAGGACCAGCCAGAACACTGGGAGTTCCCTGCCCCGCCTCTCTCAGTGACGTGGAGATCAGTGAATACGTGAGGCCAGTGAAGAATCGCAGGCTACTAGCTGTGCGAGTCCTCACTTCTACCTCATCTCCACTTTCATATGAAATTTCCGTTACTTATAGTTTACTTGGAATTCGTACAATTACAGACATTTAAGATAATAGTGAGTTTCTCCAGTTCATAAAACCAATAACAAATGTAAATGTATTTTAGAGACAGAAGCCAAACATTTTACTCTACCACAGAATTTTGACTGTTTTTTAAATTAAAATTAGTTTTCCATTCTTTTTTTAATTGGATATATTCTTTATTTACATTTCATTTCCCTTTCCTGGTTCCCCACACCAAAAAGGTCCCATATGCCCTTTTCCCTCCCCCTGTTCCCCCATCATTCCCTTCCCACTTCCCTGTTCTGGTATTCCTCTACACTGATGCATTGGCCTTTCCAGCACCAGGGTCCATTCCTTCCTTCTTCTCGGACATCATTTGGTATGTGGATTGTGTCTTTGGTGTTCCAAGATTGTAGGCTAATATCTACTTATCAGTGAGTGCAAACCATGGGTATTCTTTTGAGATTGGGTTACCTCACTTAGTATGACATTCTCCAGCTCCATCCATTTGTCTAAGAATTTCATGAATTTATTGTTTCTAATGGCTGAATAGTACTCCATTGTGTATATATACCACATTTTTGTATCCATTCCTTTGTTGAGGGACATCTGGGTTCTTTCCAGCTTCTGGCTATTATAAATGCCATATCACTCCTGGGCATATACCCAGAAGATTCCCCAGCATGTAATAAGGACACATGCTCCACTATGTTCATAGCAGCCTTATTTATAATAGCCAGAAGTTTTCCATTCTTTTAATAAAGTTTGTCCCTTTCTCCACTTTTTTCCCACTCACCCAAGATTGTCATCGGTTTGTCTATCTATCTATCATCTGTCTATTTATCATGTATCATTCATCTATCTATCTATTTATCTATCATCTATCATCTGTCAATCATCTACCTACTGATCTATAACCAATCATCTCTATCTGTCTGTCTGTCTGCCTGCCTGTCTATTTGTCTGTCCATCTATCTATCTATCTATCTATCTATCTATCTATCTATGCATCTATCTATTCTTCCATGTATGTATTTAACATTTGTTTATCATCTACCATTGCTATCTATTATCTATTTATTATCTATCTATCTATCTATCTATCTATCTATCTATCTACCTTTCTCTCTCTCTCTCTCTCTCTCTCTCTCTCTCTCAGCTTTCTCTCTGTGTCATTATCATTTCTCATTGAATACTCACTCTCCTCACTCTCTTCCTATCTTTGCCATGTCAAAGGGTCCTGGAAGCAAGCATGAGCTCTAAGCATCTTCTGTTGTCCACTTGCTATTTTTCAAGGGTTTTTCTTTTTTTTATAGAAACAAGGATATTTTACATGGTGGATTTCATACATCAATAAATACCCTTTAATAGAATGATGTAGTATGAAATAATGTAATAAGATGTCCTTACCTCCCAGTGCGTTTGAACTGATAATGATGGTTTTGAACCTTAGACTATTACATCATTAATTTTCTGAAGAAAACATTGATAAGATTAAAGCTTTTTGGAATCACTGAAGTTAGCCAATTATGACTGACCATCTGCATTGGTTACTTTTCTTATTTTTGTGACTCAATGCCAGTAAGAAGAACTTTAAAGGAAGTTTTTTTTTAATGTATGTGTGTAGTCTCTCTCTCTCTCTCTCTCTCTCTCTCTCTCTCTCTCTCCTTCTCCCTCTCCCCTGCCCCTCCCCCTTTCCCTCTCCCTCTCCCTCCCCCCTCTCTCCCTCTGTGTGTGTTATCCATGCACATGTGTGTGCATGAGTGTAAAGAACAGAGGTTGACATCAAGTGTGGTCCTTCAATTGCTCGCCACATTATTGTTTGAAACATAATCTCTCGTGTCTGTGGAGCTCAGTTCTTTAGATAGGCTAGCTGGATAACAAGCTTTAAAGACCCTATCTCTACTTACCCAACAGTGGAATTACATGTCACTGCTCTTGTTTTTTTATGTAGGTGCTGGGGACTAATATAAGTTACTTACAACAGCAAACACTCTAAGTCATCTCCACATCTCTCTAAGGTATAGCTCAGGCTAGTCTCAAACTCATGATTCTCTTGCCTGTGATTACTGAGGAAAGACTTGGTTTTGCTCATGATTTGGGAGAAGACATTCCATCGTGGTGGGGAAAGCCAGAGTGCAGCTCCACAGTGAGAGGTTCGTATCTTGGTGGGTCAGGAAACAGTTAGTCGGAATGGACATCCTCCAATCTTGTGCCTTAGCAGCAACTTACTTTCTCTCTCTGTGTATGCCACTTTCTGCAGGCTCTATAACATTTCAAAACAACATTGACAGAGTTCATGAACCCGCGGGGGACCCTTCGTTTATAACCCGTAACATTTCATCCCATAGGCTTCTGACCATCTCATAATAGAAAGTGTATTCAGTCTTACTTCACATGTTTGCTGAGCTTTACATTCCCAACATTGTTAAACAAAACAAAACAAAACTAAAACAAACAAACAAACAAAAAAACCCATTGAGCCCAAAGTCTCTTTGAAATTCAACACCTTGTCCTAATTCAGAGACTTGAACTATGTAATGCACTTCCACTCCAAAAGTGCCAAACGGGAGCATAGCAAGGAAAAAAGATCAGACCGAAACAAGACCAGAAGCCAGCAGAGAAAGCATCACACCCTATGGCCTCAGGACCAAAATCTAGGGCAAGTAATGGTATAATTCAGGCTCCAAGAGGCTTGAGTAGCCCTGCTGTTCCAGCTCTGCTATCTGCAGTGCACACAGTTCCTCTTGAGTCAGATCCACTCGTGGCCTGCAGCTTTTCTCCATGGGTATCCTGGATCTTCTGTTATTTTTAATAGCTGTCTGGGAGGGGGCGGGGTTTTGCGTCACAAGTTAGGCCTTACCTTCAGAGTTTCACACAAAGGCGTCTCAGGGCTTCCCTGCAGGGAATCCAATCTTGTTCACACACTGCCTGCCTGGCTTTAACGGCTTTCTGGAATCTCGCTACAAGCTTTCATGGCTCCATAACTCTTGCATGTTCCTGCATGCAAAGCCAGCAGCGTGTGTACAATGGTGCCAAACTCTGCTGCTGCTGCTGCTGCTGAGGGCCCCACTCACCACAGCTGCAGAGCCTCTGAGTGCCCAGCGTGGAACCTGGAGCAGTTGCATTCTCCGTGGCTCTGCTGGAGCCTGGTGCCTGTGCTGTGCCCCTGCCTGTTGGCGCTCTCCCTTCATACGATTTTCTTCAAAATGAATGTTTTCCAAATGAGTTTGCATTGTTGCATCTGGGAGCCTCCGATGGTTCTGAGCCTTTGGTCTCTTACTGGTACAGTCGATGGCTCATTGCTTTAACAACTGAAAACTTTTGGTTTGTACTTACCTCTTTCTCATCCCTTCTCATGAAATCACAATTTCCCACATATTTCTGCTCTAAGTTTTGTTCTGACGTCTCATTATCAACCTCACTGAAAGGTGGTCAGCAAGTACCTTGCTATTGGCTGGACGCTGTGCTTGTTTCTTCTGTGAAACAAATTTACTCATTTTATTTTATTTTATTTTTTAAATTCGGCCTTACACAAGTTTTACAACAGAGGCAGAACATAGCCAGGTACATTTGCCAGAATGCACTGTGAATTGACTCTTCTCCAATTCCTGCCAGCATCTGTGTTCCCTTCTCAAACTTCATGAACACAGTCTTTCTTGTCTTTCTGTCTGCGTTCTAGCCTTCCTCACTCTTGCCAGAATGGGCTCTAAAGTGCATACTGCATTCTTTTTTTTTCAAATTTTATTCGATATATTCTTTATTCACATTCCAAATTATTTCCCCTTTCCTGGTTCCCTCCTTCCCAAAAGTTCCATAAGCCCTCTCCCCTCCTCCTGTTCCCCAATCAACCCCCTCCGGCTTCCCTGTCCTGGTATTCCCCTACACTGCTGCATTAAGCCTTTCTAGGACCAGGGGCCACTCCTTCCTTCTTCTTGGGCATCATTTGATATGTGAATTGTGTCTTGGGTATTCAGAGCTTCTGGGCTAATATCCATCCACTTGCCTAAGAATTTCATGAATTCATTGCTTTTAATAGCTGACTAGTATTCCATTGTGTAAATATACCACATTTTCTGTATCAATTCCTCCGTTGAGGGACATCTGCGTTCTTTCCAGCTTCTGGCTATTATAAATATGGCTGCTATGAACATAGTGGAACATGTATCTTTATTACATGCTGGGGAATCCTCTGGGTATATGCCCAGGAGTGGTATTAGTAGGGTTCTCCAGTAGTATCATGCCCAGTTTTCTGAGGAACCACCAGACTGATTTCCAGAGTGGTTGTACCAGCTTGCAATCCCACCAGCAGTGGAGGAGTGTTCCTCTTTCTCCACATCCTCGCCAACACCTGTTTTCTCCTGAGTTTTTGATCTTAGTCATTCTGACGGGTGTGAGGTAAAATCTCAGGGTTGTTCTGATTTGTATTTCCCTGGTGACTAAGGATGTTGAACATTTCTTTTGGTGCTTCTCAGCCATTCGATATTCCTCAGGTGAAAATTCTTTGTTTAGCTCTGTACCCCATTTTTTTTAATAGGGTTATTTGGCTCTCTGGAGTCTAACTTCTTGAGTTCTTTACATATATTGGATATTAGCCCTCTGTTGGATGTAGGGTTGGTAAGGATCTTTTTCCAATTTGATGGTTGCCCTTTTGTTCTTTTGACAATGTTCTTTGCCTTACAGATAATTTGTACTTTTATGAATTCTTGTCAATTCTTGGACTTGCTAGCCTACAGCTCCAAACTCGTTTACACTCTCCTTACAAACTGATTCTAAAAGTCAAGAACCGCATGGGCAGGTTTCTCACAACAGCAATGACTTCAGTTCTTGGTTCTGATCTTCTTTGTTGTTTATTATTCTTGTTACTCTAAATATTAGTCAAGGAGGAATCCACAGAGCAATAATTCATTTTGGCTTTTAGTTTAAAGGGATACATGTTAATCCTGAGATTCATCAGAAAACCAACTCCAATTTGGGCCAAAATTAAAGCAAGCTTTATTAAATGTTAAATACTGACCAAAAGATGGACTTTCTTGAAGTCCTTTCTCTAGAATTTCCAAACTGAGAATGCCACAGCGTTGTCACAGGTTTGTAAGGACAAACCAATAGCCCACCATATTAATAATGCCATGTGGCTATTATTTTCCAAGAACTACAACCCCCCAGCATTCTCAGCAGTTTCCTGGTTCCTTGGCAGGTGGGGCTTACAGGTTAATCTTGGGCAGTAAGTTTTGGCTCTCTTATTGGGCCAGGCATGCTGGTGTGCTGCTTCCCTGCAGCATTCTCACATGTTGGTGGGACCAGAAGCAGAGTGACTGGGCTAAAAAAATGTGCAGTAAGAGTTATAAGCCTCAAGGCCTATTTCCCAACGACACAACTCCTCCATTCGTTAACTTCCCCACAAAGGTTCTACTACCTCTCAAATACCGCAACTGGGGAGACCTGGTGGGGGACTGGTGGGGAGACTGGTGGGGGACAGTTTATAGTCACAACATAGTGCTATATTTGAGTGTTTTGTATGTGTGTGCAATATGATTGTGCATGTGTATATGCATGTTTGCATGTGTATATTGTGTATACATGCAGGTTTATGAGCATGGGGCAACTTGAGGTTGACCACAAGTGTCTTCCTTTATCATTCTTTACTTTCTATGTTGAGGCATGGTCTTTCAGTAGAACCCAGAGATAAATGATCCAGCCAGTCTAAGATACAAGAAGTGGGACAAGCAATTTTGCACGCTCTTCATGACCACACTTATGAAGCAGAATTATCATTTATTCTTATATGTGCATAGCCATGCCTGCACACACGCACAGGTCACGCGTGTAGACACGGGCACATGGCTTCTGCTTAGTGAGCCCTGATAGCATGGTTGCCAGTTCTACCACAGTCAGGTGTCAAGCCTGGAACTCTCTAGCTTAGAGGTTTTGAGGGAGTTCTCCTGGGGCTCTCTCTCTGCCATTCCTTCTGGTAGTTCTTGTCTCCCAGAGTGTCTTGTGCATAACTCCATGGATCTGAAGATCTGTCCAGAATCCATGAATACATCCCCAGATCCTTGGCCATCTGACTCTTTTGGGAAATTGCTATTCTTGGACTCTGGTCTTCTCAATGAACAAAGCAGGAGTTTGACCTTGACCTTAAAGGAACCTCAAACCTTATTAATCTGGTTCTCTGAGTCCGTAACACAAGCACATGACAAGATTGCAGGACATTTCTTTTTCTTTTTCTTTTTCTTTTTCTTTTTCTTTTTCTTTTTCTTTTTCTTTTTCTTTTTCTTTTTTGTAGCTTAGCTTCCCTGTTCAAATATAAATAAATGAAGTATAATTTCTTAGGAAACTGTGTGTTCACACATAGACATGTATGTATATGTACGTCTATATGCACATGTAGCCATATTCTGTAGACATTTGAGATTTTGATATTTTCAAGGAAATATTTTTAGTGTTTTATTAAATTAAAAGATAATGAAAGGAGAGAAAAATTGGTATTGTGACTTTTTTGAACTATCATTTACATTCTTTGACTTCAATGGATAGTGTGTATGTGTGTGTGTGTGTGTGTGTGTGTGTGTGTGTACTTCTTAGGAAACTGGATGAAAATATCTAGTAGGAAGCATCTATCTTGTAGCATTATATATATGTGTGTGTGTGTGTGTGTGTGAAATATATATATATATATATATGTGTGTGTGTGTGTGTATATATATATGTGTGTGTGTGTGTGTGTATATATATATATATATATATATATATATATATATATATAAAATTTTAGTAACAATATTTGAAGTTACTCTTAGAAATCCCCAAGGGGACCCAAACATCATGCCAAGAGAAGGTGTCTGATGCTTTTATATAAAATCGGTGGAGCCTCCGGCTATGAGAGAATGCACACATTTGGCTCAAAGTTGGTTTTACTTTATCTTATTAAAAACATCTTTGCTCAGAATGTAGGTAGGTGGGGAAATTCTTGAATTGTGTCCCCGATGTTTGGAATGTATAAATAAATCTGTGGTGACAAAACAGCTTGGGTGGGTATGTTCCAAAGCTGTTGCCAGAGAAGGCAGCGGTGACAGAGAGGGGGCAGGTGGGAAGCGGGAGGGTAGGGCGTGAGGGAGGAGAGCTGTTGGCCTTCTGGGCTCATTTTCAGGATGCTGAGGATTACAAGGAGAGAGGGAGAGCCGGGTGACAATTTTGAGCCTAATGGTCCTCTCTCTGTTTTTATTTCTCAGCTGGGGGTTGAATGATCTTTTTTATTGTCACTCATCTGGGAAGAGAGAAGGGCTTCCTCCCCATGATTCTATGATCTATGTTTCTTGTTTTTTTGTTCCAGAAAGGAAAGAAAAGGTGAAACTCTAAGATTATTCCTTTGAAATGTTTCTTACACTCAGAAAACTGCCCCAGTATGTGGCCGTGCACTCTGCTGTGTGCAGTAGTGCAGCCCGCTCTGGTAGTTGCTCAGTATTTGGAGAAGCTACTGAGCTCACCTGCGGGCTGGGCGCCAGGCAGGTGGTGGAAATGGCTCAAAGACTCACAGAAAGACACGGGTGGTGGGTGTGAGAACAAGCAAATAGTCCTTCCTCTCTTGAATCATTGTTCTGAGGGAAAACACAGCTGCTCTCCTGCTCATCCCTCTCGTCCTGGATCAGGGGAATGGATGTAGTCTTGAGCTGCTTGGTGGTGACAGGCACCGCTGCCTCATGGAGAACTTGAATACAGTCTGCCAAGGGGAGGTGCCCAACACGATGAGAACTGATTTGCTAAGCTTTATGATTTTCCAAGCACTGTACCAAGTCCTTCACACGCATTTCAGGCCATCTCCTTTGACCTTTTTGTTTGTTCAGATTAATGATGGAGTCAGATTCATCTTGCTCTTTGAGATTACCCATGGGGGCATTGCCATGCTGGACTTTGATAAATGCAATGACGGGAACGTGTTTGTGGACTGCAGAAGCAAAGAATGGGGTTTGGATTCACTTTGGGGCTTTAGGAAAGTGATTTGGGGACAGCAGTTTTTGAGGTTGATGTTTAGCTATGGATTTGAAACAGCACACAAAAGGGCACATAGGTTTTAGTCAGAGGTGATAACATCTAAAACAAATGTGTAAACAAAGTTGCAGGGACTTTGCCTTTCTTGAAATACAACTTACAGGGCACAGACTGGTGGGCAGGATTCATGCCAGATCTTTCAGAGTTCCCATGATACATGGTGAGTTTGGAGTCTGTGCAGTGGTCCAGGAGAGATGTGACTGAGACCAGGCATAGCAAGGGCAGTAATGGAGAAGGGAAGAAAATGAAGATTTGGGACATTGAAGGAATGGGAGAGATGGGGAAGATCCTAGTTGCCTCTCACATGTCTATCTTGGTGCCTGCATGGATGGGAATGCCAAAAATTGGCACACAGGCAATAAGAGGAGAGGCGAGTTTAGATGAAGGATGCTAAAAGATTTATTCTTTACCTGCTATGATATAACAACTTGGAATTTTATTTGTGAGGCATTTTATTTTACTAAAGAGTAGTTCAATTTGACAGATGACAGAGAAGTAATAATAGTAATAATAAAAATAATGACTTTTCCCTTTCTGTATACATAAAGAGGCTTATGTAATACTGACATTGCTAGGCCAGTTTTCAAAATATTACCCCAAATAAGAGTTAACTAATATACAGTTTTATTATACAAATATTAATCATAATAAACACCAGCTACTGAGCACATATGGAGCTGGCAGTGCTCCGTGTACTGTACTTGCATGAGCTCCATTTCCTTGGTCAAGGATTTTAGTTTGCAAACCTAAGTAGTAGCCAGCCTCGGTTTTACTCACATTTACTGTGGATGATGATCTAGTGGTGTGGGGCACACCAGGGCTTGTTTGGGTGTGGTGGCTAGGTCCCAGGAATGCATCTTTAGGAAGACAAACAGTAGAGAAAGCTGTTTTTAGTCAAATTACAAGAGAGTGAAGTCTGTATTTGCATGTTCCCATTCGACATCATGGAATTGGGCTCTCATTTTCTTACAATCAGAAGCCAGATTGATTGGCAGTGACTTCCTGTAGTAGGAACTAAGATTCAAACTTCAGGTTCTTCTGGCCATCTAGCCTTAAAGAACAAAACAACCCCAGGACCATGGTAGCAACCAGTCACATACACCTGCTTGGCAATAGAAGACAAAGCTCAAAAAGTGGACAAAGGACCAGGAAACCTTGAGAAGGGTCTGAGAAGTGGGTAGAGCCACCCGTCTGTGGCGCAGTTTCATTACCACCAAAATGGTTGTCTAGTCTTGGCACTTGATCTAACTTTGAAAGAAGGTTCTATCATGAAGATTTTGAAAACCGGCCTAACAAGCATTCCGAATTTTCTCCAGTAAAAAAAAATTAGACCTGATTAAGTTTGTGTTGGACTGCATTCTAATGAACAGGTTTGGATGAATTAATTGCAAAATGTTCCATTAGATAACGAAATGAGTTAATCTTTTTAATGGTGATGTTGTGGATTCACTATCTAAATGCTGAAGGGTGTTTGCCAAAAGAAGCAATCTTGCTACTAGTTTAATTGATATTGAACTGTTCCTTGGGGCAGTAATTGCCCAACAAGCTTAGTTGTTCCCTGAGGCCACACTCTGAATGGTAACAGGAACAAGGCATCAGCACGAAGGAGGATGCCATAGCAGAAGGTCATGCATCCAGACGATGCGAAGCTTCATCAGATAGTCTAGGGAGAAATTACTGAGTGGGTATTCTAGGACATTTGCAGCATTTGGGGTCGAGATATGCCCTGTCAAGAGCCATTTTTCAACTACTTTGGTCCTTTTTTTGGCTTTACAGTAAAAGCTCTGAAGGACCAGTAAAAGCCAGGGATCAATATTGAGATCATGCAACCTGGCCCAGAAATGGTTTTCTGTCTATAAAATTACAGGCTGACAATAGAGTAATAAATGCCACAAGCCTCAAATTATTTTTAAAGCATTTTCTCTAATAGAAGAAATAGGGCAGGGTAAGAGTCTGCAATAGAATAGCTAGCTCCCGGGCACATCAGCTCTTCCTGGATGCTGTATTGACAGGTACAGCTTGGTAGTGGTGGAAAGACAAACTGGCATATTCTGAACCGATACCCTTAAAGTCAGCAGGTGGTGAGAAGCTACAGAAGGCTGTGCCCTCTTTCACTAAAAGCAGAACTGATCCTGTCTATTTTGCAGACATTACAGTGTAGGTAATTAAGTCAATAGATTTGCGTAGACTGGTATGAGCAACTTAGATCAGGATTATTTAATTCCACATGAAGTCATTATTTAGGTGAAGAATAATAAGTAGAGGCATTAGACTATTGCTGGAAAATGTTCTAGTCTGCGTGAAGCATGGCACAGAAGCAAAAGTACAAAAGGAGCATGCAGGTACCCAGATCAGTGTACTGGGGGATAAAAAAATGAGGGGAGGGAGGGAAGGAAGGTGGAGGAAGGAGAGGAAGGAGAAGGAGAAGAGAAGAATGAATAGGGAAGGAGGAGGAGGAAGGAAGGAACAAAAGAGGAAAACTATTTAGAGACAATGACAGCAAGGCTAAGGAAATGGAGATGAATACAGGAATGATAGTACTAAAACTCTACGATTGTATTGTTACTTCGATATGTCCTAAAGACCTTAAAGGGTGCTGAGGAGACACTTGCATTCTTTCCTAATAATTTATTTCGGCTCAACTATAAACAGACCAAGTTTCCTTAACATGCTAAAGAATATCTGAAGCCAAATGTCAAGCTCATGTGAGATATTCACCAGAAAATATAAAATGCAGAAAAAGGCATCTGCTATTAGCCAGCCCTGTCCTGATGTCACAGTCAGCAGAGCGAGCAAGGGGAGGAAAGGAAGCCGTGAGCGGGATGGTGCGCTTGGTCGGCTCTGGAAAGCACTTACCCAGCTGTAAGAAGTGCAGTCTTCTCACTTTCTCCAGTGCTAGCAACTTCAGGTTCACCTCTGTTTTCTAGGCAACCCCAGCCAATGCCCAGCCTTTTCTGTTCCAATAGGGATGGTGCCCTACCTCCTTTTTAGGGCAGCTACATGCTTGGCTGACATTTTGTTAGTCTGCATTGTATCTGCTTTTTAAGAGAGACCCAATTAGGTAGGGGTGTGTGTGTGTGTGTGTGTGTGTGTGTGTGTGTGTGTGTGTGTGTTTGACCAAGAATTGTATTTTGGGGTTGTAAAGGCTATTATTCTTGTTGCCAACTTGACTATATCTGTAATAAACTAAAACCAAATAATGGAGAGCACACCTGTGAGAGATTTTTGCTTAGTCTGAAGTAAGAAGACCCATTTCTAACCCAGGTCTTTGAGGCAGAATGATACATCCTCAGTGTGGATCTTGAGCCAGGAAGGCATACCTCTAAATCCACTTTGTTCATTTGAGCTGGGAAACCACACCCAGGCCACACCTTCTGCTAGGAGCCTGTGTAAGGACGTGGAGGAAAGAAACGTGTCCCCTGCCTCCTTGCTTTTGTCTTGCCGCCACGTCCACTCTTCCACTGACATCCGAGCCTACTTCTGTGGGATTCCGGCATGTACTGAAGAGCAGCCGGGGCATCCAGCCTCTTGGACTGAGAGACTGGACTCTTGGACTTTCCATTCATAGGTAGCCATTGCTGGACTAGCCGGACTGCAGCCTGGGTGCCGTCGTTCTAACAAATCCCCTTTCTGTACATAGACAGAGATGTGTTCTATACATTCTGTTACTATAGAGAAGCTTGACTAATACAGAGAGCGGTCACTCTTTGCCCGCCTGGCCATGAGATGGAGCATATAGGTATTGTGAAGGTCAGTTTTAAGTGTCAACTTGCCGCAACTTACAACCACCTGGGAAGAGTTCCTTCCTTCTTTCCTTTTTTAAAAAATTTTGTACATGAGCACTGTTGTACTGTATTTCTGTCATTTCAACCTCTTTCCGCTCCAACTCTTACCGTGTCCGCCCACTCCTCAAATTCATTATCTCCTCCTTGATTATTATTTTATTATATGCTGATTCTGCTTACATAAATATTTATCTAAGATATATATGCATATATAAAACCTGCTGAGTCCATTTAACGTTGCTTGCATGAACATATGTTTAGGGCCGACCACGAGGTATTGGTCACCTATCAGGGAGTCTGTTCAGGAAGAACACTGATTCGTCCCCTCTCGGCACCCATTGATGGCTGTAGCTCTTTATCCTGGGGCATGGCCTTGTGAAATTTCCCCCACCCATGTTTTCACATCAGCTGGTGGTTCCATAATACAGGTCTGGCATCTATGAAATCTGAACCTCATAGAAGTGAGTTTCAATTTTCTAGATCAGCTTGGCCTTTAGAGGAATTTCTGTGAGGGATTATCTCCCCCCCCCCTCATAGGATGAATTTGTATACAGTGACAGAATCATCAGTGTAGCCCCTGAGTGCCCTTAAATCTGTCCAATTTGCCTGATTTTAGTGAGTGGCATTATTTCAAGTTTATCATCATATTTATTTATTTATTTATTTATTTATTTATTTATTTTTAATTATTATATTTTGTAGACAGTATATTTTTATCATATTCTTTTCCCTAACTCCTTATAGATCATCACCACCTCTTTACTCACCACAATTCACAGTATTTCATTCTCAGTCTTAAAATCAAAAATTAAAACAAGCAATCCCATAAAAAAAACACCAAAACAACATGAAAATTGCATAAAAATTTATGGAGTCTGTGTTTTGTTGGCCAACTACTTCTGGACTTGGGGCCTGCCCAGGAGTGTGGTTGATAAATGTGAGGCCTTGTCTTGATAGCTAGTTGATGTAGAAAGACCAGCTCACCATTAGTGTCATCTTTCCTTAGGAGTGTGTGTGTGTGTGTGTGTGTGTGTGTGTGTGTGTGTAAGTAAATGTTTAAGAGTGAAAAAACATTCTAGCAAGCAAGGATCCATGTATTTATTCTCTTTTCTTCTTGACTCTGAATGTGCTGCTTTATATTTCTGCTTTAAATTCCCCACAGAAGTGGATTGTAATCTGAAATTGTTTTTTGGTAAGAAAAGAATACTGTGGCACCAAACCTCAATCCAGTTGTCCAGTCTAGAATTGTCTGGGTGCTAGTAAACTGCATCGGTGCCCTTCTTAGGAACAATAAAAAGCCAAGGGCAGTTAACAAGCAATGGAATCATGGCAGAGAATATTGTGGCTCTCAGAGTCTCCTGGAGCATGTGAGCAGAACAGGCTGACAAATACACTCAAGTTTTAGATTTGTATACTCATGCAATAATCACATGGATAATGAAAGAGCTATTGACTAGGTTCCTGGTTTTGATGGCTATTCTCAGTTGTCAACATGACTATTTCTGGAATGAACTCTAATCCAGAAATGGAAGGCACACCTGTGATCTAGATCTTGAAGGTAGAAGACACAAGTTTTTTGATCCAGATCTTGAGGTGGGATAACTGGATCAACACATGCCTTTAATCCAGATCTTGAGGCACACCTTTAATCTGGGCCATACCTTCTTCTGGAGGCTTATATTAAGAACAATGGAAGAAGGAAAGGTTTGTTCATTCTTCACCTGCTTGCACTCACTTCGCTAGCACATCCACTCTAGAGAACCCTCAAGTGGTTTTAAAGATTAGGAGCCCCGACATAGGAGCCAGGGGGTATCTGGATTGACACCCAAAGGTTTTGGCTTTCCAGTCTCCTTTGAAACCTTACTCTGTACAGGTTGCACACACATTTCTGTTCAGAAAGGGTACACTCCCCTGATAGAAAATCACCTATGGATGCACCTTTCTTTAAAGACAGTAGGAGTATCTTGGCGTGACTCTAACCAAACCAGTGAAAGATCTGTATGACAGGAACTTCAAGTCCTTGAAGAACGAAATCAAAGAAGACCTCAGGAAATGGAAAAATATTTCATGCTCTTGGATTGGGAGGATCAATATAGTAAAAATGGCCATCTTGCCAAAAGCAGTCTACAGATTCAATGCAATCCCCATCAAAATCCCAAATCAATTCTTTTTTTTCATTTCTTTTTTAAAAATATTTTTTATTGGATATATTCTATATTTATAATTCATTTCCCTTTTTCTGGTCCCCCACCCCAAAGGTCCCACATGCCCTTTTCCTTCCCCCTGCTCCCTCTTCCACCCCTTCCCTCTTCCCTGTTCTTGTATTCCCCTACACTGATGCTTTGATCCTTTCCAGCACCAGTGTCCACTCCTTTCTTCTTGTCAGACATCATTTGGTACGTGAATTGTGTCTTTGGTGCTCCAAGATTCTAGGCTAATATCCACTTATCAGTGACTGCATACCATGGGTATTCTTTTGAGACTGTGTTACCTCACTTAGTATAACGTTCTCCAGCTCCATCCATTTCTCTAAGAATTTCATGAATTCATTGTTTCTAATGGCTGAAAAGTACTTTATTGTGTATATATACCACATTTTTTTATCCATTCTTCCATTGAGGAACATCTGGGTTCTTTCCAGCTTCTGGCTATTATAAATAAGGCTGCTATGAACATAGTGGAGCATGTATCCTTATTGCATGCTGGGGAAACTTCTGGGTATATGCCCAGGAGTGGTATGGCTGGGTCCTCCGGAAGTATCATGTCCAGTTTTCTGAGGAACCGCCAGACTGATTTCCAGAGTGGTTGTACCAGCTTGCATTCCCACCAGCAGTGGAGGAGTGTTCCTCTTTCTCCACATCCTCTCCAACACCTGATATCTTCTGAGTTTTTGATCTTAGCTATTCTGACTGGTGTGAAGTGGAATCTCAAGGTTGTTTTGATTTGCATTTCTCTAATGACTAATGATGTTGAACATTTTTTAAGGTGTTTCTCAGCCATCTGAATTTCTTCAGGTGAAAAGTCTTTGTTTAGCTCTGTACCCCACTTTTGGATAGGGTTATTTGGTTCTTTGGGGTCTAACTTCTTGAGTTCTTTGTATATATTGGATATTAGCCCTCTGTCGGATGTGGGGTTGGTGAAGATCTTTTCCCAATTTGTTGGTTGCCGATTTGTCCTTTTGACAGTGTCTTTTGCCTTACAGAAACTTTGTAATTTTGTGAGGTCCCATTTGTCTATCCTTGCTCTTAGAGCATAAGCAATTGGTGTTCTGTTCAGGAAATTTCTCCCTGAGCCAATGTCCTCAATGGTCTTTTAGTGTGTCTGGTTTTATGTGGAGGTCCTTGATCCACTTGGAGTTGAGCTTAGTGTAAGGAGATGAGTGGATCAATTCTCATTCTTCTGCATGTTGACCTCCAGTTGAGCCAGCACCATTTGTTGAAAAGGCTATCTTTTTTCCACTGGATGTTTTCAGCTCCTTTGTCGAAGATCAATTGGCCATAGATGTGTGGGTTCAATTCTGGGTCTTTGATCCTATTCCATTGATCTGCCTCCCTGTCACTGTACCAATACCATGCAGTTTTTAACACTACTGCTCTGTAGTATTGCTTGAGGTCCGGGATATTGATTCCCCCAGAAGTTTTTACTGTTGATGATAGTTTTAGCTATACTGGGTTTTTTGTTTTTCCAGATGAATTTGAGAATTGCTCTTTCTAACTCTATAAAGAACTGAGTTGGGATTTTGATGGGGATTGTGTTGAATCTGTATATTGCTTTTGGCAAGATTGCCATTTTAACTATATTAATCCTGCCAACCCATGAGCATGGAAGATTTTTCCATTTTCTGATGTCTTCTTCAATTTCCTTCTTCAGAGACCTGAAGTTTTTGTCATATAAATCTTTCACTTGTTTGGTTAGAGTCCCACCAAGATATTTTATATTGTTTGCAAATCAATTCTTCATAGATCTAGAAAGAGCAATTCTCAAATTCATCTGGAATAACAAAAAACCCAGGTTAGCTAAAACTATTTTCAACAATAAAAGGACTTCTGGGGGAATCAATATCCCTGACCTCAAGCAGTACTACAGAGCAATTGTGTTAAAAACTGCATGGTATTGGTACAGCGACAGGCAAGTAGATCAATGGAATAGGATTGAAGACCCAGAAATGAACCCACAGACTTATGGTCACTTGATCTTTGATAAAGGAGCCACAACCATCCAGTGGAAAAAAGATAGCCTGTTCAACAAATGGTGCTAGTTCAACTGGTGGTCAACATGCAGAAGAATGCAAATTGACCCACTCTTATCTCCTTGTACTAAGATCAACTCCAAGTGGATCAAGGACCTCCACATAAAACCAGACACACTGAACCTAATAGAAAAGAAACTGGGGAAGACCCTGGAGGACTTGGGCACAGGAGGAAAGTTTCTGAACAGAACACCAATAGCTTATGCTCTAAGATCATGAATTGACAAATAGGACCTCATAAAATTACAAAGTTTCTCTAAGGCAAAGGACACAGTCAGAAGGACAAAACAGCCATCAACAAATTGGGAAAAGATCTTCACCAACCCTACATCCGACAGAGGACTAATATCCAATATATACAAAGAACTCAAGAAGTTAGACCCCAAAGAACCAAATAACCCTATCAAAAAATGGGGTACAGAGCTAAACAAAGAATTTTCACCAGAAGAAATTCAGATGGCCGAGAAACTCCTTAAGAGATGTTCAACATCATTAGTCATCAGGGAAATGCAACTCAAAACAACCCTGAGATTCCACCTCACACCAGTCAGAATGGCTAAGATTAAAAACTCAAGAGACAACAGGTGCTGGCGAGGATGTGGAGAAAGAGGAACACTCTACACTGTTGGCGGGACTGCAAGATGGTACAACCGCTCTGGAAATCAGTCTGGCGGTTCCTCAGAAAATTGGGCATGTCACTTCCAGAGGACCCTGTCATACCACTCCCTGCATGGATTCCCCTGCATGCAATAAAGACACATGCTCTACTATGTTCATAGCAGCCTTATTTATAATAGTCAGAAGCTGGAAGGAGCCCAGATGTCCCTCAAGGGAGGAATGGATACAAAAAATGTGGTATATTTATACAATGGAATACTACTCAGCAATTAAAAATAATGAATTCATGCAATTTGTAGGCAAATGGTTGGATCTGGAAAATATCATCCTAAGTGAGTTAACCCAATCACAAAAGAATACACATGAAATGCAATCACTGATAAGTGGATATTAATGAGCCCAGAAGCTCTGAATAGTCAAGGCACAATTAGCAAATCAAAAGATTCCAAAGAAGGAATGAGAGGACACTGGTCCAGACAAGACTCGTTCCAGTTTTGCAGGAGAGTACCAAAACAGAGGAGGGGTTAGGGGGTGATTGGGGAATGCATATGGAGGTGCGGAGCACTTATGGGACACATGGTGAGGGGGGAACTGGGAAAGGGGAAAGCCTTTGGAATGTAAACAAAGAATATAGAAAATAAAATAAAAAAATAGACATGCATAGTTTATATGTGAAATTTTACCATCCGTGCCAACAATGTTTCCTTCACAAGCCAAAGACCATCTAACAAAAACTCTGACACCAGGCATGAGAAATCCTCTTTTGAGTTGTTGATCAAGGTTGTCCAAGAGACTTCTAAACCTTACAGACTATGGCTATTGCCCATGGCTGCCCACCAGGGATGGAAGGTAAGTTCCCATTGTCTGAAGACAGCATGCACGCCAGACAGAGGGCTCAGGAGCTCCTGAGCTGGAAATGGTCCCGATGCTCCTCCTTGAGGACTAGCTTTCATGGTGTGCAGCCATGATGTCTATGAACCACACCAATGACATAGCATGGCATGATAACCCTAAGGATGCAGGTAGTGATATGCATCCCTGGGAAGTGCCAACAGTTCTCTAATTGGACTTATGACCTGCTCAACACGAGGGAAATTATTCCTGGTACCAGAAACCTAGCTAACGACTTAGAGCATATGAAGTTGTTGATCTGGGAGGAGAACCTACAACTGCTACTTTACTAAACCAGCATAAGCCATAATTACACTCCAAATATTTGTCCTTATACCCATAGATACATGTAGTGCTCTTGCTGAATGAAGGAAACTTCTCTGCAACACATGGATATCATTGTAGAAAGCCACAACCAAGCAAAATGCAGGGTTGTGGAACACAGCCCCAAGGATACATCTATAACACAACTCCTACACCTAAGTTTCAAAGAACATTGCAGAAAAGCAGGCAGAAGATCAAGGACTTTCCAGTGAGATTGTGTCTCTCAGGAATGTCAGATGTTACATCCATAAAGTTTCACTGATGTGACTGCCTAATATTAGCTGAACAAGAACAATAGTAAAAGTGGATGGAGGAATGCCTATGAGATCTTAACTCTCACAGAGAACTACAGGAACTATGGAATGGTGAGAGTGTGAGAAATAGTCTTCCCCTGGGAAGAGCATACCAATTGGTTATTCAACACAAAATGGCCAGCCCTGAAATCATACACGCAAGTAATATGTGGACTAGGCAAGTTGTACTCATGTATTTAGGAACACACACACACACACACACACACACACACACACACACACACTACAAAAAATAACCAATCAAAATGTAGATTTGTGGAGCCTAGCTCCAAAGGATACATCTACAATACAACTTCCACACCTAATTCTCTGGGATCCTTGTAAAAGAGGGGACAATTAATAAATAATTAATAAAAAGAGAAGTCATGAGTTTGAAAAAGTATATGAAAGAAGATATGGATGGTTTTAGAGGGAAGAAAGTAAAGGAGAAAATGATGTAATTATATAATAATATCAAAAATATTTTAAAGGAGCAATCATGGTTGGCATCCTAGAAGTAAAGTCTGAAAGTCCATTTAAGGAGCACTCTTCATAGAAAAGTTCAGGAATCACACTAGCCCAGGTACGAGATAATATCACAAAGAAATTTGGTGTGTAGTATTGTCAGAGAAGCTGAAAGAATAAATGAAAAATGGAGGAGGAGGTACTAGAGAGATGGCTCAGTGGATAAGACCACTTGTTTCTGTTTCAGAGGACCTGGGTTCAATTTCCAGCACCCACACACACGGCAGCTCACAACTGTTGGTAGCTGCTGCTTAAGAGGATATAGTGTTCCCTTTGGTCCTTTGTGTGTCCCAGACATGCCTGTGGTATGCATATATATGTGCAAACAAAACATTCATACACAGAAAATAATAAATCTTAAACAAATAATAAATTAATGGACAATGGCCATAATCTGTGCTGCAAACACAGATTATGCTAACCCTATGTGAGTGGAGATCCAAGTCACAGACTTTGAAACAATTTCCATAATGGCCACAACTTAGCCATAATGGCTAGTTTCTACTTGTTCTTCTTATTCCAACTTGAGACCAATAACTAAGGGCTGCTCCTTGAGCAATGGTATAAGATGCCCATTGGTGGGGTGCCTGCCTCTAGTTCCTTCATGCCAAGAGTTGAATCAGAACACAGTTGAAAACTTCTTTATGAAGCTAAACTTCCCATGCCCCTGCCTGCTTCCCGTCATTCTAGGCCAAGCACCAATAATTGCGACTGACTCCCTTGTTGTAGAAAACTCCGAATAAACAGACTGTGTTTATTATATTTAAGTAGCCTTCATCTGTTTCCACATGGTTCTTCTCCACAGGCAGAAGCTGATGGCAAGATAGGCTGTCACAATCCTTTCTAATACTAATGAGGACTAGGGAGTGCCAACGTTGTAGAGGCCAGGTGCTGGCACTTATCTGCCAGAAGCCAAGAGGTTGAAAAATTTTGGAAAAAGTGCCAGGGTTGAGTGGCAGCCAAAGAATCTAAATCTACAGAGAGCTGTGAAGAGACATTTAATAGAATATAAATACCACTGCTAAGGGTAAAATAAGATGGCATTAAAGAAAGTACTGGAAAAATACACAACACTATTCGATTTCAGAAAGCTATTTTGGAAGGGGAAGAAACTGGGCAGTCGTCCTGATTGAAAGCCAAGGGTCTATTTTTCAGTTCTTGGACCAGGCCCAGAGCTCTTCACTTACAGTTATCTGCTTTCCAGTGGAAGAATCCAGTACCAACAATGGCATGTGTGTAGGGTAGTAATTCCTCCTACCCTTCTTCAGCAGGGTCTGTAACTATTTGCTTGTGTGCCTAAGCAGTGGACTACCTCAAACTCCTTGGGAAGTAACTGGTCTTCCTAGGTGGTCTTCCCAAAATTTCTAAATATGTAATTGGAATTAATGAACTTAGGAATTGAGTCCACAGCTCTTTTTTTTTTTTTTAAACCAGGTACAGCCATGATAGTGAGCAAAGCTGAGGGGAAGTCTTTGAAACGGTCTGGCTACAATCCTAGCAAAGCTTGTAAATTAAGGGTAGTATCAGAGCACACAAGAAACGGTGGTAATTAATGCTTCCTTGAGGACATTAAGGATGTAGGAGTGATGGTCCCATCACAAATCCGTTTTATTAGCCAATCTGGTCTGTGGGAAGCTGGATGCATTTTGGAGAGGGACTGTGAACTATTCAGACATAAGTAGTAGCTTGCCTCAGGTGCTCTGGCAGTCTGCCTCTAGTTTATGAGGGTAAATTAATTCGCCTTTGTTACACAATATGTAACCATTGGTTTAGTGATGACTTTTTTTTTCTTGCTGTGTTAGTGAAGAGTTGTAAACAATTTACAAATAAAGATGGAAAGGGCATACATTTATAGTTGATCTAAGAGTAGTTTAAACTTCCTTTCCTGTGCAATGGCTAAAAGGATATGGGTTGTTGGGTTACCTTTCAGGATGCACGTGTGTCACACTGATGGTATCATGCTTGGTCAGCGATGGTGTAGATGAGGAGCTGGGGGACTGGAGGCCTTGGTGTGTAGTCTGAAGGTGCTAAATAGTCATCTGCAAAGTTCATACTCCAGAACCAACCAAAGTTCAAAACAACAACCAAACGACTGATTGACTGGATGACTGACTGACTGACTGACTGACTGACCAACCAACCAACAATAGCAATGACAGAATACACACACACACACACACACACACACACACACACACACACACAGTGTTTTGTATTTATGATTTTATGATGGGCTGCATTTAAAGCTATTTTTGGCCCTGGGTTGTGCATTGGACACACCTGGTGGGGGGGCTCCACCTATGAGTTTTACTATTTTGGCAATGGTTTTATGGGTCCAGCAGTTCAAGGGGCATATTGTAGCATTTCCTCCAGAGTGTAAAATTATTTACGTTTTAATTCATTGTTACAAAGGAGAAAGAACATGGCTGCTAGGTCTGTTTGAAGAGAAAAGAATGCTCTAGCAGCAGCCTGCCATGAGAAAACGTTTTCAGAGGCATACACTCTACAGGCCTTTGATAACACCCATTTGGAAGTGCCTGCTATTACCTGGGTTCTGTTATTCTCACTAAGCCAAACTGCTTGATATACTCAGCACAATGTCATACTCAGCACAATCCATTGTGAAAAGAAAATGGCGTAGTCAACACCGCAATCCAAGGGCCTGAGTCGCTCAGACTTCTTGTTCTTCACCGTGGTAGTCACAGTACTCCTCTAGAGGCTGGCTTGTGATTGGACTGCCTTCTTTGATAGAGAAAAGCTGAAAAGGGGCAGTAATAGCAACATAGCAACATGCTCAAGAGGCACTGGAGAGTAATGTAGAGGCAAAACAATCTTCCACAGAAAAAAGTTGGACAGTGCATCAGCCCATCTGTTTTGTGAGGAAGATGACGTCGTCTGTATGGAAATATATACAAACCTCGGGACAATAATGAGTAGCCTAGAGATACCAGGCTAGATCCTGACGAGGTAGTAGCTAGTCAGGGTCCTGGAGGGAAAGCAGTTTGAATCAGAATCCAAGTCTGTGGTTGGAAGTGCGAGGACAGGCATGGGAAAGGAACCTGCAGAGGTGTGTTGCCTCATCTGGGTGTTAATTACTGGTTCACAGAATACATAGACTATTAAGGAGTTATTGCCTTGGTTACTCTTGTGTTGCTGTGCTAAAGTTCTATGACCAAGGAAAACTATAAAAGAAAGTATTGAGTTGACTTACAGTTTCAGAAGTTTAGAGTCCATAATATTGGAACAAAGGCATGATGGCAGGGACAGCTGAGAGCTCACATTTTGATATGAGAGAGAGAGAGAGAGAGAGAGAGAGAGAGAGAGAGAGAGAGAGAGAGACTCATATTGGGAATGGCATGAGTCTTTCGAAACCTCACAGTGACACACTTCCTCCAATAATGACACACCTAATCCCCCCCCCAAACAATCCCACTAATTGAAGACTAGGCATTTAAATATAGAAGCCTATAGTGGCCATTTTCATTCAAACCACCATAGGTACTAAAATAATCAAGTAGAAAAATACTTCAGATACTTGCCATTACCAGCCTTTGTCCTATAAGAAATGCACCCTGAGCCCATGGTTCACAGAGGCAAGGTGAATCCCTCAATAGCATAGATTGTCACTTAGGAAGGCTAATGTTACTCTCATCAGTTCTAAGCATATTACCTGACAGCCAAGTATCCCGGCTAGTCCCTAGAATTCCTCACAAGTAGCTGAGGCCAACCAACTGTTAAGGTGCAAGCTGACCTCACTGGATCAGTTTTGTCCAGGAAATGCCAGTGCTTTGCTCTCACAGGGTTAAATATTTCCTCGAGATCTGACATTTCCTCTGAGGTCCTTGTAGCTTCAGCATTAGTAAGCGGGTGTTGTCCTGGTCCATAACATTTATGCAATGAAGAAAGTGAAGGAGGGTGGCCTTGTTATCAGGCGATCCTCTGCTGTGTACTTGAAATCACCCAGAAGCTGCCAACATCATGACATCACAAAGGCCAGGTGAAAATGCCACTGAAAGGTCACCTTGGGAAAAACACTTTTAGGAGTCTTGATCAGACACATGATTGAAGATTCTTAAATGTCTATTCCACTGTTGATGGATATTCTTAGAAGACAGGCCCCCGTTACTATTCTTTGGAACAGGATCGCTCTTATAATATGTACTAAAGTAAGTTGGAGATTCTTCTGCCTCAGCCCTAAATCTAAACTGAAGTACTGGGACTCAGTGCTGGTGCTCCATCCAAGCAAAGCTCCCTATTACCCGAGAGTCTCTCCTATCGCTGCTCCAGGGGAGCCTAGGTTACAGCACCCACAGTTCAAATTAGCATTTTCCGCCATGACAAATGATGATGTGATTGGAAGTCTTTCTCAAGAACTCAAAACCATCATGCTGTATTTATTACAGTTAAAACTCTCCTGAGTTGAGTTGCGATCGCAGATTCTCTTGATTTAAATGCCAGCTCTTTTCAGTTCCACAGCTTTCCCCTAGAGTCCGAGCAGCCTTTCAGGAGTTCCATGTTTTTCATAGAAAAGACCTTACTTGCATCCTTGCCCTTTCGGTCAGTCCTATGGAGTACGTCTCTCTTAGAGGCTCGAGAGTAACACAGTTGTGTGCAGTGGGGAGAAGGGTAAGTTTGGACAATACATTTCCCCAGATTAATATAATTCCACAGTGTTGCTGCCTTGTCTGAGGCATGCCTGCTCTCTCTCATTAGGGAGCAGAAACACTTACTGTGTGGTAAGAAGGCTCATCTGTAGTGTTCATTTGGATCTTAAAATTGCTAAAAAAAAAAAAAAATACATTCCTACTTTTAAAATGATTGCTTTGTTTTGAATCCAGCTGTATCTGAAGTAGGTATTAATCAGAGCCCAGAAAGAAGCACTTATCTTTAAGCATGAGGTTATTTGGTTGGAAATTGAGTTGGTATCGTCTTTTAAAGAAGTGAATGACTATATTCTTAAGACTTTTGAAACGTGCAATATCACAAGGAAATTTAAGGCTGCATAAAATGATATGTTAAATACATAGAATCGTATCAATAAAAAAAAAGGAAAGTGGCTTCTTACCTTTCAGCCTTTTTGAGAAGTGTTTATTTCTGTAGACCCTATTGAAAAAGCATTGTATGCTTTACCTATTATTTTTCAATGCTAAGTATTTCATTTAAGTTCTCCAAAAAGCTTAAAATTTCCATTTGTGCTATTACTCTGCAAAAGAGGAACGGCAGCAAAAGAAACAGGCCCATCTATGCATTCCCACACAAAGACGGAAAAGATGGGCAAGAAGAGTCAGAAATTGTCTTGGTGGAGTTTACTGTGTGGAGTGATATTCATTCATTGTCAACTGTTTTATAAGGTTCATTGTCAAAGGCCTTCAAGGAATCAATGCCTTAGTGTAAGAAAAGACATAAAGAGATAAGAATAGTAGAGATGGGTATACTATTAGACAAAGCTGGTTGTGGTAAGGGGGAGGCATATTTCTCAGACAAGCATAATCAACTACTTACATTTCTTAGGATAGGTGTTCTAGCTAGGGTTCCTATTGCTCTGATGAAACACCATGATCCAAAGCAACTCAGGGAAGAAAGGGTTTATTTGGCTCAAACTTCTGAATCACTATTCCTCATCATCAGAAGTCAAGACAGGAACTCAAACAAGGCAGGAACCCGGAGACAGGAGTTGATGCAGAGGCCATGGAGGGGTGCTGCTTATTGGCTTGCTCCTCATGTTTGCTCAGCCTCCTTTCTTTTTTTTTTAAAACAAAATAAAAACCACTTTTATTTGAATAGTAGATGATACCAATATATTTTCAGATGATATCTAAAATATTAATTTTTGACAGTAATCGACCTCATATGTAATATTCTATCCAAGAACTTCCATCCACTTTCCTTTTAAATAGCAAGGTGCACGTCCACAGCCAGCATAGGAGCCCTTGAACTTTCCAGAAGGAAAAGTCTTTTTATAAAACTTGCACACTCTTAACACCTTCATGAAAAATGTCTCCACATTTTAAAGTACAAATGGTTTGAACAATCAAGGTACCAATACATTTTAATGACTATTATTTAAATTAGTGATGGGAAAATAGTTGTGACTTTCATAAGACATGGAAGGCCTACCCCTCCAGTGGGAACAAAATATGATAGAATGGTGTCAGCCTCCTTTCTTATAGAACTCAGGTTCACACATCCAGAGGTGGTCCCACCCATGATAGGGCCCACCCATGGACCCTTCCACATCAGTCACACACACACACACACACACACACACACACCCTACAGGTCTGTCTACAGCCAGATCTTATGGAGGGATTTTCTCAGTTGGGGTTCCCTTTCTTCCTCTCATGCTTGTGGCAAGTTGACATAAACTTAGCACAATAGAGGAGATGAATTCTGTGTCCAGCATTGCTATCTTGAAATGCCTGGCCCTGCAGAGTACAACCTATAACCTATTTTCTATAGGCTGATTGGTGAGTAGCTATTATGTGGTTTCCTCCTTGGGGCTGAGAGTGAAGGTTGTAAAGATAAGTGAAAGGCAAATTAACTATTTCTTTTCCCTCCTAATGTGTGCCAAGCACTAGATAGGGATTCTGTTAAATGAGTATTAGAATTGCCATCTTTTAAAATCAGGAGCTGGCGGTTTGGGAGATAAAGTAGTTTGCTTCACATCACACACTTAAGACTCATGCTACAAGGTTCTTGGTTAAGTTCTTAAGGCAAAGTAGAAGCTTGTAATTACTTGCTTTTAAGAATATTACCAATCTGAGTTTGAGGGGTCTTTGTATCTTAGCACTGTTTTCTAATAGGTTACCAGGCAGTAGGTTACTGGGTCATTTTCTTACATCCTCTTTGCTTTGTTTGACTCTCCATGTTTTTCTCCATCTCCCTTACCTCCTACCCCAGACTCCTCTCCTTTGAAACTTTCCACCTGAATATTCCCTCTTTACCCTCATTTAACCTATGAGGTCCTATCTCTCTGGCCTTTAAGCATCTCTTCCATTTCCTGCTCTAGTTTCTTGGGCTCCCAAGGTACTCTAACACGCTAAAGGCAGTTTATATAGCAAAACCTATAGCTGACATCAAGTTAAATAGAGAGAAACTCAGAGCAATTCCACTAAAACCAGGACAAGCTTGTCCACCTTCTCCAAGTTTATTCAATATAGTACTTGAAGTTCTAGCCAGAGCAGTAAGACAACTAAAGGAGGTCAGGTGGAAACAAATTGGAAGGGAAGGAGCTAGAGTATCTTTATTTGCCAATGATATGATATCATACATCAGTAACCCTAAACATTTCTTCAGCGACACCTACGGCTGATAAACACTTTCAGCAAAGTAGCAGGGTACAAAAGTAATTAAAAAATCAGTAGGCCTCCTATATACAAATGACAAATGGACCTTTTCCTTGGATAATATAAGATATCATGGGGTAACACCAATCAACCAAGAAAATGAAAAACTTGTATGATAAGGACTTCAAGTCTTTGAAGAAGTTGGAGATATCAAAAGATAAAATGTTCTCCCAAGCTCATGGATTGGTGGATTAAAGTAAAAATGGCCATCCCATCAAAAGCAAGCTACAGATTGAATGCAATTAACATCAAAATCCAACGCAATTCTTCATGGACCTTTAAAAGACAATTCTCAACCTCATATGGAAAAAAAAATCCAGGACAGCTAAAATAATCCCATCCAATAAAAGAATTGGGGCAGGTCCCTCATTTCTGATTTCAAGTTGTACTACAGAGCTATAGTAATTAAAAACCATATATTATTGGCATAAATGGACGTGTTGATCAATGGAATCAAATGGAAGACCCAGAGAGGTTAGATATAGAGGAAAGGACTAGGTGGGACACATGAATCTCCTTGGGAAGGGGAAATGGAATAGATTTTACTCATGGACTGTGGGAGGGTAGGGATTGAAATGGGAAGATCATGTGAGGAGTTGGAGAGGAAACAGGGCTGAGGGTGGAAACGTAGGGGAAAATATGGGAAAATGTCTTGTTAAGGGATTTAGAATATGGCTTTCCTGGGGGAAAGTTGATGTTCTGGCTGTAATTATGATTAGCAGGCATAGATCCATTTGTGTATTGCAATGGTGCAGTGTGCCAACTCACTGAAAGCTACTATCTACACGGGAACCACATCTGTGTCACCAGTGTCCTAGAATGTCTCTGTAAACCTTAATTTGGGAAATTAGTAACTGTATATTTATAGAATTCAAAGAGGACAAAGGGTCAAGAACGGCTCAAAAGACTGTATCCATTCACTCAGTGATATTTGCTTCACAATGAACAGGACAGGGGGAAGCCTTGTTCTCATAGAGCTTGTGTTAGGGTGAAGCAGGCCATCATATGCAAGTAGAGCAGCAAATACACAGCATGTTAATTATTTGCAACTTCTCTAGAAGAATAAAGAAGCAAAGAGGAGCTAGGATGTTGGTGGTTATAGACTCACCCTAGCCTATTGTTGGTAGAAATGCACCCTGATTCTACCCACAGATCAGCTACCCTGATTGTCGCAACATAGTTGAGTGACCACTGGAGTTCTTTGTCACAAGTCTCCTTGTGTCATCGTAAAGAGGTGTTAATGGCATTTCTCATGACATGAGAAGGAATCAAAAAAAGGAAAATACTACCAGAGAAGGAAGGCCTTGAATGCAGCAAGAGTCTCGCCTGGGGACTGAGAGGGCTTAGTGTGTCTGTGGAGCTGAGAGTCTGCAGTGTCATATGGCAAAGAGCTAGGAGCTATCAAGCCGAGCCCTGTATAAGCTAATAGTATCCCTGGTAACTAAGGCATCGAATAGACGTGTAGTCTCATTTGGGTTTTGTTTTTGTTGTTTAGGGGGAAATAAATGGCGAGAACCTTATCTCTGAAACGTTTCTATCTGAAGACTTCCAATGCTGAATACCTGGGGATACTTTATAGGGCCTTGGAGAGCTCTGCCAGCCTCATACCCCCATGCATTATGTTACCTGTGTTAATCAGTGACCTTTCTGCCAGGTAGACAAAGAATACAGTACATTTAAAAAGGCAATGTATTTGCATTAACAGCATTTTAACAAAAAAGCAAACATTTTTGTGTTATTGGCAATGAGTCAAGTATTTTTTTAACCAACATCCTGCCTAATCTACAGTATTACTAAAAATAGAGTGTTGTTCCTGTTACTTCCAGTTCACAAATGACAGACTCAAACAATAAGTGGCGTAGAACATCAACTTTCCTAATGCTGTGACCCTTAAATACAGTTCCTAATGTTGCTGTGATCTCCAACCATAAAATTATGTCTATGCTACTTCACAGCTGTAATTTTGCTCCTGTTTTGAATCATTATGTAAATATCTGATAAGATGTCTGAGACCCCTGCAAAAGGGTCATTTGATCCCCGAAGGTCTCTAAACAGACCATATATCCTATTAATAAAATAGTTTTGAACATTCATCTAAATAGATACGTTTATTTATTGATTAAAAATTACCCAGGGGATGGCAAAACATGTTAATTCCAGCCTCTGGAGGCAGGTTGGTCTACATAGCAAGTTTTAGGCAGTCAGAGCTACATGCAGGTATTCTATGTCAAAATAAAATTAAATTTAATGGGTATACATTATAAAGCACATCAAATAGAAGCTAAGATTAAAATATTTTTAAACGTACTTTACAGTTGTAGAAATGTTCTATAGCATTATTCTTTTGTTAATGAAATGAAATAATCATTCTTATTTGAATCTTGGATCATGGCTTACACAGATAATTCTGCTCTTCAGAGATGTTTGTAACTGCTTAGTGAAAAACAATGCCTTACAAAGATCCTGGGGTTCTTATGAAAGAAGTCCTAGTATCAGCTGCCCTTAAGTGAGGCAGGCACATATGATTCTTCCTTTATTTGTGACATTATGATTCATTCTATTAAGGTTTCCCACCATTCCTGATTGATCTGTCTTGGCAAACTTTTGGGAAAGGTACATTTTCCTTTCTTTCGAGGTAAGATTAAAATAAACTAACATACTACTATGAGTATACTGAAATTAGGTTAGAATACTTTGCTTCTATTTTTTGACATGGACAATGGAGATTTCTAAGGCTCATCCCTCCTTAGTTTGGTTTCTTCAAAGAGCCTACATTTTATTTATTTAGTGTATATACTCACCACATACATAAATATTAGCACAACAAATCCTTATCTTTTGAAAATGAATAGAGTTGAGCTTAGTGCAAGGAGATAAGAGTGGATCAATTCTGACCTCCAGTTGAGCCAGTACCATCTGTTGAAAAGGCTATCTTTTTTACACTGGATGTTTTCAGCTCCTTTGTCGAAGATCAATTGGCCATAGATGTGTGGGTTCAATTCTGGGTCTTCGATCCTATTCCATTGATCTGCCTCCCTGTCACTGAACCAATACCATGCAGTTTTTAATACTACTGCTCTGTAATATTGCTTGAGGTCCGGGATATTGATTCCCCCAGAAGTTCTTTTGCTGTTGATGATAGTTTTAGCTATCCTGGGTTTTTTGTTATTCCAGATGAATTTGAGAATTGCTCTTTCTAACTCTATGAAGAACTGAGTTGGGATTTTGATGGAGATTGCGTTGAATCTGTATATTGCTTTGGGCAAGATTGCCATTTTGACTATATTAGTCCTGCCAACCCACGAGCATGGAAGATTTTCCCATTTTCTGATGTCTTCTTCAATTTCCCTCTTCAGAGACCTGAAGTTTTTGTCATATAAATCTTTCACATGTTTGGTTAGCATCACTCCAAGATACTTTATATCATTTGTGGCTATTGTGAAGGGTGTCATTTCCCTAATTTCTTTCTTGGCCTGCTTATCCTTCACGCACAGGAAGGCTACTGATTTGCTTGAGTTGATTTTATAGCCAGAAAACCAGACACACTAAAACTAATAGAAAAGAAACTGGGGAAGACCTTTGAGGACATTGGCTCAGGGGAAAAATTCCTGAACAGAACACCAATTGCTTATGCTCTAAGAGCAAGAATAGACAAATAGGACCTCATAAAATCACAAAGTTTCTATAAGGCAAAAGACACTGTCAAAAGGATAAATCGGCAACCAACAAATTGGGAAAAGATCTTCACCAACCCCACATCCGACAGAGGGCTAATATCCAATGTATACAAAGAAATCAAGAGAAAAAAAAAAAAAAAAAAAAAAAGAAATCAAGAGGTTAGACCCCAGAAAACCAAATAACCCTATCCAAAAATGGGGTACAGAGCTAAACAGGGACTTTTCACCTGAAGAAATTCGGATGGCTTAAAAAATGTTCAACATCATTAGTCATTAGGGAAATACAAATCAAAACAACCCTGGGATTTCACCTCACACCAGTCAGAATGGCTAAGATTAAAAACTCAGAAGACATCAGGTGTTGGCGAGGATGTGGAGAAAGAGGAACACTCCTCCACTGCTGGTGGGAATACAAGCTGGTACAACCACTCTGGAAATCAGTATGGCGGTTCCTCAGAAAACTGGGCGTGATACTTCCGGAGGACCCAGCCATACCACTCCTGGGAATATACCCAGAAGATTCCCCAGAATGCAATAAGGATACACACTCCACTATGTTCATAGCAGCCTTATATATAATAGCCAGAAGCTGGAAAGAACCCAGATGTCCCTCAACAGAGGAATGGATACAAAAAATGTGGTATATATACACAATGGAGTACTATTCAGCCATTAGAAACAATGAATTCATGAAATTCTTAGAGAAATGGATGGAGCTGGAGAACATCATACTAAGTGAGGTGACCCAGTCTCAAAAGAATACCCATGGTATGCAGTCACTGATAAGTGGATATTAGCCTAGAATCTTGGAACACCAAAGACATAAATCACATACCAAGTGATGTCTGACAAGAAGAAAGGAGTGGACACTGGTGCTAGAATGGACCAAAGCATCATTGTGGGGGAGTATAAGAACAGTGAGGTGGGAGGGGGTGGATGAGGGAGCAGGGGGAGGGAAAAGGGCATGTGGCACCTTTGGGGGTGGGGAACTAGAAAAATGGAAATGAATTGTAAATATAGAATATATCCAATAAAAAATAATGAATTCATGCAAAAAAAAGAAAATGAATAGAAAATGATGTTCTAGTCATTTCTGAAGAATTTCAGTTACTTAATTTTCTTCAGACTGTATTCTCTTTGGAGATCAGAAGTTTGTAATATCTGAGACATGAAAGAATTATATGGCTACACTAATGGGCAGCTGTATACATGAATAGATGGTTGTAGTAAGACTTGGGTTTTGAGGTCATTGGGGGTGGGGCTTGATGTGGGTCCTGCCTTTTACTGCTTTGTGAACCTAGGTCAGGCTACTTAGTTTCACTTTCCTCCCTCAGAGTGGAAAAAAGATGCTGTTTGCCTCCTATCTGGCTATGGCTGCTTTCATCCTAACTTGGGGATTTCAATGTACAAGGGAAAAAGGTTGTTTGTAGTCTCCCTCTCTTCCAAAGATTCCCTCTAACACAAAAGTGTTGGGAAGGACAGTAGCCAGAGAGAAAGAGAAAGAGAAGATGAGGGAGGGAGAGAGGGGGAAGGAACAGAGGGAGAAGAGGAAGGAGGGAGAGGGAGGGGAAGGAAGGAGGGAGGGAAGGAGGGAGAGGTAGAAGAAGAGATAATTTTGGTTGCAGTTTAGTGGGCTTGGGGAGAAGGGCTGCTGTAAAGTTTTGACATTTGTGTAGGGGCTAATTCTCTTGAGAATAATGCAGACTCTCTTCAACATTCCTTGTCTCTACACACATTTAAAATGCTTTCCTCTTGAGATCACAAATCATCTATCTGTTCATCTATCCATTCTAAAAATCAGCCTTCACGGACACGGAAAGCTTACACTAAAATTCCATGGATATAATTTTTTTCAGGACGATATCTTGCGCTCATGTCAGGTCCCTTGGTGCCACAGCAACTCTGCGTCTGTATCATAGTTTTCTGTCCTATGCGCTAATTTTACTCTTTTCCTCTGCCTCTAGCCTGCCATCAACTTCTTGACCAGTCAGTATGTTGCTGAAAGACTGGCACTGTACTTGAGATTTGAACTATACTGTAATCTGGTTGGATATGAAGAGTACTTTACAAATGTTTGTTAAATGTTAAGAAAGCCTTTGCATAATATTACTTTTATTAAATGACTCATCTTTGGGATAATAGGTATGCAACATTGCACAAAGATATGAAGCCCACCGGGGTCCATAGTGGACATTCTATATGTCCTTAACTGCTGTTAAAGGAAACATTGTGAGAAAAGCACGTTGGCTTTCTTTCTTTGGAGAGTCAGGCACACGTATTTGCATATGGCTTCAGACTTTAACAACCATAGTGGGCACTGGCAAGGTATTTGGAGATTTGATGTCAGCTTTGGTTTACAGAGCTCATGCATCTTAGTGAACACATCTTCAACAGCTGGGCTGAGGTGAGTTTTCTAAGAAGCATTTAAACATACTGATCATGTGTTTGAGGGCTCTCTCACTACCATCCCTGTGTGTGTGTGTGTGTGTGTGTGTGTGTGTGTGTGTGTGTGTGAGAGAGAGAGAGAGAGAGAGAGAGAGAGAGAGAGAGAGAGAGAGAGAAACTAATGCTCTCAGCTGATTCCTCAGCAGCAAGGGGTTAGGCAGAGCCCCAAGGCAGATGTGGTGGAAACAGGAGATTCTCAAGAGAATGGTAACATTTCTGATGAAGTTCCCTCACACCCAGACAGCCTCTCCCTTGAGACATTTTAGGAGGAGGAATAGTTACTTGGTGCCATCAATAAAATGTCAAGTGTTTTATTGGAATTTGACTAGGAGACCGCAAATAACACTGTTCCTTTCCTTTCCTTTTCCTTTTCCTTTTCCTTTTCCTTTTCCTTTTCCTTTTCCTTTCCTTTCCTTTCCTTTCCTTTCCTTTCCTTTCCTTTCCTTTCCTTTCCTTTCCTTTCCTTTCTTTCCTTTCCTTTCCTTTTTCTTTTCATTTTTCCTTCCCTTCCCTTCCCACAAAAATGTCTTTTCCCTTTGGTCTTATTTTTTATTTAAAGAAGATGTACTCTTCCCCCAAAATATGACCAATGCTATATTAATGAACTGCCTGCCTAGAGCTGGCACTCCACCTGACACCATCCAGAACTGGAATAGGGGAGGGTGCCCAGATGCCAACATGGTACAGTTTTCAACTCAAAAGGAAGTGTGCTTAGTGAAATTACCTCAGAGGTGAGCACATGGATGATTTACACAAGAACTTGCTTGGACATTTAATATGAAGCAATGCAGGTTTGTCTGGAGGTCCACCCAAAACTTCATGCTGGTGTCTTAAAGAGATCAGAGCAGGGAAGTCAGTCTGAGAACCTCACATTACCACATGATAGATGTAAACCACAAATATCCTGCTCAGGCTGATGCATTGAGCCTCTGATTATTTGTACAGTCCCCCAAACTCCAAGTCCTCATGGACCACACGGAAAGTATCTTGGAAAGGTGTGCAAATTCTTCTGCTCAGCATTGGACAGCAATCTAATTTAAGATAGTTATTCAATGGTAAAAATGAGTGCTTGTGGGTTATCATGTTTAAATGCCTGGCTTTAAATATTCAGAACCTACAGCCTCTTGATAACACTTGAAGGATTTACACTGAAATATTTCTGAGCATGAATCCCCATGCTCAGAGCATGGAGACTTATTTTTTTACAATCATGACAGCATCAGTGTAGATCCTGTTTCATAAATAATTTTGAGACATAAAACTTTAACATGTGTATACCACCAGCACCTCCTCTGCTGGATTCAGAGCTGATGACAGGTTGATGAAGGTCTGCTGATTCCAATCATTCAAGGTGATCCTCATGGAAGAACAGGACAGATTAATTTCCAGTGGTTGTATTAGACACTAATAATTTTGGGAAGAATGTTGAAATTGTTCATTGAAAAGAACATTTGGACATTATCAATGGGCTTGGCTTCTCTGTAACAAGCACAGGGAAGGAGAATAGTCAGCAAATATTAAGAAGACAAGATAAATGAAGATTTGAACCATACTGGTAGGAGGAAGGGGAGAAGATGTATCAGGATTTGCTCAGATAGGTTTCACTCTGTTTTGTTCTATTTCACTGAGTGTTACCATAACCATGTCTTTTAACAATTTTTTCCTCTACTTTGTGTCCTATGTATCTTTGAGTTATAAAGTGTCTCTAGAAATTCTAAAGTATCCAAAAAAGCCAAAATGGAATCATAATTTGAAATATATGGGGGGTAGGAGATATGTAGAGATGGTGCAGCATAACATATACAGAAGTGACATTATGTAGACCAAACAGGGTATAGTTAAGGTTATATATGCATATACATACATGATGCAATAATAACTACTGAAAAAGAGGCTATGAATTGAAGGAGAATGAAAGCAATAAATGGGAAGTTTTGGAGGGAGGAAGTGAAGAGAGAAACGCTGTAACTATATTTTACTCAAAAAGTCCTTATGAAAGACTTTGGAAGGACTTGGGCCCAGTTCAAGCATGTCCATAGCAGTTCTCAGCCATTCCTAAATCTATCTATCTATCTATCTATCTATCTATCTATCTATCTATCTATCTATCTATTCATATTCTGTGAATGTCTGGTGCCTACAAAAGTTTGAAGAGGATATATATATATATATATATATATATATATATTGTATGTATATCCTCTATTTGGAGAAAGTGTTGAGACTCAGGGCTCTATGTTAGATGGCACAATGTTGCATAATGAACATTATTATTTACAGAATTCCCCACGTTTGAGAGGAGATTTGTTAGCTACTGAGACTGCATGGTCAAACAGGATCAGTTCCCTACTGTGCCATGAGGGGTAGACACACAAACAGCAAGTTCAGTTTCATAATTGAGTACCATGAGTACCATGATGAATGTACACATAGCCATGACTGGGCTATTAAGATGAAGTTCCAAGCTTTGCTTAGGGGGCATCAAGTGATACATTTTAGCTGAACACTGAAGTAAAATTTTTATCGAGGTAATTCTGGACAAAGTAAGAAGTGTGCAGAAGGGAGAATGTGGGGGATTTGGGTACTGAAAGACTTTATTATTGTAAGAAATGAGTACATGACTAGAGGGAACAACAGAGCCTTGTCCGCCAGACTTCATCCACTTCATCTGCAAGGTATGGCATGGACGAATTTTAAGTAATGAGGAATGACCCTGAATTGGGTTTTTAAAAGATTCTTCAAGATTGAGCAGGGAAGGAAAATTCTGGAAGCAATGGATTTTATGCCAATGATGTAAGTAAGAAATAATGGAACCTAAACTAGGGCAGACTTTTGGTGAACATAAAAGTATGGTTTGGGAGAAGTTAAGAAAATAGAACACATAGGAATTTTTGGGCATTGGATAAAGACAACTCAGGGTTTTGGTTTGAAGAATACAGACTAATTTTATTTACCCATTTTGTAAATATCCCTTATTGATTAAATAGGGAACCATCAAAGTGTTGAGTCCTGAGACTTCCTAGACAAAGGGGCACACAGCCTAATCTCCAATCAGGGTTTACATTGCACTAGGGGAAGGTATACATATACATGTTGATTGACACATAGGGCATCAGCCTAACAGTGACTTAAGTCCAATAAAGACCCTGGTAAAGCATTTCAGATGATGCCTCTACTTACATACGTGCTGAGTTTAAGCTGTGAGATGCAATGGACACATGACAATAAAGGACAGAACTCAGAGACAAACAATTCACAGTCATCCAGCCAAGTTCACAGCCAAGACCTTGTTAGCTATGAGGTCATCATAAAGTCCAGTGATGTCATAAGAGAAAATGACCAAGGCTATGATGTTTTGCATATGCTTAACTCAGGGAATGGCACTATTAGGAGGTGTGGCCTGGTTGGAGTAGGTGTGACCTTGTTGCAGTAGATGTGTCACTGTGAGCATGGGCTTTAAGACCTCATCCTAGCTTCCTGGAAGCCTGTCTTCTCCTAATAGCCTTCAAAGGAAGATGTAGAACTCTCAGCTCTGCCTGCATCATGGCTGTCTGGACACTGCTATGTTTCCATCTTGATGATAATTAACTGAACCTCTGAACCTGTAAGCCAGCTCCAATTAGATGTTGTCCTTATAAGAGTTGCCTTGGTCATGGTGCCTGTTCACAGCAGAAAATCCCTAACTTAGACAAAGGTCAAAGGTAAATTTTAAGGGCCAACAGAGGAAGAGTAATGTATAGTGAACTGAGAAAAAACTATAAGAGGCATAATGTGGGAAGCCTTTTGTGTACTTAATTTTTACCATATTTAAAATTCCGGCCTTGATAGTACATAGGAGATAGAAATACAGCTTTATCTCTTACTATTTGAATTTTGTAACTAGCATAGAGTGGTGCTAAAATGATGTTTAAATAAAATGCAGTGGAGGGACTTGGAATTGAATTCTCTTCTAGACATGTGAGGAGGAAGCAGACTTAAAGAGCCCCGTGGAGACCTAATGGAGCTCACGCTGGTTAGCCTCATCAGTGGAACAAAGTATCGCACACAAACAACTTAAAGGGGAGTTTTATTTTGGCTCATGGTTTCTGATCTTTTAGTTCATAGTTACACGGCCTGATGATTTGATTGGAAAACCATAATGCTGTGTGCGTGTTGGGGGGCGGGTAGGGTGGGGAGGATTCTTTACCTCATTGCATTTAGGAAGAAGAAAGAAACATGGAAAGTGCCAGGAAGAGGAAACCCCTAAGGACAGCCCTAAGGACTTGTCCCTTAGTCATCTCCTTGGTACTTTACTGAATTTGTGATCAGGAGAATTTCAGTTACAGATTCTATGACCAACAGCTGGGTGGGGCACCTGTTCTCCACTTGTGCACTGCACCTGGCCCTTTTAGTAAAATTGGCAGGTTAGGCGAAGAGACATGCTCTCTGGCTTTAAAAGTCTGAACCCAGAGATGAGATTAGACGGTCAGGCTGCAGAGATGATGTATTATCAAACAGAGGTGTCATGTCAGCTTTGCTGATATATTATCTTATAAAACTTTGGGACATTAAATATTTGATAGTGGAACTCTGGATATTGATTTCCCCCCCAGTCATAAATGGTTCCTACTTCTGCAGAATGGAAGGCTCGGCAAAACTGTATACACCAGGAGATTGCATCCCTGCAAAACGAATGTCAAACAGTGCATCTGGGTATTGTCTTGATAAATTACATGACTCGGTGATCACTGACCCACATTTCGTAATATGATTTTATAAAACCCATGTGACAGTGTTAATGGAGATAGATGTACTCTAGTCCTCATACAGGAGAAGCCAACAGTGTTCCTGGAAAAAAATGAAAATAGGAAATGCAATTACAGGTTTGCTAATATAAGATTTCATGTAAAGAAAGCATTACATGTTGGATATTTTATATAAGGAAATTGTTAGAATTTCAGGCAAATTCACTGAATGCCAGTGAACAATACTGCTTTGTCAAAATAACTGTTTATTTCTGTTCTCCTAGAGTCTCGCTGGCATAGCACCAGGTATGAAATAATGGGCCTGTGTTCCGTGCATATGCTGGGCCCATGATACTTTGGCTTATGCAGGCTTGTTTGGGGAATTTCTGCTTTATGACTTCATCTATGGCAGTGGCAGCTCACTTCTGAGGATTCACAGCAGAGGAAAGACTGTGACTTGGCTGTGAGGACTCTAACCTCTCTCTGCTAGAGGAGCTAGAGGCTCTCCAATGACAAAGCTACCTGGGTTTATGGACAGAACAACAGGACAATTCCAAGGAATCTTTTCTTGAAGCAAAGCAGCTTGCTTTGTGTCATCAGTAAAGCAGCCCAAAACTGAAGCAGGGCTTTGGTAAGTTCCAGGTGGAAGGCTGGTTCACGAAATCCCCTTCTAAACTGCACATGTGAATCTCTAGTCCCTTGTGTTCACACTTGAATTTTTGTGTATTAAAAAAAAATACAATTTTGCAGTGGCAATTGAATGTAATTAGAACTACCCTTCTAATTTTATTATTTGAGCTTTATGATATTCTTAACTGGCATATACTTAGAATGTGATACGTTAACAGATATATGTATTCTATAATTGAAGAGTTAGCATAATTGGCATTCTTAATTTTATTAAAAAATAGGGTTGTCAAGAAATGTAACCTCACATTTGACCATGCTTCTGAGGATAGTTTCTAATACCTGGCAAGTGTTAACTTTACCTTAGTTTACATCTTACTCCTCATCGGTATCAAAATATGAGAGGAAGAGAAAGCCAAATAAACCAGTAGATAATTTAGGTTCATAAGAAGAACTTTTTCCACTTGTTTTCTGAGGTGGTGAGGGCAGCACTGAGGTAGGTTTGGTCAGTTAAGCTGATAGCACAGGGAAGCAGACGAGAGCCCTGAGGCCGGAGGTCATCCGCTGTGTTAGCAGAGGCTCTGGAGGGGTGTGTGGGTGAGATTATTCAAGGGAGAGCTTGAAGAGAGAGATAAGCAAAGCTCTGAGAATAAAATCTTGGTCGAGATAAGTTTTTAAAGTGGCTGGAGGAGAGAGACAAGGCGAGTAAAAAGCAGTCAGTCAGCCATGAGGAAAATCTTGGAGCTTAAGGCAGAACAACGTTTCTTAAAAAGAAGGAAACAGGCAACAATGCCAACTGCTGTAGGGAGATAAAGTAATAATTGACCTGGAACATGTCCATTGTTTCACAAACAGCAAGATGGAGCTGACCACAGCAAGAGCAGAGGCCAAAACCTGGATTGCTATGCATCGAAGGGCAAACAGGAAAGGTACTAATAGGAAAAGCTCACACTCTCTTGAAAATATGCCAGGGTTTGCTTGTTTTAGTCAAGTTGCAGCAATAGTGAATGTTTATGGGCTGGGAAGAGCTGCAAATGAAGATCCTAAGACTAGAGTTGTAGTGATGGACACAGAGAAGATCTGTTGTGATCTGCTGGCGCCAATTTGGAGACTTTTATCTTGGAAAACTTAACAGGGCAAGGAGGTATGCGAACATCTATCAGGATTATTTGATCATTAAGTAAACTTTCTTGGAAGTACATTAAATACAAGAAGAGAGACTGGGAGGAAGGTAAGGTGCTAGAAACTGGACTGAGCTCACTCATTTAAACTCTTTAAAAATAGTGGGTGAAGACCGAAGACCACATCACAGAGGAATCCTAAGATCATCAGTATGGGAAGGTCATCCTTAGAGCCAAAGATAAAATTTGTGGCTAGCTTTTAGTGTTGGCAATGTCTAAACAAACTAAGGAGGTGATATAGGTACAGAATGTTCTAGTAGGCCAAGTTATAGGAAAGGGGCCGTCCTGACAAATGTATGAAGAGCACCTGCAACTGTGCTTGATCTTGGACTCCACATGATGGGTCAGGGGTGACTGGAAGCCACTGTTAAGACTTGTTTCTTGTGCAAGCCGTGATGCAGTAGCGTGATTCTATGAAGAAGATGTTACTCATTGGCATAAGTAGAGACATACATGGGAACTACTGATGCCTATATCAAAATCCCTCAGGGAATGTCCATCCCGAAGTTTACCTCTGGCTACGTGCACCACATCTGACATGTCATAAGTTTAACCTAAAGAGTGACTAAACATGTCAGGGGTCTTCTAGTAGAATGGCCAGTAGAAGGAAGAATCAAGTAATGAAACGTTAAGTATAGAATTGAAGACAACATGCAGCAAGGGGTAACAAGGTCTGTCCCCTCGTTTAGTGAGACAGGTATAGTCAGGGTGGCTTATCCAAACTAAGTGTGAGAGTAGGAAAGCACCATTGTCCCTTCTATAGTTACAATTCCCTTCCAACTGTCCCCTGCCCCAAGGTTCAAGAACATTTCCAGTATTGTGGGCTCATTGCTAGATGCTGCGTCCTCAGTGGTGATGGCTGGCGTGGGTACAAACATCTCCAGCTCTGGAAGAACCCTGAGCTACAAGAATAACTCTTCTATTTGTAAACTAAAATTTTTTGCTGCCCTGTGGCTTATACAGTTAATTCCATCTACTTCCAAAGTTATTTATCTAAAATGTTGTACCTTGTAGTTGCTTAGATCACAAGGCTGAATGCCTCGGAAGTTCTAATCTAGGCTGAACGTTTGGAAAATTCCTAGGTTGCTGATGGTCTTCAGTCCATGTTGAAAGTCTAAAGAGGCTGGGTTTTGACGTCAGTGAAGGAATTCAGCAGCACCAGTGGCATCAATAGAAGGGATGAATTTGCCATTGAGGGTAAATACAAGTATGCAACAAATTAAGAATCCTTCTTCCACCTCCTTTTATCTGGGCTATGATAAAAGAGAAGTGTGGGTCTTCCTTGGCTAAGGTAACCTCTCACATGCATTCCCAGCAGCTGGCCTTTTAGTTGATCCCAGATACAATCAATTTGTCATCCAGGATTAGCCATCTCAAGTCCCCAGCCCAGCCTGATTAAGAGCTGGATCCTTATCATCTCAAGTACCTTTATTGTCCCAGCTTTGAGTTCATCGTAAAAAGACTTTGCTCATGATGAGTAATCTTCAATATCAACTTCATTGGACTTAGAATCACCATGGAAATTCCTCCGAGTTTGTCTTTGGGGATGTTTCCAGGAAGCTTTAACTGACGAGGAAAGACACCCTGAATGTGGGTAGCACTATTCCGTCTGCTGGGGCAGGAGACTGAATAAAAATGAGAAGGGGAACTGGGTGCCAGCATTAACTTCTCCATTTCCCTACCACGGACACAGTGTGACCTGCCACCTCATGCTCTTGTCCTCCCCAACTTGCTGTGTCTTCAAACCGTGAGCGAAAAGAAACCCTTCTTCCCTTAAGTTGCCTTTGTTGGGTAATGTATCACAGTAATGAGAAAAGTAGCTAATGAGTCAATTTCCCTAGTTCTTAATAAACATGGTGAAAAGGAAGAACCCAAGAGGAGACTTAGAGAAAGGCCAACAGAGCTCTTTTTGCTAGAAAACAAGTTGATGCATTGTCATTGCACAGCCCATCCTCCAGATAGTTATAAGCCCCCAGCTCCCTTGCAATCAGCCAGTGGCCCCTAGCTCTCCGTTATGTCTCTGAAGATCACAGGAAAAAGATAAAATAGCTTGCGGAAAATCTTACGGAGTCTCTGGCTATTACTTTTAGAAGAAAATACAGACTCTCTAGTGTGGCCTCAGAGATGGTGATTGCCTGTTTCTCCCACTGTCCTTGCCCCATTCCTCACTCCCAACACGGACATCTTTGCCTCAGGCTTCTTGCTCCCAGCATCCTGCCCCGCCCTGCTTTCTGCCTGCTTCCTGCTCTTCTGCTCCAGCTTCTTCACGCTCTGTTCTTTGGCCCTAGCATCTTACTACTCTTTACCATGCAGACCCCATCCATTACCTAAAATATTCATACCCACCATAGTTTCTTTGTATTCTCTACTAACGTCAGGCTTAATCCCGTGAAAGATTAAACTTTATTTATTCCATTTATTTATTTATTCCATGAACGAATAAACATTGTGTTTATTTCAGTCTATCACACTGGACTTAAATCTCCTTGAAATAAATGACTGTCCTGTTGGCCCTTTTATTGCCCATCCATATTATGGTGTGTGCACATGTATACACACACACACACACACACACACACACACTCAACACACAGTTTCTATTAAAAAAGGAAACTGTGACTTGTATTTGAATGAAAGTTGACTTGAATATTTTTTCTCCCCCTTTTAAAAGACTATGTAAAAATGACTTGCTTTAAATCAAATTTGATGAGGCTTCTAGCTGGCCTCTGGTGAGGACCCCCTTTTCTATGTACGTAGAAATGATTGAGTTGAGGAGATGCTGTAGAATGCGGTTAGGTGTGAATGTCAAAGTCATCTGGCTCTGGCTTATAACCTCCCTTTCTGAAATCGGAGGCATTTGCTCAGCTCTGATCTTCTGGCAATTTTCCCAATCCCTCTGATTTTTTTTTCCCAGGACATGAGCAGCTGCAATAACAGCTGCAAATAGTTTTAATTGTCTTGGATGTAATGCATCTGGACTTGAACACGTTTAAGGCTGTCAGGCACTCTCCTCTATCTCCCCTAGAAAGATTTGTGTTCTGTCTTTTACCATTGTGGTATCATTTTCTTTAATGCATTAGAAATGAAAGCAAACTAGAAAGTGAATTATTCTGCTTTGAACTTATTTACCATTTTGTCAGTTTGTTAGCTGTTCTGTTCTTTTATCTCATTGCTAAAAAACAGAGCTTCAAAGCACAACTTGTTTCTTTAAGGGCCGTCTCAGTTGCCCAGGTGGCCTTGAATTCCTGTATGACCTTGAGCGTCTGATCCTCCTGCCTCTCCCTTTCTGAGCGCTGTCATTACAGTTGTACACCATCATACCTAGCTTACGTGGTGCTGGAGATGGAACCCCAGGCAGTGTGCATGCTAAGCAGGTATCCTGCAACTGAGCCCCAACCCCAATCCCCCAAGTACACCATTCTTATTCTGCTCTCCTCTGATCTGAGGTTTGGGGAGGTTCCCACAGTAAATTTCCTGTGGCTGAAGGAATCTAACTGCATAGATATGAAGCGACTGTCACTACGTCTGTCTAGGACATGCTCCACTACAGACAGATGGTGTGTCTCTACAAAAGCATCCTTGCTCATCCTTGAGGTTCTCAAGGTCAAGCTGAAGGTGCAGAAAGGCCTTGGTAGGACATTTTGGTTAGCTGACTCTGCTCTGTTGTTTTTGAGACAGCATCTGGAGGTCCAGTCTAGAAGCTCCCATCCTCCTGGAACACCGAGATCACAGGTATGCACTACCACATCCCCCAGTAACACGTGTCTTCCAAAGATCATCTATACACACCTTTTGTCTTTTACAGTCAAAGTTCTTAACTATTTTTAGTGTATTAAAATCCCCACTATTCTGGGGGCTGAAGCCGGTACAGTTGTATGTGCTTAGAAGTGTTCATAGCACAGTTTTATCAGATGCAGTGGGAACCTGAGGGCTGAGAGCAGGGTTCCTTCGGAGCTTTGATGTTTCGAGTCAAGTGGGACCTACTGTGTGTGTATGAGCCGTACTGTACCAGGCTGAGGAAGACTAGCTGTCTTGGGTAACACAAAGGCGACTTCGCGTTGCTTACTCTATTTGAGTAGACAAGGCATGTACGCTGCTGGGTGGGACAGCAGCTCAGTGGAGCTTAAGGTAGAGTCTTGTGTGTCTCAAAGCCAAAGGGAAAGACAGGAGGAAAACATTCCGGGGGTATAATGGGGACAGAAAGGGCATCTTACACTCCCAAGGGTGTGCAGAAGTAGAGGGGCAGGGCAGGCGCTGACATAGAACATAGAAACAAGCAGCGGTCTAATGTCGGGACCGGTGCGGGGCATTCCAAGGGTCCCATTTGAACAGATCAGCTGGCACTGTCTAAAGGGTTTCTGCTGGGGAGGAGTAAGCTTTGACGGTTCAAATATAGAAACTTTGGTTTGTTATCTCGAGGGTTTTACTTTAAAGTTAAACTTTAGGACAACACTTCTTTTTATTGTTTTTTGTTTGATTTTTTTTTTAAAGGAACACAGTCATAACCTTAAACCTTGTAAGCCTTTTATGAGTAGGCAGCTAGCTCAGATCATGGACAGACTCAGCTCTGTTGGTTCGGAGGTGAATGGTCCACAGTATGTGTCTGGGAGAGGAGGGGAGGGTTGTCAGTATCTCCTGGGCTGCGCAGGCTCGCTTGAGCCATGCCGAGCAGGAGGCTCACAGCAAACAGCTCTCCAGAGGACAGGAACTCTAATGTGGCCTGTTTGCCAAGTCCTGAGGCGGGAACCCTGCCGCTGTGGCTAATTTGGAAGCCACCAGCTCTTTTAAACTTTGAAAGTTTCAAACCCAGGACAAATGACTGAGGTGCTTATTTAGCGTACCAAAGTGGACCTGCCGCCAGGTTCTCCCAGCGCCCGCCCCCCCCCTTCCCCCCAGTCCCTAGCTGTTACAGGGGATGGCTGGCATGCCCTGCCCTCTACTCTGAATTCTCCAGCCTGGGGGCTGGGCTGCCCTTCCCCAGAGGCTTTTCCCCACAATCAAGCCATTTTGGACATCCCCCTGTTCTTTGGCCTCTTGGCTGCTGCACCTGGTTCCCTGTCTTCTCTCTTTCCCCCTCCCCCTCCCACATACCCAGCTCAGGCTGGTCATGTCCGCTCTGGACTCTCCCAGAAGTCCCTGTTTCTACCCACATATTCCCTTCTTTTTCTCTACCACACGTTTTCTCCTGGGCTATACCTAGGAGCAGCCATGGCCTTTCCTTTCCTTTTTATTTCCTTTTGTCAAAACTGTTTCTCCACCTCTTTGTTTACATTAATTTTTTAAGAATAATAGTTTAGGTAAGGAAGATCCATCTTTAAAATCAATATTCAGTTTGACCTAAGTTTATGGAAAGTATGAAAAAAGAGTTAAAAAATAACAAAAGTAGAACCTAAGAGCCCTTGGCACACCCATATTGTAACAAATGCCATTCAAGCATGCAGTAAGTATGTGTGTGTGTGTGTGTGTGTGTGTGTATGTATGTGCACATGTGTGTGCATGTATGTGGTTGTGCTTGGGTGTGTATGAGTGTGCATGTGTGTGTCTATATGTGCACATGTGTGCATGTATGTGCCTATGTGTCCGTGTGTGTCCGTGTGTGTGTGTGTGTGTGTGTGTGTGTGTATACATGCCGGTGCTCACATGCTCATGAGTTCTTGTAAGTGGAGGCCTGTGGCTGGCACCAGGTCTTCTGTGATCAAAGTCCACCTCATTCTTTGAGACAGGGTCTCTGACTGAACCTGGAGCTTTTAGATTTTTCTAGATTAGCTAGACAGTGAATTCCAGAGATTTTTTTGCCTTAATAATTTTTATTTCAAGTAAAATATAATTGCATCACTTTCCTCTTCCTTTCCTCCCTCTAGCCCCTCCCACACGTGTCCTCTTTCCTGGGATCTCCACCTCCCCAGTGCACTCACCCCACTTTCCCCAGGGCTTTGGAGATTGAAACCAAGTCCCCAAACTTTTCTGACAAAACTTACAAGACTGAACCATCTGCCCCTTCAGGAAGAAGAGATTCTCATCTTAGTTTGATGGTGTGGTATTTTCCTGAAGAGATGTTGCCCGTTAAAACGTGTGGGGGCAAAAGGATAAGAACTAGGTGTCCAGGCACATGCCTGTAACCATTGCACTTGGGAGGCAGAGGCAGAAAGATCACTGCAAATTCCAGGTCAGCGTGGCCTCAGAGAAGCAAAACAAACAAACAAACAAACAAACAAACAAACACACAACTCACAAGCAAACAGCAAAAGCCAAGGGAGGCAAAAGAATCCAAACTCCATTCAAGGGTTCTTAGTAAGGCAGAGTGGGGAGCAGACCCCAGTATTCCCAAGGGCCCGCTCTGTGTTCCCAGGTCTCCTCCCCGTGGCCTCAGCGCTCTCCTGCGCCGACCTTGCCTTGGCAAACTCCTTGCAAGCCTTTAAACTTCCATCAGGCCTGCTCTTAGTGTAGTTGCTTCTCCGTGGCTCCCAGTCCTTCACAATGCCAATTAGCTGGGGCCCGCAGCCCTCCTTGGCAGGAGCTGGTCCATTTCCAGTGCCCAGACGCCACCTGCGTCCTGTGGCTGATGCAGGCCTGGGGGCACCTCCGCACAGCCCTTCCTGTCCCCTGCATTTCCCCCTTCATCCACTCCCCCCCCCCCTCGGAGATCGACTGATGTGTAGTTAGGAGAGCCATTTAGTCCGAAATAAAGACTAAAATGTTTTTTCCTTCTGATAATGTCCCTGCTTCCGTCCCCTGTTATTATGCTCCATAATGCGCCGCGTGCGGCCATTTTGTCATCGCTTGGGGTCATCCTTGCTCACAATTGGTTATTTACTCAGGGGCTTTTGAAATTATTGAGTTGACACATCTGTCAGACGGCGAAAGCAGAAATGCTAAAAGGTCACTTGGAGAGAAACCAGCTGCTTCAGACAAACCTTTCTGCCTCCAAATAGCACAATCATTACAGCCTGACAGATGGGACTCTGCTTTCATCCGTGCTCCAGGCCCTCCTTGCCTTCAGGTATTTAACCACACTACCTCATTGCCAGGTCAGCTGGGCCTCCTCCTAATTACCCACACAATAGGCGTCTCCCTGCTTAAGAATAACAACTCCATTTTTCCTAAATAGGAAACCAGTTTCTTCACAGATATGGGCTATCCAGGGCCTTCCACAAACTTTCCTATTAAGGGATTAGTTCCGACAGTGGTAAGGGTGTTTCTCTTCTGCAGCCCTAAGACATTCCCTGCAAGGAGAGGCTCTGTCCATGGTGGTGGAGGCTTTTGAAGGGCTCAGGGTAGGTGGTCTCAAGGGATTAGGATGATTACCTATGGGTGGTCTCCCTCACTCTCAGTGCTCGTGTGTGTGTGTGTGTGTGTGTGTGTGTGTGTGTGTGACTTTGTGTATGTTTGTGTGTATGTATGTGTGTGTGTCTGTGTGTGACTTTGTGTATGTTTGTGTGTATGTATGTGTGTATGTATGTGTGTGTATGTCTGTGTGTGACTTTGTGTATGTATGTGTGTGTGAATGTGTGTGTGCCTATGTGTGACTTTGTGTATGTATGTATGTGTGTGTGTGTGTGTGTGTGTGTATAAAATTTGACATGATGCTCAATTTGAACCACACAAGCCACACAGGAAGATTCTTCCATGAATAAGTTCTTCAAAAAAAATTTGGAGGGTATTACTATGCTAGTGACTATAATATTGGTCTTTATTCTTTCACAGTAATGAAAAATTAATCTATCTACATGTGACTATGAATTTTCTCTGGACTTTCAAGGTGGACTTATTTATTTACCCTGAACTTAAAATGGTGTTTGCTTTTTTTTTTTTCCTCTAAAAGTATAAAATGGCCTGAAGAAAGTATAAAATCTGCTGTCTGCTTTTGGGGATGCTTTAATAGACGTGTTTGTAAAGAAAGCATCTTGTTAGGCAAATGAGAGAGACTGGAGTAGGAGGAGGGGTGGGAATGGCCTCCTGTTTATAATTAGAGTTCTGGAATCGCCAGGCACCCACCAGGTGAGGTCATCTGCATGTCCCCCTTCAGCCTCCTGAGAGTTCACGCTTAAAGAGCAGGAGCCTTCACATTTTACAAGGAAAATGTGATTGCAAACAGAAATGCAATGATGTCAAACCCTCACCGGCCCTCGGAGTAGTCTTCCTCAGTTTTCCTCAGTGCTCCTGAGTGGGAGGTGTGTGCATGTGTGTGTGTGTGTGTGTGTGTGTGTGTGTGTGTGAGAGAGAGAGAGAGAGAGAGAGAGAGAGAGAGAGAGAATGACAGCCAGCACTGACCTCAAACTTTGGTGACTTTCCCTTCAGTTTCCCCTTGATCTGCTGCCTGGGCAGTCTTCAATTTGCGCCTCTGCATTGTCTTTGTTTTTATTCTGGGGGGAGTCCAGTGATTTGGGGTTGACCTTAGGGACCTCAAATTCTGAGTATGAAGAGTGTTAGCAGCAGACAAGCAACTGCACCACATTCCTGTTACCCCACAACAAACAGTAGGATCTCTGTAGACACACACCACGGCTCGAGTGGAGCCGAGTCAGGATGTAGGAAGAAACGGAGCACCGCCAGCCTGTGCCAATAAGACTGGTTATTTCTCCATCTTGCTGGTGACTGAAGGGCTAACACAAATACAAACAAAGCACAAGCTTGATTATTGGATTCAGGAAATACTTGCACAGTCGGGGAAAATGGTTTGATCAATTGGGCAAACAGTTCTCAGAATAATGGATTTCTCATCTGAGCAGTAATTTGAACATCAGACAAAGTTTGTTTGTATTGCTTTGTAGCATACTTCCGGGCATCGGGTGTTGCTATCAACCCTAAGGCATTATGCTATGTGCGTCGTCAAACCTCAGTGGGCTCTCTGCTTTGGGGACCTAGCTTTATGAGGAGACTCATTCAAACACTATGAGTTCCTCTTCTGAGCTCTCTCCTCCGAGACACTATAAAATCTCTGTCATGGTGACAATCTTTGGTACAACAGGTCGGTTTGTCTGGGAGTGTCTCCAAGCAGTCCGACTACCCACAGAAGCTTGGAAAGAGGAGAGACCTAGTGAACCTGGTCAGTTTCAAGACTGTTTAGAGCCTTTTTTAAACCCCAACAATATTTTCTGGCAAAATTTTCTGGAGGAACTGAGGGAAAACAAAGTGACCTGGTGTTTCATCACGAAACAAGTCAGAACAGAAAAAGAGAATATTCTGAAGAGACCTCAGGGAAGTTCTGATGCAGCTGATTTCAAATCATGAATGTGTGTATGTGTGTGCATGTGTGTGCATGTGTGTATTGTGTGTGTGTCTGTGTGTCTGTGTGTGTCTGTGTATTGTCTGTGTGTATGTGTATTATGTGTGTGTGTGTGTGTGTGTGTTTAGGGGGTGGTAGTCTGTGATATACTCTTCCTAGGGAGACAGGAACAAATACCTATTCATCGGAGATAGTGCAGTAATGACAAACCAAAGATGCCTCCAAAGTACAACTTGATGAACTAAGAGTTGTACTGGGGTTACTTACAGAAATATGGATCATAGGTTACTTATAGGAAAATGACTAAAAATCCAGTTTACTAAAAATATCACAGAGACTAACCCCAATATAAAAACCAGCTCACAAAACCTGAAAATCTGGAGTGCACTGCACCCCCTGCAGTGGTTCAGCAGTCTGCAGACTTTCTTTTATCTCAAGTGGTCTGAGCCTATTCCAGGGAGTCCAGCTGGCCTAAGCGTCTTCTAGGCAACTGGGAGTGTCTCCAAGCTGTCCCTGCCTCCAGAAGCTTGGGAAGAGGAGGGGCCTAGCGAGCCTGCTCAGGAACCTTTAGAGCCTTTGAGCTGTTGGCCTCTGGAGCTTCCGGAGAGTCCCTGCAGGATGGAAGGCTTCACCTTTGCTGAGAGAGAGCATCCTGTTCTTTCATCTTCCCTTGTAACCCTTCGGCATCCTAATGAGCTTTCCTCCCAAGATGGGTGGCTTTCATCTCAGAGGAGTCTTCTACACAACAGATAAATAAAATGGGTAGTTGGGGGGGGCATATGAGAATTCCTAGGTGATGCCCAGAAATTACATTTGGACACACCTTGGTAGGAAAGCACACTTCTTATGATCCATGGGATAATGGAAATAATTATAATTTTAATACTAAGAAATGATCACCAGTTGCTGAATCCTGGAGTGTAATGGATTACTAGGCGGGGCGTGTTCTGGAGCTTTTGATAGAGAAGAAGAGCCTACAGGGGAGAGGGCACGGATGAGGAATGACTTTGTGCAGAAGGAAGGGATCATCTGGGTTGGATCGTGAAGGATGAGTAGAACGTGCATGTGTATGGGCACATGTGTGTTTGATGCATACACACATGCATGAGTGTGTGGTGTGTGTGTGTGTGTGTGTGTGTGTGTTTATGCATGTTTTGAAGAATAATATAAGGAAGGCGTTAAGTGCAAGGAAAAAGAGGAAAAAAGAAGCAGCGAGCAGTTGCTTTGTGAAAGGAGCAAGTGCATAATTCTCCTTCAGGAATGAGGGTCGGGAGAAAGGGTCTCCTGGCCAAGATCAGGCCTCCAGGTGGAAGAGCAGAAGAAATGCAATAAACGCACACGGGTGTAGAAGAGGGGGGTGCCAAGGGCTTCAAGGGAAGAGGGGCTTCCTTTAAAACCTGCAGAAAAATCTTCCTGGGAGTGAGAGTAAGAGGGAAAGGGAACAGAGGTAATCACCACAGGAGGGGCTGCCTGGTGGGCGTAGGGCACCTTCTGTGAAATGCGCACCTCCCAGAAATCTTCAGGCAAAAGTTCCCAACAAAGGGAACATCTTTCATAACCTTTCAGGGTGGGAGGTTTTTTTTTTTTACCTCAAGCGACTTCAGTTCATCAGCCTATTCCATAAGGAGCACATAAGGAGTCAGGTTCTGGTTAGGACCGTAAGTGATGAGCTGTTATCTGCAGCACAGAGCAGCTTCTTGAGTGTCTGTTCCCGGATTTCTTCAGGCCGTGAGCTCTGGCCTCGAAGGGAAACCGTTGTTTCAGAGGGACCCAAGTGGAGAAAGGACTGGGCACATGATCCAGAGGTCTGGATTTGGTGCATAAACGACCATTTAAGATGGCCTGGGCTTCCTCAAATTTCACTTGTACAAGTGGGCTATGATACCTGTATAATTAGGGCTGTTATAAGGGTAAAAGCCGATAATGTATGGAAAGTGATTAGAAAATTAAGCGGATGTAGTCAAGATTCATTAGATGTGGCTATTATTATCATTTATTGCTGGTTAGAGCCTAATGTAATTAAAAGAGAAGAAACCAGAAAGAAAGCTCAGAGCATCTTCTGGGGGAAACCCCAGACTTGAACTACATATACAAGTACAGTAGAAAATATTTCTGCAGAATTTGGAGGCAATAGTGAAGAGGTAACTGTGCATTTGTTTAAAAAATCATTTTGTCGGTAATAGGGATAGCATTCTGGTTTTGAAGTATAGAAGCCACATGCTTTGCACAACTCTGGTAATAAATAGGTTGTAAGAGACGAGAGAGAAGTTAACTGGTCAGGTCTGTGTGAGTCAGAACAGTGGACTGTTGGGCCAAGTAAACTGGGAGGGGCGATAATATGTCTAATATTAGAAAGAATACATGTAAGAATGATCCCAGTGTAAAGTACGGCTTCTTTCAAATGAAGTGTTTCAAATGAAGTATGGAAGTGTTTTTACGATAAAAATTAGCATGGTGTGTCAGTTTAAATGATCTAAAATGTATTGAGTGGATTTTAATCAAAACATTAAAGATGGTCAAGTCAGTGTGCTAGAATTGCAGTGTATGCCCTGATTCTCCCTGCTACCTGACACCTGGTCCCAGGAACGCTACAAATGTGAAATAGATGCTTAAAAACCCGGAGTCACCCAATACTGTGTTTTACACTAGGTAAGGAATGACCTTGGGATTGGAATCGTTGGACTGGAGCCTGGGTTGTTTAGTTTATTTCATTTCTGCACATTCTAACACAGGGTAAATTTTTACCCAGTGGGGAGCTAAATGAGAGACTGTCACCATCCTTTTGCGTTCCCATCACCCTAGAAGGAAGCTTTACTAAATCCACCAAATGCAGGGTTTTCTGAGACTTAGCTATTGGCATTCAAATTTATTTAATTTAGCAGGCTTTCATTTGCACTAAACAGAGAAGGCAGGATTCAGAGCAAGCATCAGGTGACACTAATGGTAGCCTAATTGGCCAGATCCGTGTTAATTACCAGGTAACTTGGCTAAATAATACAGCCGTTAGCAGGCAAGGACAAAGCCGTTATCAGAGTCTCTTAATAAGGCATCCTTCTCTAGAGGTGGAGCAGCCTTCCAGACAGAGGTACCATTTACAATGGGTCTAGTGAGAGATGCTGTTTATAGGTGAAGGGTGGGAATTAAGAATCCGGATTTAGGGTCAGAAAGGCAAGTGGAAGCACAGGGAGGGAGAGCTCCCTCAAGAGATACCAGGAAGGCAAGTAAGGAATTCTGCTTTACTGTGAAGACTTGAGCCCTGGAATGGGCCGAGAACAACCTACATGCAGTCCAAACCACTGTCAACAATTACTCAATAAAAGATAATAGTTTCCTTCTTCCCACAGCTGCTATGCTTTTTGCAACTCTTCTGACCTTTTAAACTAACCTACGATGAGTGTTTATTTCCACACTATTTATGGTATAATTTGTATTAATTATTCCTGAAAAACACCTGTCTAACATTCCAGTGAAGCTAGCTACTTCATAGAAACTGTTTTAACATTCTTATGTAGGGAGGGCAACAGAGATACAATCAGAGAGATCCATTGGGTTTCTGTAGGCTCCAAATTTTTAAGTGGAAATGACCAGTATAGAAGAGATGGACCAGTATAGAAGAGACTGGTATGCTTATGTCGTCTGACAGGTTCTGGAGAATGTCCTGGTTTGCATTTTGTTGCTTTGATAAACTCCATGATCTAAAGTAACTTAGGAGTAAAATGTTGATCATATATAGGTTACAGTCCATTATCAAGGGAAGCCAAAGTAGCAATTCTGGCAGGAGCTCAAAGCAGAAACCACAATGAAACACTGCTTACTGCCTCTCCCTGGCTTGCTCAGCTTGTTTTCTGTCTTAGTTAGGGTTTTACTGTCATGAAGAGACACCATCACCAAGGTACCTCTCAGAAGGATGACATTTAATTGGGTCTAGCTTATAGGTTCAGAGGGTCAGTTCATTTTCATCAAGGCAGGAACATGGTAGCATCCAGGCAGGCATGTTTCAGGAGGAGTTGAGAGTTCTACATCATCTTCTGAAGGCTGCTAGCAGAATACCGACTTCCAGGCAGGATGAGGGTCACACCCACAGTAACACACCTACTCCAGCAAGGCCAAACCTGCTCCAACAGGGCCACACCTTCTAATAGTGCCACTGCCTGGGCTGTGCATATACAAACCACTGCATTTTCTTATACAATTCAGGACCTCTTTCCTAGGGGAAGCAATGCCCACAGTCAGCTGGGCCTTTCTATATAAACCAAACAAACAAACAAACAAACAAACAAACAAAAAAAACCACCTCTAGGACAATCTCACAGAGACGATCCTTAGTTAACTTTTCCTCTTTCCCAATGACTCTGGTTCGTTTCCAGTTGACACAGACTAACCATCCCAGAGGTCTGCAAAGAACTGGGCAAACTCCCAGCTGTTTAGACCTGATCCAGGGGGAGGACAAGGGATTGCATGCCAAGTCTATCTAGCTGGTCAGGCTCTCAGCAATGCAGCTAGAGTGTTTACTTCGATGAATGCCATGGAGTTCTCCATTGACTAAAAGAGTAGCTTTTCAGAGTTTGTGAAACAAAGAAAGCACACAAGTTCATATTCTTGGAAAACTTGTTGGCACTTCAGTGCAATATTAAAGTGTGCAGTGCAGACAGACAAATCGTGATGTTCTGTTCATGTGGTACCGCAGATGGTTTCTTTCTGAATTCAGGAAGGGTAAGCAAACAATCTCATTAAGATTAACATAAACTTGAGATGAAACAGGGGAAAGTAAAATGAAATTACCTATATTTAAAAGGTATCTAATTGCTGACAACTCAGTGGGGTTATAAATGTCTTCTTAGAGAATGGAAAGCTATTGATATTCAGCTTATTTAATTGCTGAAAATAGTTCAGAGAAATTTAAAAGAATACAAAGAAGACAACAGAAGGCCAGAACACAAGAAGTCAAAGGAGAGTGTGCAAACCTTCTAGACGCTAATACAGACTCACAAAGCTGCACTAATTCTGTACAGATTTCTGGCCAGTCCAGACCTGTTAGCCAATAGACACGCTAGGAGCACAAGGTAGACATCTTTTGTGTCCATGGATCCCATTGGCTCCTCCCTCTGGGTAAATTCAGATTTGATAGTAGTTCCTTTAACCCCCGTCCACTGAGCTCAGCTAAGCATCCCTTATTTTGACTCAAGACAACACCTGTTGTCTGCATTGCAGAATCTGGAATCCTTATGGTCACCTCTTATCTTCTGTGGCCCATTCTTAAGATAACAGAATGATCCTTTTAAATCCAAAATGAAATCACATCGATTCCAATGGTGTCATCTCAGAGCGGGAGCCAAAGTCTTCACATTGCTCTACTGGGTTCTTTCTGTTCCAGTTCTAGGCTGCATGAGCAGCTTGCCCAGTGATACGCTCTCCTCATGGCCTGTTATCTTTCACCCTTCTGTTCCCTTCAGCCACACTGGGCCCTTGCCTCTGTACATGTCCGGCAACATCCCCCTCAGGACCTTTGCACATATCCCGGTGCCTAGAGTACTTCTCTTATCTTCAGGTCTTTGTTCAAACATCCTTCTTAAAAATGAAGCTCATCTCTAGTAATCCCACAGGGGGCGGGAAGGTATTTCCATCATGAGCCTCCTGGAAGGCCCTATCGTGAGGTGCTTGTTTGTATTTTATTTTGGATGTCTCTCTGAGTGCAATGGGAAGCTGCTGCGGGATTCTTGAGCTGCGGAGGGAATGATGAACACCGGCTGCTGTGTTAAAAATAAGTTGCTAGGTGTGGGGGATAAAAGAAGAAGCAGAGATGCACTGCAGAGACTGCTTAGATAGCTTATCAGCATGACGGGGCTCAGATCAGAGCGACGCTAGATGGAAGTGGTTACATTTTGATATACTTCGAGGCAAAGCCAAAAAGATGCTCTGATAGATTTGATGATGCTTGGGAGAAGTAAGGGAGAAAATCAAGGAAAATTACAGGGATTTTGGTCTTAATGGCTGTAGAAAGATGCTATGCACAGAGCTGAGGAAAGCTTGTGAGCGGGGGAAAAAAGTTGTAGGGGAAGATCAATTTAGCTCTGGACATATTGAGTTTGAGATGTCTATTAGACATGCAAGTGACAATGTTGAGTAGCAGTTGGATATACAAATCTGGAGTTCTGAAGAGAGGTCTGGAGTTGAGACATAAATTTGAATGTCATTGGAATGTAGATGGCGCTTAGCCCTAGTTTCAGGAGAGCAGAGCATGATGGTAGCAGGACAGACAGGCAGTCACAGGGAAATGAGGGCCCAGGGGAGTGGGACTGGAGGGGAGGGGGCAAGCGAGCCATGCTCTCAACCTTCCCACGGCTAGGGGAGACGAAACGCTGGTCTCACAGGCAAAGCACTGGCATTTCAGGGCAACCTGCTTGGTTCAGCGACATGTTCAACTTTCATAACAAAACAGCATAGATTGGGTGACAGAAATGATGAAAATGTATTTTACTATAATTATGGATGCTGGAAGTCTGAGATCAAGGAGCAAGTCTGATCCAGTCACGGCAAGGGCTCTGTTTGGCTTGCAGTGGCTGCCTCCAGCTCCCCGTTTGCCTGGCGGAGACAGCTCTGGCAATGGTAGGAGAGTACCGTTCCCATTTGGAAAGGGTTTCCTTCTCTCTAATGGTCTGCTTAACAGATAGCACCGCTTCACCTCCAGAAGCAGTCACATTGTGGAGCAAGCGTCCAAACCGGTGCATTTTGCGAGGCCACAGCTCAGGTCTCCGCACTGCTCCTCAGGCCACCCAATGGGGTACATTCCAGAAATCCACGAAGTCTTAGCTTGGCTCAGTACCAATTCTAAAAATGAGGCCTTATGTAAATATTTAAAGCAGACATGGGTAAGATCCAAGGTACCACTCACTCATGATATGGAACGACGCTAGGACAGGAAACGGGAGCAAGGACTTATACGCAGACTCAAAATGTCTTTTGTGCAAAAAGTTCCTGCTCATTCACCTCCCATGTGTAAACTCCTCTGAGATGTCAGGATATGAACTCCTGGATAACGGTGGAGTCTTCTAATATCAAGAGAGAAGCCATGTGGATGTCACATAGGCCCGCGAAGGCAGAAGGCCAGGGCCTGTTGTTTGGTTCTCAAGGGGAGTTATCTCGAGTCCAGGCAGAGCTGGTTGCTGTGGAATGAGGCTAAGGTGGCAGAGGGGTAGTGGTGGAGAACATGGGGAGTGGGTTGGTGGGTGTGGTGACCAGAATGAATTACTGTGAAACTAAAGGGATGCTAAATCCAGGATAATTTAGGGGGGAGATTTACCGCTTGGCTTCCCTGTCCTTAATCTGTGACTATTTAAAAGTAATTCTGATATATTCTTCTAATATTGTAATTCATTCTAAAATAGAATGACACATTTTATCCTACAACAAACAATAAGGATTTGTATGCAAATTGATGTTTAATCAATAACAGTGTGCCAAGGTCTTTACACTGAAGAGAAGACAAACAGCTATGCTATAAAGACTTGCTGCTAGCAGAGCCTCTTTTGATCTGATGCAAAGCTGGAAAAGTTAAAGCCATAGACAATGGAAGTGGGCAGGACTGTTACGAAAGAAGATACTGGGAAAATCAAACCAACCCAAAACATACATGAAATTTAAGCAGAAAAATAAGAAATGTGCCAAAGCCAGACACTCTCCTATATTCTGAAGTACAAAAGATTTAGAGCAGACCAACTCCCTATAAACTGGGATCAGGGTGTGTATTGGGGTTCTCTAGAGGGATAGAACTGATAGATCTCTCTCTCTCTCTCTCTCTCTCTCTCTCTCTCTCTCTCTCTCAGGATTTATCAGAGTGGCTACTATAACAATGGATGTCTCCCAGTGGAAAGCCCAAGCTGTTCAGTCCACAAGACCGAAGTCCCAGCTAGTTTTCAGAATACATGAATTCCCAAAGATATAGGTTCTAATACCAGTGAAGCTAGAGTGAGGGCAAACAGGCAAAGAGCAAAATCTCCCTTCTTCCCCGTCCTGTATACAGGCTGCCATGAGAAGGTGTGGCTCGGATTAAAGGTAAACCTTCCAGCCTCAAGTGATATGGATTTAAGGTGGGTCTTCCTACCTCAAATCATGCAGGTAATTAAAACATAGTCACAGGTATGCCCAGTGGCTTGAGTGTTTAGTCAGTTGAAGATGTAATCAAGTTAACAACCACGATGATCAAACACATTAAGAATAAAGACATACGTAAATAATACGGTTCTTACAGCAGTTAAGAGGGCAATCTTTTAGAAGACTGCGAGCTCTTGATAGAGATTAAAGCAGTTGAGAGAGGAGATGATGCCTGCAGGCAGAAAGAGGATTCTACAGAGACTAGTATGTATAAGAGCCCTGAGGAGAGAGTGTGTTATACTGAGGGAGGCTATTGTGCTTGGAGTAGCTTGAGGTAGGTGGGAAATGGTTTCGTGATGGAGGGAACATTTTCTGAAGCTTGGTCAATTTCATTTGGGCATATATACATGGGAGAAAAGAGTGTTATGCAAGGTATTGGCTTGTCTCTGCTTATAGATCATTGCCCTGAAATATCATGGGATACAGTGTTTGCATATTTTATTTTGTGAAGTCCTGGTATTTTTGCTTTGCAAAAGAGAGTTTGTAAAAACTCTCTTCTGGAGAATGACTTCTGCTTCAGGGAGTCTCAAGTCACATTCCAGCAAGGACTTACCTACACTGGATCTGCTTTGATACCTCAGGGCAAAGTCTCTTTGTCCGTTTCTGTCTCTCTGTCTGTCTCTCCCTCCTGTCTGAACATAATTTTTCTATACAGTCTAGTCTCGCGTTGAACTCATGATCATCCGACCTCAGCTCCCCAAATGTTGGGATTATAGGTATGCATTATGATGCCCAGAATGGGGTCTGGGGGGTCTGCATCTCATCCTCTGAATATTTTGTAACCACTGACTTCTTTCTCTGCTGGCTTTTTTTTTTTGTTGGCCCTTAGAAAGACTTGCATCTTGCTCATCTTAAAACTGCTTCTGTATTGCTATCAGTTCAGCCATCTGTTCAGCCCCACCCATATGTGACAGACCAGTAAACAACTTTATTTTTAAAAATAGAAAAACTGCTGCCCATAAATATATCAAAGTAGAATGGGCTCATGCAAGCCCATGGATATATTAAAATTAGATCAGAAAAATGCCCATGAACTTTCCAAAACTTCAAGTTAAGGAAGGGGTTCAAAACCTCACCTGAATCCCATAAAGAAGAAGACACTGTGGCCGTGGCAGCCCCCGCAGACTGGCTATCTGACCACCTGATATATGTGTCAAGAGGTCAACGAGAGAAAGCTCCCAAGTGCTCCAAGTCCTTTATCGCAGCTCAGTACCCATTGCTGAAAAGGCTGACTCAAATTGCAATCTCTCTGCTTATTCTTCCGCTTGAACATGATGTCCATTTGTCTGCCTGTCTGTCCATATGGATCCAGTTTTGCTCTTCTCCTCAATAGCTTTTATGTCCTACATCTCTTGAGTCCTGGCTATAATCCATGAGCCTGAAGCTTGGATCCACACTAGGTAATTTCAGCAGATCTCCAAGGGGGTTAGATAGCAACTCCTCACAGAGAGACTTGGGACCCCTATCAGCTTCGACTTTTGCTTTTTGGTTAGGCACTGTGGGGCCACTTGACCTCTGCTGAGTCCTCCTTGCTCCTTTGTAGCCATTCTGCAACCTACACATATACACATATAGACAGATTCTCTGTGGGATGTGTCATGTGTAAGCTGAGAGTTAATATTAGTAGTTACAGTTGGAATAGTAGTTATAGCTGCTTACTTAGCCAGCTCTCAAAGGAATTAGGACTAGTCAACAGATTACTGCCATGGAAAACAGTGTGCCTTGTGAATTTATTGCTATTCAGTAAACACTGACATTCAGAAAGACGTGAACATCTTCATCTGATACCGCATACTCACATTACCCCAAACCCTATGATGGCAGTCACACTCTAGGCCAATGCTGTCCTTTTCCCTCATAGCCTGAGCCATGCTTCATAGTATCTTGATCAAATTTTCCTCTTTAATTCATTTAACACCTTGTTCTGGCTAATTTTATATCAACTTGACATAGGCTAAAGACATCTGAGAGGAGGGAACCTTAATTAAGAAAATTCCCCCCTAAGACTGTGCTGTATACAAACCTGCATAGCATTTTTTTTTAAATTAGTGACTAATTGTGAAGGGTCCCAATCCATCGTGGGTGCTGCTATTCTTGGACTGCTGCTTCTAATTTCTATAAGAAAGCAGGCTGAACAAACAATGCTGAGCAAGCTAGTAAGCAGCATGCCTCCATGGCCTCCACGTCAGCTCCTGCTTCTAGGTTCCTGCTCTGCTTGAGTTCCTCTCCTGACTTCCTTTGAGGTTGAACTGTGATGTGACTGCATAAGCCAAATAATCCCTTTCCTCCCTGTGATGGTTAGTACATGCTCATCCCAGGGAGTGGCACTATTAGATGGTGTAGCCTTGTTGGAGGAAGTGTGCCACTGTGAGGTTAGGCTTGGAGATCTTCCTTCTTGATGCCTGAGGATGCCCAGTCTGTTCCTGGCCTCCTTTGGATAAAGATGTAGAACCCTCAGCTCCTCCTGCACCACATCTGCCTGGATGCTGCCATGATTCTGCCTTGATGACAATGGACTGAACCTCGGAACCTATAAGCCAGCCCAAATTAAATCTTTTATAAAACTTGCATTGGTCATGGTGCCTGTTCACAGCAGTAAAACCCTGACTAAGACACTCCCCAGCTTGCTTTTTGGTCATGGTGTTTCATCACGGTCTTAGAAACCCTAACCAAGACATATCTCCTCTCTGCACAACTGTTTTCTGAACTTATAGTAACTTAATTTTCTGCCCAAATTGAAAGACAGTTTTGGCTTTTCATTCATGCGACTTGAAGACTGCTTGCCTTTGCTAAATTTATAATAGTATTGTTCCCATATCCTTCCTTTGTGGGAGCCCCCCACCCTTTCTTATTTTTAAGCTACTTCACACAGATACTCTATTGGACTGAGCCTCTCATCCAGCCTTTCTTGCCTATATTTATTGCCCGCAGACTTGATTGGTTTTTCTCTCAAAACGAGCTGCACAAATATCATCAGTATCTGAGCGGCCCGACATGACAAAGTCTAGAAAACACTGTTATGGAACTCCATTCTAATCCCTCCTCATTTTATAGTCTAGATGTCAATAGTAATTGCATTCTGTTGTCTACTCCCCTTGAGGAGGTATTCAGAGTCTTCATCTCAGTTCTCATCTCTGCTGAGCTCTAGATCAATATAACCTCACAGGATATCTCTTCTCAGAAAACTCTTGCAGTTACTATATCCACTAGTAAACCTTTTAGCTCCAATCTTTTCCTGCCAGGGAAATACTACCAACCACTACAAATATGGAAGCAATTCTTCTTTGAATCCCATCTCTCTTACATCTAATGACCTATATCTTGATTGGGGTCATGTGTGACCATCACACCTCATCTTGCCTTCTCATGCTGAAGCTACCTGACTCAGATCGTTCTCTGAACTTCTGTGGTAGAGCTTATATTGTTTAAAATATTCACCAATCATCATTGTGGGTTTTCTTGTAATGATTCTAATCATTAGGGGATGAGACATTCCTGCCTCAGAAAATGGAGGATTGGTGGGTGGGGATTTACTTTACTTGGGGAAATGCAAGTGGATGTTACTTAGGTTTACTCAGATTAAAAATTGAGCACACGGTCCCTAAAATTGCCTCAAAACAAACATCTGACACTACCTGAAAGTGGCATAGTTTCTCCATGAGCCCACCCTTCCTTCTGATACCAACTGTGTATGTAGGGAATTTTCAAACCACCTCATACTGGGTAATTGGCTAGAGGTATTCATGAAATGGATTAAAAACTATTGGGCTTGTGGTTGGGTTTATGGCAGGAAATATATGCAGGTGAAAGTTAACAAGACCAGAAGAGCATGGATCAGAGACCCAAAGATTCCAAGTGCAAATTCTGAACACCGATTCGTGACCATCTGCACAGAGACACTATAAGACCAAGTGCATGGCAGCCAGGGGACATGGCCTGAGCTTTTGTGTCTAGTTTTCTTTGGTGTTCCATTAGACAGTCATGGCCGATTGAGTCCCCATGTTATTTCTTCAAGGCACCTATTCTAAGTCACTTGGATCATTGAGACTATAAGGTATAGCTACCCCACCCTAACATTCTATGGCTGGTTCCCTCTTTTAAACAATGGCATTTTCAGTGAGACCTGACATGGATTACTTCCTAGAAGCTGAGGGCGAAGGGCAGACTTCAAACCTTGGCAAAGTCAAGTTCTTTACTTCAGAGAAATGAAGCAAATTATTTTTGAGTATAATCCTTAAATACCACAATGGCATTTGAAGTATCTTTTTCCTGTGCCACCTGGCTTGCAATATTTGAGGTAAATCTGCCTGATCCTGAGGTAAAGATGATACAGCACATTCATGAGTAGGACATCGCTCCAGTGCACATGAATCTCTGTTCTCATCCAAGGATGGCACCAGCTAATGGATGAATAGTCTGCATTCATCCCTCCCTTTCTGACCTCCTAGACTTGTTTCATGGAAGTGTGTGTTTCTATTGAAGTTTCCAAGCACCAATAGTAGAATGACCAAGCAGCACACTTTTCTACTATGCCCAACTAGATTTCTGCCACTTGACCCTACTCCTGTACTGGCCACAAGTTGGTAAGTCTAAGAAGGTTAGGACCAAATGGTCAGGAAAAGACAGAAATCTTGCCACATCCTCCCACCATAAGAAATTAAATCTGGCATTGTGATCTTCTTCATCTCACCCACCCTTGGCTCTTAAATAGTTAAAAACCCAGGAAGGCAAAGGAAACTGATACACATCTTCCTGGGCACTAGAGAAAGCCAAACAATTGACTTCAGTAATGATTCCTGGTATGCAGGATTGGGGAAGGTAGCTACCAGCGTGTCACGATTAATTCATTTTTTAATATATAATGTTATTCAAACATACTAAATATACTGCAATCTGTTTGCTAATGAAACAAACAGGAAGAAGCTAGGAGGAAAATAATACACACTTTGCTTCAGTCAGTGGGTCTTTTTCTAGGGTAGAAATAATTAATGGATGAAGCAGTTGGCATTTTCAATGACTCTGAGACTGTTCCGTGTATGGGCAAGAAAGCCAGCATGTGGCTGATGGCAGGCCCCAGTGCAGCTGTCAAGAGGTCAGAAGAGGCCCTGGGAGAGGAGATGGAGTGGTGGGTGACTTTAAGAGTAGGCAGAGTGTCTAGATTTGATCTAGGAGGTAAAAGGATAATACAGCTGAAGCAGTTCATACAAGAATTAATTTCCAGGGCAACAGGGTACTTGGCAAATTATCTATTTTCCTGAATTGGCAGCTATACTAGGAACAAGAGTAACATGTCCCTTAGGATGAACAGTTTATTCTCATGGGTACTTTATTTACTGAGAAACAAATCCTACTAAGATCTCGCTTAGAAATATCTTTTCATTCACTGTGCTGTCTGCCTTCCCTTCAATAAAGTCAAAAGCCAGTAGTGTTTTTAAATCAAACTAAAGGCCATACAGGGATGCATATAGTAATGACCACAGGCAGAGGCTCATGCCTTCCAGCCTCCTTGTTGATGTGAAACAGAAAAGTCTGTGTAACACTGAGATTGATGCTTCTAGAAAATTTAGAACTAGTCAGCGGGGTGCGAGGAAACAAAAGAAGGGCAGAGAGGACATATCCAGGAGAAGATTTGTTCTTAAGAGGTAGGAAGACCTCCTAGGAAGCGTGCCTAGGAGCCTGTCAACTCCCCAAGAGCTGCAATTTACATCCCTAGGTTTCTCTTTCTCCTTTAGCTCCAAATACTCTGCAGGAGCTGCGTCTAGCAAGCATCTAAACCAGCATGCCTCTAGGATTCCGCAGCACAAACTCTTACAGCAGAGGGTAGACATGTTGGAGGCAGCAAGGCTGTTGTCTTTGTCTATTTCTGTTACTAGAACACAATATGTAAAGTAGAATAACAGAAGTTTAGGGCAGGGTGTGCTGGCACACACTGAACTCAGCAGATGAAAGCAGGAGGATCACAGGTTCATTGCCAGCCTGGGCCTCCCTCCCAGCTTACCCCTTCCCTGCATTGATTTATCAATGAGCACACAAGAACATACACGGCTGCTCCGCATTGCTGGATCTCCTTCTGGGTTCATCACAACTTAGTGGATGGTATTATGACTAAAGCACATAAGAGACAAGAGGTTACATGGGAAGACAAGAAGCCAGAAAGATCCCAGACAGCAGAACTCCCGTGATAATAACCTACTCTCGTCAAAAGGAATTAACTCCCACAATACCTGACCCTAGCCCCTGAGACAGCATTTGTTGGTTCAGGAGCGTCAACCCCTATAACCTTCCATGACTCCACCTCTCAACAGGCCCAAATCTCTCAGCAATGCCTACTGCAAGCTTTGAGGGAGAGTCATATCATACCAGCCATGGTGGGATTTACAAGCATCTGGAGTGGACATCTTCTTCTGTTCACTTGATTATTTCCATTGACATGTTTGGAGTTTATGAAGTTTGATATAGAACATAGACCCCTCTTTTTGTTGCTTAGGGTAAAGTGAACATCTCCTGAGGGGGCAAGCCTGGGCTTGAAAGTATCAAATAGCTGTGGTGCTTCTAAACATTCTCTCTGCATCTAAAAAGATACTTTTATTGTCCCGAGAAATATTTTTTGGACGTCCACTAGAGATAGGCAGTTTTGGTAAAGCCAAGACAGAAAGTTATGTGGTAGGAGTGAATGACCCCAATGGGCCCACTGCATGATGGGATACTTGCTGTTCCTATTCAGCAGCATGTCTGTGAGGAGAGGTACCTCATTTATATGGAACAGAAACTGTGTAGGTTTTGATGGGTGAGTTCAGGGTTGGAGTATGAACAGGCTCTAGCAAGTATCCAGTGGAGACCGCAGAGGCCTTCGCCAAGCACAAGGCTGCATGAAGACACGGTGCATGAGTACTTCTGTGGAAAACACAGAGGAAAGGGAAGGCAATAAGGAACAGTGCTGAGAGATTTGAAAGCAGATTATGTTCTACTTCGTAACTTTTAAATTACTTACCTTGTAGTTCGTTGTAGTTTCTTGGCCGTACTATTTTAATTTAAAATGAGTTTTATCTTTAGCAGTTCCTTCGGGATTTATATAATCATATAAATATAATTATATAGTATAATTATGTAATTATACTATATACAAATATAAGTATAATTATATAATCCATGCATATAAAATTGAACTGATTACATTTATTTTTAGGGAAGTTCTGAATTTGTAGAAAAAATGGCCAGCTGGTTGAGATTCTCATAGCTATCTCCACACAACCCGTTTCCCTATTAAATCTTGTATTAACATGGTCTTGCAACTAGTAAAGTGATTGTACTATTACCTAAGGTCCGTAGTTTAAATTGAGTTTCACTCTGTTTAGATAGTATTAAGAATTTTGGCAAAGGCAGGGTGTCATGAATCCATGTATCCACTATTAAAATTTCCTACAGAAGGCTCCATCGCCTTATTTTTTCCTACATCTAGCCTACTCAGCCCTTTCTCGGGATTTATTTTTAATTAAATTTAGTACATAATAGAAGAGTCAATTAAATTTACATATACACACATGATACTTAAATATGTGCATCTATAACTATATGAACACCACACACCAAAGTTCCTTCTGGATGTTTTTAAACTACTTCCAATAAAATAGTGGATTCAAGAATGTTGAACCTTTGTGCCTCTACTGTATGTCTGAGGTATTTTCTTTGACATGAATGCAAGAGCATTACCGTCTATCATTAAAACCACCTAGTGCCAAACTTATCACTTTGACACTTTTATGATCCTTAATATGTCCTTGTAAGGATTGATACCATGGCAACCAGTGTTATATATTAGAATCTAGCAGAAACTTCTCTTAATAAATCAGACATAATTGACATATATGCATTAGGATGAATTCAAAGTTATTCAACTGGAATGATTTTATATCAAGAAACATTGAGTCATTAAATTTGCTTGTCCTGATCTTGCTTCGGTAAGTGTTGGTATATTTGTCCAGCTTAAGACAATAAACTCTTGTAGTACTGTGCTTTTAAAAAGTAACTATTTACAGATAATGCATTGTGAAACAGCATGATGCATTATTTATTTGCCTTTGACAGATCTAAACAGTGCTAGTTTAGTGAGAGTTACAAGATGCTCTATCCATCTTCTAGTGTGCTGAAGGCTTGTAGCCACTGTGTGGCTGTTGGTCATGGTGTTAGTAAGCCCTGCAGAGGGTAACTGTATGGACCATAATGTATGTCTCAGAACTGTTTAACCTGTTCATCACACCCTCATACAATCCCAGGTGGAACCAGGAATTAGTTATTTAAATCCTAAACATGAGGAGGGATTCAAGGGAGGCATTGGCAGAGTACTCAGGGTCATTAGAAAACTGTCAGGTCTACCTCGTGGAGAGTGGTTAGACATTCAGAGTCCCAGGTTCTTATCTGGGTGTCCAGTCATTTATGGTCATGATCCTTAGATAGTATATATGGTGCAGAAAGCTGGTTAGTTACATACACTCTGAAAGAAGGACATGGCTTTGAGCTGTAGATTCACTAAATGGGAACCACCCAATTTCAGCATCTTAAGTTTTTAATATGGAATCCAGAATATTCTTACCTATTAGAAGCCTACCTGCCCAATGGAGGTGAGTTTCCAGTCCAGTGCCCTGACTATAGTAAGGATCATGCCTACCTGGAAGAGTTGTGAACGTCATTGTGTGAGGGAATGTGAGAGAGAGAACAGGCTCTCGCTGGCAGTGTGGACGAGCAGCTGAGTGACAACACTGCGACCATTTCCATGGATGGATCTCCCATGGATGGATCTCCCATGGATGGCTCTCCCATGGATGGATCTCCCATGGATGGATCTCCCATGCATGGATCTCCCATGGATGGATCTCCCATGGATGGATCTCCCATGGATGGATCTCCCATGGATGGCTCTCCCATGGATGGATCTCCCATGGATGGATCTCCCATGCATGGATCTCCCATGGATGGCTCTCCCATGGATGGATCTCCCATGGATGGCTCTCCCATGGATGGATCTCCCATGGATGGATCTCCCATGGATGGATCTCCCATGGATGGATCTCCCATGGATGGCTCTCCCATGAATGGATCTCCCATGGATGGATCTCCCATGGATGGATCTCCCATGGATGGATCTCCCATGGATGGATCTCCCATGGACGGATCTCCCATGGACGGATCTCCCATGGACGGATCTCCCATGGATGGATCTCTCTCCCATGGATGGATCTCCCATGGATGGATCTCCCATGGATGGATCTCCCATGGATGGATCTCCCATGGATGGATCTCCCATGCATGGATCTCCCATGCATGGATCTCCCATGGATGGCTCTCCCATGGATGGATCTCCCATGGATGGCTCTCCCATGGATGGATCTCCCATGGATGGATCTCCCATGGATGGCTCTCCCATGGACGGATCTCCCATGGACGGATCTCCCATGGACGGATCTCCCATGGACGGATCTCCCATGGACGGATCTCCCATGGACGGATCTCCCATGGACGGATCTCCCATGGACGGATCTCCCATGGACGGATCTCCCATGGACGGATCTCCCATGGATGGATCTCTCTCCCATGGATGGATCTCCCATGGATGGATCTCCCATGGATGGATCTCCCATGGATGGATCTCCCATGGATGGATCTCCCATGCATGGATCTCCCATGCATGGATCTCCCATGCATGGATCTCCCATGGATGGCTCTCCCATGGATGGATCTCCCATGGATGGCTCTCCCATGGATGGATCTCCCATGGATGGATCTCCCATGGATGGATCTCCCATGGATGGCTCTCCCATGGATGGATCTCCCATGGATGGATCTCCCATGGACGGATCTCCCATGGACGGATCTCCCATGGACGGATCTCCCATGGACGGATCTCCCATGGATGGATCTCCCATGGATGGATCTCCCATGGATAGATCTCTCTCCCATGGATGGATCTCCCATGGATGGATCTCCCATGGATGGATCTCCCATGGATGGATCTCCCATGGCTATCATAAACCATTAAAGATCGGGTGACTTATTTATTAAATATTTTACCCAGTGTGTGGGAAGCTGAAAATGCCACATCTGATTGGCCCCTGATGAGCATCTTCTGTCTACAGCGTAATATGGGAAAGGACACCACCGACAGGAGCTCATGGAGGAGCAGAGAGAGATGGATGTGGGGGAGGAAGAGGTTCCAGGCTCCCTTAGAGCAGCCATTCTCATGAGAACCCCTGGAGTGCCATGCAAGGTAACTCAACATAAAAGCAAAGGTGGTGCACTCCGGAAGTACCTGGGGTAGAGACAGTGGGACCGAACTCTGGAATCACAGGAGCACAATCTAGCCAGCTCCGGGCAGCTTAGCCTTGGGGTTTGTATTTGCAAAACATCCAAGTGTTCACAAATTCCAAGTTGTTGCCTCTCTAGGTTAAGAGTGAGGAAAGCAAGCACAGGGGGAAGAAGTCATTCCGTTTAGAACCACAGTTGAGTGTGTTTCCCAAGAAGCCTGAACTTATCTCTTTTATGCCTTGAATGCTTCACGAAGTCTCACCAAGCGCTTGTCCACCTCAATGTCATTCATGGCTAACAGCTACTGCAGCTCCTGGTTAACAGTCAGGTGGTTGCCATATGTGCAAATAAAATGTTTTAGAGGTCAGCTGGCTGAGAATCTAGTAGCAGACCAAACACAATTGTAGACAATTGTGACTAAGGTATATCTGACTGAGTTAACTACTGTGTTAGTTAACATAAAAAATGATTAAGATGTAGACAGCACTGTGTGTGTGTGTGTGTGTGTGTGTGTGTGTGTGTGTGTGTATGTATGTATGCATGGACATGAGCATGTGAGTATGTGTGAGAGAGATATATTATGTATGAGAGACAGAGAGAGAGACTAGGACTGAGACTGGGACTGAGACAGAGACAGAGACACACAAAGAGACAGAAGAGGGAGAAGGGGAGGACAAAGGGGTAGAGAGAGAAAGGGTGAAGGAGGGAGAGAAGAAAGGAGTTTGGGAAGGACATAGAGAAAGACAGAGACAGAGATAGAAACAGAGAGCTTTTGCATGTAAATACCAGCAGTGAGCCATTGTTGTTTCGTAAAGACTGCGCAGTGGTTAGACCAGGGAGTCCCAGGGATCCATGTTCCTGCTTCCTCGGCCCTGGGAGCAAAGCACCCAACACCTACCTTTTATCTATAAAGGGTTCATTTTATTTTGCTTGTGTGTAGATGTGTCTGTGCATCTGTCTGCACGAGCACATGAGTCCAGTTTCCTGCAGAGGCCAGAAGAAGGTATCAGATCCCTAGAAGTGGATTCACAAGCACTAGAGAGCCTCCCTATATGGAAACCAAACAGCTGTTCCTCACAGCAAGTTCCTGCCCTGCCAAGCATCTATCCCGGCCCTATACTCGACTTCTTACATGGGTTCTGGACATAGAATTCAGGTCCTCATGCTCGTGCAGTGGATACATTGCCACACCGCTGTCTCCCCAACCTAAGGCACACTTGGTTGAACTCATACTCGAGATTAGTGACATGCGGATTCCATAATTATAATGTATTAAAGGAAGCAAGAGAAGAGCAGACTAGGGAGGGGAGGAAAGAAATGGGCTGATGGTTTTGTTGAAGTATATTGAGGATTTGCCAAGGAGGAGGTTTTAAAATTGGTTCTTAGATATAGACATTCATGCTTGCAGAATGAATGCGAAAGTGTACACATTGTATGTGCTATGTGTTGTATGTGCACACACATGTGCTTCTGTGCACATGTTCGCATGAGGAGAACAAAGCAGATAGCTAATATATTTCTAACCTGAGACTCCCAATCCTGTTTTCATTTGTGAGTGTTGTTTTTTTTTTTTTTTTTTTTTTTTGTTGTGGTGATATTCACAATCACCATTTTTTTTTTTAAATTTTATTTTCTATATTCTATGTTTACATTCCAAAGGCTTTCCCCTTTCCCAGTTCCCACCCACCATAGTTCCCATAGTTCCTCTCCCCCCCATCTGTTCCCCAATAATTCCCCCTCCCCCCTCGGTTTCTTTACTAAACTGGAAGCAATCTTTACAGGCCCAGGGTCCTCTCCTTTCTTCTTCTTGGGAATCATTTGACTTGCTATTTGTGTCTTGAGTATTTAGGGCTTCTGGGCTCATTAATATCCACTTATCAGTGATTGCATTTCAGGTGCATTCTTTTGTGATTGGGTTAATTCACTCAGTATGATATTTTCCAGGTCTAACCATTTACCTACAAATTGCATGAATTCATTATTTTTAATTGCTGTGTAGTATTCCATTGTATAAATATACCACATTTTCTGTATCCATTCCTCCTTTGAGGGATATTTGGGCTGCTTCCAATTTCTGGCTATTATAAACAAGGCTGCTATAAACATAGTGGAGCATGTGTCCTTATTGCATGCAGGGGAATCCTCTGGGTATATGCCCAGGAGTGGTATGCCAGGGTCCTCTGGAAGTAACATGCCCAATTTTCTGAGGAACCGCCAAACTGATTTCCAGAGCGGTTTTACCATTTTGCAATCCCACCAACAGTGGAGGAGTGTTCCTCTTTCTCCACATCCTCGCCAGCACTTGTTGTCTCTTGAGTTTTTAATCTTAGCCATTCTGACTGGTGTGAGGTGGAATCTCAGGGTTGTTTTGATTTGCATTTCCCTGATGACTAATGATGTTGAACATCTTTTAAGGTGTTTCTCGGCCATCCGAATTTCTTCTGGTGAGAATTCTTTGTTTAGCTCTGTGCCCCATTTTTTGATAGGGTTATTTGGTTCTTTGCGGTCTAACTTCTTGAGTTCTTTGTATATATTGGATATTAGCCCTCTGTCGGATGTGGGGTTGGTGAAGATCTTTTCCCACTTTGTTGGTTGCCGTTTTGTCCTTCTGACAGTGTCCTTTGCTTTGCAGAAACTTTGTAATTTTATGAGGTCCCATTTGTCGATTCTTGATCTTAGAGCATAAGCTATTGGTGTTCTGTTCAGGAACTTTTCCCCTGTGCCCAAGTCCTCCAGGGTCTTCCCAAGTTTCTTTTCTAATAGTTTCAGTGTGTCTGGTTTTATGTGGAGGTCCTTGATCCACTTGGAGTTGATCTTAGTACAAGGAGATAAGAGTGGGTCAATTCGCATTCTTCTGCATGTTGACCTCCAGTTGAACCAGCACCATTTGTTGAAAAGGCTATCTTTTTTCCACCGGATGGTTGTGGCTCCTTTATCAAAGATCAAGTGACCATAAGTCTGTGGGTTAATTTCTGGGTCTTCAATCCTATTCCATTGATCTACCTGCCTGTTGCTGTACCAATACCATGCAGTTTTTAACACAATTGCTCTGTAGTACTGCTTGAGGTCAGGGATATTGATTCCCCCAGAAGTCCTTTTATTGTTGAGAATAGTTTTAGCTATCCTGGGTTTTTTGTTGCTCCAGATGAATTTGAGAATTGCTCTTTCTAGATCTATGAAGAATTGATTTGGGATTTTGATGGGGATTGCATTGAATCTGTAGATTGCTTTTGGCAAGATGGCCATTTTTACTATATTGATCCTGCCAATCCAGGAGCAAGAAATATTTTTCCATCTCCTGAGGTCTTCTTCGATTTCTTTCTTCAGGGACTTGAAGTTCCTGTCATACAGATCTTTCACTTGTTTGGTTAGAGTTACGCCAAGGTACTTTATGTTGTTTGTGGCTATTGTGAAGGGTGTTATTTCCCTAACTTCTTTCTCAGCCTGCTTGTCCTTTGAGTACAAGAAGGCTACTGATTTGCTTGAGTTAATTTTATAACCAGCCACGTTGCTGAAGTTGTTTATCAGCTGTAGAAGTTCTCTGGTGGAGTTTTTTGGATCGCTTAAGTAGACTATCATATCATCTGCAAATAATGATACTTTGACTTCTTCCTTTCCAATTTGTATCCCTTTGACTTCCTTATGTTGTCTGATTGCTCTCGCTAGAACTTCAAGTACTATATTGAAAAGATATGGAGAGAGAGGACAGCCTTGTCTAGTCCCTGATTTTAGTGGAATTGCTTCAAGTTTCTCTCCATTTATTTTGATGTTGGCTACTGGTTTGCTGTAGATTGCTTTTACTATGTTTAGGTATGGGCCTTGAATTCCTGCTCTTTCCAAGACTTTTAGCATGAAAGGATGCTGAATTTTGTCAAATGCTTTTTCAGCATCTAATGAGATGACCATGTGGTTTTTTTCTTTTAGTTTGTTTATGTAGTGGATTACATTGATGGATTTCCGTATATTGAACCATCCCTGCATTCCTGGAATGAAGCCTACTTGATCATGGTGAATGATCGTTTTGATGTGTTCTTGGATTCGGTTGGCAAGAATTTTATTTAGTATTTTTGCATCTATATTCATAAGAGAAATTGGCCTGTAGTTCTCTTTCTTTGTTGGATCTTTTTGTGGTTTAGGTATCAGCGTAATTGTGGTTTCGAAGAATGAGTTGGGCAGTGTCCCTTCTGTCTCTATTTTGTGGAATAGTTTGAAGAGTATTGGTGTTAAGTCTTCTTTGAAGGTCTGGTAGAATTCTGCACTAAAACCATCTGGTCCCGTACTTTTTTTGGTTGGGAGGCTTTCTATAACCCCTTCTATTTCTTTAAGGGTTATGGGACTGTTTAGCTGGTCTACTTGATGCTGATTTAATTTTGGTATTTGGTATCTGTCTAGGAAATTGTCCATTTCCTCCAGATTCTCCAGTTGTTTTGAGTATAGGCCTTTGTAGTAGGATCTGATGATCTTTTGAATTTCCTCTGTTTCTGTTGTTATATCCCCCTTTTCATTTTTAATTTTGTTAATTTGGATACTATCTCTGTGCCCTTTGGTTAGTCTAGCTAAGGGCTTATCTATCTTGTTGATTTTCTCGAAGAACCAGCTCTTGGTTTTGTTGATTCTTTGTATGGTTCTCTTTGTTTCTGCTTGATTGATTTCAGCCCTTAGTTTGATGATTTCCTCTCTTCTACTCCTCCTGGGTGAGTTAGCTTCTTTTTGTTCCAGCGCCTTTAGGTGTGCTGTTAAGTTGCTTGTGTATGCTCTTTCCAGTTTCTTTTTGGAGGCACTCAGGGCTATGAGTTTTCCTCTTAGCACTGCTTTCATTGTATCCCAGAGATTTGGGTAGGTCGTACCTTCATTTTCATTGAAGTCTAAAAAGTCTTTGATTTCTTTCTTTATTTCTTCCTTGACCAGGGTGTCATTGAGTAGAGTATTGTTCAGTTTCCATGTGTATGTGGGCTTTCTGTAGTTCTTCTTGCTATTGAAGACCACTTTTACTCCATAGTGATCCGATAGGAGACATGGGATTAGTTCGGTCTTCTTGTATTTGTTGAGGTCTGTCTTGTGACCAATTATATGATCAATTTTTGAGAAGGTACCGTGCGGTGCTGAGAAAAAGGTATACTCTTTTGTTTTAGGATGGAATGTTCTATATATATCTGTTAAATCCAATTGGTCCAAAGCTTCAATTAGTTTCACTGTGTCCCTGTTTAGTTTCTGCTTTCCTGATCGGTCCATTGAGGAGAGTGGAGTGTTGAAGTCACCTACAATCATTGTGTTAGGTGCGATGTGTGCTTTAAGCTTTAGTAAAGTTTCTTTTACGAATGAGGGTGCCCTTGCATTTGGTGCATAGATGTTCAGTATTGAGAATTCTTCTTGGTGGATTTTCCCTTTGACAAGCAGGAAGTGACCTTCTGTGTCTCTTTTGATGACTTTAGGTTGAAAGTCGATTTTATCTGATATTAGAATGGCTACTCCAGCTTGTTTCCTGGGACCATTTGCTTGTAGAACTGTCTTCCAGCCTTTTACTCTAAGGTGGTGTTTGTCTTTGACACTGAGATGTGTTTCCTGTATGCAGCAAAATGTAGGGTCCTGTTTCCGTATCCAGTCTGTTAGTCTGTGTCTTTTGATTGGGGAATTGAGTCCATTGATATTAAGAGATATTAAGGAATAGTAATTATTACTTCCTGACATTTTGGGAATTGTTATTATTATTTGTATTTGAGTGGTTCTCTTCTTTTGGGTTGGATGAGATGGGGTTTCTATCTTGTTTCTTCTGGGGTGTTGTTTCCCCCCTTGTGTTGGTATTTTTCCCCTATTATCCTTTGTAGGGCTGGGTTTGTAGATAAGTATCTTGCAAATTTGGTTTTGTCGTGGAATATCTTGGTTTCCCCATCTATGGCAATTGAGAGTTTCGCTGGGTATAGTAGTCTTGGCTGAAGTTTGTGTTCTCTTAGGGTCTGCATAAGGTCTGCCCAGGATCTTCTAGCTTTCATGGTCTCAGGTGAGAAGTCTGGTGTAATTCTGATAGGTCTTCCTTTATATGTTACTTGTCCTTTTTCTCTTACTGCCTTTAATATTCTTTCTTTGTTTAGTACATTTGGGGTTTTGACTATTATGTGACGGGAAGTATTTCTGTTCTGGTCCAGTCTATTTGGGGTTCTATAGGCTTCTTGTATATTCATGGGCATCTCTCTCTTTAGGTTGGGGAAATTTTCTTCCATAATTTTGTAGAAGATATTTGCTGGCCCTTTAAGTTGTAGATCTTCATTCTCATCTATCCCTATAATCCTTAGGTTTGGTCTTCTCATTGTGTCCTGGATTTCCTGAATGTTTTGGGTTACCAGCTTTTTGCATTTTGCATTTTCTTTAATTGTTGAATCCATGGTTCCTATGGTATCTTCAGCATCTGAGATTCTGTCTTCTATCTCTTGTATTCTATTGTTGATATTTGCATCTATGACTCCTGATTTCTTCCCAAGGTTTTCTATTTCCAACATTGTCTCCCTTTGCGATTGCTTAGTTGTTTCTACTTCTGTTTTTAGATTTTGTATGGTTTTGCTCAGATCTTTCAGTTGCTTGTTTGTGTTTTCCTGTAATTCTTTAAGGGATTTTTGTGTTTCCTCCTTTATGACTTCTACTCGTTGACCCATGTTCTCTTGTATTTCTTTGGGTGATTTTTGTTTCTCCCCCTTATTGGGATTCACTTTTTGCTCTATATTCTCCTGGATTTCTTTAAGTGATTTTTGTGTCTGCCTTGTATGGGCTTCTAGTTTTTGATCTATTTTCTCCTCTATTACTTTAAGAAATTTATCTAGGTGATCTTCAATCTGCATCTTTACCAGTGATTTTAGATCTGAGTCTTGTTTTTCTGGTGTGTTGAGATATCTGGGATTTAATTGTGTTTGTCTTGCAATGGCTTCTAGCTTTTGATCTATTTTCTCATGTATTACTTTAAGAGATTTATCTAAGTGTTCCTCTATCAGCATCCTGACCAGTGATTTTAGATCTGAGTCTTGTTTTTCTGGTGTTTCGGGGTATCCAATATTTATTGCTGTTGGGGAACTGGGTTCGGATGCCGCCATATTGCCTTGATTTTTGTTAGTAGCGATCTTACGTTTGCCTTTTGCCATCTGGTTAACTCTGGTGTTAGTTGGTCCTGTAGATACTAGCTGGTGCTTGACCCTCCTGTGGGGTTGTAAGGCTATTTCCCAGTGACTGGGATACCTGAATCACTGTCCTGCGGGGGTCTTGCTCACAGATTGCTGACAGGTGGCCTGAGTCCCCCGAGGTCTTAACCTCAGGATATCCCAGGTATTTGGTTCCGCCTGTTGGGCGGCTGCTCTGCACTGCTCCTGCTCAGGGTTCGCTGTCTGATATCCTGTTTCCCCAGGGGTCTTAAAGTTGGGATATCTCAGTTATCTGGTTCCGCCTGCTGGTCCCAAGCTGCTGGGAAGCTGGCTGGGTCCGGTTTCCAGCTTCCCTGCCACTGGCTGGATGGGAGGCTGGTTCGGCCTCCGGCTGGGTCTGGGTACCTGGCACACTGGCTGACTCTGGCTTCCTCACCACCAGCTGGACGGGAAGCTGCAGGCAATATGGCAGCTGCCTGCAGGGAGCTCGGGGTCCGCCCCGCGCGCGAGTGCAGAGTGCACCCGCTATTCTGTGCCCAATTCCCACTCCAGGCCTGAGTCCCCGAAGGTCTTAAGCTCGGGCTGTCTCGGGTACCTGGTTCTGCCGCCGCCGCCGGATGGTTCTGAGCACCTGGCACGCTGGGTGACCCTCCGGCTTCCCCACCACCAGCTGGGCGGGAAGCTGCAGGCAATATGGCAGCTGCCTGCAGGGAGCTCGGGGTCCGCCACGCGAGTGCAGAGTGCACCCGCTATTCTGTGCCCAACTCCCACTCCAGGCCTGAGTCCCCGAAGGTCTTAAGCTTGGGCTGTCTCGGGTACCTGGTTCTGCCGCCGCCGCCGGATGGTTCTGAGCACCTGGCACGCTGGGTGACCCTCCGGCTTCCCCACCGCCAGCTGGGCGGGAAGCTGCAGGCAATATGGCAGCTGCCTGCAGGGAGCTCGGGGTCCGCCCCGCGCGCGAGTGCAGAGTGCACCCGCTATTCTGTGCCCAATTCCCACTCCAGGCCTGAGTCCCCGAAGGTCTTAAGCTCGGGCTGTCTCGGGTACCTGGTTCTGCCGCCGCCGCCGGATGGTTCTGAGCACCTGGCACGCTGGGTGACCCTCCGGCTTCCCCCTTGTGAGTGTTGTTGGAAGTATTATTTCTCATTTATTGACCCGAAGCTTAAAGGAAGTCTACTTTTAGTATTTTCTAGCAAATATCACCGTGTCAGTGTTACTTTAACAAATTCAATGTGTGATTATGGAAATTGAGAGAATAAAAACAATTGCTATTTCATGCATACAGATCACTATTTCAGAATGTTTTAATTTTTTTATTAGTCTATTTCAAGTGTAATTTAACTTGAAAATTTTTGTTATCTTGCATTTATAGTGATATATATATATGTATATGTACATATATATGTACATATATATATCACTTAAGTTTTATGGATCTTAAATAAATGTTTGAAGCACCAGGTGAAAATGCTGTATGTTAGGATTATGCAGATCACAGCAGGAATAGAGAGAAAGCATCCTGATTCTTTTAGACCCTAACTTCTCCCTCCCGCACTCCCCCATCTGTTAATGCATGTGTCTATTCAAACCTCGAAGCACACACTGTTCTTTAAAAGTCTAAATGATAATGAGCACAAGCAAAACTTTAATCACAACGTTTGGAAAAAATCGAAGGTATTTAGTAAGCTTTTTGGATTTTTCTCAAAGTAAAATTTGTGATCTTTATATGTTCGGTGAGTTCTCCAGCTAGCACAGTATTTTATTTTCAGTAAGTGTTAGTCATACATTTCAATTTCCCTGGTTGCTAAACTTAAGTGAAGGCTGATGCCCAGCAGCATTTCAAAAAACGAATGGACTATCATTTCATAGGCTTATCACTTAGATCTCAAATATTTTGTAATTAATTTGATACATTTTGCCATGTTTAATCTATGAAAACTCCTAACTATTTGAACACTTTTAAAGATGTCATCATATTTTGGGACATCGACTTGATACAAAACAGAAGCTGGCTAGGAATGGTGTATAGGAATCAACAGTGGATGGATTATCACTCTGTGACTATACATATCTAAAGATGTAAAGAGTTGAAGAAAACCACAGTGGAATAAATGAATGAAAAATAGTCTTGGCTGCGTGCCCAACCTCAAATAGGTTCGGATAGTTCCAGGCAGACCTCTGTTTAGTTTTTATTTCTGACATCTGTGTATCCTCATATGCCTAACTCAGGACGCTTCATTGGAGTAGGAGAATCCAGAACTCTGAGAGACCCCCCCGCTCTATGTCACTTCCACAGAGCTGAAACCCACAGGTCCAGCAGCCAGCTTTCATTTTGTTATCTCTTGTTCCTGGGGCAACATAGCTGTCCACTTGTTGATCCAGCAATGGAGTCCATTGCCTCCTTGATAGGCGCTTCTGAGTCTCCACTGGGGCTCGATCAGGTACTCTGGATCTACATACAGGAGTCACAGGCAGATCTGAGAGTTAGTATCCAGAAGAGGGCAGTAGGACATAGATCGAAACTCTCTTCGTGAGACTGTAACTAGTAAAGATTGCTTACAGGTATTCACAGATTGACCAAGCCCCCTTTTTACTTTTGGTATTCCATGGACAGCAAGGTGTGGCTAGAAAAGAAACATAATGTTCTCTGAGAATCTGCTAGGTGTCGATCAATAGCTAGGTGTTTTTTCACTGGTAAAAAAAATCACAACAACCCTGAGATGTACGCTTAGTCACATCCATTTATACTGAGGGGAAACAACAACCACAAAGTTCAGAGAGCTTTGCAGTTTGTCTGAGATCACACAGCGAGTAGCAGATACAAGATTAAAATATTCTCGATCAAGATTCAACAACTGACCTTACACTGGACTTATTCATCATTCTTAAATGGTCCTCTGACTTAGACGAAGCTGCTTATTCTGTTTCAAGTATATGGACTTAGTGGGAAAAAGTAGATTTGGGGATGGAAAATATAAAGAGGTAGGAAAGAGATCTTCGGGGGTGGGGAGGAGGCAGTGGAGCCTGGCTGGCAGCGGTTGTTGTATGTCCTTGTTAAGGCAATGCATGGGGAGGACAGGCTCGGCAGCATGGAACCCATTCTCCCTACCTTGAATGGAAGGTCTTGTTTCCTCGGCTCATTACTAATCTAACACAACAGATGTATGACACACAAGTTGTTCTAATTTTAGCTCTCCTTCCTGGAAGTAAATTGATAGTATATGTACACACACACACACACACACACACACACACACTCTTTAAAAAAACAAAACAAAATCTTTCACCCACCGAGATTACCATTTTATACATGAGAATGAGAATGACCAGAGAAAGGAAAGGATAAAAATTTGTGGGTGAAATTATTTTCGTAAACAGTCAATGCTTATATCATGTATGATAACAAGTGAGAGCTGTTGTTCCTTAAAGCAGGGTCAGTTATATAAAAGGTTAACATGGTCAGTGGTATTTAATACAGATTACTGGTGTGCTGAGTTATGGGGAGAACAAAGGTCTGGCTTTGCCATTTGCACAATAGGTCCAATGATGGATATGCAGAATATCTCGTCTCCCATCACTCTAATAGTACCATCACTTTTATCATAAAAGAATTATGTTACTCCATATATGAAAAATGCATTCTTGAACTGCTGTGAATTAGTTTTTAATGTACTGTGACCTTGGATTGCCCTGGGATATTACTGCTAAATGATTACTTCTGAATGCTTTTTGAATAGCTGCATAGTGCAATTAAATGTGCAATACATCATAGATGACATAGCTAAATGCCTCTTCTGGTCAAGAAACCCAAAGAGGTCTTGGGAATGATGGTAATTTTGCATCAGTAGGGATGAGGGAGAAATGAATCTCTTGTTAGTAGTGAAATAAATATGGATTAAAGTAGTTGATAACCTTTTGTGGGGTTAGTCATTGGGAAATACATTCTTGATTAATAACCATAAAGAAAGATGATCACTGATAGACTAGTGTCCTATAATAATGTCAACTGTCCAAAGTTGGGCACATACCATTGTTCTTTCTGAGTGACAAGCTGTCAAATGGGAAGATGGGGAGAGGGTGCTCATTGGAGTGTGTGTGTGTGTGTGTGTGTGTGTGTGTGTGTGTGCATCTCAATGGATAGATAAAAGAATAAAGAATATCCCAGACTCTTCATATGGGCTTATACTGATTTATTATTTTTGTCAGTATGGGGGCCTCATAAATCTTGTACTTTAATCACATCTCTTCTATCAAATTTTTGCACCTTGGGAAATCTTGCCAGAGGAGAAGGTGACAGCGCAGAGTCATGCTGAAGTAGACAGCCTTTACCTATTGGCTAGTGCCCTGAAAGTGATTGGTTATAGACAGGTAGGCAGAGCCTAGCAGTCAGTTTTCCCTATGTTCTGTAGAAAAGCTCCAATTCCATGGCTTCCCTCAGAACTAGTCTTAGCGGGGTCATAGAAGTTGTCATAGGAAGTTGACAGAGCTACTACTTAAAAGAGTTTAACATTCGGGCTACTTGGTGAATGAGCTGGAAGTGTCATCTGAGGGGGAAATAGTTAACGAATACAGAATGTTCTTCACTTTTGTCTGGAAAGATCTTAAAAAAGCGAACCTTAAAGGAATTTGGTGCTGTGAATATAACCATGACTGTGTGCAAGACAAGGCAACACCAGAGATCACACTTAAGTGCATCAACCTAACTGGGACCTGCCCAAGTCCCACGTGAGCCGGACCCACGTGAAGGCTGTGTCTGAGCAGAAGGATACAGTAAGCATCACCTAGAGATCACCTGAAGTTTCGTGGGCTTCATCAAGCCCCATATGGAAAATGAACGTATCTGTAGTCTAGAGGTCCCCATTCCCATCTCTGCCTCCCCAGCTCTATAAATGCTGGTCTCACATGCTGTGCGGAGACATCCCTTTTTCTTATGTTAATGATTTGGGTACCAACCTAAGATGTACCAATATGTGTTTATTATGATACTGGTATAAGTGCAATGATATCTACTTATATTCTCTGGGTGAGCGTTCCAGGATGCTTCTGTGTGCATTGCTACTGCTCTGAGCTGTATTCAGTGTTGATTTTCTAGAGATTTTCATTCTGTGATTATTTATTTATTCGCTGGACATGTGCTTACCACAAATTAGACTAACAGATCTATGAAGCAAGACATTTTGTCTCTCCTAAGCACCTAGCTTCTAGCACAGCGCCTGCCACTTGTCAGGGCACCCGCATATTTCTGGGATAAGTAATGAATAAAAGAAAAATCTTGCTGGGAACTCACGTGCCTCTGAAAATGGAGAAAGGAACCCACAAAGAAGACTAAGGTAGGCTATTTTTAAGTTATTGAATTAAGAGTAAACATTAATTACAAAGGATATAACAAGAGTAAAGACATGCACACACACACACACACACACACACACACACAGAGAGAGAGAGAGAGAGAGAGAGAGAGAGAGAGAGAGAGAGAGAGAGAGAGAAGAAACAAGAATCTACTGCTAGTTTTTCTCTTAGGCCAAATAGGAAGTGGAGAGCTCTCGATGCACACTGGCTATGAGCCAGTTCCCTCCTAAAGCCTTGAGAAGCTCTGTTCCCTCATTCACAGAGCAGCAAGCAGACTGTTAAGACCCTGAGAATTCTCACCAGAACACATCCTAAGTCCCTAACTCACCCCGGTGCTCTGCAGGTGGCCTGCCTCTTCCACATCTGGATCCTTTTCCTGGCAACGGGAGAGGAAGCTTTTCAATGTGTCAATCTAACCACACTTTACCATCTGAGGCAGGGGGTTGGCTGTCGGAAAGGATCTCAGTTTTGGGTGTGCTGCTCTTTCTTGTCTCTATCCTGTATTGGTTGCTGGATCTAGTGCCTCACCCCATCTGTCCGGGGCAGACAGGCAAGCCAGAGATAACTATGATTTTATAATGCTCACACATTCCTCTTTTGTCCACAAGATCAACTTTATGTTTCAGTTCATGCCAACTGCCTCTCTCTCTCTCTCTCTCTCTCTCTCTCTCTCTCTCTCTCTCTCTCTCTCTCTCTGTCTCTCTCCCTCTTCCCATGTAGGCACAAAGATGTATCTCTCCCTTTTTGATGCATCGCTGGAACCCATGGTAGCCCATCTTCTGTGGATACATAGCTCTGTTCTATGCTTTGATCAGAAACTGAAGCCCACAGGGGCTCTGAGCCTCTGTTGCACGTGCTTCTTGTCTGTGAGGACTGATCAGTGAGCATGGCTGGAGACGATGGCTTACTCACTGACTTAGAGCCTCCTTAACTGGGCTTTGGAGCTTATGAGGGTGGATGGCCAAGGGAAGGGCCAGGGTTGGCTTATTAGTTCCTCGTCATGTGTTTGCTTTATTCCGTGCTAAAGTCAAAGCAAAACTGAGCCACAGGAGAAAAAAGGAGAATGTTTGTTTGCTTGGGCAGAGGGTGTGTCACCTAGACTTTGAAGGTATCTTTCTTCTCCTCTGAGATCTCCTATTTCTCTAGAGACACAATGCTATTATATAAGTATATGTGCTCTGGTCTTGGTTGGCGGTGTCAGGCAGCGTAGGTTAAGTTATCCCGCAGTAACAAATAGCTTTAATTCCTTGGTGACTTCTGACGGAAGCTGATTGCTCGCTCACGTCATGCCCATCACAAGTTGACCACAGCTGTGGCTCGCCCGGCTTAGGCCGACAGAAAGCAGCCTTCTCTCCCTTCTCTCTGGAATCCTGGGGGCCTCTTGGAAAAGACATAATCGTGGCGATTTCCCATCTGGTTTTAATGCTCCTGCTTACAGTCATTCCTTCTGCCTATATGTCATTAGCAAAACAAGTCATAAGACGGATGGAAGCAAACACTGAACAATACTCCAGCTCATCACATTTCCTACTAGATCAGAAGCTCCTGGAAGGCAGCAGGTTATGCCTTCTCTGATGGCCACCCCAATGTCTCACCAGAGAGTATTATGTGTGTTTAAAAAAATTAAAGAAGTGGTCAACTAGAGAGATCACCGAGGCTTACTTAGATTAACGCACCACTCACTCATCTCCTGGTTCCATTTGTGTGCTGCTAATTACCTCAGAGTACTTACTATATTTTCTAATATAATATTTAACGCTTGATATTAATTTGAATGTATTAGGTAGTTGCTTGCAGGGGGTCGACTTCATCAACATGCATGTATCTTTTTTCTCTAACTAGTCCAGGAAGGAATTTCTTTTATTTGTGGAGGAAACAGTGACTATGTATGCTTGGCAGTCACTCTCATACCTGCGTCCTTGGCAAAGCCTATAGTCAAAGTCCTTTATGACTTGGTGCCATGCGAGGCTTCTGCCAGTTATCTCTTGCTCCTTGTGCCGAGGTCATGTGGTAGGTCTCCCTTTCCGTGGGTGCACCACCATGCTTTCTCACCATGTTAGGTCTGTTTGAGCCGTTATCACAAGAATCCTGGATGCTGAGTAGCTTAAGCTACTGTGTAGTCCAAGACCAGAGTGCCAACAGGCTTAGTGTCTGAGGAGAGCCCACATCCCCATTCTTAGGAAGCTTTCCTCTTGTGATGGGAAAAAGGCGTCTCCTTATAGGGACACCTCTAGGTGCTGCGGTCTCTGACTTCTCAGAGCTCCATCTCCCAACACAAACTCCTTGGGAGTAAGAATGTCAGTATATGGGTTTTGGGGCACGGCACAAACACTGTAGCAGGAGCACCTTCTTGTCTTCTTTCTGGTTGTTCCCTCGTGGAACCACCATGCAGCTGCATGAATACGCTTTCTACCCAGTTTTCACAGCTTCTCCCTGTCTTCCCCAGTCAATATCCAAATTTTGCACCCTTTTAGTTGTTCTTACAGGGGTCCACTTGCTTTATCTTGTCAAGCAGGTTAGGATTTCAGGTTCCCTTCAGTTAGAACTGAATTTAGCTTGAGACCTGCCACTGGGCCACTTCTCAAAAGTCCTGTGCATCTCTTACCTGCTGAGTCTTAGCAGTGTCCTTTTTGAAGTGCCTCACGGGGGCTCTTCATCTATGACGGGATTTATGTCCTTGGCAGTTATTACCTTATGGGGCTACATGCTTACCTGGTAGGCCTTCTTCCCCTCCCTCCTTCCTCCCCCCCTCTCTCTGTGTGTATGTGTGTGTGTTTGTATACATTTGTCTATATGGCACATATATACTTTTGCACATGTGTGGAGGTCAGAGGTCAAACTCAAATGTTGGTCCTCAGCCATCTTTTCCCTTTAGTTTGAGAAAGACTGTTTTGGAGTCAATACAATTTCTCTTTTCATAATCCACAAATAAAATAACAGCTTATTTTAAAACGTTGTATTCATGTAACAATCTGTAAAGTGACTTCCTTAAATCAAGCTAAGTATCTTAAGCTGAGAGTGCAGTCACAAATGTTCTTAGGGGTTTAAACTTCCTACCTGGATACATAGGCAGTGGCTGAAACATCAGAGGGGAGGAAGCCAGGTCTAATCGGAGGGGAGTTGAGTCCTTGGTCGAGCCTTCCAGTGGAAATGATCTTGTCTTGTGTTAAATGTCTTAGCAGATCATGGCATTTCTTTCTATCCTATGTATTCATTTCTGTTGCCAGTGTAAAAACTTAGCAAAAATTTAGTGGCTTATAATAGAACAATTGTGTTCTCCCAAAATTCTGGCAGACAGGTGCCTGGAACGGAACTCAAGGGGTTAAAGTAGGATGCTGGCTAGCAGAGCTGGCCTTCCTTAGACTCCCAGACTCCCGAGAGCAGACAGGTTACTCAGGGTCAGAGGCTCCTGGCTGCACCCTCCAACTGTGCATCTGCGGACATGTGACCGTCTCCCTCTACCGTGTTCAAATTTCAGCTTTCCTAGAAGAGAATTTGAGGTTATACTTGGGTGCTACCAGGATGATCTAGGATAATCTCTTGACTCAAAAAACTGTAAATTCTATCACATCTCCAAAGTCCCCCTGCCACACGTATTATGTTCACACATTTCACAAATGAAGACGAGGGCAATAGTGTATAGCATTAATAGGCCCATCACAGTTTGTATTTTAAAATGTAGTCTATTGCTCAGACCAAAAGAAAAATAGGAAATTTTTAAAAGACTATCTACGTGGGGGTGTATTGCTAATACGGGCCCTTCGAATTTTGTGTGACTTTGGAGTGGGTGAACTCCCATAGCACTCATTTCTTCTTATCCAAAATGGATTTCTGTGGACTCGATGGTATAATCAAGCATTAAAATCGTCCCTCCACCATAACCTGGCATCACCACATGATCCTAGGGCATCAGGTGACACTGTAAACCTCGGAAATGACTATAGCTAGTGGACGTGACTCTGTCAATTGAAATAGAAAGTTCATCTCTTCTTACTCAATCTCTGTATCTTTCTTCATAATTCTAGGTAGGGAACAGTTTCAACTTTGACTTTGATCTTTCTTAATTTTATGAGTTACAGTAAAACCCCTGAGCGTCATTATATTTTATGGAGTTTTGTGCTAATATCAAAATGCATTCCCTCAGAAATGCATTTTTATCTTCTACTGTAAAGCTTGAGGTCCCTCTTTTCACACATATTTATTTAGTTCTTATGCTAATTTCAGTTCTTATCTTTACAATTGATATTATTATTATTGTTATTATTATTATTATGTGTATTGACTGAGTTGAATGTCTCATTCTCAAGGGATTGATGTCAGAGTTATATAATAGAGGAACAATGGTTGAATGTTACTCATTTTAAAAGTGAAATTATAAATCAATTACAGTGGTGGCTAAACCCCCTTCATGACACGCCACAATTTACTCCCAATGACATTTAAACCTATCTCACATGCTGAACAATCTGTAATAAATTATGATTTTTTTCTGCCTCTGAAATGAAGCTATAATTATGACAGTTGAATTCTTGTTCTAGGAAATAAGGTGGCATTTAATTCCTTGAGAACAAATGACACTCACAAAAGAACAGTTAATTATTCTCAGCTGCAGAGGAAGGGAGGAGGGGAGAGAAAAATTATGAAAAAGAACATGGGTAGTACTCTGTGAAATATCTATTAACCAATGCTTAACTCAGTGAACTGCAGCTGAACTTCTGAGGCTATCCTGAGCCCCAGGTAACCGCTTCTAGAAAATCAGCCCTCAACAAAGCACAGATAGGGAGGGACTGGGAAGCGTGGGCAAACATTCTCTTGTCTTTGCAGATGATAATACAGCGGCTCCCACAGTCAATCCAGTCAATCGTTGCTTCTGAGAATGGAGACAAGTCACCCTAACTTGGTCAAATCAGACTCTGGGGCGGGGATGGTATCATTATAGCTGTCCAAACTCAGGTCCTTAGTGGCCACAGTCCTCCAATCCTATATTGTAAATAAAGCAAAAGCAAGCATCCTGCCCCCAGAATTTGTTGTTGTTTGTTTGTTTTTAGTTTAAACAGCAGCGATGCTTCCATTGGCTTCTCTCTGCTAGCCCTTTCCTGTTCATTCTGGCAAGAAGCCCTGATGCAATTGACTCTGCCAGCAAATCGGAGGCCACTCCTCGGAGCGTCCCCGGACACCATCAGCTGCGGGGTAGCAGCCTGCTATTAGAGACGCCTCTTTCTCTTCCATCCCTTTCTTCCTTGGGAGGAACAGATACTACAGAGAAGGGCCCTGCTGAGTGGAATTCCCCATTTTGACTGCAATTAGGGATTGTGACTTGATTGATTCGGGGGGCTCTCTGAAATGTAGCAGGATCAACACAGTTGCACACAAAACAAGGCATAATCCACTGGGTTAAATTAACGTTAAATCAGAGATGATTGGATTAATTGCTATTACATTTTATCTGCTGTGCACATGTGCTGTTGGCAGGGTTTCAGAGCCTTTTTAAAATTAGCTTAGAACGGGATGGAAATGGTACAGGTGCAAATGATCTGTGCACTGGGTCTTTCAAGTGCTCACTGGGCTCATACGAAGGTGCATTTTTTTTTTTCCAAATCATATTTTGGATGTGATTTACAAAAACTGCACTGAGAATAAACTTGGCATCTACGGTACAGAAACCGTAGATGTGTTAAATGGCAAAAGGACCCTGTTAGTGAGGAGATAATTTGGTAAATGGATCGCCTTCAAATTGGTGGCCTTGGCACTGTCTGTTTGCTATGTTGTCATGATTTTCGGCCCTTGTGGGAGCCTTTGGGGTTCTGGAGAGTAATGCAGCAGAACGCTTTTAGTGTAGTGTTTCATGCCGACACCCGTCCCTCCAGAGCTGCTCCTTTTCAGCCGTTTTTTTTTTTTTTTTTTTTTTTTTTTTTTTTTTTTTTTAAGAGCAAAGCCTGCACACAGCACCGAAAAGGATGGCTTTGCCTAGAGGAAGTCGTGTGAACTCCGAGGCTGAAAGCGCCACGGGGTGACCCGCTCAGGGGCAAGGAGTGGGGAATAATCAGAGGGTGAGGCCTTTGGAGACCGCATGTCCCATCAGCCTGCAGCTCTGGCCCAGTGCTCGGTGAACATGGAAAAACCTATTAAGGCCACTCAAGGGAAAGGTTATGTTTTCTCTGCTTTGGGAAGCCGATGGAATCAACACCTCCTTTTAAAGACAGTTTGCACACTCGCACTAAGAATAGGTGCTGTGGGAGGAGACAAAGACGTCACGCTGGGCTGATCGCATTTTGAATAAATATTTCATCTTCTTGTCCTGAACCCTTTGGACTGCGTGCAATCCCAGACTCAGGAGAGCAGGCAGTGGGTATCTTCTGCTGACAAATGTCCCTCTGCAGGGCCTTTGCCTAACCCATGCTTGCTTTTGTCTGCTCCCCCTCTTGGCGTTTCCATTTTCTTCCCTGCCTTCCTCTACCCAGCTGCCGCCCTGTTCTGACTAGCTACCTCCTCTCACCTTTGCTTCGCGTCTCTGCTCGCCTCTTCCCTTTCAATTCCCAGCATCAGCCTCTGTGAACTCTTGTTTCCCAGTCTCCATTGAATCCAAGGCGTTTCATCCCTACAAACATCTAAACACAACAGATAATGGGGAACTGCCCACATAAAATTATTTCAATGTATTAGTAACATATGCTTTACCCCTTTATTAATTAATTTTAAAAAAGTAGCATGCATAAGATTGAGTTCACATGACACTAGCAAGAAAAGAAAATGTCCTTCCCCTCTGTTACCCTTTGGGGTCCAGTTCCCCCGTTCGGAGATAATCATTGCTGCTAACTTGTAATTTTTTACCTGTCATTTCCAAGATACACATAGAATGCTTAGGCAAAACACATATGCTCATGTGCATGGCTTTTATTTCTAAATGCCAATGAAATGACCATCTGCTTAGCATCCTGTTCTGTGTTGCTGGCTCTTGCAGAGATGTGTGTTGGAGACTGTCCCATATCAGGATGCAAGGACTTGCTGCTTCCGTCCGTCTCTTAGAAGTTTCTACTGCATTCCTGGGTGTGTTGTCATTTGCCACACATCTGTAGGTGTTCACACAGTTTCCTGTCGTTTGCTTTAACAAACAATGCTTGAAACCAATTATTTCTTATTTACTTTGTTTGCTTTGTTTGTTGTATATGGGTGTTTTGCCTGCTTGTATGTCTGTGTATTCCTGATGGGCCTTGTGCCCCTGGAGACCAGAAGAAGGGAGGGGGAGTCCAGTGAAGGACCCCCTGGAATTGGAGATGTTATGAGCTGTCATGTGGGTGCTGGGAATAAAAATCCAGGCCCTCTGAAAGCGCAGTCTATGCTCTTAACTGCCGAGCCCGCTCTCCGGCCATTGTCTTAGTTTGTAAAGGATCTTTATATTTCATTGCATTTTTTACCTGTGTCTTTAAGACTACTTGAAAAATAATACTTTATTGTGATCTTGTGTCTTGTCACATTCCCTAGTTAGTTCCTAATACTGGTGATTTGTTATGTATTTTGCTTTTATTTTTACCATTTTTAAAATATCTTTCTAGTCCCTTACTTTTATCCCCTTTAGGACTGTTTTACTTTTATTTCTCTAACTACGTAGAAAGAGTGCCCAATTTTTTTTATTTTTAGCCTTTCTCCAGTTATCATGGCTACTATACATTTTCCTCTGAGAAATGGGCTAGCCACAGCCTTCGGTATTTTCACTGTGGTCAGTTAATCAAAATGAGCAGACTGCTTATTAATTTGTACACATGTGGAGAGACATTATAGTCATCTTTTTGTTAGAGATGTATAAGCTTTACTTTTTTAAAAACTATTTTATTTATTTACCTTCCAGTCATTGCCACCCCGCCTTGTCCCCCCTCACAGACCTGCATCCCATTTCTTCCCGTTGCCCCCAGGAGGGTGCTCCCCCCCACCAGGCCTCCCCCTACCCTGGGGCCACAAGTCTCTCAGGGCTAATGCATGTCTCCTCCCACTGAGGCTAGACCTCTGTTCTATATGTACCAGGGGCCTCGGACCCCCTCATGTATGTGTACGCTCCCCATTGGTGGCTGAGCCTCTGGGAGCTCCTTGTGGTCCCAGTTAGTTGAGACTGCTGGTTTTCCTATGGGGTTACCTTTCCCTTCGGCTTCTTCCATCCCCCCCTAATTCAACCATAGGGGTCCAATGGTTGGGTGTAAGTATCTGCATCTTCTCAGTCAGCTGCTGATAGGGTCTCTCAGAGGACAGCCATGCCAGGCTCCCATCTGTAAGAACATCATGGCATCAGTAATAGTGTCAGGCCTTGGTGTTTCCCCCCACCCCCACCCCCATCGAGAAAGATCCCAAATTTGACCAGCCATTGGACCACCTTTCCTTCAGTCTCTTCTCCATTTTTGTCCGTGCAGTTCTCTGAGACAGGAACAATTCCGGGTCAGAAATTTTGACTGTGGTTAGTAACCCCAGCCCTCCACTTGATGCCCTATCTTTCTACTGGAGGTAAACTCTTCAAAGTTCCTCTCCCCACTGTTGGGATTTCACCTAAGGTCACTCCTATTGAGTCCTGAGAGTCTCTTCCCTCCTGGGTCTCTGGTACTTCTTTTTCTTCTTCTTCTTCTTCTTCTTCTTCTTCTTCTTCTTCTTCTTCTTCTTCTTCTTCTTCTTCTTCTTCTTCTTCTTCTTCTTTTTTTGGATTTTCGAGACAGGGTTTCTCTGTGTAGTCCTGGCTGTCCTGGAACTCACTCTGAAGACCAGGCTGGCCTCGAACTCAGAAATCCACCTGCCTCTGCCTCCCAAGTGCTGGGATTAAAGGCGTGTGCCACCACCGCCTGGCTTCTCTGGTACTTTCTAGAGGCTCTCCGTCCCTCCCCTCTCTTCCCCCAGGCTTATTTCCCTTCATTCTCCTGTCACTCTGGGCTTATCTCCTGTCCCCCCCATACTTGATCCTGTTCTCCTTTTACCCCTTCTCCCCTCCTCACCCAGGTCACTCCCCCACTCTGCCTCCTGTGATTATTTTCTTCCCCCATCTAAGTGGCATTGAGGCATCCTCACTTACGCTTAATTAAACCATGATTGGAGAGCATATTTTTTTTTTTTTTGGATTGCATTTTTTTTTATTTTCTATATTCTATGTTTACATTCCAAAGGCTTTCCCCTTTCCCAGTTCCCACCCACCATAGTTCCCATAGTTCCTCTCCCCCCAACTATTCCCCAATCATTCCCCCTCCCCCCTCGGTTTCTTTACTAAACTGGATGCAATCTTTACATGCCCAGGGTCCTCTCCTTTCTTCTTCTTGGGAATCATTTGACTTGCTATTTGTGTCTTGAGTATTTAGTGCTTCTGGGCTCATTAATATCCACTTATCAGTGATTGCATTTCATGTGCATTCTTTTGTGATTGGGTTAGCTCACTCAGGATGATATTTTCCAGGTCTAACCATTTACCTACAAATTGCATTTATTCATTATTTTTAATTGCTGAGTAGTATTCCATTGTATAAATATACCACATTTTCTGTATCCATTCCTCCTTTGAGGGATATTTGGGCTCCTTCCAATTTCTGGCTATTATAAACAAGGCTGCTATAAACATAGTGGAGCATGTGTCTTTATTGCATGCAGGGGAATCCTCTGGGTATATGCCCAGGAGTGGTATGCCAGGGTCCTCTGGAAGTGACATGCCCAATTTTCTGAGGATCTGCCAAACTGATTTCCAGAGCGGTTTTACCATTTTGCAATCCCACCAACAGTGGAGGAGTGTTCCTCTTTCTCCACATCCTCGACAGCACTTGTTGTCTCTTGAGTTTTTAATCTTAGCCATTCTGACTGGTGTGAGGTGGAATCTCAGGGTTGTTTTGATTTGCATTTCCCTGATGACTAATGATGTTGAACATCTTTTAAGGTGTTTCTCGGCCATCCGAATTTCTTCTGGTGAAAATTCTTTGTTTAGCTCTGTGCCCCATTTTTTGATAGGGTTATTTGGTTCTTTGCAGTCTAACTTCTTGAGTTCTTTGTATATATTGGATATTAGCCCTCTGTCGGATGTGGGGTTGGTGAAGATCTTTTCCCACTTTGTTGGTTGCCGTTTTGTCCTTCTGACAGTGTCCTTTGCTTTGCAGAAACTTTGTAATTTTATGAAGTCCCATTTGTCGATTCTTGATCTTAGAGCATAAGGTATTGGTGTTCTGTTCAGGTTCCTGGAGAGCATATTTTGATGGTTTTAAATCCCTTGAAATTCATTATGTTTCCTTTGATGGCTCAGTGTATGGCTACATTCTGTGGGTGCTGTGTGTTCTGCAGATGTTGGCTACTGTTCTCTACAAGACAGTTAACTTTCATCTGTCAGTTATGAGGTGTAAGCCCTGGTGCTTCCTGGCCTTTCCTTGACTTCTCTCATTTAAGAAGCATTGTGAGAGTTACCCCTGTGATCCTGCTATGATTATTGGCCTTTCTCCTTCTCCATACAAAGGTTCTGTGTTTCTAGCTAGCTTATTATGTCTCTGTTTATAGTTATGCTTATTGCTAACATTACCTGATGTTAGTATGGCTTACAAGAACTTTTTCTTTAAATTAAGGTTTGCATGTTGTGTGTTTATCTTTTTCTTTTCAAATTTTTGTTGTCTTTTTTTATATGCTTTACTAACAAACAGCATATATAATGCTTTGGTTGGAGCATACAATTACTGCCGTAATTTTGATTTAAATCTATAATTTCATCGTTTTCCTAACCTCCTTTGAGGTTCTACTTTGGCACCTTTCTTGCCTCTTCCTATCCTGTCTTAATCTTCTCAGACTCTCTAGCATATACTTGGACGCTATACCATTGTTGACACATTCCAGGGCCAGCCAAGAGACCCTTGTGGTTGGGGTTAGTTGAGCATATGAGAGCATTGTAGATGGCATCAGAGTTGTAGTGAGGATTACAATGAAGCGGCAATGAGGAAGTAGAGTGACGTCACTAAGACCTTATGCAAGGATTTTGGCTCATTGGTGCAGCATGAAACTCAAGAGACACTGTGGCGGTTGAATATTAACTCTATCTTCATACTACTTATTATTTTTTCTGAAGGTTTGCTGTAGGTCAGACACAGTATTAAGCATTTCATCTTGCAGGTTTTATCTGATAATAGACATAAGATGATCTACCCAGGTTAACGAGCTTATTCAAACGCACAGCGTGTATGTAGCAAAGGCAGTAGTTAAGTACAAGTGGTTCCCTTAGCTACTGGTGCACATTCCTGACTCTCCCTGTTAACTGGGAAATAATATCCAGTCTACCAGAGAGCTCCAGGTCTGAGTTCTATGCCTCATGTGCTTCTGATTCCTCTTCTTTTAGTACACAGCACCAGCGAAAGACCCCAAGCCACTTATTTGGTGTTCCATGTGGATCGCTTACCTATTGTAGGTTTTACTTGATGCCTAATTGCACAACTAAGTCTGGACATCGTTTTTGTGTTTATGTAGTATTGGTCCACAGAAAAGAGGAGAACACTACAAACTTATTGTTGCATGACTTTTCTTGAGGAGATGTCAATAAATGTCTATTCATCCATATAGAGCGACAGCAATAGACCAAGGGATTGATTCTTCTCAATATTTGCTTGAGGAATCAATTATGGTTATTTAAAGAAGCATGGGTGAGTTATAGACATCTGCACTCTAAAGATGAGTCCCCTTCTCAGGTTAATTGTTTACCTTATAAATCCTCAGTGAGGAAGGAGCTTGAGTGTTCTCCCATGGAATTTCTGCTAGGCCTTACTTTCTTCAATGCTAGAGGGCCCAATCTTGTGAAGGCCTTGTGTGGGCAATTGTAGCAGCTCTGTTTTCAAGGCAGAAATGGCCTTGTTCTGGTGAGGTTTTCCTCAGCTTGATACAAACTAGTGTCATTTGAGAAGAGGGATCCTCAACTGAGAAGATGCTTCTATTAGACTGACCTATAGTAGTCTGTGGGGCATTTTCTTCATTAATAATTGGTGTTGGAGGGCAGACAATGGTATGTGGTGACGACTGTTGATCAGGTGATCCTGGGCTATATAAGAAAGCAAGCTGAATAAGCTACGAGCAGCAATCCAGTAAGCAGCATCCCTCCACAGCCTCTGCTTCGGTGCCTGTCTCCAGGTGTCTACCTTGAGCTCTTGTCCTGACTTCACTACGTGATGGATTATGACCTAGTAGCAGAAAGATAAACTAACTTTTATCTACAAGTTGCTGTTGACCAGGCTGTTTATCACAGCAATAGAAAGTGAAGGAGGACAGGTACTCTCCTGTGTAATGCTAGTCCTGAGGAATAGAGTTTCACAGTAATTGTACAGAGCCTCTTGTCTACATCAGTGACTCAGTCTGCTTCTCTTTTACCTTGTGTATTACAGTGAAAAAAAAATGAGTAGCAGATATGAGGAAAACATGTTCCCACTACAATCTAGAATTATGCTTGTGATGTCATTTGTGTGCAGCACACATATTCTTCAGCTTATCATCTTTATATTCATGACTGATCAACTCTTGTCAGAAGGAGGGATGTTAGTTAGCTCAACCCCGGTGGAACAATCGAGAGGCCGGCTAATTTATTTTATTTTGTAGACAATTTGCCAGAAAGCTGAAGATTTATTGATGCAAGGTAAAATATTAGCTGGCAGGTAAAAATCAGCCCTTTAATGAATGTGATTAGGACGCCAGCTGGGGTGGACTGCAGTGTTTGCAACATCAGTAGACTTAATAGACCTTAAAACATTTGGGGAATCAATTAAAAGTCTTCTTTGGGATTGAAAAACAATGTATGCTCATGTGCTTAACTTGAAAATGAGCATATGGAGAAGAAATGGCCACACCTTCTGTTGGAAAGACATTTCAAGAGCCTCAGAATGTCCTGTCTGTTTCTTGATCCAGCCAGCTTTGGCCGGAAACCCCGGGAGTATGATTAGCGGGCATCTTGGATCGTGGACTTTGGTCTGTGCTTCCAAGAATTAAGCAAGAGGATTGTGTGTCCTGGCCATGTTCCCAAAGGTCTGCAACCTTGTTAACCTTTGAAAAGAGCCAGCTTCCCACCAGGATGCAAGCATACAAGAAAGCGGTAGATTCTGAAGCGTGTCCTTCTCTAACAGGTCACCCCAAAGACCTTGAATACCTTCAGGCCCAAAGGTTTGAGCTGAATCACGTGTATATATATCCTTGGGAGGAATTAATTGGCCTCTGCATCATCTCCAACCACATAGATATTATCTAGCAGTTCTCAAACTAGATTAATTAACCTCCATTTCCCCCACTAACAAACAAATTAAACACAATTTATAATGCTGGACCTTTATCCTGTTTCCTCTAGAGAAGAGTCAAGAAACGTCTCTATTCTACTCATAATTGCTCTGTACACAAACTTGAAACTTTCCCTTTAAGTAAGCAGAAAGTAGAAGCATAAAATAAACTGGTGTAAAAAAAAATAAAATGGCATGTGTAGGGTGTTAAGTTCAAGCTATGATCCTCTAGGATACTTATTTTAATTCAGAAGGTAGACTCATGCTCAGAAAGCATTCACTTGCTCATATGTTAACTGCATCTCACACACATTCCGTACAACTGTGTTAATCAGGGTACAGAACTGATAGAATGGATATATATTACAAAGGAAGCTTAATATATTGGATTGGCTTAAATGAAACAGACCCGGTAGAACATCCATTAATGGATGTCTGCATGCTTGTGGGTTTAAGCACCTGGTTCTACCCAGTCTGTGAGGCTGAATGTCTTAGCAGTCCCAATCTGGAGACGAAGACCTGAGGACTCCTGGAGAGCCACTGGTCTTCAGTCCTTGTTCAAAAGCTGAATGAAAAAGCAGGTCTCTGATGCCAGTAAAGGACAGTCCCAGCAGTGACAGAGTCAGAGTAGACGCACTCATTAGCAAGGAGAGAAGACAAGCAGAAGACTCTAGACATTGGGCCTCCTTTGGAAGAGCTCTTTTTCTTAAACCTCATCCTGTCTGGGTTCCCAGTGGGAAGGGCTGCCAATTCTGGAGGCAGGCTTCCCCAGTCAGTTAATCTACCTAAGAAACACTCTCACAGAGCAGCCCTCTGGGGCATGTCTCTTAGTGATGTCCTTTTGCTTGTCTACCAAGATTTACCATCATACAATTTTGTTTCTTATGATAAGTAAGAGCCTGGGTGGAGCCAGAGATTCCGGTGAGAACTACAGTTTTGGGGCAGAGGAGCTGAGGATCTCTCAAACTGTAAAACTTCCTTATTGTCCATGGAATTCTCCACTCTAATGCCAGTCCTTGACCTCAGCATTCAGGGACAGTCCTGATCTCACATCTGACTGTTCTTCCTTTGGGCAGGAGCAAGTGGGGTTGTTTCAGAGAGAGAGCCCAGGCTAGAGTCTGAATTCACCTTCTGGACCACGCTCTGAGATTCTTGGGACCTATGGAAATTCTACTTAGACCTGTCATCTAGCATCCTAGTTTGTCCCTGTGGGCTTTGGTGCCAGGGTTATGCATACTCAAAGATAAAAGAGGTGGGTGGATACTACAGACTAGGAATTGAACCCTGGGATCCAGCTGAGCTTAGACCTGTGGGATGCCCTCCTATAAATATGTGCCCAGGCTTCTCCAGCTCTCCAGAAGCAGCAGGGGGATTCTCAATATTATCCCACCTCTCCTCCTGAGTCAGGAACGCAGTTCCTCTTTTAATAGTGCCTGTGGCTCTTTCTTGTCGAATGTTCCTTTTATGGCAATGTCCTCTCACCAGGCAAGACCCGATTGTCATAAGTCACTTCCATTTCTCCCAGAGGCTTCTGCTGTCTTATGTGGGTCTAATCACTGGCGCTTGCCGTGATGGATGGTTCAGGTAGAAGAGGACGAGGTCGTCATTCCCCCGTGCATGACTGGTTGCTGGTAGCAGAGGGAGAGAAACACACAGATACACACTGCAATGAACGCCATGGAACGGCAGAATCCGAAAGCTGAATGGTCTCCGGAGGTCCACAATTTTGACCAAATTAACCATTTGACAATTCCTCAACAAAGAAGGCATTCCTTGTGGACAGCACACTGAGAGAATAAATTCTTTTCTTTCAGGCAGAAGTTGAAGAGTTAACACATAAATATCTCATCCAATAGTCCAGATCCTCATCTGGGGACGAGAAGGGACATGCAGGCAGAAAGAGATAAATCTCACTAATTCAGAAAAAAAAAAAGGACCGATTTGAGAGCAAGGAAAGTCCATGCATTTAAAATGTGGAAGATTTTGTACTAAACTGCCATGGCTGGGAGAACGTTCCACCAACTACCTGTGTGATCTACATATCATCTCGGATAGTTTCCTAACTACTTTCACATTCAGACTCGTCATTTGCTAAATCATTATGCTGTCAGCCCAGTACCTCATGAGGTATTTGTGAATATGAACTGACACAGCGAGCATGCATTGTGTGCTGGAAAAGTGGTTTATACTGATTATCCACAAGTATCTCTCAAGTTCAGTTTGTATCTAGGATCCAGAGTCTGTCAGGACAAGTAAATATGTGGGTAACTTCACATTTTTTCCCTGTAACTTATTGCTGTCAGAATGGAAAATTTGCTGTCTATATAAAAATAATATTCATGTACTTCTGCTAGCGGTTTATATCGATTTTATTTCATTTTGTTGATCGAGACTTCCATGTACTGTGGTAAAGTAGGAAGCATATACCAAGGAAAGGCAAGGACAAGACAATGTGTCCTACAAGGAGGACTGGTTCTAGAAAACCAGAGTAACTTAAGGCTAGAACAAGGAGCTTGACATCACCCGGCTGTAATGTGTCTTGGGCATCAGCATGGCATCACCCAGCTGTCATGGACCTTGGATATCAGAGCACTTAGCTTGTTGGAACCTCTGGTTCCTTCAGTAAACATATGATATTTAAATATATTTTAAACAGTCTTTGGCAGAATGTTTTGAATAGCATAATTTCCAAGACCTCTTGCAGCTCTAACCTGTGGGTTCCCGAGTCTGTTGTGCATGCCCCTCTGCTCTCCTTCTTTTGTGTTTTAGAATGGTGTATGAGAAAGGCGAGCACAGTCAGAGCCAAAGTCACCAAAACAACCAAGTTTGAAATCGGCTATTCATTCAACAGTTGAAATCGGCTATTCATTCAACGGTTGTTTTTAAACATCAACTGTATGTTAACTCAAAGTGATGGGGTCAGAGGGGGAAAACTAGACAGACAAGAGGGTGAGCTCCCTGCCCGGTAGCAAAGTGGGTGAATACGTGGACGAGGAAGAAAGCTGGAATAGCCACATGTTATATAGATTGCAAAAGTACTTTACAAAATTAATCAGGCATTTTCACCAGCCAAATCCCAAGAAAACATAGGGCAGTATCCTTTACTACCAGGGTTAAGCTTTCATCTGCATCTTGATCAGCTCCACTGATGGGAAAAGGGTCCTGTACAAGAGGGAACTAATAGAACATCACCAAGGCTTACCAGTTCCGCAGACTAAGATAAACAAGCAAACAGCAGAGAGAACAAACAGTCCGTGCTTAGAGGTCATCAGTAAATAAGGCAGAGGACTTGCAAGTGGAATGCTAGGACTCACACACTGGGTCAGACAGAGCATCATCTGGGACTACAGAGGCCGCTGGATTCCTGAAGCTCAGGCCTTAGCCAGCCTTGCTGCAGTTGTGATGGGCCATGGTGGTCCAGGTCCTGGCTCCTTGCTCTGCTCTATTTCTGTTTTAAATTCCAGGGTTTCCTTTGCCTTGATCCGGTGTTGTCAGAAATCCTATGCTTATGCATCTTTGTTACAGCAATTTTCCTTGACAAAAAATGAAGCAATACAAAGAGGAGGGTAGAGATCACTGGCGTGTTCTACAGGAGGGTAGAGATCACTGGCATGTTCTACAGGAGGGTACAGATCACTGGCGTGTTCTACAGGAGCACAGACAGGGTGAAGATCGGGAGGCCAGAGGATGCAGAAGAATGAGGAGCCTTCTAAGATTCACCACCGAGGGGTCAAAAGGCAAGGGTGGGACAAGCCGGGGAACATGGGGATTCATCTCATGAGAGGGGACACTAAACAGCAATGGTGAACTTTGGAGAAAGAAACAGTGAGGCCTCACCACTGCTCAGAGCAGGATGACTGAACACCGCTCGTGATTTATATGTGAACAGCCTTTTAATCAGATACCAGAATGATGAAAGGAGCCTATCAGGGCACTACTTGAGTTTACTAGTGTGTTTGAGCTGCACTGCCTTTTCTTCTTAAAGGCAAGCTTACTGCTATGCCTTCTTACTTGGCAGTTCCACTGTCAGACTTGGATGATTTGCTGACATTTTAGCACCAGCTACAATCTATTTTCCACACTAAATTCTGAATTAGAGACTTTATGCACATAATATGGATTTAAAACATTTCCCTGCAGAGGTTAATGTGCTTAAAGGTCAGCGGAGTGGGGTGTGTTTTGGAAGAATGTAGTATAAAGCATTTAAAAAATATAGATTTGACAGGTCTTTTGCAAGCTTTATTGTCTAAAATGTAATGTGTAGTTTCTGTGAGATTAATATGCTCACAAAAGAAATCATTACTGGTCCATTGATGGACTGAACTGTTTCTGAAGCTATTGTAACACCAAATCCATAGAGTGCAATGTTCACAGGGCAGCAGTGAAGGTGTAACTCAGCCCTGTGTGATTGCAATGTTTAAGTAGAAAGCAAGATTCAGGGTAAGTGTTCTGTAACAATGTCTTCTCCAAATAACAGAGTGTTTACTGATTCACCAAGAAAATGGTGATGTTCAAAGGGATCGTGCGTATCTCAAGCAATTAGTGTGTCCACGAAGCATCTCCTGCAATTCACAGGGAAGACAGGAAAATGTTATCTAGAATGTGAAATGTAGGGGTCATTTCAAAAGTAATGGGTACTGACACAGAGCTACAAACAATTTTAACGTTTACACATCACTCAAAAAAATTGAATTAGAGCCAGGAAAAGAGCGGAGACATTTTATGGTTAAAAAAAGGTATTAAGGGCATTTGGGACAAGATGGAATAATATTTACCTTCTTCTGAAATGCAGCGGACATGAAGGCATAAGGTTCTATGTCATCTAAAATGTTACTCTTCTGAGCTTACTTTGTTCTAAGTGACTTTACCTCAACAATGGGCTGAACACATTAGAAAGTTTACAGGTGGCATGCAAAAAAAGGCTTAAATTCTGATGGTCAGGGCCATTTCGGTTTGTCGTCAAGTGACTCTGTCAAGCCTTGATCTAGAGTTTCAAGTAGGAGCAGACTGTCATTTGTTCTACTTGAAGATATACATATGTATGTATGTATGTATGTATGTATGTATGTTTGTGTATATATGTGTATAAATGTAAATGTGTATATATGTATATTGTTAGGGATATATAATATCTATTATATATAATTAATATATTAATATATATATATATAATTTAGGGTTAGGCTTGGATTTATATTTGTGGATGCAGGTTTGAGAGGCTGATTCAAGAAGTCTGGACTTCAGGGCCATCAGTAATGTCACATGTATATGGGCACAGTCCTGCTTTAAATAATGTCTTTCTTTGCAATATCTGTTCACACTGCAATTCCTAGAACTCTTGGTGCTACTTTATCTGAAAAGAGGGGCTTAGTATATGGTGACCTTCTTGAAGTATCCTGAATATATGGAATATGAAGGCAATGCGAGCAGAAGAATATACTCACTGGGGGAGGAGAATATACTCTCTGGGGGAGGAGAGACACATCAGAGCATTGGCAGGGAGAACTGGGAGGGCAATTTCCCTTAGTACAAAGTCAAGGGACCACATATGTGAAAATGCCATAGTGAAACCTGTTCCTTTGTGCGCTAAGTTAAAATATAACTTTTCAAAGGGAAGACAAAGGGCTTTGGAGATAGCTCAGCTCCCTAAGTGTGAGGGCCTGAGTTCGATCCCTAGCATCCATGTAACATGCTAGGAGTGGCAGTTCAAACTGTAAGCCCAGCACTGGTACCCCAGGCACAGGGAGTCCTTAGGGTCCACAGTCTAGCCAGCCTCATCTTCCAGATTCATATCCCCTTGGGCAACCTTGTCTCAAAAGACAAGGTAGAAAGGGGTGAGGAAGACACACACACACACACACACACACACACACACACACACACGTATATATAGGCATGGCATCAGGAGACATGGTAGCCGGGTGTGAGGCAGTTGGTCCTGTTACATCAAGAATCTGGAAGAACAGAGGATGAACCTGTTCAGCTCGCTGCTGTGTCCTTCCCTTTCATCCAGTCCTGGACCCCCTAGCCCATGGGATGGTGCCACCCACATTAAGGGTGGGTTCCCCAGCTCCGTTAACCCAATCTCTACATTTCTTCTCAGGCATGCCTCGAGGTTTGTTTCCTAGATGATTCTGAATATTTTTAAGGTGACTCTCAATGTATACTTTAATGATACGCAGGTCTGTATGTGGGTGCCTGCAGAGGCTAGAAATGCCAGATGCCCCTGGTGTTTGGAGTTAAGGGTGACTGTGAGCTGCCCAGTGTGGGTGCTGGGAGTTGAACTTTGGTTCTCTGCAAAAGCAATGCAGACTCTTAACTGCTGGCCCATGTCTCTAGCCCCTTCAGCATCAATATTAACCATTGCAAATGCCTGGCTTGGACAGTTTACTTTTATTGTTGGGAACATAGACCGGGTTCCCAGGACTTAGAAGGAGAGTGGGGCTCTGTGTTGGGGACATAATTTCAGTCCCATCTCCTAGTGTATCCCAATAAACTTGTAAATAATTGTACACACTCTATCAGGTTCTCTGGGTTTCACCTACTTTCCAGGTCCTCTTTGACACTGAGACATCTTGATCCCCTGTGGGTTCATGTGGTGTTGTCCTCTCATCCTAGAGAGGGGCTGTCCTGGAGTCACTGTTGTCCACAGCCATTTTAGACTGCCTAGGGAGGTGCCTTAGCACGCTCCCCAGCAGCTGCTGTGAGAGCTGGGCGGGGTGACTTGGAACTGGAGGGAAAGCCACTCCATATGGGTAAGTCCAGGAGCTGAGAGATGGAAAGAAGCTGTTCAGACATTTGTCCCTCCTCACGAAACTGCAAGCTGTTTCTTGGAACAGCCTGTCTGGAGACATCCCAGGTGGCTGAGTGGCCGCACCTGCTGAACACCAGCTGTGCGTATCTGAGGCTTGTGGCAATGCTGTGGCCAGGGCAACGACATGCTATAGCTTTTCACCTTTCCTGTCACAGTTACCTTTCCACCAGCTCCTGCTGCCCCGGGACTCTACCTTCCTAATACAAGCCCTTCACACTGAGACGGCTTTCCTATTGCGTGACCACTGTGGGGCTGAAAAACATCCAGGCTTTTCTAGCTTTCAGGACTCGACTCTCTGTTGTCGTAGCAATTGAACAACTGAGCAATTACATGTGGTCTGAATATTACGGACGGTGGGCTAGGATTCTCTTTGACATCTTGCTCGCTATACAAAAGTTCGGAAACCAGACATGATCACAAGCATTGCTTAGCTCAAATGCAAAATCCCAACACCCATGTCCCCTTGTCACTATTTCCCCAGTTGCTTCTTAGTTGCCTAAGGCTGCCTATGGCTGTCTGAGGCTGCGGGAGTACCGGCAACCATCCACCAGGAAAGAAGCTGATTCTGCTGCAGTCCACCAATTTGCTGGCCTCATCGACACGAATGCCAAATTGTATTTCTCTTGAGACAACTGTCCTTTAGGAGGTCAAGGGTGGCAAATCTTATCTTACTTGCAAGGGTACTGGGAAAGTTATTTAGGGTTTTTGGCAAAGCCAAGGAGACAAAGAATCTGTATTTTGGGGGAAAGAGAATGGCTTCGATGGTGCTACTTCCTTAGCAGCTGGGCGAGCAGCTGGAGAGGGTTTGAATAAGCATTCCCGCTTTAAGTGTCTCGGTTCCATGGGAGGAGAGAAAGCCAGCATGAGCTCACTTCTGCTTCTATAGTTTAGTTGTAAGGTGCAGAAGAGGTAGAACTGCTCTTAGAAGGGGATGCTAGGCCACGGTCTAGTTGGAAAAAGAGCAATCAAAATTATTAAGGCACTTACCTAAGTAGGCATGCACCTTTTCAGCACTATGTAGAATTTGGCCTATTTAAATATTGGGGGAGAAGGGCCCTCTGTTGAGTTACAGTGTAGCTGAGCAGAGAACGCTTCTCTTGCTACCAAAATGACTCAAAAAAAAAAAAAATCTCATGTGGGTCCTGAAGTTTTGTGGGCATCTTCTGCCTCTGACCTTGGTTTTCCTCCTTTGTAAAATGAAGACACTGTTAGAAGACTTCTCCTCGGGGGTTGTGGTCCGAGGAAGCTTTAGACATTAAATCTTTCTTGGGGGGAGTGGGGGGGTTTAAAGCTGGGTGGTCGGAGTGTTGTATTATCCCGGTTTCATTGAATGACACAGCCACTGGCAACATCCTGTCTGCTTGATGGAGCCGGGCAAACAACAAGGAATTAACAGGCCTGTCTGCCAGCATTTCTGGCAGATAGGAAAGAATGCACACTTTGTGGGAGGACTGTAAACTCTGGAGACGGAGGAAATGATGCTCAAACTTCTCCTTGTCATTTACCAGCTGTGGAAACTTTGTGAGTTGTTTATTATTTCAGCGGTTAGTCTTCTAATTGGAAAAAGGAGAACAATAACAACTACTTTGTACCATATTGAATAAATAACGTTTATAAGGTGTCCGGCGCCTAGTAGGCGCTTAATGGATGGAAATCATTAAGATGAATTTCAAATGTACTCAAGACCTTTTAGAATAGAAGTTTACAAGCACGGCGCATCCTGACCCATCCTGCCTGTATCAAATATTGAGCATGGTTTCCAACGCACTTAAGGCTTTGAGAATAAAAATAATACTCAAGCTGAGATTATTTTTCTCTTCCACATGTGGTTTCTCATGCCTCTACATGTGTGGCTTGGGTGGTGGACTCCACTCAGTTATTATGCAACAGCCTGATGTTCCAAAGATGCTGTGTTGGACAGAGAGGTACATTTAAAACACACACAAGTAACATTGAGTCAGATTCATGGTGGCCCGCAGGAGATGAACTTGGCCAGATGTTCTTGGCCTCTCCCAGGCTGACTCACAGGTGGCCTGTAGTGTGGTGTGCAACAGCTCAGGGGATCACTATTCTCCAAGCTGAGTTCTCCATCATGGCTGGGTCAGGGTTCTGACACAGCCCCAGATTTATGAGCTCCTGGAAAGGGCGAGTGCAGATGGAGAAGAATTCTAGCACTGGCTTTAGTCAGAGGATCGGTGGGGAGTTGCATAGAACTGTCACTGCCTGACTTATTATATAGTCTTATACTTCTCTACAACTGCATGTGGCAGCTGAACCCCCTGTCGTCTCCTATGACCCCCCCTCATCTTCCCCATGTAGCATCTGACCCCCCCTCCCATCCACTCCTATTCCTCCCTCTAATTAGTCCCTCAGGTGGAACTTACCCTTGAAGTGGTTACCTCGCTCATGATATCTGGTGGAAATCTTTTCCTTTGTCTACCATTCCAGACAGCTATGAATTCTACATAGCCACATGTATTCTGTACTGAAGTCATAATTCAGAACCTGCAGATTAAGGTTGTCCCAGCTTTCTTTCGAAACCTTGGCAGTCCTGACCACGATCTTGTCCAAAATGATTTGTATGTCTTTGGTGTGCCATTCAGAGAAGTCCTATGCTGCTGTTTAACTTAGTACTGAACAATTGGGTCTTCCCCAAAGGTTTTTTTTTGTTTGTTTGTTTGTTTGTTTTGTTTTGTTTTGTTTTTAGCATTCGTCATAAAGAAAAGAGAAAATTCTTAATGTGAATAGCTTGTGATTACTGGAAACGGAACTCAACTTCAGCAACATCCAGATACACCCTTTGGACAGGGTTGTGTCCCTTTCTGCCCCTTTCTAGCTCATATCTCCTCAGCCTCTGTTCTAGAAACAGCTGCTGGCAATTTAGTAATGAGTCTTCGCTTTAATTAATCAACCGAAGAACACGTAGGAGGTCTACATTTACTGTGTCAAAATTTTGACACAAGCATGCATGCAGGAAAATCAGGCATACCCGGAAAAATCCAGATGCTCTTTGACAGCATTCAAGAAGTAATCAGAAATGTGTGCACTAGAAATATACAAAATGCCTCTGCATAGATAATGCATGTATCTTTTTTTCCTTTTTTGTTTTATTTTTTTAAAAAAGATATATGCCATGGTTACCAGAATAAACATAACAGTACAATAACATAAGTTCAGAATCATGTGTTTGGGAAGAAAATCAAAACTCACAAATGTCAGACCTGAATAACTGTGACTTAGAGAAGGAGAATCACGTAGGAGAGGCTTTCCCTCCTGCTCCAAATAAGTAAAAACACAAGCAGAGAATATGTCTTATCCTGGCGTTGTGATAAGCAGGGCACAAGCTTGCTTCGGGCAGGCTGTTCCATCCAGTGGGAGAACAAGGAAGACATAAGCCTCACTTCCCGACATGCTCTAAGACCTGTGGGATTTTAGGAGAGAGACCTAGAAAGGGGAGCAGTGGCTGAGGTATCATTGTGTGAGAGCTAGACTGTTTCGGGATAGATGCCAGTGAAGGGGTGTGCTGCGAAGAATGTCTGCTGACACAGAAAGGACTTCTGTCTACTCCCAGCGGATGTATGCTCCCATTCGCCACACGTGGTGTTTGTACATATATGTGCATGTACGTATATATTCACATGTACTGCATTCTTACTACCGTAGCCAGTTTGTGTTGATTTTGACATGCTGTTTCTACTCCTTCAGATCATTTACGAAGGTTGGAAAGCCTTTCTCAGCACAGGACTTCTTTGATCATAAAGTAGCTGAATTGAAACAAGTGAAAGAGGCAGCAAATGACTCAGCTCTGCTGGCCCTGGCGACCTGAGTTAGAGTCCCCTGGGTCCACACGGTGGAAGGAGAGAATTGATTGGTTGCTTGGCTTGTTGATTGATTTCTTTTTATTAGTTAAAGTATATTTTTCTCTCCTACAGTTCATCTTGATTATAGCTTCCCCTCCCCCGACTCCTCCCAGCTTCCCCCGACTCTCCGTTTTCCCCAGATCCACTCCTTCTCTGTTTCTTTTCAGAAAAAGAATAGGGCTCCAAGAGACGAAAACCAAACCCAACAAAATAAAATACAATAAAACAAGGTGAAAGCCCTCATCTCAAGGCTGGGCAAGCTAAACCGATAGGAGGAAAACAGTCCCAAGAGCAGGCAAACGAGTCAGAGATGAAGCCAATCCCATTGCTAGGAATACCACGAAACCGACAAGCTAACAGCCATAATATATATGTGGAGAACCTGGCAGCCCTATGCAGGCCCCGGGTGTGCCTCCTCACGAAGTCTCTGGGAGCCCATGTGAGCGCTGCTTAGTTGATTTGGTGGGCCTTGTTCTCCTGATGTCCTCCATCCCCTCTGGCTCCTTCAGTCTTTCCTCCCCATCTTCCTCAGTGTTCCCTCAGCTCCAGGAGATCTCCAGTTTAGACTGTCTTTGTATAAAGTCTGTCTGTGAGTCTCTGTACCCACCCCCACCTGCTGCCAGAGGAAGCCTCTCTAGTGACTGCTTGGACAAAGTCCTGATCTATGAGTCTAGCAGACTATCACTAGGAATCATTTCACTGGTTTGGTTTTGTTTGCCTCATGGCCCGTCATGTTTTATTCTCTAGGTCTCTGGGCTCTCTAGTCTCCAGTTTCTGGCCATACTGGCAACGTAGGCCACAGATTCCCTCTCATGGTGTGTGTGTGCCGCAAGTAAAACTCGATCTTAGTTGAGCACTCCCACAAGCTGTGAGCCACCATCGTCCCAGTACAGATTATGTGGGTGGAGGATTTTGTGGCTGGATTGGTGTCAGTGTTTCTCTTGCTTTAGCCTATATAGAACCTTCGTGTCCCAGAGGATGAGCATCCTGTGCAGGTTCCAGCTGATCCTCTCTAAGTTCAATGAGCTATGTGGATGTTGTTCTTCTCAGTGAGGCTCCATTGTCAGTTTCCAGAGAGTAGCCCTCTGTCTTAGCCTCAGGGCTGCTTGGGGATCTTCATGGGACCTGCTTGTCCTACCCAGTGCCCCCCAATCCTACCACTAGAAACCTTGCCTGGCTACAAATCATGGCCAGGTCAGACTCTGTGACCTCCACTACTGGGAGTTCTCACTAGGGTCACCCTATAGATTCCAAGATGTTTCCTCCGCATTAGATTTTCACATTGCCCTACCAATGCTCCCAAACTGAAATGTTTCCTCCCTAGATTCTCTCCCTCCACCTACCCCTACCTGATCCCTCCTGCTTCCATCTGCACCCATCCCCAGCCCATCCATAAAATCTATTCTATTACCTCTTCCCCCTAGAACCCTTCTCTTTTCCTAACCTCTCTGGGACTGCGGATTATAGCCTGATTATCATTTGCTTAATAGCAAATGTCCACTTATAAGTTAATACATATAATATTCATTTTTTTCTGGACCTGAGTAACCTCACTTAGGATAACTTTTTTCTAGATGCATCCATTTGCCTGCAAGTTTTATGATGTCGCTGTTTTTAACAGCTGAGTAATACTTTATTGTGAAAATGTACCGCCTTTTCTTCATCCATTTTTAGGTTGAAGGACACCTAGGTTGTTTCCAGTTTCTGGCATAAGCTGTCACTTGTGTTACTGATTTTAGTCATCCTGACAGGTGTAAGATGGAATATCAAAGTAATTTTGATTTGCATTTTCCTGATAGCTAAGGATGTTGAGCATTTCTAAGTGATTCTCAGCTGTTTGAGATTCTTCTATTGAGAAATCGCTGCTTAGAGCAGTACCACATTTTTAATTGGATTACTTTGGATTACTTGTTTTTTGATATCTAGTTTCTTGAATATATATGTGTGTGTATATATACACACACACACACACACATATATATTTAATCCTATATCTAGCCATTATGTTGAAAGAGTTGATAACCTGTAGAAGTTTCCTGGTCGAGTTTTTAGGGTCCATTATGTATACTATTATATCATCTGGAAATAAAGATATTTTGACTTCTTATTTCCTATTTGTATTACCCCGATCAGCTTCAGTTGTCTTACTGCTCTAGCTAGTTCTTCAAGTACTATGTTGAGTAGGCATGGCGAGAGTGGGAACCTTGTCTTGTTCCTGATTTTAATGGAATTGCTTTGAGTTTCTCTCCATTTAATTTGATGTTGTGCATAGGCTTGCTATGAACTGCCTTTATTGTGTTTAGGTATTTCCCTTGTATCCCTAATTTCTTTAAGACTTTTATAATGAACCAGTATTGGATTTTGCTAAAGGATTTTTTTTTTTTTTAGCATTTAATGTGATGTGCTTTTGTTCTTTCAGTTTATTCATATGTTGGATTACATTTACTGATTTTCGAATGTTGAGGTTTCCTTGACTCTCTGGGATGAAGCCTACTTGGTCATGGTGGATAATCTTTTAATATGTTCTTGGATTCGGTTTGCAAATATTTTATTAAGTATTATTATATTTACGTTATTGAGGGAAATTGGTCTGTAATTCTCTTTCTTTGTTGAGTTCTTATTTGATTTGGGGATCAGGATGACTGTGGCTCATAAAATGAATTAGGCAATGTTCTTTATGTTTCTACTTTGTGGAATAGTTTGAGTAGTATTGGCATTAACTCATCTTTGAAATGTGGTAGAATTCTGCACAAAACCATCTGATAATGTTGTTACTGTTGTTATAAGGAGATTTTAAATGACAGCCTTTATTTCAGTCTATTGAAATTGTCTATCTCATCTTGATTTAATGTAGCTAAGTGATACCTATTCAGAAAATTATCCATTTCCTGTAGCTTTTCCAGTTTTGTAGAGCATGCATTTTTAAAGTATGTCCTTTTAATTATATTTCTCTCTTTGTTGTTGTTTTTGTTTTACTGTGATAGTTTGATAGGATACAGGGAGTTCTTTTGAAATTTTCTTTTTTAATGTCTACTGAGACTTTCTTTGTGTCTGAGTATGCGGTCAACTTTGGAGAAATTTCTGACAGCTGTTTCAAAGACAGTATATTTTTTAGTGTTTAGGTGGAATGTTTTATAAGTATCTGTTAGATTCATTTGGTTTAGGATATCAATTCCAGTATCTCTGTTTTTGTTTTTGTCTAAATGTCTGGTCCATTGATGAGAAAACGATATGGATGACTCTCACTATCAGTGTGTGAGGGTCAATATATAATATGTGATTTAGCCTGTATATTCTTTTAAAATGTGGGTGCTCTTATATTTAGGACATAGATGTTAAGAATTAAAATATCATCTTGGTGGATTTATCCTTTGATGAGTGTTCCTCTCAGAAAGGACTGATTTTGCCAACTTGCTCTCTGACCTTGATACATGCACTCTGAAATACACCGTGAAAGGGTCAGGATCCACTCAGGGACCCCAAGACCAAGTTGTCAGCACAAAGGAGGTTTATTTCAGGCAGGGATAAGGGACAGACAGGAGACAGAGGAAGAGGGAGAAAGGGAAGGGAGCAAGAGAGGGGGGTAAGGGGCATTGCCTTGGAAGTGGGGATGGGTGGGAGGGATGGAGGACTGCCTCAAATAGAGAGGGGACAGACATGGCACATCGGAAAATGGTGACAGTTTATAAAGGCAAAGGGGGAATCCCATTTAAAGATGAGGTGTTTAATTTTAATTAGGCATGCTAATTAGGTGAACCAAAGGGAGGGCTTTTGATTGCTGGACTTTAGTACTTTGATAGCTGGACCTTGGTTGTCAGTCTCAGGAGGAAGAGGAGGAGGAGAAGGAGGAGGAAAAGGATATGGCCAAATAGGGGACTAGCCCTTGGTGGCTAGCTTTAGGAATGTAACCTCAGAGGTTTTAGGAAGGCAGAGGAAATGCGGATGAAGGGAAAAGCCTGCCAGAGCCATGTTCTCCATGTCATGGATGGTTGGAGTCCCTTTACATACCACATGCTTGTGTAAAGATATGAAATTTAATTCGCATTCTTCTGCATGTTGACCTCCAGTTGAACCAGCACCATTTGTTGAAAAGGCTATCTTTTTCCCACTGGATGGTTGTGGCTCCTTTATCAAAGATCAAGTGACCATAAGTCTGTGGGTTCATTTCTGGGTCTTCAATCCTATTCCATTGATCTACTTGCCTGTTGCTGTACCAGTACCATGCAGTTTTTAACACAATTGTTTTGTAGTACTGCTTGAGGTCAGGGATATTGATTCCCCCAGAAGTCCTTTTATTGTTGAGAATAGTTTTAGCTATCCTGGGTTTTTTGTTACTCCAAATGAATTTGAGAATTGCTCTTTCTAGATCTATGAAGAATTGATTTGGGATTTTGATGGGGATTGCATTGAATCTGTATATTGCTTTTGGCAAGATGGCCATTTTTACTATATTGATCCTGCCAATCCAGGAGCAAGAAATATTTTTCCATCTTCTGAGGTCTTCCTCGATTTCTTTTTTCAAGGACTTGAAGTTCCTGTCATACAGATCTTTCGCCTGTTTGGTTAGAGTCACGCCAAGGTACTTTATGTTGTTTGTGGCTATTGTGAAGGGTGTTATTTCCCTAACATGCAGAAGAATGCGAATTGACCCACTCTTATCTCTTTGTACTAAGATCAACTCCAAGTGGATCAAGGACCTCCACATAAAACCAGACACACTGAAACTATTAGAAAAGAAACTTGGGAAGACCCTGGAGCACATGGGCACAGGGGGAAAGTTCCTGAACAGAACACCAATAACTTATGCTCTAAGATCAAGAATTGACAAATAGGACCTCATAAAATTACAAAGTTTCTGTAAGGCAAAGGACACTGTCAGAAGGACAAAATGGCAACCAACAAAGTGGGAAAAGATCTTCACCAACCCCACATCCGACAGAGGGCTAATATCCAATATATAAAAAGAAGTTAGACCCCAAAGAACCAAATAACCCTATCAAAAAATGGGGTACAGAGCTAAACAAAGAATTTTCACCAGAAGAAATTCTGATGGCCAAGAAACACCTCAAGAGATGTTCAACATCATTAGTCATCAGGGAAATGCAAATCAAAACAACCCTGAGATTCCACCTCACACCAGTCAGAATGGCTAAGATTAAAAACTCAAGAGACAACAAGTGCTGGCGAGGATGTGGAGAAAGAGGAACACTCCTCCACTGTTGGTGGGACTGCAAGATGGTACAACCGCTCTGGAAATCAGTTTGGTGGTTCCTCAGAAAATTGGGCATGTCACTTCCAGAGGACCCTGGCATACCACTCCTGGGCATATACCCAGAGGATTCCCCTGCATACAATAAAGACACATGCTCCACTATGTTCATAGCAGCCTTGTTTATAATAGCCAGAAATTGGAAGGAGCCCAGATATCCCTCAAAGGAGGAATGGATACAGAAAATGTGGTATATTTATACAATGGAATATTACTCAGCAATTAAAAATAATGAATTCATGCAATTTGTAGGCAAATGGTTGGATCTGGAAAAATATCACCCTAAGTGAGTGAACCCAATCACAAAAGAATACACATGAAATGCAATCACTGATAAGTGGATATTAATGAGCCCAGAAGCCCTAAATACTCAAGGCACAATTAGCAATTCAAAAGATTCCCAAGAAGAAGGAAGGAGAGGAGCCTGGGCCTGAAAAGATTGGATCCAGTTTTGTAGATCCAGAACAGAGAAATGGTGTGTGTGTGGGGGGGATGATTGGGGAATAGTTGGGGGGGGGAGAGGACTTATGGGACGTATGGTGGGGGGAACTGGGAAAGGGGTAAGCCTCCGGAATGTAAACAAAGATTATAGAAAATAAAAAAGATATGAAATTTAAAAAAAATTAAGCAGACATAGGAGAAAATAAGTAGATACAACACAGCGCTCTTTCTGAATAAATGAAATATTTATTAAACACATGAGTTTATAAAACTATAGATATGAAAATCCTGGACAAAAATCAAAGTGATGACCAGGAAGCCAGTGGATCAGGCTAGCATCTCTCTACAATGCAAGTGTTTGCCAGACATCTCTCTCTCTCTCTCTCTCTCTCTCTCTCTCTCTCTCTCTCTCTCTTTCTCTCTCTCTCTCCCCCCCCTCTCTCTCATTGATATTAAAGTGAAGACAAAGTTCGGAGTCCTTCTAGGGTATGTGGGTAATAGTTTCCTAGGGATCTGGGCGGGGCGTTCTTTTCTTCTGCTTCCTTTATGGGTTCCCCTTGTTAGCATGCCACTGCTGACAGAGTCTTCCTCAGCAGTTTGCCTGCTACAGATTATGCTGAAGTTGCCTGGCAGCTTCCAAGATGAGAGCAATAATCAGCCTCACAGACTGCAGCTTGTGCACCTGCACCTGGTCCAAGACAGGACACGGGCAGCGGGAGGGGCAGTGGATCCATTGCCAGGGTCCCCCTCCTGGCTTACAGAGTTTGGAGCAAACACAGGACATATAAGTATATAAATATATAAGTGCTTACTACAGTGATGTAGCCTTATAATGTACTGGGCTCCTGGGAGTGTGTGAAGGCTTCTTATATAAAGAATAATGACCCAACTTACACAGCAAGCAGAAAGAACAGAGAGCAGTCTGCTCTCTGGCAAAGGCCAGAGATTGAGTTAACAGTGGGTGGGAAGGCAATTTTGAGTGTCGGATTAGCAGCTATTTCTAAAGGAATGTTCCCAGAAACATTAGTAACTTTTATTCCAAATAGGGAGTTGAGCTGTTACCTGAAGTCTGAGGGCATCAGTTTGGGAGAGTGACGAGTTCACAGGTAAGCTGACTGAGGGGCTGTAAGCCCAGCTGTCAAGGCGAGGGAAACCTGGTGAGTCTTCAGGAAAAAATGTCAACACAGGAGCACTCTGATTCTATTGCCACAAGGGGTACACTCTGTAAGGATTCAGAGGAATTGAGAAGGAGAGGAGAGCAGGCAAGCTGAAGGTGGGACTCTGGAAAAGGGGTCAGATGCTGTGGGCTCCATATCTGGAAGGCAAAGTTGTGTTTACACAGGAGAAAGAAAGAAAAGAAAAGAAAAGGTGAAGGTTAAGTTCTTCCAGCAGCGGGAGACTTGGTTGCAGCTCTGAACCAGTGTCAAGTTCTGTCAAGGTAGCGAATTAGTGGTAAACAGAGCAGGGAAAGAGTGACATGTGACACAGTATGGATGGTTTAGTGATCAGGACACAGGGCTTGCAAGGCGCAGTGACTACTAAGACTGCAGCTAAGCTAAGAATGTGTTAGAGTCAGGTAGCTATGGGTCCATTCACTGTCCAGTCACTCAACCCATTGTGGTTTATATAAAGCAAGAAAGAGACTTAAGGAAACAAAGTTTACATTTTCTGCAGGAGAGAGAAAAGAAAGAAAGAAAGAAAGAAAGAAAGAAAGAAAGAAAGAAAGAAAGAAAGGAAGGAAGAAAGGAAGAAAGGAAAGGAAGGAAGAAAGGAATGAAGGAAGAAAGGAAGAAGGAAGGAAAGAAAGAAATAAAGAAAGAAAGAGAAAAAAGAAAGAAAGAGCAGGAAGGCTGCAAGGAGTAAGTCAAAGATCCACAGGTCACAACTGACCCGCTAGCCAGGGCGTCCTTATACCCCCTTCATCTCCAGACCTCGCTGCCAGGACACCAGGCGTCTAAATGTCTAGTTAACGTAGCTTTCTTGACTGAAGCATAATTGGAGGAAAGATGATGGGGTATTCAGCAGCGGGGAAATGAGTCAGAGACGGTGCAGAAGCGAGCTGGATGCTTGAGCAATTTCCTTAAATGAGATATGAAAGGAGAATCTTGAAAAGGAGTGGGTCGCCACTTGACTTTAATATTTAGCACTGATAAGCAATGTTGGAGGTGTGGGCCCGGGAGAGCAGTAGTGCATTAGGAGCCATAATCTAGGTTGAGTCTCTACAAAGTCTCTCTGACCAAGAAATGAAAAATGAGGGTGTATAATTTCTGCAGAATCAATTTTTTTTTTAAAAAAAATGTAGCCAATAATGATGGATATAAAAGGGTGGGCAAGGCGCGTTATTTTTCTACAGTAGGAAGGAATGAGGAACAGAATAGGGGATGTGCTCAGAGATGACGTGACCATGGCAAAGATCCCACTCATGGCTTAGCAGCAAAGGTACTGATGGTCTGTGGGATAAAAAAGAAACTGGGCGGTTGCAGCGTGGGTCCCGAATAGGAGAAATACTGGCAGTCAAAGCCCACGTGGGGTGGGGGGGGGGAGGGAAACACTGGGTGCCATGATAGGGACTGCCTGGCTAGTGTGGAGAAGGAGGTCCTTGCTCAGAAGGCGGTGCTGTTCTGGCTGTTCTGGGTACCTGTTAATGAAGCTTGGCTGAGAGGCGCTCAAATCCTTCCCTGGTGGCCGTAGCCCCTGTGGCCTGCCCCATGCTTCTACACAGCGGGTTTAGTTAAGATGCAACTCATACATAGTTCTAATGCTTTATTATTAGAAGAATAGAAAGAGAGGGCCATATAATATAAAATGAGATCCGCTGCACCTCCCTGGCTCTGCCTGGGCCACAATGTCATATTCTCCGATCATCACACTGTTCCTAACCTGATTTGGGAGATTCCTGCTTCATTCTTTTGGAAGTCTACTAGATCCTAAATTGAATTCCGTTTGCCACCTAAATTTGTTTAAACTGCCTCCTGCCGAGGTGTACACGTGCGTGTACATGCGTGCACGTGTACACACACTCGAGTGCACATAGATGTGAAAGAGGAGGAGGAAGGGAAAAGGAGAGAAATATCTTAGAAGACTAATGCTTGCAATGCAATCTGTGCATTATTTGGCAAAAGTCTGGGACTTATTTCTCCTGCTTCTGGCATATTCTAGCCATTCTAATTATTTGCTGTTTGTCCTTCCAACATTACTGAGGTTGTGCATTCCTGGTTTCATCTTTAGTCACCAGCCCTCTACCTCAAGCTTCTCTTCTTTTCTCGTTCTCCTATTCTCTCACTCAGGGTTTTCCTCAGGTGAATTCCAATACACATCTTTATTCCTGGCCTCTCTCCCAAGTGCCAGGCTCATGGCTTAGGCGTCTTACTGGATATTTAGCACCATCACAACTCAGAAGTGTCGGAGATTTCATTGATTCCTTTCTTGGCTTCCCTAGACAATGCTGCTCTCTAATGCTCGCCTTCTTGGAAGAAACCAGGCCTCTTCTTTTCCATCCTTTACACTTTGCATCCAATCAGTCTCTGTGACCCTAGATCTGCTCTCCAGCTGCTTCAAAGCCTACTGAAGGATAGGCTAGATGATTCACTCGACTCATCACTTTGTATGTTGCAGAAGCTAAAATCTGTTTAGTGAATATGCAGAGACATTATGGGGAATAAAAGATAGGTAACAATCATTCTCAAAGGAAGAGAAAAAATAGCATATACTCTAAAGGTAAGTTAAAATAATTTATTGACAGTCAAGGTGACTATTAAAATGGGGGCTGAATTATTAGCCCCAGAGGAGCAAGAGAATGGGGACCAGGAAGACTTATCAAATAACAAATCAAAGAACGGTCCCTGTAGCCTCCTGTTAAGAGGCAGAGATATTTCAACATCTCAGGAATCAAGTACTACAACCTTTTATGAGACTAGAAAATCATTGCAGGTCTCATAAATTTCCTGCTTCTCATTGTTCCAAAGGCTTAATTTAGGATGAGTTACTCCATAAATCTAGGCAAAGATGACTAATGATTATAATAACAATATCATAAATTATATAGTGCTTTCTTCCCAAGGAAAACCGTATCTAATTTATCCTCCCAACATCCCTTATTGGATACAAGGACCAGGGATCATTGCTTCCATATTTCAGATACCTGGGTAGATAGGGGCGGCGATAGGCTGTGTTCTGTGCCACATGGAGGCTCTGCTGCATTTCCTTGTCCAACACACTGACTTTCAAGCAGACTCTTTCCTGTGACCAGGCATTGGTATGCTGTCTTTCAGTCCAGTGGTCACCCCACACCTCACCTTGAACATTACAAGCAGAAAGTTCTATAATTTACTCATTGTACATCTTGTCCAACACATTCAGAGATCCAAATCAGAGAGAAGTACAAAGGTAGAAAAACATGAAAATTGAATTTTGATCTTTATTGATAATAACTATAGCGATGTTTAATTTTACCCTTTTAGCAGAGGCCTAAAGTTATGTAACTATGTGTATTCTTTTATGCATGCTATTTATTTCTGATAATCCAGTCTATTTTTTATTTTGGCTACATTCATTTATTAAGCTATAATGTAACAGGAAACAGTGTGTACTATTGAAGGGGTCTGTCATTTTTTATCAGATTAATAGAAGATAGATATTAAACACAAAGTGAATAGTTTGATTCAAGTGTTAAGGTAAATGACAGAATAACACATGTCCATAATTTATACTATATTTATTGTTTGCTTGTTAAACCCCTCATCTTCTGAAATTTTGAACAGAATTTCAGAATATTTTATTTAGGAACCCTACCAATGAGTTAACTTATGAACAATTATTTTAATAATTACTGAAGAATAGTAAAACATAGAACTTCAGATTTAAAAAAAAATCTTCCTAAGGATTCAAATCACACTATGTACATTATTTAAGAAGACTTTGTAGCATGGTAAGGAGTAAAATGCTAATATTCTAGCTGTACTGGTTAGTTTGGTGTGTCAACTTGACACAGGCTGGAGTTATCATAGGAAAAGGAGCTTCACTTGGGGAAGTGCCTCTATGAGATCCAGCTGTGGGGCATTTTCTCAATTAGTGATCAAGTGGGGGAGAGCCCCTTGTGGGTGGTGCCATCTCTGGGCTGGTATTCTTGGGTTCTATAAGAGAGCAGGCTGAGCAAGCCAGGGGAAGCAAGCCAGTAAGTAACATCCCTCCATGGCCTCTGCATCAGCTCCTGCTTCCTGACCTGCTTGAGTTCCAGTCCTGACTTCCTTTGGTAATGAACAGCTGTGTGGAAGTGTAAGCTCAATAAACCCTTTCCTCCCCAACTTGCTTCTTGGTCATGATGTTTGTGCAGGAATAGAAACCCTGACTAAGACACTAGCCTTCCCTTCATAGACATATCTGTTAATACTTTATTCATCCATTGATCCTTCCCATAAACATTTGCTACTTGTTGGGCATTATATCAGGTCCTGCAGAGTGCTGGGCATGACATCATGAGCAAATCAAACACAGTTCAATAGAATATTAAAGAGAAATAGAACCCAAACCGAAGAGGCGCACAAAGCAGGGCATGCCCACCTGCAGATTTTGAGTTATTACAAGGTAAAAGAACAGAGCGGGGCGCAGCGAAGAGCCCAAGATGGCCCTGTAAGAGAGAGCCAGCTACCATGAGGTTAAAGGAAAAGGGTTAGGCGGAGTGGGCAGGGAAGCAATCAGAACAGGCGAGCCACTAAGGTGCGGATGCAAACGTGCAACGCAGAGCGTGACCTGAGAGCACTGAAAAGGAGGAGTCTACAAAATGAGGTGAGGAAGCATGGGCCATCCACCCACTGCCTATATGACCTCACACAAAATGAGGTGAGGAAGGATGGGCCATCTACCCACTGCCTAGAGGACCTAAGATGTTAAGCTCCAGGGAGAATGATCAAATGGTTTGAACTGCTGGAAACAAAGTTTTGTTATGGAATGGTGGAGTGATGAATTCTGGGAGCCCTTGAGCTACTGCGGCTGTGGAAATATCAGGGTGGTCACCATTGAGGAGGGCATATCTGAAATGCATTTTAGAGTCACATCAGGACCGAGGAATGGCCTGGAACAGCTAAGGTTAGGGAGGGGGGAAGGAGAGCGGGATGCTTGTTATGACTGCGTCCATGGCAGGAGTCAGCCCTACTCCCTGAGCCAAAGGAGTGAAGGGCATTTCACTCATATTTAGTTCTTACCTTAAAGGGAAACATACTGGTCATTATCATCAGACAGTCACCATTTACCTCACCATACAAATATTTGTAATAAGTATGTGTGTGTATGCATATGTGTGTGTGTGTGTGTGTGTGTGTGTGTGTGTGTGTATATATATATGCAAAATTTTCCATTTCATTTCCTTGAAGATGTAAGGGCCTCATCAGTTGGAAGGACACTATCCCATCTCAGTGACACGAGAACGACTCCTTGATGTGCATACAGCCCACATTTCATTTCTCAATGCCAGTCATTGTTTTTTATTTGGAAATACAACAGAAACCAATATCCCTTGACATTCTCAAGTGATAATTGAAATCTTTATCCTTTAAATAGTTGTATGTGAATTTATTTATGTATCTATTTGTTTATTTTTTGTTTTTTTGTTTTTGTTTTTTTTTACTGCTGAGAAATGAGTCACAATGCTTAGTTACATTTTCACCATTTTCTTGGGAGACTTTAGCTGATAGTAATAACAGTGTTTTTACAATGGTAACAGATACGTGCAGAGTCATTTTTCTATGTGCTGATCATTGCACTTGTTGTTAGAGGCAGAGCCACTAGCCTATGGCCAAAGAGCTGAAATCAATGCTCAGGTCTGTATCCAGAGTTCATGCTTGACATAATTCCTCTATACATTCATGTTTTTAGGGGATGTCAAACAGTTACAGTCCAGGACTGTTTCCAGACTTCGGTATATAGTATTGAGCAAAATAGCCCAAAAACCCCGCCTTCATGAGTTATATTTTACTTTGGGGTGTCAAAGAATAAAACAATGGAAAGAGAGAGAGAAGTATATAGCATGCTAGAAAATAGTAAATACCATGGAGAGATGTGATTTTACATGGTGAGCCTCGCTAGGGGAGTAGTGTTTGAGCTGAGATTTCATCGAGATGAGTGAGAAGGTCTGTGACAATAGAAAGCAAGAGTGTTCCATGAAGGACACTCAGGGAAAAGGCTCTCCTCAGGCTTGTGTTAAGTCAGATAAGGATAACAGTATGGAGAGTGGAGGGGGGTGGTGTTATGCAGGTTGCGAAACCAGAAGTCAGACAGGCTCATAGCATCCTTTAAGTAAAGGCAAGTTCCTTATTATTTTATTACTTTTTTCCCATTTTCCCCCATTTACTATTTTTTTTTTGCACATTTCATACATGAATACTATATTCACGTCATTTCTATTCTACCCTGTCCCCTCCAGCTTCTGCCATGTTCCTTTCACTACCTTTCACATTTGGGATCTTTTCTTCCTTATTCTCATTCCCTCTCCCTTTCTTCATCTCCCCCGTCTCTCTCTCCTCACCCATCCCTCTGTATGTGTCTCTAGTACCTGCTGAGTCCATGTAATGTTTGCTCATGTGAGTATGTGGTTTTGGATGACTGTTGGCATTGGAAACCCAGTTAGGTGGCTCACTCATGGGCGGGACTGACTCTTCTCCCTGGAGGATTCCAGTCCTCTCCCGCTAGCAGCCTTTAGTTGCCTGTAGCTCTTCATCCATAGGTAGGACATCCTAAGACTTCCCCCGTCCACTGTGGAATCTCAACTTGTATTGTCAGTATGCAGGTCTGGTTTAGGGGGTTACACTGTTATGATTTCATGGATGTAGCTCCTCCATCTCTCCTTCTGCTCTTCTGTAGAGCCTTAGGCATAGGGCTGTTGTATAAATGTGTCAGTTGGGACTAGATACTCCTGATCAGTTATTATGTCCATTTTAACCAGTTGTGCATCTCTGTGATGGTCTCTGTCTGCTGAAAGGAAAGGCTTCTTTGGTGGGTGAGAGCTACACTCACCTGTAAATATGAGGATAGGTATTTGTTTAAACAGCCTGGGATGGTCTTAAACAAGATCTCCTTTCCTTAGTCACTCCAGTTCTAGATGTACCACTATGCCTGGCTTCATATATTTAAAAATGCATTTAAACACACTTTACTATATTAGCTCCGAAGCTGTAACTCTTGTAGAAGAATGCTATTTTCCACGTATGATGGTCAATATGGATGGCCAACTTGGCAGGAAGTAGAGTTACCTAGTAGAAAAATGTTTGAGTGTGTCTGTGACTGTGATGGAGTTTGAATGGAGGTGAGAAGATCCACCATAAATGTGGATTGTACCATCTCATGGACTGGGGCTCAAAGTGTCTGCAAAGGGAAATGGAGCTGAGCACCAGCACGCCTTGTTTCTCTGCTTCCTGATTGTGGATGTGATGTCACCAGCTGCCTCGAGCAGCTCCCACCATGACCCCCTGGCGTGACAGACTATCCCTCAAAGTGTGAGCCAAGTCTCCCATTCTCAGCTGCTCTCATAAGAAACCTTACAGGATGGAAGCCTGACTCACACTGGGCATAGTGTCTCAGAGGTTGGGCAAAGGACAGCATTGCTGCCCTCTGAGAATGTCTCAGGAAGCCACTGGAAAACTCAGGAAATCAGGGCTGGGATGAAATATTGGTAAAACAGAGTAGTTTGGGTTTATTGGTTTTTTTTTTTTTTTTTTTTCTAGCTGGTCCCTAAATCCATCGTTTAATAGTGCTTTCGGGCATTCCTTCTGAAATTTGAATGTGTGCATGAATAGCCCTGGGATGGGTTGACTGGAGGATTCATCCAGGGGACGTCAGGAGGGGGTGGCACCCACCGGCGTTCCCTGTACTGCAGAGCTACTGGCCTCTGCTCTTCACCATGGGAAACAGTGCTCCAGTTGGTGGGAGACGTCCCTACCTGCCTTCCTGCTATATCTTGGATCCTCATCAAACCCCTAAATTAATTGGTTCAGATACTATTATTCTCATTGACAGATGATGCAATCACACCTCAAAGGGGTGAGGTGACCTTCTCATATGCCCAAATCACAGTGCTATGACTTTAATTTAGCTCCTTGGCTTCTGGACAGCAGCTGCTTCATGGCTTTTAAACTCTCATCTATAAAAGCACATGCTAATTAGTGTTTTTGGCTGGTGCACATGTACACACACACACACACACACACACACACACACACACACACTCGAGGCTGCAGTTGAGGAGGGAGTGTTAAGACCCCCTGCAGCTGCAGCTGCCTGGGGGCCAGCTTGGCAGCCGTCTCTGGAAGCGAGCCAGCCACTGCAGCACGCCCTGGAAAGTTGCCTATCTTCCACGCTCTGCCCACCCCACCGCAGATGTGAGCTCTTTTCTTTACGGTAACTCCGCACATGAGCTAAGCCACGTCTCACCCACCTCTGAGATAATCTGCTCCCGTGTTGCTGCCCAAGTCAGAAAGCTATTTATTGTGATGCTGGAAAAGATTGTTCTCCTCACTCAAGGAAAGCACCGCTCTCAGGGAGAGAGCCTGAGCATTCTGGGAAAAGAAAGAGAAAAAAAAAGTCTTTGAAGCATTTCCAACCAAATCCTTGGAGAGGTAAACATATTTTCAGCCGTAGGATTCCAGGTTAAAGAAGTGTGTCCCCCACTTGTTTACAAAGCATCACAGCAGCTGGCAGGCGGCTCCTGCCCCCACTGGACAGAAGAGATGCCAGGCCTCCCATACAGTCTGCTCCCTTTCAGCCCTGGGGGAAGAACTCGTCCTCATCAGCCACCAGCAGTGCTGGGAGCTCCGGGGTACGAGGATGCAGCGGAGACAGGCCTGGCTTCTCTGGTCCCATGTTGTTGTACTCTTTTTATTAATGTTTAAAAAAAATCACATTCCTTCTCCATTTTTTTTTTGTATGGAGGTGAAAAATAATCACCCCTCTCTGTTCCCTGCTGGCTCTCCATTTCCCAGTGATCCACCTGCTGTCACACCCGGTGCCCTGCACTTCTTAGGTAAGGAGTCACTTTCCTCCACTTGCAGTGGCCAACGTTGGCTCCCTTCTGCCTATCTGTGCCTACACAGTGTGTCCTGCACTGTCTGTGATGCCCTCCTGGGACACGCCAGAGCACAGTGACTGCCTGCTTTCCTATTCCTATAATGCAATGTGTTCTCACAATGTGTGCAGCCGCGTTTTTGACATTACTATTGGTGGGAAAAAATAAGTAGCTGCCATTCACGTATGGATGCTGTTTGTTTTACATTGTAACAGGCATGTGGATGAGCTGTCCCATTCATTCATCCTCAGGAAGGATCTGGCAGGCACAGTTCTCATCATTTGAAGATGAGAAATGGGAGGGTCTGGAGAGATGGCTTGGTTGGTAATATGTTTGCTCTGGAATCGTGAAGTCCTGAGTTTGGATGCTCAATGCCAGTATGAATATGTCAGGAATGATGGCCCATGCTATAACCCCCATGTGGGGGGAAGTGGGAGTGTTGGTGGAAGCAAAAGAATTCCTGGGGCCCAGTGAGCAGTAAGGCTACCCAACTCATGAGCCCTGCTTCTCTAAGAGATCTTGACTCAAAAAAATAAGGTGGAGAATGATTGAGGAAGATCCTCTGACCTCTACACACACACATGCATGGACATGCACATGCATATACCACACACACACACACACACACACACATATGTATATATATATATATATATATATACATATATGTGTGTTATATATACATACATATGTATGTATACATAACACACATACATACATATATATATATATATATATACATATGTATATATACAGTCAAGTACATGCACATGGCCACATCCATGAAATGCAACATTACACATACTTGAAAACGGGAGACATAGAAGATTAAGAAAGTGCCAAAAATTATACACCCAGAGTTAGGTGTGTGTGAGTGAGTGAGTGAGTGTGTGTGTGTGTGTGTGTGTGTGTGTGTGTTGGAGCACTTATATTATCTTTAAAATAGGCTATGAGGATTCCTCTTCTATTATAGAGGTAAAAGTCAGCCTGTTGAAGGGTTGTGGGTCCTGTGACTGGGTCTTGACCTCTCTGGAAGGCAGGACATAGGAAGTCATGGACAGCACTTACCCCACACCACGTGAGGGATACTGCTCTGGAGGTGGGGAAGCACATTCTGAGGTCCCAGGGACTGCTGGAGCTGGCTGGGGATCCCTGGGGCTGCAAGGAGGCTGGGGCTGTCTGGCTCTCAGGCTCTCGGGCACCACTGGATGACAAGGAAGGGCTGAGAGCAGAGCGGGGTGGGGGGGTCTGCAGGCTGGATTAGCCCAGGGCAGGGGGAGGGGCAGAGGGGAGCTCTGGCCGGATACCTTGGTGGGTTGGTTTGTAGGCTGCTGGCTTGAGTTTGGTCTTAGTGGAGGCTGTGGCTAGGAGTCCAGAGAGGCCTTCTACAGGAGATTAGATATTAGACAGGGCTCTGTAGGTGAAGAAGGTCTTCTCCATGGCTCCCAATGGCGGATCCTGATGAAAAGAGGCAGTTCATGGTTTTAAGGCATTTATTGTCATGGTGGAAAGTGGATGAGTAAAACCATACGGCTTTTCAGGGTAGACCTGACTTTAAATACCTTTTGTAGGGAGGGGTGTCTAGGAAGGAGAGTTTATTGGTTAAGTCCTCCAGGCCTTTAGGTATCTCATTAAAATGAAGATCTGTCTTGATCTCCACAGGTCAGTCCTCTACCTGTGGAGGGGCTTGGGGCATTTTCCTTTCATGACTGATGGCCACAAATCTATGGAAGGCTGTGGCCTCATGCCAAGAGCCTGGTTCCCTGAGAACAGGAGAAACACCTACCTTTCCGTTAGGGTCACCGGGGTTCCTAACCTTAGCTCAACCAGGAACCAGGCTGCCTTTCACAGTCCTATAGCCTGTGGTGGATAGAATTATTTAATTAAGACCATCATGTGGTTCACGGTTAAGGCAATATGGATCTGATTGCAAGCCACACGTGTAACCTAATATAATATAATAAAATAAAACCTGGGCTCATCTTTGCCCAGATAAGGTCGAAGCTCTCTAAGAAGAAACTATACCAAAGGAAGCAGGGCTAAGAGATGAGAACGCTGAGTTCTAATGATAGATTTGGGCCTTGGATCCAGTGGACATGGTTTTTAGATTGTTTTTTTTATCCTTTATTTTATACTCTATTTTGGAGTTAGATAGTTTTCTTCACGTGATCGAATGAGCCCTGATCACTACAATTTATTGGAACAAACTTTACAGCTAGCATTAAAGATGAAGAATGTGACTCTTCTTCGAAAAAGGAGTTGTTTGAGGAAGATAATGTGCAGGGTTGTGCTCTCTCTCTCTCTCTCTCTCTCTCTCTCTCTCTGTCTGTCTGTCTCCCTCCCTCCCTCTCTCTCTTCCTCCCTCTCTCTCTCTCCCTCCCTCCCTCCCCCCTTTCTTCCTCTGCCTCTCCCCACTGGTACAGTGCTGCCTGCAGTACCTCCTGTGATAAGGATATTCTAGAAATTGTCTAGGCCTGCACTTTCAGTCAGGTCACCAGTGGCATACGTGCCACTGAATGCTTGCAATGTGACAACATGACCGAAGGATGGTTTTTCTGCTTTGTTTCTCTTTGTTTTACCTATATATGGACCTAGACATGGAATCAGACAGCACAGAGCTTGACCTCCTCTTCTCCATAGGTGAATACTACCACACATGCTGACCAGTGGCAGTTGGGGCAATTCAATGAAATTGTAGCCATAACTTGGGGTGGGTCCCTGGGGTCCCGTGGCTCCTTGTGTGATTCAAAGCCCACGGGTCTTTCACGTGTGCGGCTCCGAGAGGGAAACATCTTGCTCACCCACCTCACTCTCTTCCAGAACAGTGTCAAGGAAAGAAAACTGCTCTTACTGTATAACTGTATGCTGCCTGCTCTGGTATATCTAGCCTGTGTGATCTTTAGATGAGAAGAATTCCGGGACTGAACTGCTGCTGGAACTCTTGAGGGCTAAGTCATGCTCACAGTTGTAGAGATGGCTCTACACAACAAAAGCACAGTATCTAGTCTTGGTCCTTTCTGTCTCAAAACCTTTCATTCAAGTTTATGGAAAGAAGGCAGAGATGGCTTTAATTTAAGAGGCCATGCAGACTTTGGAATCAGGCTGACTGAACCTTCTCCTACTTAATTACTTACTGCATTTAAGACACTAGCTGACCGTTTATACTGTTTAAGTGCCATTGTTACCGCTGGAAAAAAAATGGAGAGTATCTGTGATCCAGCATCTCTGTGAGTAGTAGGTGAGACCTTATATGTAAAGGGATTAGCAAAGCGCCCAGCATGAAGCAAGTGTTCCACAAAAGTCCATTGACAATGTTTCACGGTAATGTTGATAGAATGGAGGACACTACCACATTGTTGATACTGGAAGAGCTTTCACATTGGGACTCCTGATAGCCTGGGGCAGCGTTTCAGTGTGAAGTCTGGCCAGATGATTCATAGAAGTTCTTCACAAATGATTTAGTTTCAAATGAAGCACATGGAGATCTTTGACCCAAAGACATGAGTATGCCTGGCAGAATCACTGTTTTTTCATTTTCTGATACCCTAGAATTACAGGGTCTAGAGTTATCTTCAAGTAACCTTTGGTTTAAACAGGTTTCTTGGTGCCTAAGTATGGTGGATACCTCGGTAACTTGTTTGAAGGAGTTTGACCTTCTCCCCAACCCCCACACAAACAATTTCCTCTTCCACATGCTGTGGAGGGTGCAGGTGCTAAGAAAGTTGATGTCATTTGAGAACACATTGTTTGGTTAGTTGACAAAGCTTCCCTAGTTTTTATTCTCTTCTTGCAAGGGGAGCATTTCTATGTTCAAGAAATCATGTAAGGACTGGATTTGTGTGAGATGGCTGGATACCATTAAAGGAAGAGTTGGTTTTGTGAGATAATATTGCCACATTCAAGTCTCACAGATTGTCATCTGATTTTGTTCAGACTCCTCTAGAATATGAACTTGAAAGTGGAAGAAAAGCATTTCAGCTCATAACCCCAGGGGTCAGGTTGTATAACAACTCTCTAACATGCAACCATGAAAAACATTTATCCTACACACACATCACTGATATCCTTGGGTCATACCTGGCTCTACATGGATGTCGGACATACAGAGAATTTATAGGATCTTAAGAGACTGTTTGAAGTACTTTAAGAACATGTGAATTTATAGGATCCCAACTACTTAAAAAGGGTCTCACAGCCTTTTTCTAAAATTCACTGTTGTTGTGTTGCTATTTCCTTTTGGATGGATGTGATCAAACCTTGAAGCAGAGCAGCTACAATGTTCCTACAAGATTCAGGATACCAGGCTTACCTGAGATTATTTAAAGAGATGAGCCATTGGTTGTGGACTTAGACCTCTCACCGTTTTATGAGTCCTGCATGTTCCTACAAGGAACCCTAATAAATTAATTGTTTCACCAAGCTGCTGTTTGATTGGATCCTCTTCTGTCTGTGCCTTCTCTGTCTGGGTTGAATAGACATTTCTTTAAGTCTCCCTAGAAAAAAGTCACAGAATAGTCCTGTTGTGACTATGTTAAGGAATTACTGTGGGCCTAAACGCCAACTTTCTCATGTCAACATCTGTTCAGACTTAAATCCATCACAGATGACCGGAGCATTCAACTGCAGTAACTCAAAGGGAAGAATGAAGGGACGCTAAGTCCTTATACACCTGCAGATATTTATTGAGTGGTGTGAGACCCAGGGCTTGCATGTGGCAGTCCGGTGATACTTCTGTGGTTTACGTCATCCCCATCCTGTTCCTCTGCAATAAGTACAGGTGTAACCCCTGTGGAGAAGAGTAGATTGCCTCTAGAGATCCATGGAGATAAATCCTCATTTCTGATCTACAGCCCTCATTTCTGTGCTAATGAATTAATTGGAAATGGGTATCATGTAACAGATCCCAGCGATGTTAAAAGGGTAAAGGGAACCAAAGTAGGGGTGAAGAGACTGAAAGTCGGCCATCTTTAGTTCTTCTGAACAGAGGTCTGCTGAGCATCCGGGTTACAAGGTCATTTTCATTCCTGAAGAGAGGGAATCTGAGACCAAGGTACAACACCACCTGGGAGTGGTGCTCTGGGAGAGAGCAGGAAACAAGAAGAGGTCAGGATAGAGTCTTTGCTTGGCCACGGCTAAGGAGATGACCGTAAAGCAGGCCCCTTTGGCATTCAGAATGAAACACTAGGATTGGGGACGCTAAGAGTCCTCTTGGCCCAGTTCCTCACTTCAGGGACCTATGTGGGTCAGAAATGATGATCATTTTATTTCATATTTCTTAACACTCTGGTTATTGTGTGTAATTTAGCCTGCTAATGATTTCCACATTTTTTAGCTCGTTTAGCCTGGAGCATCTTTATCCCACAGGAAAAACAAAAGTCAAAGCCTATGATTTGATTCTGTTCAGAAACCATAACCCTTGGGCGCAGGCTCAGGGACCATGCTGTCCTGTTTATTCCTGCTGGCACGTCATAGGCCCTGGATGAGGGAGCTACACGGTCTGAAGTGTTGGTGGAGTCAGATGTGCTCAGTGGAAACAGTCTGGCTGACTCACAGCAGATTCCCAGCTCTCTTGGCGGCCCTCCAGAAATCATGTCTGCTAGGATTTCTGCAACAGATCTGATAGTCGCTGACTTGGAGAACTTGTAAGCTGTTTGTGCATTCGTGGGGATGGGGCTGACTCCAGACACAAGTTCCCACTGACAGTCAAGGACTGAAAATGTGCAGAGAGAAGTACTGAGATCTCATCTGTGAACTGTGTGTGTTTGCACATGTGCAAAGATGTATGCAGGTTTATGTAAGAGGGAAAGAGAAATGGAGGGGGAGAGGAAGCAAGGAAGACACTGTGTATGATATGAAAATGAATTTACGATGGCAAACACTGGACAGCCTGTAAATGGGTGCTTTGTTTGCATTGGGAAAGAAGTTGGAGGGGATGATAATCAGAACACAACTTGACTTTATATGACATGTCCCTAAAACATAACGTACTATCTAAAGGCCCATATTCAACTTGAAAATTGAGAGAAATAAGATTAGGCAGGTTATAAGACTCAGGATGGTTGATAAAAACTACAGATTCATTTAACTTGTTTTGTGCTGTAGAAAAACCAGGTAAACTCTTTTTGGTAGATGGAGATTATTTTAAGTACTCCTTTCTGGAGTGTAAATGACTTCTATGCCTTTAACTTAGTCAATGATGCATTTCTTACAAAGCCCCATTTTTGCACAGATACAGTGCACACACGGCTTTCTTTTGTGTTTGCAACAATATGCATGTTGTAGAGATGTTGTCCTGTGGATCTGACACATGTCCAGGGCCATGTGTCAATGGCTTGGGCACTAGCCTGTGGCGGTATTAGAAAGCACCACAGCCTTTAGGATGTGTTGCCTAGTAGAAGAAGAGGTCATTGTAGGTGTGTGTCATTGCCAAGGGCGTACCCTTGAGGGAATAATGACACACTGATTTCTTCTCTGACTCTTTGCTTTCTGGATGTTTGGAGGTAAGCCACTCTATCTGCCAGATTGTTCCTAGCATGGTGTTCTGTCTCTCTGGCAAGCCCTAAGGGAGTAGATAAAATAACCATGGATTGAGACCACTGAAACCATGAGTCGATATAAATTTTTTTTCCTTTTAAAATTTGGCTAGCTCATATGGTTTTCATGGCAACTGAAAACTGACTAACAAAAGTAGAAAACTTTGAAGTTAGGAGGACAGAAGATGACTGCTCCTCTGCAAATGTGAAGGCAGGTGTTCATGGAGCCTGGAGATACTAGGTGCCACTGTAGCTGAAGTTACGAATGGCTGCCCGCTACCTTGTTTAGGTAGCAGTACCTGCTTGAACTGCTCATCCATGTCTCCAGCATTTGCTTATTTGTGTAGTGATGATTCTAAAGGAACAGATGAAAAAGAATATAAATAAATAGTGATTAATTTGTGAGGCCCCGTGAAAATGGTGCTTTTGTTTAAAATGTCACCAGAGTTTTATGGTAATGGCACAGAGAGCAAAGTCAAGCATGAGCCCCGTGTGACTGTGTGGCCATATACCAGTGAAGCAACCATAATCATGCTTCCCAAGGTTCTATGTAATTAGTCCAACTGTGTCTTTAAGGTGAAAGTGACACAACTTTACTGATGGTAAGCTTTAAGTGATGTCCTGTGCTGGTATTTATTAAGTGCATTCATCTGTTTTTTTGAGTTTACTGAGCACTTGTTGAGTGCCTACTAATGGTATATTAAGGTGTAGTGGTACAGTGGATCAATACCATATATGATAAATTATCTGGATACCTTGATATATCAAAGGTACCTCATTATTTTTTTTGATGAGGGCAAGCTTGTTCTGTAACTATTTTTGTTTTGTATTGTTTTTTATTTTAAATTTATAGGTCTCTTAATTTTCTGCTGAAAAACAAAAAGCCAACATGGTTGTAGAGTGTGTGTGTGTGTGTGTGTGTGTGTGTGTGTGTGTGAGAGAGAGAGAGAGAGAGAGAGAGAGAGAGAGAGATGAATCAGTCCCTGTGTAAAAATGTATGAGATTTAAAAAAAATACTTAACTCACATGTTTAGTGTCTTATCTTGTGATGTTTTCATCCATAAGAATGTCTTCTCGGATTCTTTGTAATTTTAGTAGCTTATCTTGTTCATACACTATCAAAGATAAGCCGAGTTTCATATTCTCATTTAATTCTTGTGTTACTTGAGCAATCAAAAGAAGTGCTTTATATCTAAGACAAGAAACTGTGAATTTTCCTTTAACAACTGAAATGGTTTCAGCTCAAACCCCATCTTTAAGTCCCTAAAACACTTCTGTGAAGGAACAATGATAAACTCTCTTAAACTAGGAAGGATGTTTAAAATGCGATGAGTTAAGAAAAATCACCACCTTTCCTTTTTTGAGAGAGAGAGAGAAAATAAAACAACTTTGAGATATTTTTCTTACCTGGAAAACAGACTTCTGCACAACTCATAGCTAAGTAGCTTGGGGGTGATGTACCTGTTAAATTGTCTTTATTTTTAGTGAATGAATGTCTAAAAATTCAGATTTACTATTATTGTTAAATGAAGTGGTGAAAGGGGGAAAACTGTATAAGATTATAATATCTTGGATCACAACATTGTCCTGCCCCAGTGAGATGTTTTTAAGTCCTCTCCAGAGTGGGTCTGTTACACATTTCTATGATAGTACCACCCTGAGCTCGTTATGTTGCCAAGATCAGTCTCCTTCCTTCTACTCAAAGGAGAGAGAAGATGAAGATGTCCATGAAGAAAATCCTGAAGTTTAGGACTTGTGCCTTAGTTTTAGAGGATCAGAGGAACCAGCAGAATCCTAGTCTTCCCCAAGTGTTGAGATCTATGAATGAGCAGATGGACTCACTGCCTGTGTGTGTAAAAGTCCTTCAATCTATATATGTCTGACTAAAGAAAATCCTGGCCAAGTCAAACGTCTCCTCTGTCTTTAACTCAAAGGTTCCTTATGCCTTCTGTGTCTCTCCAGTGTCCAGCTCAGGGTTGACCACCCATGCCCTCTGCAACCTGTAAGTCATCTTTCCATCATTATAACAAACTCCAGAGATAAAAAGCTTAGAAAATGGAAAGACTTATTCTAGCTCACAGTTTTAGAGACTTCAGTCTGTGACTGATTCAGTCCTCTGACCCTGGGTTTTGGTGGCATATCATGACAGGAACATGTGGTGGAATAGAGAGAGAAGAGGGGCCAGGGTCCTACGAACCCTCGGGAGGGTATACCTACAACCCCCTGGGGACATTTTACTAGGCCTCATTTCATGTAGTTTTCAATACCTCCCAAAAGCATTAAACTGGGGTCATGGCTTTTAACGCTTGGGTTTTCAGAGAACACTGCAGTTTCAAATGCTAGGAAACCTCAAAGTCTCTTTGGGTCCTTTTATTTTTTTCCCCAAAGCTGCTTTCTTTGGCCGCATTCTGAAGGGGCGTTTCCTAGACTGGCAACACCCAGTATGGCCTTTTCTTAAGGTACAAAATATTTACTAATTTCTTAGGACCATTTTTTTCTGCAATTTCTTTTTTCTTTATTTTTTATATTAGATGTTTTCTTTATTTACATTTCAAATGTTTCCCCGTTTCCAGGTCTCCCCTTTGGAATCCCTAACCCATCCCCCCTTCCCCTTCCTCTATGAGCGTGCTCCCCCACCCACCCACCCACTCTCGTCTTCCGGCCCTGGCATTCCCCTACACTAGGGCATTGAACACCCTCAGGCCCAAGGGCTGCTCCTCTCACTGACATCCAACAAGGCTACATATGTGGCCTGAGCCAGGGGTCCCTCTATGTGTATTCTTTGGTTGGTGGTCCAGTCCCCAGAAGCTCTGGGGGGTGGGGTCTGGCCTGTTGATTCTGTTGCTCCCCCCATGGGGCTGCAAACCCTCTCAGCTCCTTCAGTCCCTTCTCCAACTCCTCCATCAGGGACTCCTCACTCAGCCCAATGGCTGGCTGCTAGCATCTGCCTCATCTTTTCTTCCTTCCCAGGTTTCTTCCTGGCTGGATGAGTGAAAGTCAGCAGTCCGTGTCTCCTCACAGGTGAAGACATTTGCCAGTATATGGTTTTGCCCGCTCATCACAGATGGCGACAGTGCTCTAGTTGGTGCCATTTGGGCCACAAATCAAATATAGTCAACTCCTGGCAGTCAGGTTCGATATTGTTTTCTCTGCCCTCCTTACAAGCAAGTGGTCAGAGCCGTAATTACTCCTGATGGCAGGTGGCAGGTCTACATCACACCTTGACATTAACTTCGTGCTATTTTTTTTTTTCTTCACAGCTGCCAGTGTGCTCAGTCAAATACCTGTCTGTCATCCCAATCAGACAGGTCTTAATGTCTCTGCATTACAGAGGAGGACCTCAGTTGCCTTCCAGCGTTTATTATGGTCCCAGTGTAGCATTTTATCACACATTCCTCACACATAGCCTCCTCTCCTCCACCACGGAAATCTTCCAAGTTGGCAGCTTTAGTGTCTACTGCCATTAATCTTCACTAGGCTGGGATCACGGGGCAGGGGATGATTTATGGCAATTACCTGTTCTAGTGCAGAGCTCAGGTGAGCTGGGCTCAGATGCATTTACTGGGCTCTCTTCCATTCTTTCCCCAGCCAAGGAGTAAAAAAAAAAAAAGTGTCTGCTGTTTCTAGGTGGACCTGCTTTCATTTAGCCCCTCAATGTTACTTAATTAACGAGGAAGTGGAGAAATAGATGTAGATAGCAGCGAAGTTATGCATTTGCTTGGTGACGGCTGACTGTTCAAAGCCAGAGTTGACACTGACATGTGACAGTCCATTTAATTTCTTTGTTGTTTCTGCATTTTAAGAAACATCCAAAGGAAAATTCGAAATTGCACTTACCTGACACTCGCTGCACCATCTGTTCCAGGTGATTAAAACCAATCTGCATGTAGCGTTGTGTTTCATTTCCAATTTCTCGCTCCCTGGGATGGCAGGGGGCAATGCATGGAGTGGGGATAATGTGTGTGCTTCGGTTCTGCAAGGGAGGGAGGAAGAAGGGGGGCCCGGAGGGATAAAAGGGGAGAAGAAAGCTCCCAGGTAAACTTGGAAGCAGAAGTGAGTCGTTCCTAAATGGGGCCAGTGTTCCGCCATGGCTCGCGCGGATGGTGAGCTCCTGACTGCTTCCTTTAGAGAGCCTCAGTACTCTCGCATCCGTGGTCTGGTGGAAAAGCAATCATATTCAGTCAGGAGAGATAAGGGGAATTAAAAATGTTTTATTTGTTTGTTTCTTTGTTTCCCCTTCCTCCTCTTCCCCCTCCCCCTCCTCTTCACCCCTTTCCTCCTCCTCCCCCTCCTTCTCTTCCTCCTCCTCCTTCCCCTCCTCCTCCTCCCCCTCCTTCTCTTCCTCCTCCTCCTTCTCCTCCTCCTCCCCCTCCTCCTTCTCCTCCTCCTCCCCCTCCTCCTTCTCTTCCTCCTCCTCCTCCCCCTCCCCCTCCTCCCCCTCCTCCTTCTCTTCCTCCTCCCCCTCCCCCTCTTCCCCCTCCCCCTCCCCCTCCCCCCTCCTCCTCCTCCTTCTCCTCCTTCTCCCCTTCCCCCTCTTCCCCCTCCCCCTCCCCCTCCCCCCTCTCCTCCTCCTCCTCCTCCTCCTCCTCCTCCTCCTCCTCTTCTTCTTCTTCTTCTTCTTCTTCTTCTTCTTTCTTCCCCTTCCCTTTCCCCTTCCCCTTTCCCTCCTCCTCCTCCTCCTCCTCCTCCTCCTCCTCCTCCTCCTCCTCCTCCTCCTCTTTTTCATGATTGCATCTAAGACCCAATTCACTCATATGTTTGATACAGTCTCTGAAAGATACTATTTGGTGTCAAGTATGAAAGGCAAATCATTCGTTTCCTTCTGGCTGAGTGAGAGTTGGCCTCCGTGAATTTTATAGGATTCTTTCTGAGTTCTCATGACCCAAACAGAAAGCAATATAGGGACTGTGGTCTCCTAAGGGGCGAGCAGAGTTAGAGAAGGAGCTGCTCCATCCTGATTCCTGTAAGTGTCCATCTAACCTTGGCATCTGTTTCCATCTCTGCCCATGTCGTACAGTCTCCAATTTCTCATTAAGTCTGCTCACGGGCTCCAGAGATTGGGGACACTGGCATTCAACATAACTCATGCCCACCCTTATTCCCCTTGCGTCCTGTCGCCAACATGGGGTTTCTGGGGTAAGGCTGTAAAGAGTGATGTTTGCCAGAGGATCTAGATTTAGCAGCCGTTCCATTCTCTTATCCTCTTGAGTTTTCCTGCCGCCCAGATCAGCATTTTAACAGTACATCTTTCAGGAATTAGCTGGGAAAGAAAGAAGTCTTGAAAATGTATGGCTCAGGATGATTGATTGTCTGGCAAGCTTGAATGACTGAATTTCAAGTTTTGTACAAAGACTTTTCTTTCATGTATTCTTAGGACACGGTAGCAGGGGGAGCACACTCCCTTGGAGCTTATAAAGTAGTTAGGGTTCGCTAAGTTCTGTGGGAAGGAGAAGGCAATCACGGCAGAGAGAAGTTTCTATATTAAGCTTGGGAGATGGAGGGTTTACAGAGGTAAGTGGTTTGCCTCAGACTGCTCACCTACGTAGAAAGTTCGGCACACGGCACCAAAGGCTGGTTAGGCTGCAGTAAGCCAAACCCCTGATACCAGGCCTAAGCTAGTGCAAAGAAAGGTCTGGGTGAAAAGACAGACCTCATGCTTACGGGAGGTGACAGTGTGGGGATCCTAGGCTGGTGCTTTTGTTTGTTAGGCAATTACTGCACTGCAAGCTCTAAGGTTTCAGAGCACAGCCTCCACCACAGCCGATGCCATCTTGGTGTTTGTGTCTTCCTTTCAGCTTTCATTCATGACTATAATTCCTCACAGAGCAGGGGCCTGTGTGAGGTCAGGCCTTTTAAACCTTCTGCCACATGCTTGGACCGGGGAAACCACAACTGCTCAGTGCTTTTAATAGTGCCAGGGAAACAGGTAAGCAAATAAAGAACCAGAGCCCATGGTTCCTTAACTGAATATCCCAATACGTGAACACAAGCCCTATCAGAACATCAGAGGCAAACCAACACTTGGTTTCATAATAACCCCTTTAGCTTCCTGCTTAACTTATTAGGTTAAAAGATATAAATCAGGGGGGTTGAAACTTGTCTGGTTGGTTTTCTTTCTTTTTCTCCTCTGTAAAACAAAATAATGACCAGGCAACCATAAAACCGAATCTGGGCCTGCTTTGGAGGTTAGAAGGGTCTGTCATTGCTTTCAGTGGGCAGGGGAACTTTTAAAAGCTAGTTGTAAATGATCGTTCTTTACCCTTCAACTAAGGGATTTTTCTGTGTGTAAATGCTAAATGTGTTTGCCAGTAGTTGAAGAGCCTATGACGTGCCCTGTGCCCATGACTCAGTTTCAGCGTTGGTGATGGAGACACAGTGGAGTTCCGTGGCGAGCACTAGTGCTAAGACGTAAAACGGGACTTAGGGGCTCCCGTCATCCTCTCTGTGTGGACTGTGCCCTGTCAGCAGATGGCTGTGGGTCTGAGCATACTTGGGAATGCTCTTTTTTGTTTCCTTATGCAGCAGGTAGGAATACGGGACAGCAACTCAGGTCTGCACGAAGGATCCACACTCTTAACCATTTGAGCCTTCACTTCAGGTCCCGAGAGTCATTGCGATATCAAGATTCACTGGTAATGGGAGGAGAGGGGGTGTAGTATCATTAACGCAGCATATGACTAATAATGTTAGATTTAAACTTATAATATTATTCCTATGTTGGATTGAATGGAAATGCTATACAATTCAATCATTTGAAGAACTCACACTATAGATACCACAGCAATAGGTAGCTCAGAATCCTTTTCTCTAATAATGTTTCCTTTTTTTCTACACCTTTGACAGAGATGATGTTGGAGACAGGACTCTGTGCCCATGCCTTCTAAGTCACTTTTTGGCAATCTGAAGAAAAGAAAGGAATTCATTGCCATTTTTTTTTGTTTAAATCTGAAGTTATTACTTAAAGCAAAAACACTTGTTCTTGGATTTTTCCTAGAGATCAGTGTAGTCTATTGAACACTGGTGATTCCTGTGGGCAATATAATTTTGACCTCAATTTTGCTACAGGAACCAAAAAAAGAGGAGCTCAAAAAAAATCAAATCCTTTTGCTTTCTAAATAGTGGTGCTGCCGGAAAAGATAAGGCACAAACCAAGGAAACCAAGGAACAATAGAAGTAAGGAGAAGCCAACGTAGAGGCTCCAGAATAAAGACATCAACACTTAGAGTTGCTGCTTGCTCCAAAGCAGCCTAGATCATGTGTGAACCTGGCAAAGCAGAATACACAGACACTATGCAGTTTTTATTTTGCTTGCACAAGTTCTTAAGCCTTTAGGAGGCTTGAGTCTAGACGCTTCTCCTGGGGTGTCTTAAGATGGCTAATGGTTCAGGGAACATCAAACATACCTTTGGATTTCATAGCTGATATTTACTAATTGGGGGATTTCATGTAAAACTTATACTTTCATGTTTGCTTAAAATTTGGAAATTCAGGCAACACCACACCTGCGTTTCTGCAAGTAACAGCTGTGGATGAGCACCAGCCAGACCACCGGTCAGAGGTGGGCCCCTACCTGCCTCCGGTCCTCAGCAGGGCAGTTCTACTCAGTCTCCTAGCTCTCAGGATAGGCTACTTACTGTTCATCTTGGTACTTATTTTTATTGATTCTCTGTTATATTGTTTTCTCTTATATTACTTTTCTCACGTACTACTCATAGATATTACTCGAGGCTTCCTAATTTGCAAATAATAAATGTATCCTACAGAAGTGTAGAGATCATGTATCCAACAAGGAAGAATAGAATTTTAGAATTTTATTCTATAAGGTTCAGGTTTTATGAGTACTAGGGAAGTAAATATAAATGCTATTTAGTTGTATCTAGCTCAGTTACATCTTCTCAACTCCAAAGGGACTCAAAACATATGGCACAACCATAGGAAGAACTCTAAGGACGACACATACAGCCAAATGGATAGTTTACTCGAATATTTATCTAAATACACATCTTGCTTTCAGGTATAAAGCCGCAAATATTTGTGTCTTAGAATCATCGAATATGATCATTCATGTCTGGGGCATCCTTCATCAGAAAGCCTCTGCTGTATTATCTTTCAAGCTTTTATATCCAAAGAAGTGAACATCTCTGTAGACTTCACCATTTGGCTTTTCTCTTCCAAAGTGTTTGATCTCCACTCTGGGGCTGGGGTTGGGGTACTGGGGGCTCTTCCTAGTTGTGAGCACTTTAGGCAAGTCATTCCCCCCCTCTCTGGCCCCCACTTTTCCACCTCCTGGCAGTGCAGAGAGAATGAAGGGAGACAACATAAACAAGTCACCCAACCTTATGCCTTGCACTGAAAGCAACCCAATGTATTCTTGTCTGCTTCCTCTTGCTTTCACACAACAGACTGTGTGCTACATGAATGAGAGCTAAATGACTTGTACATGCAGGAAGTGGCATGGGATGACACGGAGCGCTTCTGAGCGAAGGAAAAAAAAAAAAAAAGAAACCGTGGAGAATTCTCAGTCTGTGTATTTAGTCAGCACTCACTGTGGAAGGGGCGACAACAACCTGACAAGCTTGCTGCAAACCCCCAAATTAATTATGCTACCCCGTAGAGGGTAGCCCGGGGGTGTATTTCCGGAGGTGTGGTCCTGGGGTCAGAAGAGAGGCTCCCCTGAGAAATTGGTGATTGTAATGAGATGCTAAAACAAGGTCAGGAGGCCAAAACCAGTTTGAGAAATGACTAGTTTACCTTATCCCAAAGCTTAGACTTTCCTTTTCCTTGTCTTTATTTATTCAACCTTTACCTTTAAAAGTACCTTGCTCAGTTCTGACTCTGTTCCTCCCTGTGAAAGTCCTGCTGACACTTCATTGCCAAAGTGTCAGCATTAGAAGGGTGGTGGCAAGTCCCAGTGGCAGAGTCCACATGAGTGAGATTATTCCCCTTAAGGAAGAGGTGCAAAGAATGGCCTCATCCCTCCAACTACAAGAACATAAGAAAGACCATCTTCGGAGCAGGGCACAGCTTTCCTGGATGCTGCATTTGCTGGCACCTTGATTTTTGGATTTTCCAGTTTCTAGGAATCTGAATCCACTTATGTCACTTAGAAATTACTCAGTGTAAGATATTTCGGTGCGGGGTCCTCAGTGAAATAAGAAAACCTTTGCTCGGGACAAGTATTGTACAGGAGGAGCATTTATTGCTACATAAGAGAGCTATGTAGAGCTTATGATATTAAAGGGACAGACAATAACAAGACACTTTAGAGCACCCACACATGCACAATGCACTTGAACACACACACACACACACACACACACACACACACACATACACACAGATCATCTTTTTAAAAAAAAAGAAGCAAGGTATTTAAGGAAGCAAGATTCACCCTAGCGAGAACGTGAAGGGCAAGGGGGCTAGCCTATAACCAGGAGCCTGAAAGCACTTGTTAGAACAGGTATTCCACAGGACGACTCTACAGTAGATGTTCTCTATGCAAATGAAATGTGCCGGGCAGGGAGGAAACTGGAATTCTGAGCGGAGATGGTGGGATTGAGCCTAGCCATATGGTCAGCGCCACAGCGGGCGAGCCTGTCAGAGGCAGGCACTTTGGGAATGCAGGCGAAAGGGAATTGCCCTGAAAGAAGCACATGCGTTCTGCCACGAGGAAACGAGGGCAGAGGGCTGTGGGCAAGACTCTGCTCGGTGACTGACACTTGTGCTGATCGGAGACAACACGGGATGCTGAATCCTGAGTACGCAAAGTTGATTAGGATGGATGGGAGCCTTCTAATGCCCTAAAAACATTCCATGCGGGGCAATCCTTATTCATCCAAAGTGCCACGTACAAGATTGGCTTCTGTTTAGCAATGGATGCCGCTAAATGTATGTAACTGATTAAACTCACATAAATAAGTCTTGTGAGAGGAGAGTCTTCTTTCTCTAACCAAACATCTCCGTATCGATTAAGGACATGCTGGCTATATAAAAATTTCCTGGATGGATCCCATGGAAAGAAAAATATAATGTTAGAGCTACGCCCCTGCCTATGCATTCGGTATGTCTCTTTGTTAGGAGGACGTGGGGACAGCCAAGGAGCACGATGAAAGGCGCGGCTGTCATCTTCCCGTTCTGTCAGCAAGGTAGGAGCATGGCATTATGGTAAGAGACTCGGCCACTGCTCCTCTCTCAAGTGCCTGTCCTGCTGTCTGTGTGCAGCAGCACTGGAGATGCAGCCAATTAACAGAAGAGCTATAAAGGACTGTGCAGGTTAGGTTTTCCAAACGACGCCGTTTACTTGTAATAAAAAAGATATACCTTGGGTAGAATGCAGTCCATTCTGACTTTTAACATTAAAAGCGGGAAAATGAGTGTAGAGTATGCAGGGCTTGCTGCCACCCCGCCCCCTACCCCACTGGGCTAGACAACAGCCTTTTCAAGACAAATCACTAGCCTCTAAGATTCTCGAGCTACCCCAAAAGGCCTAGCATGGTTAGCAAATTAGTCTCTCATGTTCACACCTAATAATGTACATACATTATAATCTTTTAATGTTCTATTGCAAGGATTACGTAAATTTTTTTCTTATACAGAAGAGTAATTATCACAGTTATGGTTACATTATAACATATACAAATGACCATAATGTCGCGTAACAATAAGTATCACTAGGAACTCTTGTCTCAAACCCTAATAGGAAAATGATTATGAAACAAGATATTTTGTGACATAGTAGTGGATTAATTTCCTCACAACATCATATGAACACTTGCTAAAATGAGATTAGCCCTTCGCTAGTGATACTGGTTTAAAATAAACTTGGCTAAATACATTTTGTTATATTAAAATATGTAATCTCTGGTATAGCTTCCTAGAGACCTAGTTTGTTTCATACATAGATAGCTATGAGAAATTTAAATAAAATCTAGGTCCTTCCTCTCCCTGCACTGAGAAGTTTGCCTTATGTGGTTTTTGATGGTGGAACAGCTTCCTCTCTGTGATTTTCTCCTGTGGTATCTCAGAAGCCTCCCAGGAGTGCACCCAAGAGGGTGAATTAGGTGTGTGGTAAAGACACAGACTGGGGTTCTGGGCTTCTTGGCTTCAGGATGGATGCCCTTTGGTAGGATGAACATGTCCCTGTTCTATTATGACCCTGGGGCATGGGTTGATGCCTTGCTACTCTTGGATGATAAACATTTGCTAACTCTCATTTGTTTCTATGTGTATTTTCCTTTCAGTAGAGAAGGTTTCTGTCATGATTGATTTTGCAGTTCTGGGGTCAAATCCATGCTCATAGCCAAACTATAGGAATACCTTGTCACTAAGCTACATTTTTCTTTTTCTTTTCATAGTTTCTCTCTGTGTGTGGTATTTTCGTTTACACACATGCATGCATGTGTGTGTGTGTATGTATGTATGTATGTATGTATGTGCATACATATGCACATGTGTGTAGAGCCCTCATGCTAACATCAGGAGTCTTCTTCCATCATTCCTCTTATTCAATGAGGCAAACTTGACTGAACAATAGACCTTTCAAGGTTGTCTAATCTAGCTCTGCCATCCCCTGTCTCCTCCACCTAAGCACCAGGATTGCAGGTGGGCTACCACACACACACACACACACACACACACACACACACAGCATCCACATGCAAGCTTCTGCCTATACACTGTAAAGCAGTTTACTCCTCAAGGCGTCTTTGATGCTCCTGAGTCCTCTGGCTTTAGTTAACTTATTTTGAGGCCCACACCCGGAAGAATTCACAACAACTGGCAGAGTCCGGTTCCCTGGGCTGCCTTGGTACTGGCTGTGCATTCTAGGCTGGACTCAGACCAGATGCCCCCATCTCTTCTTTGGAGGTACTGAGATTACAAAAAAGAGTGTAATTTCCTGCTTACAACATCCTTCTGAATCAATCTTCGTTTTGCTTTGGTTTTTCAGGTATTACCAGATCACCTAACACTAATTTTGTTATTCAATCCTACGTAAAACCCTTACAAACTTCAGTGTATTGTTCTGTAAGTGTACAGTCACACATGAGAGTTTTATGTATCCATTCCAGTCTAAAAAATTCTGTGGCTCAAAATATATAAAAAATACTAAATTTATAAAAGCAAACAAACAACAAACAAACAAACAAACAAACAAAACCAAAAACCAAAAATGTACATGTCTTTTCTTTTCAAAAATGTATTATTTTATTTGATATTTTATTTGTTATGTGTCTCAGTGTTCTGTCTTCCAGAATGTAAGTGCTTGAGTGAATGTTATGCCCAACAGGCCAGAAAGTGATTCTGGATCCCCTAGAAACGGACTTATACACAGGACTATTTATGCCGCATTGGGTTTCCAGGACAGAGCACAGATCCTTTGGAAGAGCAATAAGGACTTTTAACCTCTGAAGCATCGTGTTAGCTCTAAAAAAGCCCATGTCTATTCATGTCTAGTCATCGAAGTTATACATTGTTTTTCCAAGATGGGTCTTATAACGTAACCGACTTTCTAGCAATCCTCCTGCCTCAACCTACTAGTTTCCGGGATTACAATCATGAGCTTTAACTTTGCCTTCCCTGCCCCAACCCCATCTCCCTCGCTGTTCTTCCTTCCCTCTGTTTCTCTTTCTTTCTTTAGAGGGAAGTTTAGGAGTCTGTTAAGGACTCTATCGGGGCTGTTTGCTACTTTGTGTTAAAAATCAGTGGTTCTGGTTAGCTGAGGGAGAAGAATCAGCTGTGATTAACAAGAGACCTGAACCTCTGACATAAACCCTTTGCTTTACTAGGACAGTTGATACTGGTTAGCTGGACCTGAGAAACCAGTGGTGATTAAGAAGGGACCAGCAGTGCTGAGATGGAATCTGGGAAGTGAATCCTGAGAGTCAGCACACACAAGCTATATTCCAGAGGTGGCCAAGATTATGCCTCCTGCTGGCAGCTTAACTCAGTAGTGTAAGAGCTACCCAGGTGGTATTAGTTTTGAAGGCCTGAAGGGGTCATGGAGAACTGCTGAGTCTTGCCACTGTGTGAGACCGGAAGAGGCCGTTGGTGCAGGTGCAGCCTCAGTTGCAGCTGAAGATTGAGGGTTAAAGGCTTGACACTATAAAAAGAGGCTAGGAGAGGCTATGGGTGAAAGTACAGCCCCACCACAAGCAAGAACCCAGCATTTTAGAGATGCCAATACTTGGGACAAACACCAGGAACAGCAGCGGTGGTGGAGTGAAACCAGGCCAAGCTTAGAAGACAAGATGTGTGTGCTGCAGGGGGCGGAGCCAGAGAAGTGACCCAAGCCCCCTTGAAAAAGCCAGAAGATGATCCTGGGCATTGAGTTATTTTATGAGTAGGTAGAAGAGATCAGTTTTGGAAGTTGGTTTTGCTTTGACTTGAGTGTAACTGTGTCCTATGTTCTCTATTGATATGAGAAAGTAATTTTATTTTTTTAGAAGCCTGTCTTAGGGTTTTACTGCTGTGAACAGACACCATGACCAAGGCAACTCTTATAAGGACAACATTTAATTGGGGTTGGCTTACAAGTTCAGAGGTTTATTCCATTATCATCAAGGCAGGAGCATGGCAGCATCTGACCAGGCGTGGCGCAGGAGGAGCTGAGAGTTCTACATCTTCATCTTAAAGCTGTTAGCAGAATACTGACTTCCAGGCAGCTAGGATGAGGGTCTTAAAGTCCACACCCATAGTGACACACCTATTCCAACAGGGTCACACCTTCCAATAGTGACACTCCCAGGGCCAAGCAGATGCAAACCATCACAGAGACTTTGCATTTTAAAAGAGTCTGCAATTTTTAAAGAGGATGAACTTGAACTGTTGAAGTGTTTGAATTTGTAAGATTGTGTGGGACCTTATACATTTGTAAAAATGATTCCTACTGTGGCGTTTATATTTCTGTGTGATATTGGGGATGAACAAGAAAGCAAAGGTCGTAGCTTTACAGTGAGTGATGTGTTTCTGTGTCTAGTTGACAAGGGGTCAGGTGGGGGGACTCTTCATTTATTCTTCCTTCCCAGCCTGAAATCTACGACTTTGCTTCTCTTTTACTTGATTTAATGAAGTTTGTATTTATGAACTACATGTAGCTATGCAATTAGTTCAGGGTGCAGTGTAGAGCTCCCCAACGCATTCAGTGTTTGGTGTGTGCTTGGGAATTCAGACATGTTGAAAGGCAGGATTATAAACAGCACAGTCACCGCTGTGCCTAAGTGTGATGTGGAACTGGGAATGGTAGCAGAATCACCTAGTAGGGAGTTTGCTAGAAACTAAATGTGTTCCCAAGCTCTGCTTATTAAACTTTAAGAGCCACTCAGATCAACAGTGTCAGGGAAACCCCTCTCTGGTGAGGTAAGTGTAGTCAGGAGTTGAGAGGAGCAAGTCTGTTTGCTGAATACTGGTAGAGGGGAGGCCCTTGAGGAAAAAAAGGTCACCGGGTCACCTTCTCTACAGTTGCTTAAAAGGCTTCATTTTTATGAATCTAGGGCTTCGGAGGAGGTTAGGAAAATGTGATTTTAGCATCCCTGCCTTGCATCTTTCTCTGCAGAGTTGACAGTCACAGATGTAGGTAGAAGAGATCAAGCAGAATCTTGGACAGCACACCTGCTGAGGCCCTGCTGATCTTGTTGTCTGGTTCATCCCTGTTTTCCTTGTTCTGGTCAGTTCTCAGATGTCTCCATTTAGAGTTCTCCTCCTCATCGTCACTGCATGGTGATGATGCTATAAAAACACATCTGACTATGTCTGCCCAATTAGGAAACTCTTCTACAGCCTAAAGCCAGATGTCCAGTGTCATGGAGTGTTCTATGAACAGGCATGCCTGTCCTCCTGTCTCTCACCAGACAGCATTTTAATCATATGACTATTCAGGTCCACACGAAAGAAGGATTGTACTTCTAGGAGCAGCCAAGGGCCTTTCTACCACCAGAATGTGTCCAGCTGGAACCATATTTCTCCATTCTGTGCAGCCTCTCAGTCCTCAGGACTTCAGGCATGGGCCTTTTGATATGGGTCAGAATAAGATGATTTGGTTTTCCTAATAATTTGTTATGTCCACACTTTCTGCCATTTGGCTAGCTCACCCTTGAGCATGTGGTGCTTCTGCCAAGACACGATGTTTCTAAGCACATTTATTTGGAAATCTGGGAAAAACAAATTGAGTTGATGTTTACCTCCTTGTTTTGAATTTCCCTTGGTCATTTGCTGCAGTTTGGTAATCCCATCAGCAAGTTACTGGGGAGGAAGTATATCTGTGATTGGAGACTTAAAAACACCTATAGATTCTCTCCATCTATACACTTTTGAATCACACACTTTTGAATGTATTATTTTTCTTGATGAGAAAGAAAGAACTGAGCACAATGAACATGAACATTTTTCCCCATTGCCCTCCCAGGGGTTCACCATTATATCATTTACTGTAATTAATGAATCAGCTCATTCCTTCATGTTTCTTGCCATCTCCTTGCTCGAAATGCATCAAACTTTCGTTGTCCTTGGCACACCTCTTGAGATTCAGCTGTCTGGACTTAGCTGAGCAGACATAGATCCTTCTGGTATACGCCTCTCCTTCATATGTGGTGACTGACACATTTTGATCAAGATCTTTGAGAATCTTCCTTCAGCAGAGAAATCTCTTTATAGTCACATCTGCTTGCTTGCCTTCTTTCCTTCCCTTCTTCCCTCCAATGGCCATATTTAACTCCTCTCTTTGTAAATTTGACTATAATTTCCTATCCATGGAATTGGATGTCAGTAATGATGTACATGCAGGCCTTTTGAATTCTGTGAGTCAAAAACATCAAGAATATACTCATTGATTATTGCCTTAGTTTCTTTTATTCATTGCCACTTAAACTGATTGTCTACACAGCTTCGATATTCTAAACATAGTTCCCAAGGATGGGGCCCCAGTGAGGGAAGTGGAAAGACAACAGTACCGCTGCTGGTGGGCCTTTAGGAAGATGCTAACTCTAGTTAAGCCATCAATGTTTCTCACTGCTAAAGGGTAGAGAAGGGCCAAACTGGGAATTACTGTGGCAATGACTTCAGATGCTCTCCTCTATGATATAGGAGTTCCACAGGATTATTCCATCTCTTCAGGCCAAACTCTTTCATCAGCGAAGCTAAGAATTCACCAGTGGAAGGAGAAATAACTTCCATCATCTGATGATGAGGAACATTACAGGGACAGTAGATGACAGATCCACCTCTCTATGCATCATCTGTCTGCCTATCTATCTATCTATCTATCTATCTATCTATCTATCTATCCATCCATCCACCTATCATGACCTATCTATCATCCATCCATGTTTCATTATCCTTAAGAACAGTGCGTTTTATTCTTGATGAAAAGAAACAGTTAAGTAAAACACTCATTGTGTAGCCCTGTTCCAAACCAGTGTGTACATAACATTGAAGATTGTTCTCTAGATGTGTGATGACCCCATCCTTTAGCAATCCCTACTTAGTCACAGCCCTTGATGAACTAGTCTCCACAGTCTTAGAAGCTTTGTGTTCTAATGCACAATGACAACACACCCATGCCTCCTCTGCTAGTCCAATCAAATTTCTCTGTGATGTTGATGTCTTCATTCTTGGCTTTTTGTACATGTAAACAAAGTGCACTGATGTTTTTGAAGTCTTAGAACATGACATTTTCCTATGATTTTGTTTTTCCTAATGTGGATACCATTCCTCTGTGTCTCCTTTTCTATTCTTTATTTGTCTTGATGATATTTTTGTCTGTGCCACAAGTTTCTTGTCCCCTTTAGGGATTAACACAGTTTCATTTTAGTAATTAAAATTGTCATGCTGATTTCTGAGCTCCAGTTTTGATTTGATTAAAAAGGCTCTCTTCTCTCAGGGCATAGAAGTGTTCCCAGCAGGGGTCTAGAGCAGAATGAAGGGCTGTCATTTTTCTAGGTCTCCTTTCCCTCACATGAGTTCTTTAGGGTGAGACAGGAAAGGAGGAGAGGAGTGCTGTCTGTTGTTTTGTCTCTCTGTGGGGACACTCCTGTTCCAATAGCAAAGTGAGTACAATTTTGATAGAGAATTTTGTGTCTCAATTTGATTAGACTCTACCAAGTAGTTGTTTGATTAGATACTAGTCTAGGTGGTGCTGTAAACATATTTTAAAGACAGAGTTAACTCTTTCAATCAATTGACTTTAAATAAGCAGACTACCCTACGTAATGTGGGTTGAAGCTTTAAAAGAAATGATGAAGGTTTCCCCAGAAGAAGAATTCTGCCTGAAAATTGCGACACAGAAATTCTGCCTGGGTTTCAAGGCTTCAGGCTCAAGACAGAAACATTAACTGTAATTCCATCTTGCTAACTTGCTCTACAGGTCTAGATTTGCTACTCTTGACCTTATGACCTAGTTCCTTATAATCATTCTCTCTCTTTTCTTCTGCAATCACATACTTCTTAGTGATAGATAGTCACTTGTGTCATAGAATGACCATAATAACATATATTTGGACAAACTGAGATGGTCACAAAGTTCTTGAACACTATAGTTTTCTGAGGTCTCCATTGTAAGTATGGTCCATCCTTGATTGAAATATTACATGGCGAGATGCACATATAATTGGTTAATATCTTACAGGTTTTGTTTCTCTGTGTAATATTGGCTAATGCATCCCTCAGATGGTATGTATATGGAGAACTACAAAATGCTTTGCTGAGATGCTATAGGAAGGTATTGGAACTTTCATCTCTTATGCAGAATTTTTATTAATATAAAACTAAAATGATAAAGCTTCAGTAATGTTTGCTAAGGAGATTGATGCCAGAATTTTCCCTTGATCCACATAACATGTGGTCATATATTAAGCATGAGATCTCATGCTTTATGAGCTAGAAAGAGATCAACAGTGCTCAGAACTTGCCAGTGTTATATTAACAGTAGTGCATTTTAACACTTTGCTGTTTATCTGTGGATGGGCAAATGATCTAGTATCTAAGTTCATTTCTTTGGGCTCTGCCACTGAACCACAACGTCAAGTCACAGTACTACCTAAGTTTATGTGCGCTTACCCTGATGCAACGAACAACCAGTTTAAATTATTTTTGCCAAGGATCCATGGGTCAGAGTGAGTGTTAATAATACAATCAAAAATGAACAAAGCAAAAGAAGTGACCCTGTGGTTACTTTTTTTCTTTTTTTATTAAACCTGTGGTGTGTCTTCTTCATGCCATGTAAGAGATGAGATTTAAAATCTTCTAGTCAATATGTAAAAAGGATGGACAAATTGTTTTCTTATTTTATGCATATGAATATTTGCTCACATGTATATATGTAGACCACAGGCACATATATACCTGGTACCCATAGAGACCAGAAGAGAGCCCCTTGAACTGGAGCTACAGAATGATATGAGCTCGGTCCTTTGTGAGAACAGCAAGTGTTCTTATCCACTAAGTCATCTTTCTAGCACCTTCACCTCAGCTTTTCTAATTGCCAGAACTAATAGGAGTGCAGGATTGTATTCACACCTTAATTTAAGTGTACATCACTGTGTGGTCCCCTTCTACATAGTCTGACAGAAACAGTAACACATTAGCATCCTTGAATCTACTTCTTCCGACCACCTCTTTCACTCTTTGGTGTTATGTAAGTAGATGGAGAAAAGGAAGGAGCCCATGATGGCATCAGACTTTTCTAATGGTACATGAATATGTAAACTACAGTATGAGAAGTTATTGGTGATATTGGTTTTGGGACAAGGTTGGTATGAGCCTCCCACCAAAAAAATGACTATGCTACTTCAACCCATGAGAATACATATTAACCTATATGAAAGATTTGAGAGCATGGTTTTGTCATCTTAGTATGCAGAAAGGATTTATTATGTTGTACTCAAAACACAGGTCTTTTTTAAAATTTTTTTTAAATTTATTGAAAAGGGAAGTAAAAACACTTAATGATAAAATTAAAGATTTCCATGGAATATATTTCCGATAAACATGTTAAAATTGACAATTTTCATAGACAATTAATGAGTAAAGTGGTAGATATGCAAAACATTGCTAAATTAATTGAAATATGGGATAGAAACATTTTATGATAAAATCGAAGATTTACGTGGAAAATATTTCTGATAAAATTGTAGAAAAATGTAGAAAAACCTGTTAGAATTGAAGATTATCATGGAAAATTTTGTAATAATGGTAGGCATAAAAGTATTCCTAAGTTGATTAAAAGTGGAATTATAAACATTTTCTGATAAACTTGAAGAGTTACATGGAAACTATTTCTGATAAAATTGCAGAAATATATAGAAAAACATGTAAAATTAAGAATTTTCATGGAAATTATATAGATAAAATAATAGGCATAAAGATAATTCTAAGTTGAAGGAAGAATTAGGTTGAAGGTAGAACATTTTCAGATAACATTGAAGATTTACATGGAAAATATTTCTGGTAAAATTCAAGAAATAAATTGACACATTAAAATTGACTATTTTATGGAAAATTTTACATAAAAAATGTTTGATGTAAAAACTCTAAATTAATTGAACGTGGAATTAGAAACATTTGTGATAAAAATCAAAGATTTACATTGAAAACATTTCTGATAAAATGAAGGAAGTATATAGAAAGACATTAAAATTAAAATTGAAGATTATCATGAAAAATTATGCAGATAAAATGGTAGACATAAAAGTTACTAAATTAATTAAAAGGGGAATTACAAATATTTTCTGATAAAATTGAAGATTTACATGAGAAATATTTTGTTAGTCTATGTCTTTTTATTGGGGAGTTGAGTCCAAGGAACAGTGATTGTTGCTTCCTGTTATTTTTGATGTTATTTTTATGTTTCTGTGGGTATCTTCTTTTGAGTTTGTTGGAAGATTACTTTTCTTGCTTTTTCTAGGGTGTAGTTTCCCTCCTTGTGTTGGCATTTTCCACCAATTATCCTTTGTAGGGCTGGATTTGTGGACAGATATTGTGCAAATTGGGTTTTATCATGGAATATCTTGGTTTCTCCATCTTTGATGATTGAGAGTTTTGCTGGGTATAGTAGCCTGGGCTGGATTTGTGTTCTGTTAGGGTCTGTATGAGGTCTGCCCAGGATCTTCTAGCGTTCATTGTCTCTAGTTAGAAGTCTGGTGTGATTCTGATAGGTCTGCCTTATAAGTTACTTGCCCTTTTTCCCTTACTGCTTTTAATATTCTTTCTTTGTTTAGTGAAGTTGGTGTTTTGATTTTTATGTGCTGGGAGGATTTTCTGTTCTGGTCCAGTCTATTTGGAGTTCTGAAGGCTTCTTGTATGTTCATGGACATCTCTTTCTCTAGGTTAGGAAAGTTTTCTTCTACAATTTTGTTGAAGATATTTACTGGGCCTTTAAGATGTAAATCCTCACTCTTGTCTATACCTATAATCCTTAGGTTTGGTCTTCTCATTGTGTCCTGGAGTTCCTGGATGTTTTGAGTTGCCAGCTTTATGCATTTTTCATTTTCTTTGACTGTTGAGTCAATGTTTTTTATGGTATCTTCAGCACCTGAGGTTCTTTCTTCTATCTCTTGTATTCTGTTGTTGATGCTTACATCTATGACTCCTGAATTCTTTCCAAGGTTTCCTATCTCTAGAGATGCCTCACTTTGTGATTTCTTTATTGTTTCTACTTCCACTTTTAGATCTTGGATAATTTTGTTCATTTCCTTCACTTGATTGTGTTTTCCTATAATTCTTTAAGGGATTTTTGTGTTTATTCTTTAAGGGCTTTTACCTGTTGACCAATGTTCTCCTGTATTTCTTTAAGGGAGTTATTTAAGTCTTGCACCAGGGAGCCGGGAGACTCCACAGTCTTTACCCATGATCTTCTGTACTTCTTTAAGGGATTTTTTGTTTCCTCTTTAAGGGCTTTTACCTGTTGACCAATGTTCTCCTGTATTTCTTTAAGGGAGTTATTTAAGTCTTTCTTGAAGCCCTCTGTCAGCATCATGAGATACAATTTTAAATCCAATTCTTGCTTTTCTGATGTGTTGGGGTATCCAGGACTTGCTGTGGTGGGAGAACTGGGTTCTGATATTGCCATGTGGCCTGGGTTTCTGTTGGTAGGGTCCTTGTGCTTGCCTTTTGCCATCTGTTGCTAGTTGGTATTCTTGTCTCTGGCTGGAGTTTGTTACTCCTGTGTGCCTGTAAGCTTGTGTCCTTACTCCTCTGAGCTCAAAAGTGAAAGCACTCCTGGGAGAACACTCTTTCCTGGAGGGCTATGCACAGAAGACTGTGGAGTCTCCCGGCTCCCCGGTGCAAATGGCTGTGGGTAGGAAGACTTCTGTCCCAGCTGCTCCACTGATCTTAGGCCCTGTGTGCTCCTAGCTGGGTCCCCTCGAGAGAGAAGGTGGAGATCTTACCTCTGCACTCAAATGTGAAAGCCTGCTCCAAAAAACAGGTCTTAATCATTGACTACACTTATAAATAATAATGCATGATCAAGGGAAAACGCTGTTTTCCAAAGGGGCAGCGACGAAAAATGTGCAACATGCTCTTTTAATCAGACATTCTACATAGATAGACTCACTTAGAAATCCCTGTTGTTGCTTGTACATGAGTTTTATAAACACGATTTCCTTTTTTTTTTTTTTAATTTTCTGAATGATTTTCTTACTAGCAGGACTTGAACTAAGGAGATCCTAAAATGGCAATGCTGTCATCAGATTTTCTCAAAGAGAGACAAAATGGTGGGCATTTTTTTATCCTGTAAACTTTGAGCCAAAATCTAAGGCAACATTTTGTAGCAGAAGTCAAGATTCTCTTTTTTTCCTTTGGTCCACTCAGGCTCCTTACTCAGCCCCTGCTGAGATCTCTAAGCACACAACACTTGAGTTCATTTCTAAGCACTGAATGACAAGAGGGTATGTCCAGTCAACCTGAGGTGAGGGGTTTGACCCCAAGCTTACTAATCAGTCAGAGTTCATCTTGCTTATTAATAGATTCTCAAGACATCATCCACTAACAGTCCAATGGGGAGAAAAAGAGAGAAAGAGAAAGACACACACACACACACACACACACACACACACACACAGAGAGAGAGAGAGAGAGAGAGAGAGAGAGAGAGAGAGAGAGAGAGAGAGAGATCACACACTACTATGGGGCAAAATATCTGATTACAGAGTCCAAAACTGCTTTGTGTATGTAATTTTTGAAGAGAAAAAAAATCACCAGCCAGCAGCAATGAAGTGCTTAGTGGGAGGTTTCAGCTTCACCCTCGCAGCTTTTACATTTCAATCTGAGCAGCAGGAAGATTCTGCTGATCCTAAACTAATGCATGTCAAGGAGGAAGTAGTTTGTGTTTTTCCCTTTCTGTGGGTAGTTATACTTTTAAAAACGAAGAGCCTTAAGTTTGGCTGAAATCCAAGGCATGTCACATAATCCTGATCTAGAGATATGCAGTGAGAATCCCCAGCCCCCAAATATTTGATTAGAGCATATGTAAATTGTCCCATGTTCTTGGCATGGGCTGAATCAGGAATGACAATGTAGATTATGATGTTCTTTTATAATCAAAGGTTATTATTACTATTTTCCCCAAAGGAAGTAAAACTTATTTAGTCAAGACATCAGATGCTTCTTGGTACATCAGATAATTTCTACTTTTGTTCAGTAAGGAAATAAATAATGAACAATGAAAGAACAATTCATGACATTTTATAAATATCACTTAGATTTTCTGAGATGTTAATAACATAGGTAACATTGAAATGCAGATTTGCTGCCAAACTATTAACAATTTTCTTTTTTGGCCTCAACTTCTGAGGACTATAAAGAGTGACCCTGAGCCACTTCAGAAATGGAAATGTCTAAGAATATCCTTGAGAAATATACTAGTTAAACCATAAAAGAGATATAGATATGTTTGCTGTAGTTAGTTGACCAGGAATTTAAATATTTTATCTAGTATATATTCTGCTCTGAAGTAAAACTCACAGTCCTCCTATGCCCAAATGAAAGGCTTTTCAGAAGATACCTTCACCTTCCTGTGAGTGTCCCTTGTCTGGTCTGATCCAGTACCATTCCAAATGCAAATAAGACTATGCTGGCAAAGACTTCTCTTGCATCACTAAAGACACACGGGAGACATGTGTCTACCACGCAAGCAACATGGTTGTGATTTAGCCCAACAGGAAAATGGCATAGCAGATTTGATGTAGCTTTTAATCTATAAAAACTCACATTGTACATTTGGAGAGCAAATCTAGGCGATACGAGCATTTCATATATGTCTGTCTCAAAATGGTCAGTTTTCAAAATAAAAACTTTAGTGATATCTTTCTTTGTATTTGGCTCCAGAAGTAGTTAAATTATTAAATTAAAAGCACTGCTTATCTGTAAGAATGAAGATGGGGGGGGAGGGAAGGACAGAAACAGTAGGCAGACAAGACAAGAGCCAGCCTTGCCTGAAGAGGGAGATGCCCAGGCTGCCTCTGAACAGACAATAGAAAACTAATGAGGTAAAAAGTCTGGCAGAATTGTGATCTGATTGTCACAGCTTAGACTAATGTCAATGAGGAGCAAAGACCAGGGAACCAGTCTGAGTGGCTGTGAGACACCTGCGGGTAATTGTCTTGCCAGGGATTGATTAGTTGGGTTTTGTTTTATGCAGCCTTACAGCAGAGGGAGTGAAACGGGGCTTGGGCTTGGGAAGGGTGGCGTTTTGCCCCCACCTCTCCCCACCACAGGACTGTCCTCTCACTCTTGAGCTCCTGTCACATTGTGTTGGATGTCCTAGGAGGCAGCTGTCCATGGAGCACTCTTTAAATCTTACAATTCTATTAGTAAGAATATCAAATCGCCACGGCTGAAGCCTGCTCCTCAGAAAAGGAGGCTTTGGCGGTGGCATTTTTACAGCACGTTATCTGTGTAAGCGTATGGGCTGCAAGGCTTGGCAGCTATTTTTGATTCATTCATTTTATTTTCTCTTCCTTGGGACCTTGATCAGATATTTCTGGGCATGTGTTTTACTCAGAGCTCAAGTGAGGTCCTTTTGTATGCAACTGAGGATTTTGACTGACCTGAAACGAGGGGACACACCTAATTCCTGAGGGCAACATCTATAAAACAAACTGATAAATAGCCCTCTCAGGGACAAGGGAGGTGAGAGGAGGCAAGATCTGTGGGACTATACTAGGACCTTACATTTTTTTTTTGTTTGTTTTTACTCATTTGGGATACAATAAAAATAAAATGCCCACTACTGTTATAAGATAGACATACCTTTTGTACCTTCTAAAAATTAATCACACATGTAAATACTTACCCTAAATCTTAAGTTTAACTATATCAGATTAAGTCTTTAATAATAATTTAATGCTAAGTGGAGACTCATAATCTGAGCAGGATTACAAATGCACGCGGGCCATTCATTCTTTAAGAAAAAAGTAAATCCAAATTACTGAACTGTAATTTACATATAGTGCCTCCCCTTTGAGCATAGGCTCTGAAAAGTTCATTCCGGGGTTGTAGCGGCCACCATCACCAAGCAGGGCGTGGCTCCTGCCCCTGCACATTGTCTTGCCTTGAACCTATTCCTCTGATTCCCTCCTCCAGCCCCAGAGAGCTGCCCTTTTGTCCTCTGTGCTATGGTTGTAAAGATTTATCTGTTTTAGAGTAGGACGCACAGAATAGTGTGTGCAGCCTTTAGCCTGGCTTTCTGCATTTGGTATGGGGCGTTTGAGCTTCATTCACGTGGTTTATGTATGTGTAGTTCATTTTTATAATTGCATTACATTCTTTTACATATGGTTTTGTCTTTTACAAAGGAATACACCTGAACTATAAGTATAATGGCTAATGTCTGCAGTCTCAGAATTGTGGAGGCTGATGCAGGAGGATTGCCACAAATTTCATGCTAGTCTGAGCTACAGAGTAAGCTGCTGTCTCAAAACAAATAAATAACGCAAGAAAACAAAACAAAACAAAACAAAACAAAACAAAACAAAAACAAAAGCCACCACATATTGGACTGGTTGTTTCTTTCATGTTAGTTACAATGACTTTGAAAACAAGCAGACTCTCTCTCTCTGGTGGCCATGGGACGATCTCTGTAAAATCTCCCATGATAAACCCTGGATGGCAGTCTTAAGTCTGGAAGAACCCAAATCAAGAAGTTACATGCGTAACTATTTTCTTACTACACTTGGGGATAATCCTGTCTTGAGAAGGTGACTGGAATTGAACTGGAAATCAAAATGCTAATGAGACCAGGGGTAAATTTTTATTCTAAAATAAATGTCTTTTAATAACCTTCAACACTTACTGTTTTCCTGGACAAAAAGGGAAACACCCATGTATAGGTTTGAAAATAGGCATAAAGTGAATATATAGGTTATTCCCTGATTAAAACAAACCTTTTCAGGGGCGGGTGAGATGGCTTAGTGGTTAACTGTACAAGCATGGGCAGCAGCGTTCAGAGCCCCAGCACCCACCTACAAACCAGGTGCAAGAACGCTCACCTGTGACTGCAGTGCGGCGATGGAGCCATCTCGAGAGCCCTCTGGCTAGCCGCTGAAGTAGAAACCGTGAGCTCTAGGTTCAGCAAGAGACCCTGGCTCAAAAAACAAGGGGGGAAAGAGAAGAAGATGCAATTTTTACTATATGCGCGTGCATACACACACACAATTTAAAAAAAAAAAAGAATGCTTTAAAAGTAATCATCCATGAATTTGCTAAGCACTTTCAGTTAAGTACTATATGTATATACTAATGTTCCCAACCATCCTACAAGGTTCTAGGGAAGGGGAGAGTTTGGTCATAATGTATCGAAGGGAACTGAAAATCCAAGGACAATGTGGGATCCCAGCATCTTGCCCACAAGAGCCCGAGACTCCCCATTCTGAACCTTGTGTGAACTGACAGCACCAAATTCTGACTGATGATGCCGAGTAGCAGTAGAGATCTTCAGAGTTTAGTATGTAGGGATGTAATAGCCAAACTCATAGGAATATTCAGTCTCTTGTTAATTTATAAAGAATCGGGACTCAAAAAGGATGCCGTCTCACCACGTTATTAGGTTAAGCTCTCCTACGACAAACCAGCAAACAACGTAATGTAAATTAGGCCATTTTGGAATTTGTGCAATTTAAATGGTTGAGTTATTTTATGTTAGGAAAGTGGCTGCACAATATTCATTAGCTAATTTTCATGATGTTTTGTTGGTTTTTTTTTTTTTTTTTTAACACATTGGGCCAAATTACACTCTCCGAGATGCTGACAGAATTTTAATTAACATAATAGGTCTAAATTCAGTCCTTTCTACGGTTGCTTCATTTGATTCAGGGAGGTGTTGAACATTCTAATTTTTCCTTTTTTGCAAGGAAGGAAAGCCAGTTTCCACGGGCTGCATCGCGCACTCACCACCTGAATGTGAATAAGCCCGACACAGGTGTGAGTTTTACCCTCTGTGAAGTCTAAGCCCTTAACAGGGCAGGGCTCCCACAAAGTGCCGCGGCTCCATTCTCTCTCCCCTAGCCCTTACCTGTTCTTTTGTCATTGCTGTTGTCTTGAAGAAGTTTAGAATCCTGGAAAAGGCAACTATTTGGGAACATTAAATGAATTTTTAAAACAGGTACTTTATGAAATATTGTAAGATAAATCACATTGCATTGTGTGCATCTCCACAGCAGGTTGTCCCCCCCCACCCCACCCCCCGCCCCCCAGAGCGTTGCAGAGACTAATATTGTTACCAGCCCCCGAGGGAAGAAAGCAATAGCATTCATAAAAAAGGGGCTCCAGTGAACTCGGAGTTTGTGTGCATATGATTTTTTAACCCAAGCATCGCAGTGATCTGAACAACATGTTTTGACCATCACCTGACTGAGCCGCTTTGGTGTCTGGCAGCTTCAGGGATCACGTGTGATGGTGCAGTAGCGCACAAACCAAATTCTAAGGTACCGTTAGCATCTTAGAGTTTTTATCACTGGTCTTGTGGATCTGTGGTGTAAGAAAAAAAAAAGCATGAGTAGGAGCAAGGGGACACTCAGTACTTAGCATAAGCAGCTGTTAATTATAAAACTACAGCCATTTGTATTTTACTAAAAATGTGGATAAGGCTCTCAAAGAATTTTAAGGAAGACATTAAATCCCTTCCATCTCTGCATCTGATTTCCTACACTTACCACTTCCTTCCCCCTAAATAATGCCTACTCTCCCTTCTGAGTCCTATTAAGGATCATAAAGAGCAATAAAATATCTTTTTGGAGAAAGCCAAATGTATTTGAGAGAATTAGGGTTGATTAGGGAGATGCAATGCTTGATATTACAGAAAATTAGCTCTGTTAAATATGGGGAGGTTGAGCGTTCTGTACACCTCTCTGCAATAAAATACGAGGACAAGTGTGTGTGTGTGTGTGTGTGTGTGTGTGTGTGTGTGTACACATGAGATCCACTGACACGGAGAGCTGCTGGCCGCTAGCCCTAGGTGTTTCATCACAGCCCTGCTGTAACAAAGAGCAGGTTGGTCAAGGATGGGAGGCTGTGCTATAGGAGACATGGATGCTGTGTAAGATATATTTCTTGTATTCAAGCCTTTTATTTTGTTTACACAACAAAGTTATTATGCTAATTATGCAGTAATACGCCGCCCCTGAGGACGTTCCACATTGATAGCATCTACTTTAGGATGCAGATTGGGAGCCAATATGTGATTATTGCTATTTCAAAATGATTTGATCACTCTGACAATTTTCCCTTCAGAGGGAGTTCTCACTGGCTGTACAGCTTTGGTATGGATTTAACAGCAGAGCACAGAAAAAATAATCAGGGTTTGGGTTTTTCTTTTAAATGGTCTTCTCAAAGTATCAATAAATATTATTTTTGGAATAGTGAGTCAAGACTAAGCTGTGTGTGTGTGTGTGTGTGTGTGTGTGTGTGTGTACTCTTTCACACATGCAGGATGGTGTAGCTGAAAACTCATGTTCATATGTATACAATCTCACTAGGGGGAGCTCTTGGCTGGCTGTTCAGTAGGCTGACCATTGTCTGTAGGAGACAATTTTTCTTTGTTTGAAAATTTACAAGTCATCAATGAAAATGCCACAAATACAGTAGAAGTTTAGGGGGTGGTCACACCGCTGGGTTTCCACTCTGGATTTAGGTGAGGAAGAAATGTCAGTTTCTTCCGTGCTCGGGTCCCCAGCCTTTCTGGTACTACCTCCCACATTTGACAGGTTTCAGAGCCAGTATCTCTCTCTGCCATCGGGCTTTTCTGCAGTCTCCTTCTGGGAGTCTCTTCCCTGGTACTTGGCAATAACAATGAAGAATTTGCAAAGGCCAGGTACTCAGATCAATTAACCGAGCGACGATGATCCGAATGTGATCAGAGTACCAGACGTTGCGGTGCTGGTTTAAAACTGGGAACTTTGTAATTAGAGATGCAGCCGAGCCAAAGAATCATGGGGCGGGGTGTTAATCAACGAAAGAATTACAGATATTGGTAAAATTTTCTTAAGACAATTACTTTTGGAAGCAAAGCAAAATATGCCAGCCCTAAGGGAACAGCGTGACTGGCCTGGGCAAGTCTCATTTTATTATCCTTATTCTGAAAACTCCAATCTCTCTCTCTCTCTCTCTCTCTCTCTCTCTCTCTCTCTCTCTCTCTCTCCTCCCCCATCCAGCCCCACCCCCACCATCTTGTGTGTGTGTGTGTGTGTGTGTGTGTGTGTGTGTGTATCTTTTTAAATCTGAGGAAAAAGAAATAAAGCCAAGTGCCTCTTTCCCTACCATGTTCCTTTCCTTTTTTCTCTACTCTAATGACATTTGGCAGGCTCGGCTGTGTAATGCTTGACTGGTTTTATTGTTGTCTGTTCCCAGTGGGGAATAGTTGACACTGCTCTCTGTTTTCAATTGATATCCATTTTCAACAATATTGCTTTCTATTAGATTCCTGCACAGTTTGCGGCAGGCAAACTGAATATTTACTGGGCTGACCTCAAAGCCTTCAAATCAACAAACACCAGAATAAGCAAAAGTATGCATTTTAAAGATCAAATGTTTCTGAATGCTCTTTACAAAAATTATTATTTTTAAATGTACCTCGAACTGCAGATTAAATATTATGGTATTGCTTCTGTTAGCCAATTTTATTTATCTACTTTCACATGTTAAATAATGGTATTAAATGTTAAAACACAGTCGTTCGTATTACTTAGTCAAGGATAATAGCAATTCAGTATTTAGCAGATCCTCCCTTTTAAGCAATCAAGCATTTTTGGCCCATTACCCTTTAGTGTAGACATAGTTCGTAATATCATATTGCATAGAGCAAATGAGTTTGACAAAGCAGAAGATGGACAACCACTTCAAGACTTCCCAAATGCCAGGAGGTTCTGAGTTAGAATTGAAAGGCAGATCCTTTAAACATTGAGAGCCAAATAGCTACTGAATGACATGACTATTTCTAACATCTTTGCTTCGATGTGCTAGCCAAAGTTGTCAGAATCTTAATCCTACACACTAGTCATCCTATTACAGTGCACCGGGCTATAGGGGGCAGGTAGGAGATAGACGCCTTTTAATTTTGGAGAAAATCAAGCAAAGAATTGGAAAAGAAAGGGATCTCATATTTTTGAGAAGCACCTAGAAACTACTGTCATTTAACCAAATATGCCTAGTTTCTCAAATAAATAAATAAACAAACAAACAAACAAACAAACAAAGCGTATTCTTTGACTCTTAGGCTGAAGTGGACTGTGATGGCATATGTCTACATAAACTTCCTTGGGTAAGTTGAGGTAGCTGTTGGCTATTCAAGCGAATAACCACAGGGCATGGTAATAGATGTACAGAAAGCAACGTGCTAACAAATATTATGGAGTCTGAGAGACACTCCATAGGTCAACTGTCTGATGTACCTGCAAGAGGATCTAAGCTTGGCTTCCTGGGACCCACGTAAAGGCTGAGTGATGTACTGCACACTTGTGAGCCCAGCTCTGGGAGAAAGGAGACCGGAAGATCATCGTAGGATCTTGCTATCCAGCCTGTATAACCGAAACAACAAAAGGCACTTTTAATAAGCAAAACTCTGGCTTGAAAGTAAGGTGACAAGAAATAGAAGAATCTGAAGTCTACCTCTGACTTTTTTGTTTTAGACCGAGATCACACACACACACACACACACACACACACACACACATACACATACCTACTCCACTCATATGTGTGCTTGCACACACATGCTTGCACACACATGTGTGCACACACATACACAAAACACAAAGAGAGAGAAAACTAGATTGTGTAGCTAAAATGCATTCTCTAATGATGTGCACATGGCCATGCCTACCATATTACAGAAGATAACCCATTGTGTGAAGCTTGAATCCAATTCATAAGACAAAAGGACAATGAGCCAAAGTTCCTACTTGCAGAGACTTCTCTTTCCCAGCTTTCCTAATTATTTTCCCTTTCCCAATATTTATCAAGTCTGAACCACCCCCCTTCTTTCTCTTGATGCAGAACCTGATGTCTTCTTACCATTCCTTGATCCCACTGTGCCTGCCAGCACCTTAGAACCAAGCAGTCCCAATGCACGGCATTTTCCCTCAACACACCCCCATGCTCAACTCCTGCCCGACTGTCCTTCAAAGTGTGTGGGCGCTGCAGATGAGGCACAGTAGAGTCTAGTGCTCACCGGTCCTTTTGGGCAACGTTTTTCAGAAAGTGTGCGGGCCTGGCAAGCGGTGCTCTGCCGATGGATCTGGAAAAACCCCTTACTCAGCTTCATTTCTCTCCATCTGTGAATCAGTTTTTCTATTTACAAGTCAGGCATAATTGAAACTGCCCACTGGGCCTTTCCCGGGCATGTCGGGAGGCTTAGAACAAAGCTGCTGACGCCCCTCAGCTCTTTGAAGGAGGAGCGTGAGAACTCTGAGGCCTTGCGCATGACACATTGGACACGTCTTCGTTTAAACCTTTGCTTTCATAAATCGAATATGGCATTCTTTGGCATGGACACAGAACATAATTAATCAGTGGAATTTCAATCAGATATATTTTTCATAGATTCCAGGAATGCCTGGAAGCTTACGGCAGTCTGGATTGATATACAGCTGAGTGTTCTAGAGCAACAAACTGGAATTCAGGGCCCGCCCTGTCACTAACGAGCCGTGTCAACCTTAACAAATGGTGTCCCCTCTCTCTCTCTGCCTCCTCATTTGCAAAGTGAATGAACTTTGTGTTTGCCTGGCTGGAATAAAAGTAAGGAGTATGAGAGGAAGCATTTAGACAGATGTCAAGTATTTCATGTGTATACTGTGGGCTATAGGCTATTGGTGTTTCAAAAAGACAGGTTGTGATAGCTCTAAACTTCCCTCTTTGGCTACACACACACACACACACACACACACACACACACACACAATTAGAAGTTGTTTAATGGAAAACATACCCCATTCTCCCTATTGTTCCTTGTGTGGCTTTCTTGTTATTCCCTTCTGATTGTCTTCCTGTCTCAGTATGGAGGCAGCTACAATATGAGTATGTCTCTAGCATTTTGTCCTGAAGACGTATATACTCTTAGATGAAAGACGTATCATTGCTATGAAAACTGCATGCTGTAATTGGAAAGTGTTTTGTAAGCCTTGTCCAAGAAACTCCAGATAAGATGCAGTATACTACACAATTACTTTCTTAGTGTCTTTCATAACATCTTAATAGTCTCACATCTCTGTCTATATTTCCCAAGTGGCATCAAAATTCAATCATGTTTTACTTGATTTTTTCCTTCTGCAAATCTGAATGATTATTAAAGCAGTGAGCACACAAATGACAGAAAGAGAGGAGAATTTCATTGAGATTTGTTACATTGGAGACTATGATTTAAATTGGATTAGTATGATAAAAGGTCCATCTTCTCTGTGTGTGAATTGCAGACTACCTTTAGAAATTACACTTGAAACAGTTACCTGGGAAGAGAGATGTCCCAGGGTACCTGGGATCATCCTGGTGATGGATCTTGTAGGTACATTTGTGTAAAGACAAAGGAGAGGCATTTGGCAAGGAAATAAAGAGTGGGAGAAATCACAATGCACTTCCTTAACTCCACATAGGTAAAATCAGGTTAAAATGAACCTTTCCATCTTTCGGACACATAATATTGAAATGTCAGATCAAAATTAGGAGGGAGAGAGAGAGAGAGAGAGAGAGAGAGAGAGAGAGAGAGAGAGAGAGAAAGTGAAACAGAAATAGAACCACAGCGAGCGAGAGAGACAGAGACAGTGAGATGGAGAGAGGGAGGATGGGAGGAGGGAGGGAGAGAGAGAGAGAGAGAGAGAGAGAGAGAGAGAGAGAGAGAGAGAGACACTTTGCTCACCTTCCTCTGCATATGCCATGAGCCTTTGTAGTTCCAGTTTGTCAAAGTATAGATACATCCAAGTCATGAAGGCCTGTTTCAGTATTGTGTGTTAGCGGCATCAAAGGTCCCAGTAACCTCTAAGAAAGTTTGGGAATAATAAGTATTATGGCATATCCAATAACATGGCTATTTCCTATAAGGAAGCACTGCATATGGGTTTGGTACAATTGCAGGAACCAGAAAGGGCAACCTGAAGGGGCCTTAGGGAACCCTGCTGGTCCATGGTCATCAGGCTCATCTGTGGGTATAGGTGTCTGGGCTGCAGCCTCTTTGACCTTCCCTTTGGCAGATGCCGATGGGTCAGTGTGCCCCAGTTAATGAGGAGAAGAGGCTGTGGGCACAGAACTCATTATGTTAACAGTCATGGGATAGGACTTTGGAGATTAGACCCTGGAACCTCAGTCTTAGCAAACCATCCAGAAGAATACAAACAAAACAAAACAAACAAACAAAAAAAGAAAGGAAGGAAAAGATATATTTTAAAATTAAAATTTCCTCACAGAGGAAGAAAATATCATCAGTCTAAGGACAGGCCCCGTGACCACAGAATTTAGTATCTGCAGTTGGCTGGATTTTATAAAATAAAGGAAAACAAGCCAGAGGTCTGCTTGTGGAATTGAGGTGAGATTGTATTTTTACTTGTCTTAACTAAATAAATCCATCAGTTGACAAAGAGAGGACTGTAGTGGATTAGACAGAGAAGGTATGATTGAAGACTGTGAGGCAGGGTCAGCCTGAGAACCATTGATCATAGTCTCATTAGGCCTGGAACAGAAACAAAAATGAATTTGAAATGCAGGAGGGGGGGTGAGTGGAGGCAGGCAGAGGAAAGAGACCACTTCCCAGCAGTGTGGTGATTCCTAACACGCAGCCGAACTCAGACATGGGGAGACGAAATTCACTGGGAACCTTCCTGACAGCCGCTGAGCTGCCCTAAGCATGTCCAGATCCCAGGTCACTCGTCTTCTTTAGTAAAATGGCCCAGCTAATCTTTATAGTATAGAAAAGGACGTATAGTGTAGAATAGGACAGAGCTCTTCTATAACACGTCGCAATACATCCCAAGTATAGCCAAATAGAAGAAGAGACCAGGGAGAGACCCCAGCAAGAGCCCAGACTCATTATTCCTGCTGATGGGCCCTCTCTCTGATTTAGATAGTAAGAAGCATGTATTAGCACTAAAGAGATCTATAAAAGGGATGATTGCATATTTTATTAAATTGGAAGTGAAGCTGATAATAAAACTTAATATTAGAAGGAAGAGGAATAATTGGAGCAAAATTAAAGTAACTATTATTAAAAACTTAAATTTAGTCTTCCCGGCCCTTCATCAGTGCCCCTCCCCCCATGCCACCCCACCCCACCCCACCCCCGACCCCGAGCCCTCATTATTTTGCTTCTCTTGGCAAGCTTAGCTCTATTTCTCAGACTCATCCTTTCTCTGCAGGGTCCTTTCTTTGAGCATGCTGTCTTTCTCAGCCTGACTTCTGATTTCTCTGCCCTCTTTCTCATCATCAGCAACAGGCAGAATACTTTTAATGCTGCTCTTCGTGAGTGAGCCCCTCTGGGGTTCAAGGAAGCCCCACAATGAATATTGCTCTCCCCCACTCTAAACACTGTCAACAGTTCTAAAACTGTTGACAAATAGGACAGATTAAGGCTAAGCTGTGACTTTATTCTTGCAAGCCCAGCATTGGAAATCTTATACTGTCTGTGGGAAAGGTATAGTGCCTAGTCCCGGGCAAAGCCTGACCATATCAGGGATTGGCCCTTGTTAAAAACACAGAGTTAGGGGCTTGTTCTGTCATGTTTAAATTCTTGATTCAGTTATAGCTCAGCCAGGGAAGAAGAGCCACGATGACTAATAAGGGACAGGGACTTAGTACAGATATTCAACCTTGTGAGCTGGGAAACGAGTGTCTCAAAATCTCAGAGGAAGAGGCAAGAATTGGAGACGAAGCACTAAGCGCTTGTCTCTAGCACGAGAAGGAGTGGTCAGTCTGAGAAGCTGGAACATCTCCTGTCAAAATGGGGTCAGGAAAGGTGTGAACAGAAGACCCGGGGGAGCTGTTGTCGCAGCATGGGTGCCAACTCTGCTATTCTCTCACTCAGTCTCACACTGAGGACCAGGGACTGCTGTGACCAGAACTGCTATCTGTCACCTGTCATGGACAAGGAAGCCTACACAGCTAGGACATCCTTAAGCTCCCTTTTTTTCTGTTAAGTCCATCACTTCACCCAACTGTACACATTCCCAAAGTGATGCTGATTCTGGCTTTTTCATCTCCTCTTTGGCTGTATCCATCCTTGAGCCACACAAGGGAGGGGTTAACAAGAGACCCCAACTTCCATATGCTGGTGATGGAACAGTCTAACTAGGTCATACCCTGATAAGCTATCCTGTTAACGAAGTAACGAGCGTGCTCTGGCTTCTGTCTCACACAATACCATTAAAACCACTCCATTCATTCTCCAAAAGAAGATTCAAGAGATCTTGTGTGTCAGATTGCTCACTGGGGGGACGTTCATTGTTTGATATCCTATGATGTCCGTATTGACATAAAATAATAACCACTTCAAACAGAATTTGTGATGGATAGTAGGGTAATAAAAGAAGAGAACACAATATCATCAAATTGAAGAAATACAATCAGTATAGCAGCCTTTTCTTCCGCAGTGGTCACGTGGTCATGGCTAGTCTTCATTAATATTTTTTTTTTGTAATATTGTGTTATTTATTGCCTTGTATAAACGAGCCCGTTAGCTCATCACGATTCCTTGGCTAGTGGTGATAGGAGGAACTGATTTTCCTTCCTGAAAGTTCTGCTTTGCAATTAGTTCCAGCTGATGTCAGGTTGTTGGTTTACTGCTTTTGTCGTTTGTTTTATTTGAGACAGGGCTTCCTTGTCCACTCCGCCTCTGCCTCCCAAGTGCCGAGATTATAGGCGTGTACTAACGGGTATGCTTGTATTTACCCTTATTACAGAGAATAGAAGCTTTAAAAGGCTGCTTTCTCTGCTTTGTATAGATCGAGAGAGTAATAATGATTTTGTTTAATCTTCAGTTATGCATTGCAAACCTCTTAATATCCTTGGATTTTTTTTTCATTCATTGGGAGCATTGCTTATTCTAACTAGGTGACTCTTGACAGGACCTTAAATGATTTCGGCATGGGTGATAACTGTCAGGCAAACCATTTACAGGATGATAGGTCTGAACCTTCAATACTCATTACTCAGCGTTATCACCTGTGACCAGTGATTTAATCAACAACGCCTGCCTGACGAACCTCCATAAGTTCTGTCGAATGACAGGGTTCAGGGAGCTTCTGGGCGGGTGGACACAATCATGGCGGTATAGCAATGTACGACACCACCACAGGACAGAGGCTGCTGCATACGAAATCCAGCCTCATCCATGTGGATCTTCACACGGCCATTTTTTTTTTTTTTTTTTACGCTTTTGCAGTAAACCATAATTTAAGTGTGTCATTTTGTCAAGGCAGAGCAATAATCTGATCCAAATGTATTAGTCACGTTTCCATTGCTGTGAGGAAGCGCCAATACCAGGACAACTTAGTAAAGAAAGGGTTTATTTGGGGCTTACAGGTCCAGAGGATAAAGGGTCCATGACCATCATGGCGGCAATACAGAGCTAGGGAGAGCTGGAAGCTGAGGCCTGAGAGCTCACATCTCAAACTTAAAACAGGGAGCAGAAATAGCTAACTTGAGATGGCTTGAGTCTTTTGAAACCTGGACGCCTACACCCTGTGACTTGCTTCCTCTGTAAGGCCACATGTCCTAATCCTTCCCAAACAACTACCAACTGTGGCCTTAGAATTCAAATGCCAGAGTCTTATGGGAGACATCCCGTTCAAACCACCACAAGGGGTGTATGGGAAACTGTGGTTTTGTTGTCAGGTTGGGACTGAAATGTAGCTAAGCTGTGAGTTGATACTCGGAACCAGAGTCTGAAGGGCTGGGCATCCTGTGGGACTGGAGAGCCCTTGAAACTTGTGAAACGTAATGACTGATTGTAGAATTGAGTGATTAATTACATTTTATAACACCCAGGTAGTATCACAATGGCTTGATAGAAGGAATGAAACCACCTCTTCAGTAATTAAGCAATTTCTTCTGATAGAATCAATCACCCCGATCAATATGGGCGCTTCCTTCCTGGAGTGGTAGCAGGAGGAACCCATGTATGTAGTCATCGTTCTTAGTTTCCAATGTAATGGAACTTTCTTTTTCTTTAAGCATAACTCTTTACCCACAACTTCTAAACTAACAGAGCCTGAATTATTTCTAAGGATTGTAATGGCATCAACACCACAACATTCTGAAATACTTCCTCTGTACAAAAGGAAACAATATCAGAAACAATTGTACATATCTTTGTTGACTGAAGTAAATTGTAGCCTGATACTTAGGAAAACCCTCCAAATTAAGGAAAAGATTATATTAGTTACCATTAAAAGAGACTAAGACAATTCAAAATTAAAACATGCCTTTGAGTCTCTCAATTTTTTGTAGAAAGCTGAATGAGATAAGCTACTTATCTGTAAGGAAGGGCTATTTCTCCAGGCCACATAGATGTAACTGCTTTTCTGAATTGCTTTGTACAAACAACTTAATGCCTCCCCATTTCCATTTTTGATTGTGCAATATCCCGCTTCCAACTCCCCATTGTATGTTGGGAATAGAGGAGGAGGGGTGTCCATTGTGTTTGCTTGTGGGTCCTGGTACTTTCTGCAGCTTCTTTCTGTTGGATCACATAATTGGATTTGAGGAAGTTCTGGAAGGAGGAACTCATCTGCATTATGCAGTGATGACGTCTGGGAAGCCAAGGTCAATTAGAGATGACCCCTTACCGTCTGTAGCTTGCTCTACCAGGAGGTGGGGTTGGCTTTCCACCTCTGCATTGCAGTTGAAGAATGATTTGATCAACAGATTGCAGCAGAAGTGAAAGCAGACTGGGGGCGTGTCATCAGAAGCCTGCCATCTCCACCCCTGTTATCTTGGAAAGAGCCCACTCTGGATGACCCTGCTTTGTTTTCTAAAAATCCAACCACCAGAAACTTCTTGGCTCTTGGAGCTGGGGCTCTATATACAAAAAGGAGCTCATGCGTGGGAAATGAGGCAGAGAGGGGGTGACTCAGCTGAGCTCAATTCAAGCTGTCAAAACCATGGGACCCCAGAAAAGAGACAGTTGGAAATCAGGAATGTGGAACACCTCTATGAGTAGACATTTTTTTTTTCGTTTGTTTGTTTGGCTTTTTTTTTTTAATTTATTGTATATATTCTATATTTACAATTAATTTCCCTTTTTCTGGTTCCCCACCCCCAAAGGTCCCACATGTCCTTTTCCCTCCCCCTGCTCCCGCATCCACCCCCTCCCACTTTACTGTTCTTGTATTCTCCCACAATGATGTTTTGGTCCATTCTAGCACCAGTGTCCACTCCTTTCTTCTTGTGAGACATCACTTGATATGTGATTTGTGTCTTTGGTGTTCCAAGCTTCTAGGCTAATATCCACTTATCAGTGACTGTATACCATGGGTATTCTTTTGAGACTGGGTCACCTCACTTAGTATGACATTCTCCAGCTCCATCCATTTCTCTAAGAATTTCATGAATTCATTGTTTCTAATGGCTGAATAGTACTCCATTGTGTATATATACCACATTTTTTGTATCCATTCCTCTGTTGAGGGACATCTGGGTTCTTTCCAGCTTCTGGCTATTATATATAAGGCTGCTATGAACATAGTGGAGCATGTATCCTTATTGCATGCTGGTGAATCTTCTGGGTATATTCCCAGGAGTGGTATGGCTGGGTCCTCCGGAAGTATCACGCCCAGTTTTCTGAGGAACCGCCATACTGATTTCCAGAGTGGTTGTACCAGCTTATGAGTAGACATTTTATGAACAGGTAGGCCTTCCATTGCTCCGCAGATATTGTGAAGTTGTTGGGCGCAATGACACTTAGCACAAGACTGGGCACAGTGTTGCTTCATGTCCCCCCCTTTGAAGACTAGGCAACTATCAGAAGAAAAGGCTTGCGTGGCCATAGGCAGGCCGTAGGCTCTTGCTCCCATCTGCTTCAATACCCGTCTCCTCTGCTGTTTTCAACAAGCAAGAGGTTTGGTTTTCAACTGTCAGATTCTCAATCAGGAACAAGAACTGTCTAGCATTGGGGAAAGGACATTTAAAAACCAAAAAGAAAATTAACAGGAGAGGAGATAAGGCCAAATCAAAACCCTCCTGGAACTAGGTCGTGCACGCTGCTACTCCAATAGCCAATACCCTCACCCATTACTGGCCACAGAAAACAAAGCCACCAAGACAATCCAAGCAAGCAGAAAGAGCCAGGGCAAGCAAGCGCTGGGACTCACCCTGCTTCCTTCCTGACCTGATTCTTCTACTATTTCCTCCTGGCTCCTCACCCCTGGCTTCATGTTTTGTTTGCAGAGGACTTCCCTTTGCGTTTGGCACCACTGCTAAGTGCTCCGACTTGGACCTCTTAGGATGTGTGCAGCTATTGGCACAGTCCTACTGTAAATTTCCTTTAAATTTGTCTCAGGGCACCTGAAAAACTCTTCACTTCTCACTTATTTCCCCCAGCAAAGAAGCTGAGTTGAGATTGTCCACAGCCTGTACAAACAAGGCATGGTCTAGTGGACTAGAGTGCATGTCTGTGAGTTCCAACAAGACCAGGCTCATTCACTGAGAACTCCAGAAACATCCAGATTGGGTACAAGCCTGGGGTTATAATAGTAACTCGATAGGCATCTTTTAAGACTATCTTCCATCTCCTTCCTAAAGTCTGGTCGAACACCTAGAGAAAAGATCCCCCCCCCCCCGCCCCCAAACTGTCTCTCTCTTGCCTGCTCTAGAAGAGGCCCCTCCAGAAATGCCGTGAGAGTGAACAATGAATCCCCGAACTGATTTTTCATATAAAACTCTTATCTAGTCAAGCTGGCTAATCAGACACAGAGAAGTCACTGCTAACATTTCAGCTAGGAATGTGATGACTTTGTGAAATTGTTACGTGGCAAATATAATGAATGCTGCCGACGTCAAGAGTGGCTAGAATTCAGAGAACAACTACTCTGGCCCTTGGAAACAGCAGGTGTCTGCAGATCTGTGCATAGAGCTCCCGTCCCCATGGCACAGGCAGCTGTGTGGCAATCTGTTTCGAACATGAGTGATTCTCACAAGGTCCCTGCTGAAGGAGTCTACCGGCCTGGAGGGTCCGGGGAGAGGCTCAAGATAGAGATTTCCACCTGCTTCGTTTTTCAAGCCCAGGGAGAGAGTTCAGAATAACGGGGCGCTGCAAATATTTCTGGGCCAACTGCCTTGATGTCTTTGTACTGTAACTGCAGTAGGGTGGCTTAAGAGGCCATGCTGTAATTTTTAATTTTGTAATAATTTGGAAGGTGGCCCATTAGCTTTGTGCGCTTGTTTGGAAGCACTATACAGGGCTCTTTAAAGCAATGGTTACCGACATGTGGGTGGGCAAGGCCACTAAATGACAATACTGCCTTTCTATGCACGAGACCTCATTAATACTTCCACAGTCACCTGAGGAGGGAAAGGTGCCTGTCCCGTCAATGCCCTCGCCTCCCATTAAACTTGCGCTTGACGAGTGCAGGTGTGTGAAGGCCTTTTCTGTGTGAGGCCACATGCCTCTGCATGGGGACTTGGGGACTTGGGAGTGCATTTATCAAATGTGTGCCAACTCCTGAAAACTCCCTGAGAAAATTGTCGAACACCTGCATACTAATGCTTTTTTACTGTGGAAATTATTTTATTGCACCGTGAAAAACCTACAGTCAATGCCACAGGAACAGACTACATGACTCCGAGCACAGAAACTGACTGTGAACTCCTCTGCTGACACTTTATTTCTGGCAATTAAACTTTTACTTTTATTTCACCTATTTTATCCCATAAACAGGGAGAGTCAATAAAACATATGGTGAGAACTGCAGGATGTGGTGGTTTATTCTACATTTTGGTATTTTCAGCTGTTCCCAAAGAATCTATAGGTCTTAAGCTTCTATTGAAAATATGTCAAAAATCAGTTTATTAATTAAGGGATAATAAGGAGCTGCTTCTATATTTTTATTTGGATTTCTCTTTAATTTCTTGGTCCTATAAAAAGCAACTACTCACATTTACCTACATTTTCTTTGCTATCTGACACTTCTGCTCTAGAGACCTCGAACCTGAACTGGAGAAATGACTCTTTCCTGCTGGTTTGAGATAATTCTGTCTCCATGATGCCTTGATCCTGGGTCTCCTTTAATTGACTTCTAACTGTGCCGATCCAGTGCTGCTAGGGACTGTGATGTGGATTGCAATTTACAAGGCATTGGAATAGTTTCTCGTCTTCAAATTAGTCCTGAGCTATAGTCCAGAAAGGAAGGCGGAAGGCGGCCTCGCCTCTCTAGCTTTATTACCACTTCAAGTGAGACTTTCTTACCATCTCAGAAACTAGTCCTCTACCAACCTAGGGATAGAAGGCAAATGGGTTAGGCTGCCAATCCCTGGTCAATCCAGTCTTAATGAAACTTTCTCATATGGTGTCTCTCCTCCTGGGGAGGTCCTAGTGCTTTTAAGAGCATTGTTTTAAAATGCCATTCCCTAGAGAATCCTAGGAAGAGTAGGGATCATTACATTTTGTTTCTCCATGATGCCTGTGGGATGTATTTAGTAATTACGATGTCTCCTACTCCCATAGCCTTTTTATGACTATTTACCATTTACTTCTCTCTGCCTTCCCTAATTTTCTTTCTTCCATTGTGGGACCCCAACTTTGATGGCTTCAGTATATACATTTAACTACAGATGCCCATTTGCATTCTTGTAATAAGTAAGGCATAATGGAATCCTCAAACAAGGCAACATAGCTGGGGACATAAACACATACAAGACAATGATGGTGGCATTGGAAAGATTCATGGAAAGAACTGTTCCAGGGAGCATAGGGTGGGCACATTTATCCCTCTTGGGAAACAAAGGGTCATTTGCTAGAGAAGGTCATGAATCTTATGAATCAGAGTCAACCAGAAAGCACATGAAGATGTGATTTCTAGGGAAAGGAGACAGGTGAGAGAGAAGTGTGGATATGGCCTGGGGAGTGTGAGCAGGGGTTAGTAATGGTTCTTAGTAAGAAACGTGCAGAGAGGCAGGTGGCTGTGGGGACAGGTAACAGATGAGATTGTGTAGATCTGGGCTGGCTTTGAGTGGCTCTGCATCCATGCCAGTGAGTTCGGACCTCATCAGGTAAAGGCAGTAAGGTCCTTCAGCCGGAGTTGGAACCAATCAGACCTGAGCTTTTTATCTTTAACCTGTGACAGTCTTGCTTCAGCCTCCCCACTTGGTAAAGCTACAGATTTGAGCCACACTAACCAACTAAGAACTCTTGTGTTTTTAAATTTTAATTTAGTGCTTTAAAGTGGTGGAAATTGAATCCAGGGATTCACAGGCTAGCAACTACTCTATTACTGAACAATGACCCCAGCCTAGATTTATGCTTTGTATATGCTGCTAGGGTCACTTAGGACAGAAGAAAACAATGGTGGGAGATCAGCTTGGGAGCTGGAGCCGTTGATCAGGAAAATAGCCTTGAGTGATAGCAAGGTAGAAAGAGGTTAGAATTGAGGAGGAGCTCGTATGTTAAGTTGTGAGGACTTAGCTTACTACCATGCATATACCTTACTCTTGCTTTAAAGGGTCTGGGTCTTCCATTTGGGACCTGAGAACGTTTCATGAGTTGTTTATGGCAGATGAAATGCCCATGGCTGTGTGACCAGGGTTTTCTGGTTGGTGTTATAGAATCAAGAGTTACCTGTCAGTGGGAGTTTGGGTACAAAACAGATTTTAATAAGCATTCTACCAACCATGATTTTTCTTGTTTCCAGGAACCTTGAGACTGAGAATGAACAGGACTAGCTTTGAGCTAGAGAGTCTAGGATGTCTCTTTTGAAGTGTTTGCTGACTGAGAACCTTACCTTGGTCATGGGACTGCCATTTGGCTATTAAAGTGGTTCCTCAAAGCTTCCAGGAGAAAGCCAGAGACCTGAACTTTGTACAAAATGTCCTTTGAGGGTCTGTTCTTGTTTTCATCCATGTTTCCTGCCATTCTTTGCATGAGTCCTTCTGCCACACCTTGACACTTCTTCACTTTTAGACCTTTGCCAGTGCCTTAGTTAGGATTTTTATTGCTGTGAAGAGGCACCATGACCAAGAATGCTTATAAGGCAGCATTTAATTGGCGCTGGATTACAGGTTATGCGGTTCACTCCATTATCATCAAGAGAGGAAGCCTGGCAGTGTCCAGGCAGATGTGCTGGAAGAGCTAAGAGAACTTTATCCAGAGAGTTCTACATCTTCATCTAAAGGAAGTCAGGAGAAGACTGTCCTCAGGCAGTCAGGAGGAGTCTCAAGCCCACACCCACAGTGACATACTTCCTCCAACAAGGCCACACCTCCTCCAACATGGCCACACCTCCTAATAGTGCTACTCCCTGGGCCAAGCATATGCAAATCACCACAGCCTGTATCACTCCTGTTTCTGAAATTTTTTCCCACAGGCTTTCATCTAAATGTTTTTCATTCACCTTGAAAAACCCTCTTTTCTTAGGAATCTTTCCCCAAAAGGCCTGATTATGATTTATTTCTTTGGTTCTATATTGGACCTGGTCTATACTGCCATGCTTTTGTTTGTCTACTGTTGGTCCTATTATATGTAAAGAATTTTGAGGAAAAGAGCTGTGTTTGTGCACCTGTGGATGTTTGTGTGCTTGTGTATGTGTGTAACTTCTCAGTGCTGGCAAATATATTTAAATGAAACATTTCTCTCTTTATGCAATGGCCAGTATTGCCAAAGTATGATAAATCATAAGTATAATTTAAAACTCCCAGTAACAAAATTTCCATAGAGAAAATCAACTGTGAAGCTTTAGAAAAATGTAAAAGATAAATGACTGTGGTGTATTATATTGTAATGAATGCCATGCTATTTGCTTTGTTCGTTTAACTGCTTCTCACTGGGAGGAGGAACTAAGCAAAATGACTGTTAACACAGATCATGTATGTTTAGCATGCTTACAGACTGAAGTCGGGCTTATTGCAGAACTATGAGTCTAGGTAGGCTATTCTTTGACTGACTTGTGAGAGTTGTATGGTATATAACTTGATAGAAACTCTGACCTCAGCCTAGTTGATTAACTGGGTGTGAAATGTTTCTGAGACTTAGTGTTCTCATGTGTAAAGTCCTGTTCATGTTCTGAACATCTCAGATTATTGTACAATTTCATAGAAGATGAAGGGAAATATGAGTGGAAATACAGTGACTACGAGTGAGCCCTGTGGGTGTGTGCTAGGTGCACTGGCCACCTTTGGTGCTACCCTTTGCTACAGCATGTGGAATTTTTTTGTATATTGAGTAAGGGCCCCATGTATTCATTTGGTCTGTCCCTCTTAAATTTTGTAGCCAGTTCTGGTGGCTCACAGAAGGCATATCACAGTGATTTCAAGAGAGTCCTACATTCTAAATTTTGTGTGCACAGGGAAGCCTCCTCCAACCACTGTTGAGCTTGGACCATTTTGCCCTTCCACAGAAAGTGAGGATCGGCTCTATCCCTTCCCCTTCCTGCTTCTTGTGAAGCTTACTGATTTTCAATTCTGCAACTCACTTTCTCTTGTTTACTTAAAAGTTCCATGTTGAGATCATTGTTTAATCTGAATTTATATTTTTATCCCTAGTCCTGCCTTCCCTGCTGGGATTCTTTCCTGATTCTACCAAAATCCAAGTAACAGTTTTTATGATGTTTTAAAATGACATTTTCAAAAAGGTAATGGCTTTTTATCAAAGATAACAAAGAGGAGGGTGACCCTGTAGGAGAACCAGCAGTGCCAATTAACCTGGACCCCCAAGATCTCCCAGACACTGGACCACCAATCAGGTAGCATACACTAGCTGATATAAGGCCCCTAACACATATACAGAAGAGGACTGCTGGGTCTGGGTTCAGTCAGAGAAAATACATCTAACCCTCAAGAGACTGGAGACCCCAGGGAGTTTAGAGTTCTGGTGGAGTAGGTGGTGGGTGGTGGGGACATTCTTGTAGAGACAGGGGCTTGGGGAGGAGGTATGGAATGTGGAGCAGTTGGAGGGTGGACTGGGAAGGGAATAAAGTCTGGAGTATAAACAGATAGATAATAAATAAATAAATAAATAAATAAATAAATAAATAAATGATAATAAAGCCACTGGGATAGCTTGAATCTTGCTCCTACCGTATAACTGAGTTTTTTAATGTCTTTCTTGGTCATACATTGACTTTGTTTTGCTCTGCTGAAAATGACTTGTGCCAGAAAGCTATAGTGGATTGGAGCATTCTGCCACAGTAATCCCTGTGGATTAGAACACATGAAGCACAACCATGGGAAATAGAATGCTTCTTTTAAATCATTGAGCCAACTAATGAGGTCATTTGGTGCTGAGAGACTGAGTGCTCACAGAGGGGCCAGTTCCCTGGGACCATTAAGCAGGTTGGCTGACATAGCCCTTGGTGGGTGATGGGGTCCTGCCGCTCGTTTCCCATCAATCCTCTTTTGCTTTTCTGGCCTTCTCAATTACAATTGTTAACAAACTTGTAAAGCAGTAAAATAGATGGCTGGGTCTACTGTGCATGTTTAAAAGCAAGTCAGCCTTCCATATAGGTTGTGTCCTTGGAAACTTCCAGAGCACAGAAGGCAGTGTGTGAGTGAGAGCCATTCTCATGGAGATTTGAGGTGTGGTTTCTAAATGACAATCTGGGAATATTCACTTTGTATTCCTCCATGCTTAGAGATGGAAAATTGAACAAAAAGAAAAATGGGAAAAGAAAACAAGTGGGGGTTATGCGTGGCATGTTTGCTTTAGGAGATCTCTTAACACTCATTTTAACCAATTGAGAAGAGATGGTTCCTCAGATCATAGTATTTTAGAGCTGAGAGGAGCCTCAGAGATCAGCTTTTCTGGATGAGGAAACTGGATCCAGTGAGGAAACAGGTTTCCTTAGCCTTTCTGTTGCTAATTAGTAGCTGGGCAGAGAACCCAGGTCTCTAAATACTCAGTTGGAAGAGGAGTCTTTTTTTAATACCTATTTAAAGACTTATCTATTTCCACACTCAAAAGGCGCATAAAAGTAAGTATAGAAAGGTTGTATTTTTCAGTTGAATGAAAGCTTTCAAAGCACATTTCAGAATATTGTCCATACTGGATATTAAGCTGCTGAACTCTTGATAAGTATTTCTCAACTGCTCTGTAAAAGCTTGTTTATTTGGATTGCTTTGGAATCAAACACAGAATCCAAAACAATACAAACCAAACCAAAAACCAAAATACAACCCCCCCAAAAACCCAAACAAAGAAACAAACAAACAAAACAAGCCAACTAACCAACCAGCCAAAAGTCAGCTGGCAAACACTACACTACCAGGTCATACCCCAGTCCAAAGCTAATGTACTTTCAAAGAAGGAATTTCTCTATTTGCATATGTCTAACATCATGCATGAAAGGAAAAAATCTCATGTTAAGTATGAAAGGAAATTAAAATCCCAAAGATGACATTTCCAAAAATAAAACAATTATGTTAAGTACTTGTAGATTTCCCAAGGTCCATTATCAATAAGGTAGGCAATATAACTTGTTGATCAAACTGGGCCATGTTTTGAGTGAAAAGAGTCACTGGGTATATTATTGTTGACAGGAAGTATAAGCTGAAATTGTTCAAGGAAATGAGGATACACTGGGTCACTGTACAAGTGAAAAGAAAATGGTTCCATTAATAAAGTCAAGGCTTTGATGACTTTTTACTGGCTGGGCACATGTCACTGGTCTTTGATGACAATATAAAATTTCAATGACTACAATAAGAAGTCTGGGTTTAGCATCTCATTACTATCACTTTCTACAATAAAAGGCCTAGAATTTCTGCGTCCTCAGGTAGAAATCAATGAAAGTTTTCTCTGTGGCTCCCCTTCCACCTCATGGCAAATTCCTTAAACAAGTCACTTTGGATGCTTCTATGAGTAGCAGGGTTCAACTAGGATTATTAGGTAGTGACTATTTCTCTAGAGACAGCTTTGTGATGAGTACAGAACTGTTTCCAGGGCATGTCCAGAATCTGGATCCATTAGCATTTTCTCAAATTCATTGTATTAGCTTGTAATTGCTTTGTGTACCATCCATTGATCAGCCAGTGATGGTGATTTCTCCTGCATACCTTCTTCTTTCTCTTCTTTATTCTTGTTTGTTTGTTTTGGTTTTGGTTTTGGTTTTTTGAAATAGGGTTTCTCTGTATAGCCCTGGCTGTCCTGGAACTTACTCTGGCTGGCCTTGAACTCAGAAATCTGCCTGCCTCTGTCTCCCTAGTACTGGGATTAAAGGCGTGCGCCACCACCGCCCAGCCTCTTTATTCTTTATGAGGAGGACAAAAAGACTCCTCTGGAAAATGTGAGCCTGGTGTGGAAAGAGCAGATTTGACTGGAAAATAAACTTCAAACCATCTCTTTTCTTATTTCTGCCCTGCCTTGGAGGGAGCTGGGACATGCCGCCATAGCTCTTTAGGGTTCTAGAAGGTACTTATTATTTAACAATAATAGGCTGTGATCTGAACCGCTCTCATGCCTCCTCAATTCCCTCTTTCCTTTTGAGACAGCATCTTATATAACCCGGCCCAGGCTGGATTTGAACTTGTGATATACCCAAGAATGAACTTGAAAAACAGGTCCCCCAGTCTCTAGTCAGGTTTTTTCCCTCTCCCCCACCTCTCTCTGTGAGAGGAAAACCACTGAGACATCATAGTGTACCTAGACAACTACTTGGCTAGACTTTATCCCTATATCTTATAATTTTTTATACTTTGTCTTCACACCAACCTCATGAGTATGCAAATCAGTGTTCACTCCCGTTTGCAGACTGAAGATGCTGAGGTCAGGGTCATGGCGCCAGCAGCCAGGGTGGCTGTGACTTGCAGGCATCTTGTCTAACGGCAGGACTGGATACTTGCTTGTTAACGCGTCACCCTGCTAGGCCCTTTTTGAAAGGGGATTTCGGAGCTTGTTTCAGTTTTGAAGCATTTTTACAACTATTCAGTGATCGGAATGTTACACAAGACTATGAATTTGGCTCATTTGAGAACCTTATGTGTTGAAGTCAGAAACCCCCGAATGTAACTTTATTTGTGGGAAGGGCTTTATGGGTTAATCAAGTTAAAATTGGGTCATTTGTATGAGTCTTTAAGAAGACTGGTTTATTCATAAAAGGGAGAAATGCGGGCACGCTGTCAAGTTTGACAGTGTGAAGCGACACATGGAGAGTGTGGCATCTGTGAAGCAAAGGGAACTAAGGAGGGACCTGGGGCAGATTGTTCATACCGCCCTCAGACGGGGTCTGGTACTGCTGGCATCTTGAGTTTAGTCTTCTTGTCTCTAGATTGACACGACCTCTAGACTAATAGATATCAGGTCTCTAATTCTTTAAGCCGGTAGTCTATGGTACACCACACCAATCTTGGGAAACTACACATACGTTTTCTCACCTTTCACTCACTGAATTGCTTGTGGGCAGCTGGATACACCTTTGATTCCCCTCGCGCATTGTTGCTGGAGCAGGGAGCAGGGTGGAGACTGGGTCCAGGGTGGCTCTGACATACATGTGATAAAGGCAGTGGCACCCATCAATCCCTAGATCCTAGGACTGCGGGGACTTCTACTTTGGGTCCCCTCCTGGATTGTTCATAGAGCAGGGTGGAGACTGGTCCAAGCCACTATTACATGCATGTGATGAAAGTCTCCCTCAGTCCTAGGACTGAGGGGACTCCTGTAGCCACAGCACAGCCAGTAGATGAGAAGAGAGGAGCTGGTCCGTGTGCTGGCCTTGATATTCCCTCCCAGAAGTTGCTCCAAGATTCCCTCCCCTCTCTCTCCTACCCTAAGTGGCTTCCGACACTCCTCCAGTGACACTAATCAATGGAGAATGACGTGGCACAGCTGAATAATGCACATACTGAATGATTTCTTAATAACTTAAAAGCTTTCGTGATGGGGCAGGGAGAGGGAAGGAAGCCCTGGCCAACCTCCTCTAGAGGGGACCAAACAAAAGCTTCCATTCCTCACTGGGGAGAATCCATGGTGCTGCCATGGTGGGATGCGGTCATCAACTTCAGGGGAAGTGACCTGGCTTTATGCAGTTCCCTACTACCTCCACACATAGCCTGAAATACGATGCTGCTATTAGAAATAATAAAATGCTCAATAAACCCAAAACTATGAGGCCTCCGCCAGGAAACTCTCAGACCCTCATGTTTACAGCACACCTGGCGAGTGTTTTTACAGACGAATGTTACCACCGGTCTATCCCTCGAACAGCAAAGCAACCCAGGCCTGGAAAAGTTGTCCTTTGAACTGTAAGCCAGAACCAGCAGTGCTTACAAGCTCCTTAGAACCCTTGGCTATCATAAGAAAGGTTGGGACAAAACACTAGTTTTGGTAGATGTCAAAGAGAAAAAGGCTGGAGATCCCGACTATGGGCTCCAGTCACCTTTGACGCCAGGGACACAGCTGTGCCAGCAAGCTCAGTCAGGCAAATTCATCTTCATTTTGATCTTTCCTGGGGGCCTGGGGACAAGCTTCCACAGAGCCACTCTTGTTATCTGAGGTACCAGAATAATGGTGGCCGGAGAGGGCAGCACTGAACCCCGCTGCTGAGGCCCAGAGAAGCAGTCTGGGGCCTCTGCTCCTTAATTAGTTTCTGCTGTAGACCTGCCCTGTTCTTGGGGATTTTTCTGACTATGGGGTCTCCCATGTCTGTTCCTCCATTCAGAGGAAGCCTGATCCTGCTGACTTCTTGATTTTGGTCTGTTTGTTTTGCTGCTCTGGGGATGCAACCCAGGGTTTTGTTCATCATGGTAGGCAAGTGCTTTATCACTGAATTAAATTTCCTAAAAGTTAGTGCTTTGGGTTAAAAACAAAACAAAACAAAACAAAACAACAAAACTTATGCTGATCATCATAGAAATTCAAATATAAAGGTCTAAGTAAATGGCCTAGTGGGTAAGAGCTCCTGTTCTTCATGCAGGAGGAGCTGAATGCAAGGCTCTAGTAAAGAGCTGCTCATGTGTCTGACCGTAGTGTTGTGGAGAGGAGACAGGCAGGTTCTCGGAGCTTCCTGGCTGGCTCGTCTGGCCAAACAGTGAGCATCAGGTTCAGTAAGAGATCCTGTGCCAAGGGAAGGGAATGGAGATGACACTGGGGGTCACCTGGCATCTTCCTATGGCTTCTGCTTGTATGTATGCTCATGTACGTGTTTGCTTGTGTACATGTATGAGCACGAACATTTATGCTTATGCATGCTCATGTACATGTGTGCTTATGTACATGCATATGCTTATAGAACCATATACTAGGGCATGCAATACAAACACATACAAGTACACACACATGCACACACACACATGGGTATACACACATGTAGGCACACATATGCATATACAAGAAGAAAAAATTGGAGTTAAATACAAATACGATCACTTATCTCTATATACATAAATCTATATATATATATCCACGTAAAATATGAATTCATATTTATAGATCTATTATATTTGTGTTATCTCTTTATATATATCAAATTTATATAATTATACCAAAAGGAATCTGATCCAGCTAACTCGAGTTAAATTGTACCACATGAGCACCAGAGAAGAAGCTGGGTGGAGTTCCTAGACGAGGCCCTTTTGATACTAGCATATAGAATTACAATCTCACATTGGAAATAAAGAATAGATTTTCATCTGCCTGAGATAATTCAATATCACCTGCCTGGAGGCAGAGGAGAGTGAGGGAAACGCTTCTTCGAGACATTTCTGGTTCTATAATTATATTTTCAGAGGGAGAGAATAAAGACTCCTGCTGCTCCACATATTATTATACATTTTGAAGAGGATTCAAAGTTTAATATTTGTCATTCAGCCACTTTTCTAATTTTATGTCCAATTAGCCAAGAAATTGAACTTTCAAAAACACTCTTGAGCTTCTGAATTCCCATGTGTATTTCCATTCAACAAACATTTATTATATCAGTCTAGGTGTGAGAGTTAGAGGAAGGAAGCTGAGTGTGGGGCAGGGGGCGGGGCTCGAAATCGGATGGAGAAGGAGGCATGTTCACAGCCATCCAAGCAGAACAAGTTGCTAAGCAGGCTCTGGGCACTGGCTCCAGGGAGACCCAGATGTCAGCTCTTCGGAGTCTGTGGGCTGAAGATCATGGGAAGCTTCCCAAGGGATTGCTGCTGGAATTGGGCGGAGACAAGTGCTTTCTTCTCTTAGATACACAAAAGGCAAGCCCTATACTAGCATGCATGCGTGCGTACATGCGCGTGTGTGTGCATGTATGCGTATGTGTGCGCTTCTGTGTGTGTGTGTGTGTGTGTGTGTGTGTGTGTGTGTTTGGGGTAGGGAATACTACATGCATAAGGATGCCACCTCTGCAAGCCTGGGCCACCAAGCTACCAAGTAGAAACAAGTTGTTCCAGAGTGCTGTCGAGACCCACTGTGGATTTGGGGACCGGAAGAAGGAATGTGGTTGGATGAAGGCACGGCGCTTTGGATTCGTTGTTGTTTTTGAAGATGAGCAAGCCCATTTTAAAATTATTAAAAGAGACTTGTGCCTTTCCCACCTCTCCGCTCCAGAGAGAGTGGAATTAAGTGGCTGCACCTGCGCGGGTGGAGGAGCTGGCTTCCTTCCAGGCCAGTCTGCTCTTCTCCTCAGACAAGGAAGGGGTACCCCTTTGTCTTTGCTTCCTGATTGTTTCCCCTCTTTTAATTAGCAGTTTTTGTTATTGTACTTGTGGTAAGAGGCTTTAAGGCGCAAAGGCCACGGCTTTCAGGATAAATGCCTCTTCAAACATTCCCAACCTGGAAATAAAACAGCGTAAGACCTTGCAAATGAACGGGGTAGTGCGCCGCAAATGTCAATTCCACCATCGGATGTGCCTAAAATCAAATGTAAACAATGCTTAAGGAACACACTGACCTAGATCGGGCGTTTTCACACCGTAATTAGTTCTCCAGCAGTAACTCTGGCAGGAAGCTGGGTCAGTGCCCTGTCACCCAGGAAGCTGGGCAGTTGTCCCTGCAGTCAGTGGTGAGGTGGGAACCCTGGGGAAGGTAGGCTGCTCTGCCCACTTCTGGTAAGGGGAGGGTGTTTGGTGCATGCCCTCATACCTCGACTGGCAGGGACAGTACGGGAATGAGTAAGATAGGAAAGCTGGGCAAGGGTGATGGAGATGTGACCCTGGCCAGCTGAAATGCTAGAAATCAGAGTTAGGGATCTCCAAAATTAAAAGATTTTCATTTAGAAATAGTGTCAGGATCCCATAAGTATACATTGTTAAATCGAGTGCTGGCTAGAAATTCAAACAACCTATAGGTTTCTTATTTTGATTTACATTGTACAGGTTCTTTAGTCGTGAAAGATTTTGACAGTACATTTCCCCGATTCATAAACAATGGGTTAGGGTACAGCTCTCTCTCTCTCTCTCTCTCTCTCTCTCTCTCTCTCTCTCTCCTCCCTCTCTCTCCCTCTTTCACATTGTGATTACAATCTCTCTTATTTTAATTATCTACAGATCCCTGCCACTTGAGGCTTGGGAAACACAAGTCAAATTGCACGTGGAAAGCACACACCTGTAATGAACTGTTTCTCAGAATTGTCTGCAAACTCCGGCCCACCCCTGTAGAGGTTCACAGTATCTCAGAGATTGTTTTGAGAGGTGTTGGCCATGAAAGTATTAGACTGTCAGGATTTTCTTCTCTGTTTCTCACTCAGAGAACTACAAGAAATAAGAATAGTTAACAGGGTGGAAAAATAATTTAAAAATCAGATAAATACTGAAGACTTCAGCGTGAACAATTTATTATCGTAGTCTTCACTAACCTTAGACAGGCTGCATAGAATGCACTCTAATGTGCTAAGCAAAGAGAAATTAATGATTCCAGTTTAACTCTCAGTTGTATGAAAGTCAAATCTAGAGAAAAAAAAACCCATCAGCATCCATTACACTAATAGTCTGATTCTCAAAAGCAGCTCCAATCGTTAGCTGGAAAAATCAAGTATCCAAAAATGGGTCTCAAGCTTACAAGGATATCAGGACTGAGCAAGGTTGGTGCTACCAACAGCAGATTCCTGTGTTAGGTCAGTGAATAAAAATGCATTTTTTACTAAGAAAAGGAACAACGCAAATACATTTAACCAATCTAGCATTCACATCTTTGGTTTGTGTTTCATTCTTTCCTCTGCTGAGGGCATTAGTCCACGAGCCCTCAGAAGGGTAGGGCTGAGAAGAACATGTTTCCTACCTGTGTGTTGCTTTTTCCTCCTTCAATCTCACGGGAGTTTGCTCATCATTTTTTTCAGGTCATTACATCCCTTCCGGATTAATTTCTTTCATATCCCATTGGCTGGGCTGCCAAAACTCATTTCTTCATTATTATACTTTGCTTAAGGGTGACAGTTGCTGTGTCCTCTGTCGTATGCCCTTTGATCTGTCTTGGATTTAATTTTTCTATGACATCTATTTCTTTTTTTTTTTCTTTGTTTAATCCCAGTGGCAGAAAGAATCGGTTATTACTATGAAGCGGGTGCTTCATGCCAAATGGAGCCCATGTGCCTTTCAGGAACTCATGACATCACTGTAAGCAGGGCCTCTGCAGAGCAGATGAGCTGATTTAACCTGTGACATGCACCTACCGTACCTCAACCAAGTCCTAAAGGAATCCCTGCTCTCACATGCCTACAACCTCATTCCAGAACAATCTTCCTGAGGCGTGGATGACATCCTGGCACTTCTACAGCCATCTATTTCTGGGACTCTCCAATGACTTCAGGGAAGCCACAACTCTTTGGAATAGCATCTCATCTGTGTTGTATCCAGATTGTCTGTCCTGTCCTGTCCTGTCCTGTCCTGTCCTGTCCTGTCCTGTCCTTTCCTGTCCTGTCCTGTCTGTCCTGTCTTCTCATCTGCTGTGCTTTCTTCTCTTCTCTTCTCTTCTCTTCTCTTCTCTTCTCTTCTCTTCTCTTCTCTTCTCTTCTCTTCTCTTCTCTTCTCTCTTTTTTCTTTTCTTCTCTTCCCATCCCCCCCTCTCTGTTGCCTTACATATTTAGTTCTTAGCCTCAGAGCAACCTCCTTGTTTCTGAATCTGCTATTCTCTTTTGGCATCCCTTCCTTTTTGCTAACTTGGCATAATACCCACAGTCCTTGATGAGAGGTCAGCCCCTCCCTGAGCTTTCTCTCCTTTGTTCAGTACTCACGACTTCATTGCTTCTGGTCCTCAGCTAAACCCCATGCCTGCTCATCTCAATGTCACTATATATTTTCCTCCATCGCCCGGGTTTTGAATTGCATAGGGATAAGATTTCTGAACTTGGGGGTCTCTTTACTTTATTAAAATCTCTGGTACATTATCATTGCTCAAAAAAAATCTTGAGTGCTCACTGAATAATAATCAAATGAATGGGTGGCACAGTAATTTGCTGTGTCTCATTAGCTGTAAAACATAAATTATGAATCACGCTAGTTTTCTTTTCCATTTTGGGAGATAATAAAACCATTCTCAGATTCAGGTACTTAATGGTTATTATTTCTATTGTTCTAATTAATTAAGGCTAGGATTTGAATAACATGTATTGATCGTTTCCATTGTCTGATTTTTTTTCAAGATTTTGTGGCTTCCTTCTTACAATTTCATAGAAATCTGTGTGATTATACTTCATAACCCTCACTTCTACTGGATTTCCGGAGGTCAGTAGAGTTTGGACTCCATTCCAATAAAATGGACAAAGCCATTTTATCTTCAATGCCATAAAGGCAAAAGAAAAAGAAAAAGAAAAAGTAATCCACACAGTCTGTCTTCCTTCCTTCCTTCCTTCCTTCCTTCCTTCCTTCCTTCCTTCCTTCCTTCCTTCCTTCCTTCCTTCTTGTCTCTCTCTCTCTCTCTCTCTCTCTCTCTCTCTCTCTCTCTCTCTCTTTCTTTTTCTTTCTTTGTGATAGGGTTTGGTTAAAAACTAAGCCTTCAACAATTGTCCTTACAAAGGACCAGTGTTCGAGTCCCAGCCTCCACATGCTTACTCAAAATTATTCGCAACTACAGTTCCAGAGATCTGATGCCCTCTTCTTGCCGCTTACCAGTGGTGCACAGACATATATGTAGGAAAAACATTTATGCACATAAAATCAATAGCAACTTAAGCCTTGACTCAATACTCTATAATGAGAGGTCCCCTAACTATTTTGAGCGTCATACCATATCATTAAATGAGCTGGGGAAATATTGACTAGATAGGAATCCTGTCATGCTTGTTCCCTTCCTTCATGTCTTTAACCTTCAGCCACTACATGGAATGCACTCACTGATAAGTGGATATTAGCCCAGAAGCTCTGAATACCCAAAACACAACCCACATATCAAATCATTCCCAAGAAGGAGGAAGGAGAGGGCCCGGGTTCGGGAAAGGCTTGATGCAGCATTGTAGGGGATTTCCAGGACAGAGGAGAGGGAGGGGTTGATTGGGGAACTGGTGGAGGGAAGAGGACTTATGGGACTTAGGGGGAGGGGGGGAAGCAGGAAAAGGAAAATCATTTGGAATGTAAACAGACTATAGAAAAAAAGTAATTATTTCATTGAACTTGCTTTTGACCTGTTGTATTGTAGTTAGGGTTCCTATTACTTCACCTGGTGTGTCCTAGTTAGGGTTCCTATTACTGGGGTGAAGCACCATGACCAAAACAAGCAGGGGAGGAAGGATTTATTTGGCTTATGCTTCCACATCATTGCACATTATTGAGAGACATTATGACAGAGACTCAAAGAGGGTAGGAGTCTCGAGGCAGGAGCGGATGCAGAGGCCATGGAGGGGTGCTGCCTGCTTGCTTGCTCTCTATGACTTGCTCAGTCTGCCTTTTTTTATAGAATCCAGGACCACCAGTCCAGGAGCGGTCCCACTCACAATGGACTATACCCCCCCCCTCAATCACTAATTAAGAAAATGTTCTACTACCTTGCCTGCAATCATATGTAGGCATTTTTCAAATGAGGCTCCCATCTCTCAAGTGTCTCTAGCCTGTGTCAAGATGATATAAAACTAACAAGCACAACTGGCCTTCTTGTCTTGTGTCCTGATATTGTTATGGAATTGGCTTAAGAAGATGTAACTGAGTTACTTCAGGACACATATTTCTCTATCATATTTCTCTGTCTGTATATGTATGAGTATTTACAGACTTGTTGTGTGGGCATGTTTGTTGTGTATGTGTGTTTGTTTGTTTGTTTTTGTGTTTGTTATTGCATTTAGAGGTCAGAAGTAAACATGAATGTGTACCTTAATTGGTTTCTACTTTATTGTTTTGAGACAGTCTGTCATTGAGCTTGGAGCTCAAAGATTTGTCTAGTCTCAATGGCTAGCATGCCCTAAGGGCCCACTTGTCTGTGCTTACCCAGTAGTGAGATTGCAGGCATAATCCTGATTCCTGCTTTTTAAAAGTAGGTGCTGGGACCTGAACTTAGTTCCTTATGATTCTGTGTGTGGCAAACTCTTTACTGACCGAACCGTCTCTCCTGTCCCTTTCTACCATATTTCTCTTAACACAGATCAGGAGTTGAAAATGTTTAACACACATATGTGAAAGTTGGTATATCTTTACCACGTAATAGATGAATGATAAAGAAACTAAATACATTTTATATTCTTGTATTATTTGGGAAACTATGCTATTATTTTTAATTTCATTACCAGACTTTTGTTTGCCTCCTGACTCCTTCTGCCTCCCAGAGTCTGTGACTATGTGTCATTTACCACAGCAAATCGATCATTCCTACATAAAGAGCAATAGGTAGGATGGTTTGAGCGGAAATAGCCCTCACAGACCCATAGGGAATGGCACTGTTAGGAAGTGTGACCTTCTTAGAGTAGGTGTGGCCTTGTCAAAGTTAGTGTGTCACTGGGGGTGACCTTTGTGGTTTTAAATGCTCAAGACAGGCGCAGTGTTTTTCTCTCTTCCTCCTGCCTGCCAATCCAGATGTGTATGCTACCTACATGTTGCCACACTTCCCACCGTGATGATAATGGACTAAGCCCCTGAACTATAATCCAGCCCCAGTTAAATGTTTTCCTTTAAAAGAATTGTCATATGACGACCAAGCTGCATATTTGCTGCAAATGTGTAGGCAGTCCAAGGCCAGCTCTTGCTTGCTCTCTGATTGGTGGCCGAGGTACTCTGAGTCCCCATATTCCAGGTCGGTTGACTCTGCGGTCTTCATGTGGGTCCCCTAACATGTGGAGCAGGGGCTGTCTCTGTTCCCTGCCATTGGATCTCCTTTCTCCTACCTGGACTGCCTGGTTGGGCCTCATTGGGAGAGGATGTGCCTAGTCCTGCTGGGACTAGATGCCTCTGAGTGAAGTGGTACCCAAGGGGGTCTCTCTTCTAAGGAGAAGGAAAAGGGGCAATGAGGAAAGAGAAACTGAAAGGGTAGGGCTGGGAAGAGAGAAGGGAGAGGGACTGTGATTTGGATGTAAAAATTCATTAAAAAAATTTTTTTTAAATCTAAAAACAAAAAGAATTGTCATGGTCATGGTGTTTGAAGAACGCTTCGGTCTTATTTTCCTGCAGTAGTAGCTGGCACGCTTCAGAGACTCACGGCCTGGCATCTTCTCTTGGGTAAGCATTTTACATTTCATCTTTATGATTCACCATTTCCAATGTTAGCAATTTGCAGTAATGAGCCATAAGTTGGCACCCAGGCAGGGTGAGACAGAAGCAACTTTCAGCGTAAGTGAGGGGTACACTCGCCCTTCTGAAGGCATCTTAATGATGCTAAGTGGTCTGGACATTTAGAGGAAATCCAAAGGAACTGAATCAATCGTGCATCATTAAAAACATAGGACTTAAGCCTTGGGAGGGGGAGGAAGGGTGTCTGCTTGCCTGTTTGATGGTCCGAAGTGTCTGAGGAGTGTCAGCGTATATGAAGGTTGAAGTGATGCTTCTACTTCCTAGAAGCACCCATTTGACTATCTCTTAGTCTGTAATAATGGTTGGGTTCCACACTACCCTGGAATAGGTTTTGTGAATCCAGGAATGTTTGGGAGTCTTGAGACATATTGTTTATTGTTGTTGTTTTTGTCAAATATTTTGTTGTTGTCAAATAAAGAGCATCTTTGACAGAATACTGCATCATCTTGATTTTTAAATTGATGTGTTTGTAACAGAAGATAGAATCTGTATGTTTCCAAGGCCTGTTTTAACACAATATGAAGAGTAATTTAAATAATTTTGAGCTATGCTCTTTTATTCCCAATTATTTCTTTTGAGATAGTGAGAAGGAATATCCAACCCATGTACGTTATCAACCACACAGATTGCAACCCTCCACCCACAGGGTCAGCTTCGTAATGTAAGAACAAAAGCATTCTCTCTCAGAGTAGAGCATTTAATATGGCTTCATTACTTAGTGGAGTAGAGAATGCTGGTGCTGGAAAATTCTTGCCAGCTATTTTTAGATTCACATTTACGTTTTTCTCTAATACCCAGAAAAGCACCTGAGTATGTACTTAATGCAAGAAATGTGCCTAGAGGCAACATGGGATTTAATCTTGGCCTTGACTCTGACTGTTGGAGTGTCTCTGGGCCAGTCACTTTACCCTCTTTACAATGTTTTTTATATTTGTTTTTTATATTGTTTTGGTTTTTTGCTGTGCAAAGGGCATGGTGCTGTCTCTGGCTGTACTCTTATGAGAGGAAGCATCTAGTATGAGGCACCTATCTACCACAGTCTCTGAGAGGAGCAGAGGTCCCGTGAATGTCGCCGTTAGCTCTCATAATCCGGGCATAAGTCAGAGCTTAGTGAAGATGTTTTCTACCGTGGTCTGGTCTCTGCTCTAAAACTGTTGCAGATGTTCCCTCCAGATGTCACACAGACCTGAATCCAGGCCCAAGTCAGCTCTGCCCCTCAGTCCTGGGGAGGGGACAGTATAAGAAGGTAGGGAAGCTTAGGGGGCATGCTCAAATTACATTATATACTAGCACAAGGTATCCATAAAATCATGATGCCAATACTGTATACAAGGGCTATCTACCAATTAAAACACCCCAGCCCTTCGATGGCTCCACCACAGCACCCACCCTGCAGAGCCTAATAAGAAGTTTCTGCCTTTCTGCCTTCACTTTCTCCGCCTTGCTTGCTTTCCTCTATCTGTGTCATATTTGGAATCCGTGGAAGCTGAGGTGAGATGCGAAAGACGGTGGTTCAATATTCACTCTTTCAGCATTTTCAATGACATTCTAGAAGACAGTGAATAATAAACCATGAGAGTTAATTTTTGTATTTGTGCATTTGTGTTTGTATGCATGTGTTTTGTACACAGGCTGGAAAAGTAGGCTGGGGTGATCAATCAACTTTGACATAACTTCTAATTTTATCAATAAAGTACATAAGGGTGTAAACTTGGGTAAGTTACTTTGTTCTGTACAACCCCAGTCTCTCTGATATTTAAAATTGGAGTCAAGGTGTCTACCTTCTACCATAACAACCTTTCTAATGAGAGAAATAATGAGAAATAGAGAATAGGTGTTTACACACCTAAACATGCCCGGTGACTTCTTCTTCTTTTTTTTTTTTCCCTTTACCATTTTTTTTATTGTATATATTCTATATTTACAATTCATTTCCCTTTTTCTGGTTCCCCACCCCCAAAGGTCCCACATGTCCTTTTCCCTCCCCCTGCTCACTCATCCACCCCCTCCCACTTTACTGTTCTTGTATTCTCCCACAATGATGTTTTGGTCCATTCTAGCACCAGTGTCCACTCCTTTCTTCTTGTGAGACATCACTTGATATGTGATTTGTGTCTTTGGTGTTCCAAGCTTCTAGGCTAATATCCACTTATCAGTGACTGTATACCATGGGTATTCTTTTGAGACTGGGTCACCTCACTTAGTATGACATTCTCCAGCTCCATCCATTTCTCTAAGAATTTCATGAATTCATTGTTTCTAATGGCTGAATAGTACTCCATTGTGTATATATACCACATTTTTTGTATCCATTCCTCTGTTGAGGGACATCTGGGTTCTTTCCAGCTTCTGGCTATTATATATAAGGCTGCTATGAACATAGTGGAGCATGTATCCTTATTGCATGCTGGGGAATCTTCTGGGTATATTCCCAGGAGTGGTATGGCTGGGTCCTCCGGAAGTATCACGCCCAGTTTTCTGAGGAACCGCCATACTGATTTCTAGAGTGGTTGTACCAGCTTGCATTCCCACCAGCAGTGGAGGAGTGTTCCTCTTTCTCCACATCCTCGCCAACACCTGATGTCTTCTGAGTTTTTAATCTTAGCCATTCTGACTGGTGTGAGGTGAAATCTCAGGGTTGTTTTAATTTGCATTTCCCTAATGACTAGTGATGTTGAACATTTTTTAAGGTGTTTCTCAGCCATCCGAATTTCTTCAGGTGAAAAGTCTCTGTTTAGCTCTGTACCCCATTTTTGGATAGGGTTATTTGGTTTTCTGGGGTCCAACCTCTTGAGTTCTTTGTATACATTGGAGATTAGCCCTCTGTCGGATGTGGGGTTGGTGAAGATTTTTTCCCAATTTGTTGGTTGCCGATTTATCTTTTTGACAGTGTCTTTTGCCTTACAGAAACTTTGTAGTTTTATGAGGTCCCATTTGTCTATTCTTGCTCTTAGAGCATAAGCAATTGGTGTTCTGTTCAGGAAATTTTCCCCTGAGCCAATGTCCTCAAGGGTCTTCCCTAGTTTCTTTTCTATTAGTTTTAGTGTGTCTGGTTTTATGTGGAGGTCTTTGATCCACTTGGAGTTGAGCTTAGTGCAAGGAGATAAGAGTGGATCAATTCTCATTCTTCTGCATGTTGACCTCCAGTTGAGCCAGCACCATCTGTTGAAAAGGCTATCTTTTTTCCACTGGATGTTTTCAGCTCCTTTGTCGAAGATCAATTGGCCATAGATGTGTGGGTTCAATTCTGGGTCTTCGATCCTATTCCATTGATCCGCTTCCCTGTCACTGAACCAATACCATGCAGTTTTTAATACCACTGCTCTGTAATATTGCTTGAGGTCCGGGATATTGATTCCCCCAGAAGTTCTTTTGCTGTTGATGATAGTTTTAGCTATCCTGGGTTTTTTGTTATTCCAGATGAATTTGAGAATTGCTCTTTCTAGCTCTATGAAGAACTGAGTTGGGATTTTGATGGGAATTGCATTGAATCTGTATATTGCTTTGGGCAAGATTGCCATTTTGACTATATTAGTCCTGCCAACCCACGAGCATGGAAGATTTTCCCATTTTCTGATGTCTTCTTCAATTTCCCTCTTCAGAGACCTGAAGTTTTTGTCATATAAATCTTTCACATGTTTGGTTAGCGTCACTCCAAGATACTTTATATCATTTGTGGCTATTGTGAAGGGTGTCATTTCCCTAATTTCTTTCTCGGCCTGCTTATCCTTCGCGTATAGGAAGGCTACTGATTTACTTGAGTTGATTTTATAGCCAGCCACTTTGCTGAAGTTGTTTATCAGTTGCAGGAGTTCTCTGGTGGAGGTTTTTGGGTCACTTAAGTAAACTATCATATCATCTGCAAATAGTGATAGTTTGACTTCTTCCTTTCCGATTTGTATCCCTTTGACTTCCCTCTGTTGTCGAATTGCTCTAGCTAGTACCTCAAGTACTATATTGAAGAGATATGGCGAGAGGAGACAGCCTTGTCTAGTCCCTGATTTTAGAGGGATTGCTTCGAGTTTTTCTCCGTTTACCTTGATGTTGGCTACTGGTCTGCTGTATATTGCTTTTACTATGTTTAGATATGGGCCTTGAATTCCTGTTCTTTCTAGGACCTTTAGCATGAAAGGATGCTGAATTTTGTCAAATGCTTTTTCAGCATCCAATGAGATGACCATGTGGTTTTTTTCTTTGAGTTTGTTTATGTAGTGGATTACGTTGATGGATTTCCGTATATTGAACCATCCCTGCATCCCTGCATCCCCTGGGATGAAGCCAACTTGATCACGGTGAATGATCGTTTTGATGTGTTCTTGGATTCGGTTGGCAAGTATTTTGTTTAGTATTTTTGCATCGATATTCATAAGAGAAATTGGCCTGTAGTTCTCTTTCTTAGTTGGATCTTTGTGTGGTTTTGGTATCAGGTAATTGTGGCTTCATAGAATGAGTTGGGTAGTGTTCCTTCTGTTTCTATTTTGTGGAATAATTTGAGGAGTATTGGTATCAGGACTTCTTTGAAGGTCTGATAGAATTCTGCACTAAAACCGTCTGGTCCTGAGCTCACAGCAGGCTATCATACACACACACACACACACACACATGCACACGCACACGCACACAGACACACACACACACACACACACACACAGAGAGAGAGAGAGAGAGAGAGAGAGAGAGAGAGAGAGAGAGAGAGAGAGTGGCTAGTGATGGAGATGGGGCACACTGGGCGCTGGTTGGTGGTACCTTTGTTACTGTCATTTCCTCTATGTTTCTCTGTCGTTCACCTGACTCCATAGAGGGCCATGGGTGCTGAACCTCTTCCTCTGAGCTCTCACTCATACTGCATGATACTTAGGACTCACTGAAATGGAGACTCACAATTGTTCAAATCATTCCCGAGTATTGAGCATAAGTTGAACAAATACGTATGCTTTGGATGTGGTCTGCATTCCCATCAGGGATAAACACACTGAAGCTTTCTCCTCATGGCAACATGCACATCTAAACCCAAGTATGTTGTTTTAGGTTATTATAATGTATGTAAATTTTAAACCACCTTGATAGTCTTTATATAGAAAGTACTGAGAAAAGCTGCAGACCCCCTGGAGATTGCTTTGCTGTGAGTTGTCAGTGACCACAGTCTGTTAAAGGGCTACAATAACACACCACAATCATTAGGGACAGGCCTTTCCCTTCACAGGTACAGGCTCTGTCCAGGTGATGCAGAGTCTGACCCGCTAGATTCTTGGCGGGATAGTTAGCATATACATAGAACACAATTTGCATAAAATGCAACAAACTTTATCTCTTTTATTTCTATCTTCTTTTTTTTCTTTTTGGTCTCCCCCTCATCTATTTGAGACACTTTAATCATCCATTTTTCCTGAATTTGTTTACTGATGTGGATTCATCGGAAGGTGCTTTTATAAATATGCCCAATTGGGATAAATTAGGTCTGGATCTTGATGCAGAGACTCCCTGACAGTTTTTGATCTTCTCTATCTGTCAGCTTCTAGAACACTTTTTTTTTAAAATTCTTATTGAAGGCACAACACATTTTTCTCCCAGTCTAAAATAGGTAGAAACATCTGAGCCGACGTGGGCTGGGCTTTCTGTTCTCACACCTGCTGGGTTTAAGATGCCACCTGGCCATGGCTTCTGGCAGCACAGTGAGAACATTACACGCTGCAGTTCTGAAGACAGGCTGACTGAGCCCACACTCTGCCTTTATCCCTTTCTGGAACTTCAGGCAAACCAGCTAACTTCCCGAGATCTCAGTTTCACCATCTGCAAAGTGGGACAGATGCTGTGTACATCACAGAACTTTGCAGGATAAGTGAGAAGTCGCGGAGAACATACCAAATCACACTTCTATTAAATTAAATGTTTTTGAGTGTTTAAAGAATGGTGCTATTGTTGTTGTTGTTGTTGTTGTTGTTATTGCTGATGTTGTCTAATGGAAGCAATTTCTTTAGTTCCTGGATTGATTTGTTAGCATGTAGACAGACTATTGTTTGATAAAAAATTTTGATTTCTATTAAGACATCTGTTTGGATACTATAGAAGCTATGAATTAAGTATTCCTCAAGCCTCAAGTACGGGGATAGGACTGTAGAAACAATGGGCTATTCCTTTCTAGTGAGGGCTTGGAGGATTACCTCCTAAAGTTTTATCTCTAGGGAGACATGTTATAAGTTATAGAATCTAGGCATGGTGAAGTGGAGAAAAGAACAAAACTGTGGAAATGGTATATATATTCTTATTCTTTTTATCAAGAAGTACATTGGTTGCTTTAAAAAATAGAATTGCGTGGGAATCACCAGGGAGGCTTCTGAGTTTTAATCGGGGCCTAGAGTAAATTTAAACTCCTAATTTCTTGTCCTTCTCAGAAATTTGTATCTAGTTAGGCTAACCCCAGCATCTGAGCATTTACACATCCTAAAAAGACCAGTCTGTATCCAAATGTTAGTACAAGGCAGACATTTCAGAGAAGATGGGGGGCGGGGGTTTCTTTCCCACTTCCTGTTGTCTGGGTGGAGGCATCTAGGGCTTCTGGGCTTTACTTCTGGCTTGGGGATATCCAAAAGCATAGGGGAATGAGAGAAGCGTCCATCTGTATGGCAGTCTCTTGTTTTCTAGGACTTTCTTTACACTGCCCTTGGACCTCGGACAACAGTTCCTGACTTTCTATGTGAGAGATCCAGCAAATCTCAGCCTGCGGGTATCATTCTTGCTTTTGACACAAAACCACCGGGAAGATAAAAAACAATAACAAAAAGCCTGAACCATGGAAATAAACTGCTGTTGCTATAAGAAAACAGTGTGGTTGAATGGTTTGGACACTGACTCATAGCTGAGCACTCCTCCAGCCTTGAGTGTTAGCAAACTCAGAGCCAGGTTTGTGACCCTGTCACCAGAGGGTACACTGCCGGGCAGGTTATGATTTGTCTCACTCCTGGACTCTGATCTTTTCTATCTGGGTTTGCTCTTTTCTATGATTCTTTTGCTCACTTTGTGTTTCATTGTCATCTTCTCTAAGTGGCATAAAGTATATAAAATGCAAGCTGCACATTTTGTAATTACAAAATGATCACATTTCTCCCTTCCACATCCTCCCTCCAAATCTTCCATACACCTCACCTTTCTCTCCTTCGAATTCACAGTACCTTATTTCATTATCAGTTATTGCATACATATTCATATATGTAGATACATATATCTTCCAAAATAGAATTTTCTCAGTCTGTGTAATGCTACATACATTATGTATGTTTCCAGGGCTGACCATTTGGTACTGGAAAACCCAATGGTTCGCTTTTTCCTGGAGAATACGATCTCTTCTACGCCCAGCTTTCCTAAGTTGTCTGAAGTTTTTCCATGTGCGTGTATGTATGTGTGTGTAAATGTATGTGTGTGTAAATGTGTGTGTGTGTGTGTGTGTGTGTGTGTGTGTGTAGGGTTGAGGACTCATGAGCTTTTCCCTGTCCTCTTAGGCATGTTCATTGGTGGTGGTGTTGTTCATATCATACTTGGGCAGACATGTTGGTGAGACTTTACAGGTATAGCTTCTGACACTCCTAGAAGATACTGACACTATCTCATAGCAAACTCTCTGACTTTCTGGCTCTTATGGTTTTTCTGCTTCCTCTTCCAAAATGTTCCCTGCAAGCTTTCAAAGAGGGAGACAACCAACAGTTTTAACCCAGCTAGGGGGCTCTATAAAGCACATTAATTACCAACATGGAGTACTAGTGCTAAGGGTGTTATAGGGGCACCTTGGTGGAAATCAACAGCTCTCTAATTGGACTTAAGATCTGCTCAACAAGAGGGAAATCATGCCTAATACTGGAAGACTAGCCAACTACTTGATGCTAGTGAAGTATTGATTATTGAAAGAGCATTTACAGTCACCAATTTACTAAATCAGTATAATTCCTAACAATAATATGTAAACATTTGTTGTTATCTCCTCATGTAAATACAGTCCTCAACAAGCTGGGTTTTTAATCTGTAGATGAATATATACTGTAATATTGGCATAAAGATAGGCTTCCTGTCCTGAAGAGCTCACACAGAGTCATCATATATGTAAACAATAATGCTGCTTTAATAAGTGCTGTCCACGTGATGTGGGGCAATGGCATTACAAGGTGCACATCTCAGGAACTTCATTAATTCGTTTGGCAGCACTTATTTCATGCCTTCTATGTGCCATTGGTTCTCTTAGAGACTTGAATAGACTGACGTGACTGTGACCATCTTAGCTTGTTATTGTGTGTCTGTGCCCATGTAACCCTGTTCAGTTTTCCACCCATACATTTCCGGTATATTATGAGGAACAAGAACAATTAAAATGATAGGAAGAGCTTTACAACAAGAGTACAGCAGCAGCAGTGCCAGGAAGGTTCCAGGCAGCCCAGATAAGAGCTTGAGATGAACTGGCTATGCTGCAGCTTAAATGCAGTTAGTTTTGTCTTTTCCACTGTATACACTCTTGCTTCTCATTTAAATCATTTTGAGGGAACTTAAGACCACACTCAAGTCCTCGGCATCATGCAGTACTGGATCTGTCTGCTTCTTCCTTCAGTCTCAGTGTACCTTGAGCTGACTCTCATACAATGAAATTGGGTTATATTGGAATAGCCCTAAAGCTACTTATTTTCTCAGCCCAGAAGACTACAGGAAGGCAAATATGTAAGCAAATGGCTATACTAAAATGTGATTCATTCTCAGATAGACTATGTATAAAATTCTGTGAAAACACAGATGAGGGCCAATTAATTATATCTGGGATAGGAAGTCTCAAGGAGAGAGAGTTACAGAGAGGTGATGACATTTCAGCTTGATCTTGTGCATAACAAATGACTTCCTATAAGATATTTTTCCACCTGTTTTGAATTAACTAAAATGATTAGGTCTTAGGTTTTTATAAAGGTCATCTCTACTAGAATAGAGAGTGGAAGGCTCTTGTGGAAACAGTCATTTAAAATACATCAGCCTGATTTTGAATGGCTACAAGAACAAATTAGTGCTAAAGTTCACAAGAAAGACCCAGATTGAGATAACATTTTCAGGGATTTGATAGAAAATTCTCTCTCTCTCTCTCTCTCTCTCTCTCTCTCTCTCTCTTTCTCTGTCTCTCTTTCATCTATCCATCCATCTCCCTGATCCTTCCATCCACCCATCTACCCATCTACCCACACACCCATCCATCCATCCATCCATCCATCCATCCATCCATCCATCTATCTATCTATCTATCTATCTATCTATCTATCTATCTATCTATCTGTAATTCTACCCAGCCTAATTAACACAAAGCAATGATGTTAACTTCCTACTGAAATATATTGTCCCTTAGCGGTTCTGTTTTAGCTTAACTTTAAGAGGGAAGGAAATATGGACTAATGAAATAAACAGGAAAAAACAAGAGACTTGGCCAATACTCAATGGGAAAAACAATGCTGTGTTTTCCCATACTGCCTCATTTTCCCTTTGTGTTTCCTTCCTATTTTCTGCTGCCCTTGTTGATGTCTGCTCTGCTTGCTCATTTCCTCTCTTGTTTCCCCTCCATGGGGATGTGGAGGTACCATGTTGAAGTCCAACTCTGGAGATAAAGGGACCTGAGTTGCTGCAGAAGCATTGAGAGGAGTTCCTTGGGAAAACTGTTCAATCAAGGATATCTGGACTGGGTTCTATATAAGTTAGTGAAGCTTCAGCTTGTGTCATACAAAGGCATGGAAATATGAGGCTACTTACTTCAGTAGCTGGTCCACATACAGCTATCATTTGTTAAATTAAGGAAGTCCTCATCCTTCAATGATAATTATCAATCTTCCATCTGTCCTCAGAATCATGGAACACAAGCTTTTGGAGTAATTAAAGAACTATTTTCAGAATCTACAAGTTAGGATATTCTCTTCCTAGAGAGAATGGGTGATATCCAATCACAATCTAGAAATTATGAAGAAAAATAGATCATGAAAACAGGCAGATCATTCAGTTCTCAGAGGAGGCTACTCATGTAGCACATGGATGGATTAGCCAAGACTGGACCTGGACAAGTCTGACCAAGGGCACATAAATGTAACACAAGTGGATCATGTTTGTATGAGGGTTTGACAGAGGGCATTAGGTTTACTTCTAAAAGACCTGTATTTATGTGGCAGAAGGGTGTGGTTTTTAAATAGCTCATCTCATTAATGATTTATGTATATAAATGTGTGTGTGTGTGTGTGTGTGTGTGTGTGTATGTATGTGTGAAATTTTCATGGAGTTGAGCTATTTACTCAGTCAGGAATATTTCAGAAGCAGAGTAAGCAAGACAGATCTAGGTTTTGTCCACAAGAACTTTAGACTCTAATAGGAAAAGTGGACATTTAATATCCAGCACTGGGCATAGTTAAGAAGGTAGGGCATGACATACAACATTTACATTTACATTCTCTTCTCTTTCTGGACAAAAAAGAGATGCCTATACTTCTGTTTCTTTTTAGAAACAAAAGTAACATGAAAATGGTTTTCTCTATGTGCAAAATTAAATTTGGTAGTTGAAAAATGTTCATGATTTATCTCTTTGGTCATAATGGATGAGACGTAAAGAAGGAGTTGGGAATAAGGCTTAGGAGTTCATGTCAAAATTTTGTCATGAAGGTGCTGATTTATGATGGCTTCGACGGGGCCATGAAAATGCATTAATCTCTGAAAAGGTAGCCGTGTTTCTCTATGTGCTCTTATACCCAAGAATTTCCTTTTAAACCTATCACTAGGTCTTTCACTGCCTGAGGCCTTTTAAATGCCTTAATAAGGTGTCAAAATTAGTAAATTATTGAGCCTATAATTATTGAACTGGTTTTCTTACATTTAAATCCCCATGCCTCCAATCTATTGCTCATTGCTATGAGATTAGTTTCCTTAAGCTCAGTCCATTCTACTTAGATACCCTGTTTAAACTACTTTTAGCGGCTCCTGGGTTTAATCAATTGTACGGACCTCATAATAGCAATACGGCATCCTTCTTTGTCTGGCCCCGTGTGGACTTTAATTGCATCAATAATCACCTTGCCCTGTCAAGCCCCAAATCTTGACTCCTCCCCAAAGCCCACAGTGCCCTCTGTGCCTTGCCTTAGTTATATTTCTTTCTGACTATACCATGGCTGTCCACTGACTCTCCACCCACTGTGCTTCCTAACATTTGGTTCCATCAAATATTCAATGATAGGGGTTGGACCTAAGCTTCAGCTCATTAATGCTTAGCATCATATTGGCGGCTAAGGATTGCCCTAAATGGTGCTTCCCGGGATATATCTGCCAATCTTGATATAGCAGTAGCATAACTTACTAAACCTCTTCAAGTATGGCTTAGAGACACTTTTTCCTCAATCAGCTTCCTCTTTTTTGCATTCTTCAGAGAAATGGGTGCCAGGGATAGGGACTGATCCATGGATTACTATGGAGTTTGCAATGAGGGAATCTTTGCCTCTTAGTTGGGTGGCTGTCAATCATCCATCATCTTAGTACTTATAAGATACAACATTCCAATACCAGCCATAGCAGAAAGCATAAGAGTGAAGATATTTGCATTTCTTAATTTTATAACATTTTGTTATGAACATTTTGCAAATAAATAAAAGCATCACACACCAAAATTAACCAGAGTTGTAAACCGTTACTCATCTCAGACTCTTCCACTCTGAGCATCACGGCCCCACAGAGAGACAGACTGTGAGACAATCTTGGTATCCCTGCTGAGTTCAAAAAGCAGTGGAGTGATGGAGCACAGTGATTACAGCGGGGACAGGACATTCATTGACAGTAGCAGGAACAGTCAGAAATTGTTGGGAATCTGGGAACAATTAAATATCTTTAATATCCATTTGGTGTTTTCTTGAGCATCAGGTATTAGGCAGGAAAGGATGAAATGTCTACAGTTCTCAGTGATTCTCTCTCTCTCTCTCTCTCTCTCTCTCTCTCTCTCTCTCTCTCCCTCCCTCCCTCCCTCCCTCCCTCCTCCTCCTCTCCTCTCTTTTTCCACTCCTCTTCTCCCTCCTCCCCTTTTGTTTCCTTTCTTTTTCTTCTCTCTTTCAATCTTTTGAGACATAGTTTTGCTATGTAGTCCAGGCTGGTCTCAGACTCTTGATCCTCCTGCCCCATCCTTCAGAGAACTAGCATTATAGTTGTGTATGTCACAACACTGGGATCCAGTTCTAGTTCTTTAAACTTGATCTTTGTTTCTAAATCTTGATAATGTTACCATCACCAGTGGTAATATATTGGAAGTAATATTAAGGAATGTTTAACTACATTTACTTAATGTTACTCTATAATTTGACTTAGGATTGTGCTTTATAACATACATGATATAGAATAGAGGCTATATATTTATGAATAGCACCATGGATAAATTTATCATAAACACTCACTTTTTTTTAAACTGGTCTGATACAATTTTTCTTAAAGTAAGACAAAAAAATCCCATGGTTTTAACTGCCTTTGCCATGTAGAAACCTGGTTCTCTAGTCTTTATTGACCAACTAACTTCTCTTTATGTATAGCTCAAGCCTGGGAAGCCCATCTGGTAGACTCTCCAAGGAGTTAATGATATCCATGGAACCAACAATGTTAGTTCACACTTTACATATTTCATTTTATTCATTCAGTTTTGGTCATGCAGTGGAGCCACCACTGCCCTTTGACATTTACATTTTCCATTTCAGTTTGTGTTGTATTGAAGTAACCAAATTTTGATCCCTGTCCCATGCGTTTAGCTTAACATGCATGCTTCTTTGCATGGACATAACCAGTTGAATACATTGCTCAGTTGTATAGTGTACCAGATCTGAAATCTGGCCTTGAAAGTTTAATCTTATACCTGTGATGTCATCACTAAAAGAACTTGACATGCCCTTAATGAACCTGAACTACAAAACAAACAATCAAAAACAACAACAACAAAACTGAAAAACTATAGTCTTAGTTTTTTAAACTACTAGTTAAATATGTTAGAAAATCTAACATTTACTAAATATCAAATACTTATTTCTATGGGTAAAGTGCAGTGTGAAGAAAGCCATTTAATTTCTTTTCCTTTCTTTTCAAGTTGGGCTCTTTGGATCCAAGATTTTCCTTTTTTGTAATAGATCTAAATTTATATCAGTTGGTGACTGTTTCCTGGACAGCCTTGTCACGGCCGTACCTCATCTCATCTGAGCAACTACAGTAAATAATTGGGCCCGTGAGACATGGTTTTCCATCTTCTCTGCAGTGACGCCCTGCAACCTCTGGCTTCTCCCCTGGGCCTGCAGGGTGATGGTACTATTGCCTCTGGCCTTTTCATTTATTATTTATTTCATTTATTACAGGCCTCAGAACAAATTGGAATGGGCAAAAATAGAGAGTGAGACTGTGGGATGATAATAGCCAACGTCCACATGATTACTCAGAACTGCAGGAGAGCGGAGAGGCAAGAGAAGGGTGTATCTGTACAAGGAAATGGTCCAAATCCAAAGACTTTGGATGCTTTTAGAAAACGCTTGTGCCTTGGTGATGGTTTCAGAGCTTCCTTACAGTGGGCTGGCAGAATAAATACAAAAATTAATCTTATTTTCTTGTGCTCTTGTCAGTCATAATACAGCCTCATTTATAGAAGATGAGAGGAGGAACTGGCCAGGAAATAGTTACATACACGCAGCCTGCTTCCCACTCTCTAAACCTCAGTCTCTCTACTCCCTCCCCATACTGGTAACCCTTTCCTGAAATAAAAAGGAACAGCTCACTGCTTACTTATAGCACACTGTTTTCATTGGCTTCTTAGATATTTCGGACTCTCGTATGAAGGATAATTTGCTACAATAAAAGTAAATATAATACAGTAGGTTTTATCATGCAATACTCAACTTGGGCCAATTCTTCTGAAAGCAGATTTTATGATTTTTAAAATGTTGTTTTCGTAATGCTGGGGATTGAACCTCTGATCTCACATAGCCTGTGAGAAGTGAGCGCTCTACCACTGAACCACCTTCCCAGCGTCCAACAAGGAGCTTCTCAGTGGTGTGATCCCAAGTGATAGCAAGGAAGGCATTTTATTTGCAGACAGATGAGACCATATGAAGAGCCTGTCTCACCAAGCAACAAATATAGTCGGTGCTTAATACAAGTGGTTTTTTTCCCCTCAAACATGTGCTTACACATACACCCACACACACTCACCACAAACAGGTGCACATATATTCTGCCACTCAGAATTTTAAGATCTACACATGGATCCTGTGTTATGTATTCCTATGATATGTGACCCTGAACAAGGTGACAGACAAGAACTTCCATTGTGTATTCCTCAGAGGAGGAAGCAGATTCAGAAAGGAAGCATAACTTGGGAAATTGCTTATGTCGGGTTCAAACTCAGATCTGCCTAACTCCACTAATTCTACTCCTAATCACTATGTGAGACTACCTCTTCGACCATGCACACAACCCATGCTATCCATGTGAGTATATAGTTATATAGTTCTGTGTAATACAGCTCTACAAAACAGACTTAAACAAATAAATACTGAGCGACAGCTACTTATTCTTCTGCCCAGTTTCTGTGGGCTAAAGAATTAGTAGAGTCTTTTTTAAAGAGTATATATGCATGCGTGTGTGTGTGTGTGTGTGTGTGTGTGTGTGTGTATGTGTGTGCGTGCACAGGTGTGCAGGTGTACATCTGCAGGGTTGTGCTCAGGTGCCTGAGGAGCCCAGGAGAGAGCATCAGATTCCTTAAAGCTGGTGTTACAGGCCACTGTGTTGTGGGTCACTTGACATGGACTGACTTTGAGACCTCTGAAAGAGCAGCAAGCTCTTTGGAGCCCTCTCTCCAATTCCCAATTCAGAAATATCTTAAGTCAGTTCTGACTTAGGATCTCCTACTCCGTTGCTCGAGGATGTTGGCTAACAGCATAGTTCTCTGAAGGCCTGATTTATGCTGGAGGACTAACTTAGGAGGTGGCTCGTTTATATGGTTAGCAACCTGGTGCCAGTCCAGACTGAATGTTTCTGCTGCTCTCTGGGTGGCTTATTCCAGAAACTGTTGAGTGTCCCTTAGCCTGATGGCTGGTTTTCTTCAAAATGAGTGACATGGAGGATGGAGGTTGAATCAGCCATGCCTTTATGAACTCAGATGTGACATGCCACTGCCTTACCTCACTGGGTTTGAACATCCAGCTCTGATTGAAGGGTAAAGATCTGTGTATGTGTGGTAATACTGGGAGGCCCAACCATTCAGGGGGTTTTCTAGGAGGGCAATTCTCCCAAACTCGTCCTTATTCGATTTCTATAAACCCTTTGAGTCAAGACTTCTAGTCTTCCACTTTTATTTCATTGTTCCATTTAGTTTTCTCCTCAGAAACGATCAAATACCTCCCTTCAAGCCTGGACTACAGTGTCTGTATAGGACATGGTGATGGTTAATGTTGATTTTCAATATGACAAGATGGAGAGTTGCACAGTCCAACTGCTGAGCCCGTCTGTGAAGAAGTTTGTAGACGACTTTTATTGTGGAGGAAGAGCCAACTCTGAATGTGGGTGACAGCAGACCATTGACTGGGTTTCAGGTCAAACAAAAACAAAAAACAAAAAACCCCAAAAAACTTAAAAAAAAAAACAAAAACAAAAACAAAACAAAAAACAAAAAACAAAAAACAAAACAAAACAAAAAAACACAACCCCCCCAAAACAAACAAACAAACAAACAACAATAACAACAACAAAAACACAAAAAGTAAGCCCCAGCAGTCACGTTGCAGATTCTTGGCTGTACATGCAGTGTGGCCAGCCGCCTCACCCGCTGCTGTCATGAGTTCTCTACCACAGTGAACTGTATCCTCAAACTGTGAGCCAAATAAAACCACCCCGAAGTGGCTTCTTCCAGGTATGTTTTATTATTATAGCAACAAGATGAGTGAGAAATAGAAGAACCTGGTAATGAAGACTGTTTTGCCCACTCTGTGGAGATAATGAGAACTGGACCGTCAGAGCGGTCCTTCTTAGTGGACCAGAATCTCAGTGGTGCGCTTGGGAGAACATTTAATCCACTGTAATATCTAATGCACTAGGCAGCTATGGAGCAGGTTTCTTTGATAATCCTCTTACGAGCCAGCCACAAGTCAATTCTGCAATGCACACTGAGCTGGAAATATGCAATAAGAACACTGATGGGTGGATATAAAAGCACACCAAGCATATTGGTGGATGTCTCTTTGGGATCAAGAGCATTGCGTTTCTTTCATTTTACTAATATTCTAATCTATGTTTCCCCTTTCCCTAAATATAACTTAATAAAGATGAACTATTAAAACACTGCTTAAGACAGGAACAGTGTGTTCCAGAATCTAATGCCTGGTGTGATTTTTTTTTAAATGCAATACACTTCCAGTCTCTGCATCTTTCTTGTTCCAAGGATGTCATTATCAATACCAATATAAAATTTTCATTACTTGAACCATTACAATATACAGGGAATGGATTTTTCAATTTTCAAGTTCCAGTGAGTATATTAGCAGAATTATCTGTCATCAGGCATGTGGCAATGCCGGTGGCATCTCTAATTTTGATTGTTCTGAATCTTTGTGTTGTTATAGGTCTTCAGCGGTGGAAGATCAAGGCTCTATCTGCAAGTCCTCCCTTCCCTCCCCCTCTGACTGACTTCCCTTATATCATGTTTCATCTTCTCTGATCCCTTTAAAATGGCAAATGCTAAAAGCAATCTCTGAGGTAGAAAATATATTGATAAAATGTGCTTTAGGATGATTTATTTTGTGGGTTATTTTTAATTACCACACAAATTGATGAAGCCGGATTTATTAATGAGTGGTTCTGAACTTTTCTGAAACTTTATTAAATGCCAGGGGCATCACTTAAAGCAGCGCTGGGACCTCATACTTTAAGGTGATTCTGAACTTGTGCATAATATGGTGGTTCTATCCCTTACTGCTTTTTTTTTTTTTTTTTTTTTTTTTTTTTTTTGGTTTTTCGAGGCAGGGTTTCTCTGTGTAGCCCTGGCTGTCCTGGAACTCACTCTGTAGACCAGGCTGGCCTCGAACTCAGAAATCCACCTGCCTCTGCCTCCCAAGTGCTGGGATTAAAGGTGTGCGCCACCACTGCCCGGCTCCCTTACTGCATTGTTCCTGAGCTATAGCTACTGTGGTGGATAGAGAGGGAGGTGTGGCTGGACTTAAGAAGAACCTTTGGGTACACTTGGTTGGGCAAGTTAGTATATAGCAAGCACTCTTAACTGAAAAGTAGCCGTCTCCAGAACCTCACTGCAGCAGGGGATTGGCTCTGGGTATGCTTTGGATTACTTTCAGAGTAGAATATAGACAGAGAAGGCAGATGTGCAGCCCAATGTCACACGGCTAGAAGGTGGCGGGTGAGCTTCATATTAGTATGGTTTTTTGGATGAGATTAATTAAACACTTACATATCTTTAAATGTGAGGTATTTGGGGAAAGTCATTAAAGAACAGATCTTACTTTTTTTGTGAAAGTGTCTCACTTAAGTGAGCGAGTGCCTGGTTGTATTTGAGCAGGGAATTCTTTATTATTGTATGCAATTTACACTTGTCTAGTAAACTCAAACTCACATTATGACACTTGTGCAGCTTTGTTATTTGTCATCCTATAGCCAATTTGCCCATGGATGTGAGTTCCTTTTCCTTGATCTCTTCTATCAATTGTATAACTCTGGCCTCTGTTTCTTGCTTGCCACTCCTTCTCTGACAATGGTCCTCCTTCTTGTTTGCCCCTTGTCAAGGCCACAAGATTATACAAGTCCTCCTTTGATGGCTCACGGGCAAATACTCTCTCTGCTTCAACACTTTACATACCACCCAGCAAAGCCGACTTTTCAGATAAAGACATGGTGTCGCAGGTTCTAGAGACCAGGCTGTAAAGAGTTCAGAGGATCCATTATTATGTCTTTATAGTCAGTTAAAAAGAGAAGACATCAGATAAAAGTATTGTGGAGCTCAGAACCAGAGATTTAACTTAGTTGGAACAACTGGGCAACTTTTAGGCAACTTTTTTCATTATTTAATTAATTTATATATTTCTTCACTTTATATCCTGATCACAAGCAACCCTCCCAGTCCCACCTTCTCCCTTTTTCCATCCTTCACACCCCATCTTCTCAGAGAAGGGGTGCCCCCCCACTAACCCTCCCTGGTACATCAAGTCTTATCAGGTCTCCATCATCATCATCCCTTCTCACTGAGGCCAGACAAGGCAACCCAGCTAGGAGAAAGGGATTAAACATCAGGCAACAGAATCTGAGTGAGAGATAGCCCCAGCTCTAATTGGTGGGAACCCACATGAAGACCAAGCTGCACATCTGGCATGTATATGTAGGAGGTCTAGGACCATTCCATGCATACTTTTTGACTCAGTTCCTATGAGTCCTTATGGGCTCAGGTTAGTTCACTCTGTAGGTCTTCTTGTTGTGTCTTTGACCCCTCCAGGATCCTCAGTCCTTTCCCCAGATCTTCCTCAAGACTTGCTGCTGGATGAAGCCTCTAAGATGACAGTTAGCCTAGGCTTTCGTCTGCAAGCATAGCAGAGTATTATTAAGAGTATCAGGATTAGCTCTCTCCCATGGAGTGGGTCTCAAGTTGGGCCAGTCATTGGTTGGTCATTCCCTCAATCTTTATCGATGTACATCTGGTAGGCAGGGCAAGTTTGGGGTTGAGGTTTTGGGGGTGAGTTGGTATATCCCTCCCTCCACTGGAAGTCCTGCCTCGCTATAGGAGGTGGCCTCTCTAGGCTCCATGTCCCCAGCTGCTAGGAGTCTCAACATATCCTAGGGTCACCCTCATACCCTCCCAGGAGTGTCTGTTCTTCCAAGCTTAACTTAATTAACATTTCAGAACCTTCATTTTTTAATCTTCTAATGGAGTACTTAGATTGGGCCCAAAGGATATTATGTACTCAGTACAGTCACACATTCACAATTCTTTGAAAAGACCATGACTTCCTTCATACCAAAGTAAAAATCTAAGTAAACACCAGCATGGTTCTTGTGTCATGAATCTGTAGACTGATGGAGGAGGTCATTGCTACATATGTAATCTCCCAGAGAATACAAAGCAACATAGAGAACCTTGACTTAAAGACTTGTGGTTTGGAATCTTGTGTTGAAGAATTTGATTTACAATTCAGATTGGCGAAGACTTTCCTAGGAAGGAACTTCTGAACTGGGATGTGGACAATTTTAAGAACTGAACAAGCATCACAGATGACTCAATGGATAAAGAACTGAAAAGGACTGTCAGGAAAAGGAAGGACTTCCTGGCAGGCAGAGATGGAAGGTGCAAAGGCTCATGGGATAAGAGAAGAGAGAGTTGGATGGTCCTCGAGGAGGAGTCATAGGTAAAACCTATATCAATGTCTTTCTAGCAGTGTATGAACCAAACGCTTACTGATTTAGGCAAGTGACATAGCTTTTCTAGGTCATAATTCCTTTACAGATGAAACTGTGACAATTACAATAGTTCTGAGACTGGCTAGCTGAACCTAGGAAACAATCTCCTTGTTCACAGTATATGCTCTATAAATTTTATCACTTGTCATAACATTTCTGACCTTGACCTTATTCATTCTTATATTGATTTTATGATGTAGCAAACCTGAGGGAGAGGGCATTAATTAGGTGGCTTCTCGAGGCTCCTGTGCCAAGTATGTGAGAGAGTAGGGATTTGGAAAATGGCACATCTGCCTATGGACACTGGAGCTCTCCACCTTTGGTGTCAGCTTGCCTGATGGTCACTTCAACAGACAAATGGGATTACACTGAAAATGCTTGGTTTAAAGCAGACTTCAATTTGTAAGTAAAACCCTGAGTATTCACAGCACCCTCCCACAATTGCTTTCTTCATATTTTTAGTTATATAGTTTTATAACAAAGAGCACATAGAATGGATAAAGCTGGCCTGTTTGATTTTTTTTCTCCTAGTCATTTTCTATGTAATTTTAGTAAAGTAAAAGGCAAGTGTAGGGACTGGATTCCAAGTGTAGCCATTGAATCTCCAGCATCATTCTGCTTGGCCTGGATGCTAGAGTCGGTATCTGAGGTACCAGTGAGACTTGAACAGCTTGTCCTCCTCATTCACTTAGATTCTGGATACCAAGTGTTTGCGGTAATCCAGTAACCTAATAAATATGCTAACCACTCCTACAGGTTTAGCTAATTTCAGAGGATCAGAGTTCCGAATTATTTAACACCAAGTCAGGAACCGCTTATTTGATCTTCCTTTAACCAATGAGAAAACACTTCAAGAACGGGGCTCCTCTCCAGAATGCAAGCCTCTGGTTGATATAGTCGGCCCATGGAGAACAGGAGTAGTGCCGTATCAGACATCTTCAATTGGCAGAGATACAGATCTTTGTCTCCTACTGGAAATTGTGATAGGCTGAAGTTTAAACTTGATAATTATTCCTGGAAGTTTAGAATAGTGTAGTGAAGGTTTTTAAATACTCCCTTCTTAATTTTATCATTAATATGAAACAGTAAAAAGGAAGAGGTTTTACGTAGAAGATGTTTGACCCTACAATTCTTTCCTATAATTTAAAAGCCAAATCACAGAGAACACACATAAGGGAGACAGAGCTTCCATTTGCCAAGTGATAGATTATTCTTATTAGTCATGTAGATATCTGGCAGTGTAAAGATACAAGTATTGAGTAAAAAGTATTCCAAAAGACATTGAATGATAGAATTATTTTCACAGATATGTGCAAAAATCATATATTTTTATGGAGTGTTGCATAATGGTTTATCATTGAAGAAGAGTGCAATACCAATGCATACCTCTTTCTTTGATCCTCTAGCTCCCATCTATCTGGTAAATTCAGATAGATTAGCTCACCCCCTAGAAAAGACCGACACAAAGCATTGCAATGGGGCAAATCATTTTGCAATATGTGGATTTCAAAATCTGGCCATTGATTAGCTGAGACACCCCTTTCTCTCTTAACAAGCTTCCTTCAGTCACAGAACTCCCTTTGCTATGATGTAGCCTCAATGGGAAAAATGAGAGCCTGTTCAGATAGTGAAAACCTATAGGCCATTACCTACCTTATCACTCAGACCAAAGACACTGAAAAGATAGCACGTGGGCGATTGATGGGCTATTTTCATCATGAAGGTCTGATGACCCCACTTGGGTTTTCAAACAAGGCATTTAATAACCACTGCCTTGTTAAGAGGTGGAAAATGATCTGGCGGGTGGCCTGATAGGACGGCGTTTTATTGATTTTACTGAGGCCCTTGGCTTGGGAGATCACAGGCTTCTTAAGGGCAAAGTTAAAAGGAAGCATTAAGATGGATGAGTAATTACCTGTGTGATGGATGTCATTCTGCAAACACCAGGACAGGGAGCTGTGCCTCTGAGTACATATTGATGAGGGGGAGGGGACACATAGGCCAAGTCTCATTTTCACTATCAGTCATTTCTTGCGTGTTTATGAATTGGCTTTGCTCTGGTGGAGTATGAGTGTAGATGACTTAAGGAAAAAAGGCAAACTGAACCGTTGGTTTATAAGGAGGAAGAGACGTATTGGTATGGGCACAAGAAAAGAATCAAAATAGTGCATTGTTTGCCAATGAAAGGAAGAAAATAAGTAAAGAACTTTATAGACACTCTTAGTTTCAGGGGCTCCAAGTCCCTTGGAGTGAAAAATCTCTCAGTTTGTGGTGCCTTCTCAAGAAGTCAGGCTAAGCTTGGGGGGACGCTAGGAAAGAGGCATAGATGGCAGTGTGGGGAGAAATGCTTGGCAGGGATCAGAATTACCGAGGAGATTGGAGGATTTCTCAGGCTGATGTGTGATGACGTAGCAGGGTTGTGAGTGACAGCATAATTTTTTTGGTTTAACTCTAGATGCTCAGAGTTGCATGGATTGGCACACGATGCTTCAGCTATTGTAAGAGCTCTCTGGCTTCCTTCCTCTTCGAATCCATGTTGCTCCAACTTAACAAGGCTCTGCTGAAGATGCGGAGGAGTTGGGCTTACTGGAAACACAGGTGTTGAATCTGAGCCTGGCCTTGAAATCCCTTCAATGCTGTAACACTGAAGTGAGCAGCTCCTGTAATACAGTGCTGTTCTGAACAACAGTTCTGTAATTATAGTCCAGTGATACACTATCATACAATAACATACGGGAGGTTATATTTCTGCATGAGGAAGCACTCAAGACTAGAATGCAATTTCTATTATATGAATTTTTAAATATTTGTGCAAATTGGCTTTTTCCCAAAGGAGGAGAAACGATACATAGGTATTTTGCTTTGTCAGAAGTATTGTTATAAATAATGAATATTTGTGAAGTGTACTTGAGCAATATTTCTTTCCTCTCTTGCAAATGTTATAAAGTACAACTACCATGGGGTAACCAATATGACGAATGCCAAACCACTGAATTCTCTCTCTCTCTCTCTCTCTCTCTCTCTCTCTCTCACACACACACACACACACACACACACACACACACACATACAAGGGATGTCAGAGGTCAACTAATACATTTGTATCATGGTTCTATATTTTAAACCACTCTCATTTTTTAGTATAGATATCTGATTCATTCTTACCCACAGGTTTTTTTTCCTGATTGTATAGACCTATGCGATAGAGTTCTTAGGAAGCTCTACTAATCTCACGATGATTTCACCCAGTAAAGTAATTCTTTCTAATGGGTTATTTCATGTTTTATTCATGTTGAAATTGTACATAGTGGCGAGTAGAAGATCCTGTTACAAATATATTTATAAGTAATTGTTTGAGATAACTTAAACTATAAAAATATTTTGGAGGGCACACATGACCATCTAGATCTGAGCATATGCAAACTTCTTACTAATAGAATTAAGATTTTATTTTGATAAAATTTTTTATCTCTGAATACCTTTAGAATCTATCCATGTAATATTGGACTGTTTGAGACTGATGAAAAAATGATATTTTGATGAATGAGGCTTCTTATAGTATGAAGGTTCTCCAAATATGTTTGTATGGACCCTGAGAAAGCTCACAGCCTCAGCAGAAAGTAGGCCTGAATTCATAGAAGCCAGAAAAGGGGATCTGACCCCTGGAACTAAAATTATAGTTGTGAGGACCAGTGCTAGACACTGAACCTGAGTTGTTTGCAAGACCTGTAAGTGCTCTGAGTTACGGGCTGAGCCATCTCTCTGCTCCCCTGCCCCCCAGTGTAAAATGTTATACTCAGAAAGTTATGTCAACTGCTCTCCTACAGGCAAGTGTAATAGTGTTTTTTTGTTTGTTTGTTTTTTGTGTGTGAAGAATAAACTGAAGTTGCCTAGAAGTAGGGTGATTGGTAACTGTTAACTGCTGGGAAAGAAAGTAACAGTTTTCTCTAAGAGTTATCCCCTGATGAGTCGATCATGCTCTGATAAAAGACCACACATCTAACAATGTTTGGGTAGCACAACTTGGTCTCGAAAGACTCTTAGGACACATGCAAAATTGGGTGGGAAAAGAGTATGTTACTAAACCACATTGGAAGAAACTCTCAAAGAAGTAAGACTACGAATAAAAGGATATACTGAAGTCGGTTCTATGCTATACAAGGTTTAACATCAGAGTGTATGATAGCCTCTGCGCTTTGACTCTCTTCTTCCAGGAGATGCAAATAGTCCTTTCTCCAAGTAAGTTTTATCTCTGCCCCTTCCCTCCTCTTCCCCTCTCTTCTCCTTTCTGCCTTGTTTATATTAAAACTTGTTCCAAAAGAGCTTAACTGGTTACCAAGGATTGTGATCTTCCATTTGGCATTAACACTCTGTGGTGTTAGGTAATTCTGAAACCCTCTCTAACTTATTGAATACCTGCATGGACAAAAGTGAAGCACTAGATTCAAAAGAAAAGGACTTTTGAAATGCGAATATATATATATATATATATATATATATATATATATACACACACACACACACACACACACACACACATACACTGTCCCCTCTGTAGTTGACATTTCTATAGGTGTGCTTGCCTGTAGGAATAGGTGTGAAGACTAGAGGTTGCCTCAGGATGTGTTTTTATGATTGCCTCTTTCCCTTGCTGTTTGAAATGGAGTCGACTATTCAACCCAAAGATCACAGTTTTGACTAGACTGACTGTCTACTGAGCCTCTGTGATCTGCATGTCCCTGTCTCCCAGTGCTGGCAGACGAAGCTCTTACTTGAGGGCTGGGGTGTCTAGACTCAGTTCCTCGTGCTTGTAAGAAACACCTCTTCCACTGGATCATTTCTCCATCCCAGTTCTGTTTCCTTTTTCTCTAGCTTTGCTAAACACACTTTTGGAAGATTATAGCTTTAGATCTCTAAGTAGTCTCTGAAAATCCCAGGGTGTTCAGGAGGTCTCTCTTGCCAACCACATGGTTTCTAACTTTGACTTCTTTCTGTTCCTTTTATGTTGCCATGGCTTCCATGTCTGCTGATACCCAAGCTCAGTTATGCTAAGGGCACTAGTGATTTACTGTGTTCAAAAGATACACACACACACACACACACACACATTCACATTCACATGCACATCTCCACACAATGCACACACACACACACACACACACACACACACACTAATGCACACTCCTCCACACCCACAGGTTTGGGAAGATGGTTCAGTCAATAAATAGAGTGGTTCTTGCTCAAGTATGAGGAATTGAATCCAATCTGTCTACCCATATTTACAAAAAATGGTGAGTGCATACCTGTAATCCTTGTGTGAGGAGGCAGAGGCCTGGGATCCCTGGGGTTTGCTGATCAATGCCAGTCAGTACAGCTGAATTGGTGAACCCCAGGGTCAGTGAGAGACCTTGTCTTAAAAATAAAGTAGAAAGTGATTGAGAATGACATCTAATATTGCCCTCTGGCCTCCATATACACACTCATGTACACACACACACACACACACACACACACACACACACACACACACCACATGCAATCACCCCAGTTGTCCCAGATCTTCAGTCATGATGTCATGCCGACTTTTCTGAATCTGTCCTTTGACAGTGGTTCCAACAATTCCGTGCTGAGCTTCTTCACGCATTTCTCTGTCACCTTGAAGTGTGACATGAGGTGACACACATCTCATGTCTCCTGAGCCCACTTGCCTCTTGCTAACTTTGCTCTTCCTTAGACGTTTGCACTTAAATGGCTCTTATGCCACAGTATCCTTCACTTCAATTACTTGGATCTCTTGTTGGGTATTGGGGTGGGGGTGGGGGGGGGATCTGTAGGAAAACAGTAAAATTAGCAAGCAAGTAAATGAGCAAACCAACAAGTGTGGTGTTCACACCCTTTTCAAGTGTTTGTGCTTCTATCTATGAGAACCTTCAGGTCAGGTTGGATGTTTCCCTTAAGAGCTTTATAGTATTCTCAGATTTTCATCTTCTGCCTGTCTGATAATGTCTATTTGTCAATACCCACACTAGATCCTGTACCCTAGAAGGCCAGGTCCTTGTGACTCTTGCTTACCCTTGTAAATCCATAGTACCCAAACTTCAGACTTATATACATCTTTGCATAGACATTTAATAAACATCTTACATATCATCTATCCAAGCTGAGCTTCTGATATTCCTACATGTGCCTTTAGGATGATGTCCCTCTGCCAGCTTCCAAGGTCATGCTATTAGCATGGACTCACACATGCTATTAGTATGGACTCTTCTTTTCCAGTGCACCTCCACACCATCATCAAATCCTGTAAGTTCAACTTTCTCCATTGTCTTGGAGAAGACAACTTTCTCTCCAAGACCCCACCTGGTCTTTCATGTGCAAAATGAGGATGGAGAGGTGCCCAGAGCACTTCAGACTTTGCTCTCAGAGCACAGCAGACAAAGACCCTCCCGATGATACCTTGGAACCACCCTGACATGGAGCAAGCCCCTCTTTACTCTAGATGTCTCTACTTACACCTTGCCCTTTCCTCTTGTCAGGCTACTATGTCATTCCTGGATGAAACCACTAGCCTCTCATCTCCCTCAGCCCTCCTGTCGTTATTTCCAAAGCAAAGGGCCAAATAACCCTCTCAAGTTATAGGTAAGATCACAACTATCTTGTCCCATGTCCCTTGGCTTCAAATCAACTAAAAGCAATGTGTCTGCTGGGTGACGGCTCCCTGGCCCACGTTTACCATTTCATTCTAGACGCTTCTACTTCCCTTCTCTACAGCACTGCCCTGCTCTGTGGACAGCCTATGCACAGTCCTGCTTCAGGGACACTGCACTTGTTCCATCTTCCTGGAAGACTCTGAGCTCAGATGTCCATTTCTCTTCACATTTTATTCGGGTGTCACTTTCTCAAGGAGGCCTGGACTGGCTCGCCTTCCATGACGTTGAAACCTCCTTCATCTCATACTCTGTAATTTATCTAGTTTTCCCCTTAGCCTTTCTCTCCATACTCCACAATCACACGAATAGAATTAAATTTATTTTGTCTCCCTTACTCCCACTTCTAATGTATTGTAAGCTCCAATCAGGCAAGGATTTCTCTATCCTTCATGGATGTAACCAATGCCTGGATCATCAGTGTCAAGTGATCAATAAACAATTATAGTTGACTGAATACTGAATTTACAGAGCGGCTGCTGTATTCATCTCTACTTATTTAATAAATTTACTGTGTCTTATTGTAGAGCCCTTCTGAGGACTTAGGCATGAGGCCAAGAAAATTGGAGCAGGGTCACTCTGAGCTCAGAATGTTTACCCTCCAACTTCCCACTGCCTATGTGGTTAAGAAATGATCTTTACTCGTCGCTCCACAGTCTTCCAGGCGATACCAGAAATACCCTGGTTCTGAGCACACAGTGGCTGAGGATTCTAGTGCCCCGAAGTTGAAAATGAGGGAACCTGGAGCCAGTGAGACGGCTTATCATGTAAATGGTCTCACGGCCAAGACTGATGAGTTCCAACCACATCAGCCGTGGTTGAAAAAGAGAAGTCAGTCTTGCAAGTCGTCCCTCTTATTTGTAAATGTACACCATGCATGTCCTCGGAAACAAACACGTAAAGGTCTAAGAAAAAAAGAAGTGAACCTTTATTTACAAAGCGAACAAGGTTGTTTTGAAATAAAATTTAGAAATGACACCAATTCTGAAATTATATGATTTGATCAAAGAAAGTTTACCTGGATATATAGAAGAATATTAAGAATTCCTTCCATAGTGAAAGCTGATTGTCTCCATCTTTTATTCTATCAAGGAAAGAGAGAATAGGCATATCAAGGAAATGTGTAGGCATAGAAACATGTAGTCTGTTAAAATGCATACTACTGTTCCGGCAGTGTTCACTCGGCGCCCTAGGTGCCTCGTTTTGATAGGCATGGTCAGGCTGTATCTTTCAAACAGAATTCATTTTTGAAATTCCTATGATGTTACTGGAAATTGCTCACTGCTTTCTTCTTCAAATGGCATCTTTGGCTCTCGAGAAAGATTTTTGAAAGCCTTTATTTGACTCTTGACAGCTGTGCGTTCTTCTCGGTGGCTGGAAGGGATTCTATCTTGTCTAAATGTAAATACCTGGTTACCTCATTCTCTGTCGGGGGGTGGGGAGGGTAGTTTATTCCTTTTGGAGGAAGCCCTGATTTTGAAGGAGGAAGAGATCAAGGGCTTCGGACTGGACTGGTTCCTGAATCTTTGTTTACTCCTCGGAGCACACTTTGTTTCCATAGCCAGTCACTTGGACAAAGTGATCACATCAGTCTGCTAGGGGCGTCGCTGACGCAGGGGCAGCCTCTCCACAAAGCACAAAGGTACTTCTTAGGGTTTTGGACACCAGAAGTTTTCCAAGTTTCCCCAGCAATTAGGAACAGACTGCCCAAGGTGGAAGAAGCCTGCTTAATAGGGCAAGCATCGAGTTAGTCATTCACCATCTTAACAGCGTGGATGAGGAAACCTTACAAGTATGTCGAATAAAACATTAATGTTGCCCACGTCTTTCTAAAGCCATTAAAAACTCAGGTTCTTTTTCTCCTTCTACGTAGGTGTGTGTGTGTGTGAAATTACCCAATCCATGCCTTCATCTCTGCAGCACGGCTAGTGAGTTATCAAGATGTTTCCCTAAGATCTCCATCACAACTTCCAAATCACAGTCTCCTTGTGTTGGCTGAGAGCAGTAACACCAGAAATTGCCACCGTAAGGTGACTTACCCCTTGTTTATGAGCTGCTACTGTTATTTTTCCCTCTGACTTTACAGAGTGCTTTTCAGCCACCAGTACAACTGGCCCAGCGGATGAAACTCAGTCGTACTTAAAAACATAGTTAAGCATCATGTCAGAAGTCTAAACCAGCCAGCTCGTCATTTCACAAAAGGGACTCCCAGAGGCTGTGGTTCCTGTAATGGGAGAGTATTTCATGTAGTATGTGAGGCCAGGGACTAACGCCTTGCTTCACAGCTAATCCCCTCCATGTGCTGACGTAACTGGACCAGTATTTGAATGAAGACTGCACCATCTAGGAGCTTTGAGAAATCGATGTAAGAAATTCTGATTCACTCAATGTAAAACCAAATCTGAATGGGGAGGTGGGATAAAAATCCTGCAAGCAAATGTATGGTGTATGTGTGAGAGAGAGAGAGGGAGAGGGAGAAGGAGAGGGAGTCGGGAGAGACCCTGAGGTGTTACAGCAGTTTTATTTCATTGATGTTTGTATCTTCACCCCGCCAGCACATGGAGACGTTCTGAACTCCCAAGCAGCCTTCATTATGGTGTTTTTGACACTGCCACAGGGTCTTTACATTATTTATCCCAGACTGCTCTACTCATCCACCTTCCTGGGACCGTTTTCAGATGGAATCACTAATTAGCACATATGTGGAAACTTCTCAAAGCAGTTGGGCCCCTTCCTCATTACCTCTTAATTCTTCTTCTTCTTCTTCTTCTTTTTTTTTTCTATCTGCCTAACGTATGTCAGAGATAAATTTTTAAGTGAGGGGTTGGGGGAATTTCCAGACTGAAATGCATATATGGCATGTGAAAATAATTAGCAGAGCAAGGATCTTTTGCATGATCAGGAAGGAAAGCCATCCAAATGCTTCACAGAGCAGAGTGACGTTGGCTTGGCCCTATGGCATGCCATGTGGTAATATATTAGCTAACCTCTAGGGCAATTCTCTAAAATTGCCTTGCAGATGTTTTTATAGCCTTAGCAAGTTTAATTTTCAGTGTGTTCTTGACATACAGATTCCTCTCACCTTTCTCTACTTTGGATTCTAAATATTTTGGCACAATATATTCCTTATTAGACCTCAGTTTACATATGTGAGAGGTTTGTCTTAATCTTACTTTTACCTTGAAATACTTGTAATCATATAAAAACAATCTCTGTTGTTGTATCTGTTTTCTAGATTTCCTTCAATCATTCTTGCCCCCCAAATACAATTTTTTCGATGTTTTATAGTGACTAATTGCTTGACATGTGAGTTATTAGGCAGGGATGTTTTTAGTTTTTAATTAAACACATTTCTTTTATTCTTTGGCAATTTTATAAGGAATGTGTTTATATCATATCAACACATACCCCTGTCCCCACCTCTAATTCCTCCAACCCTCTACATCTTCTCCTGATTTATTTCTTCTCTTTGTTCTTCCTTTGCAAACTGGTCAAAAAAATGTAAGTTCAGCCAAAATGGAAATTAAATATTTCACAGGAAGGTGGAGGAACCCATAAGAATCTTTAACAATAAATGGACACACACACACACACACACACACACACACACACAGAGAGAGAGAGAGAGAGAGAGAGAGAGAGAGAGAGGAGATGAGAGTTTGTTTAAGAATTGTTAGATTAATAGAGTTTTTCCTTATAACATGAACATATCAGATATATGTCTTATAAGCAGATTCACTTCCCCCATCTCTCTGTGTATGGGTTGTGATTTTGTAGAGTGACCAAGTCACAGCTATCATGTAGAGGATCTAAGAAATAAGATTGATGGATGGTTTCATATAAACTATGCTCAATAGCTTTCTTTTTGTCTGTATTTTTGGTACCCAATGGAAGTGTTTAAAGTTCGGTTTTAGTGGAAACTAGGGATTTGCTTTATCCAAATCTTGAAGAAATGCCTAAGAGCTAAGGAAAGGCACAGCAAATTCCCATCCTTCGAACGTGCTGTGTGTAGTCACAGTCACTGTGTTGGCATCTAGGAGTAATGTCTGCATTCTCGTCCCTTATCTGCAACATTACATGATGAGAGCTTTCTGTTTAAAAGGGGGAAACACACAGTCACACAGACACAGACACAGACACATAGACACACAGACACAGACACACACACACACACACACACACACACACACTATAACATTTGACTAAAACGCTCTAGATCTGTTCTGTCCAATATGGTAGCCACCAACTAAATATGGGTATCCAGCACTGGAAGTGTGACTCCGTCCAAACTGAGGTGTGCCATGACTGTAACAACTCTGATTGGATTTCAAAGAGCTAGAGTAAAAAAAGAAAAAGAGAATATAAGCATCTCACTAAAGTATAGCTGTTGCTGTGTAATAAAATGGTGATCGTTTAGCTAGATTGGGCCCAATAAAATACAGCATTACAATTAGTCATCGATTTCTTTCAACTTTCTCTTCTGGTCCGGCCATTAGAAGACTTGAGCCTGAAAGTGTGGCTCATGCATTCCTGATGGACTCTGCAGCTCTAAGTTCATGTCTACTCCCGTCTCATTGCTTTTCTACTTTAAACGTTTTGAACTTCACCGACAGATTGTGCTTTGTTTTCTACAAGTCCATAGAAAGAACTCCTCATCTTCTCTGAACACACTGAACGAATTTTCGGCTGCTCTGTACCCTTGGCCTGTTCTCTGGCTTCCTCCTCTCCATTCGGGATGCAAAGTGCCTCTGTCCAGCCGTCACGGCCAGAGCTCGCTCACTCACTTCCATTCTTGATGTAGTACAGGTGGAAATCTACGCTTGATCTGATGTAGGACCTTGACATCTGCTGAGACCGGATGTCCTGAGTCCGTGACCCCTTCCTCTAAGTCCCTGTGGAGCACATTCAGTTCCATACCAGCCTCGGATATGACCAAGCTGGCCAGTCCGCTGCTCCTATGAAAACCCGGGTAACTCACGCTCTTAGTACTCCAGCAAGGCTTCTCAGAGTTTCTCGCTGTTCACTCCATTCAGGAAAATGGCTCCCTTGGGACATCGTGTAACATTTGTGCCTTTCCGGATGGGCTGGGGAGAGATGATTCCTCTGTTTTTGTCAATTGCTCTATGTGCAGCCACTCTCATAGGCATCACCAATAAGAGCCTGTTCAATCCCGAAGCCCTTTTCGTCCCCCTGCCAAGGTGGTGTGAACGACACCTTCCATGGTTACCCTCATGGCGCATTCTATCCTCAAACTGCCTGGAAGGAGGAAGCCTTTCTCATGATGTTTTATGTTTCTGGTTCTGAAAACAGCTCCTGGTATCCAGTAGGTGCTTGATAAATGTTCCTTGAATGAGTGCATTTGAAAATCAGGGCTCTCCTCTGAAGACACTCGGGTGTGAGACCATTTCCCTAGCTGAGGTACATACACAGACTTTGGTCAGAGTTCACATAGCGCACATCCTGATTTAGATTTCTCAGCGTTGGTTTATATCAACCTGCAGACTGCCCTCCATTTAGCATTAAATTAACTTTAAAAGAGAGTGTAAGTGCCTGGTTTGAAAACCTCTTCTGTTTGCCTGGTGATTTAATTTTCAGCCCAGATGCGATCTGGCATCCCTGGTGGTTGGTGTCTGCTTTTCATTTACTGGATACTGTTCACAGGGTTCTGGGATGTGGCAGGAGGCTGTCCATTGAAAGACCAGCACAGCACACACTGCTGACTTTAGAATCACAGACCTCGCCTCTCTGCCTGATGTAATCACTCTACTTCAAGAAGAGAGGCGGCTAGTCTGTTGTGCAAAATGTCTGGCTTTATTTTTTAAACATTTTGCTTTTGATATACACCCAAGCGCCACACATTTTCTCCCTTAATTTTTAAAACCCACGTACACTTCAAGGGAAATGGAATCCATATGTTTCTGATTCATTTACACACAACTCATCAAAATGTTGTTTTAAAAGAGCTAAACTCAAATCCCACAGGGGCTGAGTGGGTTTGGGACTTGGCTTAAGGCTCTTTCCTTCAGTTGGGCACGGGCACAGCAGGTGTGAAATAGGAGCCCGCCTCCCTCCCAGGAGCAGAGCAGCATCCTTCTTAGGGGAGCCCCTTGCACCTCTGGCTTCTCACCTTGCAGTCAGCCTTCCTTTCCACAACTGCTGTGGCCTACATTTGATTAGCTCAGAAAACCAAAGGGACAGAAACCCCAGGTTGTTCCCAGCCAAATTGGAACGATCAAGCTCTTTATGTATGTCATTCTGCCTCACGGCGGACTAATAAAATTCACACAGCTGGCAGGGGCCTGAAAAACCACGGCCTTTGCTTCGAATGGACCTGGAAAGCCCAAGGCAGACGGGAAAAGCTGCCCCGCATGACTTCTGCAAGAAAAAATACACAGCGAAGGGCGGGGCTCATGCTCTTTCCGGTGATCCTCCCTGAAGCTCAGCGACCCTGTTAGTAATTTTGCCAGCGTTTGACCTACAGGCAAGGTTTGCAGTCTCAACCCCAACTAAATTCTTGGGTTTCCACTGCGACTGAGACCACGAACCATAAAAGTTGGTCTATTGTGCTATTGGGTCCAGGTAACCCTCGAAAGGGGCATCATGGCTCTTGGGAAGGCAGCCAGCAGTGAGATGTTTTTTCCTGGTGTGCAGAACTTCTGTGGAATGTGCAGAAAAGGCAGTGCAGCCATAATGATTCAAAGAGGGGAGGGGGGTCACACAAGGTCTGTTAAAGTCACAGCATCCTGATCTCTTGTTTTTCAGGTCACAGTCTTCTGTTGCAAATAGAGACACGGGAATACCAGGGTTTTCCCTGTACTATGAAAAGGATGGTTAAGCGGCTGTAGTATACCAAGGTGAAACGAAATTGCCGAGCCTCAAGGGAACGGGGAACAGGGGTCTCATTTCCTGTCCGCAGGGCAGCTCCTCACACAGCTGTCCTAGATGACACCAATACAGGATGGGCGAACGCTGCAAATGACCATTAGATTAAAACTGAGGATGCGAACTGTTTTCAAATGGTGGGGCTCATTAGCATCAAGAAATTTGTTGGCTGGTGCCAAGAAGGCATCAGAAGCTAAAGTCTGACTCTTCCCAGGGGCAAAGAAGCAAGCTTAATTAGCCTGAGGGCTTTAATTCTACCATCTCTTCCAAAACTGAAACAAGGGGACCCTCCTGGGTTTTCAGGACATGTGTTTCTTTGCAAAAAAACATATGGACCCAATATTATTGAAAACATATGATGTTCTTCCTCCTCTGCTAAAACTTTCTCTGCATCGACTTTCATTCCTTTTTCTAAAATCCACATTAAATATTCTACTGAGCCTGCCCCTAAAACAACACTGTGTGGATTTTTTAAATATGGATTTATTTTTTTCTCTCATTCCTCCCATAAAAATCAGAACTATCTGTGGCCCTGAGGTATGTCTGATTCTTTTTGTGGCATCATAGTCTTAACTGTATTTGTTATGGTGCATTGGATGATGTTATTAACACTGAAGGTACAGTGGGAGGCTTCACAAAGGACACTTTGTATAGTTAAAAAAAAACCAGCTTTTAAAGTGATCTGAATTATTTATTTAGTTGTGTTCAAAGTGGATACATTTATTTCTGAGCCTCCAGAATCAGGATAGACTGACTTATCTTCACAAGATCCCGATAGAGTCTGCATCTAGCTAAGTATAGGATTTGTGCCCCAACTGCTCTTTTGAAGTGTAATGACCCTAACACCGTAACTACACAGCACTTCCCCCGGTGGAGCCCTGACGCCGGTCTGCTCCTGTGCTTAGCAGTCACCTTACACTATTTTATTAAATAAATAAAGACAACTGGGTGAGGGAGGTGTTGGTTGTCATCTATGGTCCAGATAAAGAGAGTGGGTCATAGGAACTGGCCATTTGCCCAGAATTGCTATGGTGAAGAAGAAAAAAAAGAGATTCAGATCCATGCCTGTCTGATTTTAAAGATGCCAGGGAATTGAAATATAAATGAAGTGAAGTGGGGGGGGGGGATAAATATGGCCTCAGAAATACTCCCCAGGATGCTACATTCTATTCGCTACGTTCTGAGTATTCTTAATGGGGGCTTCAGCAAAATGTTAGACAGCTGTTCTTTAGGTCAACAATGGGACATAACTAAAACACACATCCTCCGCATCATCTCCAGGAAGCATGTCCCGTCTGTCCTCTATATACTATCTCCTCTCTCTGGGTCCTTTGATAGTCCCAGTTCCTGGTCTAGAGCCTGGCGTGCAATGTAAGCCATCCAGTGGGTAGACAGTGAGTGGAGAGAGAAACAATGTTCCTTAGCGAATCACAGACACGGAGGAAGAGGGAAGAAAGAACAAAACAGTGTCCAGTTTGGGTGGTAAATCAAACTTAAGAGTCCATTCCTCTGGGGATTTCTGAGAGGCTGTGGGCCAGGGAAGAGTACTTATAAGCTGTTCAATATAACTTTTCCCTTTGGAGAAGTCACTTTGTACCTCAGAGAGGCTGGGAAAGAGATAAAAAAGAAGAGGATGTGATCACACTCAGCTAGTGTATAAAAGCATACATGCGGCTTCTTAAGCACCCACCCTGCTGACGGCAACAAGGGCCTTGGTGTGTGTGCCTTTCCTAAGGAGGCTGAGCCGTCTGAATTAAGGGACACCGGAAAGGAGGACAGGCCAAGTTTTCTAGGTCCAGATGGGGGACGCGCCGCTGCCCTTGTGGTGGAGTGAGCACTCAGCACACATACGTATGTGCTCTATACGTTCAAATTCAACGCCACACATACTACTGTATACATCCTCACGTCTTCTGTGCCTCCCACGGCCTTAGAACCCAATATCCTTTCTCTAAATTCCCCACAGGAAATTTAAAGGATATCCAGGAAGACCTTTAGGCTTCTGCAGGAGTCCTCACGGGGCTTGATGCATAGAGGTGAAGGGTGTTGGGTCTGGAATGCTGATAGTGGAATCTCTCTGGCTTTGACTTCTGTCCTAGGTCACTGAAGGGTACTGGACAAGCTAGGGAAATGGCTCCTGGCTCATCATAAAGCTTTGCAGGGATGTTTTGATGTTGTGAATGGTGAATGAGAAAGGAAGTGTAACCCGCCTAGGGCACTACCAGGCACATAGGAAATGCTCCAATAACAGCTCCCTATTGTAGTAATGATGAGGAGAGATAAGGAGAGGTGTGGGGTGGTTCTATCTCAGGTAGTTAAGAAGCTCCTTTGCAGAAGTTCCATGACCTTAGGTTGGTTAGGGGGAGGATCGGCTAAGAGGTTAGGTCCAGAGTTGGAGATATTTTAAGGCATCTGAGACCTGGAGGGCAGGTCTAAGCACAAGCGCTGCCCAGCGAGGGGCCGAGACACTGCTATGCACACGCGTTTGGACACCAGGTCTCAAGCTCCTGGTGCTACTTTGGGAAGTTGTGGAAGCTTTAGGAGGTGGGGCCAGGGAGAGAAGTCTTCTGGCTGGCGGAAGTGGCTCAGCAGGGGCGGGCCTTGCCACATACCACTTGTGTTCCCAGTCTAGCCTCTGCTTCCTGATCTCATCACATGAGGAGCTCAGCCATGGACCCCAGCCGTCAGGGTGTGGCCCTGACTGCTGAGACCTCCCGGCCGGCCAGGGAACCTTGAGTCTGAATAAAGCTCTCCTCCAATCGAGCTGTTTCTGATAGGAATTTCAGCCCAACAAGGAAAGGTAACTAACGCGGGTACTTGAAAACTACTACCGATGAACACACTGTGGGAAAGGAAGCTTAGGACATGGCCGTGCACCGGAAGTGCTTGGCTGACATTTTGATCCCTTAGACGTTGGATAAATAGATGCTGGAGTGACTAGGCCTTGCACCCTCTCCCAAGCATACCAGCAGGGGTACCAGAGACTCCCTGTCCCACCCATTATCCGCCCTTCTTCCTCGTATCTTAGCATATGAGGACAAGGCATTGATGGCTCTCCTTTCTATTGTGGTAAAGTACACATAACAAAACGCTTATGATTTTAAACACTGTGGAGCATATAGCACCTTGGTGTGTCACCCAGTACACAAGGTCACACACACAGCCATAAATGGTACCGAGTTCTAGAGCTGTTTTGACATCTGAAGCCAGAAGCCCACATCCTTTAAGCAATCACTCCCCATTTCTCTCTCAGTCCCGAGCAACCACGAATTTGCTGTCTGTCACTGCGTATTTGTCTATTCTGGACATTTCCTAAAATAGATTCATATAATGTGTGGCCTCTGGCGTGGCCACTCTCACAGATTAAAACATGTTCACGTTGTTTCCTTCAGGTTACAGCATAAGTCAGTTCCGTATGATCCACATGGTAGGGTAAGAGCTCAGGAACGCACTGTTTGCTAATCCTCTCATGGTGCTTGGAGACACTGACCTGACGTGGGCTCGGTGCTCTCAGATCGTCCATGTATTATGGGTTACCAGAAACCTATTAAGAAATACTTTCTAACTTTTAAAGGCTGCCTATGATTTTCATTAGAATCAAAATACAGCATGGACTTTGGAACCAGGCAATATCCAGCATTTGGGTTGCAGGTCGAGGCCTAGTCTGTCATCTAGTTAAAGAGTTTGTCTTGGTGATATAGTCAGGGTACTCTGTCTTTATTTAATTGTAACACTTTTTCCCATAATTTTCTTGTGTAAATATGCTTAAGAGATTACCTTTTTAATGTAGAAGAACTGTGATACTTATGTTGAAATTTCTAGCTAACCTCTGGGCCATGTGAACTACAAAGACTAGCATCGAGGCTACGAGCTTATTTATTTAGACAAAAAAAGAACAAAATTCCACTATGCCATCCTTTGTGAAAAATGAATGTGTTGGCTGGTCCCAGTGCAGTCTTTTGGTACAATCCAATTGACACCCCTCTACTTTCAAAACACAGTACATGACACAGGCGGACAAGCTAACATAATTAAATATTGGCCCAGATAGGGTTTTCCTTAATTAGTTGTGAGTTTCAATAATGAAAATACCTGGAGACTTATCTGACTTCAAAGTCCCATTAAAGCTGTGCTGCTTTTGTTGCTTTGAAAATTTGGGAGTTCAGGACTCCTCGCCTCATGCTTCTTAATGATGATAATTATATGATATACTTAAAAGTACTTTTGATCTTGGCCTCTCAAAGCGCTCAAGTGAGGCACCAATTCCCTGAGTCCCACGCCAAAGAGGGCCTTCCTTGTTTACAGGCAATGTATGCTGACATGTGTGTCACAGCCAGCGACGCTTCAGAGAGGATCTGCCAGGAGCATCAGCGAAAACATGTGGAGGTAAATCTCAGCTGTGGAAGTACTGCTGTCGCTCGGGCGCCGCACACATCTACCAGGTTATAAGTGTCATTTTATCCCAATTAAACAGTAGCAAAAAGTTCACAGAGGAGCACATAAAGCACCCTCTGTACATGTAGCTCAGAAAATGGAGTTCCTCTTGTCTCTCCGTTTTCCATCTTCTAATCGGTACAGAAAACCAACAAGTGAGCTTGGGAAATATCATCTCCACCTACATGGGGCCCTTCCACAACTTTTGGCCCTTTCCAGTCTCATTAATTGAAAGAGTTCTGAATAGAGTAAATTTCTTTATGTGTCTGGAACTAATTCTGTTGACTTTGTCCTTTGCCAGAGTTTTAGCTTCTGTGATTTTTTTCATCCCTCATGCTGGCTGCAAATAGAGATTAATGCCCATGATGGAAAATTACTTAACTGCTTAATACTTGCTCCTGACATCATCTTTCAAAGAAATAATCTCTCTTTTGAGTAGGCTGGAATTAAATAAGATGCACTTTTGATACTTGTATTTATACATCTTTATAGAAGATGAGCCAATAAGTGATAGATTTGAGCAGGTGGTCCATGGGTCTCATTTGCAAAGGTCTCCCGAGACCCACCGAAAAGAGAACTTGATGTGCTGGCATCAAGAATAAAACAGTTGCAAAGTGTAGTGGAGCATGTCTTTAATCCAAGCACTCAGGAAGCAGGTAACTCTCTGTGAGTTTGAGGCCAGCCTGGTCTCAAGAACCAGTTTCAGGACAACCAAAGTTACATAGTAAGACTCTGTCCCAAGGGAAAAAAAAGAATAAAACACAGAAATCATCCTTCTCCCTCAGCAAGCAGATCCTAGAGTGTGCACCATCCTGGCGGTACTGTCTCTAAAGCACAGAACACTGAGCACGCTCTGATGTAAGTGTTATGAACATAGGGGCCATGTATTTCCTGTGCATGTGAAGAAAAGTCTGACGCCTAGAGAGATGCTCATTTGCATACCGCAATCCTCTCAGGAAACCCATAGACTCAAGTAAATTTAAGTCAACATAAATAAGAATGCACAACAAAAGAAATACATATCTCACTTACAACTTGCTGAAATTAGACTGACAGTTGAAAAGATGGCCCAGTGACTGAGATAGCCTACTGCTCTTGAAGACCTGAGTTTGAGTCCCTAGAATGAGATTACACACCTCCTGTTCTCTAACTCTGGGGGTATATGAGCCTTTGGCTTTATGGGCATCTGTATTCATATGCACACATGCACATGTGCATATACACACACATGCACACACAATTTCAAATGAAGATACTTAAACAATAACACAGTGTGACAGTTGTACTTTTTCTACCTCAAATATCTGTCTAAAATGGACCTGTTTTAAACCTCAAGATTTTGATGTGCTATTTTCTGTGTGCTAAGGATGTTTACAAAGTAGAGAGAAAGGGACTGGACAGAAGCTACTATTCCCTGTATTCCTCTACTTGGGGAAGGAATTGTTGTAAGCCCCGTGGATGCTCTTTTCATATTGGACTGCAGTGCAGATGCTGTGCCTGTAGAGATGTAGGGTCTGAGATTCAGAAAACATGACTCAACAAATGGAGGGAAAATGCTGATAAAAGATCCAGGATTGTTATTTAAGGTGAAGTGACTAAAGCTGAACCTTTTATGAGCCTTATCAAGTGAGTAATCCTGTGAAAAATATGCAGTGTTAGTTACAAGTCGTGGAGATATATGTATATGTACATGTACATGATGTATATGTACATGATATGTATATGATGTATATGTATATGACATATATGTATATGATGTATATGTACATGATGTATATGTATATGTGTATGTATATGATGTATATGTCTATGACGTATATGTATAAGTATATGTATAAGTATATGTATATAATGTGTATATATATGACGTATATGTATATGATGTATATGTACATGATGTATATGCATAAGTATATGTACATGATGTGTGTACATGATGTATATGTATATGATGTATATGTATATGATGTATATGTACATGATATATATATGATGTATATGTATATGATATATATATGATGTATATGTACATGATGTATATATATGATGTATATGTATATGATGTATATATATATGATGTATATGTATATGATGTATATGTATATGTATATGCATATACATATTAGTGAAAGAAAAATCTGTGCATTGTTTCTTCTTTGGGGAGGTAAACATGTACATTAGGGGCCTGGTGAGGGGCAGATACTTTCTAATGTTTCTCCAAGTGACTGAAAAAGACTCCTCTACTATTTCTTTTATGTGTGGCTCAAGCTGACTTTGCACTCATAATCTACTTGTGTCACCCTCCCCAGTTTCTGGGATCAATGAAGTAAGCCACTACACCCAGAATCCCTCCCAGGCTTCCTTATCTGAGACTGAATGCATGAGACAGAGGCCATCTGCTGCTTCTGTTGCCACCATGAGCTCTGTCACACCATTGTGTCTTAAAATCACAGGCACAGTCATTTCAGCAGGCATCTGAGGAAGCTTAGGTGCTGTTTATAAAGTATGTCTCTCAAGTATGGTATCTGGGTGTGGGAGAAATAGCCACCTTTTAACTTAAATTCTATTTTAGGTTTTTGAGAATTTCATACATAACTACTGTATTTATGTGATTTTACTCTTCCTGTGCCCCCCCCCACCTCCCTCCATGACATTTTAAGTCTCTGTAAGGCTAGGTGCTTCTTCTCCCACGAAGGTCAGACAAGGCAGCCCAGCAAGTAGAACCTATCCCACCTTTGGGCAACAGCTTTTGGGATAGCCCCCGTTCCACTTCTTTAGGACCCATACGAAGGCCAAACTTCACATCTGTTACATATAAATGGCTAGGCCTAGGCCCAGCCTATGTATGTTCTGTGGTTTGTGGTACAGACTCTGAGAACCCCCAAGGGTCCGGGTTAGTTGACTCTGTTGGTCTTCCTGTGGCATTCCTTTCCCCTTCTGGGCATGTAATCCTTCCCCCTCTTATTCCATAAGAGTCCCCAAGCTCCATCCACTGTTGGGCTGTGGGTACCTGTATCTGTCTGAGTCGACTACTGGGTGTAGTCTCTCAGAGGACAACATGCTCCTGTCTGCAAGCATAAGGTAGTATCCATAGTGTTAGGGATTGGTGCTTGCCCATGGGATGGGTCGCAAGGTGAGCCTGCAATTCTTTTAGACAGGGTAAATTTTGAACACTTTGGTACAGGAGACAATTTCCTAAACAGAACACCAATGGCTCTACAATCAACAATTGATAAATGAGACCTCATGAAACTGCAAAACTTCTGTAAGGCAGAGGACACTGTTAATAGGACAAATCGGCAGCCCACAGATTGGGAAAGGATCTTCACCAACCCTGCATCTATCTGACAGAGGGCTAACATCGAAAATTTACTATAAACTTAAGAAGTAAGATACTAAAAACCCAAATAACAAAATTTAGAAAATAGGGTAAGGAAAATTCTCAACAGAGGAATCTCAAAATTCAAGAAGCAGTTAAAGAAATGTTCAAAGTCCTTAGTCATCAGGGACATGCAAATCAAAACAACTCTGAGGTTCCATACTACACCTATCAGAATGGCTAAGATCAAAAACTCAAGAGATAGCATGTGTGGGTGAGGGTGTCTTTCTGCTGTGTCTGAAAGACACTATGTTGCAGAAGCTTTCTGGTCCTCTGGCCCTCATAATTTCTCTATCCCTCTTCTGTGATGTTTACTGAGCCTCATGTGTATTTTGCCTTGTTGATGTTGATGTGTCAATCAGGATTGGGTATCCCATGGTCACTTGCTTTTTTAGTTTGATCAGCAGTGGATCTCTAGAATAGTTTCCATCCACTAAACAAAGTAGCTTTTTTTTTCATGAGAGCTGAGAGCTGAAATTTCTCCGTAGATAGAATGATAATTATTTAGAATCCAGTCAAAAATTACAACGGTTTAGGAAAATGGCAGTAATGAGTCTCTAGGATCAATGGCCTCTGCAGCCACAAGCATTTGACTAAGTTTAGAGTACCAGGCATGAATTCACTCTTACTGAGTAGGCTTTAAATCTAATTAAACTGCTGTTGGTTATCCTTATAATAAAAGCGCCACTATTGAACCACTGGGGAGATGGTTAATGGGCCACTCACTTAAAAGTACAAGACAGCTTTTAAGTGTGAATGATGCATGGTTCTTTAGAATCTCTCTCTCTCTCTCTCTCTCTCTCTCTCTCTCTCTCTCTCTCTCTCTCGTAGTCAAGCATTCTATAGGACAATCTGCCATGTTCTAATGCTAAAAATAATGCTGTAATACTATAAATACTGTAAATAATCATGTAAAATTATTTTAAGGTTAACATTGCTTGTTTGCCTAGGACTTAAACTTCGAGTACATATGAGAGGAGGGGCTTTGCTTTTGTCACTGTTGTGTTCCCTAGTACCTAGTCTTCACCTAGGCTTAGTCACCACCTGAAATTCCCACAAGTTATCAGCATATCAATGGTTTCTTTTCACGATCAGTAGCTGCTACTATCATGTTAGTTACACAGCACTGTTACTTTAGTTTCATCATTATCAATCCTACGATGATGCGAGTTCTGTGGCAAACCCTACACCATATAGGCTTGAACATTTTTATCAACATTATTTTGATCTCCAATTTTCCAATAACTATATTTTAAAACACACATGTATTGAGATCAAAGTGTGCGTGTGTATGTGTGTGTGTGTGTGTGTGTGTGTGTGTATGTGTGTGTAAAGTGCAGACACATGGGGATCATCTGCTAACCTTTTCTGCCTTCACTAGTCATGTGCTGACTCTGTTTGCTCTATTGAAATAAATATGTACAATCAAAGTAAATATAAAAAAGTGCTCCATTATTTTAACTTTACGTAATTGGTTTAAAGCATAAAGCTGTATAGAAACTTACAATTAACTTACTTTCAATCACTTTTGTTCTATGTATGTTCTGTTTGAACAGACTATGACTGTGTAGCTCAGGCTGGCCCCAGAGTTGCCAACCTCCTCTTTCAACCTCCCAAACCCCAGGACTACAGACATCATTATTTGTTCGTTGCTAGGTTGCTTATCAATTGAAAGCTAGGCCAGGGATCTGTGGCCTATTTGAATGAACTATTATGCTGTCCATCCCTCTTGGATTGTGTTTGCAAAATAATTAGAATCTCTGATTCAGAACTGACTGTCACATATCTAACCTCAGCTCAAAACCTCACCTAAAAGGGCAGCAGGAACCCAAGGCTCTCAGACTTCTGTTCACAGTCATTTTTCGTCACAGGTCCTGGTGCAATCTGGTTCTTCTCCTCATCTGATTTCTATGGCTTCTGTAACAAAGCACCCCAAACTGGCTTTGAACCTCAGAAGCCTATTGCTTTACAGTTCTGGAGATTAGAAGGTATGGTAGAGCTGCTGGGGGCGGAACCTGGGCAAAATCTATTCTCTTCACCCCCCCCCCCAGGTTCTCATCGTTTCTGGAAACAGTTGGCTTTCCTTGGCTTATGATGGATCACTCCAAGCCCCTGTCCATCTTTCTATGCTGTGTTCCTGTTGGTGTGCATCTGTGTTCCAACTCTCTCCTCTTAAAAGGGTAGCCATTATCCAACTAACACCTCAGACCGTTGTGAGTTCTTAACTCAGTTCCTTCTAGAGACCCCTATTTTTGAGTACATTTACAAGCACCAGTGCTGGGGATAAGAACAGGAATGCATGTTTAAGGGATATAATTCACCCCTTATAATCATACTGGCGGTTTCCTGGCAGCAGTCCTCCTGACTGTGTTCTGTTTACATTTCCCCCCACTAGCACTACATTTCTATATGATTTGTTGAGCTGAAGTTTGAAGGAAGGTCTCGTGGGTCCTTCAGCTTTTTTCTCATTTAGCACCCTTCAGCCTACAACCATCTAAGACCTACTCGTGTTCACACAAAGTAGAACGGGGTAGGTGCTGCTGATAAAATTTAGTGGCTCCCAAAATCCCCGAGTAATGTTTTTCTTACAGAAAATAACTCAAGATGGCAGAAAAAATAAATTTGGCAGAACAACTTCTCAAAAAGTCCCAAATTAAAAAAAAAAAAAAACCCGACAAGAGTTTAAATACATTTTCTCTACAGAAAACTGCTAGATATCAATGACTTCTAGATAAGATAACCCAGGCATTACTGGCACATTAATGCACTTCTCTGAGGCTTGGTGCCTTAAAAACCCCTGGAGTCATGTATAATGGCTCTGTCACACAACATATCTTATCTTTGCATTTAATTAGGCTTCTAAAATGATGTTACAGTAAATAATACCAATTGCCAAGATGAAGCCAGGAAGTATTAGACCATATACATCATGCTTCTGTAGAAACTGTCGGGGATTTATATTTCTTATACTAAGTGATATTTTTAAAGGATGAACTAGTTCATCAAAATGAGACCCTTCATGGTTGCTGAATAATGGCTGAGTAGATCAAAGAATATTTATTGGTAATGGTTGAGGATGAAGCTGGAGAAAATTCTCATAGGCCAAACATTACTTAAGAAGAAATGAGGATCAGAGATAGCTTTCAAAGCCGGATCAGATACAGCTTTCAAAGCAGAATAATTCTGTACTGGTATTGGAATATTAGAAATATTGAGAATATTAGGAAAGCATAGGGAGGACTGGGAGGGGCAACATTTTGGATTTAAATACATAAGATAATTAATAATAATAATAAAGTTAAGAAGTAAAGCATAGTTAAAAAGCCTCATGCGGTAGACATGAATGGAGTGATATAACCCTGATGTCAGAAAATTTTATATCCATCTCCAGGATGTGAAGAATATTCTAAAACCTACCAGATAGTAGACCAAAGCAGAAAAATGTAAGAAATGCCAAAGAATCAAAATCATTCAAGCCACATTTCTTTACTGCAGTGGAATAATGTTAGAAATCTGAGGTGGGATGTGAAAAGCTAAGGGAAGCCACATATTTGGAAATATATAAAAACACATTTGTAAATAATGTATGACTTAAAGAAGGATCACAGCGAAGCCTTTAGAAGAAAATGCTAAAATGATCAAGTATCAAATTCTGGTAGTGTGAAGGTCAGGTGGAGGCTGAAGGCTGTTTATGGTTTTCAATGCCTTTGCAAGAGAAGCAGAAAGAAGGAAGTGAGCATCAGAAGCCAAGCACTCCCACACTGGAGCAAGGGAGGAGGGGCAGGGCAGACAGGCAAAGGAAAAGAGAAAGGTTTACAAAATAAAGCAGGGCTGCGAGAAGCAACCCACATAGTAATTAGACCTGCAAAGTAAAATAAAATAAAATAAAATAAAATAAAATAAAATAAAATAAAATAAAATAAAATAAAATAAAATAAGACCCACATATAGTGCTGAAAAATAAAATGTTTGAAAGGATAGAGACGGTTTTCATGATCAGTAAGTCATGTTTTTGAAGACTGACAACAATAAAAAAATAAAAACTTTTGGCAAAATAAGGAAAGAGCAAGAAAGTGAAGCTATTAGAAATGTTAAAGTTAACTGACATAAGAGGTGTGCAAGTGCTAAGGCAACAGAAAGGATCTTTCTTTTTCAATTTGATGCCAATAGATTCTAGGTCCATTAAAAGATTTTATTAAAACATCATTAAAACCTAGAAGACCCTGGAAAGTGTCGACAATCCTAACACAGTAAGGCATGCATGTCGTCAACCCATGGTCAAAAGTCTAATGTAAGGAAGCTCGTCATGGGTGAGTGGCTTTTCAGGTGAGAGGGGTTTCCCCCACGTTTGCATTAAGGAGTGAATAATGCATCTCTGGAACAAACTATGTCTCTAAACTGAAAAGTAGAAGTCTTCTTATGATCTGTTATGCTAAACGTAGACAATGCAAGGAAGAAAACTGGTGAGGAGGCTCTATCTATGATGCTAGAGTCAACCGATGTTCACAGTGCTTCTGTAGAGGCCCGCGTCGTAGGTGTTATCTTCACGATACTAAAGCTAGTCTTACAAACGGAGTGCTGTTTCTCACCCTGCTCCCCAGCTCGAGAAACTGAGCCTTCCACTGAGTAAGCAGCTTGTCTAAAATATCAACCAATAAGATGTAAACTCTGAATTCTAACACAGAAATTGTAACTTAAGCAAATACATCCCAGAGATGTGTATTAGCGTATGCATTTAACATACAACATGATCTGGCTAGAGAAAGAAAAAGAACCATGCTCACAACATAAAGAAAACATGATAACTGTTATTAACACCATGGGCCAACACTACACTAGACGTTCTATACGGTGGGATGAAGTGAAAAAGATACTATATAAACCATAGGGAAAGAAATAAAAATTGTGATTATTCATACAAGAGATGATTGCCTACACAGGAAAACTAAAGGGATTCCAAAGTCCTGGTAAGAATCCAACAGTAATGCCAATGCAAAGTCATATAAAATATGCCATCTAAATATATCATATAAAATTATGCCTGTTGCTATAGCCAGAAATAGTACATTTAATTCTATGAAACAAAATTATAGCTATTCACTATTATTTATAAGAGTATTTGATGGAATGGGGGAATGGAAAATAATTAGAATGTAATATTAAGTAAAAAAGCAAAACAAATTATATCTAAATCAGATTTTATTTAATATATGTATACATACACACACACACACACACACACACACACACACACACATATATATATATATATATATATATATATATATATATATGAGTATATATACTCCATGCTTGCATCTATGTGCTGTGATTTTCTGATGTCTGTATATGAAATCCAGTGGGTTGTCAAATGTGCTATGGGAATCTGAATGATCCATTTACTTCACAAAATCCTGCATTTTCAAAAACCACATTTTTATAATGATAAAATTATGGAAAAAATAGTTTAGCTGGACCATTGAATAGAATCTGAAGGAAAGTCTTAGACAAATGTTTTTGGAAAAAAATGACAAGGGTTATCACAAAGTAGTAAGATTCTCACTGGATGATAGTTTATAACGTGCTACCTTCAAGCCCAATGGAGTTGTATAGTAGCTGTGGTACCTATCATGTCAGCGCAGTAGAGTGTAAAGAAAGAGGAGAACCAAGGGTCACCTTGAAACAGCCATGTGACAGTTCTCCTCCAAACATGCTACAGTATCAGGTACGTGATTTTGTACACCAAAATTAGGAAGGTCGAGAGCCATGGCTCTACACTATTAGATGATATACTTCCTCAGGATTGAATTGACAACCCTGTTCCTCTGTCTACAGTCTCTATGTATAAAACATATCCCACAGAGTCTCAGGGTTTGAACATCACACAGCACTAAGGAGTCATAGACATAGACTGCACCTTGCCATTTTCCACCAGACCCACTCAGTACCTCTTCAGTGTCTTAAGAACATCTCAAGCTACTCAAGCCCATAATGGGATTCTTGACGATTTAGCTGATTTTTCCCTAACAATAAAATTAAAGAATTAGCACCACCGTGAAAGCATTTGTTCAGGTTCACAGTCTAGAAGCCGTCACTTACTTTGTCCTCTTTTTTCTTGTAGCCAAGTCTAATCTAGCAATCAAATGTTGGAGCCAGTTCCACCTTAAAGATAGAAAAGTATATTCCTATTACTTCTGCCACCATCCTGTCAGCCAACGGCTGTCACCTGAACCACTGAAATATCCTTTTGGCTGGCTGCCTTCCCCTGGTGTTCATTCAGGGATCTTTGACAAACAGCACTGAGATTTTAAAAATGCTGGTCAGATCATGCCACATTTCTGCACAAAGCTCACTGCTTTTCATCTAACTCTGACTAAAACACCAATCTTTCCTCTGACATACAAGGGCCCATGCAAATCTGCTACCGCCTACATTTGGTTTGATTTGTTTGTTTTGTTTTCTATTATCTTCTCCTGCTTTCCCTAATGATCGCTGTGCTTTAGATGCTGTCATCCCGCTAGAAGCTAGAACACACCACACTTGTCTTCCCTCTGAGATTTCTCTACTTGCTTTTCTCTCTCCCTGGAGACATTTCCCCCCCGGACGTTGCACAGTTATTGACATTCACAACTCTGCTCTAATGCTGCCTTAGAACAGACTTCCCAAGACAACCTACCAACTGAAAAATGGCATCTTCCTTTTTGCCAATCACTCTGTCTTTATTTTGCTTTATATTATGTATAGCTAGCTGAATTGATTTTATTGGACTGCCTGTTTCTCTTATCAGAGTATAAGCACATCATACAGATGTAATGATAATAAGTCTAGACACATACAGTTAGATGCATATGTATGACCAGCTAGTCTTCTTATTTCGGAAAGGGGATGCCCAATAGAAATGTCTTAAAGGCAGAGAGGTGTGTTTAGGCTCATAGTCTCTGGAGGTTCAGTTGACCATGTCAGGGAAAGCACAGTAATGGCCTGCCATGCTCTGTTCAGAGCTCTGGAGCCTGTAGTGTGGAGGCTTGGCTTTTGGTTGGTTGGTTGATTGGTTGGTTGGTTGGTTGGTTGGTTGGTTGGTTGTTTTTTGTTTTTTCTTATGCTAGATATCCTTCTCATTCCAGAAGAACTGAGTTGCCATCATGTTTACTGAAAGACTGTTTTGTGTTCTCTTTTGTTTTTTTTAATTGTATACAGTAAAGCTAACAGGCCAATGACCAGATTCAAAGAGTAAAAACCACCAGCTCTTTCACATGGTATCACTTAAGTATGTTTGTCTGGTTTTGTCCAGTAGTTTTTACAGCCAGACCCCCCTCCTTTCCTCTTGTTCTTCTTCCTGACCAGCAGTTCATTTAGAAGTTGTAAGCCCATAGACATTGGTGGCAGGTGGCAATGGCTTACAAACAGCAGATATATTGTTCCAGTATACTTTACTGTGTAATTTAATGCAGCAGTAAGACACATCTGCTGATTTATGAATTGATGGATCACAGGCACTGTCTGGGTATCTATTGTATAAAAGGCATCACAAGAAATATGGATTCCAAACCAATACACATTTATTCAACAACAGTAGCAATGACAACAACAAACTTTGAAATCTTAGTTTCTTCCCACTTAAAACTCAAACTAAAGAAAATCCTGGGGTTTGAACGTGAAAGGTGCAACAGAGCTCAGGGCTCTTCCTATCTAAATTTCCACTGGGAAGTTTAAGGAAGAAGGGGCGGGATATTTGTCCACTGTCCTACAGCCAGCCAGGGATGCGCCCTACTTATTAGGTCCTGTACCAATTCCTGGATACTGTGGACACATGCTGGATGACTGGCCCCATCAGGATACCATCAGGGCATTCATGTCCCTGTACAGTAATTTCCTACCTCCAGGTATATGGCTTGGTCACTGTACCAAATTACTTGGATTTAGTGTTTACTAATACTGATGACAACTTTCCCATGATGACAACTTTCCCGTGAGGCTCCTAACTAATATTTTCAGTATAGTGACTTGGTGCAGAAATGGCTTGATGAGCCTATAGGCAGACACACAGCTATTCTGACTCGGCACCTCTAAGTGATCCTAGCATCTTTGTGTGACTAAGAGGCAGTACAGACCAGCAGCTGGATATAGACTTTACTTTCCCCTCACAGGAACCCTGTTTAGTTTTCTGCCATCAGCACATACTCAGTTTGTAATCTTAGAAATGGTATTTAGCCATTATGTGTCTCAATTTTGTCCTCCTTCACAAAAGAAACTATATTGGCCATTTTGTATAGAATCGCAAAATGGGATTGCATTAATTCTAAGATTTTTTTGCAATAGATTTAATGCTTTACTAAATCTGTGCATTCATTTGCCTTCTTTTGCCCCAATTTTCTTAGCTGAGGATAAGGAAATATCTTGTGTTTACAAATTGCTGATCTAGGAATACTGAACTAATGAGTGATGCGTCTGAGTGATATCGACTCGGTGACTGCTTTCCTCAATGCTACGGCAAGACCCCCACCCCACCCCGATAGAAATGGCAGGAAGGCAGAGAGCTGTGCTTAGACTCACAGTCTGTGGTGGTGCAGTCACCGTGGCAGGGAAAAGCACAATGCTCGGCATACTTTGTTCGGAGCTCTGGAGCCTGTAGTGTGGAGTTCGCTTAACTTGCCTCACACGGGATAGGGCAGGGAACCGGAGCAGCTATCTTCTTCAGAGGCACACCCCTAGCGACCCACTTCTGACTGCACTTCCTAAAGGTACCACAGACTCCCCCAAAAGCAGCCGCAGATGGGCGCCAAGTGTTCAAACACAGGAGCCTGTGTCGGGCTCAGACAATAACACATGATACATATGAAGTGCCTTATGCATGGCACGCACAAAAAATAAAAATAAAAAAAAAAAGGGACGGATAGTTTTTAGAATCTCCTCCTGTGAGTAGCATAGCATGTTTCATTTCGAGTAGCTTGGCAGCACACATCTTAACTATTGAAATCTCCACATGCTGCTGAAAGAATGATCTTAACTGTAAATCCCCATTACAAAACCCAGAAGCGTAAACAGAAGGCAAAGGCAGCAATGGAGCCAATGTGTTCCCTTTCAGTGTCTTAGGAAGTACGCTGGAACAACTGGAAAAATAGATTCCTGTTGTGGATCTTCACAACAAGTTTAAAAGGAAACATAGTGGGAGCTCGTCAAAGCCCCTCAGGTTTTGTTTCAGTGAAGGTGTCAGTTATCGTTTGGCAAGAGTCATGGCAGTATTTAAACTTTCTCAAAGTCTAAGCTTAGAAAACTATTAAAGACTTTCTTTGCAAAACCGCTTTCGTCCAAAATTTACTTTGTAAACAATCTGCAAGGGAGCCCCCCTTTTACATAAAGTCAAAATAAGGAGGAACAAAGCTATATGCATCTAAATTCTTTTTGTTTTTATTAGCATGTATTATTGTACAAAATAATGAGTTTCAGCATGCCATTTACATAGTTGTATAGAGTTGTGTGGTCTAGGTTGGCCACTTGACACTATATCTGGTATAAGTTAAAATCAGTCTTGTAAAGAATTTCTTCTTAGTTGGACTCTTTGAGGGGGGAAGACCCTAAATCTGGGCTACCCCTTCTAGTAGCAGCCCATACAAAAGGATATAGAAGAAGTAAGTCTTCGAATTTTGCCTGTTCGCCCTCACTTTCCCCGGCAATTTCATCTCTCCTGCTGCTGAGACATTCCTTCATTGGTATTAGAGTCTACTCAGGATTCCAACATACACTGAAAACCCAGGGAGACATCTGCCCTCCTGGAATAAACAAATATTGGATTCTTGAAATTTCAGTCAGGAGACAGCTATTGTTGGGCTCTGTAAACCATATGCACACACACACACACACACACACACACACACACACACACATATACACACAGAGATATATGTGTGCACATACACACACACACACATATATATATATATACATATATATGTATGTACACACACACACATATATATAATATATACTATTTCTATCATTCTGTTCCTCTAGATAACTAATGCAGTAGTATACTTTGTTCATATTCATGTATACCTCATTAGCCTCTTCAACTCCCACTCTTCTCCTCCTTCACAAATAGTTCCTCTTCTACTTTTATGTCTCATTTTTTTAAAAAAAAAAAATCTAGATTCGAGATGAGAGAAAATGGGCAGTATTTGTTCTTCCCAGTCTGGTCTACTTTATATTTTTGCTCCTTTGTGTGACTCACTGAACTCCACAGGGCATGTTATTATACTTTCTTTGTTCATCCATCTGTGCTTGTGCACCTAGATTAATTTCCATAACTTGGCTAACATGAACAGTTTTGTGATAAACATGGATATTCAAGTGTCTCTGTGGTATGCTAATTTAAATTCTTTCAGGTGTAAAAACAGGAGAGGAATATAAAAGTTCTATTTTTTTTTTTTTTGAGTTTTAAGGAATCTCTACACTGACGTCCATGGTGCTGATAGTAATTTTCATTCTGAACAATGAAGTTACTTCTTATTATTGATAAATGAATCAAATATAGGACTCTGAACGAGAAATCTATGTCTACAGTGTGGTGGGGGAAGTCAACATAGACTGTGAAAACAGAAGTGTTGTTTCAAACCCTACCTTGACCAGGCTGTTACCCTATTTCCTGTCTTGTGAATTAAGGTATAAAGATGTCTATACCCAATACTGTCCTGAGAGAGAGAATCCCAAAGAAAAGCACACCTTTAAGCTTTGAGAGAGCTGGGAGCAAGGGCAAAGTTCAATTTTTCCTACATGATTTCCACTGATGATTCTTCCAACAGACAGCTAATGTTGAGCTTATGGCTTCAGTTTTAGTAGACTCCAAGGGCAGAGAGGGCAGGGGACAGTCAGGGAGGCAGGTATGTGCAGAAACTGTCTTGAAGCATTATCAGAGTCTAGAAACTCACAGGTGTCACTTGACCCTTGTTGTGGTTAACACTGAGTGAAGACTTGACAGAGTCTAGAATCACCTGTGTAATAAGTTTCATGGGCGTGCCCGTGAGGGAGGAATCATCCAGATTGGGTGGTCTGAGGTGGGAAGACACACCATACCTATGGACTGGAAGTCCCAGCTGAATAAAAGGGAGAGAGGGAGCTGAGCATCAGTAGATATCTGCCTCTACCTCCCGACTGGCTGCCGTGTGACCAGCTGCCTCAAGCCCCCACCATCGTGACTGACTACACCCTGGAACTGTGAACCAGATCAACACATCCTTCCTTAAGCTGCTTCCGCTCAGGTATTTGGTCACAATGAGGCAGCTGTAGCTAACGCAAATTGTCAGCCTAAGCAAAGAAAGCGAGCAGACACATTGGGGGACTTTCCATCGGAAGTTTTAGTTCGTTCCATTCTCCCATTTTTACTTAATGAGCTCGGCGATGTTAATTTTGTCTTGTGTATAACATGTATAACATTTCCGTAGACGATCTGAGTCACACTCCCCACACTCCACATAGTAACAGACCTCATTCGGATTTCATGTTTTGGTATTTAGGAAGTGGCATCTATATTTATATATTACTATGTATATGTAAATACATATGTGTATAGATATAAATATATGTGCATATACATACTTTCATTTGCATACACACAGATATATGGAGCAACGCATCACAGGCCAGAGTGCAATTCAAGATAAGCTTTTTGGATTCAGTTTCTGGTTACCAAGCTGTTTATCAGATTAAAGATTCATAATCCTCTGCACTCTAACATTTCTTATCAAACCTAAACAGTCACTAGGCAGATTCAAAGCGCAATTAGTCTTTTCCTTGATGCCTGGGAGTTTCTGGCAAACTCTTAAGATGTCAAGTCATAAAATAGCTAAGGAAATCTTGTTTCAGTATAAACTATTTGCTATCACCATTAAGATGAGGTTAAGTTTATCTCCAGGGAAACCAGATGAAGACATTTACATAGTTTTATCATCAGGAAATATATTATGAGCTGTCATGAATATGATTATAAACATGATCTTATAATAGAGGCAGCAGATCTAGGGTGGGAATCTCAACTCTGAGAGCGATTACATATGACTGGGGGCAGGTCAACATTTGGAGCCTTGTCTGTCAAAGGCAGATAATGATAAATAGTTTTCAGGGTAATTATTAGAATTAAATGGGATGATATGCAAGACAGTGAGCTATGAAGCACCAGGTGCTGGATGGCTGGGAAGTTTGAGGATCTTAGCCACAGAAATTAACAAGGTCCAAACGATAACAGAGATGAAAGGCACCTGGTGGAGCCTTCTGTAAATTACCCACTGAGTCACCAAACTAGGTTTATGTGGAATGCTTTTGCTGATCTGTCACTAGTGCCCTATCTTGAGTGAGAGAAGTCATTTGTTTATGTCTTCCAAAATAACGCTAATGGAACAGGGACTCTGACTATTTCATAGAAAATAACAATGGTTTAGAAAATACCAGTGGTTGGTGCCACACTTGAAGGTCATGGTCCCTCTTTCAAAGGATAGAGATTTAGACCTTTCTCATTACTTGCTTAATGAAAAATGGCGAAGCTAGTAACCTACCACAAGACAACCTCTTAGTGACCCTGGGGATGTAGTGCCCAATGACTCTATGTCAGCCAACACTGGTCTCTATTGGACTGTTGATGAAATGTGTGTGCCAGTGGCCACAAAAATGGCACTGGGGCTAATTGTGAAGATTCTTCTCCATAAGGTAGGATGGAGAAAAATTTTGAAGTGTTTGCTCTGCTTTCTAAAATGTCAGTCTAAGAGAAGGTGCTTTGTTTGTGAATGGGATAGCCTTCCAAAGAGTTTTATTCCGCTTTAGTTGGTAGTTTCTATCTCTGTAGGATGAGCAAGGGTCTGATGGTCTTGACAAATGGTCTTTAAAGAGGAAAACATGACATGCTCAAAATTGTGATGAATTTTCAATTTCGTTTATCTTGAAACATTAAAACATAAGTCAACTACCTGACATAAATTTTTATTCTGAAAAAGAGAAAGTCCATGTGTTTTGGAAAAAAAATGTCATAGGTTTGAATTTTGTTTTTACCAAATGGTATGTAAATACTGAAAACTAATAACTCATGATCTCCACTTATACTTGAAAAGAGGGATTAAATGAGATTAAGAAATGTATTTGCTGGGCTAGAGATATGGAACAGTGATTAAGAGCACTGTTTTTCAGGAGTACCTGGGTTTGATTTCTAACAGCCACATGGCTCAGAGCTATCACTACAGTTGTGGGGACACAACTTCTTCTTTGCCTCTGAGAGAACCAGGCATGCGAATGGTATACATATACACACCCATATACATAAACAACAAAATTAAAATTTAAAAAAGAAGATGCTTGTGTTAAATGAACGTATTCATTTCAAAGTGGCCACTATATAGTAACTGGCCCTTCACTGAAGAGTCAATAAATAAATGCTGACATCCAACCTTCCCCACCAGCACAGCTTTTCAGGAAGCTCCCATGTAGAAGAAAGTAAAGAAGTAAGTGCGTTTATTTCACTTAGGGGTAAACTACATGGGAAATAACAAGAATCTTTCTTCCCTTCGTTTCACCTTGTCCTCTCCCAAGCCCAACTGGATGCACGTTCAGTTCTATTTCAGTGTCATCAAGATGTTCTCAGCAGCCTCAATAACTGGAAACATTTGAAGTCCTTTAGAGAGCTGATTACTTTCTTGCAAATCTTTCGGTACATTCAACTGTTGTAGAGACTACCATGTGTGTGGGGAAGCAGAGATTCTCCCCTGCGACGTTAAGAGATATCTTGGGATAATAGATAAGAGCACCTTGTGGTCGAATAAAAATAATGCCTTTCTATGAGCGACAACCCTTAAAGCTGTACCAGCAGTGCAAAGAAGAGCCTCTTTTTACTGATGAAGGAAAAGGGGCCATTAGCCAGGACGTTCTTGACTGAGTTGTAAGAGGCAAGATTTTTCAAAGTGGACACTGCGGATGATGAAGCATACTATGTGAGAAGTGGCTTAGAGTGCAGTAGTCTTCAAGAAAGTCTTCCATAATGGTTGGAGTATAGAGAGCAGGAAAGAGCTCCAAAGCAAAATGGACCCAAGAAATGGGCTGAGCCTTGCAGGAGAAACACGACCAACTCGTTATTCAAAAGGACAGCGCTAGAAATATGGTGAGCCATTTGGGAAAACTGTCAGGGTTAGAAAGAAACTCAGACATTCAGGGAGCAGACAGCTAGATGCTGCTGGCTGTGCTGTAGGCGAGTGGAGATCGTGGTGCCCATACTTGAGACTCACCGAGGAGGAAATGAACAGCACACAGAGAGGTGTTTTAGGAACTGAATGTCCAGGTGCATATGTTCAGCAGAAAAAATGTTCATATGCATGTAAATATGTATCTAATTTATCAATGTACATAGGTCTGGCTAAAGACGGATCTGCCAACATCATTCAGGTGATCTCAGCCTCAAGTGATATTTGAAATTTTGAATATAGCTGTAAGATGTGATATATACTAGCCCTTTGAAGAGCACTACTTTTATTTTCATATTTACAGAAAGAGGCTTTTCCCAAAGGTAGTTTTGATGCAGAGAAGGGCAAAAGACCGAATAAATGATGAAGAGGAGATAAAGGAGTCTCGCTTAAGAGAATCCTTGCCTCAGCCAGTACAGAAGCCTGTTTGATTCCCAGTATTACTAGGTCTGCTTGGAGTTCTTATCCGATTTCTCATATGATCAATATGATAATAGCCTTCATAGAATCACAGAATCTAAATATAGGAAAGATGTGGGGTGTCTTTATTTGGTTATTTTAATAATTTTCCATTCCTGGAATGGCTAAATACCAGGAACGTTTTGCTGGGTAGCCCAGGAAAGAACAGTGACATCCAAAGTGAAGTCAAGACAGTAACTCACATTGTGAGATACTATGGAACATTCAGGCTGCATGGGAGCTGCCCGGTGGCACTGGAGTTTGCATTTGGAAGCCATAAATGACCAAAAGTTGCTGTAAATGAGTTAGTCAGAAAGTTCAAAGGAACTGGAGAGTGAATGGGGTCTGAGAGAGAGGAGAAAGGTCAGATTGCTTTCCAAAAAGCAACTTGGCTGAGAGAAGAAATTAAGGGAGAGTGTGGTGCTCTCAAGGGACCTGAGGGATACACACACACACACACACACACCTTGAACATATAAGTGCATTGAATCCTCTGTGTATAACTTAGTGCATACACATGCATGTATTTAGATGAGGAACTGATGCCTTTGTTTAAACACTAAACAAAAACCTGTTTCAAGAAATAGAAAAAGAGGTTCAGAAAGTATTTAATATGGGTAAATATTAGTGTGGATGGAGACTGACAACCCAGGGCAAGGGGTTGACAGGAGAGAAGATCCTGTCAGTGACGGTTAGGAAGGAAGGAAGGAAGGAAGGAAGGAAGGAAGGAAGGAAGGAGGAAGGAAGAAAGGAAGAAAAAAGAAAGGAAGAAAGGGAGGAAGGAAGGGGAGGGAGAGAGGAAGGAAGGAAGGAAAAAAGAAAGGAAGAAAGGGGGAAGGGAGGAAGGAAGGAAGGATATAGACTCGGGAATTACTATCAGAAAGAAAACAAAGGTTAGAGAAATTACCTTACATGCTCACTAACTTTATAAAAAAAAAAAGCATGATTCATGTGAGAATAGTTAAACACATCTCTACTCATATGAAGAGAATGGAATCAACCTCCTACCCTCTCCATCCACCCCACTGTTCCCATATCCTTTTTCCCACAGGCGATGGTCTCACCGATTTCTTCTCCATTCCTGAGGAGGGAAATACTGTTCTGCCTCCACCCTCAGCAACCAGACGGAGGGAACTGCCTTTTGAGTTTCTCTATCAGCACCGGCCAAGAAGGGCTATGAGGCCCAAAGCCAGCAGCCCCTTTCCTGTCCCTCCAGAAAGCGGTTCATTCCACAAGACTCTTAAAAGATAATCCCTCCTCTCCTTTCTGTTTGCCCTCTATAGCAGTTCTATTGTGAGCTGTGTGAGTTCAGCTGTTAACTGCTCAATTAAAAAAAAAAAGAATCTCCCCGCCTCATTTTCCCCAGTAACAGCCTGACAAAGGAATAGCACCTGCCGATGCTTGCGGAGGAAAAAATCAGAAAAAAAAAATAAACTAAGGGAGAGAGGCATGAGAATGCCACTGATGTCTAGTGACTGATCTTGTTGGTACACATTGTGTGTCCTCATGTTTCCAGATCCTCAGTTCTCCCCCCTCTGAACGACCAACACACACACAAACACACACACACACACACACACACACACACACACACAAAGCATTTGGGAGCAGACTGCATATGCCCCTCTACCCTCTGCCTGGAGCTTGATTGTCAGTCCCATACACAAGCCCAGACAATGTGCTCAATAGGCGTCTTTCGGGGAGACAATTACGGAAAGCTTGATAACGGGATTTGTCACCCTGTAGTGGATGCTGTTTCAGCAAGCATTTCAATAATGAAAGAGAGTTTTACTAATTGTAAATGTGAATGAATTTCAGCTGTCTCTCCTTAAAAAAAATTCTTTTGGAAGAAAGCCAATTAAGATCATCTGTCTAATGCATCTCTTCACCCCCACTGCAACAATATGTCAGTTACAATAGATGTCTAATAAACTCAGACTTCTCAGGACAGGGTGCTGAGCGTGCTGAAATGGGAGATCAGAGCCTTTACCTGAAGAATGGTTGGAGGTGGCTGATGAAATCTTCGCAGAGAGAGTTTTCCGTTCTATCCCCAGGGCCACAGCACTGGGGGGGGGGCACTTTCAATATGCCAACATGCTAGGATGGAGTGAGTTTTGAAACGGTGAGCTGTAGTGTCTAGGGCAAGTCTATTTCATTCTCGTGGCATGGTCTACAAATTGTCATGTGTCTAGGGAACCGAGAAAGCTAATTATCCAAATCCTTATCCTGGCTACTGGCTCTCTGCTACCTCTCTACCGAAAAGTGTTAGAACGTGTGTGCGCCTTCCTGCAGGCACATTGGAATTGGAGCCTAGGCCCACATGCTGGCAAATACTCCTTCCAGAAGAAATGCATGCCTCTGGAGAGATACGTCTCTGGAAAGGTGGTGTATCTTAGAAACAGACTGCCTGAAGTCACCAGAATTGACTGAGTCAAGAACTAGTGAAACTAAACACACAGCGCTATTTCCTTCTTTAAAGATGGATACGCATACCCTAAATCAGAGGAGACAGCTGTATCACTCTTGGGCGTGGTCTTAAAGACGTCTACCTCTTACTACAGGTATTCTTCCTCATCCCTCTTCATAGCCAAAAAAAATAGAAACAGCCAAAATTCCATCAGTTGATCAGCAAATAAGGAAGCTGGGTAATTTACACAATGGAGTAGTATTTAGCAGTAAAAGAAAAAAAAATTACGGAACTCACAGACACATTGGTGGAGCCGGAAACATTCATCCTGAGTAAGGTAAACCCGTTTTAGGAAGAGAAAGGTCACGTGTTTTTGCTCACTTAGATTTGAGTCTTAAGACATGTGTGTTGCATTCAGAATACCCATAGAGGTCTACAAATGAATAAGGTACCACAAGGACCTTTCCAGGATGGGAAGATAGAACTCAGAACTATAATGGTTTAAAAGAGAATGCTGGAGCAAGAAGGGCTAAATGGGTAAGGGGTGGGGGTTGGCATAAAGGGGGGAATACAGGGAGGGAGATCCAACCCTAAAGACCTTGGGAAAAGCCATTTGAAAACCCACAAGTATACAAGGTTCCTAAATTATATGGACACACACACACACACACACACACACACACACACATATATATATATACATATATAGAGTTTTCAAGATTATAACTACATTTCTTGTTTCCCTTTTCTCCCTCCAAACCCTCCTATATACCTGTCCCCACTCTCCTTCAAATAGTCACTTTTCATTCAATGTTATTGAATTTATACATGTATATGAATACAATATATAGCATACATTCCTATAATCTATTTAGTGTTTCTTATGAGTATGTTTTCCGGAATGATCACTAGACACCAGACAGACAATTGGTGTGTGCTTCCTACCCTACAGTGAGAAGACAATATGCTAACTAGTAACCACACGCTAGCAAATAAAACTCTCAGTATAACAGGAATTGTTCATTTTTGAGATATCGGCCAATAGGCTCCCACAGACAAGACACACAAGTATTACAGGCCATTGTCAATATACTTGCTTACTGTCAACAACGTGGTGGTAAGACTTCATGCCTGAAGACAGCCTATATTTGAGCCATAAAGTATGGAGAAATCAGACTGGCATGTACCCAGACGCTGCATCCGTGCTGATGAGTTCTCATGAAGCTGAAACATGGCTACTATAGAATGAAACCCAAGATTTATCTCTGTCCTCTCTCTCTATGGGCATAGGTACACCCTCAGGGGCATGCCTCTGAGTCTCTTTCCCCAGCCTTCTACCCACACGCCAACCAGTTTCAGACCAAACCACTATCTGCCATTCATTCATTCATTCATCCATTCATTCATAAGTCAAAATGGTCTGGGTTTTTGTTTGAAGAGGATTCTTTTCTCACCATAGATTTGTATGTACATCCTCTCCCTGATAAGCACAAGTTGTCCCATCCTACCCATGCTGTTTCTTTAGACTCCTGGAGAAGCTGCACCAGCTAGGCTAGAGTTCATCCAGTCAGGTCAATCCGTATGCCCACTAGAGCCATAGTTAAATGCCTATAGATTTAAAAAGGGAGGTCCAGGCAGGTCAGGAAGAAAATTGAGATTTCTGTTTGTTTTCACAGGCAGAATTCACGCAGTATCTTTGCGTGCCTGGCCAAGTTCTGAACATAGAGGCCTTGCTTTCTTGAAAATGCTATGAGCCTGGATAGTTTTTATTAGGTGTCTGCACTCATTGACTTTATCACAGACCTAACTCATGGTTTTCAAGTCATTCCATCATTCAATTCCTATTTCAAAATTACAAACAAAACAAAACAAAACAAAACAACAACAACAAAAATTTGCCACAATTGTGTTGTCTGAATACTTCTGATTAAATCTTGATCAGGTGATTTCTTAGCAAAAATATGCCAATTTTGTATTATGAATTTAAAGATTTCATGTAATATTTACAGAACTCTATTTTTGTGATGTAAAATAATATAATTATAGAAAAACAGTATTATTTCGTGGACAATTTATTGCCATTTTTTAATTTGTTTTTTTTCTCATGCCTATCATTAACACATTTTAAAACTAAAGGCTATGTATCATGGAATTCCCTAAGGTAATTAAACACTCACATCATTCTTCATTGTGAAATATGAACGATAATTACATTTTATGAAATAATTACCTTATATGCCAATATGCCAATAAGAGATACTAGACTAGGGTTTGCGATATTTAAAAACATAGCAATGTTTTTCTGCCAATAACATTGCAAAAGGCAGTCTTAGAAAGCTGAAGGACACCCGACACAGCTTGTCTCTTTGTATGTAGAATTTTAAGTGTGTTTGTCACCTTCACGACACGTGCAGTTATCAATTGTTACATGTAACTCTTGTCTGGAGCCCTTCAACCCAAGTGTAAGAGCCTGTGAGCAGAAGTCATATTTTGCCAAGAAAATCCAAGGATTGGGGCACACATAGCAAGACTCTGAGCGGCTTACCTAATGCATACTCTCCGGCTAACCTGTTTTATGAACCAAATCTCAAAGTCCATAAACTAACTTTGCCACTCTGATCATTGTACTGAATGTTAACTGTTAGGAATGAAGGCTATTGTGTGTTAGTTAATCATTATTACTTTCCCATGAGATAGTTCTGTTAATTCAAACCATCTACTCTTGTTAATGAGCGTTTAAAAATGTCTTCATTATGAAGAAGACACATAATTCAATGTAATTTTTCCTAATGTTTTACTTTCTCCATCAATAAACTAGAAACATTTACTTACTGAATATTTTTAAACCACATTTAAAAAAATAAAAACAAACACTAGGGATGGAAAGATGGCTCAGCAGTAAAGAACGTTTGTTGCTCTCATAGGGGACTGGAATTCAGATCCCAGCGCCCATACCAGGTGGCTTATGACCATTTGCATCTCCAATATCAGATGACCGAATGTTCTCTCCTTGCGCTGCAGGCATACACACAGTGTACACACACACACACACACACACACACACACACACACAAATTTTGAACATGGGGAGGAGGAACAATATCTGGGCTTAAACACACATGAGCCTCATTTTTGAAGGGCAAGGATAAGTCCAGCGTATTCTTAGAAGGAAACCATATCCCAGTTCTCAGTATGGGCCTGAGATTAAATACCTTTTGCAGAAAGGAATATCTGGGAAAAGAAGCTTATTGACGAAGCTCTCTGGGATTCTAGGCTCCTCATTAGCATGGAGAACTCGGTTTGGGGCCAACATGACTGTGGTCACATCTCTTTTATGTCAGAAGCATGGTACATGTTCCACGTCAGCAGTCTGGCAGGGAACTGGGAGTCACCTAAGCCTCAGGTGTGCCCTCCGAGGCTATGGTTCTCAGCCTGCTCTACCTTACCAGACTTCCTGGCACAGGTTTACATCCCACAAAACAAGCTATGTGCAAGCTCTTACCAATCACAGAGTGAGTCAAACCAGACGCCATGTCTTCTAGGCTGTGCTGGTCAGCTATCCTGTTACAGAGATGAGAACGGTGGGTAATATAGTGTTATATACAGGATACCAGTCTAAACAAATGGAAAAACAGACAGACATGACACAAAATGATATAGATTGAAAGACAGACAGAGACAGATGATGGACAGATATATGTATGAGATAAATAGTTGATAGATAGATGGATGGATGGATGATAGATAGATAGATAGATAGATAGATAGATAGTAAATACCCAGTTTTTATAGCAATATTTCTGGAAACCAATATTTTTCTCTTTAAACTTCTTTGGTTTTTGTTGTTGTTGTTGAAACCTGATTTTTAAACTTTCTGATGCACTCTACTAGTCTATTTGCCTAGATTTTTAATAAAATCATAGTAGAATAAATTTGTCTGACTTTATCATTTCTAGAATAAATTTAACTATTTTGGTTACGTTGTATGCTGTGTACATTTTGAATCCTATGCCAATCTCTAAAGCAATATCTGCTAGTGTTTCAAATGGAGTGAATCAATTCTAAATATTAATTTGGGCAGATAAGAATTCCCCATAATGCTGAGTCTCCCAGTAAATTATTTGGTGCTACTTAAGTGTATTAAAGGGTTCCTTCTGGACATTTTGTAGATTTTAGTGAGTTCTTTTTATATATAATTACTTAAATATTTCATAACATTTTTGTTTCAGGAGCTATTAAAATTCTTTGTTATTTAAATTTTTATTTTCCATATTTTATAATATTTAGAAAGAAAAGTCGCTATTGTAGCTGTTAAATTCATTCATTAGTTTGCAGTATTGATTTCCTTTATTATCTGTGACTTTATCTTAGTTATTTTAAAAACTACCTATTGAATAAGAGTTTTCAGGTGAATGATACCCAAATAATTAATATTTTATTCTTAATTTGAGGTGCCTGTATCCTAGTTACAAAATTAGTGGATGAGCAAAAGTAAGACCTTGATTTAAGTTTTTAATAGTTTGCATTCTAGAAATAATCTATTATGAATAAACTGTAGTATACAATTAAATTATTTCCATATATAGCTGCAATGTATGGCTGCATTTGTTGATAATATTACTGTCTTCATTGAAATACATGACTTCATGTACACATTATGCACATATACAATACAATAAATAAAAACTTAAAAATTAAAATTACTATGGTATAGTTTGAGCTCATAGCTCATTCTCTTTCATATATTTATGTATTTATATTAATTATACTTACCTATAAATGATATATGTTTAAATGTGTGTATATACATATATATTCATATATTATTTATATATCATAGATATAATATATGAAATATTTAAAAATATGTTTACTTCAATACTACATGGTCATGAGTTTGAGAACTTAAAAACAATTCTAAAGTTAGTAGGATAGAATCTAAACCTTAGTTTTGCTTTTATAATTACTTTATCCATGTTTAGTTCTTACAAATGTAGATAAGCTATTAACTTATACAGTGGTCATCAAGCTTCCTAATGCTGTGCCCCTTTTATAGAGTTCCTCTTCTTGTGGAGACCCCCAAACCATAAAATGATTTCCATTGCTATTTCATAACTATAATCTTGCTACTGTTATGAATCACAATGCGAATATCTATGTTTTATGATGGTCATAGGTGACCCCTGTGAAAGAGTCATTCAATTCCCAGAAGGGTTGGGACCCACAGGTTGAAAACCACTGTTTTAAATGCCGGGCTATAGGATTAGATTAGTCTCAGAAGTCAACTAGATTGGATACTCTAAGGAGATTAGTAAAACACATCTTAGGTACTTTTGTGTCAATGTTTGCAGAGATAGTTAGAATGTGAGGAATGTTACCTGAACAACCATTAATTCCATTGGTGGATTCCAATCTTGAATGAATTCTTGGGATGGGGTTGGGATGTATAAGGTAGGGTTTTGTTGGGAGAAGCGAGTTCTTGGGAACTTAAATTTGAAGGATATTTCATCAACCAGCCCTTGCCATTTTTTCTCCTCTTGCTAACTACATGAGTTGAGTGACCTCCTCTAGCATGAGACTGTGTTATAATATTTTGTCTTAGCGCTGGAACAGAACAATGGATTCAGCTGATCTTGGAATGAAATCTCAGAGACTTTCAGTCATCTTTTTCTTAAGTTATTTTTCTCAGGTATTTGTTATAGCAAAAGAGCTCACCTACTGAAATGTTGATGTCTATTGCAATAAACCCAAAAGTAAGGTAGAGAGAATTGAAGATATTGAAATGTCAAGGTTTCCACCCCCAAAACATAGCATATATTTCAATTTATTGCAATTCTGTAATATTTCTTAGTTTTTAGTAACAAATCTAAACACTGCCTTATTGTGAGTGGAAACCTTTTAGTAAATTTATTCTTAATTATTTTGTGTATCTGATGTTTTTGAAGTAGTACTGATTTTAGGCCTGATGGCTCATTGATATTACAAATGGCAGTGTATTCCTGGACTTTTCAATGAAGTCTTTCTTTGCTGCAGGCCAGAAATCATCTCCTATCCTTGTGTGAGTTTCCATCCTTCCCGGTAGTTAGTATATGCCCAATAGTTGTCCATTGTCTGACTTCTTATGAGTTACGCTCTAAGACTGGGTTGATAAGAAAAATTAAAAGATTTCTTTACAGAGATTTCTGGAAATCTTTGAGAAGTCCCTTCTCCCCTTTGCTTCCATGTTTCATAAATCCGATGTCTTAGTCTTGCTTTTAAGTTTATCACATCTCTGCTTACTCACCTTGTAGTAAATTCTGTTCCAAGTCTGGGCTCCTCCTTTCCATGCTGTCAGCGCCAAAGTGTTATAAACGATCCTACAGTAACTACATCCATCCCTCGAGTTTTATTTCTCTTTGAGACCTCAGCCCTGCACTGCCTGTTATCTAACCACTGAAGATGTTTGAAGTTTATTTAATGTACCATTAACCAGTTTTCTCATTGTTTAATTACAAAGAGAACCCTTAACAACTTTTGAAGTGTGCACCTTATAAACCAAGACATTGTTTGTTGTGTTTCCCAAAATAAGGTCCCTGCAGGTGTCAGAAGATGCTCCTGAAACATTTTAGGACAGAATTTCTTGGGGCACAATCTTGTCAAAATCGGACTTCTGAGGAGCTATATCTTTTGTTTTGACATGTTCAAGAGCGACATGTCTCTGCATTGCCAATGTCTCAGAGAAGGACTTCTCTTGGCTACACTGGACACTAACACACAGGAAAGGTGGGAGTTGGGCATTTAACCTATGTACATATTGCATTTCAATAACAGGCCCTTTTACCCACTGACTAACATTTACATTTTCTTCTTATGAATAAAGTCCTGAATTTGTTAGGGCAGCAATGGCCATGACTTAGAAAGTGTGTGTTCAAGACATGTATTTATATTTTGTATTTTGCATATTTTGAATTATGTATATTTTTGTAATTGTTTATATTTTGCATTTTGTATTTAGAGGAAGTTATACAAACAGGTCTGGACACTGACATAGAGGCAAACTATCTGTTCCTTTGACAGACTTTTTTTATTTCTCACTCGTGAAATGCTCTTCAGCCTTTGAGAATATATAAAATTTCTATGTCACATGCATTATGTGACTGCAGACTCTACAAAACATATACACATACTTTCAAGTTGGGTTTTTCTCTGTGTCTTTTGTGTTATACAGATAATTTGATGTGAATAATCATACATTAAAAAAAATATGTTTTTTCTAGTATAAAATTCCTTGATTAGGAAAGCACAAATTAGACACCCTTATAAAGGTTAAAATCTAAACAATTTCAAAACAAAGATATTAGAAGACCAAATCAACACTTTGTGAGTAGAAATGTTTTCTTATATATTCTTATTTCTATTTGAATGGAACACAGCTAACCCACACAACTCTAATTTATTTCACAAATTTGCCCAGTGAACACACACCATAAATCCTAACATATTTGATATTGTGCAACTAAGGTGGGATAAACTAGCCATGTAGTTTCATGTCTGCTAATACAATGAGGCTCTTCTGTCTTTTCACTTATACATTAAAGGTTTAGGAAATTGTTGGGCAAGCAAGTAGGTTCTGTAAAGGCATGTATGCCATTAAGTCTGAGTACTCATGTTCAATTACTGGGACTCCCATGTTGGATGGAGATAAATGACTTCTTTGGATTGCCCTCTGACTGCCACATGTGCTGTGGTATGTTTAAAAACACTGCCTATTACACACACACACACACACACACACACACACACACACACAAATAAACCAATTATTGTCTACACTTAGGGAATTGTATCAAATATAGTTTATTACCTCTTCCTTCAGAAGAACTGTATAGAGACTATTAACACTTTCAGGTGTTTTCTGCTGTCTTTATTGAAAAATTTCAAAGAAACATGAACCACTGTACTATTATTGACATTAGAGCTATGGCACTGTAATTCTTATTCTGAACAAATAAATATGTGAAAAATCAAGGAGTATGAAAGGGCACACATTCATAACTTTAATAAAAGAGTATACATTATGTTGTGATTGCCAAGAATGAAAATACACTGCATCACTTCAGGTATGACCCACCTTTCTAAAAACATACCATTGAATAAATGACACAATTGCTATACTTGACACTATACATATGGCCATGGCACAGGAACATTTACAAGTTAAAGGTTAGATTAAGAATGTAATATAAATGTGTCCATCATTAGTTTTATTAAAAATGAAAATGGATTAAATCTTGTGGCTAAAATTACTGTCCTTAATTTTTTAATTTACAGTTCACTGACCATTGTTGTTGCACCATGCTCAATTATGGGAAAAAATCCTCAGTTCTCATTCCTCTTGATTGGATTGACTCTATATCTGATTTGTTCAGTTAATAAAAGAGCTGAAGGGGTTTGCAATCTCACAGGAAGAATAACAATATCAACCCCCCAGAGCCCCCAGAGCTGCCAGGGACTAAACCACAACCAAAGAGTACACATGGAGGGACCCATGGTTCCAGCTGCATAAGAATCAGAGGATGGCCTTGTCTGGCATCAGTGGGAGGGAAGGCTCTTGGTCTTGTGAAGGCTCGATGCCCTAGTGTAAGGGAATGCCAATGTGGGGAGGTGGGAGTGGGTGGGCGGGTGGGAGAGCACCCTCATAGAAGCAGGGGCAGGGGATGGGATAGGGCATTTGAGTAGAGGAAACTAGGAAAGGCAATAACATTTGAAATGTAAATAAATAAAATAACCAATAAAAACTTAAAGAAAATAAGCTTTCATGTCATTAACTCTACATGAGCCAGTCCTGTCAAATAAATACAAAATCCCAATGTATGAAGCAATGCAGGCAATCCTAGTTTGTAAAATAATATGGATAATGGAGTTTCAAAGCTAGTATTCAGTCCTAAACTGAGTTCTGGGTCAAAATAGACTTGAAGCCAGTAGACACATTCACCTGGAGAGGAGACTCTGAAGAGACAAACTCTAAGGGTGCGAAAGACATGAGAAGTCAAAAGTGATTTGGAGCTAGAGTTAAGGAGGAAGACATTTCTGGTTTGAGCAGCTTGATAAATAGTCTTGTGGTTCCTGAGGGCAACCCACTGAGGCAAAAGATGCCAGCCTACCTTTGAGCTTTGAGGGGAGATACTTGAAGCCATTGGATTGGCATGTTTGGAGCTCTTTGGGGGCAGATTGTACTGGAACTAGAAGCCTTTGGTAATCAGAGGTTCTAGGAAATCTTGAGTGGTGATAAGCCTCCTTCAGAAAGGCCACTGGAGGCCAACGTTATAAAGAATAGAGTGGGTAAAAACTTTCCTAACATGTGTCAGGAGGCAATCAAAGGAGGCCAAATGACAACGCATCTGAATGCCAGGCTAAAGGAACTGACTGAGCTTAAGGAAGACAAAGGGAAAGAAAGCAGAGTTTAAAAGCAAAAATACAGGAGGGGGGGTCTCAATTTAATCTTTGTTCACCAGCCTGGAATTTGGGAAGTCAGGTGAGGAGGAGACAACTCTGGCCCTTGGAAGCTTGACCACATTTGATGTGTGTTTGGAGACGCTGTCAAGGATGGACACAAACTGAGAGCTGTTTGTGAGGAGGCTGGTTACTATGCCAGGATTCCCCTGGTCTGAACTGGAAGCATCAGCTACTTTTGCCTTGGAAATAATGTATGACTATCCCCCCCCCCGCCCAGTTTTGATGTCCTTTCCCCTAAAAAATGTTACCTAAAAACTTGAATTCTTGGCTTAATTCTTTGGCCTAAAATTCTTGGCCTAAAGTTCTTAGTTTTTTGAATCTTTATACAATATATTTTGATCATGTTTCCCTTCTCCCCGTTCCTCCGAGATGTTTCTACTTCCCTACCCACCCAACTTGGTGTTCTCACTTTCCTTCTCTTCCTCTGTCTCTCCCCCCACCCCTCTTTCTAATATATACTCTCTGTCTAATACATACGTACAAACTAAATCAAACAGAAAATAAGAAATGCATGCAGCACCACCCACTAAAACAAAGATAGAAATAAACAAGGAAACTAGCAAGACACTCCCCAAAAGGCCCAAATAAAGCAAAGTGAAGTGTTTGCCAACTACTTCTAGGCATGGGGCCTGTCCTGATGTGTGGTTAATGTATTTGGTCCATTTTTCAAATCAGATCCAGCATTTCCAACACAATTGTTGATAATACTGTAAGTAGGGATAGTCATCCCACGAGTGGGACCAGCCTCGCTAGCAGTCTAGAGAAAGGCTTCCTTCCAGCCCCCTATTACTCTCTCATGCATAAATAAGCAAGATCCAGTGTGTTGTTAATTGTTCAAAATGTAAGCAAGACTTGGTACTGCTAGAGAGCCTGCATGGCTGCCACCACTGCTTGGTAAAAGCAGACTTCCTGTTTCACACAGACTTCCTGTTTCCCTTTACCTGTGATGCTTTAAAAGAATGTAGCTGTTTGCTTTTTCATTTCTTGGAGCAAAAAAAAAGTAAACATTATACTGTTAGAACTTGGGTCCAGGAGTCACAGTTGAGTTTGCATTTTAGTTCTCTCTCCTTTATGGCTTATTTTTGTTGCTGGCTATACATGAAAGATTGTAATGTTGTGTTGTTTTGCTGTTGAGTGGTCAGTTGGAGGAGATGGTGGCAGCTACCTACTTCTCAACCTCTCTTCTCTCTCCCAGCAGTGCCTAGTACCTAGTGTGTGATAAGTCACCCTGGAGACATGAGAGGATATACTTGCAGACTGAGCCGAAGCCATTGATCACAACAAGAAATGGAGAAAGCTGAAAGGGAATCCAATTTATTTTAAATAAAACTACTCTGTTCTCCTGTGACAGATTCCAGTCCCACAACAGAAAGGAACTGACAGCAGATGTTTTAGAGCCAAGACACAGCCTGAGTAATAGTATAGAAAAGAAATTGCTTTGAACTTCACCCCTGCTTTAAATACTTCAAATCAATAGGGTCACAGAACTCTTTAATAGAGTGATGGGGTCTCGCCCTAGCAGATCTGTATGTGACAAGTTGATGTGAGTCCTAGCAGCAGGGTCGTAAAAATGGCAAGCTTCTCCCTGAAAGGGGGCTTTGTGTGGGTAGGTCTCCTCTGAGTGACTCCCCTCTATGGCCACTCGGCAGAGCCAGGCCCTAATAGTCTCCGTCTAAATGGGACTGACCTCATGAGTTACCTCAGGAAACTTAATCTATAAACTGGCTTCTTCTTATGCAGACTGATGAATTCTTGTTTATTCCTAAATGGCTGTCACAAGACCTATTCATCAAATGCTTAAAGGGAGAGAGGGGCTTACAGAAGCCAGTCTCAAGTTCAGCACCGTTAAATAATCATTAGGTTTCTGAACTGGTCTTGAGACCCACTGCAAATGCACAAAGCTGGCGTCTTTTTCACTTTTTAAACTATTCATCACAATTGCATCTAGATGAGATTCTGACCTGATAAAGGGAAGGGGGGTGCTTTTTGTCACTATCAGTTTCATGCTGTGTTCTTTCTCTTTTGAGGGTTTTTTTTTTAAACAAAAGTAAAAGAAAATAAAGGCAGATGGCCAACTCTTTTCAATATCCGTTTGCTTTATTTGAGCAGTTTAATGTAGTGAAACAGAGTGAAATGTTGCTACTTGCTAAATGGTAAACAACACCATTACCCAGAATTCTGCTGTACATTGGTACAAAATAGGGTGCTGGTGATTAATTAATCTGTTGTTGTGATTGTAATGCATGACACATAATAGATAGTGTGCCATGTATTTTAAAAGCAGCAAATTAGCAAATAATAACTCTTCTGCATAAGACCGTCTCCATGGTGTACCACGAATGCATAAATAATCAAAAAAGAAAAGGCCATTATGCCACTATCCAAAGAAACCCATGTGTTTGGTGTTCACCAGTCTGTGAACATGTGCTAGGAAACTCTACACACAAGGTGGCTGTGGGCCAGGTCAGATGGCCCTGAGGTCTCCACAGTAGACTTTTTGATGTCTACTAAGTTATAGCATTTAGGTTCCTAGTTACAGCCATACAGGCAGGGATCTGTGTATGGATTTAGTGCACTTTTCTTAGGATATCAGCCTAGTTTGCAGAAATCCCAACATAACCAGCTAGAACACAACATCTCTAAAATACCAGGGTTGGATTTTGTCTGGGTTTTCATTATGGAAATCATTCTCAAGTCCTCTGCTTGCCTTTTGCTAAAGTTTTGAAGGGATGAGGAAAGCCCCAAAGTCCATGTATATTATTAGTTGTTTTGTTGTTGTTATCATAATAAATCACTGACCACAAACAAGTCACAGACAAGTGAGTTTGTTTTGGCCTGTGACTTGAAAAGGAGAGTCCACAATGGGGACAAAGGCATGGCCACTGTCTGCAGGGCCAGGAGGCTGGCTGATCACGTTTATCACAAGAAACCAAGAGAGTGAGCTATAAGTGGCCAAGGCTTTGACCTCTAAGTTTCCTCCTAGTGATGTACTTTCTTTAGAAAGGCTCCCTTCCTAAAGGTTCCAAAGTTCCCTAGACAGCACCACAACATGAGTCTATGTGGGCTTTTGTTCAAACCACCACCACCACCACCACAGACACACACACACACACACACACACACACACACACACACACACAGTTACACTCCCTTCTCATAATCTGTCATTTCTGAATATTTTATTGTGTATTACATGCATGAATGCAACAGGCCTTTCAAGATAAGACTCTGACCATGACCTAAGAACCACTTGAGATCAAAATTAAGAACTGCAGCAAAGGCAAAATGGAAACTGAACAACTCTGTCAGATAGCTGCCCACCCAGACCATGATACTCAAATTTCACCTAGAGTATGGAGCACAGGTTCCAGAACACACATGTACTTATGCTGAGTACTTGCATGTAGTCATCCCCTTAGCCTTCACACCAAGGGTCACCTTCCTGTGGGTAGCCCAAGAGCCTACCTATACCAGTAGCCCTTTGTCCATGGGGAACTTTGAGGGTTTTGGTAGTGACCAGGATTCTGATAAATGTAGCGTAATACTTGACTCCACAATGTTTTAGAGTTTTCTTTGGCATAGTCAGAGTCAAGATACCAAAGTCACGGGGCCAACCAATTAAAAGGACCCCAAAAATGTCTGAAGAGAAGTTAATCTAGATGAACCTGAACACTCATTTGGAATGATGAGATAAAAACTTGCTGACAGGAAGAAGGGCCTGCTGTGATCGATTTCTCACAAGTCTCTTCCTGCACAATGTCCTCTTCCTGGGATCCCTGCATTGCCTGGGTTGATTGCTATAACTTTTTTCTTTAATAGCTAATAGAGAATAGGATACATATACTGTAACTATTTTTTTCAAAGCCTACTTTTAATGATAGTTCTTAAACACTTCCCCTCCCTTTTAGCCCACCATCCACCAGAGGCAGTAGACAAGAAGAAAGGGTTCTTTGAAGCCCTCCCATCTTTGTTTTCTGGAAATCAGCAAGCAGTTCAGCTCACCGGAGCCAGCAGCAGCAGCTCCATGCACTCACAAACACTTTACACCAGCAGGCCCATTCAGTAGAGTCAGGATAGCAAACACACATCAGCAGCGGTGGCACTACCTAGCTGAGAAAGCCAGGCTTCAGCCTTGGGAAAAATCACTAAGAGGGTTCAACAGGAACACCAGGAGCAGTTCTCCACTGTGCCTCTCTTAGCAAAGCAAAGATCAGCGAAGATGTGAGACCAACAAGTGTTGTGCAGTTAGCTCTCTACGCAAGCTAAACTCAGTCTCCATCACTGTCCGTTGAGTCCTATTTATACTCCCTGCAAACATCGCATGTCTGCCATGTGTCTTACATCAGCACTTGCCTCTGTCTCAGTTAGAATCACTCTGCCAATCAGCCAGAGCTGACTGAAGCAGCAAGAAGCCACAGCACACCAACAGAAATTTCTAGGTGCATTTCCCTCTACAGAGTCTCGACAAATGGAGCTCAACTACGCAGTGTACAGGGGCCAATATATGTACTTTTCATCGTGTGTCTTTTCATGTGCTTGTTTTAGCAGGGCCTGTCTACTTCGGGCAAATGTTCCTTCATGAGTCTGCCTTCGCTTTCCTTTCACCTGTGTCCACTTCAGGAAAACACTCCTTCACATGCTTGCCCCAGCAAAACGCCATCCAGCACAACTGACTCTCCAAAGAACCCTTTCATTTCCACTTCAATGTACCCTAAAAGTCTACCCCCTTTAAAAGTGACAATCAGTTAACTCAAATGTGCTTACAGATTTGGGCAGCTATTGACATAGTTTAAAGTTAGAACATTTCCAGAACTTTGGGGATTCCAAATGCTCATAACCAATCTGTCCCTGTTCCCTGTTCCCAATTCTAAGCAACACCTAAGCTATTTTTTTGTATTTAGTCATTTTTTTCCTGCATTTCTCAAAGAAGTATGATCATGTAATTTGTAGCTTTTCATGTTTGGCTTCTTTTGCATTTAGCATAATTTTTATACTCTCTCATGGTATAATATGTATTAATATCCCACACTTTTTATGGCTAAATATTCTGTTTTATACATATACCACAGTTTATGTGTGCCCTCACTGATGATCATGGATTTGTTACAATGATTATATTTTTGGTTACCTAAATAAGTTTGCTAAGAGTAATTTTGTGTATACCTCTATAGAGATGGATAGTTCCATTTCTTTTGGGTAGAATTCACAGAGAAGAATTGATGGGTAATATGATAAGTCAATTCAACAGAAAAGTTAAGAAAAAATATTTTCCACTTCAGTGTTTGAGTTGAAATATTAATGTCATCAATATGGAAATCAATGAGGGGTCCTAGAGTGGATGGGCCATGTAATCATTTGTGCACACATGGGAGAGAGAAGTAACCAGCAGGTAGATAGTCCTGGGGGTTTCCACCAACAGCAGGAGACAACTGAAAACAACCAGCTCTACCTTATTACATTTACTGTTTAAATGATTTTGAGGGGACAGACTGGCAAGAGTTAGATAATATTTTGGTACATGTTAGTACATACAGGACAGTGGCCATATTTTGACCCCTTGGTTGAGTAGAGTAAGGTGAGCAAACCAAGAGAGCACATTGATAATAGAGACATCTCTATGTGCAGGTTCTGTTGAAGTAGCCCTTCTCTTTGCATAGAACCTAAGTATTTATTCCTCATAATAAAGAAGGCTTTCTCTGTTCCGTCCATCAGGGGTTATTTTAAGATGTACCTGCCATGCTGTATTTTCAGTCTTTAACTGGGAGTGTCAATAAACTACATCTTATCCCATCTACACTACTTCTAAGTAAATATAAGTAATTACCCGAAATGTAGTCTTGTAAAAACCTATCAATGCTATTAAGCAAAATGTAGTTGATTGCTGCTTGACATCTAAGTAATGTATGTCAACTCTCACTGCCTGGTCAGCTTAGTAGCTCAGATATCATTTAGTCCATAGAGATAAGGCTGTGTGTGTGTGTGTGTGTGTGTGTGTGTGTGTGTGTGTGTGTGTGTGTGAGAGGGAGAGAGAGAGAGAGAGAGAGAGAGAGAGAGAGAGAGAGAGAGAGAAGAGAGAGAGAGAGAGAGAGAGAGAGAGAGAGAGAGAGAGATTCTCTTCCCCACAGTTGGATGCAGTACACCTCAAGAAATTAACCCAGTGAAACAGGTCATCCTGGGAGGCGAAAGCCCGGTGAACCTCACAGGGTGAGCTTCCCAAACTTCTGTGTGATTCAAGCATTCCTGAACTAGATGCTGTGTTCACTCTGGGTGTGGGCTAAGCTTGAGTTCTGCCTGCTTGTGTTTATTTCTCCTTTTTTTTTTTAAGAGCAAAGAGGCAGGACAATGTGTTTATATTCATAAGATGACTTCTGCATGGGAGGTGGGTTGTAGAGCTCAGTGCCCCATGAGGTACGCCTGGCGAATAATGTACCAGGACACACAGCAGGAATGCCTCAGTCATCCTGGCAGTGCTGGGATTCCAGCAGACTCCTCATAGGTGGCTTTCTATTGTTACCTTAATATTATAGTAAAGGAATGGGATCCACAGGGGGTAAAAGTTTGTACACCAGTTTTATGAAACTAGTAGTAGTTTTATTTATACTGGTAGCCACATCTTGAGACTTATCTAAGATATTGTAAAGGAAAGAAGACATGTTCAAAGGTGTGTGATGGAGCACTATTCAGCCATTAGAAATGATGAATTCATGAAATTCTTAGAGAAATGGATGGAGCTGGAGAACATCATACTAAGTGAGGTAACCCAGTCTCAAAAGAATACCCATGGTATGCACTCACTGATAAGTGGATATTAGCCTAGAATCTTGGAACACCAAAGACACAATTCACATACCAAATGATGTCCGAGAAGAAGGAAGGAGTGGACCCTGGTTCTGGAAAGGCTCAAAGCATCAGTGTAGGGGAATACCAGAACAGGGAAGTGGGGAAGGGTGGATGGGGGAACACGGGAAGGGAAAAGGACATGTGGGACCTTTTGGGGGGCAGGGAACCAGAAACAGGGAAATGAAATGCAAATATAGAATATGTCCAATTAAAAAAAAATGGAAGTGAAAGATTAACTGGGGAAACTAAGACTGCTAACTGCAGCCAGGAGAACAACTGGGTGTCACAGAAGCTCATCATTCATCTTTCCCTCTGTTCCGCCCGTCCCAGCTCATCTTGATTCATCAGGTTTTCATTTTCTATCCAACTTAAGGGGGGGGGATTCCTCTGATAAGCTGCAGGAAGACTGTCACTTGTGCTGGGTTAAGTGCCTTGCCTCAGGTCACCTTGCCTATCACCTGTGTGTGACTTTTTATCTGTCTGCTTCCAATGAGTGCTCCCTCCTTCAGTCTGGAAGTGGGTGGGACCGTGGAAGGGGGCGGGCAAGTGCATCTGTCAGGTTGGTACATCAAGTGAGGAAACAAAGACAATGATGGCGTGGACATGTTCAGGGAAGGGGGCTAATGTCAATCTTTGACAGGTGTTTAAGGATTGACTCAATTAATGTTAATGGAGTCATTGTGAAGACACTGTACTGGGCAGAGGCACTGAGGTTAAAATGATCATGGAGTTAGTAGCTAGACATTGGCTTGTTGTATCACCAGATTCCATGTTGGCTAAGCCAATCAGCTCAGCTAAAAACCACTAATCAGAGGATCTGAGGAGGTGGCTCTGCAATGGAGAATACTTGCTGCTCTTGCAGAGGATCGTGGTTTGTTTCCCAGCATCCATACACTGGCTTAAAACAATCTACAACTTCATTCCAGGCCATCTGGTGCTTTCTTCTGACCTCTGTGGGCACAAGGCATGTACATGGTGTGCGTGCATGCATGCAAGCAAAACACTCATACACATAAATTGAAAGGGATAAATATTTTCCCAAATAAAAGAAACAAAATTAAATTAAATTTTCAAATGCATATTTGAATATTACAGTCATTCTAAAATTATTATACAGCATGGCAGTAGTTTACATTTTGTAAGTGGTCTAAGTTCTGATGATTTAAAAGTATACAGAAAGATGTGTGTAGGTTACGGGTAGATATTAGGTCTTTTCTATAAAAAACTTGAGCAGTCATGTGCTTTATGTCTTGGTAGGTGCTAGGGCATGAGAGGGTCCACTACATACCGCCTGCCCCTTATGGGTGTGAGTGATCATCACTCAGGACCTTAAATATACTGAAAAATGAAGGCAAAATAACAGAAAAGAAAACATATCTCCCAAGAATGATTTTATCACAATGTTTCCTGTACATTAATGATTGTAGCATGTATGTACATTTCAGTCTCCAATTGGGTGGAGGCAAAGTATGGCAGGAGAGATGGATTTGCTTACTGTTTTATGAAATGACTTTGTTTTCTTGATATATCAGGGACGAGCCAGGGCCTTTGGCTCAGAAATGATGAACTCTGGAGTATCTTCCTCTAAGTTATCTGCACTGCTTACTCAGCTCAGCGAAGTTCTGAAGCTTTTCTGTCACATGATTGATAGACTAATAGTCCCTTCATTTAATAATAGCTGCCAAGGGTTTAGGAATTATCTGAATAAGAGTAGAATTCTAATGCCTCTTTTTATTAACTTAGTTAATTAGATAATTTCTAAATGGGAAAATAATTCAAAACACATGTTAAACTGAAATGACTATAGCTGTTTTCCTTTCCTGTCAAATTATATATAATTTGTTCTTCCAGAACTGTAAAAAGCTCATATATATATATATATATATATATATGTGTGTGTGTGTGTGTGTGTGTGTGTGTGTGTGTGTGTGTGTGTGTATTTATATGAAGCTATTTTTAGGAGGTAAACAGAATCCTCCTTTTCCTTGGGAGTCTAAATAACTAATGCTTAGATATAAGCAACTTTATAACAAAAATTTTTAATATTTAAAAAATAATACAGCAAAGACAGTCCTATATAAAAGTAAGGCCAAATCTTGTCATGTGCACAGATTCCTGTGTCCTAATGGATTTGACATAGCAGCTTCTAGCTCCCACCAGCTTTAAATCATAGAAGTCGGCTGGGCATTGGTGGCGCACGCCTTTAATCCCAGCACTTGGGAGGCAGAGGCAGGCGGATTTCTAAGTTCGAGGCCAGCCTGGTCTACAGAGTGAGTCCCAGGACAGCCAGGGCTACACAGAGAAACCCTGTCTCAAAAAAACCAAAAAAAAAAAAAAATCATAGACGTCTGGTTTCTTTTTACGTCACAGAATAAGGAGAGTCCCTCTTGCTGTTGTGCTGTTGTCATAAGTCATTGATTGACCCAAGTCCCTTCTTCATGAAGTAAATTACCCACTGTGAAACTTACCAGGCACTTCAAAAAATGGTTTTGCTAAAAATTGCACAGTGACTCCTCCCTTGGACCCACAAGGTCACTACAGGCAGGAGGCCAGTCCAGCGTCTCAGCCTTCATTTGGTCTTCTTCCTTTAGCTCAGACATTTGCTTGACTCAGCCCACTAAACTGCCTTGTCCCTCTTCAGACTATTTTCAAGAGCTGAGCTGAAGCATTGGTGGGTGGGACTGATATAGAGATAGATGACATCATACCTTGATGAGACTCCTTAGCTGTGTGTACTTCTTACCCACTCCCACTTCTCCCCCTGTTTAAACCTGAAGATCATCTCCATATCCTAAAGGTGGTTTTGCACCACTGGCCCACTAATCTGTTCTTCCCAGGGTCTGCACTGATTGTATCTTGTTCTCTGCTTTTCATCATTGCTCGTCTAATTGCTGTGCAGGGGCAGATAGCCTAATTGAGAACCTTGGCTTTGGTCCTACAACTCTGCTTACAAAGTTAGACCCCTTTCTTTAGAGTCACTGACCCATGTTAGGATTGTCACTTCCACCAAGAAAAAAATTTGCATGTTTACTCTTAGCTCTGTATGTAGTGAGGCATTTCTTCCAAAACTTTAAATAGTGCTAATTTGTATTAATTTATTTTATAATATTTTATTGGATTAAAATTAATGTTACTTCTGTTTATTTTTGAGGTCATATGATACCATAAAAGTAAAAAAAATATACAAATTGAATTATTTGATTTTTCTAAACTTTGAAAAACGTGAAAATTAAAGAGTGTGTGCAACAAACTTACTCCAGAAGTGTAAGTTCATTACAAATGTGATGTCTTCAGCAATAAAGTCCTACTGATAGTCTGAAGGATAACGAAGAACAGTGGTAACAACCTACAATATTTAAGAGTCTCTGTAGCCACATTGGTCAGCAACTCTGCTAAAGGCAACCTATTTATGACACTGGCCATTTTATTTGTTAGCGTGTGGTGTCTGATCAAGGTATTGTTTTTCTATTAGAAGGTAACTCCATTTTAACTATTTTTGTATATGTTTCTATTTATTCACATTTATACCTATATCTATGTCTACATCCCTATATTATTTATATTTTTTATATTCTAAGAAGCTTTTGCATGCTACTGGTGGAATAAAGTAAACATCAATCTCATCTAGCTGTGAACTTTATATACTACAACATCTGTCTGACAAGTTATGCCCATTGGCAATTGACAGCTGTTGGGAAAGGAAAAGTTAGTTTTCATTGTGAGTATGGTCCCTGATAGGTCTAACACACTCCAATGGAGAGCCAGAAACCCAATGAAAGCAAAACGTTGAGTGAGTGTTGAGTAGGGGTGAGCCTAGGAGAAGGGGAAGAGGGTTGAATTAATCATAATACAAAACTTTCTCAAACACCTAATAAATATTTTATATAATCTTATTCCTTGGAAATGAGGTCTTAGGTATAAGCTAATGAAAAATTATCCTTAATTCTCTTTTAGACATTTATTGCTTTTATGTACAGCTTGTGTTCAGTTCAGATCACTTCCACAAGAAAATAAGCTAATACAATTCAAAATATAAACAGAGACAGACTGTATAATCGGGTATAATGAAGAGGGAAAGCATTTACTTATGAACATGGTGACTTTGGATCTGTGAGGGCTGATTATTCCTGGACAGACTTGTTAAGATGGAGATTGTGACTCTGATATCAAGATTAGTGTGACCAATAGATATTGGAGCGTTTGATCCTCAGTGTGTGTGACCATGTGAACATAGGAAATACAGGAAGCATCTGTGTTTTTCACAGCTTTCTATATGTTGAGACAATTGGGGGAAATTTTCTTCATCGTCCATCCTATTTTCAGTATTAGGGTCAACTTCCAATCATTGGGATATTAACCATTAGCGGAAAGTGTCCTACACAAGGCTATTACAATCTGTTGTTTTGTATTAATATTTTATAGAAAGAGACCCAGTACTCAATTATGAGTACTTGATTCAGTTTTCAGCCTTTTACCTATTTAGCTTTCTAATTTCAAGACTTACAATTTTATTCTTACTAAAGACTGTATTTTAAATTATGGAAAAATGCTTAATATAAAAATAAAAAAACAGCATTTTGAAGGCACTGCAACATTACTTTTCCTAACCAGTTCAGTTAAATGAATCTGGTCCTGTTGTTGAGTGAAAACAGGTGATGAGAAATGCTGACCACTTGACTTTAAAGAGAAGATTTGTGGTAGTTGTATTTGGAGGTGGTTCCAATCCATCATTGTCCCAGCATCCTTCAATCACTAATCGAAGATCAAGTATAGTGTCAAGCCTAATGTGGTGGATTTGAGAGGGAAAAAGATTTAGTTCCAAGGACTATGATAAGAGCCTATTGTATGTGAAGCTTGTTTAGAAGCATCATGTTGAATTAGCATCTCTGAAAGGGTCCATTTGGGACTTAGAGTAAATAGAATCATGGACACTTTCAGATGCCTTCTGTATAGTTTTATCTACAGAATTAACCAAATGAAAATGGAGTCTGTATGCCATATCCTTTCTTACCTTTTGACAAATGCTTTCCTGATTTTGTGATAGTGTTATGTGTCACACATTTGGGGAAATTGGGTTCCCTTTTAGATTACATCTCTCCTGATCATGTAATAGAACTCCACTAGATTTAATATTGGCATCACTCATCCTCCAACCCTTCGTATGTCCTTCAGTTCAAAAATGCATGGAGTTGTTGGTAGTTCCTCTGTCTAGACAATCAGGGTGAAATTAGGACATTCTGTGTAGATCTCTTTCTTCCTTACATGCTGGATTTGTAGTTGCCATTTGAGTTGGGTTTAGAAAGTGTGAAAATAGAGATGTTTCTTTGCTGGAGTATAGTAGACATGCACAGGAGAGAGGAAGACTAGCCTCAAGATATTTTCACCTGGCCAGTTAAATTGGTTGGATTTGGGGCAGCAGAGGGATTATGAAAAGAGCCACTTGAATGAACATGATATAGAAGCTGTGGAATAGGATCAATGCATATGCAGCAAACCCAGCTCCAGCCTGCATACTTTTGCCCTGCACATGTGTGAACCATTGCTGTACAAGGTCGTTCACTGGATGCTAGGTGCATATAGGCCAGCTTGGCTGCAGCAGGTAAGGCCTGATAAAACATTCCCAGACTCGCTAACCTAATACCTCAATCCTTAAACATTATATTTGTAACATTGATTATTTGATTAATGATTATGTATTTATGTTAATTTTATTTAATGTTTATTATTTAAGTTGCTTTCTTAATGGTGAAGAATTTTATGAGTAGGTTGCATGTTGGCTTTTACCCAACATTACCATTAAGTGTTATTTTGATTGCATTTATTAGGCATTACAAGAAACAACCTCCTCATTAAACTTCACTAAAATCAAGTTTAAAATGTATATAGATTAATGAGAAAATTATAATTTACATTAGTTGAGTGAATTACAGTTAAAAGAGCTATTTCAGTATAATATAGTATCTGATCGTCAAACTAATCATTTGAAAGAGGGAGAATAAGAGTTTCTGAGTTTAAATGCATTACAGTAGGTGTTAAAGCAAAGAGAGTTTGATGCTTTTCTAAGTCAGTATTATTGGAAAATAGTACTTGGAAACTGGGACTATCTTGAGTTCCCAGCTCAGACTGAGCCCAGAACCTACTGTATAGGGAAGTTATATATACCAGATACTAGAAAGGGCTATCAAGGGAATAATAGGGCGTTTTCCTATTACGTGTGTGCAAACTCATCATTTTCAGTCAAAGCTGTAATCCCAGCATGATTTCCCATGGACTCTCTGGCTCATCTCTTTGTGCTCCCAAGTGATCAAGTGCTCAAACACCAAGTAATGAGAACAGCCAAATACAGTTAGGAAACGAAATTTGCTGTGAAGAAATGTGCAAGCCTTGTGTCCCAGAGGCACTTGCCAGAGGCTTCACCTGGGGCTCAATCATACTGTAATTGGTGTTTGGGTTCCTAAAAAATGTTGACTTGGAATATATAAGTAGAATATCCATTTTTTTTTCTTAGTCATGGCAAATCAGCCATAGGTTAATGAACAACACCTGTGAGGAAGAGGACTGCAAACACAAGCTCCAGGCAGCTCTCTATGCTCGTGACAGGTGCTTTGGGTGTGAAGGACCACAGGGTTAGAAAGACTCACAGAGACGCCCACCTTCCAGCCGTCCATCTCAACAAATCTGCCCTTTCTGTGTCCGATCAGGAATAAGATTCCTAAGATGGAGTAAGAATGTGACTTTACAAATAGTGAATACTGACTCCTTAGATAATCAAAATTGATGACAGTGTGGCAAGAAACTGTTCTGAAACATCAACAGATATCTTTCTGAACCTTACCAAGGGCTCTTTGCCTTCTGAGGTTCAAACTCATATACACAGAAAGAATCTGTATACCTACACATAAGTTGGAGTTTGTACAATTTGAAAAATTTGCCACACCCTCTTCTTTATCCTCACAAGACTTGAAACCAATTACCCTCCTGAAAAACGAGGACCCAACGAAGTGAAATAAACAATAGAGATGCATGCTGCTGAGACACAAGATCATCATCCTAATTCTTTCTAAAAAGGGCACTTTAGAAAGATTAAATATAACAATTATGAAAGGGAAGACTTAGGGACATCTAAACTAAAAACTTTACAAGATACAGCAATCCATAAGAATGCCACAATTCAATCAAATATGATATAACTAATATTATAAAAAAATAGCAATAGTTAGTTAGAAATCATTCTGGGATTTGTTGGGCTAACTAGCTTGACCAATTGCACTGGGTGGGTTTTATCCACTTGACACAAACCTGGACATATCTGGAAAGAGGGCATCTTAACTGGCCAATGGCTCCATGAGATTGGACAGTAGGTAAGTGTGTGGGGTCATTTCCTTGAATAATGATGTATATGGTCGGGCCTAGCTCACTTCGAGTACTACCACCCATGGGCTAGTACACTTGAATGGGATAATAGAGCAAGCTGAATAAGCCATGGGGTATGAGCCAGTGAGCAGAGCTCCATTATGGCCTCTGCATCAGTTCTTGCTTCCAACTTTTCACCTTGAGTTCCTGCCCTGATGTCCCTGGCTGATGAACTGCAGGATGAAGATAAACTCTTTCTTCCACAGGTTACTTTTGGTTATGGTGTTTGTCATAGCAGTGGGAATCTAACTAAGACATCAATGCTTGATAGATTAGATTAAGTGAATGCAGAGAGCATCAGAAGACATGAAAGTCTTTATTGTTTTTTTTTTTTTCTGGTTGTGTCTGAATTATACTTCCTGAGACAAGCATTAATTATGCTACCTCAGAGTAACTACTAAGTACTATTTTTTCTATACATGTTCTTTAAGTCCTCAAAAAACAAAAAAGTAAGAAAAATCTTGTCGCTTGGAGTTTTGGGATGTAAGTAGCAGGAAACAGAAATTAGTTGTTTTAAAAAGAGTAATTTGTTCCAAGAATCCGGGAAAGTCTCAAAGATCAAAGCAGAGGCTGGAAACCAGGCAGGAGAGTGGGCAGGAGCCGGACAGGGAGCACAACCGTGTGATGCACAATGGCTTGTCAGGCTTAGCCCAAAGGACTGCAGGGCTGAGGCACACAGACATAGCCCTTCCCCTCATCTGACACACGATTTATATTTAAAGGGAGACATTGTTTCACGTGTCTGCCACATGAACAGGGAAAGGACAGAATTCCTTGACTGACAGTGCCACCAAGCTTTATCCAATGGTTCAGAAAGAATGCCCCCCCAAAGGAAGCCTGTAATCTATTACCCAAAATGTCAAGAATTAGTGGTACAGGGCTAACCAATAGCACACATTCCCTGAAATCTATGCAGCATTTTGACATATGGATAAACATCAGAGAATCTCTCATAACTATGCAGACCCTCCGTAGGACTTTGTTCCCTTTTCCTGCATTTTCTGCTCATTTGCTTCCATTTGCACAACGGATGTCAGAGTAGCTCTCAAGCTTTGATTTGCCTTTTAGAAGAAGGAAAACTTAACAGATTCTGAGATGCTAAGGTTGGGTTTGAGCCAAAGATACTAAGTGCTGAAGATTAATATTTGGCAAGTGACCATGAATTCTCCTGTATGCAGCTACACAACAACTTAAAAGACAGTGTCTTGGGAAACAACCCCAACACACACACACACACACACACACACACACACATACACACACACACACACTCACACGTACTTCACAAAACTTCTGTAAACAACTTTTAGCAGAATGGTCTCCTGTCTTAAGAGAAACTAAGGATAAGGCTTATATTTAAACTAAAAATATTTATTAAGGTAAATGACCACATGCATTCATGACCTAAGACTCAAAGGTAGCAAAGTATAAAATGTCTAGCTTGTAAGAATGGCAGTTAGACTTAGTAATGCTCAGTATTCTAGGGGACAATCTGGACCAATGTAAGGCTTTTCAATTGGCCAAACCATCTAGCAACTGCATTTTATGTAAATGTGTTAATCACTCACTCATTTATACCATTTATTAGAAACTAATTATTATAGGACATTCAAAATTCACTTAGGGACCTATTCATTTAAAAATCAATTACGCAGATTGCCTAATGTACTAATTAGTCTAAATGATTTTAGGCTTTTGGAAAGTATTTGTAATTTACAAAATATATCCCGGTAAGTTAATAGAAATGATGTGTAAATAATTCAGTAACTTGTATCTTTATTGACATAAGTTCTTGTAACAGCACTGGATATACATGTTAGATATCAGGGCATAGGGGATGTGGCAACTTATCTTTCTGCTTACCTCATAATAAAGTAGTTGGGGGCAATTGGCAGATATAGCTTCCAGGTTCCTCATTTCATCTAATCTGAAGACACAGAATCATGGCAATAGATATCAGACCCTGATTGGACAGACTATCCAAACAGAGCTATATCGACTCACTGAGATGTACATAGACTATGTGCACATGCACACACACATAGCAAGCATAGATGCTTGTTAACACAGGCAAAAGAGTGATCCCCAAATCATCTGAGTGAAGGCACCTACGTCCATTCTGTGATGCAGCACCTTGTCCTGAAAGGATAAAAAAAATACAGCTCTAACTCCAGCCTCCTAAGAAGCCCTAAACAACTCAAATTCCAGACCCTGCTCTTTGTTAGAAACTAGATTAATTGCCTTCGTCAGGGAACAGGTGAGCGTGGTCCAGATTATGATACTTAGGCAGCAGTATAAGAGCCCTCAGAGCCAAGAGGCTGACCTTTAATTCTCCTAGTTCTAAGATTAGAACTATTAACCAGAGGAAAAGTAGGGAATGAAAGGATTAAAAAAAAATACAGCTCTAACTCCAGCCTCCTAAGAAGCCCTAAACAACTCAAATTCCAGACCCTGCTCTTTGTTAGAAACTAGATAAAAAGGCCTTGAGTATGTGATCCCGGGCTCAGAAGAAAAATTGAGCTAACTAGTTGCTATCTGGCTTCTATAGAAAGCTGATTGGTCCTAGGAGTGCAGGCTTGGATAATTTAAACTGATTGTCTTAGAAGCTATGGAGTGGTACAAATCGATTGGCTTGCAATGTGCTTTGTTATGAACCTATAAAAGCTGTTCCAATTCTGCACTCAGGGTCCACAGCCCTCTACCCCTGCGTGGTAAGACTGTGAACCCCAGAGACTCTGGAATTAAAATCCTCCTGCTATTGCATCAAGACTGTTTCTCGTGAGTGATTGGGGTGACACCTTCCAAGGCATGGGGCGCTGGGGTGCCCCCGTTTTTCTTTTGTGTCTTACAGTCCCACTGTCATATTTATATTTATTTCACCACTGTGCTTCCCTGTAGCTGATATATCATATCAGATATACCCTGATATATCATAGCTCATTCATAACACCGTTCAGCTGTGTCTCTTTAAGTATGCAAATATCATTGGGAAAAGAACCCATAACCATATAAAGCCATTTTACAGTAGTTTCTACTATGCTTCATACTTGCTCCTTAAAGACATATCAAAAACTTAATGATTTTTTTTAAGTTTGGGCATTGACACTTATTCTTTCTAGTGGCAATGTATGTAAGTGAGAAGGTTAAAGATCAGGGAAGGTATGTAGGAAAATGAGAATCCATAGTCACCTACTGAGAAGAATCAAGTGCTGGACCTTGGGGAGTGTGAGTCCTTCAGCCTGAATACCCCAGAGCCCTATAGCATTGCAATGTTGGTTTTTGTCCCCACTATTTTTCTTTCTGGATGGAATGCACAGTGAAATATAAACTATAGCCAATTTGTAAGAGAAAATTGTGCTGGATTCATTCAGCGTAGGATAAAAAACACATGTATGTCGAAAACAAATTTCATGCTCAGATCCATGACATTCTTCACAGTTCCCAGATATCCCTGTGACATTCCTGGACTCTGGAATATTTTAACTACCTTCGAGAAAAGCTACTGTTAGACACATGGGCCGCAGCACTGATTATATCAGAACTTTGATGTATTTCTAAATGTTTAATGCTCCATAGAACTTGAGAACTTTTAGGGAGATTGCTGGTCATCAGGAAATACAACTACCCAGCAAGTCATTCCTAAACAAAGATCTTCTAAAGCAAGAATTATGAATGTTTCAAAATGTAGCATCTGGTCAACCTTATAAGTTAGCAGCAAAATTTGATTTTGAAACACTGAAATTATATGAGGACAAAACTAATCTCAGCAGTAAATGTTTGCCTTACATTTGCTCAGGCTTCCAATCATGGGCATTCATCCCCAGCAGTTAGCAAGCCTTTGCTGAAATTCAATCAACATTGTTTTGCTACTTAAGTGGTACTTGCTTTCAGTTTCAATTTGTTTGTTTGTTTTTTTCCCCTAAGTTTGTAAGACTGATTGTTTCTTTTTTGAGAAAGTAAGTGACCAAAAGGACTGCCAGCAGGTTGGATTTCATGTCTCTTGTTGGTGAGATCGATGGCATGGCATACCCATGCTCTCTATAGGGCAGATTTGACTCATGGTCCACAAGGTTTCTTCTAAAACGTGGCATCTTCTGAGAAGATGTGCTTATGTTAATGAGATCCATTTAGATGGATGACACAGAAAACTTCCATAGACCAGCATTATGGCCATGAAAATGAGCCACCCTAAATGACTTACTTTACAAAATGGTGACCTTCAGGAGGAAACCATGCGCTCTATAGATATAACACTGAGTATATAGGGCCCTTCTATTAAGCAAAACATCACTTTTAATCTTTTCTGTGACTAAGGTTTTAGGTTATTAGGTATTACATTTGCCAGACATGCAGGAAGCCCTGGGTTCATTCCTAGCATGCATAAACCACAAATGGTTGCCTGTTACCTCAGCACGAAAGAAGAGGAAGGAGGAGGGTCAGAAGATCATCATCCTTTGTTACATAATGAATTCAAGGCTAGCCTGGACTACATGAGACCCTGAATAATGATGATGATGATGATGATGATGATGATGATGATGATGATAATAATAATAATAATAATTTAATAATATTTTTGAAAGAGCAAAAAGATGACACTCTCTAGATGGTCAAATAAATATGGATTTGGGGTATTAACTCTTTTCTCTATCATTAATGTTTCCATGTTATAAATATTTGACTGAGAATCTTTTTCCTAATGATGTGACTCTTAGAACAGAATTGCAGTATCCTACTCTGAAACACTAAAGGCTCAGTGAAGGAGGCCCCTGGGAAAAAGACAAAAGTAAGAAGCAAGAAAAGCCAAGGTGGGAGTCCAAGTTCTTAGACTGCAGAAAACCTAGCTGGATATAAGACATTATAGCTACCTTTACTTGTAAGAAGTATGCCCTTGCCTGGGTGCTGGGGTCCTGCCTGGACTTGGTAAGAGAGTACATTTGATTTCTGACAAATACTGTCTATGGAAACCCAGGCAAATGCTGTGAGAGCAGAATGCAGACTGAGACACAGGTGCAGAGACATCTCATTGTGATCACAGAGAGCAGCCTTTCCCATAGAGAAGCTGAAGGAATGATGATTGCAATTTGCAATATTTGCCTGAGAAGCTTATGAAGTTACATTGATTATATGGAGAAGGTTTGGCACATTGTTTTCAGTGTGTGTGTGTGTGTGTGTGTGTGTACAGGAAAGACAGAGTGGTGACACTGCTAGAGAGTTTAGGAATATTTAAAAATTATTATGATTCACACTTAAAACTTTGGTCCTCTACAAACAGGCTGTGCCTCTTTAGCTCTGGGACTCCTCACAGTGGGAGGGAGGTATCTATGACCCTTGCTGGCTCTTGAGACTCTTCCTCTTACTGGACTGCCTCATCCAGCCTTGATATAAAGGTTTACGCTATCTTTATTTTATTTCTTGGTTATTTTATTTTATTTATTGGTCATTTTATTTGTTGACATTTCAAATGCTGTCCCCCTTCCCAATTTCTCTTCTGCAACACCCCTATCTCACCCCCTTGCTCTACCTCTATGAAGGTGCTCCCCAATCCACCCACTCACTCCTTCCTCACCACCTTGCATTCCACTGCACTGGGGCATTGAGCCTTTACAGGACTAAGGGCCTCCCCTCCCACTGATGCTAGATAAGGTCACTGTCTGCTACATATGCAGCTGGAGCCATGGGTCCTCCATGTGTACTCTCTGGTTGGTGTTTTAGTCCCTGGGAGCTCTGGGGAGTCATCTTGCATCTTGTTGTGCTGTGATTAGTTGATACCCATGGGGAGCCTGCTCTTTTCTGAAGGGAACCAGAGGAGCAGTAGATCTGAGGGAGAGGGGAGGTGGAGGGGGGAGTGGACGGCAGGAAATGGGGGGAGGGGAACTGTAGTTGGGATGAATTGTACAAGAGAAAAATAAACAAGCAAACACAAAAACAAATGGAACAAAACAGAAACCAAAACCGAACAAAACAAGAAAATCCCTTCTAGCTCTGCAAAACATGTAGTTCATCTTGAACATCAGTCCTGAGTTTTAAAAAGATGTCTGGAATATTCTTTCACACTTTATTTCAGAATTGTATTTTCTCTCTACACCACAAGAACTCTGCTCTTGTCTTAAGAGTATCAGATTTAACAAACATGAATACAGGATGCCTAATTAAATGATTTCAGATTTGAAAAAAAATAAGTCCTTTATTATATGCATTATTCTACATATGTATCTGGCATATAACTTAAACTAAAAAGATTTAACTACACTAAGATGAAATTCAGAGTTAAACATGTGCCTATTTTTATCTGATCATGCTCTCTGGCCTCTGGTCAATGCTTCAGTGGGTGGTCTGTTTGACAGACATTTTCTGAATGATTTATGCTGGTTAGAAGCTTGTGCTTTTCAGACCCACAAGCTCTCAGGACTGCTGTGATCTCACACTTCCCCTAGATATAAGGGATTTTGCTTTGGTGACAAATTACAAGACTCAGGACAACAGAAAATTCTGGGGACACACATGAGTAACTTGTCCTGCACATGGTGATAAGGTCCTCATTGTTTAGAGCTTAGATATCTGTTAAAGAAACAAAAAGGAGAGAGTGATTGTCAGCCCTTCCAACTAAAGTCCTATAGAGGAGAGCTGAAAGTCCTAGACAATAAAAAAATCTTATTCTGTGATTTCATCTTAGTGTAGTTTAATCTTTTTAGTTTAAGTATATGCCAGATACATACATAGAATATTGCACATAATAAAGGACTTATTTTTTTTTCAAATCTGAAATCTTTTAATCATGTGAATCTTACATGAGTAGGGACAAGCTGTTGAACTCTGCATGTATGGGATACATAGGTATGCACATTCTCATGCATTTATGCTTGCTTATGTGTGCTTTCTGTGCAGGCTTGAGATCAATTTTGTGTGTCTTCTATCAGTGTCCATTTTAGTTTTGGAGACAAGGTCTCTCACTGAATTTACCATTTAACTTAGATTGGCTGGATAGAAAGATTCCTGGGTCCACCTGTCTCTTCCCTCCAACAGATAGGACTACGGATGCTTGCATAATGTCTGACTGTTACATGGGTGCCGCGGATCCTAACTCTAGACCTAATGCTTACACCACAAGCACATAGCCACTGACTTAGTCTCTCCAGTCCCAAGCTTTTGAACTTCTCTGAGGTTTTGCATGTTTGTTTGTATTTTACTTTTAAATCAGAGATAATGATAAATACTAATAGCTACTATGGGATGGTGGGTAAATGAAGGGCCATACAGAGTCCTTAGCTAGGCACAGTATTTGCTGTTTCTACTGCCACTTTCCTGTTGCTACCTCTAGCCTGTTAACTACCCTGGCAATATGTGTAAGGCATTGGGGCAGACATTATAAAGCAGTCGTTAAGGAGCTCACAGGCTGTTTGGATACAGACCAGCTCTTAAGGAAATAAAGAACAATACAAGCCAGTATGTTCTAAGAGCCAAATGAGGGCCACAGATGGAGAAGCTGCAGGAGTACAGAGGAAGAAGGTACATTGGCCACATCCCCAAAGGCACATGAGGGTAGAATGGGATGTCCTACCATCTCCCCTGAGAACTTTCCTCTTAATAGGCACTACCAAATGCAGATTGTGATTGCTGTTTTCACGAACCCAGCTGCCTCCACGTCTTCCAACTTCACCAGCAGTCCCTTCCATCTCCTCATTAGCAAACACAAGTGCACTTCCTGGAATTGCCTGTCACCTTCTCCAGGTTATATCGCTGTCTGGACCTTTCCAAACACAACAGAGACTCCACTGATGGTGCACATGTTCCTTTTTCAGTGTGTATATGTATTTACCTGTGTGGCTCTCTCCTTTTTGTTCTCCTGGACATTAGTCCTTAGATTTCCTTTTCTGTTCTTTTAAAAACTAACATTTAGACTTACTCGTTAGATCATTTTTTTAGAAGCTTTTTAGTTTATTTGTCCTCTCAGAAATCTGCACACCCAGTCTCAAAAGAATACCCATGGTAAGCAGTCACTGATAAGTGGATATTAGCCTAGAAGCTTGGAACACCAAAGACATAAATCACATACCAAGTGATGTCTCACAAGAAGAAAGGAGTGGACACTGGTGCTAGAATGGACCAAAACATCATTGTGGGGGAGTACAAGAACAGTGAGGTGGGAGGGGGTGGATGAGGGAGCAGGGGGGAGGGAAAAGGGCACGTGGGACCTTTGGGGGTGGGGAACCAGAAAAAGGGAAATGAATTGTAAATATAGAATATATACAATAAAAAAAAAGAAAAAAAAAGAAATCTGCACATCACAGCAGAACATCAGGCTACCGCAGATCTACTCCTTCGGCATTTTTGCCAGCTCCAGCGCTGGCCTTTGCAGTCTCTCTCACCTTCTTCATTCTGTTCTTTCATTCCTTTCGCTGTTTTCGGGAGGTCTTTTTCTTCTCATAAAGGCCATGTCTTGCAAGTCTGTGTTTAGGCTCATCCTTCTTTGCTTAATCTAAAGAATCATAGATCATGCCAAACCAGTTGTCTTGCCACCACCAAAGTGAGTTCTGAATCCAAACACAAAGATGACGTCTGGTGTGGTTTTGTACATTTTGCCCAGCTTTTCCCGAATTTCTGTCTTTGGTACTGTTGCCTTCCCAGGATGAAGGACATCAATGACCATCTGTTTCCTCTGCAGCAGACGGTTTGTCATGAACTTCCTGGTCCAGATGGTTACCATGTCATTCCTGATGGCGACGATGCTGGAGCTGCAGAGGAAGAGGAGAGGTCTTTAGATCATTTGTATGAGTAACTTTCATTTATCCTCCATTAATATTTTGTCCTCTTTAAAGCAGCTCTATGCCATAAAAAGACAAAACAAAACAAAAACAAAAACAAAAACAAAATAAAAAAACAACAACAACAAAAATACCAGCCTGGTTCCTGTTATCTCTAATTATCAAAATTATATAGCACTGGGAGGTATAGCCTGTCAATGCTGCATATTGATGAGAATATGGTGGGATTGTCACTTCATACCACCAATGAGTAATAACCTTGAATCTCATGTCATGCGTGCATAGCAACAAACCAGGAAAAGGTTAAAGCAATGTAATGTTTTCAACTAATTGAATTGTTTGTCAAGACTCTTGGCCTGACATGTGACATAGGTCACATGGATTAGATTCACCGGATTAGACTATTTTAAGTAAGTCACTTTAGTAAACTTGAGGATAAGAAAGATCTCTGTTTTTCTGTTTGCTTAGTTTTGTTCCAGTCACATCCATTGACCTGATTTTGTACTTTATGGAACAAAAATATACAAAGGACCACACAGAAGAACAGCAGAGATGGATTGGGATTTGTGGTGTGTATTTATAAATTTTTAGCATAAGTGTGCAGGAACATTGTAAAGTAATATTGATAACCTTAATAGTGTGGAAAGCAGGTCTTAAGTTAACAAAATACACTTCTCTTCTGGGTTTGAAAATGACCAGAATGTAAATCATGAATTTTGATCAAATTTCATGTAGTATGAGAAAATCTTAATGATGTTAGAGCAATAAACTAGTCCATTAAAGCAGAAAATTTATTTTGTGAAACAAGCTAATTAATAGAAGTGAGGGGCATAAGTAACTTAGGTTTTAGAAAAAATATTAATAGAACTTGTGGGCTAGAGAGATGACTCGGTGGTTAAGAAGACTCATGTTTGATTCCCAGAATGTCTGTAGAGCAGTTAATAACTGACTATAACTGATGTCCTACAGAACCAGATGACTCTGACTCCTCCAGCTCCTGTGTTCACATGCAAACACCCACCCACAGACATTTACATAAAGGTCCAATTAAAGACAAATCTTAAAAATATCCAACAAACAAAAAAAGCTCTGCTAGGGAAGCCAATAGGCCTTGAGCATTAATGAACAATAAAATAATTACCAACTATTGTTTGTGCCTGCTTTAGACTTAAGGCTAAAAGGTATAGTTTATAAACTTCATCTCTACAATGCTTTTGTTTCAGAATGGTCTTTGCCAATAGAAATAAAATATTTCACAACTCAAATAAAGTTTCCTCATCCTTACTTGGTGTTAAATCTGGCTGGGTCCATAGCAGTAGGATGTCATATTGGCTTAAGCTCTATCAAGGTCATGAGTTCTTTTATATGACAAAATAGAAAGCTAGCATCTTTTTGGTTAACATTACTGTTAAGAGAATTCATTGGGTTTGTCCAATACACTCTATACATATGGATAAAAAAATCCCAGTATAAAGTTTTAAAACTAACAAGAATTGGTATTAGTATGATATTCTGTTTAGAAATAATTGATATTAGTAAGTATCCCACTAGAAACAAAGACGAATTGTTTCCTCATTGTACACATCTGTGCATATATATATATATATATATATATATACATCTATGTAAATATATAAAAAATCAAATTGATATGACCAACAACTAGTATTTGTTAACAGATCATAAGATAAGATGGCACTGAACATCAATATAAGCTATATCACCATTATCTCTTGAGTTTTTATGTGCATGAAGTAAACAGCAAAATGAACTTCTTAGCATTGTTTCTGGATTAGGATTAGGATTGTTTCTCTAATTGAGAGGTGGGGGTGCTTACATCTGTTGGAATGGCTTAGCTGTCATTTAATACCAGAATTATTTTTTATTTTATAAAAATATTTAATATTTTTATTATTTTATTTTATTTTATGTTTATATCAGACAGGCTGATGTTCGTCACAAGTATTAAATATTTTTAGGTTTATGTCTCCCTTTATTCCCAATGTTATCCCCCAAATTGTAAATTATTGGTTGATATTTCTTCATATCTTTTTCCATACAGTGTCATTTGTGTTTGTTATTTAACTATCTTGGGCAGGGACTGTGCTGTTTGTTATGCTTTCTGTAATCAAAGACTGATTTCCAGAGCGGTTGTACCATCTTGCAATCCCACCAACAGGCGAGGAGTGTTCTTCTTTCTCCACATCCTCGCCAGCATCTGCTGTCTCTTGAGTTTTTAATCTTAGCCCTCCTGACTGGTGTGAGGTGGAATCTCAGGGTTGTTTTGATTTGCATTTCCCTGATGACTAGTGATGTTGAACATCTCTTAAAGTTCAGCACTATTTTTAATCTTCATATTTTGGGTGATTTCATTATATTTACTTATATTGTGTGATAGTGATGGGGAATTAGACATATAGATGAGTGGATTATAACAGAGATGAGAAATGGGCAAATATAAATATGCACAATAGTTAAGTGTGCAAAAGCTATTCACTGGAGAACAGGTAGTATTTCTGTCTAATAGTGCTGGAACAATCAAATGTCATAAGCACGAACAGATACATGCATATATGCATTTTTACACACATCACACTTATACCTATGCATACATAAACACACACACACACACACACACACACACACACACACACACACAATCCTAGGACCAAAGCACATACCTGGTAAGAGAAATAATGCAAGATAAAGCTAAATATGAAACTAAAAAGATCTTAGAAAACAATAAAGGCAAAATCTTGGGATCTAGGACTAGGCAAATAATTACTAAGACTTACTAAACTTGATACCAAATGCATCTAAAATATGGAAGTTACTAAATAAACTATTATATTTTAATAACTGTGATAGGTAACTTTAACTGTCCACTTGATACAACCCAGAATTACCTGGAGTGTGTGTGTGTGGGGGGGTATCAATCAGGGATCATTTACACTGAGTTGCCCTGTAGCACACGCCTCGGGATGATAGCCATAATTATATTCCTTGATTTAGGATGGCCCAGCCTACTGTGTCAGTGCCATTTCCAAGCCAGAGGGTCCTGAGCTGTGCACGAGTGGAAACATGAAGCTGAGCAAAAACGGGGAAGTGCTACCTGTGAACATACTTCTGTGCTCGTGTCTCTGGGTGCAGTGGGATCTGCTCCCTTATGTTCCTGCCTGGCCTGTTCCTCAGCGATGAACTGTAACCAAGAACTCTTAGCTAAATAAACCCTTTCTCTTCTAAGCTTTCCCAAGACATTTTATCAGAGCAATAGAAATGAACATTGGGCTGATGACTTTTTCTCTTTTACTTATACGGTGAGAATGGATGGACAGGGTGGTTAATGTTTATGTGCGTATGCATTTATGTATTAAGACTATGTTCTAGAAAGGGCAAAGAACTCTCAAAACTCAACTGTAAACAACGCCATAATTACAAAATTGCTAAAGATCTTTTTAAAGGGGCTGGATTGTGGTAGCACATACCCTTTAATCCCAGCACTTGGGAGGCAGAGGCAGCTGAATTTCTGTGAGTTCAAGGCAGCCTGGTCTATAGTTCTGGTTCTAGGACATCCAGGCTACACAGAGAAACCCTGTCTCAAAAAATCCAGAAAACCAAAGCAACATGAGAACACATGAATTGCAGATGAGTTCATGAAAAGCTGGTCAGCATCATTAGTCATTCAGGACATGTGGATTCCAATCACACTGAAATATCACTCTAAACCTATATGGAAGGCTTAGTCAAAGGGTCAAAGAGGAGAACAGACATCTGCTACTCATATGTCTCTGGTGGGAATTCACTGCAAACCAATTCTGTTGTGTTATGAGGTAGAAAGTGGGAGCTGTTGAGACGGTCCAGTCACCCAGTGCTTCCCTGAAACAATGACAATGGAGATTCATCTATGTCACATGGCAAAAGCCGAGTGTGGTGGTATATCTCTAGAAACCCAGCAACCAAGAGGTTAAGAAAGAGGACGGTGATGGCCAGCCTGGGCTACACAGCACAACCCTGTCTCAAAACCAAATCCTGTCCAGAAACTGTGCACATAGCATTTATCCTATAGAAATGAAAACCGTCATATAAAATTTAATTCATGATATTTTATAGTTTTTCAGTTTTATAGTTTTTTTTTTTTTTTAGTAAATTGAAAATGACTTAGTCCCTTGATAAGTGAATTAGTGAATAATAACTCATTCCCAGTCATGGAATACTACTCTGCAATAAAAAATAATTGAATAATATTATTATGTACACAACCTAGTTGCCTCTTCAAAGAATTATGTCAAGTTCAAAAGAAAACACATAAGTTATACACTGTACAATTCTATTTACATAGTATTTCTCAGTGTGCATGTATGTGCGTGAGTGCGTGTGTATGTGTGTGTGTGTGTGTGTGTGTGTGTGTGCGCGCGCGTGCTCATGTATATGTGCAGGAGTCACAAAGGGGGCTTGGTGTCCTACCCCATCACTCTGTCTCATTCTGTTTCAGTTATTCCTTTCAGTGTTAGGCTTTGAGACATGACCTATCACTAAATCTGGAGCTAAACTGAGCAACACCAAACCCCGAGGATCCTCTCCCCTCTCTACCATGCACAGTGGGTTACAGGCATAAGTGACCACGCTTGGTGTTTTATGTGGCTTCTGTGGACTTGAACTGATGTCTGCATGCTTTGCCAGCAAGCACTCCTACCTACTGAGCCGCCTCTCCAGACCCTATATAATATTCAAAAGTTAAAAAGGTTAGCAGTGATATAAGCTGACATAGGAGGATGAAATGGTTGTCACTATAGAAAGGTGACACAAGGCACCCTGTGCTGATGGACAGATTCTATATGCTCATTGCATCCGCTGTGTCAAGATTCCTGGCTGTGATATCATGGCTGTACAAGGTGTTTTCCAATACAAGAAATGGGGCAAGGAGGTTTTTATGTGTTATATTTTCTAACTTCTTTTAAAACTTCAATGTTTCAAAATTAAAATTGTCCACACAATCTCAGGGTCTCCTGGACTGGTGTGCCTGCCCATCACGATGATTAAATGTCTCTCGAGTATTCTTTATGTGGCTGAGGTGATCACCTAAGTCCCAGGTGTCTTGGGTCTGTCCTTGCCTTGGCATAGAAGGCCAAAGGATTAGTGGAATGCTCCTCCAATGTCTCTTCCTGCTTATGGTGACAGAGGTGACAGAACTCTATAAGATCATTATGCAAATGAGACAGAAATGCAGTGGATGTGGATGGAAATCGCAGAACATCAAGAAAAGTCTGAGACTGAAAACATAGGATCATAAATTTCTTCTCAGCTTTGCAGGGAAGCTCAAATGGATGGACATTATGCAAATTACATTATGCAAATATAGATGTTTAGAGGAGAATAAGGAAGCGAGGTGTGGGCTTTGTTGTCTTGTGCTACTCTTTCCCCAGGCTGTGACCAGGAGGAACCTTGAGTGCTGATGTCTCAGGGTCTGACTCAGCAGTGGCAACTGGACCAGTGACCCACTGAGTTCTGTCTCACCCTTTGCTGGTCAGCCCTGTGACTCTGGGCTCATTCGCAGCCTCAAGGAGCTGAGCTCAGCGGCAATCAGGGCCACCTTCACCCATCAGATAATAAAACTTACTCATGCTGCTTGAAATAAAATAAGCAAAGAGCAGATGGCAAAAGGACAGGCCATGGTGTGTTTAATCTATCCGTGTTTATGAGGAAGCAATTGTCTTCGTAGCCCCTGAAAACAGAGTCAGGCAAACAGTGCAGCTGCTATTTCCAGGGCACATATGACACTGTTTACTTAGCTAATGTAGGGTGTGTTCTCAATGGACCCTCGTCTTGCTGAATTCTCTTTCTTGTAGCAGGTAATATAAGCTGGCTTGCTTCTCCTGCAAAGCACCTGACAAAGCCAGGTTGGATAGCCTGCTCAGCAAACAACTCTGAGCCAAATGATAAAGCCAGCACTGGACACAGAGAACCCCCAAGACCTCGGGCGGTCATCCATGCTGAAAGAGCTGTCAGAGCCAATGGGCAAGTTCGACAATTCAGCACTGGGGCTTACATGGCCACCACTATGAAAACATAAGGTGGTGGGAGCATCATGGGGATTTTATTCCTGGGGTTGCCAGGCTGCAGTAAGACCAAAAAAAATGGGGGTGGGTGGGGGGCTTTGTCACTGAAAGCTGGAAGGTTGGCCGGGACCTTGTGCCTGGAATTTATTCTTATTCCAGTTCAGATGGTGGCTGAGTAGGTTTTAATGACGTGTCAATTACGGCCCGTTGCTGACTGCCAGAATGGAAAAATAGAGGAGAATCTAAGCCTGAGAATGCAGTAGAGCTGGGCGGTCAGAATAAGAATTTTGAGGAGTGAGACACTTGAAAGCAACGAAAGACAGCTCACCCCAGCACTCCATGTCATTGTTTTTAATTGCGGGAAGAGGAAACGCCATCTATACATCTATAGCAAGCTGGGGGAATGATCTAGAAGAGCACTAGCAGAAAAGTCTAACGTCTTTTCCAGGGTCGTGTAACCTGAAAGGCATGAGTTCCAAAGAGGGCAAGATGGCAGGGGGGTGGGTGGGGTCGGTGGGGTGGGTGGGGTGGGGGGTGGGGGGTGGGTGGGGTGGGAGGGGTGGGGTGGGGGTGGGTGGGGTGGGGTGGGGGTGGGTGGGGTGGGGGGGAGGGGGGTGTTGGAGGAGGAGACCAAGAAATGAAAGCCACTCCTTTTGTGTCCTTAGCTGGGCGCCTACAATAAATGGAGATGGTAGTGAAGGAGTGCGCTTCCCTTCCTCTTCTGACATCTTTCTTGATCACACCTAGTCCAGACTTAGTCCACTAAACCTCTGTGTTTCTCTCCTTCTCTGAGTGTTTATCCACAGGAGGCTAATGAAACCTCTGAAGAATGTCACACAAGTCTCTGCTGCTCTGATCCATGCAAGCCTCCCTTGATGACCTACATTGATTTTATGTCCTTGACACAGAATTCCCTATCAAGCAGGAGAGCAGATCTCTGGCAAAGGGCCTGAGAGACAAGGACCCTCCGTCCATCCCACAGTCCCTCAGCACCCGTGGCATTGTGGAGACTTTGCTTGGGAGTAAGTAATCTCAGGAGGACACTGAATTCTGCTGCCTCCTAAGGGAGGCTGTCTTCCCTGGACCCCTGGCGTTCTTATTTTGTAATTTGAATTGTTTTTAAAATATAAAGTGTCAGGCTTTTAAAACTGGGTTTATTGCAAACCATATTACATCATGGTCATTAAATATGAAACCAGCCCCACTCGCATGAAAGTAACACTTGGAACATCTCGCCCCTGTGTGTCTCACTGAGCTCAGCAGGGCGTGGGTGAACTGGAGGCATCTGGGTAGCATAGGAAGGATGGAGTTGGTGTTCAGAGGAATGCTGGCGAGCTGCGCCAGCTCGATACTCTGAGGAGAGTCCAAGGACACTGGACATATTGAATCCAGAGGGACTTGGCTGCCTTTTAAAGGCTTCCTGGACCCATCTCCTCCCCCCACCCCCCCTCAGAGCTTCATCCTGTAAGGCACTGTTCTTATTCACGCTTGCCTGACTGGAGTCTATCACTTCACTGAAAATAAGAATCCTACCCGTACTTTTCCATTTATAAGAATCCTTGAGTCTCAATGGCTCTTTGAGACAATGTAGATGGCATCTGTGATTGCAACAGGAAAAATGACATGGGATTTCTGACATGTTGTTCCATCTCAGATGAAGAAGGAGATCATCATCAAAGCCCAGTGCTCCAACCCTGTTACGAGAGCTGAATGCATCAGGGATGGTTCCCGTCCCATGTGTTGTGTGTTTAGTACCGTGAATAAATGGATTGTGTACTTCATGGCAGTCCATCACACAACCTTCACTTTTAAAGGGACCTATACCCACATGTCTCCTATGCTAAGTCCTAGGGTTGCACACATTTCTGATACCCAGCATGGTTTCAGGCCCTGCTCTCTTCTTCTATCTATGTGTGTCATAGCCGTGCCCCTACATCAGGAAGTAAAAACTAAATGTAACCAGAATGCAGGCTTTATAGCCTTTGGGCTGTTGTAAGCATCTGCTTTAGTCTCTGGGCCCATGCTTTATTCTTTCTCCATATTCGTCAAGAATGTGCAGTTTAGAGGTTATGAGGGGTGTTCAAGATGGAGTAGCTATTGTGGAGTGGAACCAAGAATGGAGTCTCGAGCTTGATTCCAAAGACCATTTCATGAAAGCAGCTGGACTGGTGATTCTCTGCTTGGGAAACACGCTATTTCATTCACAGAGAGATCAAAAGCAGATTGGACTCTGGACTCTGGGGACAGAGAAAGCCCAGGTGGATGGCAGGTGACTCTGGATGGTGAGCCAAGGCTCAGCACTACCCTGTGCACACACTTGAAGACCTGTGGAAATAGAGTGTACCACTACATAGGTGGTTGAAAATTCATTTAAATCCACTCTGGGATTTCCCCCTTCACATACATAGAAACCTATAATCCTGAATATCCTCAGAAGGCAAGTAAAATGTTTCCAAAGGAAAGAGAAGGAAAGCAGACAAGACTGTTTTCATGTGTGTTATTTCAAAATAGGTATTTATTATAGAATGATAAGTATTGAAAATAAAAGAACTTTAAATACATTGAAAATATAGACGAATAAAAGCCACCCTAAACACTCATTCTACAATCACATTCCCAAACCTGGCACCATAAACATTTTGCTATTTGTGCTTCTCTGTTAAGTACATACAGAGACTCAAAAAAAATTATTATTATTTTTCGCAGTATAAAAATGGTTTTCATAACCAGTTATTTTCTTCTTAACAATACATTGTGCGTATCTGTACATGTTAGAAAACAATTGCGTTTCTCTAGTAGCGCAGAGAATTCATCTCTACACAGGGAAATGACAGAAGTTCTGCTTATCTGTTTTTTCCCCTCTTTCCCATCCCCCAGCCCCCAAATCCAGACCCAGCCATGAGAGGAGCAGTAAGTGAGGAGCTGAGGTATTTAGTAAGCTAATGTGCAATGCCCACAGTGGGGGGCCTGCACAGCTTCGCTGATGAGAAATGAACTGCCTGAAGCTATCTTTTAATGGCAACTAACTTCCCGTGTTTGATTCCCAGCGTAGGCAACTCATCTACAGTTCAGGCGTGACCGGGCATCTACTGCCACCTTTTGTAGCTTTCCCAAGCAACGTGTTCAGGGCTCTGGCGACCCTCTGAGATCTTGCCTTGATGATTTCAAACCCATCTTTGCTTGCTTAGGGTCAGTGATCCTGTAAAAAGAATAGTTTAAGGATAAGCGACTTTAACTGGAGCTCTGTCTCATTTTAATTCTGACTTTGGATAGGTTAGTGATGGGAACTGTTGAATAACAAAATTTATAAACGCCAAAGAAGACTCTTTCGAGAAATTGTCTGTCTTAGCCTTAATATTTTCATTTCCTTTTCTGTTCCCTCCAAAAGGTTTTCTAGCTATTGGTCTTTTAAATTCTTAATGCATTTAAGGTATCTAATGTGTATTAAGCTCCTCCATCTTTGCCTTAAACAAATCCTATTACTCTGTGATTCTATCCTATTACACAGTGATTACTGAACAGAGCTCGACTTAATTGGATATGATCATGTCCTGGTATGAAGAATTATCTGGGAAAGTTGCTATTTTTTATTGCTGCCAGCAGCTTTATTTTATATGTAACTTTAAAAGTATCTACAGATGTTATACATTGTTTTAGTCATAGTTCTAAAGCATCTCTAACTTTTTTATAGCCACAATAGATTCAGCAGAAAATATATTCAAAGACCACTTGGTTGCAAGTTACAGAGATAAAGAGACAGGGGAAGGCGGGACATTGAATGAATACTAGTGCCCTGGTCCTCTCTGTAAATTTATGCAGTGTGTGTGTGTGTGTGTGTGTGTGTGTGTGTGTGTGTGTGTACACAAGTGCGCATGTGCACGCACTTGTATATACATGCTGAAGACTTATCATAGGAAAACACCTCCTTCTACCTATAGCCTCACCTCCCATCTGTTTTACATCCCGGCTTCTAGGAGAAAGAATTATGGATAAGTTTACATTGTACTACATTGTCATTTTTTTTTTTTAATTCTGAGACAATCTCACCACTTGAGTATGAATGGAACTCTCAAAACAATATGCAAAAGCCTGATATGCTGTAGGAAGAATTGTATGACTCTCGGAAAAAAAAGTCAGTCGACTATTGGTTGCATTTCTAACTATGAGAAAAAAAAAGTGTATTTCCAATCATTAACTGTCATACAAACCTAGGCTTGAGTGATTCACTCCATCTCTGTAGAAAGACCTACGATCAATGTTTACTTTAGAGAAAATTTGGGTAAAATGCACCTCTGCCTTCATCTTTAGAATTTTCTGTAAAGCAGTTTCCCTAGTTTCAGATGCACTACTATTGACTCTTTAGAGGAGTTAATTTTCCAGCATAAAAACATTTGTTCTCCCTTAATAAATTCTAGGATTTTTTCTAGAACAGCCTGCATTCTCTGTGCTGTGAAAAGCTCTGGAGTCCAACATGTCTTGCTTAAACCTCAGCTCTGTTTCATGTTCTGTTATAAAATTTAGTAAGTGTGGTAGACTATTGAAATCTATTTCTTTACCTGGTAAAAGTGAGATAACTGTAACAGCTGTCACATAAAACTGTCAAGATAAATGAATCCCACAAAGCACTGTCTTAGATCAGTGCTTGAAACATAATACATTTGTTGTTGACTTTTCTAGTTCTATATTATTCAGTTATTGTATGATTTTTACCAATATTTTCAAAGTTCAGTCAAAATAGGCATAATTTTTAGAACCTAGGATTTTAGAAATTTGGTTAAGTTATTCAGGTATAGTAATATTCCTTCTCAATTAGATGGCAATTTTATATAATTACCACCAGATATCAGACTGCAGGTGTTCCAAACCTTAGGAAAGCTCTTCCATTCATTAATATCAATGCTTCTTTGTTGTTTTTGCTTTGTTTTCCATTCGATTTTAATAATATTAGACTAATTCACTCTTGCATCTGGGTGTTTTTGTGGCTTACCAATGATATCAAGGTAAGATAATGACTCAAAGAGTACCAAAAATTGTTATAGCAAAGGAAAATTGGCATTAAATAGTTTTAAAGGATAGGAATACATGATTGTGAGCAGCAGATAGAATCCATAGTCCATGAAGTTGGAATATTGCCTCATAAGCTGTCCTGGATTTTTCTCATTGCACTGACTAATATCACAGGAAACCACATGTCAATTATGGAACAGGCATGACTATCCAAGAACATAGGAATAGATTTAGACACAGTGTTGCATGTGTAGAATGGAAATTTTTCAGCTATAAAGATGAATGAAATTATATTGCATATTAAGAAATTGATGTAATGGAAGATGATCATATTAAGTAAATTTAGCCAATATCAAATAAATCTAGTAGATTCTCTATCATATTATCAATTTTTATATAGATATGCAAAACCATGGGTCTTTGTAAGTCACAAAAATAGAACTATCTAGAGAAACAGGAGATCAGTAGTAAGGAGGAGGGGTGAGGGGGGGAAGGTTCTTCAGTATAGGGGGTATGCTCAACATACATGTGTCTCAGTTCCTGGTCTATTGCCATGAAGAGATACCATGACCAAGGTAACTTGTAAAAGAAGGTGTGTTAAACTTATAGTTTCAGAAGATGACTCCATGGCCATCCTAGTTGGAAGCATAACAGGAACTGGGCAAGCATGGTGCCTGAGAAGTAGTCGAAAGCTTACATTTGATATACAACTAGCAGGCAGGTGGATTGGGAAGGTGGGGTGGGTGGGTCAGGGGACTGGGCCTAGTGTATGGGCTTTTTAAACCTCAAAACTGACTCCCAAGACACAGTTCCTTCAAGAGGGTCATACCTTGTAATCATTACTAAATAATCTACCAAATCTGAACCAATCTTTCAAATATATAACCTATGAGGTCCATTTTCATTCAAACCTCCATAATATGCTTGTATGAAAATATCTTATGTAACATAGCACCATGTCCAATGAATATTGTACAATGAAACAAAATTTTAACTACAACAACTAAATTACAAAATATTGTTCCTGAATTACCATTAAGTGTACATGAATTGCTCAGTAACCAGGTATGTCTAGTAACAACCATATTGAACGGTTCAGGTGATGGGCTGTTTCCAATCATCATAGGAAGTTCTACTATGCAACATGACTTCATGAGTGTAGTAGGAAATTGTCAGCTTCCAGGTGGATTTGCTCATTGTCAGATTGCCACCATTCAAGAGTATTTACACCTCCTGGACTAAAGTGGCTTGACACTTGAAAAACCAATTGAGTTTTGCTCCAACTCAGTGGCTTTGCCTATTCTAAAGGGAGCCATGAACTTTGGCTATGATGACTTCAAATAAGTTGGGTTACCTTCCACTTAGTGATGGCAAAAGCAGAGTCTAAGTCATCAGCCCTTCCTATTGGAGGAGTAGACAAGGCTTGAACACAGGCACAGTAACAGATGTCTCCCTAGAGTTGACCTTGATTTATGAGGAGCATCAGAATTGTCTACTTGGCATCCACAGAAGATGTAGTGGTTAATACACAGGTTCAGGGTTCATGTGTCCAAGAACATCACCTTCATTTTAAAGAGCTTTTTGGAATTTTCGCCTGACATGCACAAATCTGCACATCTGGGATTGAAAAAGTAACCACAAAGAATTTAAATACCTATTGGTATTAAATTGGTGTTGGCTTAGATATGTTATAGCTTTAATGATAAATATAAATAACTATTTTTTTGCTAGCTTGGTCAGAGAGTATATTTTCCTCTTAAACTAATGACTTGTGTTTAATTAGCATAAAAATGCAATTCACACATCAACCCACAATTCTAATAAGAAGAGCACCAATATAATAATATGATGATTATTTTATTTTTCAAGCCAGGATGCAAAGGACACAAAGCAAGCAGTGCATTTGTTTTGTTATCTCTCAAAAGCTCACCTGGCATATGCCAATCAGGTAATTGCTTGTGCAAACGGATCATTAGGTGCACAATTACCTCATTTGAAACCCAAATTCAGGGCTGAGTGGAAGCAATCCCTGCATGTGCAATTTTGTGAGTGTACTAATCATTACACTCAATGTGGAAAAATTAGCCCTTGAAGTCTCTTCCCACCTATGGCTTTCTGTTGCCTTTACTGATGGTATCCATTAAAACCAAGCAAACATGATGTGTTTTCTGGACATAAACAATTAGTTACTTTCTGTCATGGAGATTGAGTAAACATATGCATAAAACCAAGTTGTGTATGCAAACTTCACCTCATTTAATCCAGGCAGGGTAGTTCTCCCTTTACCTCAGGCTTCAGCTGACATTCAATTTCATAACTGTTTGCATGAAAATGATGGAGATTTTATTCTATTTTATTTTTATTTTTTTCTTTCCAAATACATTTGGCAAAATCTTCCAAGCTGTCTCCTTTATGGCAGAATATTGTCCCTGGCCCATTTATATGCTAATCACTGAAGTGTTACCTTTTACTGACAAGTATTTACATGTTAATTAACTTTGGAAGGATGGTTAGAAATACTAGTTTGCCCTGTTTAACGTGATAAAGGGGATGCTTTTTCTTTTCATGAAGAGAACAAAGACAGTATCATAAAAGGAAATTATTTAATTACCTCCCCCTAAGAATGAGAAATATGTTTTCCAACCCTTTTCTCTGTAGAGAAATTCTCCAGATGTGACCTGAGGCAAAAAAGGAGAAGAGAATGAACAGTCTTCCTTTGAATCTGAGTTCCAGGTGAACACATCTGGTACAAGAATCTAGGTCAGTGATAGTTAAGGGGTGGGAGTTGGGGTGGGAGAAGAAAAACAAGCTTGGGAATTTGGTGTGTTGCGTGGAAATACCTGAGAATGAACTGACTGTGAAGTCTATATGAATGAGTTATATAGTCTGTTCCTGTTGCTCTCCTATTTTATTATACTGATGGTGTCCTCAAATACACCTAACGGGAAGGAATCCAAGAGCTGTGACAATGTGATGAAAATATTGAAGCAAACAAACAAGAAAATAACTAAAGTTGGAGTCAGTGTTGGTAAAAGAACACAAAAGTACTTTAAATTTAATGAGCAAAAGGATCTTTAACATCACTGGATGCCTACCAAGCAGGATGCTAAAATGTCCCCTTTCTTACCAAATATAAAGATGCTTAGAGAAGCACATGATTTGGTGATGGCCAGTTCTAATATCACAATATCCATAGTAGCCACTGAGGACGGATATCAGGGCTCTGTTGAAACCCATTAAAGGAAATCTGTTCCTTTCTATCCAAAAGAATAGACTCTGACTTTGAATAGAAACACGGTGTTTTGATTTGCTTCTGAGATTAGAATATTAGATAACACTGTCTCATCTCTTAAGAGTTGATCCACCTGGGCCTGTCAATCACCTGGACAAGAGACTACCCCGCAGGCAGATTCAACGTGAGTCCATGTAAAAGAAATGGAAGGATTAATTATTCCTTTGATTAAATAAAAAATTACCTATAGTATATGATATTAAACATAAAATGGCCCCAAAAAAATCTGTCAGAAATCTTCTAAAAACAATCAACAATTTCAGCAAAGTAATGGTACAAATTAATCTACAAAAATCTGTAGCCTTTCTCTACACCAACAACAAACACACTAAGAAGGAGATTGTGGATATGCTCCCATTTATAATATCTTCAAACACAGTAAATATTTTGGAATAAATATAAGCAAGGAGGTTAAAAAATTCTTTTACAATAAATAGTTCAAATCGCTGAAGAAAGAATTCGAGAAAGATATTAGAACATGAAAAGCCATCCTGTGTTCATGGCTTAATAGAAATAATATTGTGCAAATGACCATGCTACAAAAACATTTATAGATTCAATAAACTCAAAACTCAATTGATATAAACACAAGCCACACACCTAGATGGGGCAAACACACCCTACTTTTTATTTTATCATCTAAGAAATCCCCAGTACTATCGCTCCCAGGACTGTGTGGTTCTGGCTCCTCTTCCTCTCCTATAGGTTCCATCTTGTCTTTTCCTCTCCTTCCCTTCTTCTCCCGCTCTGTACTCTCTGTACCCCTCTCTCTAATCCTCAGCCCACCTTCCTTTTCCACTGCCCAGTCACAGGCTCTCACCTTATCTTGTGCCTTCCCTCACTTGCACATTGACAGCAATCTACAAGAACACTGGCTACTTTTCTAGAGGATGTAGGTCCCACATGGTGGCTCACCACCATTTGTAACTCTAGTCCCAGGACTCTGACATCCTCTTCTGGCCTCTGTGGCACAAGGCACATGCATGGTACACATACGTATGTGCAAGCACTCATACTCATAAAATAAAATGAATGTATACTTAAAATACAGTATTACGAAAGCAGATGTTATTAATCTGTTTTGCTGAAAAATATGTTAAAAAGAATCGTCCAGCCTAAAACCTGTTCAGCCTAGCCCTCAAGTAGCTCTTTCTAGAATTTCTTTCTTTCATGTCTTATAGCCTGTCTGCTTTTCTGATTGAGAAAAGAATTCGCCTTGTTTTCTTCTGTTTTCCTTTAAGATACTGGGTATCTTCTGGCCACACCTTTCAACACTGCAGGCTTTCTCACTTTTCTCCATGACCATCCTCTCCCTTTGGCCATGCAGGACCTTTGTCTGCCGTGTGGCTCTGGCTGGCAACCATACTGAACTTTCTCCCTTTCCTAAACACGTGGTCTCTGTCCCCCTCTTTTCTATCTCTCCTCCTAGCAACTGCTGAGATTTCCTGCTTATCTGCCCTACTACTTTGTTTCAACTCTACTAAAATTTTCCTCAAGCTTCCTCCTGAGTCTGTTGCCAAATTCTTTCATTGACAAGACTAAGAACCCAAAAAAGGAAGCTTGATTTCCCTGGTAATGCTCATGCTAAGTCTTAGGAACTCATATATGTGTACATTTCCCTCAGTAATACCATAATTTCTTGAAAATTTCAGCTTTAAAATATATTCATAGATTTTTTATTTTTATTTTTTTTTTAGAAATTTGGGGTGATCAGTCTGTACTGTCTCAGGTTAATGTGAACAGGCCAGGTAGTTTGAAGATAAGAGCTACCGTTTGTGTCCTTGGCCAGAAGCTGAAAATATTCTTAGTTCTATGGTAAGTTTTGTCCTGGACAGACACCAAAAATGCCACTAAGTGTCTTGGGTCACTGACTAGTGATCTATTTTGGTGGTTTGTTTGGTTGTTACATTTCTTCATCTTCTATATAGCTGCCTGGAAGCTAGGAATGAGAATATGACTAAAACTCCTGTCCAGATCCCTGGGGTAGAGAGCCTCAGACCAGCTATGGTAAACCAGCCCTAACCCGTTTCCTGCTCTAAGTCCTCACAAAGCCCCTAGACTGCTGCCCAACTATCACCCTATCCAGAAACCCCCATTTGCCTCTTCCTTACCTCTGTGAATCTGTAACAAACCCCTTTCTACAAACCAACCCTCTCTACTGCCTCTGTAAGTCATTCTGTGAGTTTCTGTGTCAAAGGACCCCGGAGCCATTAGCCTGGGGTGGCTTTAGTGTTTGTTAGGTTTCAGGAAATGTACCCCTTAGCCCCAGCTACTGCTCACTTGAGGCAAGATGGCCTCTACCATTCTTAAAGATTCTCACTTTCCCCTTATATTAAGGGAATACACACTGTAGATCCTACTAGCTCCCTCTTTTTAAAGAAAATGTATTCATCTTGATCTCTAGTGCTCATGCTTTATTAAATCACAACTATGTATGTCCCCAGTATTATGTAAATTAGTTTAGCAGAAAAGCCTCAGCTACTACAGTTCCAACAGCCTAAATATAGCCATCATGTGCCAATTAAAAGAGCAAGTAATGGTGGAAATAATAATTAAAAAAAAAACATAAAACACTCGTAACAACATACTGAGAGGAGGAAAAAAAATAGAGGGGTCCATAGTGATGTCCACCTTGTCTGTCAGATACTGTCATGAGCTTGTGTGCTTAGGAGAGGCAGCAGTGTAACAGAGACCAACAGGTGTGCATACTCAAGCAATCCTGATTACGCTGTAGTCTGTTTAACCACTGTACCACTTCTGGTTTTGCAAGAATGATTCAAAGTTGTTGCTGACACCCTGCTTTAGAGGATGGTTGAGAGGGCCTCTAAGATGATTGCTTCTGCTCCAGGGTGCCTCCTTACCCCCATGGACACGTGTCTTCATGTGAAAGGGTGCGCCTTCACACAAGACATCGTTTCCTCTAGAATCCAAGATGACCGCGTGTGTTAGAATAATGATGTGTGCTTTCAGAGTTGAAGGTGGATGAGAAAAGTCAGTAAGTAGACAAGCCCTCACTCCACAGGTGATGGGCATGCTTTGTCGGAGTCAAGAAGGAGTCTGAGCAAGGCATAGGAGACAGACACAAATTGAGAGCAGAGATGTCTGGCTTTTATCATGCTTTTAGATACATTGTTGGCCAAGTGAAGAGTCAATCCTTTTTAGCAGGAACAGCTTCCAAGTGCTCATTATATTGTTAAAAATCTCCCAGCTGGTCTCACCAGGTCTAGCTTGCCAGTCTCCATTTTATCTTTCTCACATGAGTCAGATTATTTTATGGAGCCCTCGTTTTATTGATTGATCCATCCAGCATGTATTTGTGAGACATATTCTCTGCTAAAGGATCATTGTAAGTTGTGTTCAATGTGGTCACGTTCCCTAAAACTTTTGAAGAATTTGATACACATGAGAATTAGTGATCACTTTCATGAAATATAATCACATTTTCTAAAGAGTGCTTGTCAGCTCTAAGCTTGGAATGGGAGCCATTTTAGGCATCTACTTCAATGGAGAATATAGAAGTGTTAGCAATTTTCCACAAATGCTAGTAATTAAAGTTTACAACTTTCTTCTCAAATAACTCAGATTTGGGCAACTGACAGACAGAAGAGTCACCAGTGAGCCACAGAAGGAGAGAGAGAAGAGCAGAGACTTCCATGCTGCTCTTCCTAACTTCAGATTCCTCATCATAATATGAAAGAGTAGGATGGGAGTGCAAAAGAGATGTGAACATTCGTGTGCAAGGGGAAAGGAGATAAAGATGATTCAAGGAATTGTGTGGGTGCGTGGAAGACAAGAGGAAAAACAAGGAAAACCCCAGAACAGAGAAGAGAAAGAAATTGATTTCATAACAGAAAAGTAGTCCCTAATAGAGATCACAAAGAAATGCCCAATAAGGACTTTATCTCCCTTCAGTCACATCTAAAATCAACTACTGGCAGTTGACATTACTTTATAAGCCAAGACAGACGTATCTGCATGGAGTGCTGAGCAACCTCTCCAGTCCTGATATGTCAGTTTTGAAAGATTCTTTGTTGTGTAGAAACATGGTTGGCTAATATAGTTTCGCCTATAGATCTGAGCAGTGTATGAGGGTATCATGTTTTGTAGAAAGAAACCAGTTTCCGATTTTCACACAGAACAGTCCAGATGTTTCTCTTTTCCTCATCTCTTTTCTTCATCTTCATCCTTCCTTTATCCTCTCACTGTTCCTTCTCCCTCCCTTCTTCTATCTTTCTTTCCCCTACTCCCTTTTCCCCTTTTTTTGATTTGTTTTGTCTTCAGACAAAAGAAAAAATATTTCAAGTACCAGACCTTGGAAGGGTAAGTAGGGCCTTCAATCTGCTTGGTGGCTACAAGCAGGAAACAAAGCCCATTTATTACAGGTAGCAATCTGCAAGAGAAGGACAATCCAGCAGTTCTTAGCTTTGCTTTCATTTTTTCTTTTGACGTCAGTGCAGCTGTAGATCAGCTCTGGTGGTCTTTCCCCTCCAAAGTCCATTTGTCAGGACAGCAGGTCCCTGCAATACACTAGCAGAGCTTTCTTCCTTGGTCATGGATAGAGTCAGCCATTGGTGAACCATAGGTAGCTTGTGATAAAACAGCAACTGGCCACAGCCAAATTTTACTGAGCTTGAAATATAATTTGTGAAAGTGTATTTGCAGGTATTTTAACAACAAATACTTAATGACAAGTGCCAGACTATTTCCCAGTTGATGGAAACAATTCCACAAATCATATTACCTGCCCTATGGAGAGAATAGAGTGAAGGATATCGAGCTATCCCTGTTTTCTAAATAAAATCTGGCTTTATTAATATAAATTAGAAGCATTACTTGCTATGTTGTATTTCAATCATTAGTTCTGGTTTTATGAGGAAAAGACTACTGATTGTGAGAGCTGAGAAAAATATTTTCCTTTTAACTGACAGTAGAAAAGCTACATTCTAAAGTACCAGTTAAACCCTACCTCTCAGCCCTGTATTTACTTAAAGTGTATTCAATTTGTGAACAACAAGAATGATGTTTTTATTTTCTGTATAGGACCCCAGCTTTAAGTGAAGAGAGTCTGTAACCCAGGAAGAAACTCTAGCAATTTCATTATAGCTAACACTTTGTGAAGATTTTATAAGCTACACACACATATATAACATATTGGCATCTTCTTACTTGCTCTTCATTTTTAGCTGAAAAATTAAATATAAAACTGAAGAATTGCTTAACTTTTGTTTGAAGAGTTTAGATGAGTTTTCTATATAAAACGAGGGAGGACACATTTCACTCCATGTCCAGTCAGTAGCTATGATAATTATATAGTGTGGCGAAGGTGCTGTGAGATATGAAATTAATGAACAAATGTCCTAATTTTCAGTACACATTGTTATTTTAAGGTCTCTAGCTCTCAGAGGCCTCTTTTGTTTAAATTTTATCTCTTTTCCTTTGAATACTAGAGTTAATGACTGAAGTGCTCACGTCAGAATTTCCCTCTTTTATACAGTCCTTCAAACCCCACAGTTCACATCCTCTTGAAACCCACATAATTACAAAAGATGTGAGGCTGGTTATTATCCCTGCTCCACTCTCCATCCTCACAGGTGCCCAACTACTTGAAGAGCGGGGGCTAATCACAGGCGAGCTTCGTTCCCAGTTCAGCTGCCTCATTTGATCAACTCAAGACTCCGTCCAACAAAATGGCCTGTCTAATGAAACTGATTTTCATTTTTCTTCTTTAGTTCACACAGGATTGAGAGTATGGTGAGACAATAGAATAAAGTGTAGAATATCAATTAAAATCTTTTCCTCTGATTCTTAGTTTTATTCCTCTGCCTTCCTTTTCCTTTCTTTCTGTGCTGCATTTGTTCTTTCTTCCTTTTGACCTGCTGATTTATTTTTTTTAGTGATCTTATTTTTTTCTTTAGTGATCTTATCTCTGCATTCAGAACTCCTGATCCTCCTTCAGAAATAAAATTTCCAAAGGGGAGGAAAACATTTGCAATAATAACAAATTATTTAATGGTATGTTTTCAATCCCACACAATTGTCCTACTTCTATGTGAAAATTAAAAGACTCCTCATGTGCTATTGAAATATGTGTTTCATAAATCATCAATTCACCTTTGCATTTCATTACCTGTTCAATGTAACATTAAAGAAACTGATAAGCACATTCTTTCGGAAATATATTCAAATAACTTTTGGGAGAAATTAATAATCTTGTGTCAAAACTCATTTAGCAACAAGTAAATGAAAACTTATAACCAACTGAATTTTTATCAAAAGATAAGGAGGCATTTTATATACAACTAAATGGTACAGAGGTGAGATTATCCATGGGTCAGTATGTCACTCAAAATCCTGTTCTGATACCCCTTGCTCATTGAGTCTTCTGGGGCATGCCCAGCTGCCCTGAAAGGATGGTTGGTGCCAAGACCTCCATTTTCTATCCACTCTACCTGCCTCCCTCCTCATTCCTTTCCTGTCCTGTCTCCAGGGGCACATCCAACTGCTGCAAGACTTGTACCACCCCTGTATTCCATTGTCCAGCACCAGAAACCTACCACATCAGGATCATTAAGGTTATGCCCCCTTCCTAGTACCTGCTACAATAGGTTCATCTAGGGACAATCAGATGGCTAAAGGTCATCAAAAGAACACAAACAACAAAACAGAACAATATGACACCTTCAGAACACACAGGTATCCTATTACAGCAAGCCTTGGATATTCTAACACAGCAGAAGCACAAGAAAATGACCTTAAATCCAATCTTATAAGGATGATAGAGGCCTTAAAAGAGGAAATGAATAAATTCCTTAAGACAATATAAGAAGCTACAATCAAATAAGTATAGGTCTTTAAAGAAGAATGAAATAAACTGCTTAAAGAAATATAGAAAATACAAAAATACAATTAAACAGGTGAGGAAAATAAATAAAATTGTTCAAGACCCTAAAATGGAAGCAATAAACACACACACACACACACACACACACACACACACACACACAAACCGAGGGAATCATGTTGATGAAAAAACTTAGGAAAGAGAACAGAAACAATAGATGCAAGCATCACCAACAGAATACAAGAGATAGAAGAGAGAATCTCAGAAGTATAAGATACAATAGAAGAAATGAATATATCAGTGAAAGTAAAGTTCCTCACACAAAACACACAGGAAATCTGAGATACCATGGAAATAATAGGAATAATACCATAAGAATAATAGGAATAGAAGAAAGTGGTGTTCCAGTTCCAAGTACCAGAAAGAAAACTTTCCCGTACTAAAGAAATAGATGTCTATAAACATACAAGAAGCTTACAGAGCACCAATTAGAATGGACCAGAAAAGAAAATCCTGCCACATAATAAGCAAAACACTAAATCTACAGAACCAAGAAAGAATATTAAAAGCTGCGAGGGAAAATGTCCAGCTAACATAAGAAGGCAGACATATCAGAATTATACTCTACTTCTCAACAGAGAATATAAAAGCTAGAAGGGCCTGCATAGATATCTTTCAATAACTAAAAACAAAACAAAACAAAACAAAAAATAATGATAATTACACTACTATACCTAGCAAAACTCTCAATCACCATTGGTTAAGAAAACAAGATATTTCAAGACAAAAGTTAAACAAAATTTATCCACAAATCCAGCCCTATAGAAAATACAGGAAGGAAATAGAAGGAAAACTACAACCTAAGAAGGACAACTATATCCAAGGAAACATAGAAAGTAAGTAATTCCATACCAGCAAAATCAAAACATGGGAAGTGCACACAAACACACATATACACTAAAATCATCTCTATCAAAGTAACAGAAAATAACAGCCATTGGTTATTAATATTTTGCAACATAATTGGACTCAATTCTTCAAACACACAGGCTAAAGAATGGATGCAAAACAAGACTGCTGCATATGGGAAACACACCTCAGCAATAAAGACAGACATTACCCCAGAGTCAAGGGCTGGAAAAAACTCTTACAAGCAAATGGACCCATGAAGCAAACTGGAGTAGCCATTCTAATATTTAATAAAATAGACTTTCAACCAAAATTAATCAAAAAAGACAGGGAAGAACACTTTATACTCATCATAGGAAAAAATTCTACCAAGATGATAATCTCAATTCTGAACATCTATGCCCCAAACACAAGGGCACCCACATTTGTAAAGGAAATATTGCTAAAGCTTAAATTGCACATTGAACCTCACACACTATTATGTTGAACTACTATTCTTTATTATGTTGAACTGAAATCTCATTGACACCATTAACCCAAAAAAAACTCCTTTTCTCCCTGTAATGGCTCGTTCTGTTTGCCAACCTGTCTCCATTTAGACTCAACTAAAACTCAAGATGCAGGGCACTCTTGTGAGGGTTTTTCTTAGTCACCATAACTCAGGGCCACATCTTTTGGTTGCTGCCTAGATAAAGTATATTGAAGTAGGATACTTTGATTTGTGCCAGCTTGTTCTCATCCTCTAATGCAAGCTCATCTATCCTGCTGTGACCAGAATTAAATCCAACTTCTTCAGAATTTCTATGTAGATTAAAGACAAGCTGTTCTCCAGGGGTAGTCTAGGATTTCAGCATCAGTTTGGGATTACAAAGACATCCAGCCTCACTGAACAATTCCTGGATTCTTGACCTTTCAGTCAGGTGACAGTCATTGTTGGGCTAGTTGGATACACGTATGTGTATGTGCATGTGTGTGTGTATATGTATATATACATATATGTATATATATTTATGTGTGTGTGTTTGTGTGTGTGTGCACACATATATGTATATATCATTTTATCAATTTTGTTCCTTTAAAGAACCCTGAATAATATACTCTATGAAATTGTTCCCACCAGATGTTTTGTCACAGGTAGATGAGAAGTGAAGAAAACCCCTTTCTTTTACTCTATTTTCCACTGCAGTAAATCCCTTCAAGTTACTTGGTTTTCCAGAGTTGAAATTGCAGCAAGGTTTCCTTGCACTCTCAAACATGGACCATATCTACAGTAAAGAAGCTCAAATGACTGGGCTACTTTGTTCAGAAGAAGGGATAATGCAACACAAAAACATAAATTAATAATTCAAATCATATCATTACATCTCTACATGTTACCAGGAGACATAATCTATAAAATGATCAAATTTCCCACACTGTGTATATATCTTTTTGTTCCTTCTAATATCGGTTGTTAACCTGGATTTTATAATTAAATATTTATATACTAAATGCTTTATATTAACATATTATTATATATTAATAATTATATATTACACATTTATATTCATGCATGATAATAAAGTCTATACAAAGGTTTCTAGTATGGGTTGTTATATAATATAGATTATATATGTCATTCATTTATATTAGAAAGTATATAACAGAAAGTATATAAAATTCTGAGCATTTCCATTCTAATATGTATAAGAAATGTGTTTTCTTTACAGGTCTTCAAATTCATGCTTGTTTAGCCTTGAGGCTGTCTGGCTCTCTAGAGGAGTGCCTCCTTCTCAGTCTTCCCTGAGTTTCTCCCATATATCATAACAGCTCTGATTGAATAATGCCAGCAGCAGCAAGGCCACTCATTCCAGTGGAGCCCGTGGGGTTCCCTCTTCTATTGGCCTGTTTCTGCCTTGCAGTCCAGTGAGGGGATCCCTTCAGTTAGTGCCCCATCAGATGTTTCTCCTAGAACAGGGCCTTGATAACACCGAAAAAGAAGTAACTGTGCCATGGCCCACATCATTTGCATTAGCAAGATGGATGTGAAGGGAGGAGAGCGTACACAGTGTAGGAAGATGGGGAATCTCAGGATTAAGGAACAAGCAAGCCAAAATGAGCTGTCTGGGGTAATTACAAAACACATACTTCACAGGTTCCCATTAGATATTGCTATTGTGCTACCAAAGGCAAAGGGTTCTGATTACATTGCAGTTCAGTTCGTGAGTGCACGCATGAATTACAGGGAAGTACTTGCTTCATTATGTCTCAAGAACTCTTTGGGGACATTAATGAGTAGAAATTTAGATATAAGTAAAAAAATATCTATGATGTGTTCAGGTGAATGATGTGGAAACAAAAATGAGATAACGAATTATGAGCATAGATTGAAAGAATCAAGGCAGAAGATCAACATGTTAACCGATATTAGAAACTTAACAATGTCAGAGACATTGGTGCCTATTGGAAGAGATTCCTGAAATAATATTTACATGAAATTTAAATGAAAGTCTACCATTTTTCATCTGCTAGATAAAAGATTTAGTGTCCTTGTGTGTGTGTGTGTATATATATCTATGTGTATGTGGTATGTTTATATGGTTATGTGTGTGTGTGTGTTGTGTGTATGTTGTGTGTGTGTGTGTGTGTGTGTGTGTGTGTATGTGTGTGTGTGGTATGTGTATATGTAATATGCATGTCTGTCTTCGTGTGTATATTTGTCTTTTTTGGTGTCTGTGGTGTGTGTCCCTGGGTATGTATGGTGTGTGTGTGTCTGTCTGTCTGTGTGTGTCTCTGCATATATGTATCCTCAATTGTGCATTGGAGCTAGGGTTTTAGGTGTTCATTAGCTGGAATTTCAAGGCTGGTCCTCTGCTACAAGTAACTGCCTTCTTATAACCACATGGTCTTCTCTCCACCCCAATTTGTAGTTTTTAAAGTGCTTAAGACAAAAAGAAAGGTTTCTTATTGTCCCAGAGCACCTTTGAGGAAGAAGCCCCCTGCGATGTTCCTGCAATTCACCGCTGAGATGCCAGCGGAGATGATAGTTATGGTCTCATCTGCCCTTTCTTTGCCCATGAACACATGCACAGTTTGTCCTTTGTTTCAGTGTAGCCTCAGAGAAGAAGGTGGTTTTCTTTTACCTCTAGTGTGTTGGGATAAAAAAAAAAAGAAAGAAACCTGTTTTCCTCTCAGAACACAATCAACTTAGAAGACATAATGACAACAAAAGATATTGAGATTTCTTTTCACCAACAAAACCACAATCAGTTTTGCAGTGGACAACACCTGGGTTTCTTACAGTTTAATGTCAATTGCAACCTTGTCTATTTGATTACGTCAGGGCCTGTAAGTGGATAGCTCAGTCTTCAAGCCTAATGTCTTCCTTTACACAGCATTCAAAAGCCCCGGGTTGTGCTACCTGTGCTCCTGACTGCCTGCTTGTGAATCCGAGTGTCTACGCCTCTCCTATCCATTTCAGTTAGTTTGATAGCGTAGATTGCCAAGCCGATACAACTCACAGAACTCAGGGAACTGCTTGTGCTTACAGGCTTAGTATCAAGTGTATTTCAAAGGGTACAGCTAAGGATTTGTACAGGGCCTAGTTTAGGAGAAAGGGAGTTTTCATACCTTCTTCAGATGTAATGATTTTTCAGGCCTCCAAGTCATCACCCCACTGGAAGCTCTCTGTATGCTCTCTCGGGGTTTTTACCTGTTCATCCTTGGACATGAATAAATGTAATTAGACCATCCAAGGATAAGGCTAGTAATGATCTAAAGCTTATAGGTGGAGAGAGGCTGTATAGATATGTGATTGGATAAATAGGGTGTAATGCTAATAGAAGACTGACAGATAGGAGTGCCTCTGACCCTGCCCTGTCCACCCTCCTGCCCTTTCTCTCTGCAGTATTCCCTTCTACAGAGCCCTTTCTGAAACTGAATCTATTTCCCACTACATGAGATAGGTCCCAGAATTTCTCCGTGACCAGCTCCATGACACAAAGCTGGAGAGAAATGACAGGTTCCAGGATCTGCTTTGGGAGAGTGAAATTTTAGGTTTTTGTGGTCTGCTATAAGCCAGAGATTGTGGACAAAAACTAAAATGTGTATCTCATAATGCCATAACCAGCTATTACCATCTCTTCTCCTCTGCAAACATTTACTGCCAAATATTTTCCTTAATCAGCCACCATACCAAATTGAACTAACTTAATTCCTTCCACACACATGCTGGAGTGCCTACTATGTGAAAAACAGAGGGTGCTGCTTTCCTAGGGCAGCTGTGCCCAATTACCACCAACTCTGTGGCTGGAAACAGAAATGTATTGTTCTGTGGCTCTGAAGGCCAGAAATCTAAAATTAAGATGTTGGCAAGTTGTTTACTTCCAGAGGCTTTTAGGGAGAAATTATATTACAGCCAGCCATGTGGCTGCAAGCCTGTAACCCAAGCTCTAGGGAGACCAAGGCATAGGATTGAGAGTAAAGGTAGCTAGGAGCAGAATCCTGCTTCTTGCTAGTGCCAGTGGAAAAACTCAGCAATCTCTCACCGTAGGCTCATCGGGCTAAGCTTCTCCTCCATTTCTGCCATGCTTCCTTCTTGGTATCTTCTGTCCCCTTCTCTCTCCTTGGATTTGCTGTGTTCCAATATTCCCTTAATTCAGTCCACCATGGTTTCTTTGGTCACCATCATGGGAAGAAGTTGAGACTGAGTGTGAAGATCGGAAATCTGACCCTAAGGTTGACAAGGTTGGAGGGGCACCAAGGTAGAGGAGGATCAAGGAGCACTGAAGTGGAGGAGGGTGGAGAGGCATCTGGTAAGTGAATTTCCACTAGAGCTACAGGGCTTTTTCTCTTTCTGGGTGTTGTAATTCTAAGAAAGTCTTTATCTTAAAAAAGAGAATCCACTTCAGAGATGGGCTCCTAAAGTGAGGCGCAAGAGTTCCTTCTGCCTTAACGGCTTATGCCACGTTTCAAATGAGATGTGTTCCCAAGTGAGGCGATGTATTTTTGATTTCGAGACTGAGCATGGGATGAATTTCCGCATTGTTTCCAATGGATTTATGGTGGTGAGTCCCAAGGCTGGTGAGAGTGAGGAGGAGAGAAGGCTGTGAGGGAGTGTCAGAGCTCTCAGATGGTGGCCTTCCTTAATTGTGATCCCCTTCCCGTCGCTCTTGCATACCCAGCAGCCTCTACAGGACTGCCCTTTACATCAGGTGTCATCCCTGCACTGTGTGAATAGAACAGAGCATTTCCTGACAAGCTCCTCTCCCGGGGATGTTCTACTAGTCAACGCTCCCAACTCAGAGCCATGCTCATTTATGGCCATGGTGACTAACAGACCTTCATGGGATTTAGATGCATTTAGTGCAAAGGGAACATGGGAGTTATTTAAGGAGTTGAAACAAGTGTCTTTAACTCATATTTGGATTTGTTTTTTATAAAATTGCATGTGTGTATACAGGTGTCCAAAGAGGTCAGAAGGGGGTATCATATTCTGGATGATGTAGTTACAGCATTTGTGAGAAGCTTGATAAGGGTGTTGAGACAAAATTTCAGTTCTCTGATAGAGTAGTACTTCTGAGCCATCTCTCCAGCTCCTCCTGTTTGGGTTTCTAAGTTCTTCAGACAACCCAAGAAACCCTCTTGATTGTTCAAGAGGCTTTCTGGAATTCATATTTGAAACCCCAAACCCTAAGCTAAGCAAATGCATTTAACTCAATACACTTGAACATATATGAATTTTTATCATTCAAATGACTTCTTCATATGCAGGGAAAAACCACCTTGCAAGTTTTATTCAGAACTCTACTGTTTCAGAAATGATAGATGGTTTAAAGCGAAACTGACAGACAATTACAAGATACTCAATCTGTCTCAAAGGCAGCTTTTTATACAGAGATACTTGACCTCTAAACCTCTGAGGTATTTGTAAAGAAAAAAAAAAGACTGACCACTTGCTCATTCATTTTGATAAACTTCCCTCCAGTGGATTTGGGATACATATCATGAGGTATTTCCACTGAGATCATACAAAATTAATCCCGACAGTCCGAATCCGTCTTCCACAACACCAGCTCACCATCACCACTGAATAAATAGCAATTCTAAATTCTTCAGTACACTTTGATCTTGGGGGCATTCTTAGTAATGTTAGAGTCTCATTCTGAGGTTTTTAATTAGTTTTGTTTTCTTCATTTAAATTTGTCTTTTGAGAGATGGGATGGGAAAAGAGACTAAAGTGCATTTTTTTCCATCAAAATGTGTCTGTACTCAGAATGAATTTAACCATGAACACTAGTAGTTTGCTTAGAGGCCATGTGATAAGGTGATCATACAGAGATAGGGGCTGGTTACCAGTGATGTGGTGGGAGGGTTTCTTGTTCTCTTCATGAGTAGTTTTGTCAAAAGTAGACACAGGTCCTGTGTGAAATCTCACTCCTTCATGTGGTAGCAGGTGACCTGAGGCAAATTGTTAGCTCTAAGGTATGGGTATCACATGGACCCTGAGAACGACACGCAAAGTTTATAAATGCCAGCTGAGGACCCTCAGATGACGGTTCTGTCATCCTCATCTTTGTCGCCATTCCATTGGTAAATTTCAGTCCCCAGGGTGACAGCTGTGAAGAGTAGGAAAGAAACAAAGGTCTAGCAGGAGGAGAGTTTGATGTGAGGAAATCAGAAAACATAGAGCTAAGAGGAAGTTGAAATAAGAGAGAGGTTGAGGCCAGGTCATTAAGGGCTCCATCTGCCCCAGTAAGAACACTGGCCTGTATCTAAATTTACCGAGAATCCAAAGAAATTGCACAATTTCATTTATGGTTTAAGTGAGTCTATTAGGTAACTGTGGTGGGAAGATCAGGAATTCAACCTGAGCTTTATACTGGGTTCAAGGCTAGCCTGACTGTATACTATGAATGGTACAGGGGCAGAGATAGGAGCATAAAGGCCAGTCAGTTGGAACATTGTGAGGTGGGTATAGAGTTTAGAGGAAAGAAATTGTATTTGCCAGTTCGTGTGGTCTTAGATAAGGTTTCTGAGGTTTGCTTCAAAGGGAAATGATGCAGGCTGTTGAGGTTGTGATAAGGATGAAATACATGTATAGAAGTGTTTGGACTTTAGATAAACACATTCTAGCTCTTAGTATGACTTCAATGTTACATAAACCTGCTTTACATGACATGTTTCCGATTGCCATCTGTATTATAGTCTTCAGAAGTTTAAGGGCATAAGTTCTGGTTCAGTCTACAAAATTTCTATGGGCTTTTGCTAGTCATCATCAATACCATGCTAGTAAGTGGCTGAAGTGGAGTAGTGGTGAGATCCAGATGGGTTAGAGCTAGATTCCTGCTTCCATCTAGCCCCATCCGCTTCTCTTGATCTCTCTTTACCCTGGAGTCTTGTGTGTAAAAGGTCAGCACAAGTGGAGTATCTGTGTACTGGATGCTTTGGAAAGGCTAATAAAATAGTATATATAAAAGGTTTAGAATACAGTTTGCTTCAGGGTAAGAAAATGAATGTTAAGTGTTGTCATCAAGAAGGTTCAGATTGAGTGCAGATGTTAGCATTGGACCCAACCGCACAGTGGGCACTCAGTGTGCAATCCTTTGTGTATGGTGCTTACAATCTTGCAGAGGTGACAGACACAGAAAGAGATTGGCACATGGCTGTGTCATAACTGCACAGCAAACATGGAAAGAACCATAGATAATAGAAACCTCATGGCACATGGATTTGGATTTAAGTCATATTTCATTCCAATCGTTTCTGTTCGGTCCCAATTTTCTATTCTTCTATACTCCAGCTTGTTCTTCCTTGCCAACTCACTGGGAATTTGGATACCAGGTGAGTGACCAAATGTGAGTTTGTGAATCTGAGAAATTAACCTTGGGCAGGATAGAGGATTGCATTTCTTTTGTGTTTTTCTTAAGCTCTTAGTTCTAGTTTGTGTCCCAGTAAACATGTATAGTTATAGCCATCTGAATCCACTAGGCTTAGCTATTAACAGTCCAGCATGCTCTGACTTCAGACAAAGAAACAGTAGCAAAACTGAACATAGCAAGCAGTGTGCAAAGAAGGCCCCAGGGAAAGGATTAAGAGGTTTTATTTTGGGGGTGAACTTATTAATTCTGTATTGAATAGTGAACATGTTACATGAAATCATTTATTAGTAGTAAATATGTACTAGAACAGAAGAGATACTCTTGCCTTAGAAGATTTTTGCATAGTATGGTGAGGCGTGTGATATTTATTCGTGGCAATGGTGAGGTAAGGAATGGGGATGATGTACATATCCAAAGAAATTAAGATGTGCATCTAGGAGGCAGTCCACACTGGCAGGAAGACTAGAGGATTATGGCGCAAGATGGTTGCAATATGAGCTTTACTCTACCCATTGATTATACCGACCTCCCTAATCATCTCTCTGATTTTGAAACTGAGGATATTATTAATTTCACTGACTTGTTACTGAAAGTGGTATATAGTTTTTAAAAAGCATGTTCTTTTCTTGAAAAAGAAAGTAGAAACCTTTTATGATAAAATTGAAGATTTACATGGAAAATATTTCTAATAAAATAGAAGAGATATATAGAAAAACACCCTAAAATTGACAATTTTCATGGAAAATTAAAGAGTAAAGTGGTAGAAATAAAAACATTGCTAAATTAATTGAGAAAGGAAGTAGAAACATTTTATGATAGAATTGAAGATTTGTGTGGAAAATATTTCTGATAAAGTAGAAAAATGTAGAAAAACATGTTAAAATAAAAGATTATCATGGAAAATTTTATATAGATATAAAAATGGTAGGCATAAAAGTATTCCCAAGTTGATTGAAAGTGTAATTATAAAGATTTTCTGATAAAGTTGAAAATTTACATGGAAATATTTCTGTTAAAATTCAAGAAATATATAGAAAAACACACCAAAATGGACTATTTCATGGAAAATTATACAGATAAAATGGTAGACATAAAAAACCTTTCTAAATCAATTGAAGGTGGAATTAAAATATTTTGTGATAAAGTCAGAGATATACATGGAAAACATTTCTGATAAAATAGAAGAAACATAGAAAAACATGTTAAAATTGAGGATTATCATAAAAAATAATTCAGATAAAATGGTAGACATTAAAAATTTACTAAATAAATTGAAAGAGGAATTATAAACATTTTCTGACAAAATTAAAAATTTACATGAAAAATATTTTTGTTAATCTATGTCTTTTTATTGGGGAATTGAGTCCATTGATGTTAGAGATATTAAGGAATAGTGATTGTTGCTTCCTGTTATTTTTATGTTTGCTGGTGTTATTTTATGTTGTTTTATGTTTCTGATGTTATTTTTATGTTTGTGTGGATATCTTCTTTTGGGTTTGTTGGAAGAAGATTACTTTCTTGCTTTATCTAGGGTTATCTCCCTCCTTGTGTTGGCATTTTCCATCTATTATCCTTTGTAGGGCTGGATTTGTAGAAGATATTGTGTAAATTTGGTTTTTATCATGGAATATCTTGGTATCTTCATCTGTGGTGATTGAGGGTTTTTCTGGGTATAGTAGTCTGGGCTGGCATTTGTGTTCTCTTAGGGTCTGTATGAGATATGCCCAGGATCTTCTAACTTTCATCATCTCTGGTGAGAAGTCTTGTGTAATTCCGACAGGTCTGCCTTTATAAGTTACTTCCTCTTTTCCCCTTACTACTTTTAATATTCTTTCTTTGTTTAGTGCATTTGTTGTTTTGATAATTATGTGCCAGGAGGACTTTATGGTCTGGTCTGGTCTATTTGGAGTTCTGTAGGCTTCTTGTATGTTCACAGGCCTCTCTTTCTTTAGGTTAGGGAAGTTTTCTTCTATAATTTTGTTGAAGATATTTACTGGTCCTTTAAGTTAGAAATCTTTGCTCTCTTCTATGCCTATAATCCTTAGGTTTGGTTTTCTCATTGTGTCCTGGATTTCCTGGAAGTTTTGGGTTACCAGCTTTATGCATTTTGCATTTTCTTTGACTTTTGAGTAGATTTTATCTATGGTATCTTCAGCACGTGAGATTCTTTCTTCTATCTCTTGTATCTATGATTCCTGAATTCTTACCAAGACATCTCTCCAGAGATGGCTCACTTTGTGATTTCTTTATTGTTTCTACTTCTACTTTTAGATCCTGGATGGTTTTGTTCAATTCCTTCACTTGATTGTTTGTGTTTTCCTGTAATTCTTTTTTTCTTTATTTTCTATATTATTTGTTTACATTCCAAAGGCTTTCCCCTTTCCCAGTTCCCCCCTCACCATATGTCTCATAAGTCCTCTTCCCTCCACCTGTTCCCTGATCACCCCACCCCCACCCCCGTTCTGCCCCCATTTCTCTGTTCTGATACTCTCCTACAAATCTGGGTCCAGTCTTTTCAGGACCAGGGTCCTTTCCTTCCTTCTTCTTGGGAATCTTCTGATTTGCTAATTGTGCCTTGAGTATTCAGAGCTTTTGGGCTCATTAATATCCACTTATCAGTGATTGCATTTCATGTGTATTCTTTTGTGATTGGGTTAACTCAGGATGATATTTTCCAGATCCAAACATTTGCCTACAAATTGCATGAATTCATTATTTTTAATTGCTGAGTAGTATTCCATTGTATAAATATACCACATTTCCTGTATCCATTCCTCCTTTGAGGGACATTTGGGTTCCTTCCAAATTCTGGATATTATAAATAAGGCTGCTATGAACATAGTGGAGCATGTGTCTTTATTATATGCAGAGAAATCCTCTGGGTATATGCCCAGGAGTGGTATGACAGGGTCCTCTGGAAGTGTCATGCCCAATTTTCTGAGGAACCGCCAGACTGATTTCCAGAACAGTTGTACCATCTTGCAATCCCACCAACAGTATAGGAGTGTTCCTTTTTCTCCACATCCTCTCCAGCGCCTGTTGTCCCTTGATTTCTTAATCTTAGCCATTCTGACTGGTGTGAGGTGGAATCTCAGGGTTGTTTTGATTTGCATTTCCCTGATGACTAATGATGTTGAACATCTCTTAAGGTGCTTCTCAGCCATCTGAATTTCTTCTGGTGAAAATTCTTTGTTTAGCTCTGTACCCCATTTTTGATAGGGTTATTTGGTTCTTTGGGGTCTAACTTCTTGAGTTCTTTGTATATATTGGATATTAACCCTCTGTCAGATGTGGGGTTGGTGAAGATCTTTTCCCAATTTGTTGGTTGCTGTTTTGTCCTTCTGACAGTGTCCTTTGCCTTACAGAAACTTTGTAATTTTATGAGGTCCCGTTTGTCAATTCTTGATCTTAGAGCATAAGCTATTGGTATTCTGTTCAGGAACTTTCCCCCTGTGCCCATGTCCTCCAGGGTCTTCCCCAAGGGGTTTTTGTGTTTCCTCTTCAAGGGCTTTTACTTGTTGACCGATGTTCTCCTGTATTTCTTTAAGGGAGTTATTTAAGTCTTTCTTGAAGCCTCTATCAGCATCAAGAGACATAATTTTAAATCCAACTCTCGTTTTTCCAGTGTGTTGGGGTATCTGGGAATTGCTGTGGTGGGAGAACTGAGTTCTGACATTGCCAAGTAGCCTTGGTTTCTGTTGGTAGGGTTCTTGTGCTTGCCTTTCGCCATCTGGTTATTTAGTTGGTCTTGCTGTCTTTGGCTGAATTTTGTCCCTCCTGTGGGACTATAAGCCTGTGTCCGTACTCCAGGGAGACCAACTCTTCTGGCAGGATCTGTGCCCAGAAGGCTGTGGACCTTCCTGGTTCCCCAGTGCAAATGGCAGCAGGAAGACTTCTGTCCCAGCTGCCCCATGTGCTCCTAGCTATTCCCCTCCAGAGAGCTGAAAAATTAAATATTAATCCATATAAAAAACCTAGGACTTAAATTGTTAAATTATGTGGACTTTAATCAACAACCATTTTTAAATTCAACCCTTATGGTTCAACCTTTGATCTTACAAATAATTTGAACTTTTTTGTACATTGCAACATAGATGGAAAGAAACACTCAACTAATCTCATCATATGAATGCTATAGGGTTCCAGCTCTTTAATTCCTTGACACACACAAAACCTAATGTTTCTGGTGTATTGTTAGCACATAACCTATATATGTGTTGCATATAAGAGTGAGAGAGAAGTTGTAGTTGGATGCACCTAAATGATATTTATTTGTTAAGGATCTTGTTCAAGGGAAATAGATGACAGCTACAATTTTCCTAAAAACTACTAAATACATTTCTAAGTACTAAAAATGGCAAAGAAAAATACTTTTCCTAAATATTACAATTTTCCTAAATACTCATATTTATCAAGGTAAATATGAGTTTCAACAAGGTTAAAGGTTTGTGATTTATACATCAACTCTTCATCCCCCCAAAAGAATACAGTAATGAAAGCTCTCTACTTATGAGCCCCAGGGTTTCCTTTCTAGCAGGGACCTGGAAATCTCAATATCTATCGTCTTACCACCAGCTTAATCTGTACATACTGGTTCCTATATTCTTTATACAACAGATGCCCTTAAATCTCTGAAGGCATTTGCAACATCAAGCTAATTGCTTTATAAAAGACTTTCTAATGTCAGTCTCTTAGACATGACACAAATGGCCAATGATCTTTCCCCTAAAGTTTCCTGTGCACATATTACCATCACCTAGTTTTTTTCCTCTCATCTGATTTAACTTGACATGATTTAATTAGTGGTTTTCTCTATACCCTGATTTCTAAAAACATTAAATTGAACTTAATACTTTGAAAACCCTTAATGGCGAAAATATAGCAGAAAGTCAGTGTCAACTGTCAATTGCTGAGATTGAAGATAAATAAGATATGAAGAAAACAAATCCTTAATTTCTAACTGAGAATATTTCTGCTAAACCACTGAGCTCTGTGACCCATCATTGTTATAGAAGGAAGGACACTGGTTTTCTATAAGCATTTTGAGCATTAGTGTCTGATGCTTTGGCCTTTAAATTGATTCCAATGATGAAATTAATGTTCTCTTCAGATGAACTATACAAAATACAGTTGATATGTCCTTTAAAATAAAATTTTCCTTTCACATATGTGTGTGTCTGTGGTATGCATGTATGTATATTGTGTGGGTATATTTGTATGGATGTACTTATGCATGTGTGTTAGATACATGTGGGGACCCAAGGTTAACATCACGTGTATTCCATCATGTCTTTCTACCTTACTCTTAGAGATAGTTCCCTTAGTTGAGTCCAGTTGCTCTGGCTGTCCTGTCTCCTCCACCTTATGAGATTAGAATTACAGGTGGATAGTCATTTGCACCCTCTCACGGCATCTACAATTTTCTAAGGATCCAAATTCATATCTTGTTTGTGCAGCAAATGCTTTAACCACTGAGTCAACTCCTCAGCTACAATTAGTATTTTAACCACTAATTATCCTGACTTCACATGTTGGAAAAAACTAGCATAAATATGAAGTAAATTTCCTAAGCCTAGATGTGGAGTTCCCCAATACCTCTCATTTTTACCTCTTAGTGCATTTTTCCCTATAATATACTGTGAACTTCCTTTTACAAGCAGATTTTGACTCCATTTTAGTACAGATGCAAGAAATGGGATGCATCCCTTTGGACATAAAAACAGCCGTCCCTGTCCCACCCCAACCTCAGACACAGATAGATTGAGCTTATTTCCAAAAGCAAAAAGGAAACTGCCCTTATAAGCTGGGACCATATGAGCATATAGCACACCAAAACACTATCAGGCAAACCAAGTCCAGGTACTTTCCATACTCCAGACTGAGGAAAGGAAACAACATTGTTACTTGGACCCTGAAAAGAAGAGGACACCTAAGACTGCAATAATAGCAGCGCTCACTGATCTGCCATCTGATCCTCTAATGTGTGCATCAAGGGCTGGGCTAACAGAGGCTTCAGATTGGCTCAATCCTTCTTTTGATATGACATTCACCCAATTGCCTGTCCAGCTGAACCTGGACTGTCTTTTGCCTCTACAGACTCTAGGGTCATATAGCTCTACAGTTATATATCTGTATATACAGATATACAGATACTGTGGTATCTGTCTTCCTTTCTGTCTCTCTGTCTCCCTATCTCCCTGTCTCTCTGTCTCTGTCTCCCTCTCTCTCTATATATATATATATGTGGGGGCTATCAGATAGATAGATAGATGGATAGATAGATAGATACATATATACATATATACTGTGGCCTATATGAATTGAAACCTAATATTAGTAACTTACGATTGGAATAAGAGATCTGTGCTTGCCTCAGCTAGTTTTCTAAGATCTTGGAGTCACTCTGTAAAGTGTGTGAATTTTACAAACCTTGGGAGTTTATTATTGTTTAATAAGTTCAGGTGTTTTAAAAAGACATGAACATGATCATCTATGCTCCTGATAGTGTGTTTATAACATCTTATGACTAAAGAAGCTAATTTCTGTAACAGAATTTGCTTATTTTCTGTTGATATTAATCCCTGCCCCCTGTATGTATACATTTACTAAATAGAATCACAGTTTTATGCCTTTCGATATTACTAAAAGGTACTTAGGTTCACAAACCTAAGTTGGCATGAGTGCCAGACTAAAGCTGCCCCCTCTCCGACCCTCACTGCTCCTCACCAACCTCAGCAGTTGAGAGAGCTGGCCCTGGGGTCACGGGAGCAGGAGATCTTTCCCTGCCCCTTGGAAGCTGCAGGACTTGGGAAAGAGAACCCTGTACCTCACCTGGACAACACAGTAGGGCTGGTCCTGGTCGCAGGAGCACAGGTGAGCTGGCCCTATCACCCCCATGCTGCAACGTGGTCTGGGGGAGGAGATGCCATCTGTCCCCTGAGGTAGATGGGAGAGATGACACATAGGGTCATGGGAGTGGGTGAGTTGTCCCTGCTCTCTCAGGAGAGTTGAGCCTGTCATCTGCTGATGTTTGCATTGGGTTGCCTAGCCAGAACTTTGCTGGATAGTGCCCTGGTCATGCAGATAAGGCCAGCAGAATGACCAGCTCAGCTAACACTCAGGCCCAGATCCAGGGCTCTGAAATGGCCCAGTCCAATCTATATCAACTGCATAAGGTTGGGGCATGTGAAAGGGCCAATTCTGCTGTTCCAGATCTGCAGGATCTCCATAGCACAGGGCAACAACAGAATAACCAGGTGGAGTTTCCACTGAGGACCCAGTATTGATGGTATCACAGAAGTCATCTGGAACTAGGCCAATGATTTACTGTAATGAACATTTCCAAGTGAAGATGTGTTCAGAGGGATCTACCGTGGGACACACTGGGACACATTACAGCTTCAGTGATGAGATATTTTCTATGCTTTGTTTGTTTTTGTTTTTATGTGTGTTTTATTTTGGAGGGGGAAGTTGCAAGGGTGAAGGGCAGATATGAATATGAACAAGAATGGGGTGCATGATATAAAAGTCACAAAATAAAATGGTTTAAATATTTATTTTAAAATCCCATCATTTTTAAAGAAGAGAGTCTCCTGATTCTTTGGGATACTCTACCTGCTTATGGGCTGACAGATTCCTTTGTTGCTAGATTGATTTCATACGTTCTAAACTAGAGATGCCAAGCCTCTTACTCTCATGATACTTCTCCCTCCTCTTCTTTTTCTTTCCATATTTGGTCTTTCTTTTTCTATACATCCTCCATCCCAGTCTGTGCTTTGTTAACAAACACTTGAAAGTTTTACAAGCTCCTTGGCTCTTTGTTCAACTTGATCTTCAGTTCATGTTCTACCCTGGGATTTAAATCATGAGTCATTCTTGCTCTATACATGTGTTGGTGGTTTGTCTCTCTGTATGTGTATGTAACACTTTCATGCCTGGTGCCCACAGAAACCAGAAGAAAGTGTCAGGTTTCTAGAAACTGGAGTTACAAAAGGGTGGTAGCCACCATGTCAGGACAGGAAATTGAACCTGGGTTCTCTGGAAAAGCATACTGTACTCTTAAGTGTGGATCTATCTCTTCAGCCCCAAGTTAATCCTCATTACCTAGTTTTACTCGATGACATCTCTGCCTCTACTTGTTTTTTTCTCCAATATTTCCTGTCTCATCTACTCTGATGGTTTTAGTCAAATCTATGGCTACTCTTTCAATCCTTTTAATCACCTCCTTACTCATTAAACCCTTACTCATTTTCATTTGCATAAAAGTTTAGTTAACATCATGATGTCAAGAACTCTTTATAATTTTCTCATTTATATTTTTCTTGTCATGTGTCTTTGCCCTTGCCTAGAATATTGTTAGAAATTTGTCTGGAGTGTCTTTATAAGATGGAATTTCTTTTCAACACACCCAAAAATACAGCTTCTGCCTCAAAGGGAATGTTATATAATTTATTCTAGAGCCTAATAACCAAGTATTCAAATATATGAGCCTATGAGAGCCATCCCTATTCAAACCACCACACTCCACTCCCTGCCTCCCATAGTCTTGTAGCAATATTGTAAGGCAAAAGTTCATTCAGTTCAACTTCAAAAGTTTCTGTAGCCTATATACAACAGTCTCAATACTGTTTAAAACCCCAAAGTTCAAAGTTTCTTCATAGATTCAGGACAATCCCTTAACTATAATCCTTTGTAAAATCAAAATCAATAAGTAGAGCTCATACTGGCAATATACAATGGCATAGGATAGATAATACCAGTCCAAAAGTGAAGAAAGGGAGCATAGTGAGGAAATATTGGCCCAAAGCATGACCTAAAACCATCTGGGCAATCTCTAACCTCTGCATCTCCATTATCTGTTATCAAAGCAATCTTCAGATGTTCAACTCCTTTCAGCTTTGTTGACTGCAACAAACTTCTGTCTCTTAAGCTGGTTCATTGACAGGTATGTATCTTTCCTTGACAGCGATCCCATGACTTGCTCGCCAACATCTTGGGGTTCCAACATAATCCAGGCTTCACATTCACAGCTTCATGAAATGGCCTCTCTGGGCCTCCATTCAGTGACAACACTGACACAGGGCAGGTGTCAGCAGCTTTCCTTAGCTGGGAGGGAGAGATTCCACTACCTCTTTTTTATATCCTTGGCTCTAAATCCTAAACCACATCACTGAAACTGTCAAGTTCTGCTGCTTGCTGGAGCTCAAACATGGCTCCCACATTCAGCTACATCTCCATCAGCTTTCTTAATTTGGGTTTTCTTCACTGTTCAAACTGTTCTTAAATTCCTTTCCAAAGTTGGAATCTTAGCTGGGTGTGTCTTGTTCAAGGTCAGCACTCCCTTTATTATATTCAGCATCAATCTTCTCTTTAGTCTGTTCATCTCCTTGAGCGCAGGAATTATCTTCATTGCACTTTCTTGTCCACCTTTTTTCCCCAAACTACATTTTGTATTTTTTTGTTGCTCAGCTTGCTCCTTTTCGTTATAGATCTTCATAAGACTACCCACTAAAACCCATACAACAGAATCAATAGTAGGCTTTAAAAAAAATCTCCTGTGTCAATACCATTAATTCAAAACTCTTTAATATAGCATCAGTCAGACATTTCAGACAAGCGCAAAACATAGCTACTTTCTTCACCAAACATCACAAAGGTGATCTCTAGGTTTTTTTCTTATTTTTCTCTGAAACCTCTCAAAATAAGTCATCATAATCTACATTGCTCTCAGATGTCTTCCTCCATATAAAATGGCCTTTTAAGCCCCAGTTAAAGCATTCAACTTCTTTCCCAACCCAATGTCCCCAAGTCCACATTCCATAAATAAGAAACATGATCAGGCTCATCACAGCAATACTCCAGTCCCTAGTACCAACTTCTGTCTTAGTCAATGTTCTTTTGCTATGAAGAAACATTATGACCATGGCAACTTTTTAAAGGAAAGCATTTCATTGGGGCTTGCTTTCTGTTTCAGAGGTTTAGGCCATTGTCATCATGGTGGGAAACTTGGTGGCATGCAGGCAGACATGGTCCTGTAGAAGTAGTTTGAGAGTTCTACATCCATATTCATAGGCAACAGAGAGACACCATCGTGGCTTGGGCTACTGAAACCCTAAAGTCATCCCCAGTGACACAAGTCCTCTAACAAAGGCACATTTCCTAATCTTTCTCTAGTAGTGCTACTCCTTAATAACTAAGCATTCAAATATATAAGCTTATGTGAGCCATTCCTATTCAAACCACCACAGTGACCATGGCAGGTACACAGATTCAGATTTTCCAATATAGTACATTCTAAGTATAATAGATTTTATTTGTTAAAGCAAGTCATAAATCAAAGTGTTTACTAACACATTGATGAGGGGCATAGGTAGGTGGGTTACAGCACAGCAAGGGAAACTCTGCTATAGGTTTCTGACAGTATCTGACTGTACTGGGTGATTTTGTATGTCAATTTGACATAGGCTGAAGTTATCACAGAGAAAGGAGCTTCAGGTGAGGAAATGCCTCCATGAGATCCAGCTGTGGGGCATTTTCTCAATTAGTGATCAAGGCGGGAGGGCCCCTTGTGGGTGCTACCATCTCCAGACTGGTAGACTGGGGTTCTATAAGAGAGCAGGCTGAGCAAGCCAGGGGAAGCAAGCCAGTAAGTAACATCCCTTCATGGCTTCTGCATCAGCTCTTGCTTCCTGACCTGCTTGAGTTCCAGTCCTGACTTCCTTTGGTGATGAACAGCTGTGTGGAAGTGTAAGCTAAATAAACCATTTCCTCCCCAACTTGGTCATGATGTTTGTGCAGGAATAGAAACCCTGACTAAGACACTGATGGTATTAGCATTTAAATTGGTCAAACCTAATGGTACCCTAAGAATATATTGTAAGGTTTTTATAATCAGAAGAGTGTTAGATTAGAAATAGGTGGAGAGTCAATAGCTTTCAAAAGAGCTAAAAATAGCCCAAGATAATTAGACTTCTTTCTGTAGTATTTTAGATATCAATAATCCTCAAGTTCAGTCACTTGGGCCTTGTTGAATTTTTAACATGGTGCAACCCTGCCTCCCCTGTCTATTTCCTCTGCATTCCAGCATTCCAAGAATTTGAGTTCACAATTTCTACTTTTTTCCCTCCTTCCTTAAAATTTTGTTCAATACTTTTTGAGTTTGCTTTTAATTTCTATTATCTAAACACCAAGAACCTGTAAAAGGGGCTTTGTGTTTCCCATAAACAAGAAGCTTTCCATCTCAGCTGCTCCAACCTCTGTTATACTGAGATATGATTGAAGTGACAAGAGAAACATTATTAATACATGAAGGACCACTCCAGTATATTACCCACACAAACTTAGGAAAGAAAAATAGGTGTGACTGTCCGAGTCTTGAGTTAGGCAAGTTAAATGGGAATGAACTTTGCATTCAGTGGTGTATTGGCCAGCAGCATGAACATCTCTGAGAGATGCTTATTTGACATGGCCTACCTGAGGCCCACATAGCCAAAATTCGCTTAAGTAAATAATTAAGTTTCTAATGCTAGGTATCTAACCCAGGGCCTTTTACATACTTACTGGGTAAGCACTCTATTAACTGCCACATGCAAGCACCAAAATGTGTTGCCTTTCTTTTTTTCCCCAGATGTATGCATTCAAATCAGAAAGCACTGGCACAAAGAGATAGCCTTCAAATACCTTGGGCTATTTTTAGCTCTTTTGAAAGCCATCCACTAGCCACCCATTTCTGAACTAACACTTCCAGTTCAGGTCAAGCCCACTTTAGCACTTCCAAGGCACCTCTGTGATGACTTATCTCACCTCTTTGAACCCATACTGTGTGAGCAGTAATGGAGTGCTGCAGGGAAGAGAGATGTAAGATGTACTTAGCTGTTGAGCTTTGGTCTGTTGCTATGTATTGTAATGCTAAATTCTATACCCAAAGGTCTAGGTCCAAGAGTGACTTCTCATGTTTACAAACTTTTGTTGTATAAACTTTGTTCCTTAATTTAAAACTATTGGTTTAAATAAAATTGGTTACAGCTAATTACTGGAGGGTTTAGAGTTAGATGGGTTAGGATTGACCTGGTTGCTGGAAGAGAGGAGAGGGGAAGGAGGAGAAAGAGGGAGAGAAGAAGGAGGAGGACATGACCAGGAGAAACATCAAGTATCTGGGGTACACCACTGGGTAGGTAGTCAGGCCTACAGTTAGAAGAGTAGATTAGGGGTAATCCTTAGTAATTGTGAAAGGCAAATAAAATAGACATAGTCTGAGCTTCATTTATTTGTAGGCTAGTTGCGGACAAGCTTAAATTGATTGTATTACAATCTGACACCCAACATGGGGCAAACCAAACCATTTTAGGTTCTATCCCAAAACTCAGTCCCGAGGCAGCCATAAACAATAACAATTCTTATTCTCACGAATACCTCAAAGAACTAGAACCAGAGATACTTCTAGTTTCTCTGACCATATACTAAGTTTGGAGCCACAAAAGGGAACTCTGTCTGGATCCAGCAATATTCGCAACTTTCCCTGAAATATGAGACAAAATGTTACATTTTCCAGGCTGTGTGGTTGAAAGCTAAGTGACTGTGAAATATCAAGGTTTGAACAAAGAAAACAAACAAAAGTCCGTAAATAGAGTAAACAGAAAGGAAAGATAGAGTACATGTAACATTTCTACTAACCGTGTAGGAACTACTCTTTAGTAACAAGCGATATGATTGGGTGGGGGTTTGAGTCCCTCTGCCTTAGTCAGGCAAGCTTGAGAAAGCAACAGAACCTTTTTCTGAGCTCTCAGTGTTCTCATCTTTGAAATGTGAGAATAATACTGAATTCACAGGGTTGTTCAAGAGTGATGTCAAAACCATGAGAATCCATCCTTCCTTTTGAGCTGAACATAAGTAGACATTAGGGAAGGGGACTGAATAGTGACTGGAGTCTGATGTGGTTTCAGGGCTACCTATCAGCAGAAAGTGACTCTTGGAGCAGAAAAAAAACCAATACCACCCACAAGCAGGCAGGGTCTGAGATAGCTGTCTCTGTCTTTCTGACATCTTAGAATCACTAGCCTGAAACATCATTGGCTTCTGTCCTGGATGTGATATCTTGACACATGATAAACCCAATGTAAGAACAATAATGGGATTCAGCCTTATTCTTGGAAAAGCCCAGCTCCTTGCTAGAAGTAGTCATACTTTCTCTGATAGTATTCCTGAGCAGTTTTCCATTGTGTCTGTTCATAAAACTAACAGTTATTCTTCAGAAGCCCACACTCATTCAGACCCTCAGTATGTATGTCTGCCCTTTGGTACACCGGGTCCCTCTCCCTCACTTTGTCTCCTCTGTATTCTTTTTCCAATTGTGAAAAGCACTTGGAAACATGGATTATGGGTCTCACTATGGCCTATCTTAAGACCACCCTAGTCCCCCCCGATAGAAACACTTTCATTCATTTGACAAAGATTATTAAATGCTAATTTACAAATGAACAAGACACACTCCTACCAAGGAGCTCATTCTCCTGAGAAGTTGTGTATATGATTTAACTATTGTAGTGGCTATTCCTGGTAGTCAACTTGACTATATCTGGAATGAGCTACAATCCAGAATTGGAAGGCTCACCTGTGATCCTAATCTGGAGGCCAAGAGATAAAAGTTTCTGACCTGGATCTTGGCATGGAGATCTTGAAGCATAGGGATTTCTCTGAGTTTAAGGTCATCTGGGATTAAAGGCATGGTGGCACATGCCTTTAATCTGGGCCACACCCTCTGCTGGAGACCTACATAAGGACATTGGAAGAAGGAAGACTCACTCTTCTTTGCCTGCTTGCCTCATGGGACTGAGCAACTGCTAGATCCTTGGACTTCCATTCACAGCTGCTGCTGACCATTGTTGGGGAGTTGGACTACAGACTGTAAGTCATCAACAAATTCCCTAACTATATAGAGACTACCCATATGTGACTCTAGAGAACCTTGACTAATACAGCTACCATAATGAAAGAACACATCAAAATGTCAGGCATTATGCTAAGTACTTTGTGTCCTTTCCTTACTGCTTGGGAAAAAAAAACAAGGCTTAGTAAGGCAAGGTATCATACCAGGGGCATTCAGCTAGAAAAATGGCAGATGCAAAATACTGTAAACTCTGCTAACCTAACAAGCATGATGCAAAAAATAGCTTTTTGTATCAAGGTAGAAGTGCAGAGCCCAGAACTAGATTGTTCCAATGGAGACACCCCTGCCCTGGGGCTCCCTGCTTTGCATCATTTTCTAAGAAATTAATTCCTTCCACTGTGTGCTTTTTCTCTTGTACAGATGCCTCCCAGCTGGATCTGGGACCAAGAAGTCACCTGCAGAATGTTGAGGCTCACTCTCTTTCAATCTCCAGGAGAAAAACAAACAAAAATTCTGTGCTTAAATTTCACGTACCTTTTAACTCTCTAGCAGCCATTTGGTTTCTGCTGCTTCGGTTTCTGGGATGGAATTAGTTTACGTGTTATTTCCCCCTTAAAAGTTAAGGACATGCATCTTCATGAAAAGAACAAAGGGAGAAAAACAACTTGTAAATTATCACAAGAGAAGCCCATGCTAATAAAAGCAATAAGTTTGCTGACAGATGGCAGAATCAGTTGAAAAGCGAATACCATATTTACTAAGTTTACCCCACTAAGTAAGCCAAAAAAGTGTTATCTAATTCTATCCCCTGTGTATGTGTGTGTTTTGGAATAAACAGATGCCTAATGAGGAATGTGTCTAGTGTAGTCTTAGAGGAACCTGGATAAACCCAGGTTCTCTTGCAGGGTTTGATTTTGACAAATATCAGTGTTCAAAGTCGAATCTATTGTAAATAAAGTTGTCAGAATGAAAACAGTATCAAGATGCTGTCAAAGCAACATTATTTTAAAAATCAAACATCCTGGATTATTATACTACATAAATTTGTGTCTTAAAAATCTTCCATTATTTATATAGCTTTATAATAACTACAAAGTATTACAAAGGACACAGGCCTTGTCACTGTTGGGAAATCTGGATGTGTGTATAGCTGGTGTGGCTAATTAGGATATTGTCATGTTCTGAAGCACATGGAGACAGTAAACCAAGGTGTGTAGTAATTTAAGAACATGCAGAATAAGGTCCTTCCCTGGACTGACTCTAAAAACCATAGTTTCCTGAAAGGAAGAAGTCCTGAGGCTATGAAGCCAGGTAAAGAGAGTACATAATCTAGTTGCAGCAACAGAGAATAAACCATCAGGAATACCATGTTCATAACAGGACCATGCACGAATTCAAATGCCAACTGAGTGCTCTCATCATGATTTCCAGAATGTGGGCTGACTGGATGCTAGTTAATGTCACTGTGGGTATTTTTCAAGTGAATATCAGCAACTTAGACAGTGGCCACAAGGATTATTTCAAAGGTCAGAATGGTTTATATTAAGGGATTATCATGGGTTACATCACAGAATCAGCATGAGATATATCACAGGGTCAGCATGGGACATCACAAGATGAGCATGGGATATGCCATGGGAGTATTATGGTATGTATCATAGGATTAGCATGGGATGTATTACTGCGTTAGCATGGGATATAACACAAGGTCCTCATGTGATATAGCACAGTGTTAGCATAAGATGTAGCACAGTCTCAGCATGGGATATCATATGGACAACATTAGCGCTCAGCATGGGATATCATATGGACAGCATTAGCTTTCTCTTGTCTCGCTAGTTGACTGATACACATGGGAAAACAAGCCAAAGTAGTTTGTACTTTCTGCCTTCTTCATTTCTTTCCTTTGTTCTTCCCTTTACTCTCTCTCTTCTCCCTTGTTTTTTTCCCCTCTATTTCTCTTGTTATAAGGCATGGAAATACGGTTGCCAATCAGTTAATTAATTTGAGACAAAGTAAACTTAAAAATTAACAAGTCTCACTAGAATTAATATGCCAGAATAATAAAAGAATCCACTTTTAAAAACCCCAGGGTCACAAATGTGCATTCCTCTATTAAAACTTTTAAAAAGCAAAATGTAGGGGGTGGTCAGGGAAAGGACACATGAACAAGTCCCCGACCAAAATCTGAAATCTGGCTATTTCATAGTAATTGACAGGGCAGATATCAGAGCAGAAAGACATAGACCATCAGTTGGCCTGAAAAGTCATTTAGTGACTGCTAATCTTACCTGCACATAGTAAGTACATGCATAGGGTTTTGATATGTTTTCATAACTAGTGGGCTAAAGCTATGTCTATAGTCCAATTGCTATTTTGGTACCCTGTCCAGATCCCCCTTCACAAGGACACGACAGCGACATGGCTGCTGCTGCTAGCTCTCATTTCCCTTTAAGAGGGTGGCTGTTGGCTGAAAGTCACCACGGGCTCCTCTAGAAACCACCTGGCTTCTAGCACACGATGATATGCCACTACCTGAGCCTCCCAAGACTGCTGACTGCTTGGCTGGGAAGACAAGGTGTCAGTTACCTGCTTGTGTCAGGACAGGATAAGGTCTTCAGTAGAAGTCATGCTCCAGAACTTCCAAGAGCTAAGGCTGAAGCTAGACAGATGGGAGGATGTGTTGGGCTTTTACATTCTCTCTACCTGGGGGGACGGAGACATCCTTTTGTTAGGCTTTCTGTTTTAGCTCTTACTGGAGAAGCCCTGAGACAGGCCTGAGCCCCTACATTTCATCCCTTAATGGTTTTAATGTTTAAATTCCTAAAGGTAGGGAAAGAATGCCCATTGACTGCTCTTTGTCAATACAACGATGCGTCCTTAGAGGACCAGGAGAAGCTCCATGTCTCTGATCTCTAGTCCTACAGCCCCTTAACACCCAAGGGGAGCAGCTGGGTCAGGCTGCCTTCCTCCAGCAGCAGTATTAATCCAACAAAGCCTCTTAGGAAGACATACTTCCCAGTCTGGGAGCTGGAAGCCATTGCTTCCTCTCTGAAAATTAAAAGGTTCCAACTCATGTAAAGGTTCCAGAGAGCATTCCTGTTATTCTTCTGGGTGGATTTGATCAGGATTCTGAACCTGCCATTCCCTTCCCTTCCCTTCCCTTCTCTTCCCTTCCCTTCCCTTCCCTTCCCTTCCCTTCCCTTCCCTTCCCTTCCCTTCCCTTCCCTTCCCTTCCCTTCCCTTCCCTTCCCTTCCCCTCCCCTCCCCTCCCCTCCCCTCCCCTCCCTTCCCTTCCCTTCCCTTCCCCTCCCCTCCCCTCCCTCCCCTCCCCTCCCCTTCCCCTCCCCTCCCCTCCCCTCCCCTCCCTCTCCCCTCCCTCCCCTCCCCTCCCTCCCTCCCCTCCCTCCTCTCCCCTCCCCTCCCCTCCCCTCCCTTCCCTTCCCGTCCCTTGCCTTCCCTCGCCTTCCCTCCCCTCCCCTCCCTCCCCTCCCCTCTCCTCCCCTCCCTTCCCTTCCCTCCCCTTCCCTTCCCTTCCCTTCCCTTCCCTTCCCTTCCCTTCCCTTCCCCTCCCCTCCCCTCCCTCCCTCCCCTCCCCTCCCCTCCCCCTCCCCTCCCTCCCTCCCTCCCTCCTCTCCCCTTCCCTCCCCTCCCTTCCCTTCCCTTCCCTTCCCTTCCCTTCCCTTGCCTTCCCTCGCCTTCCCTCCCCTCCCTTGCCCTCCCCTCCCCTCTCTTCCCCTCCCTTCCCTTCCCTCCCTCCCCTCCCCTTCCCTCCCTTCCCTTCCCTTCCCTCGCCTCCCCTCCCCTCCCTCCCCTCCCCTCCCCTCCCCTCCCTTCCCTCCCTTCCCTTCCCTCCCCTCCCTCCCTTCCCTTCCCTTCCCTTGCCTTCCCTCCCCTCCCTCCCTTCCCTTCCCTTCCCTTCCCTTGCCTTCCCTCCCCTTCCCTCCCCTTCCCTCCCCTTCCCTCCCCTTCCCTCCCCTTCCCTCCCCTTCCCCTCCCCTCCCCTCCCCTCCCCTCCCCTCCCTTCCCTTCCCTTCCCTTCCCTTCCCTTGCCTTCCCTCGCCTTCCCTCGCCTTCCCTCCCCTCCCCTCCTCCCCCTCCTTCCCCTCTTCTCCCCTCCTCCCCGCCTTTCCTTGTTTCTAGTAATTTGCTGAGCTGAGCTGTGCTGTTAAGCTATTTAACCTTTCTGAACACAAATTTAGAAACTTCAAAATACTTTACAGAATTCCAAGGGACCAGTGAAATTAGGAAATGATTCAACAAGTGTGTTTTATGATTCCTGGAAAACTTATTTGTCCTTCCTTCCTTCCTTCCTTCCTTCCTTCCTTCCTTCCTTCCTTCCTGCTGAACTACCTTCCTTTCTTCCTTTTTCTCTTTTTCTTGTACTGGGTAATATAAAAATAAGTGTTATCAAACACTTTTGTTCATATGTTCTAATGTGCTGCTATGTTCTATTTGAAATGAATTGTGTGGTTTTTTTTTTCTTCATTATGTATGGCTTCCCTTGTTCTAAAAGACCAAGTTAAGCAGCCTTTGTTGGGGAAAAACCAAACGAGCAGCAGGAGAGCATATACTTAAGGCCTAGTTGCTTCTATTTCTTATCTTTCTATGAGAGAAAATAAATTTTATTTTTGAAACAGAATTTTTAAAACTTCAAGTATACAAATGTGTAACTTAGATCAGAGACCAGGTAGTGTATTCTTGCACCTTGGAAGATCCTAAAGTCTCTTCCTTAGCTATTCAAATCTGCTGTGCATGAACAGCAACCCAGAAAAGATAACAATAGAGTGATCAGGGCTGTACAAGTTCTTAGAAAAGCAGACAGAAAGTCAGATGTTCCAAGGCTCTACACTAGCCAACTTGTATAATTGTGGGGTTAGACAATCTTCATATCATACACACACACACACACACACACACACACACACACACACACAGAGAGAGAGAGAGAGAGAGAGAGAGACAGACAGACAGACAGACAGAGAGATATGTAAAAATTATTTCATAGAAGAGAGAATGAGAGAGAGAGAGAGAGAGAGAGAGAGAGAGAGAGAGAGAGAGAGAATGAGACTTCCTGTGGGGATGCAGGCATTCTTTTGCTAGGCTCTCCATTTCAAGACTGGAACCACTATACTTCATTCCTGGGTTCTGGGTTCTTTAATGTCTAAGTTCCTAAAGATAGTGAAAGAATACCCATTGGCTTGATAATTATCTTGACCAGTTGTCAAGATAATGATATATGTTATGTGCCTATGTATCTATGTATCTGAGTATGTATGTATATGTATGTATGTATGTATGTATGTACATGTCTATCTATCTATCTATCTATCTATCTATCTATCATCTATTGTTTCTTTCTCTATACTTATTAATATAGCAGAATAATTAGAAAATGTATATATATATATTTCTTATTCTTATGTATGTATGTGTGTGTACGTGTAAATAATAAAAATGTGACTATTACAACTTAATTTGGGCTTCTTTTTTTTAAGTCTTATTTTTATTTGTGTATATGTGTTTGTGTCTGGTACCTGAGAAAGCCAGAAGAAGGCATCAACCCCATTAGAGTTAAAGTTACAATTGGGTGTGAGGTACTAATGATGGGTGCTGGGAAACCCCGCCCAGGTCTTCTACAAGATCAATAAGTACTCTTAACTTATTAATATCTCTTTAGGAATAATTTAAGTTATTTAATAATTTTATTGATTTTTTTATTTAAAAATTATGTATAGTGGCACATACATGTGATTCCAGAATTCAGGAGTCTGAGACAGATAAATTGAGAGCTGGAGAGAATTCTGGGCTACATAATGTCTCAATTTGTTCTTTTGTGTGTGTGTGTGTGTGTGTGTGTGTGTGTGTGTGTCTGTATGTTTTCTTTTTTCAATAATTTATTTACTTTACATCCCAATTTTGGCCCCCCAGCCCCCCTCACATAGCTCCAGTCCCCCCTCACATAGCTCCTCCCCCTATTCCCCCTTTCCCTTCTCTTCTAAGAAGGGAGAAGACCCTGTGGTTATCATTCTACCCTGGCACATCAAACCACTGGAGGACTAGACACATTCTCTTTCACTGAGACCAGGCAAGGCAGTCCAGTTGGGGGAATAGAATCCATAGGCAGGCAACAGATTCAGAGGCAGCCCCTGCTCCAGTTATTGGGAGAGCTGCAGTAGTGTGGCTTCTTTGTCAAAACCCAACTATCCATAGGCATATGGATTTATTTCTGCGTCTTTAATTCTATTCCATTGAACAACCAGTCTGTCTCTTTATCAATACCGTGCAGTTTTCATTACTACTGCCCTGTAAAACAGCTTAAATTCAGGGATGGAGATACCTCCAAGAGTGTTTGTTGTTGTTGTACAGGATTGTTTTAGCTGTCTTTGGTTTTAAAGTTTACACAGCTGCTGCATATGTGCAGAGAGCCTAGCTCCAGCCCATGTTTGTTCTTTAGTTAGTGGGTCAATCCCTTGGAGTCCTCAAGGGTCCAAGATAGTTTGACTTTGTTGGCCCCATCCTCTTCAAATCTGTTAATCCTTGCACCAACTCTTATACAAGACTCCCTGAATTCCCTCTAATATTTGGCTGTGGGTCTTTATCAAACCCAGTGTCAATAGGTATGTGGATTTATTTCTGGTTCTTTAATTCTATTCCACTGATCAACCCGTCTGTCTTTTTATCAATGCCATGCAGTTTTTATTACTATTTACTGTAATGCTTGAAGTCAGGCATGGAGATACATCTAAAAGTTCTTTTATTGTACAGGATTGTTTTAGCTATCTTCAGTGTTTTTCCATATGGAGTTGAGAATTGCTCTTTTTCTGTAAAGAATTGTGTTGGAATTTTGATGGGAATTTCATGGAATCTGTAGATTGCTTTTGGTATGATGGCAATTTTTAACTATGTTAATCCTACCAATCCATGAGCATGGGGATTTTTTTTTCATCTTCTGATATCTTCTTCAATTTCCTTTTTTAGAGGTTTAATGCTCTTGCAGTACATGACTTTCATTTGCTTGGCAAGAGTTAGATCAAGATATTTTACATTACTTGTGACTATTTGTGAAAAGTGTTGTCTCTCAACTTCTTTCTCAGCCCATTGACCATTTTGTTTTTCAAAGAAGGGCTACTGAATAGAGTTAATTTTGCATCCAGTTACTTTGCTGAAGGTGTTTATCAGATGTGGGAGTTCTTTGGTAGAATTTTTGGAGTTAGTTATGCATACTATCATATCATCTGTGAATAGTGATAGTTTTACTTACTCCTTTTCAATTTTTACCCAGTTGATCTCCTTTAGTTGTCTTATTGCTCTAGGTAGGAGTTCAAGCACTATATTGAAAACATAGGCAGAGTGTATGTACAGCCTTGCCTTGTCACTGATTTAGTGGAATTGCTTTAATTTTCTTGCCATTTAATTTGACATTAGCTATTGGTTTGCTGTATATCGCCATTATTGTGTTGCCTTGGATTGGGTATGTGCCTTGTACCACTAATCCCTCCAAGAGTTTTTAACATGTAGGGGTGTTGGATTTTGTCAAAGGCTTTTCAGCATTTAATGAGATGATCATGTGGGCTTTTTTCAGTTTGTTTATATGGTGGATTGCAATGATAGATTTTCATATATTGAACCACCCTTGTATTTCTAAGATGAAACCTATTTGACCATGGTTAAAAATGTTTTTGATGTGTTCTTGGATTGTATTTGCAATTATTTTATTGAGTATTTTTGCATCAATATTCATAAGGTAAATAGGTCTGAAACTTTCTTTGTTGAGTCATTGTGTGGTTTAAGTATCAGAGTGACTGTGGCCTTATAGAATAAGTTTGGCAATGTTACTTCTGTTTCTATTTTGTGGAATTGTTTGAGGAGATTGATATTAGCTCTTCTTTAATAATTTCATAGAATTCTATGCTAAGACTGTCTGGCCCTGAGCTTATTTAGTTGGGAAACTTTTAATGACTGCTTCTATTCCCTTAGGGGTTATAAGACTATTTATGTCATTTACCTGATCTTGACTTTACTTTGGTAAGTGGTGTCTGTCTAGGAAAGTCATCTATTTCATTTAGATCCAACTTTGTGGAGTACAGACTTTTGAAATAGGCCTAATAATTCTTTGAATTTCCTTAGTATCCTTTCTTATATCTGCCTTTTCATTTGTGATTTTTTTTTGTAAAATTTGGGTCCTGTCTTTTACTTAGTTTTGCTAAGGATTTGTCTATCTTGTAGACTTTCTCAAAGAATCATCTCTTTATTTTCTATGGTTTGTATTGTTCTCTGTGTTTCTAATTGATTTCAGCCTAAGTTAGATCATTCCTGTCTTCTTCTTCTCCTCCTCCTCCTCCTTTCCTTCCTTCTTCTTTTTCTCTCCCCCCTCCTCCTCCTCCTTCTTTTCTTTTTATTCTCCCCATCCCCTTCCCCTCTCCTCCCTCTATTCCTCCCTTTCCTCTCCTCAACTCCTCCTCCCTCCTCCCTCTTCTCCTCACCCTTATTCTTTTTCTTCTTCTGTAGAGCTTTCAGGTGTACTCCAATTTCTTTATGAAGGCACTTAGTGCAATGAACTTTTTTCTTAGCATTTCATTCATTGTGTCCCATATGTTTGGATGTGTTGTGTCTTCATTTTCATTGAATTTGAGAAAGTCTTTAATTTCTTTCTTTATTTCTTCCCTGACCCAGTGATTACTGAGTAGAGAATTGTTCAGTTTCCATAAGCATGTAGGCTTTGTGTTGTTGTTGAAGTTCAGCTTTAGTCCATGGTGGTCTGATAGGATACAATGAGTTATTTCAATTTTCTTATATCTGTTGAAGCTTGCTGTATGACTGAGTATATGGTCAATTTTGGAGAAGGTTCTATGTGGTGCTGAGAAGAAAGTATAATTTTTTTGTTTTAGGGTAAAATATTCTGTAGGTATCTACTAGGTCCATCTGATTCATGACCTCTGTTAGTTTCATTATTTCTCTGTTTAGTTTCTGACTTGATGAGAATTGGTGAGAGTAGGGTTTTGACATCTCCCACTCTTAATTTGTAGGGTTTGATACATTACTTAAACTTTAGTAATGCTTCCTTTATGAGTGTGTGTGACCTTGAATTTGTGCAGAGATTCAGAATTGAGATGTCATCTTGGTGGATTTTTATTGAGAATACAGTATACTTTTGTATCTCTTTTGATTATTTTTGGTTAAAAAATATATTTCATTAGATATTAGAATGGCTACTCCAGCTTGTTTCCTGGGTCCATTTGATGGGAAAACCTTTTTTTAGCCCTTTACTCTGAGGTACTAACTATCTTCATTGCTGAGGTGTGCTTTTTGCATGATTTTGTTGAAGATATTTTCTGGGCCTTTGGATTGGAAGTCTTTTCCATTTCTATTATTCTTAGTTTTCATCTTTTCATTGTGTCCCAAATTCCCAGGAGGTTTTGTGTTAGAAACATTTTAACTTTTGCATTTTCTTTGACCAACATATCAATTTATTTTATGGCACCTTCTGTGATTGAGATTTTCTCTTCCATCTCTTATATTCTGTTGGTGATGCTTGTATCTGTAGTTCCTGTTCTCTTTTACTCAGTTTTCCATCTCTAGGACTGTATCAGATTGTGTTTTCTTTATTGTTTCTATTTCTATTTTCAGTTCTTAAACTGTTTTATCATTTTCTTTTACATGTCTGATTATATTTTCTTGTATTTTTTTATTTATATGTTTCTTCTTAAGGGCCTCTACCCATTAGACTGTATTTCCCTGCATTTCTTTAAAGAATTTATTTGTTTCCTCTTTAAAGGCATTTATCATCTTCATAAGATTAGCTTAAGGCCATTTTCTTGTTATTTTTAGATTCAATGCAATACCCATCAAAATCCCAAATCAATTCTTCATAGATCTAGAAAGAGCAATTCTCAAATTCATCTGGGGTAACAAAAAATCCAGGATAGCTAAAACTATTCACAACAATAAAAGGACTTCTGGGGGAATCAATATCCCTGACCTCAAGCAGTACTACAAAGCAATTGTGTTAAAAACAGAATGGTATTGGTACAGGGAAAGGCAAGTAGATCAATGGAAAAGAATTGAAGACCCAGAAATGAACCCACAGAGTTATGGTCACTTGATCTTTGATAAAGGAGCTACAACCATCCAGTGGAAAAAAGATAGCCTTTTCAACAAATGGTGCTCGTTCAACTGGAGGTCAACATGCAGAAGAAAGTGAATTGACCCACTCTTATCTCCTTGTACTAAGATCAACTCCAAGTGGATCAAGGACCTCCACATAAAACCAGACACACTGAAACTAATAGAAAAGAAACTGGGGAAGACCCTGTAGGACATGGGCACAGGGGGAAAGTTTCTGAACAGAACACCAATAGCTTATGCTCTAAGATCAAGAATAGACAAATGGGACCTCATGAAATTACAAAGTTTCTGTAAGGCAAAGGACACCATCAGAAGGACAAAAAGGAGGCAGCTGCCATCTTGCCTGCAGCTTCCCATCCAGCGGGTGGCAGGGAAGCCAGACCCAGCCAGCTTGCCAGGTGCTCAGACCCAGCCTGTGGCGGAACCAGGTACCAGAGACAGCCAGAGTTTAAGACCTTCGGGGACTCAGGCCTGGAGCGGGAGTTGGGCACAGAGTAGCAGTTTGGGGCACAGCGGCCGAGCCTGTGCTCTGTGCTCGCAGGGTGGACCCCTGACTCCCTGCAGGCAGCTGCCATCTTGCCTGCAGCTTCCCATCCAGCCGGTGGCGGGGAAGCCGGACCCAGCCAGCTTGCCAGGTGCTCAGACCCAGCCAGCAGAACCAGGTGCCCGAGATAGCCCGAGTTAAAGGCCTTCGGGGACTCAGGCCTGGAACGGGAGCTGTGCACAGAGTAGCGGTTTGGGGCACAGCGGCCGCGGGGCGGACCCCGAGCTCCCTGCAGGCAGCTGCCATCTTGCCTGCAGCTTCCCATCCAGCCGGTGGCAGGGAAGCCAGACCCAGCCAGCTTCCCAGCAGCTTTGGACCAGCAGGCAGAACCAGATAACTGAGATATCCCAACTTTAAGACCCCTGGGGAAACAGGATAACAGACAGCAAACCCTGAGCAGGAGCAGTGCAGAGCAGCCGCCCAACAGGCGGAACCAAGTACCTGGGATATCCTGAATTTAAGACCTTGGGAGACTCAGGCCACCTGTCAGCAATCTGTGAGCAGGAGCCCTGCAGGGCAGTGGTTCAGGTGTCCCAGTGGTGGGGAAATAGCCTTATGAGCCCACAGGAGGGTCAAGTACCAGCTAGTATCTACAGGACCAACTAATACCAGAGTTAACCAGATGGCAAAAGGCAAACGTAAGATCGTTACTAACAGAAATCAAGGCATTATGGTGGCATCCAAACCAAGTTCCCCTACAGCAATAAATCTTGGATACCATGAAACACCAGAAAAACAAGACTCAGATCTAAAATCACTGGTCAGGATGCTGATAGAGGAACACTTAGATAAATCTCTTAAAGTAATACATGAGAAAATAGATCAAAAGCTAGAAGCCCTTACAAGGCAAACACAATTAAATCTCGGATATCTCAACACACCAGAAAAACAAGACTCAGATCTAAAATCACTGGTAAAGATGCAGATTGAGGATCACTTAGATAAATTTCTTAAAGTAATAGAGGAGAAAATAGATCAAAAGCTAGAAGCCCATACAAGGCAGACACAAAAATCACTTAAAGAAATCCAGGAGAATATAGAGCAAAAAATGAATCCCAATAAGGGGGAGAAACAAAAATCACTTAAAGAAATACAAGAGAACATGGGTCAACAAGTAGAAGTCATAAAAGAGGAAACACAAAAATCCCTTAAAGAATTACAGGAAAACACAAACAAGCAACTGAAAGATCTGAGCAAAACCATACAAAATCTAAAAACAGAAGTAGAAACAACTAAGCAATCGCAAAGGGAGACAACGTTGGAGATAGAAAACCTTGGGAAGAAATCAGGAGTCATAGATGCAAATATCAACAATAGAATACAAGAGATAGAAGACAGAATCTCAGATGCTGAAGATACCATAGGAACCATGGATTCAACAACAAAAGAAAATGTAAAATGCAAAAAGCTGGTAACCCAAAACATTCAGGAAATCCAGGACACAATGAGAAGACCAAACCTAAGGATTATAGGGATAGATGAGAATGAAGATCTACAACTTAAAGGGTCAGCAAATATCTTCTACAAAATTATGGAAGAAAACTTCCCCAACCTAAAGAGAGAGATGCCCATGAATATTGTATAAGAAGCCTATAGAACCCCAAATAGACTGGATCAGAACAGAAATACTTCCCATCACATAATAATCAAAACCCCAAATGTACTAAACAAAGAATATTAAAGGCAGTAAGAGAAAAAGGACAAGTAACATATAAAGGAAGACCTATCAGAATAACACCAGACTTCTCACCTGAGACCATGAAAGCTAGAAGATCCTGGGCAGACCTCATGCAGACCATAAGAGAACACAAACTTCAGCCAAAACTACTATACCCAGCAAAACTCTCAATTGCCATAGATGGGGAACCCAAGATATTCCACAACAAAACCAAATTTGCAAGATACTTATCTCAAACCCAGCCCTACAAAGGATAATAGGGGAAAAATACCAACACAAGGGGGGAAACAACACCCCAGAAGAAACAAGATAGAAACCCCATCTCATCCAACCCAAAAGAAGAGAACCACTCAAATACAAATAATAATAATAATAATAATAATAATAATAATAATAATAATAATGGCCAAAATGTCAGGAAGTAATAATTACTATTCCTTAATATCTCTTAATATCAATGGACTCAATTCCCCAATCAAAAGACACAGACTAACAGACTGGATACGGAAACAGGACCCTACATTTTCCTGCATACAGGAAACACATCTCAGTGTCAAAGACAAACACTACCTTAGAGTAAAAGGCTGGAAGACAGTTTTACAAGCAAATGGTCCCAGGAAACAAGCCGGAGTAGCCATTCTAATATCAGATAAAATTGACTTTCAACCTAAAGTCATCAAAAGTGACACAGAAGGTCACTTCCTGCTTGTCAAAGGGAAAATCCACCAAGAAGAATTCTCAATACTGAACATCTATGCGCCAAATGTAAGGTCACCCTCATTCGTAAAAGAAACTTTACTAAAGCTTAAAGCATACATCGCATGATTGTAGGTGACTTCAACACTCCACTCTCCTCAATGGACGGATCAGGAAAGCAGAAACTAAACAGGGACACAGTGAAACTAATTGAAGCTTTGGACCAATTGGATTTAACAGATATATATAGAACATTCCATCCTAAAGCAAAAGAGTATACCTTTTTCTCAGCACCACACGGTACCTTTTCAAAAATCGATCATATAATTGGTCACAAGACAGACCTCAACAAATACAAGAAGACCGAACTAATCCCATGTCTCCTATCGGATCACTATGGAGTAAAAGTGGTCTTCAATAGCAAGAAGAACAACAGAAAGCCCACATACACATGGAAACTGAACAATACTCTACTCAATGACACCTTGGTCAAGGAAGAAATAAAGAAAGAAATCAAAGACTTTTTAGACTTCAATGAAAATGAAGGTACGACCTACCCAAATCTCTGGGACACAATGAAAGCAGTGCTAAGAGGAAAACTCATAGCCCTGAGTGCCTCCAAAAGGAAACTGGAGAGAGCATACACTAGCAACTTAACAGCACACCTGAAGGCCCTGGAACAAAAAGAAGCTAACTCACCCAGGAGGAGTAGAAGAGAGGAAATCATCAAACTAACGGCTGAAATCAATCAAGTAGAAACAAAGAGAACCATACAAAGAATCAACAAAACCAAGAGCTGGTTCTTCGAGAAAATCAACAAGATAGATAAACCCTTAGCTAGACTAACGAAAGGACACAGAGATAGTATCCAAATTAACAAAATTAGAAATGAAAAGGGGGATATAACAACAGAAACGGAGGAAATCCAAAAGATCATCAGATCCTACTACAAAAGCCTATACTCAAAACAACTGGAGAATCTGGAGGAAATGGACAATTTCCTAGACAGATACCAAATACCAAAATTAAATCAGCATCAAGTAGATCAGCTAAACAGTCCCATAACCCCTAAAGAAATAGAAAGGGTTATAGAAAGTCTCCCAACCAAAAAAAGTATGGGACCAGATGGTTTTAGTGCAGAATTCTACCAGACCTTCAAAGAAGACTTAACACCAATACTCTTCAAACTATTCCACAAAATAGAGACAGAAGAGACACTGCCCAACTCGTTCTTCGAAACCACAATTACGCTGATACCTAAACCACAAAAAGATCCAACAAAGAAAGAGAACTACAGGCCAATTTCTCTTATGAATATTGATGCAAAAATACTAAATAAAATTCTTGCCAACCGAATCCAAGAGTATATCAAAACAATCATTCACCATGATCAAGTAGGCTTCATTCCAGGGATGCAGGGATGGTTCAATATACAGAAATCCATCAATGTAATCCACTACATAAACAAACTGAATGAAAAACACCACATGGTCATCTCATTAGATGCTGAAAAAGCATTCGACAAAATTCAGCATCCTTTCATGCTAAAAGTCTTGGAAAGAGCAGGAATTCAAGGCCCATACCTAAACATAGTAAAAGCAATCTACAGCAAACCAGTAGCCAACATCAAAATAAATGGAGAGAAACTTGAAGCAATAACACTAAAATCAGGGACTAGACAAGGCTGCCCTCTCTTTCCATATCTTTTCAATATAGTACTTGAAGTTCTAGCGAGAGCAATTAGACAACATAAGGAAGTCAAAGGGATACAAATTGGAAAGGAAGAAGTCAAAGTATCATTATTTGCAGACCATATGATAGTCTACTTAAGCGATCCAAAAAACTCCACCAGAGAACTTCTACAGCTGATAAACAACTTCAGCAAAGTGCCTGGTTATAAAATTAACTCAAGCAAATCAGTTGCCTTCTTGTACTCAAAGGACAAGCAGGCTGAGAAAGAAGTTAGGGAAATAACACCCTTCACAATAGCCACAAACAACATAAAGTATCTTGGCGTAACTCTAACCAAACAAGCGAAAGATCTGTATGACAGGAACTTCAAGTCCTTGAAGAAAGAAATTGAAGAAGACCTCAGAAGATGGAAAAATATTTCTTGCTCCTGGATTGGCAGGATCAATATAGTAAAAATGGCCATCTTGCCAAAAGCAATCTACAGATTCAATGCAATCTCCATCAAAATCCCAAATCAATTCTTCATAGATCTAGAAAGAGCAATTCTCAAATTCATCTGGAGCAACAAAAAACCCAGGATAGCTAAAACTATTCTCAACAATAAAAGGACTTCTGGGGGAACCAATATTCCTGACCTCAAGCTGTACTACAGAGCAATTGTGTTAAAAACTGCATGGTATTGGTACAGCAACAGGCAGGTAGGTCAATGGAATAGGATTGAAGACCCAGAAATGAACCCACAGACTTATGGTCACTTGATCTTTGATAAAGGAGCCACAACCATCCAGTGGAAAAAAAAGATAGCCTTTTCAACAAATGGTGCTTGTTCAACTGGAGGTCAACATGCAGAAGGATGCGAATTGACCCACTCTTATCTCCTTGTACTAAGATCAACTCCAAGTGGATCAAGGACACACTGAAACTATTAGAAAAGAAACTTGGGAAGATCCTGTAGGACATGGGCACAGGGGGAAAGTTCCTGAACAGAACACCAATAGCTTATGCTGTAAAATCAAGAATTGGCAAATGGGACCTCATAAAATTACAAAGTTTCTGTAAGGCAAAGGACACTGTCAGAAGGACAAAACGGCAACCAACAACGTGGGAAATGATCTTCATCAACCTCACATCCGACAGAGGGCTAATATCCAATATATACAAAGAACTCAAGAAGTTAGACCCCAAAGAACCAAATAACCCTATCAAAAAATGGGGTACAGAGCTAGACAGAATTTTCACCCGAAGAAATGCGGATGGCTGAGAAACACCTTAAGAGATGTTCAACATCATTAGTCATCAGGGAAATGCAAATCAAAACAACCCTGAGATTCCACCTCACTCCAGTCAGAATGGCTAAGATTAAAAACTCGAGAGAGAACAAGTGCTGGCGAGGATGTGGAGAAAGAGGAACACTCCTCCACTGTTGGTAGGATTGCAAAATTGTAAAACTGCTCTGGAAATCAGAGTGGCGGTTCCTCAGAAAATTGGGCATGCCACTTCCAGAGGACCCCGGCATACCACTCCTGGGCATATACCCAGAGGATTCCTCTGCATACAATAAAGACACATGCTCCACTATGTTTATAGCAGCCTTGTTTATAATAGCCAGAAATTGGAAGGAGCCCAGATATCCCTAAAAAGAGGAATGGATACAGAAAATGTGGTATATTTATACAATGGAGTACTACTCAGCAATTAAAAATAATGAACTCATGCAATTTGTAGGTAAATGGTTAGATCTGGAAACTATCATCCTAAGTGAGCTAACCCAATCACAAAAGAATACACATGAAATGCAATCACTGATAAGTGGATATTAATAAGCCCAGAAGCCCTAAATACTCAAGGCACAATTAGCAAGTCAAATGACTCCCAAGAAGAAGAAAGGAGAGGACCCTGGGCCTGTAAAGATTGGATCCAGTATTGTAGACCCAGAACAGAGAAATTGTGAGGGGGGGAATGAGTGGGGAATAGCAGGGGGGAGAGGAATTATGGGACATATGGTGGGGGGTAACTGGGAAAGGGGAAAGCCTTTGGAATGTAAACATAGAATATAGAAAATAAAAATTAAAAAAAAAAAGAAGGACAAAAAGGCAACCAACATAATCGGAAAAATCTTCATCAAACCCACATCCGACAGAGGGCTAATATCTAATATATAAAAAGAACTCAAGAAGTTAGACCCAAAGAACCAAATAACCCTATCAAAAATGGGGTACAGAGCTAAACAAAGAATTTTCACCAGAAGAAATTCGGATGGCTGAGAAGCACCTTAAGAGATGGTCAACATCATTAGTCATCAGGGAAATGCAAATCAAAACAACCCTGAGATTCTACCTCACACCAGTCAGAATGGCTAAGATTAAAAACTCAAGAGACAACAGGTGCTGGCGAGGATGTGGAGAAAGAAGAACACTCCTCCACTGTTGGTGGGATTGCAAGATGGTACAACCATTCTGGAAATCAGTCTGGCGGTTCCTCAGAAAATTGGGCATGACACTTCCAGAGGACCCTGTCATACCACTTCTGGGCATATACCCAGAGGATTCCCCTGCATGCAATAAAGACACATGCTCCATTATGTTCATAGCATATTATTCATAATAGCCAGAAATTGGAAGAAGCCCAGATGTTCTTCAAGGGATGAATGGATACAGAAAATGTGGTATATTTATACAATGGAATACTACTCAGCAATTAAAAATAATGAATTCATGCAATTTGTAGGCAATTGGTTGGATCTGGAAAATATCATCCTAAGTGAGTTAACCCAATCACAAAAGAATACACATGAAATGCAATCACTGATAAGTGGATATTAATGAGCCCCGAAACTCTGCATACTCAAGGCACAATTAGCAAATCAAAAGTTTCCCAAGAAGAAGGAAGGAGAGGACCCTGGTTCTGAAAAGACTGGATCCAGTTTTGTAGGAGAGTACCAGAACAGAGAAATGGTGGGGGCCAACTGGGGTATGGGCGGGGGAAGGAGAAGAGGACTTATGAGGCATATGGTGAGGGGAAAACTTGGAAAGGGGAAAGCCTTTGGAATGTAAACAAAGAATATAGAAAATAAAAATAAAAAATAAAAAATTAAAAAAGTATATTCAGGGCTTGCTGTAGTAGGCTAGCTGGGTTCTGGTGTTGCCATATTGCCTTGGCTTTTGTTGATTTTGTTCTTATGCTGGCTTTTAGCCATCTAGCTGTCCCTAGTGTTGTCACGCGTTGTAGTACCTGATGGGATTGGGCCCCTGGTGCTGCAAGTAGAGCTGGTAGTCCCTGATGTAAGCAGGCCTCTGAGATTATAGTTGAGATGTATTTTCCTGGTGGCAGCAGGCTTCCACAGATAGACAGAGATGGTGGTCTCTGATGGCTTCAGGCCACTTGTCCCAGGTGGGGGCAGGCCTCTAGGGCTTTAGGTAGAACTTGTGGTTCCTGATGGTTGCAGGCCTCTCTTTGTCCTGGGCATCAGCTGGCCTCCAGGAATTCAGGAGGAGTTGTGGCCCAGGAATTGGATTGCAGAGTAGGTAAAGCAGAACTTGCTTCTGCTAGGTTTGCTTAGAAGGTCTAGAAAGCTGGGCTTTGGGGTAGTGGTCTCACCTCATGGTTGCTGATGTTTGCAGGTTTTGGGAATTGTAGCTAGAGGTTTAGAGGTTTGAACGGTGGAGCTCAGAAGAGAGAGGGCAGACCTCATGGCTACTGGCCTTGTCAGGGACCTAGCAGGCAGGGGCTTGGAGGTTGCCTTTAAACTTTCAATCACCAAAACTTTCATTCCTGTAGAGAACAGCAATGAATGTGCACATGAATACTCAACTAAATTCACCTGTGTTTATTTCTTCATTTTTTTCTTTTAAGTAACAGATAAACAAAATAGTAATTCAAGAAATAATCTCTCAAAACACTGATATTTCTTACATAAACTAAAAACCACTAGATTAACAATGTCAGTTCTATTATTTACTCTAACTCCCCCAATACATCCTGCTGACTCTCACCTTCCCCAAGGCCTGAACTCCACTTGAGTTGGAAATCACATGTCACATGTATTGTCATTTTTCCCTTACTGGCCTCTTTGTCTTTTTTCCATGATACTTATTATTTGATATAAACTAGCCTAGCCAAATGTGGTGACAAACTTCTTTGATCCCAGCCCTCAGGAGGCAGAGGCAAAGGCCAAGGCCAAGGCAGAGGCAGGTGGGTCTCTGTGAGTTCTAGGCTAGCCTGGTCTACATAAGCAAGTCAAGGACAGCCATATGCTGTTACACAGAGGAACCTTTTCTCAAAAAGAAAACAAAACCAACCCAAGGCAAACCAAGCCAAGCCAAGGCAAACCAAACCAAACCTAACCAAACCTAACCATACCAACCAAACCAAACCAAATCAAACCAAACCAAATCAAACCAAACCTAACCCAACCAAACCAAACCAACCAACCAAAAACAACAAAACAAAACAAAACAAAACAAAACAAAACAAAACAAAACAAAATCTAGATAAGGTATAGGATATCTTCAGATCCAGATTGGCTTAATAGAATCATTCTTAGGTTAAAGGCACACATTTTGGCAAGATTTGAAATAGATGCTTCTCAGAGTGGTTTCACCTCATCAGAAGGCAACAGAAGGCAGCTTTGTCAGGAATTTTCAGCCTTTGAACTAGAGTTACTTGTACCTGGGACAGTATCTCCCATTTATCTCCCTGCAAGTGAATATTCTATCCTATGAAGTGGATATTTTTGGTTTCTTTGGAGACCCAGTTGTGTTATGTGATGTTTTTCTAGAAACTTTTTTTATGAGAAGATATTTTGCTTAGCACAGACACGTGTTGTTTTTCTGGAAGCTGCCTGAAAAAAAGATCATGTGATGCTATGCTGTAATGGTTGCTTGAGAGGGCACATGTTGTTTAGAAATGGTATATGTATAACCCAACTGATAGTGGACAATGCTCTGGCATTGGTTTGCTTTGCCACTCTTTGCTGGTCTTCATTGGACGTTGCTGATGCTGTCTTCCTCTGATGATGCTCTGGCATTGGTTCACCTTGCCTTCCTTGCTAATCATCATGTGTCATGATTTTGTAGGAAGAAATGCACCAAAGAATTTGTGATATTCTGGCAGCTGTACAGACTTACAGAGATTGGCAAGTCTCATGGTTTCTTCTGGATCAAACTGTTATTGCTGATTTGTGAATGGTGTTTGTGAGTGAGCTACTGCTGCTGATTTGAACAGCACTGCTTATATCCTGACAAGGAAGATTGAAATTGCCCCATTGAACTACTTCTAAACAGGTCCACATCCTCCTTTGCCCTGTTAATCTTTCTACTACCTCTGGTGGATGGTGGGCTAAAAAAGAGTTTAAAGCATTTAAGAACCTGTCTTCAAGTAGGTTTTGCAAAATCTAAGCCTACACTGTATGGTTTAATATTTTAAAATTACATAAGGATTGGCAATATGTCTCATTGGGTGAAAGTACTTGCTGCAGAATCTGGTGGCCTATTCAGTTCCTGAGATGAGACTCACATAGTGGAGGAAGAAAACTCACTCCTAGAGGTTGCCTTCTGACTGCCATATGCACAATATGGCAAGTACACTTCCTCCAAATAAATGAATAATTTAAAAACTAAAATAATTAAAATCACATGACTAATTTGCCCTCAATGTCCAATTTTATTGTTTGAACAAAACAATTTTTCTGATTTTTTACTCTTCCACATTTGTTACTTGTTATTCTTTAAACACTTTAAGTCTATCTCTTTTTCTGAAATATGGTAGCCATATTGGCCAGTTTTTTTTCAGTATCCTATAATTATTTACCATATTCTTTTTCCTACTCAAGTTATTAGCATCTGGGGGCAGTGGGAGCCCATACGCTGAAATTTGTGTTGTTGGTATACAACTTTGACATTGTTTTAGTTCCTCAGTGCCAGTGTGTCCAGGCTTACTTGCTGGACTTTCTGTCTGTACTTGCAGTTGACCAAGAAACTGCCCAATTCTTTTGTAGATAGAGGTGGTATTTATAAATCAACATGTTAACATAAGGTATGCCTACTGCTATTGATGAGTCAAGTTTCTAGGTCTTTCAGCAAATGGTTCAGATACATACCTTTAGAAATATCAAGATATATGTGTCTTTTTAATTGATCACCAGGGATAATTTTTCTTCATTCCATATTTATGTCATTTTTCCAATAGTGAGAACCTTGACTTCCAAATATATAATTTTATTTACTCATATCTCCTATATATCTTATCTAATTGTAGATATCTGTATATATCTTATAGATATTGCCAAATCTAAATTTGTGTGTATAAAATAAGCTGCACATTTGAGCCCTGCACTTTGTCCCCAAGTGCCTTGAGATATGGAAGGAAAGAAGTGGGAGAACTCAGAGATGGAGGGCAAGGAACTCAGGAACCCAGATCTTAGAGATGCAACAAATGCTCTGTTTGCTAAACGTACCTGCGAAGAGTAGATACTATACGTAGCAAGGGTATTTTGCAAAATTCTACTCAAGCTAAAGCAAGGCCCATATCATTAGTGGTCGTGATGTAAGCTCCATAACTTGCTAGCTTCTAGAACTACTGCCTAATCCAGGGAGAAAAAAATGTTTCAGACCTGTGACTAAACGTTGTACTTCTCAAGACAAAAAGTCTATGATGTTGATTTGACAAAGAATATTTTATTGTCTTTACTGTTCTATATGTTTATATATTTTCCTAAATCCCATATTCAATGTATGCATGTGCTTACATATATATTTGTATGGTCAATGAAGCAGTATAGCAGCCTAAACATTTTCAAAATGGCATAACACTTATTTTGTATTACTTACATTTCTTACCAAAATACATTGGACATCTTGCATATTTTTGGGACATATGTGGAGCATTCGCTACATAGATGTGTGTGTTTGCTGTCTTTTAGATTAGTATTACTTCAATAAGAAAAAAAGATATGAGATAATATTACACAGAGCTTCCCAAAGCAGTGTTTGAAATTGATCATGGTTAAGAAAGTTTTAACTTTAAGAACCTTTGCATTTGTGTTTTCCTTACAGGGGAAAAGTTATGCAATATTTTTGATATTTTTCAACATGGACAGAGGGTGACTGAACAGCCCATGAGCAGGAAAGGTGACCCAATTTGCTTCTATGGTGGTAGAAAAGACAGCAAAGGAAGAGGCAGGCATCCTCTGTGCCAAAGGCTCTTTGTCTCACTCATCTCTTTCAAACTGGTTGTAAATTGCTTTATTGAATCCTACTGTGTCACTTTATAATATAAGCCATTCCCTCTTGCTTCCACATTGAAAAAAAAAAGTATCTTAGCATAGGAAAAAAAGATTTTCTCAGTTCATTTGAGTTTCAGAGTAATTGGTAAAGAAAATTGTTCAGAAATCTGTCATATCATAGTAACAACAAATGGAAAGAGAGTATTTCAATTTACTACTCAATATGAAAAGGCAATGAAGCCTCCCAATGAGAATATTTTTTATGTGAGCTGCAAGAAACATATGAGCAAGAAGTCAGGGAAAATGTTGATGTGATTTGCCCCACCCTGTGACAGACATAGACTGGAAGTGTAATGCTGTGCATGATGCCAGACTTAAATTGTCAGTTGATTAAACAATAATATTAAGAACATTCTGAATTGCCACAGGGAATGATTTGGTCCATTTTCCTTATTATTTAGCATATTGTAGAATCAGTTAACCCAACCACCTCCAAGCTAAAACTTCTAAGCCACACAATTTGTGTATATTTCTGAAAATAAATGGGTTTTCCAAAATTGAAAAATGATTTTTTTTGTAATGAAGAGTGTAGAAGATGTATAGAAATGTTACAAAATTCATAGCTGTGTGTCCCCATTTATCTTCCATATCAAGAAGAGAGGGCTAAAACACAGTCAACAGCAATAACTGACAAATGCTAAGACTGGATGGAGTAGAGAAATGATGGACTTGTGGGGAGCGTAATCTTTGTTGCCAGTTGGGTACCCACTGGTGATCTCACCAAACTCCAGCAGACGGTTCTACATCCGAAGATCTGCAGGTACAAGGGTCAAAGTCAATAAGTCACAAAATAAAACAAAAGACACAAATTTGTGGTAGGGAGGAAGGAATGGGGGGAGGGAGGAAAGAGAGTGTTGGGAGAATAATAAGAATGCATTATACACATGTATACATATGTGTATATATTATATATTAAAGAACAAACTTAATTAAAAGGTTTTTTAATTAAAATTAGTTAAATTGAGATTTGGTTCTAGTTTGGTTATTAAGTATTGGCAGGTGACTTTGAGGATGGTTACCTTTATAGAGATGGGTTAGTCAGTGGACTAAACTGTCCAAATCCCAATGATTATTACTCTACTGCTCCTGACAACCAGCTTTGCACAAAAGGAATGAGTGATTAAATCAGTATAAAGTTATCTAGCACTCCCTGACATTCTCTTTTATTACATATATTTAAAATATTATTGATTGAACATTCTGGCTGGTATAATGTGTATTTCCATAGTACAGATGATAAAAGTAACAATTTTCACATCCCTTTTAAAAATAGTTTTGAGATCACAATATAATTGCATCAATTCTCTTTTCTTTCTTTCTATAATCCCACCTATGTACTCTACTTGCTCTCTTCCAAATTCCTGGCTTCCTTGTAAATTAATTATTTTTATACATGTGCATTTTACATGTTACCCACTTAACATATAATATATATCCACATATATAACATATAATGTCTATTACTAAACAAAACCTGCTCAGTCTGTATATTATTACTTGTATGTATATATTTTCAGCTCTGATCATTTGGTATTAGATATCCAATTGGTGTGCTCCTCCCTGAGGTAGACTATTTCTCCCACTGGGAGCATTTCTTAGCTGCCTGTAGTTCTTTGTCTAGGGTTGAGTCCTCCTGGGTATTCCCTGTTTAAGTTAGCATGACTAGTGGCCTTGTCTGTGTTCAGGTTCAAGTTCAGTGTATTACAAGCATGTAACTGCAGTTCTCTCTGAACACTGACTCATTTTCTTTTGTCAGAAGTTTTTGTTTAGTGCAAACTAGAAGAACTAATTTGTACTAAGGACTCACAATGCTAGCAAGCATTAAATATTAGGATCAACAAATATTACACTTAACTTTAGAAATGACCCAAATCAAGAACGGAAAAGGTCTTTAGTTCACTGCCAGGCATACTTGGTGAATTTTTATGGCACACTGCTCTGTACATGGGACACTAAATTAGTTTGGGATTATTGATACTTTGTAATATACATTTATCTATTTTCTGCACATGTATGTGTTATATGTGCATAGATGTACATACCTATGCATGCTGGTGAGTGTGGAAGGCAGAGGTCAATTCTGGGTGTCTTCCTCTATTGCTTTCTAACGTATTCTTTGAGACGAGGTTTCTCACTGAACCTGAGATCTGTTAGATCTGCCCCACTGCTGAGACCTGCCTAGCTCCTGCCCCACCATGTTGGCGTTAGAGGAACCTGTGGTCATGCTCAGCTTCCCATGTATGTGTTGGGCATCTGAACTCACTTTACTCACTGAGCTGTCTCTCCAAACATCTCCCTCATAGTGCAGGCTTGAAACAGAAACCGGATTTTTTAAAAAAAAAAAAATTATGTATGAAATTCTTCTGATTAACTCTGTCTAATAGCTTCCATTTTATTTAGAAGACTGTTATGGATTTTGAGGGCATCTCGCTTCTGTTTCTTAAACTCTGCACTCGCCTTCTTCTCACTATATCTCGGGTGTGCATACATTCCTCTCCGCTTTGTGCTACATGCTATGCAGATGTCTTGCAGTTCCACGTGGCTATCTTCTTGTTTCCTCAGTAGCAGCTCATTTTTTACCCTCAAATGAGAAGCCTTCTTTTCCTGCATTTCCCGGAAGACCTTTCTTCTATTTAATTGCCTGCTTTATTTTTTTAATACCAGTTGTATCTCTGAGCAGTGATTCTATGTTTGTCTGTACCTTTGTTCATCTCTGCCTTCTGTCTGGCTGACATATGTCATATTTGAGGGTAAGTGCTAGGAATGCAGGAACCTGTTTCTAATGTCTATAGCTATGACTATTAGTATGTAATACTGTATGACATGACAGATACTCAATGATTAATAAATTATTGACTGGATGAATGACTTGTGTTTAAAAAATTACTTTCATACTTTCTTTTTATTTTTGCTCATTAAGGTATGTATAGTGAAAGCATCAAGACATTGGAAATCTACTATATTAGCCATCTAGGAAATCTTTCTTTCTTTTCCCCCTCTAGGTTAGGAGAGATTGATTCATGTTTTGTTCTACTTAATTTCATGTTACTGTGACCAAATATTTTATAGGAGTAGCTTAAGGGAATAAATTTTATTTTGACTTACAGTTTCAGTCTATCATCATGTAGGTGACATGGCTAAGATGTTTAGTATATGAAGGCAAGAAAGTATGACAGAGACCAATTCTTTTATGCAAGACCAGAAGGTAGAGGGAATGACAGAACTCAGTTCCCTAGAGCTCTGTTGCTGCTAATCTCATCTCCTAAAGGATTTAGATACTTTTAAATGAGTGCTACCTGTCCATAGCATTAACCTGTGGGGTCATTTCAGATTCAATCTCAGAAGACATTGTTGGTCTTATTACTGTTCAAAACTCACTCTGCTTAGCAAGGTTTCTTCTATTCCTGTGCTTCCTGCCCTCCTAGCTATACCTGGCTGTACACAGTCACCGGGAAAGAAAATAGTAGTATCAGCTCCAAACCTGGGAGTCAAAGCACTCCCTGGATGCCAGTTGTCCCTGGCAGGACTGGTGCACAGATGGCTGTGGAGCAGCCCAGCTCCTGGGCACAGATACAGTCCGGAAGGACCCTGTCCTAGCTGCCCTGCCACTCCTGTGCTCCCTGTGCTCCTCAAGGACAGGTTTCTACCAAGCTTTTGCTACAAGTGAAATAATCAGAGGACTACCACCAAGATCCAAACATCTCCATTGATTCACAGACTACACAACCTATCCTGAGGTCTGCAAGACACTGAGAGATGAAGGCCAAGACTTAATATAAGAAGCCCATTCGGTAGGAAAGTGACCGATAAAAACAGAAGAAGCACCATCGCCGCTGACCCACATCTTGAACTGTCCCACAATGATCTCACAAAATCTCATCAACTCTGAGATGGCGATAATTCCTGCATTATTTTTAACTAAGCCAGCCTTCCTCATCGTCTCTTCTTTCAGTCTCGATCCTTGAGGGCAGCGGCCATGTTGTTTCTATTTTCTTTCCCTGTCTTGAATGAGGTTCAGGAATCACATATATTTCCACGACCTTGTGGCTTTGACCTGAAATCTAGTTGTTCAGTAATGCTTTGTCTTAAATTGTTCATGCTCTACGTTGGAAATTTCTGATTCAGTTGTTCATGCTCTACGTTGGAAATTTCTGATTCACTAAACTGTATTCTTCTGTACATCACCAGAGGCAGAGTAAAGATGTCATTTCATTCTGACCACACGAATACAATCATTTTCCTTGTGGAGATTCATACTCAAGAGGTCCATGTGTGATCCTCAGAAACATCCTTTAGTGCCAGAAGCTATTCTAGAGGTGTCAGACAACTCAGTGCAGGACCAGATCCTTTGTGGCTTTGTGCCCTCGAGACAAAGTATGTTGTGATAAAACAGTGGAACTCTCCTATAGCCCACCATTTCGACTGATACAGTTTGGGATCTTCTCTCATTTCTGATCAAAATCCCTCTCTAGTGTCTTGGTTTAGGGCAACAAGCAGTCCTCAGAGTGCTCCACCATGGAGCTGATTGCTAGTGGGGACTGGAATAGAATAGTGGGTTTCTTCACGCCAGCTCTTACATCACATTATTCAGGGTACAATTATCCTTTCCCCGATTTCCCCATCAGCTGTTTGACAAATCCCCCTGAACTCACCACTTCCAACACCAGCTTTTTATGTACCTTGAAGCCATGACAGTCTCCGAATGGAGACTTGTATGCTTGTCATTTTCAAGCTTTAAAAATTGCGAAGTAAAGCTGTAGTGTCATCTTTAAATAATGACCCTATATTCTCCACAGTAAACTGGGATATGCTTGAGTGAAATGGCATATTGCTATCACCTGGGAATGATCCAGGTAACTGAGGCTGTTTTCGACACATGGGGGCAAAGCCTTTGCTATCGCTCATCCCTGTGTCTCTCTCTCCTGCTTTGTGTTTCCCCTCCCAGGACTATTCCTTTCCATGACTCAAGCTAGCTGTATTGGACGTCCTCACCCATGAAAAGAGAATCCTCCACCCTCTATTGAGATTGCTCTTGTATCAGCCTCAGTTAGTTTCTTCTCTTCAATGGCTAATTGTTTCTCCTAAGTGAGACAATGTCATGCCATACCTCAGGTCATGTCATCAGCAAACTCCACACCCTCAGCCTGATTTAGTTGTTTTCCTCATTCTGCATGCACCCACTAGGGACCTAATAGATGCACTTATACTCTTCAGAAGTTTACATTTGCTAATGAATGTCAGCATGTTTGTCTCTCCTACTACACCAACAACAGCACAATTATATCTCTGCATCTAGAAAGTACCTGACACATGGCTAATCCTCCTCCATCAATAGCTATTGAATAAATTGATTGGTGTAGTTCTTCTTCTCATTGAGTTAAGATGAGTGACTTAAGGCATAGACACATTCACACCGATTAGCATAATCACCATGTATGTGATTTTTGGTGTGTTTTCTTTTCATGTTTTAAAAAATACAAAATTTAAGTTATTGTAAATTTTTACCTCTAAATTTCATACAACCATTCAAACTTCTTTTTCTCTAGAAAGAAACAAATGGGAGAAAGTAAACATTTGCTCTTCATAAGATGGGGTAACTAGAATGGAAATTAAAACTCATGGTTCAGTGACAGTATTCTACATTCATGCAATGAACATTCCATAGAGTGCACAATATTTTAATTTCAGTCACATTCCCAGTCAATACAGATCACCGCCATCTAGTCAATAGCTCAGTGATCCATGTCCATCTTGATGGCACCCAAGAGGCGTCATTTGGGTATGTCTTACATAGGCTTAGTACCTTTGGGAAAATTATTTTTTTGGGAATAAGACAAGGCTTAGGGCATTTTGTGAAGTAATTGTCAATTTTCACATGAGCCCTCAGATGATCTTCCCATCCCAAGGGGCTCCACCAGTCTGAGCATTCTCTATTCCCTTATCCAGTGCCATACTTACTTTCTAAAGATTGGAAGCCATTATAATGTATAATGTTTTATACATTATAAAGCATCATTACATTATTATATATAAGCTGGAATTTTAAGCACTATCTTACCATGCTGAAGCAGGGGAAGATCCGGGATATAGCTTTGTTGTATGAACTCCTCCTGGGAAGTTGTAATCAAGTCTCCTCACCCTCTGTAGGGCACCAACAACAGATGAGAGAATCAGTTACATCAGAGTCTAGCCTGGAGCAGCACTGGGTTTGTTTGGGTCACTTACAGAAGCACGAGTGACCCCCAAATAGCTGCATCATTGGAAAACACTACCCCAACACAGAAGAAAACTTCATAACTCTAGAAATGAAGTCCCCCAAATTCATTTAACCTCCTACCTTCTAACGAGTCAAGATAGCACCTCTCAAATTCACATGCGGGGTTGGTTACAGGTAATTGCTTCTGCTCTTATTAAGCTGATACTGACTATTAAATTTACAGTCCCTTGCAGGAACTTACAGACTTCTAGACCACACTAAGACGTATAAATAAACACACTGATGGCTGTCATTAAAAAAAAAAAATCAGTTGTGAGAATGGGTACCCTACATTAGAAGCTTTACATTTGTATTTGAACAATGCTTCCATTCTTTTTAAAATTTATAACAATTTCAGGCAGGTAAACTTTCCTTTTGTCCAAAGAAAGGTAGTTAATTTATTATATTCATTATCAAATGGTAAGCCAATGTTTTCAGCACAAACTTAAAAAGTTAAGTAAAACCACATGACCTTTAATTTGCTGTAAGAGATAGCTTGACAAAGAGTAGATAAAATTTTCCATTTCTCTATATTTCCACCTCATAGCATGCACATGCATGCACACACACACACACACACACACACACACACACGTGCACACACACACACACAGACACTCACACACAGAGGTGTGCACATGCACACTCATGGCAGGCACACTCACTACCATAGGCTCCATCCTGTCATGTCACAATTCAGAAGAGAACATAATTAGCTAGATAAAGTCAATAAGAAGTAAATGGAGTTTCTATCATAGTCTATCATAGCAAATAGAAGCTGTCAACATGTCTGGAAGCATAGAAAATTTTATTGAGAAAATAATATTTGTATTTTTAGATAACCCTGTGATACATAAATAGAGCTCCCTACCTTTAAACTCCTGTCTTCCCACACTATCCATAGGGAAGAACAGCTTACAGAAGTCCAGTGTGTTTTGTTACTCCAGATGAATTTGAGAGTTGCTCTTTCTAGATCTATGAAGAATTGAGTTGGAATTTTGATGGGGATTGCATTGAATCTGTAGATTGCTTTTGGCAAGATGGCCATTTTTACTATATTAATCCTGCCAATCCAAGAGCATGGAAGATTTTTCCATCTTCTGAGTTCTTCTTTGATTTCTTTCTTCAAAAACTTGAAGTTCCTGTCATACAGATCTTTCACTTGTTTGGTTAGAGTCATACCAAGATACTTTTATTGTTTGTGGCTATTGTGAAGGGTATTGTTTCCCTAACTTTTTCCTCTGCTTGTTTATCCTTTGAGTATAGGAAGGCTACTGATTTGCCTGAGTTTATTTTATAACCAGCCATTGTGCTGAAGTTGTTTATCAGCTGTAGGAGTTCTCTGGTGGAGTTTTTGGGTCACTTAAGTATACTATCATATCATCTGCAAATAGTGATAGTTTCACTTCTTCCTTTCCAATTTGTATCCCTTTGCCCTCATTATGTTGTCTAATTGCTCTCGCTAGAACTTCAAGTACTATATTGAAAAGATATGGAGAGAGAGGACAGACTTGTCTAGTCCCTGATTTTAGTGGGATTGCTTCAAGTTTCTCTCCATTTAGTTTGATGTTGTCTACTGGTTTGTTGTAGATTGCTTTTACTATGTGTAGGTATGGGCCTTGAATTCCTATTCTTTCCAAGACTTTTAGCATGAAAGGATGCTGAATTTTGTCAAGTGCTTTTTCAGCATCTAATGAAATGATCATGTGGTTTTTTTCTTTGAGCTTATGTAGTGGATTGCATTGATGGATTTCCGTATATTGAACCATCCTTGCATCCCTAGGATGAAGCCTACATGATCATGGTGGATGATTGTTTTGACGTGTTCTTGGACTCAGTTGGCAAGAATTTTATTTAGTATTTTTGCATCAATATTCATAAGGGAAACTGGCCTGAAGTTCTCTTTCTTTGTTGGATCTTTGTGTGGTTTTGGTATCAGGGTAATTGTGGCTTCATAGAACGAGTTGGGTAGAGTTCCTTCTGTTTCTATTTTGTGGAATAGTTTGAAGAGTATTGGTGTTAGGTCTTCTTTGAAAGTCTGATAGAATTCTGCACTGAATCCATCTGGTCCTGTGCTTTTTTTGGATGGAAGAAGGGGTGATTGGGGAATGGGCAGAGGGAAGAGGACTTATGGAACATATGTGAGGGGGGAACTGGGAAAGGGGAAAGCATTCAGAATGTAAACAAAGAATATAGAAAATAAAAAAATATGAGTTATGAACATTGAAAGTCGTTTAGAGTTAAATGTGCCCAAGTGGGGGGCATTCAATCACACTTGAAATGCTAATCTTTCTGTAAGAATTATGGGAAAATTGGGTGGTCCCCACTTTTGAGCCATGTAAAAATTCAATAAAAATGACTAGTCTTCCTATAAAAAAAAAAGACAATAAAAAATATGTGTAAGCAAAAACAAAACAAAACAAAACAAAAACAAAAACCAAAAGTACAATGTTAGATATAAAGGAATATAATATACTCACTTTGTGAACATCATGATGGTACCTCAAAGACTAAATGACAAGCTTATAGGCAGAGATGAGGAGACTGATGTATTTCAGTGTTTCTTTAACATTCACTACAGTTTCATTCCCCTCTAAACACAAATGCAAATAATTTCAGTGGTCTTCACCTTTTTTGTAATATAGGATATAATATAAGGTGTCTTGGGTTTTTGAGGGTCTGATGTAATCCATGTTGTAGGCGAGGCTAACAATCTTTCTACAGCTGCCATTCCTCATCAAGTTCTGGAATTACAAATGTGTGTTGCCATACCCAGCAATGCTTTTTTAATTAAAAAGACCATAAATAACTTCGTCTTCTAAATCGCCATTCTTCCCTCTGTGTATGTGACTAACTCACATGGACAGTCATTACTTTGAGGTTGTTTGTGTGACACTTCCTTACACAGATAGCATTTTGTGATTCATAGCATTGTTAAATTTTTTAAAAAGCACACATCATTTTTGAAGTTCAGTAAAGCGACATCAGAACAATGAAAAGGGAAAACAAAATATGTCAGTACTCAGTTGACTTGCTGTCATTCATTCCTAGGATGTCAGACCAACTTGTCTTCATATTTTTGTTTTTGCCTAACATTCATAGAGAAAGCCGACTTTGCTAATGGTTAGGCAATAATGAGCAATTTTCACATTATCTCATATTACAACAGATTTTTATTATTTTATTCATTTACATTTCAAATGTTGTCCTCCTTTGAAGTCTCCAGTCCTCTCCCCCTCCCCTTTTCCTCTAAGAGGATTCTCTCCCATCCCCACCCACATTCACCTCACACCTCTAGCATTCCCCTTTTCTGAGGCATGAAGCCTCCACAGGACCAAGCACATCCCTTCACAGTGAGGCCACACAAGGCAGTCCTCTGCTACACATATGTAACAGGGCCACACATTAGCCCATATATGCTCTTTGCTTGGTAGCTTAGTCCTTGGGAGCTCTGAAGAGTCCAGTTACTTGATACTGTTGTTTTTCCTATGGGTTTGCAATCCCCTTTAGCTCCTTCAGTTCTTCCCCTAATTTTTTCATACGGGTCCCTGAGCTCAGTCCAGTGTTTGGCTATGAGTATCTGCATCTGTCTTAGTCAGGTGCTGGTAGAGCCTCTCAGAGGACAGCCAAGCCAGGCACCTGTCTGCAAGCACAACATGACATCAGCAATGGGGTCAGTGTTTGGTACCTGTACATGGAATGGATCCCAAATTGGGGGCGGGCTCTTAATGGCCTTTCCTTTAGTCTCTGCTCCATTTTTGTCCCTGCATTTCCTTTAGACAGGAACAATTTGGAGTCAAAAATTTTGAGATGGATGGGTGACTCCATCCCTCAACTAACAAATTGGGAAAAGATCTTCACCAACCCCACATCTGACAGAGGGCTAATATCCAATATATACAAAGAACTCAAGAAGTTAGACCCCAAAGAACCAAATACCCCAATTAAAAAGTGGGGTACAGAGTTAAACAAAGAATTTTCACCAGAAGAAATACAGATGGCAGAGAAGCACCTTAAGAGATGTTCAGCATCATTAGTCATCAGGGAAATGCAAATCAAAACAACCCTGAGATTTCACCTCATACCAGTCAGAATGGCTAAGATTAAAAACTCAAGAGACAACAGGTATCGGCGAGCATGTGGAGAAAGAGGAACACTCATACACTGTTGGTGGGATTGCAAGATGGTACAACCATTCTGGAAATCAGTCTGGCGGTTCCTTAGAAAATTGGGCATAACACTTCCAGAGGACCCTGTCATACCACTCCTGGGCATATACCCAGAGGATTCCCCTGCATGCAATAAAGACACATGCTCCACTATGTTCATAGCAGCCTTATTTATAATAGCCAGAAGCTGGAAGGAGCCCAGATGTCCCTCAAAGGAGGAATGGATACAGAAAATGTGGTATATTTATACAATGGAATACTACTCAGCAATTAAAAATAATGAATTCATGCAATTTGTAGGCAAATGGTTGGATCTGGAAAATATCATCCTAAGTGAATTAACCCAATCACCAAAAAATATACATGAATTGCAATCACTGATAAGTGGATATTAATGAGCCCAGAAGCTCTGAATGCTCAAGTCACAATTAGCAAGTCAAATGATTCCCAAGAAGAAGGAAGGAGAGGACCCTGGTCCTGAAAAGACTGGATCCAGTTTTGTAGGAGAGTACCAGAACAGAGAAATGGTGTGTGTGTGGGGGGGGGGCAGTGACTGGGGAATGGGCGGGGGGAAGAAGACTTATGGTACATAGGGTAAGGGGGGAACTGGGAAAGGGGCAAGCCTTTGGAATGTAAACAAAGAATATAGAAAATAAAAAAAAAATTTTAAAAGTAAAAAAAATCTCAGGGGACAGCAGATATTAGCAAGGATGTGGAGAAAGAGGTACACTCCTCCATTGTTGGTGGGATTGCAAACTGGTACAACTACTCTGGAAATCAATCTTGTAGTTTCTCAGAAAATTAAAAATGGTTCTACCTGAAGACCCAGCTATACCACTCCTGGACATATGTACATGTTCTTTTTAAATAAAATAAACATTCATATACTCATCAGTCATTTTGTGAAATAGAATTCTCCTAGAGATTTTGAAGTCTCAACTTACAATTGATTTCCTGATTCTTTACTTATTGTTTGTTTTATGTCATTTTCCTCCTTTAAAAGAAGGTCTTTGTCTAAGTTATCATCTAATGGTGCTTTATGGGAATTTCATTTGTGAGTATTTGTGTACTTAAAAGTACTTGTAACAATTTATTTTTAAGCTCTAAACATATTAATGCATTGTGTACATGTTCATCGTGTTTTGATATACTTTCATTTTATGTGCTTATTAACCTTTTAAACCATCCTATATTATATTCTTGTGAGAATATTTCAAATTATTTCTAAATTGTAAATGACATACTTTATATGGAAAATTCCCCATCTTTGGCCAGGAGTGAATGATGCTGTCAGGAAATTTTCTGAACACATTTTGGTATGCATGCTTTGATACTGCAGAGATTGCATTGCAAAGAGTTAGTGCCACCTGAGAGAAACTACTGGGTGTCAGAGGATATGCACCATAATTTTTACTGACTAATATGAGGTCCTATCCTGTTGTTTTTATAAACATGTCACAGCCTCTGGTTTTATTTCTAGTTTTGTGCATGCCTTGAACAGGTAGGTAATCAAGCAACTGTGAATGCGTGACCAGAATGGTCATTCTGGACATGAATATCATGTCCTACCACCCTGCCCATTCCTCTGACTCTCGCACTCTTCCTCCGCTTCCCGGACCCTGGAGAGAGAGTGAAGTAGATGTTTCACTTATGACGGTTCGTTCGGCATTCCCTTGTCATCATCACTTTGACCAATTAGTCATAGTTGATAGCAGAGTATTGCCGTCACTCTTAATTCTATTTAGCTTTGGGAATGAAATTTTATAGTTGTTATAACTTGGTTTCTCATGATGTTTAATAAAATTGAGATTTTTTTCACAAATAAGCAGACTGGGTTTTTTTGTTTTGTGTTTTTGCTTTTCTCCTGTTTACAAAATGCTTGTTCACATTCAACAGTCTACTCAGCCACGAACCCTGTGGCAACATTGCTAACTTGCCAAGAAAACCATGCTCACTGCAAATCTGCTATGGGGGGGGGGTAACCCAAGCTTTCTCATTGGAACTGACGCTTGCTCCACAGGAGGAAACTCATTATTGTTGTTTTGCTAAACAGACATGAGATGCCCATCAAATTGCCTAATGAATAACAATGTATGTTCGGAGACTAGTGCTGGTGTCCGAGGACTTACCACGCCACAGTGGAAAGTTATTACTGCAGAGACTTCTATTTGGTCAAAGTGATAAGAGCAAGTGACTGTTGGATGTTTGGTCATAAGAGGATCATCTATGTCACCCTTTCTGAAGGTTCGGGAAACATTGTGGAAGTAGAGTGCCAGGGCAATGTAAGAGCCAGAATGAGGAATGATGTGTGTGGGATACTGTTGTATGGGTGTGGCATGGCCATTGCACTCATGAACTTACAGACACTATGATTACACACGTGCAAAGCCTCCAAAAATGGAGCTAGTCCCTGTCTGTCAGCAGTGAGGCAGAGCCCCCAAAGGATTACTGGTTTCTGATTATCTACAGAGTTTTATATCTATAATCTATATGTATTAGCTCTAGAGTTCTGGATATCTATAGGTTGCTGAGAAAGAGAGAGCTTCCTTCCTCAGTGAGGTAGCTGCTGGTAGAGCTCCTATGCTCCTTTAAATAATCTCTCACCTGAGAACCAATAAGAAACTCTAGTGAAATTGATTGGGTGATAATAAGCAAAACAAAACAAAACAAAATAAACCAATGTGCAGTGTCTATCCCTGGGGACTGGAGAGCACTATTGCCCAGCATGTTACAGCTCCCACGTTTGCGTGCCAGCACCCACATCTGGCATCTTACTCTGGGCTCTAACTCCAGTTTTCTGAGCATCCAGTGACCTCTTCTAGACTCGGGGGAGACCTGCACTCATGTGCACATGCCTATGCACAGACTCACATAAATATAAGTAATTAAAAATAAAACCTCCCCTCCCACTACAAAAGAGACATGAAGGAGAAGGAAGGTAGGACGTGGGAGTGGGAGGGGATAAGCCAAGGTAATAGTGCTGAATATAATCAAAGTACAGTGTATGACTGTGTGAAAATGTCATCATGAGGCTCTTATGTATAATTCATATGTGTTAATAAAACCTAAAACAGTGTCTAACATAATCATGTATTTTATATACTTGACACTGGCTTTCAGTTATGATACTAATTATAGATTTAATTTTATATTTTTCTTTATCCGGCTTTTGAGTCACCTTTCTTCATGCATTTGTGAGTTAGCCTGTATACTTAAGACTTGTACAGGACCCAGTGGGTCATGTTTGCAATCCTGGTGTTTGAAAGGCAAGAACTAGAGGATCATAATGAGAACCAGACTTGACTCGGCTAGAGTGAGTCCTTGTCTCAAAAAACAAATCAAACCAAAACAGAGAGGGACAAATAGAATATTCTAAGCATATCTCTTTCTGAGTTAACAACACTATTTATTTATCTATTTTAATAAGTATACTTTTCCTAATTACTATAGCTTTATATGATGTTTTGAAAACTAATAATGACCTATTACAATTTTAAATCTTAATTAAAAATTTTGAAATTATGTTAACTTTTAAGGTTTTCACTGAAATTACTTTAAATATGTGTATCCTTTGCATATATATATCTAAACTTCAAATTTTCCATCCATGATATGACATATATCTTAATTTAGTTAGATCATTTAAAATGTCTTTCAAGCTAATTTTGTCGATTCCTAGATGAAGGTCCTTTATAAATTGGTTTGGCATTATTTTTTAGGTCTGTATCTACCTGTCACATTTAAAAATAATATATCAAATTAAAACTTGTTTTCTTTAAATTCGCTATATTATTTAGTATTTATTTTTTTCCCATTTCTTTTGTCTGGCTATGGTTTAATTTATGGGACCTTTTCTATTAGTTTATTAATCTGTGTTGCTCCTCAGCTCTGGCCAGTTGTATTTTCTAATTACTTATGGAGGCTCCAATTTCTGTTTTTATGCGTTCAATTTATAGACTTTTAAGAATTTTTTTTCAAATCTACACAGTTTTTAATTAATATTGCTGTTTTAGACTCTGGAGTTTAGGTTACCTTTTACTGTCAGTGTTAAGCTAATGGAAGAGAAGCTAACTACAGACCCTCCTTGTGGACCTTATAACTTTCTGTCCCCCGTGACTCTGAGCTCACTCCCTCATGTACAGAAACTCTTGTATTCTGACACTGTGTTCCCTAGCGAAAGCCATCCAGGAAGTTTGCAATGAGATCACAATGATACCTAACAACTGTGCCCCCAGCGCTCGGGAAGTGTAATGGTTGCCCACCGTCCATTGTCCAGTCGGAACAGGCAAGATTTTGGCCATTCTCTCACCCAGTGAGTTTATTTTTCATTCTTTCTTCTGTTTTAAGCACAGCCACTCAAAATTCCTATTCTATTGCATATTAAACTTCTTATCTTGGATTTATAAGCTCTAAGGTTTTTCCTCTAGTGTACACCCAATGTAAGGTGCTGATAGATTCATCGCCAGAGAATTGAATAGATCAGGTTGAGCATAGTTATGAGGTGGATCCGATATATTGAATACGATAAAGGATTCCCTCTTGCTAAAGCTTGTTCTTCATACAGCCACAAACAATACATTGAATATAAATGGTAAATAATGGGAGTCAGGCACATACTATTTATGCAATGTGGTTCCATTGATATGAGCTTTTGGACAAAACTAATGTCTTTATGAGAACTAGGGAAGAGATGAGAGGAATGACTTTTGCCTCCACATGCATGCCCATGTGCATACTCATGAATAGCTCATGCAGACATATGCAGTTGTACACACCTAAACACATATGAACACATTTATGTACACAGACACACACACACACACACACAAGCGTACACACTTGCCAAGTAATTTTTTGCTCCATATCCACTGCAGTGTCCTGTGTTCTTTCTCTTGTAATACAGATGCTTAACCGAAGAGAAAAGGAGACAGATACAAGCCAGAGAGTGAGTTAGCTGCATGATTTGCAAACTACAACTTCAGAAACAATCGCCTGGGTGGGGTTTCTCCCTTCCAAGTGGAGTGGATCTCGGCTAAATCCTGGCTTCTACCTCAAATGCTGCCAGCTGCAGCAAGAGTGAAGTCTCAGGTTTGTACTTCTCACGGATTCTCTTTATCTCTTTCTGTTTCCAGACAAGTCACACATCTTGGGCTGGAATCTGGACTGTGCTTTCTGTAAGACATTGTGACCTCAAGACCATCTTTCATTAAACTTCACCTTTCTTATTGACAGTTTAGGAATAGTGGCATTACCTAAATGAAGGGTTATTGTCAGGATTTGAGACCTGTGTATGGTCCATTTTAATAAAGGAACAGCATTCACACCCTATTTATCTTGATGCCACCTTAGTTTCTCCTAAGACTATTAGCGCCCTGTATTTCATCTCACATTTCCATTTTCCTACTCTCACTCCCCTTTCTACAATGCAAAGTAGATGGTGGCAAAATGCCCAACTACTTTTATGATATCAGCAAGTGCTCTCACAATTGAATAGAAGTGAGAGCTTGATCTAATGAGAGAGAGAGAGAGAGAGAGAGAGAGAGAGAGAGAGAGAGAGAGAGAGAGAAACTTCTACAATATCTTGCCCAACATTCTGTGGCAAACTTTACTTTTAAATGAAATATCTTTGATGAGGTTGGTGAGAGAAGTCTGGGCACGCCATATAGAGAAGAGGCATCTGAAGAAGTTACAAATGGCTGACTGTAGGAGTGCAGCCAGGGCGATTGGTGTGTTGTCATGGACTGGTTGTTTTGGGATTAGCCTCTCTGGGGCAAAGGATAATCAAGAAAGGACAGACACATGTACAGAAAAACTGGGATTGGGTAGACCCAATCTGGTGGAGATGCAGCAGCAGCCCTGACACTCAGCATATTTATTATTTACAGCTGAGCGAGGAGGTAGCTCAGCTAATTTTAGTAGTCACTCAATGTAGAGATCGGTCCCAGGATGCAGTCTTTTGGAAGGAAGAAGTTGGGCTTGGTCCTTTCAGTTGTATTGAATGTTTAATATCAAATCGGGGGCTTCTACTTCACCTTTTATCATTTAGTTCCCAGATAAAAGACACACAATCTTTATATTTAAAATAAGCCTTAATTAGCACTAGAGATGTGCAGGTATCTACCCCCTAAGCTATTAGAATCTACTTCCTCACCAATAGTCCCAAATTATAACTTGCTATGTTCCATTTGAGCTGTTCTTCACTCCAGCTGGCTAGCTCTCATGGCCATGTGTTCATAACTCACCTACATCATGGTATCTTTTCTCTCTCCATCACTCTCTCCTCCTTCCTTGTGGAATCCTCAGACCCCAAGCCTGGAAACCCCAAACCCAGCCCATCTCTCTTTTCCCCAACTATTGGGTGTAGGCACCTTTTTTCACCAATCAGTGATAACTTGAAGGGCAAGATTACATAGTGTCACTTGTGTATGTGCAGATTCTATTGTCCCTGTGAGCAACCAGGCCTTCAGGGCCAGTATTTAGTATTACAATACATAGCAAAAGGCCAAACCTCAACACTTTCTGCACACACTGTCCACATCTGTAGTGAGAACAGTAGAAGGTCTTGCCATCCCCATGGAAGTGAGTTGCTGGACATCTGACAAGTTGTGTTTATGTCTTGAAGATTTCATTTATACAGTTACACTTGGTCCCTACAGTATGTACCATTTACTACTTGTATTGTTTGATTGTTCGTTTTCAATCTGTTGGATTATGTTAGTTATGAAGCTTCACGGGCAGATAAAAAGAAATGTTAGGAGGATATAATTGCAATCTCCAAGCTGTTTCTTTTGTCATAACTACACACAGACACACACACAGACACACACAGACATGCACAAACACACACACAGGTCCATTCAGAGATTCACGCATGCGCATACACACACACACACACACACACACACACACACACACACACACGCATACACACACAGAGAGAGGAAGAGAGAGAGAGAGAGAGAGAGAGAGAGAGAGAGAGAGAGAGAGAGAGAGAGAGACTCTTTAATCTAAAAACAACTAATGCCTGTATTAACATGTTATATCATTATAATGAATAAAGAAACTGAGTTAAATGGTTTCTGGTGCAAATCAAGTATAGGTAGATTATTCTCAAGCATTTTGGTGAATTAACCTGGAGGTTGGAACTGAGAATAGATAGGAAAGGACACCCTGAAGATGCTTTTTCACTTCTTGGAATCATGTCTTTGAAACATGGGGAGTGGCCACAAGTGGGAGGAGAAAAGATCATGATGTGTTTTTTGTGCCTAGCAGAGGACTGCATATCCTATTTTACTTGAAGTTCCATTTCCAGATCGCAGAGTGTGATAATGAGCACTCAGTTAGTGACACTTCTGTAAGTGGATTACAGATTGCTGTTGTGCTATGTACAAAGCTTATTGGATAAGTGTCTTTAGGAAAGGGGAAGGCATTAGTCTTTTAAAGATCAATAGGATAATAGATTGTGTTTTGTTCCTTACCTGAATCTAATGTTTACCTTTAGGATCAGTGGTGAGCCTCCTCATTGCTTCTCTGTCGCTCACTACTTGCAGTCTCATGAAGCAGCTACTCTCTTCATGGTCTTTAACTCTCCTGCTTCTCTGATGGATAAATGTCACAAGAGTGGAGTGCACATAAAGCTGAAAGAAGATACAGGGACATGATGAGGGAAAAGCATTCTGCAGACACGACTTTGCCAGTTCTCATGAAGCAGCATGTGCACCCCAAAGAGGTCACCAAAAAGAAACATCTTGTTTTATCTGTGAACACATTTCTTATTACCTCCAAGATGCCCTTGCAAGAATTACTTCTTTCTCACATTGTCAGCCATTTATGCAAAGCTAGGTTTCTCACCACAAACTACTTAAGAACAACTGCAGATGATTTAATTAATAACAAGGTACTTATTTTCTATTCCGTTCATTTCTTTTCAGCCCCAAATATGACTTTAGCATAAGTTAGTGAAAAAGCCATGGTGGATTCATCCACCAGTAATAAGGGTAGTAGATAGTAGAAGAGGGTGTCTTCTTCTTCTTCTTCTTCTTCTTCTTCTTCTTCTTCTTCTTCTTCTTCTTCTTCTTCTTCTTCTTCTTTTCTTCTTCTTCTTCTTCTTCTTCTTCTTCTTCTTTTCTTCTTCTTCTTCTTCTTCTTCTTCTTCTTCTTCTTTTCTTCTTCTTCTTCTTCTTCTTCTTCTTCTTCTTCTTCTTCTTCTTCTTCTTCTTCTTCGTCCTCTTATTCCTCTTCTTCTTTCTCCTCCTCATTCTCCTCTTTATTCTTCTCATCCTCCTCCTCTTCCTCTTTCTCCTCCTCTTTTCCTCCTCTTCCTTCTTTGTCTTTATCCATGCTCTCTAACAAAATTGCTTCTATTGAGGCAACAGCCTTCCAACATTGTGAAATATACTAATTCCATCATGGGAATGCGGGAATGCATATATATGTATACATATATATATATATATATATATATATATATATATATGCATGTATAAAGAAAAATGTTAATATAGTGTCACCTTAATTTTCCATCACTGTTGGAAAATGAATTACTACTAGAAATAAGACTAATTTTATAATATTCCTTGTTCACATTGATAGGCTATGGATAAAGCTGTCTCCTCTTTTCTATTTCAATGCCTGTTTTACAAGCAGAAAAATATCAACAAAACTTTTATAATACTGCGGTTAATAATACTCCTTCCCAGTGGGATCAGTAGTTTTCCTATAGAAGTCTGTATCATGGAGGTATGGAAATGATTTAACAAATGTGCTGTTTCCTATGTGCCGGGCAGTCTGTTAGCAACAATAATCTGGCTGCGGCTATTCAGAAGGAAAGAGTAATTCAAGGTCAGAGACAAAGCTATATTGCTGAATGATTCTAATTTCTTCACTAACTAAAAGAATATATTACTTCCCGTAACCTCCCACACTATCGAGAATGTTGATACATGGATACAGATAAAATGTATGTGGTGTGCATGGGTTGCGTTTATATGTCTTATAATTCTTACATAAATATGCCCAGCCTGGCTTTTGTTAATTGCTGTTTAGAGTGATGGTGATTAAAGTAAATACAGGAGTACAAGCAGGAATGCTTTAAAATAATAGCCTAATCATTACTAATTCATTTTATATTTATTGTGGTATTAATTCTAATGAACCTTCTTGGTATTAATGTTAGTGTTATGAGTCCTCAGATTGAATTTTTCACTCTGAGTCAGTATTAATTAAATGAATGGTTATTATTACCTGCGTAATGAGCCTAGAAGGAATATTATTTTGTTGTTTATAAAATCAATAGCAATGCTTTGGTAGTAAAGTGCGTTTTTATCCTTTTGTGTTGGTTATCAGTGCTTCCCTAATTAAAGTGTGCTTACTGTGCAGTAGCAGCGCAATGATCCTTACAAGCTCATGAACTACAAGATAAACTGGAGTGACTCTTCTTACTCACCAATTCGAAATCTCTGTGAAAGTAGCCCTGAATTGAATGAAAATTCTTAGTTTTTGTAACTTTGTTAAGGTTGTAATTCATGTGGGAAATGAGTACTATGAAAGCTTAAAAGCATGCAAATTGTTGCCTTTATTTAGGGCAAAATAATGTAGGGGACACCCAAGTAATAATGTACAACAGGGAAGTATAAGGCATTGAATAATTGTTAGTATTCAAAAAATTCCATAACCATTTCTTTAATTATATTTACTGCCAACATCATTCTGCATAAGATGCAATTTGTTTAGTTAGGTGCAGTAAAAACTGCAATAGAAAATGAGAAACTGGGAATGATGCAAAATGCCTGCTAATTCTGCCAGTCCAGTCGGCAGATAGAGTGCTGGAAAGTTCAAGGGCTGTCAGGGTTACATAGTGAGAGATCCTCCCCAAGACAGAAAATAGAAGGAAAGAAAGAAAAAGAGAAAGAAGAAAAGAATGACAGACAGAAAGAAAGAAGGAATAACAGAAAGGAAGAAAGACAAGCAAAGCAATGATAACAAAGGAAAGAAAACAATTTAGAAATCTTCTTTGAGGGCTAATGGGACTTTCGGGGAGGGGGGATCCAGGAAAGGGGAAGTCATTTGAAATGTAATTAAAGAATACATCGAATGAAAAACAAAACAAAAAAGAAAAAAAGGAATAATACACATTTTAAGATAAAAACATACAAAAAAGAAATCTTTGAAACGGTCGAGTGCTTTCTCTATTCTTCACAATGTGACTTCATAGGAGTCTAATGCTAAGTATTGTTAATTGTGTGTGTATTTGTTTATTCAATGCCGTTTTCAAAGCTGACCTCAAACTTAATGTGTAGTTGTGTATAACTTCAGACTTCAGATCCTTCCTCCTCTACCTCCCACATGTCACTCGGTTTTAAGTGTTGTTATTCACAAAACAAGGGTAATAAATGTGCTTGCCTCATGATTAGGAAGCACCTTCCTTAGTAATTAGCACAACCAAAGCTCCTTACAAGTGTTAACATGTCCAATTGTTATAAACAGGTGGAGATGAGGAACGAGGTGGGGACGGATCATGGGCCTGTTCAAAGTCAAGGAGCCATCTAGGCAATGTGGAAGATATTCGGCTGAAGGGTGTAGGAGTGTGCACTTGGAACGGAAGGGTGGGGCCATCTACGTGCAGATTGCTCATATAGGAAGGTAACAAACTAGTCATAGCAGAGCAGATACTGGGTTTCCCTGGGTTTTTCGTGACTTAACGATAGAAGAAAAGGAAAATCAGAAAAGCTCAGGAAAAATAAAACACCAGAGCATGAACACAATCTGCATCTTGTGGAGAACCCAAGGCAAACTTTCCAAATGGTGATGCGGTTCTGAGAAATAACTTACCCAGTGTGGGGCTGGATTTTTATCTCATTTCAAACATCTGTGTTAACTGATAGTCCTATTTTGTTCATGAATTAACATGAAATATTGAAAGCAAAGGATAATAATTCTTTATTTAAGATGGCGGTCAAAATTTATAAAATATATACTTTAATGGCTTGTTTAGGATAAAATTATATTATATATAAAATATAGCAAAAGAAATATTACTGCAAAATACTAGAAATTAGATTTTATTTAATGTGCAATACTACACGAGAGTTTTAATACCTAGAATATGATTTTTTGCTAAAAGAATGGAAAATAGTTTTATAATGATTTAATAAAATAGAAAAAACATTTGCTCTCATTTAGTTATAATATGATTACATTTCCATTAGAACATGAATTACATTTTTACCACATTTTAAAAAATTAATCTTAATGCATCGAGATTGTTAAATAAGATCTTAATATACATGTCAAATAAATACCCAGTTAATTTATGGTTTCCAAAGTTTTAATACATAATGGCTTCCTGTATAATTTAAATCATGGTATAAATTCCAATTTTTTCAATAATTAAGCACAAAGGAAAAAAGTAATAGTGGGAAACAGCAAATGGATAGAAATTTGGTGAAATACAGATTAGAATTTAATCAGAACAACTCTGGTTACCCAGGGCTTGATTAAGTATTCCCAAATCTGACAAAAATCAAGTAGCATATGTTTGAAATACTGTGTAGGATACATGTGACATTTTGCTCAATTCTAAAATAACAATAAAATTTCTCTGTCAGGACCCCTCCCTTGTTTCTCTTTTCTCTCTTATTTCTCCTTTCCTACTTACCACCTACTGACCTTTAGTTCTTAAAGAAAAATGAACTTAATTCTCTCTCTCTCTCTCTCTCTCTCTCTCTCTCTCTCTCTCACACACACACACACACACACACACACACACACACATTAAAACTGCAGCGAATTGTTTTATTTTTGCAGTAAAGGGAATGAGATAGGTTAAAGAACAGTTCAGCCATGGCATGGGACAGGGAGACCATCGCAGAGTGGCCTTATGGAATTAATGACCTGTTTCAGAGTTTTGTATAAAAATTAGATATGTGATTTAGTTTGCATAGTCTTGGCAACCATTCTTTATGCCTTACTGTTGAGAACAATACATGAAACATTGCCTGGGATTCCGGGTCAGACATTGCTGTTAAACTCACTTCAGAGGAGGGAGTTCTCTGCTATGTAATGAATTTTCAAACTAGTTAAATTGTTCCTCTGTCTATGAACATTTTTTTACATTGATAATATTTACACATTTTATAGCCAATCTTTTATGCATAAGTGTAAAAGAAAACTGAAAGGACAAGAAGCTAAAACAAGGCCTTCCTTCAAATATTAAAATCAAACGGCAGTATTTTGTATACCTTGCAAGTAAATCTGAAATGCTAGAATAATTCTGCTTTTGCTCTGTACCCTGGGTTGTTAAAATCTTGCATTCATTGTTCTAAAACCAACACTGAACTTTTCTTTTGATCCTACCACCTCTCTTTTGAATCCAGATGTAACAAAGTCAGAACCTAAAGGCCATGTAATCAGAATAGCTATGGTTATTTAAAAATAATTGCTTCCCAGGGATATCTGATTCAGTAATTATCTGCAATAAGTTTGGGATCAGATATTTGTTTCTTGGGCTGAGTGGGTGTTTGATATTTTAGAAGCATGGATATTGCTACTGATAAACAAAATGTGGCCGATAGGGTTACGTGAAAGAACACGCAGCACTTATGCAGCCCCCTACATGAGCAGCGCTGTTCACTCACAGTAACAATGGCCATGGGACTTTGGCAGCCATTGTCCTGAGCTTATCTGTGCACAGAGTCGAGTGACGGATAAGCAACACCAAAAGAGTAAATGAATCTGAAAATTAACTTTACCGTAGAAACTCTTAAGCCTGGTTTTGTGTCTTTTTACTAAGTGTTATATTCTATTTTTTATTATACTTTCCAAATATTAATAGTATTCCTTTTCATTCTGTCTGCCCCTCTCATCTATCTATCTATCTATCTATCTATCTATCTATCTATCTATCTATCTATCATCTATCTATCTATCTATCTATCTATCATTCTATCATTTTCAACCTATCTGCCTACCTCAGTTATTTTTTTGTTTTTCTATTGCTGTGATAATATATCTTGAACAGAAGCAATTTACGGAAGAAATCTTATTTTGGATATGGCTCCAAGGACTTAGAATTCAGCACTGTGAAAACAGCACTGAATAAGGTCAAACAGTACCATCAACTGGGGACAGCATGTTCTTGTCCCCCTCCTTCTCCCTTCCCTCGTTCTCTCCCTTCTCTTCATTTTATGTATTTTAGAGTCCATTAAGAATGTACTTTGAGGGCTCGAGAGATGACTCAGCAGTTAAAAACACTGACTGCTCTGAGTTCAAATCCTAGCAACCACATGGTAGCACAAAGCCATCCATAATGACATCTGATGCCCTCTTCTGGTGTGTTGGAAGACAACTACAGTATACTTACATAAATAACATAAATAACAATAAATAAATCTTTGGGCCAGAGAGAGCAGGATTAGAGCGAGCAGAGTTCCTAAGTCCAATTCCAAGCAACCACATGATGGCTCACAACCATCTGTACAGCTACAGTGTACACATATACATAAATTAAATAAATAAATAAATCTTATTAAAAAAAAGAAAGCACTTTGAGTCGCTATTGTTTAGTTTATTATTCCTATGAAGTTTGGGAGGGGAACTATTACATGAATTATTAGATGTATTCTTTTGTCCAACTCCCACTCACTGTTAGAGTATCTCCTTAGTTTGCAATACAACTATAATCTTCTGCAACATTAGAGATCAAGACAACAGACTATCACTGTTTTGTTCACTGACCAAGGTAGAGCAGGTTTTCACAATGGTGAGTGGACTTTCACATTGTTTCCCAGGGAGATATAACACTTATATGTAGGTGGAATTACTGCCTAGCCATTGCTATCCACTCTTCAACTCCTTCAGCAGCACAACATGGATGTTGGAAGACATTGGACTCATGGGTGTGGCCTCCGTGTTTTAAATGAGTGGATGTCTTTACCAAGACTTGGTAACTGTTGTAACACGTAAAAGTTAAGCAAAATCTTTTTGTATAGATTCAACAGTATTGTTATATGATGTGCAACAGGCTATTTTTGGTTAGTGAATTATTCTTTATCTCTTCTCACCAAATATATAGCAAGCTAAAGGGAACTATCATGCAAAATGAAAGTCAATATATCCACAGGCCAAATCTATTGAGTACTGTTTGATATCTAATAATCTTTATAAGTCTGAACACAAATGTTTATGTTGACTATAGGATAGCGATGGCCTTTCCTGGAAAATGAAGCACGGAAAGCCTTGAGTCGCTATACTGGTGGACTGAATGATTCACTTCTCCTCCACCCATCCCATGCTGGAGAGTCTTACTGCCAGCTTCCTGCTGGTCCAGAAGCAAGCAACACTTTAGCCCCACACCCCTTTTGAAATCAGTTGCCTAGAGTTTGATAGTTCTCTATTGCATCCTGAATAACTACTAGAGGTAAAGTAGTATAACCTATTTAATCTAGTCTCTGATATCAAGCCTCAATTAAACAATACAGGGCAGCACAAAAACAATGTGCCCCCTCCCACAGCACTAGAAAGCGAACTTGATAGCTAGCCATTGGTTGGAGTCTGGAAAGAAAATACCTTTAGTTACAGAGCTGCCCGATTTCTCTCTTTGTAAAGCTTGTTTCAGTTGATATTCTGAGCATAACCAGGACCCTCTGAATACTTTGTCCTTCAAATAGAAATATGTAGCTGAATAGTTACTGTAAAATGAAAGGTTTCTTCTTCTGATCATCTCTGGTGTTGGCCTAAACAAATTAAATAAGAATATGTGTTCTAAAGTACACAGAGGAGGCTCTATGTGATATTTCTTTTTCTTCATCCATTCTATGATTATAACTCAGAAAAGATGATAGACTTCAGGTCGTGGAGGTAGTGTCAGACAGCTAGAAGAGGGAGTGACAGTTAGACTGGACACACTTTACTGCTCTGCACGTGTCCGTTCCTCCACACGGCGCTTCTCCCTGTAGACACTGTGGGCTACTGCTTTGCCACCAGACATTTCTCTTTTCAGTAAACTTTCCATGCATTCACCGAGAGGAAGCCTTTTTCCCTTTTAATCAGTTCTTGCTCCAGGTGAAATCGCAGCCAGGCCTAGCCACCCAAGGCAATCCATTCTTGGACTTGTTCATAATTAATTTGTTTAAACACATGTGCAGCATCTTGGTCAAAGGCTCTTCTTTCTGGAACTAATTCTAAAATCATGAGGCAGTAAAGCATATTTTAGCTGAGGCAGCCAAGTGATAGCAAGTGATCCTGGAGCTACTTTCAGCCTTTCTGTGAATGCTGAAGACTAGATTAAGCCAACACAGCTTGCTGTTTGATGAGGATAGAATATCCTACCTGAGGCAAGCCATGCCTGAAATCTCACCTGGCCTGGACTTGTCAAGTTCTGAAATTGACTAATGTCATTTATTTCAAGATCATGTTAAGAATCCTAGGGTCAAACAAAATAGCTCCGCTTGGTGCACCATCTTTCTCATCTCAGCATCAGCAGCATGTCCTCCTTGATGCCTGCTCTGAAACAAGCATCATAGCGTTTCTTTGCCTTCTGCAGGTTGGGAATGCTCTTAGTCATGAAGAGGTAGCTATTTTTTGATCCTTTTGTGGGATTTTTACATTCATATACGTCATTGCTGAGTTAATATTTGTGTTTCCTTTCATGAGAACAATGATGGTAAAGAAGAAATAGTACTCAATGGTTTGATTATACTAAACACACATCTTCTCATATCTGATAATTAAGGAGCAAATAAAAGGAAAGATCCCATCCTAGCATCCTAGCAGCATATCTGAAAGCTCTAGAACAAAAAGAAACAAACATAACCAAGAGGAGTAGATGGCAGGATATAATCAAACTAAGGGTTGAAATGAATCAATTAGAAAGAAAGAGAACAATACAAAGCATCAACAGAACCAAGGGCATGTCCTTTGAGATAAATCAGCAAAATAGACAAACCCTTAGCCAAACTAACTAAAAGGCAGGGAGACAGCATCCAAATTAATAAAATCAGAAATCAAAAGAGAGACATGACATCAGACACAGAGGAAATAAAAAACATTAGGTCTTACTTTAAAACCCTGTGCTGCACAAAGTTGGAAAATATAAACAAAGTGGATCATTTCGAGATAGATATAGTATTTACCAAAGTTAAATCAACATCAAGTAAACTATTTAAATAGTATTATAATCCATAAGAAAATAGAAGCAGTCATAAAAATTCTCCCAACCAAAAACAGCCCAGGGCCAGATGGTTTTAGCACAGGATTCTACCAGATTTTCAAATAAGAGCTAATACCAACACTCCTCAAACTATTCCACAAAATAGAAACAGAAGGAACATTGCCAAACTCATTCTATGAGACCAAAGTCACCCTGATACCTAAACTAAATGAAGACTCCACAAAGAAAGAGAATTTCAGACCAATCTCTCTTATGAACATTGATGTGATACCTAAACTACATGAAGACTCCACAAAGAAAGAGAATTTCAGACCAATCTCTCTTATGAACATTGATGTAAAAATACTCAATAAAACACTTGCAAACAAAATCCAAGAAAATATCAAAAACATCCACCATGATCAAGTAGGCTTCATCCCAGGGATGTTTCAATATATGAAAATCCATCAATGTAATCCACCATATAAACAAATTGAAAGAAAAAGTGCCACATGATCATCTCATTAGGTGCTGAAACAGCCTTTGACAAAATCCAGCACCCACTCATGTTAAAAGTCTTGGAGAGATCAGTGATATAAGGCCCATACCTAAAGTCAGAGACAAGATGTGCCCGAATTGGGGGATTCCCAGGGGAGCCTCCACTCTCTCAGAGGAGAAAGGGAGTGGGGATGGAAGGTGGGACTGTGTGATGGGGAAAATGGCTAGAGTGGGGACAGCTATTTATTCACTATGTAAAGCGAATAAATAAATTAAAGGAAGAAGGTAAAGGAGTATGAGGAAAAGAAGAAAGAGGTGGAGGAGAAAGAGAAGGAGGAGGAGGAAGAGGAGGAGGAGGAGAAAGAATTATCTGGCCATGATACAAATTGGTCACACAATTCCTTAGCTATCTTTGGCTTAAGGAAAAGGGAACATTAGGAGGCTTCTTGAAGGTGAACCATTACATCCAGACACAGACTGTTTGAACCTCATGGAATTAACAAAGGACTGTGAAAGCTTGTCTCTTATGGGGGAGTGACAGTGGGATAGCTCTGCTTTTAGTAGCACAGGAAGAAGAGAGACCTTGAAAAAGAGAAGAGGACAAGGTAGCCCAGCTGATTCTGGTGGGTTCTGTTCTCACAGAGGACTCTTTCCTGAGTGGGTGCATGCTACCAGAGGGCAGAACAAAGGGAGGAAAATTCTCTATCCTCTCTCTCCATCTCTAAGCAGCATTTAAGAAGACCCTTGTTGAGTCAGTGGTTGGAGAGTTCCTACAGACAAGCCATGTAGAGCTTACCTGGAAACCCAGAAAAAGTACAGCAGGACTGTGGTTTGCAGAATACTTCTAACTAGAGTGGAAATTTTAAAATCAGAATGGAAGCGAGTCACATTGAAGCAAGCCCGATACCCTCCCCTGTGTCAGGGACAATTTAGAGGCTAAGCAGACCTTTCCATGCTCATAATAGGGACCATAAACAGACACCGGCTTGGAACGTAGGCTATCATTCCATCATTCCCACACACGGGAAAGCAAATAGTGTGCATCTTCTCCTCCATCACATTAAAAGCAAAAACAAAAACAAAACATGTAACTGTTTGTTTTTAATATCTGTAATCTATATCTATATCATCTACATCAATATCTATATTTATATCTATATATCATCACAAAGGGAGAATTCAATCTCAATACAAAGAGCCTCTCTTGGGTGCTTGAATTTAAGCAAGCAGTATATACTTTCATGAGTTCCCTATTACCAGTGAAATCTGAGGGACTTTTCACTTAAAAGTCCCAGGGCATTTTCCCCTCAAGCCTGAGAAGAAGGCAATACCAGATCATTTACCTCTCTACTATCACATTAAAATGCATGACACAATTCTTTAATTACCACCTCAATCTAATTCTCTAAGAAGTTGGTCCTAATTGCATTGTTGATATGCACGGAGGCAAATAAGATGTTGGCTGTTTCCCTTGTAGCAAATGACTGCTTTTAATAAGTACCTATTCTCTTGTTAGTAGAGGGTGGGCTAGTGTCACTGTACCCATGAAAATGGTGTCTCCAACACAGATGATAGTGGTTAGACGCAGAAACCAAAGAGTACATGGTTCCTCACTCATTGGCCCCAACATACACCCATGCACAGCAAATAAGTGTTCTCAACTAGGGCAGTGAACAAGCGTAAAAATCTAGGTAGCAACAAGGGAGGTGTGAATTGGACATTTGAGGAAAGATTCTTGCTAGAAGGTAAGTGAAACAAATAACTCCCCCCCCCCACTAGCAGCTTTGCATTCCTTTTGTAAAAAGAACTTAGGGTTTCACAAATGTGGCTGTGAGAATAAAGCTAGGAAAGGAAGATGATGCAGAGAAACTGGCAATCACAATAGGGAAGAGCCATTTTCAAGGATGGAAAATAGCCGCTTTGATACAGTGAGTGGCATCTGTCTCCCTCTTGGTGGCTGGCCCTGTTCTAAAGGGTGCAGTGGTGCTTTGCCAGGTCTCTACTGTAGTGAGAACTGGGGTAGAAGTTGCTTAGTGGAAGAGTTCGTAGACTGATTAAAATTCATTTTTTAGGGGCCAAGGATTAGCCAAATAGAAGTTCTATAATTTGTAAAATTACTTCTTCAAATGACATTTATATTTCCATAGAGAGTTGCTGTCCCAGTTTGCATTCTATTGCTGTGATAAAACATTTTGACCAAAAAGCAGCATAGGGACAGAAGGGCTTATTTGGCTTACATGTTATGGCATCGTCCATAATTGAAGGAAGTCAAGGCAGGAACTGGCGCATGGGGAATGCTACTTACTGGTTCTCTCCCCATGGCCCCCTCAGCTTATGTTCTTACATAATCTAGGGCCACCTGCCAGGAGAGGCCCTGCGGAAAGTATGCTGGCCCCTCTCACCGATCAAAAGAAACACTCCATAGACACGCGCTCACAGGCCAGTCTGATGGAGGCAATTCCATAACTGAGGCTCCCTCTTTTCAGATGACTCGAGCTTGTTTCAAGTTGACAAGAAAATCTAACTGGCACAAGAAATAAGGGTAGCTATTTCTTCATAGGATTTTATATTGATATACACAAGTAGACATACACATATTTCATTTTTCATTTCACTGGGAATATGGGATTTCTGTCTGCGAAATCACTTTGTTATAGAGGCAGGATGCACACATACATCGGTCACCAAAGTTTGCCAGTCTTCTAATTTCTCTCCTGTGCTATGGGCTTGGGTTCTATGAATGCCACTGAACTAGTTGGGCAAGGTGAGTGGCCAGGGGAGTTTTGGTTTTGTAAACTTGGCATCGGGCATGGCTTGAGGAGCTATGTTCACCAGCCAGCTTCTCTTTCAGCTAATTGGGACATACCCTGCTCCATTTTCCATCTGAGAATTATTTCTTTAGTCATGTGAGCAATTTGAGGATTAACTTGACAATTGTTGGAATGAATTATCTTCTCCTCCAATGCTTAAAAATCAGGATTAGAAGTTGGCATCTAGAAAGTGCGGTGTTTGTTTGTCCTGTAGAGTGGTTTCCATATGTCGATGGCAGCGTGTGAAAAGAACTGAGTGACATTTAGTCAACATCAGTATTCATGCTGGTCCCACAACTCCAGGTTTCATAACCTTAGAACTTACTGTTTTCAACTGCATTTCTAAATAACACGTACAGATTTTTAAAATATCATTTTTTAAAAACAATCTCCCATCACTTTTATATAGCATCTACCCTATCTTTGATCTGGAAACAATGCACAGGTGATTTAAATGTACTGGAGGACACCCATACGTGTATACAAGGACTATCTACACCATTCATACAAAGGAGTTCATGGATTTGGGTTTCCAGTGGGGTTCTGGAAACAGCATTCCCAGGAGTCTTAGGACTAGACTCCTGGCCCCTTCTCTATCGCGCAGTAGGCAGACATTAGCATTGTGCACTCGTCTTGTTGGGCATCCATCTGCAGGCACTCTCGTCAGCGTTTCTACATAAGCTGCAAAGTTCCTAGTTAAATCTAAATTTCAGAAAAAAAATGACATGTTAATGTAAATATGCCTCAAGTCTTTCAGAAGACATACTTATACTAAGATACCATCGCTTATCTGAATTTAAATTTGGTTGGATGACATAGTTTCAGGCACTAGCAACTCAGGAAAAGGAAAACTGACATGGCGTCTCACTTTGTAACTCAGGTAGCCCTTGTGGGCTAACCTCAACTCACAGTAACCCTACTGCCTCCATTTCCCTAGTTCTGGGGATTATAGCTATGCACCATGATGTCCAGCCTTGAATATGGAAAATCTAATTCTCTTCTGGACTAATGCAGGGTTAGCACTACCATACAACTTTAAGGCCAAGACAGAACCTAGATATTAACAATCAAGTTAAACATTTTTCCAGCCTGTGTTGGGTATGCTTAATACATGATACACTTGGAAGACAACTTGTATTAACTATCACTGTGTATAATAAATATGTACCAATAAGTAGTACATATAGTACTCATAGTTCTTATCTACATGTTACTGCTTCCTTGTTTCTCTTGGTGTTCAGTCCAGGCTGACAAGGTTGTATTTCTCAAGCGCTCCTATGTCTGATTTTGTCAATTCTTCTTCAGTGAACTGCATGTGCCTGTCCCTCCTCGCCAGAGATATGATGTTGGTATCTGGATGTCTTAACTAAGCCTTTGTTTGGATAGGTGCCTCTTGGGGCTTTTGCCCTGTGCTTTTTGCTACAGCAGTGCATGCTTAAGGACTGTTCCTTCCTCTGAGCCAGCTGCCACACTCATGGAACAGTTTTAAAAAAAATCTCCCTAAGTCTTCTCTCACCTAAACTTAAACTATTTCTTGTTCAATGTCTGTATTTCCACACTTACATATTAACTCAAGCACAACTACTTACATGGAACCTGCTGTATACATTGTTATATGAAGGGAAAAAATACAGCTTGTTATAGAAAGGGGTTTTAAAAGTAAATGAAATAGCTCAGTCTCTATAAAAAAAGACAAAAGGAGGGTTTCTTTAATAAACCAATGGCAAACATTCGTTTTTAATTGGCTATTTTATTTCTTTACATTTCAAATGTTCCCCTCTGCAAATCCCCATCCCATCCCCTTCCCACTGCTTCTATGAGGGTATTCCCCCACACACCTACCCACTCCTGTCTTACCCTACATGCCCTAGCATTCCCCTACACTGGGGCATCAAGCCTCCACAGGACCAAGGGCCTCCTCTCCTTTGATGACAGATAAAGGCCATCCTCTGCTACATATGCAGCTGGAGTCATGGGTCCCTCCATGTGTACGCTGTGGTTGGTGGTTTAGTCCCTGGGAGGTCTGCAGGGTCTGGTTGGTTGATATTGTTGTTTGTCCTATGGGGATGCAAACCCCTTCAGCTCTTTCCGTCCTTTCTCTGACTCCTCCACTGGGGGCCCCCTCACTCAGTCCGATGGTTGGCTACGAGGAAAACATTCTTTTAAAATTTGTCAGGGTATCTTCTGAGTCTTTTGATGTGTTATGGCAGCTAACAATATCTCTGCCTTGACTATTTGAAACAAACCTTCAAAATATTCAATGAATATTCAATAAATACTTAATATTCAATTATTCAAAATCATTCTACAAAAGTCTCATTCTAGACTTCTGCTTGCCTCCTTTCCAGAATCCCTTCTCATCTCATTTCTAGACCTTTCTGTACTGTTTCTAGAATGAAACCAGCAAAAGAGATTCTTGATTCTTCCTGTCTTTCATTGCCTCACTTCCGCAAGATAAAACCTTAGATACTAATCTGGGAATTATGGAGGTGACTTTATTGGGGTTTCCATTGCTATGAAGAGATGCCACGACCATGGCAACCCTTATAAAGTAAAATATTTAATTAGACTGTTTTACAGTTTGAGAGGTGTAGCCCATTATCGTCATGATGAGAAGCATGCTGGCTTGCAGGAAGACATGGTGACAGAAAAGGAGCTAAGAGTTCTACGCCTTGTTGTGCAGGTAACAGCAAGAGAGCTCTGTGCCACTGAGCCTTGGCTTAAGAATCTTAGACCTCAAAGCAGCCTCCATACTTCATCCAATAAGGCTACAGCTCCTCCTGTAAGGCCACTCCTCCCAAAAGTACCATTCCCTGTGGGACTTTCAAACTACCATAAATCTTTGAACTTAAGAAAAAAAGTTAATGAAGATGACGTGAATAATAACATACCAGTGGGTTTATGTCTTTTGGGGTTTTTGTTTTATCTTTTGTTTTGTTTTCACACTATCTCAACCTAAAGAAGTCTTTCTTATTTTCTTTACTAAATGATCCCAACCACTGGTCTTGACTGATTATCAAAGCATACTTATCAGGTTTGAAATGGTTTCTCAAGACTCTTCAAGAAGCTTAGAAGCAATTTTGATGAGAAAGGATCCATTAAAAGCTCTTCTAATGCTTTTCTGCAAAAATTAAATGTGAATATATCAGGAAAAACAAATTCATCACTATAATCCAACCAGGCAAAAAGTGCTCACTTGTATGTAGAGTTATTAATAATCAATACTGTGATTGCATGCATCAAATGGTTTCAAAGAGGAGTCTGCGAATTGGCAGTAATGGAGAGTCAGTGGAGAATTTTAAAGAAAGATGATATTGAGGTCGTGTTTTTAAACAGTCAGAGCAGAGTATTCTGGGAGATGGCAGAAAGCTGCAAAAGTTATATTAACATATGGACAAGAGCGGGATATGCATTTTGAAAACAACAAATACTCAGGTCTACACTGGCATGAGAGCATGACAGTGGCTATGGTGAGTGGATCAGGCAGTTGTCAGGGGCCCTTTAAAGATGAGTGGAGACAGGGTGACCACGGCTGGGAGAGCAAGCGAAGGCCACGCAAGGGACTATTCTGAGAAGCTTGCATTTTTTCATATTCTTCCTCCTCTCTTCTTTTTCTTCTTTTGGGGAGCATAAATGGTAAATGGTTTTTTTTTGTGACAGTTATATTATGGCTTTTTAAAGGGGGAAATACCAATCATATTCAAGCAGAATTCACATACAAAAATAGTAAAAGGAAATTCCTGGTTATCATGTCAGGCAAATAAGAAACACACCAGTGATTATAATGAGAACAAAATTAATACTGTTTTTAATTGTCACTAATTCAATGAGGCTCCCTTATTTGACTGCCTTTGTTACTTTTTCTCAATTCGTTCTCCAGTTCCAAGCAGGCTCTGTTAAAAATATTTCCTGTAGCGTTTCTTTGATCATCTGTAACATTTACCATCTCTTTCTTAAAATTCTCAGTTATGTAAAAGTAATAGCTAGCACTTTTTAGAGCCCATATTAATAATTTTGGAAGTAGATGTACTCTTCAGACATCAATATATACCAGGCCAACAAAGCTAGAGGCTGCAGTGGTCACATTAAAGAGAAGCACTGCATTGAAAAGCAAACACAGTTCACATACACAAACTGCTCAGGGCACATGCTCCCAGAGGGAAAGGGTGAGGGCACTTTGGAAACAGACACAATTCAGAGACTTCCACAATGACAGAAATTTGTTAGAGCTTTGGTTCAGGGATAGAAATGAAGTATTTCTGAAAAGAGCAACCCTTTCTACTCCAAAATGAAATCTATAAATATTTGCAAGAAGGAGTACAAATCTGGGGGGAAGAGGGCTGTGCCTTTCAGAAATAATACTTTAGCTGTTTTTCAAAGCTCAAGACAAAGACAATTTCCATCTTTTTTCTTTTTCTTTTCTTTTCTTTTTTTTTTTGTTTTTTCAAGACAGGGTTTCTCTGTGTAGTCCTGGCTGTCCTGGAACTCACTCTGTAGACCAAGCTGGCCTTGAACTCAGAAATCCGCCTGCCTCTGCCTCCCAAGTGCAGGGATTACAGGCATGTGCCACCATGCCCGGCTAATTTCCATCTTTTTTTGTTGGCTTGTTTTTGAGTGTGCTTGGGTAATTGTCATCTCCTCCCAGGAACCTTACTTGAATTCTGTGTTTAGATGTTATCACTATTGCAATTAATGAGACAATATCTATAGATGTGACAGTATCTGAAGGCTGGGTTGTGGGGTGGGCAAAAGAAGAACATTGGAGAAGGAAGCCAGAGGCTCCATGCTCAACATCCTTCTTTCTGAGGGTGTGCCAGGAGAGCCCAGAACTTAGAGGGATCAAGAGATTGGGAGAAGGTCAAGGCTAACCTGCTGTACACAGTGAGATTCAGACCAGTCTGGCTACACAGTGCTACCTGCATCAAATGAGGGGATTAGAGTAGAGGAGGAGGGAATGGTCCATTTTCACGATTGCACACATCACATCCCAGCTGCAGCCTTTCATATGAATGACTTTTCAGCATTGGATTGGAATCACTAAGGATTCTAGCTTGTTGAAGTGGACATCTACCAGGGTTTTGGCTTCTTTCTCTGGCAGGCAGCCATTGCAGTCATATAAAACAATCTAATCAATCCCTTCCCATTTTATATAAACATATATGCTACATATCCATAATAAATATATTTATGATATATTTATATATAATTATATCATATATATTATAGGTGGTGTAGTTATTGATATATTATATAGTTCAATATATTATATTGAACATACATATATATATAAGCCCTTGGCTACCAGTAGAGACATCTGCGATTCTAGGATCCTAAGAGTCAGAGCTCATCCACTAGTCTTTCACATGGAGAACACTATGCCTGAAATGCATGCCTAGTACTAAAAACCTGAAAATAAAGTCAGAATTGGGAGAGGCAACTGAGTTTAACAATCAGGGAAGTTCTGAACTCCAAGGGGAATTTCTCCTCTGCATTTAGGCGAGAGAGAGAGAGAGAGAGAGAGAGAGAGAGAGAGAGAGAGAGAGAGAGAGAGAGAGGAGAGAGAGAGAGAGAGAGAGAGAGAGAGAGAGAGAGAGAGAGAGAGAATCTTTTGGTTCCTTCCTTGGTTAGATGGTTCTCTCCTTTGGCTTTCCAAACATCCCTCATCCTTCCCTCATCATCTTTCCCAGCAAGGCATATGAATCCTTGTGACTGCATTCTTCATGCTTGTAATGCGTGAAACAAATCTTACAGTTTGGCTACCCTTTACTTTCAAAAATAAGAATGGGATTTACATAAGAAGGAACATTCACATAGCAACAAGAGTGCAGAAAAACAAGCAGGTGTTAATAAATTTCAAAGAAACATTAATCTGTTGCTGCAAATATGGCCTGCTGTTCATTTAAATGGAATGACACTCTGTAAATGTGGCACTCAGCCATTCTCTGAGCTATCAAAATGTAATATATAACACCTCTGACGATCAAAGTGAAGGTAAGTTTAGAAATCCAATTTGCTTTTCTCTCCATTTAAACTCTATTTAACTTCCACGCTCAAGTCCCCGCTTTAATCAAGCTTCAGCTTTATTTACTCACATTCCATGTTGTCATGCAATTATAGGGATGGTGCGAAATTGTCATTGGATGTCGCAATTGCCAAAAATAAAGTTCCAACCTAAAGCAAATATATAAAAATAAGAAAAAGTGTTTACCGCTTATTGTGCTTGGAACTGTGAGTAAAGTAAAAGGAACGGGAATGTGGCTGTACTGTTCTTTAAAATATGGGAAAGGGGTAAAGTGGCCAGAGCCAGGCACCGGATCTCATGAGCCACAGGATCTCAGGAGCCAGGTCCCCTGGCTATCAGAACACCTGGCCAGGAGGCAATCCCCGGAACTGATGGTAAACAAACCATCAGTGTGGGCATGGGAAGAAACACCAAAGGAACAGAACCCAAAGCAGGTTATGTGTGGTTCCATCTGGCTGCAGCTGGATCAGGATGATGTCTGCAACAGTAACACATACTGACATCGTTCCTTTCTTGCTGAGACCTATCTGTTGTATTTCATTTCTCACTCTGTACCTAGATGATTTCAATAAACAATGAAATAACAGCCTGCTTCAAACTACTCAGGGTTGACTTTATGACAGTAATTTAATGAAGAGATAATAAATGAATTGGAATTTCCACAGATTTTATTGTCCTCTATTATCATGTCATTTGGTTTCATTTCTTTAAATATGTTACTCTGCTCTTAAAAATTCCCATGTGGCCTTACTTAATTCCCTGAAGTCCGATTTAAGCAGACATGTAGGAGCTGAATTTGATTTTGACTGTAAGATTTTATAGAGGAGGCTTGGACTTCCTGTGAATCTTCAGGATTACTTGACTCTGAGACTATTTCTCTCTTTAAGCTTTCCTGGCATCCACAAGAATCTTACCTAGCTGATTCCCCTCAAAATCTCAAATGAGAATTCCTAATTGACAAAATCTCTTACGAAAATATGAACATCTTCCTGGTTTCCTTTTTCTCTTTTTTTCTCTTTGCAGTTGCCTTGTGGATCCCTTCTACTCCTGTGGAAGGGGTATTCTTATGGATGAAGATGTTTTTCTTACAGGATCTACTTTGTGAAGTACTAGGTCTCAGTGACTCCAATGTAGCATATGAGTAGGCAGAGTCAATACAGAGGTAATCAAACTATACTATTGCTTGTTTCTGGGTGAAACAAGAAGATTTAGGCCACGTTTTCAAAGAGGAAAAACAATATAAAGATGCGAGAAGACGGCCATCTAAGAGCCAAGGAGAAGGTCTGGGACTACCTCCTCTGCTTGTGGTACTCATATGGAATCATATGGAGTCAATCCTGTGGGACACTTGATTTCAGACTTCTGACCTAGAGTACGATGAAACAATGCCATGTTTGTTGTTGGCTGACCAAGTCAGACAATGATCTCACAGCATCCCTCCCCCAAAACGATGTATCTGTGTCTTCCAAAGTATGTTAATGTAGGGCAAACCTAGAGCTCTCTTCTGAGCTGGAGATCAATGTGGCTGATAAACCTGACATCTCGACCAGGATGCTCTACAGATAAACCTGTTTCACACATGTGGTGAATGCCAAATGTGTCTATTTTTACATTTTCCTGTGTTGGTGAAATAAAGCACTATGTAAGTTCTCTAAGCCAAGAGTATTAGATGAATCAAACATTAGCCCATTCCTATTTTCTGTACTTAACTGAAGACCTTTTCTTCAGTTAAGATCACTTAAGTCTTGCCAGTTCTTCCTTTTATATGTATTCTGCCCTTCCTCTGTTAGTCAAGGTCTCATCATCTGATTTTGAAATAGATTTATAACTTGTTACCCCACTGCCAGATCACCTTCTAAACTGCAGTCAAAACAAGTACTGCAAAGTGAAATCATGACGAAATTATTATTTTATTTAGAAAATAGCTCATTTTCCTTTGAGCTAAAGGTCGAACCTGCCTGCATGGCACATTAGACCTCTTCTGATCTAGTTCCTGGTCTTCTCCCTCAGTTCTGATATTGCGTTCTACACTCTGCTGTTAAGAATTAAAAAGTCCAACATGGCACCACATTGGCTAATATACATATAAGTAAGTGAATTCGATGTGAGGATTGTGTTATTAAGAGAAGTCAGAGGAACAAACATTGTGGCGGGGACACATAGGATGGATCCACATAATTGTTTTAAAAAATTCATGCATTTGTTCTGTTGTTTGTCAGGCTGGGATCTGTGTATTTGCCAAGGGCGTGCCCATTCTGGTTTAGAGTCAGAGTCTTTCAGAAACAGAGTCTACAGTTCAGATTTACCTCGTTTAAAGATCCCAGTGTATATGAAGATGGCTTTAAAGTTTTTGTTGTTGCGTTGACCTTTTAAAGATGCTTCTGAGTACAGAGGAGTACCTCAAGACCACAGCAAGCAAGCTGTCACAGTCACCTCACACATTCTTCTCTGAGGTTAAGTCAGATAATAAACATATACTTACTCTAATAGGAATTTTGGTTTCTCACTGAAAGCATTGCAAATGCCCTCTTGTTTCGCGGAGGAATGATTCAAGCCTCTCCTTCTGTTGGCGAGCCTCACTGTGACATTCTCATAATATAAGCGTCCGTGTCACCAGGAACTCCAGCAAAGGAATGCAGACCAAGTGCTTCTCCCCATAAATATTAATATTAAATTCTTCTCTCTCTAAAGGATTTCTCAAGTGGGATGTGCAATGGTAAATCAGTTGACAAGTGGTTAGTTTCATTTGAACGGCAGCTACTTCTGAAATGCCAGTACTTGGTTTAAGACGTTCTTTGAAAACCCTGGAATCTGAACATCTACTCTCAGGAGTTACATTCTTAGTTTCTAACCTTGGGAACGAATTGCATAGGATGTGATCAAAATACTGTGAATGATCCTAGGTGCCTGGCCTAGGTCTCTTGCCATGCTTCTAAAATATGCCCATTAATGTTGACTTTCTGTTTGGACTAGTAGATCATATTTCTTTTATTTACCATCTGAAATGCTTAATTTGGAAAGTCTCGTGGAAGAAAATCTTATGTCCAGAGCATGCTATTGGAGTACTGATCCTGGAAGTTGTCCAGCACAACTCTGCATGTCAGTTTGTTCCAGACTGAATCATTGCAACCTCCTGAAATAGATAAGAGAGCAAGATTTAATCTTTCCTTAGGCCTTATATGAAAACGAAGGGATGTATAGACCGCTAACATGTTTTAACTATGCTTCAAGGGTGAATACAAAAGAAAGCCAGAGATTCCTTATTTTGGGTCAGCATGTATCTTCTTCAGTGTTTAAATATACCTCAAATCGACAAAGAAATAACTTCATCTTCATTGTCAAGTTAATCTCCTCGCCAATATTATCATATTGGATACAAGTAGGACTACCATGTAGTTCTCCTCACCAGCCACATGACAGGACAGAAACCATCATATGTAGTGCGGGTGCACAATGCCCTTTGCAGTTGTGTGTTAAATAGCCTGTAATGAAAATGCAGTGGTGTTTGGTTCACAACTGTGAACTTCTGTATCCCTTGCCTCTGTGAAGATCATTTAGCAAACAAATGAGAACTTAGGGATTTCTAGTAAACTGCTTCATGTGCACATGGGGGCACAGAATAACATCTTTCCTAATAGATACTCTCCCACTGTCCGAGAGTAGTAATTTATTATAAGCAGAACAGAAAGTAATGGCTTACATGGTAGAAGAAATGCCAAGTAAGCCCAAAGGGTTCTGGGAATAAACTGGAATTTGGAGCTTGTTAAACTATAGTTGAGAATACAAAGTAGGTCACAGGCTCAACTGAGTGTGTGCCAGGAGAGTCCTGACTGAGGATTAGTTCCAAGGGATGAAAAGCAAGAGGGAAGGTTTAGGAAGAAGCAGCAAAAGTTATTATTCTATAAAACTCTGATTACAAAGCTCGTATTGGATGGAACTTTGGGTAAAGAGAGCTTGGGGTGAGGTGGGGTGGCAGGAAGTCACTTAGGTGAGTCCTTTGTCTCCCAGATTTCTTATTATATCATATCTTAGGAATATTTTCAGATATCTGCCCTCTGTAGTTCTCTGCCTTCCTTGCCCAGTTTGATTGTATTGCTGGGTTCGTTGTCTCTGTGACTGTCCACTCTTTGCTTTGGATGTGAACACTGGCCCCACATGCATGTGTGCATTGCTGTCCCTAGACATTTTTATTTTCATGACTCTATTTGCAAAGGAGCTAGTGTACACCTGGGACCGAGGAGAGTGGCAATCTCAGGATGTTCAAAAGTCTCAGTGGCTCATGATCTACTTCTAATGCTCGGTATTTGATGCCGTTTCCAAGGAAAGCTGCGGCCCACGGGCATTAATCCACCTCGTGACAGCATGGGGTTTTAATGCGTTTTCTGCATCCACAGAAAGAGCCTCCTATGGAGGTGGTGAAAGGAGTTATGGTGAAATCAATATCTTCATTTCACCGGGGCACTGACAATTTGTAGCAATGATGCAAGGGATCACTGCACAGGGAAAGCTTTTGGGCAGCGTGTGTACAGTACACACACTTTGGAAAAGGCACACAAAAGCCCCCTTCAAGAAGAAACACACACACACACAAACAAATGGTGGTTAGGTGATATGAAGCTATTGTTTTCCTGACTACATGTACACAGTCTACTTACTGCAAAACAAAGCTTCTCTCTGGAGCAATGGACGGATGATTATAATTCTGTTTTCTGGAACACAAAATCAATTTCATAAAATGTATAAAAGAACCAGTTCAAAATATTCTGGCCATACATTTAGATATCCACATTCAAAAATATAATTCCTGGTAGGTGACTAAAAGCATAGATCAATCTAGAAAATCAAGCAGTAAAATTTCAACAGTCAAGATTGGGTTCACCCCGCCTTGTTAATGAGATTGATGGAAGAAAGTAAGCCCACCTTTGAGTTATTATGGAGTGGGGATGTCAGGAGTCCCACGTAGGCTAGCTATTTCAATCCTTTCATAAGCATCAGTTTTAGATTTGATGTCAATAGCAGGACTAATTGAAAATGAACCTTAATGGTCAACCATTGATTTATTTTGGCTTCCTTTTTATAAAGCAAGTTATAATTAATTATTTTATTTTTGAGATATTATTGCTCAGTTTAACCCAATTCTTGTATTGTGGTAAACAGAAATTTTTATAAATTCATATCCAGTTATCTATTTGAAATGTTTCAAATAAATAGGTTAATAGAAAGGATTCAGTTTTAAAGGTGTCTGTTAATTGTTTGACTATTTTTCCAGCTTCCATGGGGCTATGTATATTCTCAGTATATATTATCCATAGAAATTATTTCTCTTATGCTACATAGTCATAAAATAAGATGAAAAGGATCTATCCTCTCTGTGAATTTTATTGCTTCTTTTCTTCTGACAATGTCAAGAAATAAAAATTTTAAAGTATTTAGATTTGGGTACCTATATGGATTTCTTTTCCTGAGTCATGAAAAAAGAGTCTTTTCACTATGTCTTTAAGATATGGTTATTTCTAAAGTAGGGTAAAGATGAACTGCATATAAGATGCACATATTTAAAAAATACAGTTGTTACAAAAATGCCCAAACATGTTTTGGGGAAACTAGTCTCAAAAAAAAAATCCATCATCAAAAATAAATTTGGAAGACATATTATCTTATCTCTTGTGGATTTGTGGTACATTCCAGAATATTTAAGGCTTTGGTAAATCCTACAGAAAAAAAAATGCTTTAACAAAGCCCAATGGGTTTTTTTTAAATTTTTTTCAAGACAGGGTTTTTCTTTATATATAGCTCTGGCTGTCCTGGGACTCACTCTGTAGACCAGGCTGGCCTCGAACTCAGAAATCCGAAGCCCAATGTTTTTAAAAAGTATTCTACAATGACACTTATATTAATGAATCTATGAAACTATCATTAATGACCTGCTTATTTCTGGAAGAAGTAGAGTGTTGTGTTCTTTGCAAAATTATTCCTTACCAGTTGGCAGAACATCCTGCACATAATCTGTTTTCAACATACACACACTCTCTCTCTCTCACACACACACACACAGATATACATATACACACATATATAATATGTCTATAGTATATATATATATATATGTATATATATGTATCTCCATTTATGTGTAATAACTTTTAAAGTCTAGAGCATAAGCAAACACTGGAACCCTTTATCCCTCACCTGCCTTAATGGCTTTCATCCATTTTCATTATCTCCTCCATTATTTCATAAAATTGCTGTGAAAAATAACCAACTAAAAGGTCATTTGGCTTGTCAAATTAAGTGCTATATGAATGTAAAAATAATAGCAACCATTAATTGAGCACCCACTATGTCAGACAAGGAGTCACCAGCTTACACATTTAACATAAATGTTCCTTGTTCTGCCAGCAGTTGGAAGCAATTGCTGTCTCCATTTTCAACTGAGGTAAAAAACCATTCTCAGAGCGGCCCCCAGTCTGGGCAAAGTTCACTTGCTACCACAGGATAACTGCAAAGCATTTCTCTTTTGTCTTCTATGCTCCTGTCGCTTTCACTACATCATGCTGTCTCCCCAAATAATGTGAATTCAGCTAGTCCCAGCAAGATAATAAAATATGAAGTGATAAGAATAATGATGCCAATAATGGTAATTAATAACAATCAGAGTGGTATTAAAACTTTACATATTGTCATTGTGTGAAATTTATAGAGCTTCAGTGTTTTAGCAGACAAGAGCCCACTCGCTTTTATTTCATCCCCCTATCCAATTAATCACTACCTCTGCTTGATTTTTTTTTAATTCAATAGCTCTATGATTCATTGACTGTCAATAACTGTTGCTCAAGTCCTGCTCGGACCTGCTTCAGTTTTTTTTTATAACCATCAATGCCTAACTGGTGTCCTTGTGGTCCCTCAGTTAATTTTATTCACCAAAATGGCATGACCTTTCTAAAATTCGAATCTGATTGGCACTATCAGTTTCCCATCTCCAGGACTTCTCAGCGGTGTGTGGTTAAAGTCTGAACGTGTATATATACACATCTAGAGAATCTCATCCTCCAGCCCGTTTCCTGTCTAGCTTTAAACTTCACCTTCCAATTCTCCCATGAAACAGTTTATCGACGGCACTGATTTCCTTGGTGTTACAGCACACATTTGCTTCATGCCTTCACTCTTCTTAAATTAAGATGTGTTTTATAATCAGTGGTTCACTGTGCTCAAGAAACAGCACATGCATGATGAAAGGACACCCTGACACTGACCGCTACATGGATGGAGCGGGAATACTGCAGATCCACTTAACCGAGTTCAACACACTTTCTTACTTGAAATTGTGTCCATGACTCTTCTAACTTTGCCTAGGGCGCTGTCATGTGATCATTATGGACAAGCTGTGAGCAAATATCTATTCAATCTAGACAGGCCACCCATCAAAGATGAAAGAGTGATTCCATCCAAGTCTAGTGTAGGGAGCACACAAAGCCCATGAGTGAATTCCCGAGTGAATGTGTGCTGCTGACATGCCTGACCATGTCAAGGACCCTAGAGCTACAGACTCATGGTGGAATGGCACAGCTGTCCCTCTGAGGTCAGGCTCAAAGACCCAGCAAAGCCTTCATCTGGCCCAAGTATAGATTTTGACAGTGTTTGCAGAAAATCTTCACCATAGCTTTCTCTCATTGCATATTTACAGCCTGAAGACTGCTCTCCCACTGAGACTGCATCAACCAAGATTAGTTGAGCCTGTCTCCTTGATCCAGCTGTACACTATAAACCCTTCCTTCTGTTTATCTGTATGTAATAGCCCCACCTCTTTGTTCAGCTGTATGCAATAACCCGACTCCCCTCTCAAGTTCATATAATAAACACACTAATCTTCCGGTATGTTGTTCCTTCTCCAGAGGAGAACTTAGGCCACCAAATCAGAGATTTCAGTCTGTTCTCTGCATGCATGAATGAAGTAGTCTAACTCGGTGAATCAGTGAGTTAATTGGGATTAGTGATAAGCAAACGGATAACTGGTTTGGGAAGTCAGCTCAGATTCTTCAACCCTGAATAATATATAGCACTCATTGCTTTCCTAATATTTCTTTATCATGTTTTTAAGGAATATTCCTATTTTTCCAACCTTTTTATACCCTCTCTTAAAATATGGTGACTACTTAGTGGTTTACTTCTAAAGACTTGAAAGTCATAGAAGTCTCTGTGAATTATATATTTTCAAGATTAAATCATAAAGGCATGGTAATTTCCCCCCTCACTTTGTCTTGAATTGCTTGCTCTAGGAAAGGTCCTCCCATGGCATGGAGAAGTTCATTCTTAGGAAAGTTTTACTTGGATAAGTAACTGTCTCTGAATAGCAGCTAGATGAGGTGCCATCTGGGATGCAAATCCCTAATTTCTAGCCTGTGGTTCCATTTATTATAACCTCGGCCATCATTGTGCTAACAGTGTTGTCAGAGCCTCTGAGCCCAAACCACCTAAGCCACTCACACTCCTGGCCCACAGGAATATGAAATGGACAAAAACTGTGTTGTTTATAGCCACTGTGTTTCTGTTGTTTTGTAACATAGCAGTAGATACCTAGCATAAAAAAATGGAATAAATTGTTCCCTTTCTCTTCTGTACTTCTGTTTGGGTGGAAGACTCCTGGACATTAAATCTTCTCTACCTGGCTTATGTCATTTCTTCAGTGCTCATGTGTCCATTACAAGTTGTGAAATAATGAACATGGAGAATCATCTTTCCTTATCTAGAACTTAGGTCTAGATAGCTGGTGACCTTCACGACAAGTGAATATTTGTAAAATATGTGCATGCTTGCACAATGCATTTAGCATAAAATAAAACTTTCTTCTTACATTTTAAGTCCAGGGCTTCTTAAAACTTTTCTACTCACAACCTCTCTTGCATGAAAAATGTTTACATAACTCCTGTTATATAGTTGTACACAAATAGACTACTGATAATAAATCATGAAAAAATTTACTTTTAAAAATTCTTTGGTTTACATGTCATTTTTCCAGTTGATAAAGACTATGGCAAACTTGCCTACAAATGATATGTCTGTAATTGTTTACTTTTGCATACAGCATTAAATATTATCTGAATATTTGATAATTCAGAATAGAGGGCATCTTCAGTATTTTCCAGAGTTTTGACAATTAGTTTGAATTTGTGATTGTTAATGCTCATAATCACTTCAAATAAATAAATAGTAAAATATGAAGTAGGTTTAGGGTCATTATCAAAATTGTTAGAAATTCTGTCTTTGACACAGACAAAACTTCATTTAATTTTTTTAAAACAAAACTCATGTAAACAATAGCAATTTTTAAAACCAAATATTCTGACAAAGAAAAATCTAATTGTGTAGTTATTTGACAGCTTGATACTGGGGAATGTTAGGAAAGGACTAAAAGCCATTGTTTTCCATAATTAAACATCACGTTAACATAAGAGCAAGAATCTTTATATGTATTGTAAAAAATTGCAATTTGTGATGCACAATAATTCCAAATTTGAGCTGAGGTATTTCATTCATTGAAGTTTTCTTTTTAGTTCTTTGTATAATCTAGATACTAATCCTCTGTTAGATGCACACTGAGATGGTTTGCATATGCTCGGCTCAGGGAGTGGCACTATTAGAACGTGTGGCCTTGTTGGAGTAGGTGTGACCTTGTTGGAGTAGGTGTGTTACTGTGGGTGTGGGGTTTAAGACCCTCATCCTAGCTGTCTGGAAACCAGTATTCTGCTAGCAGCCTTCAGATGAAGATATAGGACACTCAGCTCCTCCTGCGCCATGCCTGCCGAGATGCTCCCACCTTGATGACAATGAACTGAACCTCTGAACCTGTAAGCCAGCCCCATAAGAGTTGCCTTGGTCCTGGTGTCTGTTCGCAGCAGTAAAACCCTGAGGTACACACAGTTGGTCAAGATCTGTCTCCCATTGTGTTGGCTTCCTCTGCACTCCATGAAGTTTTCCTTTGCTGTAATCAGTGTTTAATTCCACAATATCATATTTCTCAGCTGTTGGCCTTATTTCCTGTATAGCTACAGTTAAGTCAAGAGGGCTTTGCAGATGCATGTGTCTTGAGAGGCACTTAAAACTTTCCTCAAGCATTTTCATAGTTTCAGACTTTATATTAACCCATTTGGTGTTTATTTTTGTGTGGGGTAAATGGGAAGGATCTAGTTTTATTATTCAACATGTGGATATTCAGTTTCCCCATCACCAGTTCTTGAAGAGGCTTTTCCCAAAATATATTGTGGCATTGTCAAAAAAATTAGGGGGCTATAATTATATTGATTTTACTTAGCATTCTGTTCTATTTCAAATATCTCAGTGGTCCAGCTTGTAATGACACTCTTCAACCCATAAACCTCTCATTAACAAATCTGGAAGGCTCACAAGTCATGTCTGTGACATTACTGTACCAAGAATGGGTACCTGACCTAAGCTCAGCTAATCAGTGTCTCCTGGCCCAGATTTTCAATTTGGAGCCAAAAAACTGTACCATTTGGACTTTTGGATAACAAATATATTTACTTGGAGATTATGGGATATCATCATAATTCCACGTTACTGAAAAAGAAAGAAAGAAAGAAAGAAAGAAAGAAAGAGAGAGAGAAAAGGAAAGAAAGAAAGAAAAGGAAAGAAGGAAGAAAGAAAGAAAGAGAGAGAAAAGGAAAGAAAGAAAGAAAAGGAAAGAAGGAAGAAAGAAAGAAAGAAAGAAAGAGAAAGGAAGGAAGGAAGGAAGGAAGGAAGAAAGAAAGAAAGAAAGAAAGAAAGAAAGAAAGAAAGAAAGAAAAGAGAAAAAAGACTGGCAATGGAAAGGCAGCAGAGTTGCAGAGAAAATCTGCCTCAATTCAGGGTGAAAATTTCAGTTTCCCAGTCTAGCCTTATTATGCATTTCTCTGTATTAATTATAAATGACCCCTCTAAAAAGTTAAATGAACGTGTTTTCACGTTCATTTAATACATTCCTATTACACACACACACACACACACACACACACACACAGTATATCATTAATAGCTATACTATTAATGATAATTCTGGTTAAAGAGAAGAGGTTGCCTTGAAAAGTTGAACACATGGAGCTCATTTCACACACATGTGCTGCATCTGCTTTGTCAAACTGTGGAGATTAACATCAATGTGGTTACTTAAAGTTTGCCAAAAGAGGCAGTATGTAAAGTAAGGCGATAACTACAATCCTGTGAACGGCCTAATAATACATGATGAAAATTAGGAAGGTTTCAGAACTCCACACCTGGCCAGCGTGGAATGATCAGCCACAGCTCTCTTAGATACGGGCCACCGGAGCGGGCTTGCTTGGCTCTAATGTGCTGGACTGTAGTCACATGACCTATACGGCACTTTCATGTGATAATATCAGGAGCCATTGCTCTTCTGTCTGTGCTTCTCTTGCTGTTCTTATTTAAATGAATTCCATCTGTTTAGAAAGAATTTTTCTTTCAGAAGCTCACAGTATCTGCTCTCCTAATCAGACAAAAGGAATTCTTCAGTACAATAGTGGGTTCTCTCGAACTAATTCATCCTGTCATCATTGGCAAGGCTTACAAAGGTCTGTGCTGATTTGTGACTACTGTAATAACTTTTAAGAAGTTTTCTTTTTTTAAAAAAAAAACAGCATTTAAATAATCAGTATGTCGTTTAATTTCTATGTTACCAAGAGTATATGTAATTTTTTTCTCCATGTTAATCCACCTGCATGACTAAGACCCATGTTCTAGTGTGACAATAATTGAAAGCCATCAGTCTTCTATAAGACTAATAGCATACCTTTAACTCTACATATTTGTATTTTGGGCATTGTTGTCAAAAATATGAAGGCTGTAATTCTGTGGACTTAATCTGAGTCTGCTATCCTATTCCACTGATCAACATGTTTCCTTTTGTGCAAGTGTCATGGTCTATCTAGCTGGTAATGATACCTTACAACCCTTAAATGTGTATATTATTTACAGGTCTGATAACTTCAGGAGTCATATTTTTACTTCTGTGCTGTATAGCTAACAAAACTCTTCTGTCAATGATTTTAGAATCAGAACCAAAAAGACTATAGTTCCTACTAACACATATTTATATCTTTAAATATAGATATCCATACACATGTAGCAACAGAACAAAATACTTGGAATCAAATCTTGGTTAAAGGATCTGTGGGTTACACTAAGAACAAAGTAGAAAATTGATGTTTATAATTTGTGGATCAATGTAAACACTCCTGAGCTTTATAAGCTTGTGTTTATGAGTCCTTTTCTGGCCTCTTAAGGTGCTAGAAAACCATGCAGCATTCTTTTTTTTCTTTCTTTTTCTTATTTTAATTGAATATCATCTTCATTTACATTGCCATGGTAAAACCTTTCCCAATTTCCCCCCTCCCCAAAGACCCCCCAACCTCTCCTCCCTCCCCCTGCCTCCACATACATGACCTTCCACCCAACCCACTCCCTCTTCCCCCCTTTGGTTTCCCTTTGTTGGGGCCTCTGTTGAGCCTTTACCTGACCAAGGACCATTCCTCCCACTGATGCCCAACAAGGCCTTCCTCTGCCACATTTTTGGCTGGAACCATGTGTGCCCCTTGGTTGATGGTTCACTCCCTAGGAGTCTTGGGGCATCTGGGTGGCCGAAATCATTGTTCTTCCCACGGGGCTGTAAGCCCCTTCAGCTCTTCTGGACCTCCCTCCAGCTTCTCCACTTGGGACCCCATGCCCACTCCAATAGTTGGTTGCTAGTATCTGCCTCTGTATTTGTAAGGCTCTGGTAGGGCCCCTCTGGAGACAACCATGGCATACTCCTTTTGGTATAGACTTCTTGTTGTCCTTAGTAGTGTCGGGGTTTGTCCATGCAGCATTCTCGAGAGCAGGAAATCAGTCCAAGATCAAACTAGCAGTAGATTCAAAGTCTAGGAAGAGCTTACACTGTTTCCTGGATGATGCCTCTTGTTACACTCACACATAGAGGAAGCTTAAAAGGGCTGAGAAGCTCCTCTAGACTTCTTTTACAAGGGTGTGATATCCTTCACAAAAACTCCATCCTAATGACCTTGTCATATTGAAAGACCTCTTCTAACACCATTGCACAAGGAGCTAAGTTTTAAAGTATGAATTTGAAGATTACAGAAGCATTGATACCACAGAACAGACCATTTTAAAAAACATTCTGCTAAGTCTGGGATTCCATTATTTGAAAATTATATTATAGTGATAATTGCCATTACCTGTAGGAATAATTTTTATGAAATTCTTCTTTGATCAAAAATGTTTGTATAATGGAGTAAGCTTAGCCTAACTTACTGCTACCCGACTAAAGAAATTAAATATGCATTGCATCATGAGATTATATGAGTTCATATGAAGTATGAATTATATGATTCTATATAATAATGAGTAATGGCATGCTATTAAATTTGCATTCTTTTTTTTGCTTCCATGAATAATACATTTAAGGCTTAACAAGCCACATTCATTGCTATATGAAAATGCTAAGCTACTTAAATTTTCTCTTAAAGTAGATATAGCTATAGACAGAGTTATATTTCCTTTTGAAAAATGATACCCCTGATTAGATGGTTCACAGGCAAGTAGCCAAGCTCTTGCTAAGAAAAAAAACCAAAACAACATCAAAACTAAACCCATATAAAGAGTTTAGTCAGTTATTTTCCATAATAGTTTAGATCTATCTACAACACTCTGCATGTAATAACTGTTTTGAAAGCCACTTCTTAGGAACTAGACAAAATGAAGAGATGAACAAATATATATACAGTTTACAAATATAATATAAACTGTATACAAATATACAGTTTACTAAATATTTTCAGGTAAACACGGTAAAGACACAAACTTCAGATCTCATAGGAGTAATGAGATTAATGTCTGGGATTGAATCATCTATACTGACAATCAATAAAAATTTCTATACATTTCTCTTCAAGTAATTGAATTTCTATTCATGCCTGTTTATTGTTTGGGGTTTTTTTAAGGCTATTTCCATAAAAGAATGTTAGAGAATTTTATCAGAAAGCATGACATCATAGAACTTTTGGAAAATAGGGATCTGGAGATGTGGCTTGTGTCGGTGAAATCCTTGCTATTCAAGCATTAGACTCTGAGTCAAGACATCCACCACCCATTTCAAAAGCCCTATGTGGAAAACTGTAACTTTAATCCTAGGCAAAAGATACAGTTAGAATCCTGAAATTTGTTGGCAGGCCAGTCTAGTTCAGTCAGTGAGCTCAATGTTCAGTGAGAGACTCAGTTATAAAAAATGAGGTGGGGGAAGGGTGACCAAGGAGGACACTTGATGTTTGCCTCTAGTCTCTACTTGTGTGGATACAAATGCGAACACAGAACAGAGACAGACAGACAGACAGACAGACAGACAGACAGACAGACATGTACACACACAATTTTGGAAATTGAAGACAAACCTTACGGCCATTCAGTGCCATTGGGTTTCTATTGCATTTCTATCTGTTCCCTTGCTATGTACTATGTCAAGCATTCTGACTAGATAAATGAGATGTCCATTTTGTTGCACAGCAATATGGCACCTCATTTTCTGAGCGTACACCAGCACTATGTTGTTGGTTGCCTCTCTTGGAAGTTCACGGAGCTGAGGCTCACACATCATTCTGTTTTCAGTAGGTGGCTTTGCAAGGATGGGCTTGGTTTTCTCCCTGAAAGCATCTGCATTTATGAATATGTTTAAGGAAAATCTTTGTTTCCTACAGCAGCCCAACCTAAGCTCATCCGTAGGTAAGAATTTCCCATCAGATTTGGTGACATCGTGTCACCAGAGGCATTAGCTGGAACAAATGATCATCTGTGTGCTGAATCTATTCACCACAGGGTCTTTTTTCACTCAGCATATCTTTGCTCAGGCAGATAATGTCTCAAATGATGGCATAACCATCCGTCTCTGTTCCTGCAACAAAAAGGTAGGACAGTTCTGGAGGTTTACTTTGAAATTTCAAGTTTTTATTTGACATTTGGAAAAAAGTGCTCTGTATGTTCAGGGTCACGTTGGATTCTGCAGGTCATTTTAAGTGTTCACAAAAACAGCCTGTGAATTTCCGTTTAGGTCTCTCCAGAAGATGACCCCAAGTGTCTTTATTGCAGGTTCCTTGGGGATTTTGCTTTTGTAGCTCTGAGAGCACTTATCCGCTAGCCCTGAATAAGATAACAGATCTCCTCAATCCCTCGCTGCCCTTCTAAGGCAGCTAATGAAATCAGAGCCGCTGTGTTTCATCTGCCCTTCTAAAGTATCACAGGAGATAAGATATCAGGACTTCCCCCCCAAAGCAAACACAAAGCAAACACAAAGAAACACTGGAGGATGAGAAGACAACACAGGACAGGCTAACCTGTGCCTCTAACTTACCTGTTAATTAACCAGAGCCACGGTCTGATCATATGTCATGAAGATGAGCAGGAAGCAAATAAAGTCTAGTCGCTTCAGATTAGCTCACTCCACAGGCCAGGAGCAAGTTAATTCTTAAGCATTTAATTCAGTCAATTGGCACTCAAAGGAGGAGAGGCGGAAACAAATGATACAATCTTGGTGAGGGTGTTAAACCTGACCCACGCTCATAAGAGTACATTAAAAATTGCCAGTCTTTTCTCCATTTTCAAGGATTGTGTGAGTATACATTTTTGACCCGAAGCTTTTTGATCTATCCTGTTCTAGCCCTAAGGTGTACTGTCCCTCCCCCTCCCTCTCTCTCCTTCCCCTACTCCCCTCCCTCCCCCTCCCTCCCTCTCTCTCCCCCTCCCCACCACACACTTACTTGACAATCTGCTTACTTGGGCAATCTGCTTAACATTTTGCTCCTTGGTTCTACACTTGTAAAATGAAGCTACAAGAGGAGCAACCTTCACAAGGGCTAAGGGTTATAAGTACAGCTAAAGCACTTAATAAATACGCACGGACACTGGTTGGCACACCTATGCCTGCATGCTTAGGCTTCACCCAATGAAACACAGAAATGGAGGAGTGTGAAGTCTTTGCAGAGCCCTTGCCTGTAGTCCGCCATGGGAGTTCTTCCTGTTCTAGAAAGTAGTCCCATATTTTCATGGACTGATGTCAACAGCTGACTAGATGGCATCTATTTTCTTGGTTACACTCAAATTATATATTTGATGTTTGACTTTCCCTTGTTTTATTTATTTATTATTTATTTATTTATTCATTTATGTAATTGATAGTGGTATTTTACCTTCTCGATAAGGGGAAAAGTTGATCCTTGCATTTCTGTACTTCCGTAATTCCTCTGAGAGCTGCGCCTCTGATTTCCCTTCTGTGAAGTGCCATCTGTGTGGCAGCGATCTTTTGTTGGCCCCTTCTGTGATTCACTGTGACTCTTTATTATTACAACCAGGACGGCCTCCCCCACCCCCCTTTCCTAATAAGGAACAGAGTCAACATGACTGGGATTGCTTTGAAGGCTGGCATTTCTAGAACTGAATACAGTTCTAACTAGATTTGTATTTTTATGCTGTGGGTGGAAATGCCAGATAAGAAGAAACAGATGAAGCCAGATGAAAGGGTAAGATGGAAGGCGGAGGTCAGTTATTTGGACTTCCTTAGGTGCAACATTTGTTGCAGAAATGGCAACCAGCTCTTTAAAAAAAAATGGAGTTCAGTACCATTAACAATAGATAAAGGAAGGGGGCAAGTAGCTACTTGGCGTTAATCTCACCCCTCACAAATAATGGCACCAGTGACATTTGACCATGTGACAGATGAGTGAGTGGAGAGCCTGGGGACTGTGATAGTGACAGTTTTCTTTTTTCTGCCCTTGTAAATTATTCAGCATTGGCACAGCACTGGGAAAACACAAACTTGAGAAAGGGTGAGGGAGAAAAGGAATTCTATTGCAAATGAGAATGGCGGCTGACAAGTCCATTAAAAAACAACAGAGCAACATTCAAGCTGCATCTGCTGCCTTCAAAATGTCCTTCAAAGGTTCGGTTCACTAACCTCTTTTAGACGTGTAAGAAGGTAGCTGAGAGGAGAGGAGAGTTCCCACTGGAAGCATCCCCCATTAGTCTCTCTTCTCAGTGTGCCAGTGTCATTATCAAAGATTGGATGGTACTTCTCTTAAGGTCACATGTGGTATTAAAGCCCGAAGTCCCAGCCATGCATTTCCATTGCAGTAATTGCAATCTGCTGGCGGAAATGCGCCTTGCTGTTTTGGCTTAGTGTTTTCCCACTAACCTTCCAACCCTGTCTCTCTTATCCACTGAAGCTGCCACTCCAGGAGAGGTGGCTTTCCAGAAGGTGATAACATTCCATAGGCAAGCCATAAAAATGACATGGCACACTGGGGGTGGGGGGATACAGAATATATTGTATTTCAATGAACTTTATAATTTCTTTTTTTCTCTACTTAGAAGGGAAATTGGGAAGCCTTCCATCTCAGCACCCTGGCTGAAATGGGGCCTCGTAGAGGTCTCTTGAAAGGAGCTGTAGAAGGATTCTGATGTCTGAGCAGACCAGTTGCACTGCCCTAACCTTCTTTCCCACAAACATCTGCTATGCAGCTGGAAGACAGAGAAATTGATGCTTTTACATTGGTTGTCCAGCAAGGGGGGCTAGAAACTACAGTTCCCTTTCTGTTAGAGCCAATTCCCCTCTGGTACATACTGCTAACGAAAAATCATTGGTAACATCTTGCCTTTGTATAATAGATTTTATGTGACAGTTTCAAAACATTTTACACTAATGTATAGAGCTTCCCCTGGTAAGGTATAATAAGGGAGCACTTCGTCTCCATTTTCTGGAAGGGGTAAATGATACAACAGCAGGCTCGGCACGGAATAAATCTGCTGCAGCACCATGGATGGCCCCCAGATGTTCTACCCTCTGCCCCTCTTCTGCATAGCTTCAACATTCCTTGTCCTCTGTTTCCTCTCTACAAAGTCTGATCTGTGTGAGCCCTGTCCTGCTAGGAAACAGCAACAGAGGGTAGAAGGACCATCTCTGATGTTTGTGTGTTTTCCTTTACTCATTTGTAGTGATTGGACCATCGCCTTCTGCTTTTCCAGAGCAGACTCCTCTTGCTTAGGCTCCTGTGAATCCTACATCTCTGAAAGCTGAACATCTTTTATTTGATATTACATGGCTCTGCAGTATACAGCTCCCATGATTTCAGGCTTCTGAATTCCATTTTATAGTATCTACCTCCTTCCTCTCCCTATTCACTTATACCTCTTCAATCACCCCAAGTTCACCCATCACCAGATTAAAGAGCTTCCATGGTAACTCTGATTATCACTCATTATTATCTACTGCTGACTCAGGTTAAGCCAAAAGATGTAAAGGTACATCTATGAGAAGGCAGCCCACCAGACTAAATGACCAAAACCAAGACCTACCACATACCAGAACCTCAATCCAGAAGTCTGTGACAACACTTTGGGTTCCTTAAATTGATGTAAGAAACTAACTCCACTCTGCTTCTAATAAAACTGGCACCATGATTCTCTTTCTATCTGTGTGTCTCTTTGGTTTCTATGGAGAACCAGAAAGAAAATGGAAGTTGTAGAAGAATTGGATGTGCCTGTGTAGCATACCATGTAGGACTTAGGAACATAAATAGACAATGGAAGTCACACATCAATTACTACAAAGCATGAGCTTAGTTTGTCAAAGGTTTATGCCTCCGTTTATAACCAATTTATAATGTTCCTTCTCATTAATGGATTTTCTTTTCCTAAAATGTCTAGTGCACAGCTATTCGTATAGGCTAGAATTTAAATTAGGCATATTTTATAAGAAGCTTAGCCTTTGCATTTTGTTAAGTATGGAAAACACCTGATAGAAAGATTTTAAGGGGAGGATGCTGTTATTATACTTTTTGGTTGTGAAGTGGTCCTGTGGCATTCAGTGTCATTTGTATCAGATGCAGGGGATACTGGTAATTCCAGTGTTTGACAGAACTAAGTCAGACATGAAGTCTACTATGTGAATTTAATAAAATATTATATTTTATAATTCATCTACTCTTAAAGATAACGGGAATTCAAATCTATATTTCTTCAGCTTACCATTCCTCAGGTCACACCAAAATGCAGCAAACTTAGAACTTCTTTAACATTAATAATTACATTGCTTTTTGGTTCCCTGGGCCTTTGGTCTCCCCACATGATCAGTAGGCTTCCCTCTGTAAATGAGTTCCTTTGAGAGCCTTCTAAAAATTCTCTCTGAGAAGTATAGATCCTTAACAGGTCCTTCCTGTTGGTCTTCATACATCAGATTCTAGTTAGTTCATTCAGCTTTTCAGGGATTTGTGCCAGACCACTGTTGAAAGTGGGGCATCTCTTGATTACTCCAATGTATGGTTAGTCTAGATTTCTTATTATACACTGGAAATACACTTTTAAAATTTGGAAGTGTTATTATTTAGAAAGATAGGGGATTTTTTGTATTACTACACATATGTATATACTTGATATCCTAGGTACAGAGGTAAGCTGCCATGTAAATAGACAGGAATAGTTATATGTCATTTTCTGATACTTTTTTTTTCACTCTTGCCCATTTTACCAGTTGGAAACAGATGAGGCACTTGATTAGCAAAAAATAAAATTGTTATATTCTTTCCCAATCAAAACATAAGATAATCAATTACATAACTTCATTATAAAACAAAAACAGGAAAGATGTAAGCCTCTTATTTGACAGGTTTCATAGTGACTCTGGCACCTAACTTCATAATCTAGTGAAATGCACGTGAAAGTTTGAATTAGTAGAATTTAAAAATATTCTTTAACTCTAAAAGCATAATTAGCAGTTTCCTGAACACAATGACAAGTCTCTAGAGTTGGAATAACAACTAGCTCAACTAAAGAGACTTCACCTGCACTTAGGCAGAATATGCAAACCACAAGGGAACTTTGTTCTCTAGAGAGAGAGCCACAAGGGACTTTCCTCTTGAAGTATTTCTCAAACTAACTTTAGAAAGTGTACCATCCCTATGAATTGTTAATGGAGGTGGAACAACTTTACTGGGAAATATACCCATAATGTGTGTTATTTTTAAATTTAGATTATACCTGTGTATTGGGGAAGCCTGATATTCATTATTTCTGAAAAGGTTTAAGTTTTCTCACAGTCTTTGATTTTTATAAAGTTGGAGAATTTGAGTTCCATTTTTCAGCTTAATGGATGATACCATTCCTCAGAGATAATGCATATGAGATGGCAGTCAACATGGGAATGGAAACATATTCTCTAGAATAGAAATAAATAATATAGGAGAGGAAGAAATAGATAGATAGATAGATAGATAGATAGATAGATAGATAGATAGATAGGAAACATTGTTAATTCAAGACATACTTTCTGAACCAGTTTTCTGCACTATATAGTATCATATTATAGCCAAAAGTTACTCTTAAAATTTAGCTTAGGGGTATTGTGGGATGACAATGATGCTCAAGTACAGTGGAACATTTTGATTTGCATTTGTGTCTCTCGTATAGAATTTGAAGCTGACCTTAGTCTTTGGGTTACATAGACTTTGAGAGCTTAGTGATCTAAGCCCTGTTTAGAGAAGGTGGAGAGCCTACAAACAGACAAGAGGTCAAGATCTAGATGCTATTCAGAGTTGCTGGGACATCGAAGAAGAAGTAGAACAAAGTCTTGGCTCCAGAAGACTCTGAGATCTATGTCTACTTATGTCCAAGAGAAAGTATTTAAGAGTTTGACACATCAAACAATAACTGCTTACCATGTCAGTGTCTATTCAAGAAACGTCTTTAACTATATTTAGTGTATGTCAGGAGATATATCTCCCTACTTCTCTGACAAATCAGCTGGTCATCTTTCCCCTCACTGTGGTTCATATCTGCTCTTAATTATAGTCTCATTTAGAAGCAGAGATGATAAATTTCCCTGGAAAAATTTTCACGGGCCTGTTAAGTCCATTTCTTAGATGTCTGATTTTAATTGGAAGTGTGCCATTAAGAAAAGCTGGGTTCACAGTTATACATGGGAGATATTTTGTTGAGTTACATTTTCTTTATTTCAAAACTGGGTCTCAAGTCAGTCTTCAGAATGTCACTCTCCCTGGAGCAATATGCCAGCTGAACCCTTCTGATCTTGAGCTTTTCATGTGCATGTTTAGGGCGTCTAACTTTACTCTGGTTTTCCAGCTCCCACAACACATTGTTGACTAAGCCAGTGCTAATGCTTTGGTCCAAGTGGGTCATTTCAGTTAAGCTGCTCATTGCTTTGAGACTGCTTAGTAACATTTTATTCAGTAATCATTGCCTTTGTAGTGGGGGAGAGCTTCTGCCTTCAACTTTCATCGGCTTGTATTGAAGTTCTGTCCTTCTGAAAGTCTACACTGAATTTTGGAATTCTGACTTTTCTGCTTTCTTCTTTTATACATTTTAGCAGATCCAAGGCTATTTCACAGTGATGTCTCATTTTCTATTTTTTTTACATTACAAAACAAAAATAAACCACAGAAAACCTGCTTTGGCACCATGTACTGGTTGTTTGTTGCTGTGATAAAATGCTGTAAGCAGCTCCAATCTGAGGAAGGAAGGGTTTGTTTTGCCTGGAGATTCCAGATGGATGAATCTCTCTTGGTTGAGGAGACAAAGCAGCAAGTGGCAGGCACTGCAGCAGACACAGGAAACTCCAGGCTCATCTTTTCAAGTGCAAACATGAAGCATAGAGAACGAAGAGGAAGTCAGGTAAGATTATAAACATTCAAAGTCCTCTCTCATTGACATACAGCATCCAGCAAGGATGTACCACAACAGAGGTACCATGCCACTGACTGTGGACCAATTGCTCAAATGCCCAAGATGTTGTGGGGGCATTTTTCATTCAAACCACAACAGTGGTTGCCATCCCTAGAGTTGGTGTTTATATCCCTACCATCCATAATGTGCTATTAATATTTGCCATTTTTCTTTGATAAAAGAGCTATTTCTCTTTGGTGTGAGAAAGCACCTCTCTTCTGTCATTCATTTTGTGTGCCTTTGGGTTATTTTCCATCCTCCATATTGGATGTTTTCCCCAGTACTATCAACATAGCCAATCTCTCTGGCTGGGATGCTTGGTTTAGGTTTGAGAATATGACTGATTTACCCCAGTAAGAAAAAAAAAATGGTTGGTAGTTTTGCTTATTATTGTTGGGTTAGCTGGAGATATTCTCTTTTTACTTGAATTCTCACTGAGAAAATGCAGAAAACTGTGGGTAACACTTTGCCTCGACTGATGCAGGGAACATGCCTGAGAGAACAGAGCCAACACAGAAGAAAGCAGGACCAAGCTCCAGGGTCATTGAGTCCCCTGTACAAATCATGACTGAGCTGTGTACTCTTCTTCTTTGCAATTATACTTCCTTAAAGACATCTTTTCTTAAAATTCCAGTGTGAGCCGAGTTTTCAGATGTCTAAAGAAGATTCTGTTCTATAGGTTTGTTTCCTCATAACTGCGGATATTGTGACAGTCACTTAAAATCATTATGCTATGCTTGGACTTATTATTCAGTCATATCAAAGCTATAGATAACAGTCTGGAAATGCAGTCACAGGCTGGCTACAAACATTCTAAGATGGATTTTCCCAGAGACAAAGGTTCCAGACAGTCTGAGAGAGTTAAACTAAGCAGCAAATCTGTTTTCCTTCATGGATTGAAAAGCCATAGCGATTCCTTATCCTGGTTCCACTTCCCGTAAATGTTACCTCTGGAATAATGGACAAGGAGTGGAAGAAAATAGAAGACATGGGTCTGCTTTTCCCATTAGGCCATAAAAGCTCCTTTAGGAAGAGCTCTGACTAGTTTACAATGAAATCCTCCAAGTTTAGATTACTACCCAGTCAAGGGCAGCTTTTAAGTAAATGTCCGAAAATCAAAGAAGTAGAAAAGAGTTACTCCCAACAAAGGTAGCTCAGTGCTCTCTTACTCCCTCGTTTAGACAGAGCCTTACCAGCCTTCAGAGGTGCCCAGGACCTGTGTGGCTTTCATGGAATATACTCATCACTCAAAATTATAATCACAAGTATGTTCATGGCAGCCAGCATAAAAAGCATCCAATAAGGCTCCAGGGGCCCAGCCATCCTCCCATTCGGGGGTTCCCTGGGTGAGAAGTATTGCATCTCAGTCTCTCAAATACTCAAATAATAGACAAACACCAGAGACATGGCCTGCAGCTAAATGATGCTGAACGGTCTATTCTCTGTCTGATAATGGGGGGGCTAAAGGTTTCATACTTTCAAGATCTTGGAACACGTTCAGATATAGTACCTGTTCCAAATGTAGCCAACTGCAGGCCACCGGGCTTAGCATAAGGGGAGAAGACGGACGGAGATTGCTTACATTTTGTGGAGCAGGGAAACAGGAGGCTTCTGCAAGAGGGATTACCATGCAAGCATGAGAAGCGTGAGCTGAAGTGCAGAAAGGCTCAGAGCTGGGATGCAGCCTACAGCTGGAGCCGTGCCTGGCTCCTTCATGATCAAGCTTTCTCTGCAGTTCATCCATTAACTTTGTCAAACCAATCATGATTCTCCCTGGGTTATCCACGCTGATAGCGAGGCAGAACTAATTAGCAAACAATCTCCTGACATCCCGAAGACCAGAGACCCTGTAGGGTGTATCTGCTCCTCCGTACCCTAGCCACTCTTTCTCATTTGCAGAGTTATTTTTAAATAAAGAGGAACAGAGGCCAGGCCATGTGCAGCTGAGAGATGTACCCTGCCTGGAACTCGGCCCAGAACTCCTGGGGCTAAGTCCAGGTGTTCAACAAGGCACTTTCTTTGCAGTGAGGTCAGAAGGAATGCAACCCTGGCTTGAGTTGTTCAACAAGGCTTGTGGTGCTTTTTCCTGGTGTCCTTTTCGCAAGGGGTGGTTGAGTTAAATGAAAGCAAACTCTTCTCACTCTGTTCTCCCTCCTCTGATGGCCTGGAAGCTAGACTCCAACTGGGGAAACCTTTAGACGATTCCCAACAACCTAAACAATGGCATCCTTCCAAATCATGAGGAGACCCTGGGGGGAATCTTCCAAATGTGAATCGTTTCCTGGAGTCCAGTAGTTTCTTCCTCCTAGGGGGGACCAAAGGAGCCACAGCATTGCTGTTCCTAGTAACTCATAGACATCCTCCTTGAGAACAAGTCTTTGCAAGCCAAGGCAACTGTGGAGAGATTTTTGTTTGCTTGTTTGGTGGTGGTGAGTTTGGGGTTTTGTTTCTTTTTCTTTTTCTTTTCTTTCTTTCTCTCTTTTTTTTAGGAGAGTACATCATCCAGAGACACCCAAAGGAAGGAGAGGGCTGTTTGGGAGGATGGTTTCACGGTATGCCATAATGCCTGCTGTGGCTTTGCTGCGGATGGAGCTCCAAGCCAATATAAGCCCGTGGTGGTGGTCGCACAGCTCTCAGTCGCTCCGTTGCTTACCATGCTGTTTGCAGTAGAATTTGAGATGCTCATTAAAAAAAAACAAACCCAAAATCAATCATGGCTTTAAAGTGAAATATGATGTAACAGTTAGAGGCGAGAGCTTATATAAGGTTTACGTTAAGAACTCGAAGCTTTGTTAAGAACTAGAGAGCTTGTTTCGTTAGCACAGGGCCCTGGGCTTGACTCTTGGGACCGCATCAGAGAGGGACAGAATGGTATAAAAAAATCCAGCGCCATGATGAGATAGATGCACTGTTTTCTCATGAGAACCCCCCCTGCCGCCCCCAAAATGAAGCTAATTATAAAAGAAAGTGGACAAGAGGTAGCCAGGTGTGTCACACACCTGGAATCCCAGCACTTGGCTTTTTCAGGAGTTTCAGTTTGATGAAAATCTAGTGATGACCTATGTCAGATAAATAAAGATGAACAAAAACAAACACACACACAAACAAAAAACAAGTGTAAGAACTCATGGGGGTATCATTGGCTATGAACCGAATCATTTAAACCACTTGGATTCTCTGCAGAAACCCCGAGTTATAAAATGTCCTTTTAGGCATCCTTATAACCCAGGACAATCTCTAGCCTCTTTGTGCCTTCTTCCTTCAGTCTCTCTGTGAATTCCAGAGAGTGCAGTCCTCCAGGGCAGTCCTCCGGGGCAGTCCTCCCACTGTTTCTCTTTCCTTGGCCTCCTCATCTTAATCCCTAGGTCACCTCTGTCCTCTGAAAGCAGCTGGCTCTCCTGACAGCACTCACCTCACTTTCACATCAGTGGCCTTCTCTCTCCAACTGTCCAATTAGCAATTCTACCTAAGTATTTCCGATTATCCGATTATCGGAAACCGCTGCCTGTTCTCTCTGAAACAATACTACTTTCCCCAGTCCCTTTCTGATCCCCCCACCCCAGATTCCATCTACACTTTTGTAACGCTCTGACGTGTTCAGCCTCAACACCAACAAAAACAAAAGTTGGTAAAAACTTAGGTTTAGTCCCCCTTTACTCCTTATTGTCGGGTGTCATTTGCTATCAGATCTTTGTATCTTTTCTGTCTTCTGTTTTTTGGAGTGCCAGCCCACGATTCACCTGACACTTGAATTATGAAGTGGAACGACACAACATTTCCAATCTTTTATGTAAAACGTGGGCAAACCGCAGTAGTTTGGAGTGACTCATTCACATAGCTGCTGAGCGAGGTCTCCCAGGACTGATGGGAAATTAATGAAGTTTAGAGTTTGGTCCCTTCAAAAAACAACTCGACCTTACCTTAACTCTCTGCATCTGAAGCGCTTTCGGGTACTCCAGAGTGCACAGAAAGATCTCGGCTTTTCGAGTTGTGCATACATAATTAATTCAAGCCTTTCTGGAGCCTTATATCTCACTGCTCTCCAACATTCCTGCTCCCTGATTTGGGGGAGGCCATCTTGGGGAATACATTTCTGTGACACCACTTCCAATCCTCTTTGGAAGGAGCAGACAATAAATATTTTATCAGTCACCCGCTTCTACACTTCCACTTGGCTTCCTTGCCTCTGCCAAAATAGACAAGATCTTACAGGGAGGGCACAGGACTGGCTGTGTTGTGCCCTCTGCTCTGACACAGTCTGCTGGCCTTCAGGGCACAGCTTAAGGCCCATCTGTTCCATGAAGCTTTTGCCTGATTGACATGGGAGAATGGTCCAGGTGAGGGGGTCCCTTAGATTATTATCTCGTCTCTTTGTACATGCAACCGGAGCCCTCTGGTGCGGCACCCTCCTCCAGGTGACCTAAATGAAGAAACGCATAAACAATGCTTTCACTGGCAATTATATCCATTCCAAGAAACTTCCTCCTCGAATCCTTTGTGGAACAAGGCAGCATATAAACATATACATAAATAATAAATTCAAAGTATCCCAAGTAGTAGCTTGGGGGGAGAAAAGCCTCCCTGCTTTGACAGGAAACCTTTTATATCTGAATGGCCTTTCTTTCTCCTTCGACTCAAAAGTGGAGTGCAAATTATTTTTTTCCAAGGGTAGTGTTTTCTGCTTAACGATCTGTAGTTTTTTTTTTTAACTGTTCAAACATGTGTAGAGTTGAACGTGCCTCCCCATTATCTTTAAACATGTCAAGTGCATGAGCCACTTTGGTCTGTAAATATTTCAGCACACATGCATCTAAAAGATAAAGGCATTCAAAAGAATACCATGCCTATACCAATTTTGTAGAGAAATTTAATAACAATTGCTCATCTGATTAAAATGCAGGAGCATATTCAAATGTCCTTCATTACATCAGAGTTCCACACAGTGAAAGGAGTGGCGCCTATGAGGCCCTTTATTTGTTTATGTTCTGCCCCTGGTCCGACTTTGCTGTCTACTCTTCCGTCTTTCGGCGGCACGCCTTCTCACTCTGTACCTGACAGATGTCTGTATGGTGGTCGATAACTCCTTGCCCCTCTCCTGGGCTTCCTGTAACTACTGGAGGCATTTTATAGATTGGGATTTGATGTTTTAAGCCACAACATTTAGTAGATGACACTCTGGTTTTTCCCTATTTCTCTAAAAAAAAACAATGATATGTGGTTCCCCTGATTATTAATCATTAATAGTCCTGCTGAGATTAGTCATAAGAAATGGAAAGACCTCTACTTCTCTCTTTTTTTTTTCCAGAAAAAGACTGTGGCCCACGCAGCAGACATTTTCAGAAAATAAATTCCAAAACTCTGTACCTGAAGATGTCTGAGAAGTTTAAAAATTCTCACGTTGGGCATTTAGGGTTCTATGATTAATGTCCCACAGAGAGATGTTGGCGGGACTACCACGAGGCATGAATTAGTAACAATATAAACCTTAGTGTATAGAAGGAATATAGTACAGTTGTGATATTTAGTGAAGAGACTTACAGATACTACATTGTGTGGTAATACAAAATGGAGCAAAAGAATGTGGCGAGGCAGTGTTCCCTCAGAAAGTATGTTCAGAACTAGATTTGAAGGAACTGAAGAGCTTAGGTACATAACGTGACCCAGCCAAAGATCAACGGGAGAGGAACACTGTTGGGCTCCACACAGAGAGGACTTCAGCAGAATTTATTCCATTAGCACCGTTTCCTCATTAACTCCGTACCTGGAAAAGTACCTTATCAGAAGGGACTCAGCAGGTATCCGTGATAACCGTAGCTGGCTGAATCAGTTGGCTGTGTGCCAACCTCAGACGCCTCAGAGGATGGGCTGAGAAGTAACCTCATGTGGGGTTGTGGTTTTCAAACTTAGTGAACCTGATTAAAGCACGGCCTCTCAGCCTCTCATCCTAAGAGTCTGGTGCCTACCTGGTGCCCAGGAACTTGCCCTTTTGACAGCTGTTCTAAGCTACTCTTACGGGTAGTCCAAAAGCTGTATCTTGAGAAACAGTATCAAGAAAGCCAAGAATAGCAGACTATGTGCCTTGGCAGATTACTAAACCTGCTTTAATAATGGTGATGATATCTATAGGCAGAGGCCATACTAAGTGTCCACATAGAATTCTCCCTGTGTTACCTAATGTGATGGACACTATTTTTATTCCCATTTTAGATATGAGGAAACTGAGGTTTGAAGGTGCTCACTTCACAGAGGTGCAAGAGAAATAAAAGTTAAGTATGTATGTATTTTATTCGAGAAAGCATGCCCTTAACTCTAATTCCACGTTGTCCTGGGAATCCAGCCTCCTTTGTCATAGTTTCTCTTCAATCCTAACACACAGTCTGGGCCCCATTTCACATTTTGTACTCGCTCAGTCGGTACCTCAGACTTCTAGTCAGATTTGGCAAAGGGTCGTGGATTACTGCATGTTTTTTTGCATGCTAAAATCGTAAGAGTGTTGTCTCAGTAGTGCACTGATCTTCACTATTGACGAAAGGATGCGAGTGTCTGTCCTTTGCTCACAGCCGAGCTGCGTGCCCAGAATGGACCCGTGATTACTCATTTTTTTGAAGATAAAGATAAAAAAATACTTGTTTTCTCTTCAAGTCACAGAAAAAAAAAACACCTTGATTTCTGGGGGGCTCAGTTGAAAGCCTCAAATAGAGTGTTTGCAAAGAAGACTAAGCTTGTGTTTCTCACACATGGTTTTAGTTAAAGACCTGGAGCCGATGCTGAAAACTGTAACTATTTCAGGAAATTAAATACAATTTTTTTATTTTCTTGGTGTTTGTAAAACATTTTATGGTACCCTAACACATGCCTATTCACACATACATGCACACACAAACACACACATACACAATCATACACACACACACTCACACACACACATTCACATATACACTCACACATTCACATACACACACAAACACACACAAACACACATACTCACACATTCACATACACACATTCACACACACACAAACACACACACCTACACATACACAATCATACACACACACACACACTCACACACACACATTCACATATACACTCACTCACACATTCACATACATACACAAACACACACAAACACATATACTCACACATTCACATACACACATTCACACACACACAAACACACACACTCACACATTCACATAGACACACCCTCACACATTCACGTACACACATGCTCACACATTCACAAATACACACACTCATACGCACAAACACACACATACACATAAGTATACCTTCACAGATATGTACCCCCCCCACACACACACATTTAAATTTCTCTAAAATTTATAGTATATTTTCTGTAGGTAGAAAGTATGAGGGGAGAAAGAAATCTGAATTTCAGAAAATGTTGCAATTGTTAAGTACATTTTAATAATATTTTGATGTAATGTCAAAATTGGGGCAGTAAGGGTGAGGGCTGGATCAGACATGGCGCATATCTGGTTTTAAAATATACCTCTAATGAACATGATTCAGGGTAGAAAATGATGTAGAAGCTTCCTGAGTCACCTGACTTTAATGACATACCCTCAGATTCACTGAAAACACATCAGCCACTCATATATTTGCTGTGCATATTTTGTGTCTAATGAAATGAATAGGTGTACAGAGGGACAGTCAGTGATTTCAAAGAGTCATCTGTTTTTTCTTTTTCATGGAGAATGAGACGAGGCCATAGAGCAGCCTGATTCTGGCATCCTCATGCAAAGACATACACTTTAACTACAAAACAGCATGTTCTGAGGCTGTGTGTTCTCCGGGTAGTAGTAGCAGGAACACAGTGTTCATTTAAATTAAACCAGTTCCTTGGATAATAACAAAGTAATTAAAGAAACCACCAAGGAAAACGAGCCAATTTATTTGAATCCTGCTCATAAAACTACATCAAGAGCCTGAAGGTAGAAAATAATGTGGATAAGATGGCAGACGGATGATTTTTTTTAAAATTCTGCGTGGGATGCATCTTGATAATAATTCAAATGAGTATCCCTCATCTGAAAGTAATACAAGATGCAAAAATCATTATCTTCCTTAAGAGAAATGAGATCCTATTAAAATATCCAGATTAAAAACTGCCACGTATCCCCCAGTCCACTCTGTCCAGCAAATCCTTACCATGAGAATATTTGGTTTTATTCATTTATTCCTGTCATAGTCCTTGGCCTGTTATAGTTTAATGCTTTCAAGAGTTAGGAATTCATATTGATATACCTTCTGTAATATTTCCTGAATCACAAAGAGACAGTTTCTCTTATTTTTTTTTATTTTTTTAATTTATGTTTTGGTCTGTGACCAACTTCAAAATCTAGTTAAAAATGTTTGTTATGTTTCTTTACAACTGTCAGCACTGAGAGTTATTTTAAAGGAAAAACACACTCCTACAAGGTATCTGGCTTCTTCCTATTCCCACAGCATACTGCCAGGACCAAACTTCCCCTTGCTCTTTGTGCATCTCAGCAAAAAGGATTGCTTCTCTCTACAAAAGAATGTTCCTCATCCCCTTCCACTCCTCCTTGGGCTCAAATACTGCAGCTGCACCTGCTGGTTCTCCCTTGGACAGGGACAATAAAGGAATGACAAAAGCAGGCATACAGCAGGATCTGTGGATGTGAGTATAACAGCACTATCTAGGAAGAACAGATAGCAGACAAATTAAGAACTTAGTATTCACCCACCTTAGGGAGAACAGACAATCATCTGACTTACCTCCTAACCAAATACAAAGGGGAGGGGGATGTCAAAGTTTATCCATAAGTATAAACTAATAAAAAAATCTATGCCATGGCCCATATGCCATGGCCCAATAGGAAGGAGGAAGTATATTGACACATTGCACACAGAAATAAAGAGAGGGGAAAAAAGGGTGGAGTAGATTCGATTCGTTGGTATGTTGTAGAAAGGAGAAAACAACAACAACAACAAACAGAAAACGAAAGACAAGGTCTAAATTGGGGGAGGGAATCCAGGAGAAAGCAGAAGAGAACCCAGTATTGGAATCAAGAAAGCCAGGTCCTTCCTCTCTGCAGTAAACACTCTGAATGTTTCTCCCCAACTGACCCGGATTGATAGATCCTCAGAACCCACAGTCTCTGCTGTAATACTCTCCTATTGCATTTTTGTCTTTGTTCTGTTTTTCTTTGCTTTGCTTGAGATAGAGTCTACTTACATAGCAAAGGCTGGCCTCCTATCACTGTTTCAGCCCTCTAAGTGATGCAATTTGCACTGTAATTCCCACAGACTTAGCCTGTATCAAGCATGGGAGTGACTCCTTCACAAAAAATATGGTTACCAAGAAGCCTTTTAAAAATAAAGATCTATGCTTTATCTACAAAATTCTCTCCAGCCAACCATAGAGTTATTTTATGGAAATTGGGGATTTATTCTTAGAAAATTTTCTCAATGGATATATTCAGCAGGATCAATTATGGCAATCTACTTATTTTTAATATCTTTGTAGATCAAAAAGAAATTTTGTATAACCAAATGAAACAAAAGTGCCCACAGAAAACCGGCCAGCCAACCAACCACATAGAGTTCCTTGGCCATGGAACCCACTCTGTAGTATGTCACGCCATTGGACTCACACACACACACAGAGGCACACACACACACACACACACACACACACACACACACAGAGAGAGAGAGGCACACATACATACATGCATACATAGTGAAACACACACAGAGACAGAGAGTGAAAGAGAAAGAGAATATGAAGTTGGATGGGCAAAGATCTGGGAGGAGATGGGAGACAAAAATGTATTGTTATGGAAAACTTATTTTAAATTAAAAAAGAAAAAGAAAGAAAATTAACAACTCAAAAAACTTTTGAGTTAGAGATCTCACTTCTGTTCTGTAAGTTATCTTTGTTTCTGTCTATCTGTCTGTCTGTCTGTCTTATAATTGTTTTTGCAAGAAAGACTTTACAAAATCATTCCTGCAGTCATTTATAGTTTGGAAGATTGGGGCTTCTTTCTTCTCTGAAGCCTTAGTCAGAATCTGTATCCATCTTGGGTCACAATTTTTCCCTAATTTATTTATCGTTCCTATAGAAAAAAAGCTAAGCAATCTTCTGTCTTCTAGAAGACTCTGGCTGTATAATCATGGTATTTAACTGTGCTGGTGTCTGAAGGGATGTTATCCAGTTGAACTGTTTATCTCAGACTATTTCAGAAACAATATTTTTCTACAGAAACTAGCAAATGATCACAAACATAGTGGCTTAAAATAACACACACGAGATATTGTGATATCTTGCCGTCTCGAAGATAAGAGAATTCTGACTGCTAAACTCAAAGTGTCAGGGCCATGCTTCTCCAGGCAGATCGTGGAAAGATCTAGATGTTTTGTCAATTACTAAAGGTTGTTCGTTCTTCCTTAGCTTGCAGCTCTTCTCTGTTCTGCAAAGCCTGCAGAATAGAACTTCAGATTTTCCTGAGTCCTTTCCTGGTTTCCCTTTAGACCCCTAGTTACTTACCTGCTTAGTGACAAGGCTACCGTTACATTGCCCACTGACCTGCTTATGGACACACAGCCTTAGTTGGATATTGGCTAGGTTGAGATCATCTTGTCTTTCTTCCCCAGTGCAGGGACTAAAGGCCCATCCGACCATGCTGGCTACCATTTTATTTATAAGGATTCTTGTGACTAATTGGGCTTACCCTAATAATCTAGGATAATCACATATCAAGATTCTTAATTATATTTATAAAGTATTATGGTGTGAGGTAGCATATTCACAGCTCTCCTGCTCTACAACATGAATGTCTTGGGGGACTATCACGCTGTGTGCCATGTTGTGGAAGGACTCTACAGCTCTATATTCCAATAATTGCTATAAGATAGCTAAGGAGGAGTTAAGTACCCCTTGTATGAGTTTGTGACATTTATCCCATTTCCATATACAAGCACTATCGAACATTTAATTCACTAATTCAATAAGCTGCTATCCAGCAACTTAACCCCTTAATCAACCAGATCATCTTTCTTTTCAACAGCACTAGAAAAGCAGCAAAGAAAATTTGCCACCTCAGTTCTATGATAACTCAGAGATTAATTTGTTGTCCTAGAGTTTCAAAAGCTTCACAGGGGTATGTCTGTCCGGTACATCTGTTTCTAGAAAACGAAAGTGAAATGAAGAAATTTGAGCTGAGGTCTTCTGACATCACCACCACCACCACCACCATAATAAAATAATAATAATAATAATAATAATAATAATAATAATAACAATAATAAAATTCTTGAAATGTGAAAGTAGAAGAAATTTAGCAAGCCAATGAGTGTGTTACAGGTCAGCAGTCCTCACATTGGAGTCTTCCCATCCAGTAAGTGCTAAAATTTGGAAAAACAAGACAGCTTACTTAGTTATTTGGGGTCGAGAGCTCAGAGTGGAAATTAGGTCAAATTAGTACTGCACGGACAATGAATCTGGGAAATCACCCACCATGAAATCAACCTTAGCAGGACCTTGCTGTGGTTAGGGTGGGCTTTGTATCATGTTGCTTTTACTTTAAATGTAAGATGAGAAGTTTTATTTAAATGAAAAGGGCAAAGGATTTACACAATCTGAAGAGAAACAGAGAGACTGAGAAACAGAGACAGAAAGGCACAGAGAGGGAGTAGGAGAGGGAGAGGGAGAAAGGGAGAGGGAGGGAAAGACAGAGGTAGAGAGAGAGATAGAGACAGAGACAGAGAGACAAAGAGTGAGAATCCTACCATGCTGTTGCTACCTTAGGCAGCATGGTGCTTTAAGAATCAGGATGCTCCGTAATATAATTTCAGTATCTGAATTAATTTGAATAGGAAGAACAGTTAAACATGGATTGCTCACAGATTATTTCAGAAGGCAAGACCTTATTATTACCAGCCCACATGTCACTAGCTGCCGAGTGACACTGTGAATCACATTTCATGGAAATAAAAGGAAAACGCCTTTGTTAGGAATTCATTCAGACACTCCTGGGAAATTAGGAAACACAACAGATGCAAATCAGCCTTTAATCCAAGTCCCAGTGTGGACAGTGTGGAGCAGAGAGGTGGCAGGAGTCAGGGCAGAAGGAAAGCTGTAGTGTGCACAGAGCAGGAGGCTATACTGTGTTTCTTCAGCCAGGTTGGACCCTTTGTGTGCATTCTCCTTTTCTATTCTATCTCTACACCATCGCACACAGTTTTTTCTTCTTATTTTCTTTCAGATAGAAACCACAGAGCTTACAGAGCAGACTTATTTCTAAGGCATTCCTCTGGGACTCGGCAATGGCTAGAGACAGGATTCCTGCAGAGCAAGACGCTTGGCAGAAAGCAGAGGCATTATTAGTAGACCCTCTGGCCAGTCGTTCTATTGCTCATCCAGAGTCCAGAGTCGTGTAAGTGTTGCCAGACTAAGAAGCCTTTTGGACTGGGGTCTGGAAGTCATCATCCTTTTCCTAGCACCTTGGGATGCCCCTGCTCGCCGCTCTCAAGGCATCTCACCGTACAAACATGTTTCTGCGTGAGCATCTCGGGGGCCAGGTGTGGCGGCAGTAGTGATGCCTCACTGCCTCTGTGGAGCTGCTTGCTAGATAGCTCGTCTCCAGCGCTATTCGATTAGCCTAATCAGAGGATAATTCGGCTGGATGCAAAATTAGCAGAATCATATTTTACTTTTTAGCTTCTAATTGGCAACAGTCGCTTGCTTTTATTAAACTATTTCAATCAGGTCTTCTCAGCGTTCTTATCGTTGGGCCCACCTGCAGTCAGCTCTCTTCCTGGCCTCTTATCAGCAAAGCCAATTACTTTCTCCCGGGCTTGCTTTGTGGTTTTGCTTATATACTTCACCACACCTCCACAACTAAGCCCACAGGGTATTAGGTAAATTCTCTTTCGGATCCTCCCTGCCGTCTCACTTGGGTTGCTACCTTAAGGTAGGATGGCGATTCGACGTTGCCTTTGGATGATCACAGCCTAGCTGCTTGAAGACGCTCATCTGCTTTTCAGACTCTAGGGCTTGTTTTCCTCTGCTTTCCTTATTTCTATTTTTTTCCCCTGTACATATTTTCTTCTTCTCCTTCGTTAAGTTTTCAAAGTCACTTTTAACTGTCAATAAAGACCAACTTTTTCTAAAAATTCATAAATAAATAAGCGACAGTTCTTGCCAAATTACAGTTCTGAATAGCTCTATGCTTTCATATTGAAGGGCTTGTCTTAAAAAGGGTCTTACAAAGTAATGAGAAACAGCAGATGACTTAGCGCAGAGTGACGTCGGGCCTCTCATTTTCTAGGAGGGTAACTCTTTATAGTGTTTCAAGTGTCTCAGTCTGTTTCCTCACCTCTCGGCTGTTCGCACTAGCACGAGAGTTGTGTGAGTCAGGAGGGAGAAGCCAGGAGCATTCCCTGAAACAGCTTTGCTTTCCAAGACTGACCAGATTTGTTGCGATGGTGGTGGTAGTGATTTGGTTTGGGGCTGCCTTTTTCTTAACCATCAGGTAACACTGAACTGAGAAACTTTAGGGGACTATAAACATAAATAAAATAATATGTGGCTTTGAAGTGTCATAATCTAACCAATAAGATGAGACAAATGAAAGTCCAAACTAGATTTTGAAAAAAACAGAACTCTGCATACCAGGAAATTGATTGACTTAAATCTCAAATCTATTGTAACAGAAAAGAATAATACATTCCAGTAAGAAATTAGATAACCAATTATTTACCCCTCATTCCCCTTTCTACTTTACCTGGGCTATACCCCTCAAGAAACCGTGTAATTAGCAGCAATAATATCAACACTAATATAACAAATATCAAAGAAACACTCTGAGGCAAGACAGTAGTAGCCTAGGAAGTCAGAATGGTGTCTGTGTAATATTCATATTAAATTTAATATCTACTTAAATATTTATAAATTAGCTTGCATTTTTATTTGTGAAATGCTTCGCAACCTGTTTTTTTTTATTAATTACTGGATACCACTTATCCCTCGGCACTCTAGTTCCCAGATGCGGCTGTACTGATTTTGTCTTATTACTCTTACAGAAACGTTTAGCCTTATCAAGCACTTTCTAATTTCTTATATGTCCAGTATTAAGTCACATAGAAAATAAAGAAGTAACCAGGGATAGACCTTATTGTCGCAGCTTCTAATCTTCTACCAGTGTTCAGAAAAGTAAGGGAACGTCTCCAAGGTCGTATTAGTGATGAGTGTGGAAAAGCAAGTCTTGGTTCCTGTGATTCTTATCCTTGGGTATATGAAAACCAGAAAACTGTGATTAGTTAGCACTGGGATTTGCTTGCTGAGGTGAAGGAAGATTCTTGTATTTTTCCCTGGGTCAGCGTAAGTTAGCCCCGTACAGGGACGGTGGTACCCTGTTTGCATCTAGGCATCAATGGGACTCTGAGCATGTCCATGCTAAACGTGCTTTTCAAAAATAGGTCCCTGTGCATTAGATAGCCTGGCGTATGAGTTCCTCCTCAAGTCCCTTCATCTTTCTCTGTAAAGATGTGTATTGTATGACAGGGCTATGCTTCACATTTATCTCCTAAATGTCCTGACAAAAAGCACGGGGCTTCATATTATGACTTAGTACATTTCCTTCCCAATTGGACAAACAGTGTTTTGCTGCTTTGCTGTTACTGCACTAAGTCACCAGGATCAATAGTACATACAGAAGAAACAGTTTATTGTGTACAGAGTTTCAGAATGTGAGTCCATGACCATCATGCTGGCCAGCATGGCAGCAAACAGGCAGACACGGTGCTGGACGCTGAAGCTGAGTATTCTGTCTCCAACTATCAGGCAGAGAGAGAGCCTACTGCAATGGCATGGCTGTTTGAAAGCTCAAAGGCCACCCCAGGAACACACTTCCTCCTACAAGGCCACACCTTCTTATGCTCCATGAGTATCAGACCAACACTTCAAATATATGAACCAATGGCTCCATTCTCATTCAAACAACCATATACTGCACATCCTGGGTGAGCAGGGATGCTGGACTTAGTTTCTTATAGTTAGTGTCTTATAAATGGAGTTATAGTTTCTCCCAGACTTCCTGTTTCAGTATAAGACTTTGGTGGATATTCGTTTACAGAATAAAAATAAATATATGCAGATATATTCATCATTATGTGCAAGTATCATTTTATATTATATTAATCAAGAAAACAATAATTAAAATGTCAAAGTAACCTGTATTTTTTAAATTAACAGATTTAATTTAATTTAATTTAATTTTATGTGTAGGAGTGTTTTATATGCTTGCTTACATGCCTATATATGTCCACTACATGCTTGCCTGGTGCCTGCAGGGGTCATAAGAGGGAACTGATCCCCTGGAACCAGAGTACATGGATGCTGTGAGCTGCAATGTGTATGCTGGAAACCTGATCCTTTGCAGGACCCAAGAGCAGTAGGTAGTCATCTTTCCAGATCCTAAGGTTACTTTTTATGCACCAGAGTTGGAATAAATAGCCATCAGAAACAGGCTTCACTTTGCCTTAGCTTGTCTGGAGGGTGGCATGATGTGGGTTTAGTTCATATATTTTAATGAGGTGAAATACATACATTTTTTAAAGTGTACATCAAGTTGTGTTAAGTACCTGGCCTGACCTGTGCTGTAAAGCCATTACCACTGGCAAGTTCTAGAACATTCTGGCAGTTGTGAGCGTTTACACCATGGCTGTTTTACTCCAGCTCAGGTGGGAGAGAATTATGTATAGCACAAATACAATTTGACTTTTAAGAAATTTATAAAATCTGATTGAGACATGAAATTCTTAATTTTAATAAAACTCCTCCTTTGACTTTCTCTTCCTGTTAATTTGTAGACTGAGGTGACATTCTGACGAGAGAGTAGGATGCAGAGAAATACTGGGGACAGAAGGGCACCCAGTCAGGATACTGATGACTTCATTTGTGAGCTTGGGTCTCACGCAGGGCCTGGGAAACAGCTGCTAGTGGGAATGCTGCTTGCTCACTTATCTTCACGGTGAGCATGCAAAGCCACCTGTAACTTTGGACTTTGTGAAGGTAAACAAAAGGATCATGGATTATAATAACCCACCTCCAGCCTTACATACAATTAAGTCAATGTTTAACTTGAGCTTTTTCCACACAGCAAGTTAAAAAAAAAATCAGTGTGTTTCCAGGATTACATACTCATCCTCACTATCAGGAACAGATGGGAATCATACGCATATGTATTGAACTGGCCCACGAAAGGTTTGGTTTTATACGGTCTCTCAGAACAGCCAATGTCTTCTTAGATATCCAGAGACAATAGAAAGACATGTATGGAAATATGTCCATTGACTTTATTTTAGCACACTGTAAAACATCAATCTAGTCCAAGTCTCTAAGTGCAGAAGTAATCAGGGCTCAAAGTTTCTGTAATTTCCTGCTAACCACCAAGGCAGCAATAGGACCAGGCTCTGGACTTGCAGACCAAGTCGATTTGAAAAACAGCAGCATGAAAAACCAAATGAAAGAAGCATCCTCTGGCCGCTGGGGAAAGGTAGATAAATATCACTGTCCCCAAGGATGCTGTTTAACCATCCCATTTCTACCTCGATGCAGGCTAGTTATTCTAAGTTGCAGTTTGAATACAAAGCACTCGGGACACTTGCTGGGATACAGGTTTTTTCTCTCACTTTGGAGCTTGACTTTCGTAATTTGGGGAATGTCTCAGAGTAAGCATGTCCCTAGTTTGATTATAATTCAGCTGGTCTGAGGACCAAAGCTTGTACATAGAATGCTGAGTCTTCTGCCAACGGTGCCCAGTGTACTGGGCAGTAGGTAGTTGAGTGACCTAAAACATAACTCAAAGACACCGTTTCTAGCATCTCAGAGCTTTTCCATATCAGTAGCTCAGGCTAGACAAAACTTTCTATCATAAAGTGTGGATATCAAATTCACTGCTCAGAGTTCTGCCAGGGACAGAACACAATCTGGTATTTCAGGAGAAGGGACCATCAAACACCCCACACTTTACGAGTGCATAGTTTAAAAATGCTTTTGTTTGAACATTTTACTGATGCGATATTGAACAGTAATAGCTCACCATCATGAATTATCTGAATATAATTTGGAAACTGATTTTCTTTTCCAAATTAGGCTTTCCAGTCTTTCTTTGGAAGTTAAAGTTACCCAGGTTTTAAGTGAGGACCACTTGTTAGCCTGGCCCTCCACCAATGCGTGACACAACTAATTCTCTTCTATAACTTATTCAGTAAGATTTCTTGGGGTCTTCTTATTTCTTACAATGCAATGTGGTGAATAAACGTTACCTAAATATTTAAGAAGGATAAACTAAGAAATGTAATTTTAATGAAAGGAAAAAGTCTTGGGTCCCCTGAGATGGCTGTGGGTAGCTTTCTGGGGCAGAGGTAATTTGCTTTTAGATAGCATGGAATCAACAAACTCCAAGGCCTTATCCAGGGTTGTGTTTTAATGTTTATTATTTTGTTCATTTATTGATAATTTCCTGTACTTCTTATTTAGAACAGTGAAGCTCAAACACAGACGTTGGCCTCCCACCATGAACCCATCATTCTCTGTGGCTCTCTTTGAAATGGTGACCAGCATTTGATATACTTCTCCATGGTGGCAGTGAGCTGTTGGGGCGCAGGGAGTGTGCATTTCAGTAGGGAAGATGAGATGCTGGTGCCCAGTCGTCACTTCTGTCTGTATGGTGTGCTGATTCCCTGGGTACCTTTGCATCTCCCAGTCATTTGTGGCTGGAACTAGACTTTCTATGACTTCAAAAATGAAGGTTCTCTATGTGTTCATGCTGCCACAGCCTTGCCAGAGATAGAGATGACATATTACCCAAAGCTGTTTTGTGAAAATTCATTTGGGACTCTCAAACTCACAGACTTAAAAAAAAACCAGCTCTAATAGCAGTTCTGGTTAAATAAACCATCCCTGTAACAATTCTTAGGAAATTGTAACTATCACACACTGAACACCAATACTACACAGACCCAAGTCTAATCCTTTTAAACTGTCAATAAAAAAAAATCCATGACTAATATCCTTGAGATACATCAGAGAAAATATTCACCCTTGAATAGTCACAGTGAACATTTATGGTTTCTAAGGATTATACCTGAGCAAAGAAACCTACTCAGCGTTACTTAATCCAGCTTTCAGGAAGCATGTCTGAATCAGAACACAGGATACCATATTATGAAGTGAATGGTCTAGGAAGCATATTTTGGGGGAAATCTGGTTATATTTTAACATCATAGGTCAGTGCATGGGGAATCATGATAAAAACAGCTTCAAAGAGGATATAATTATCTCTGAAATAAACTTTAAAAGGATTGGAAATAGAAAAGCAGTTCATTTAGATGGGCTTTCCGTGGTTCCCTTAAATATTTGAGTTATTAAAAAACTAATAATGAATACAAAAGAATTTGATATAGAAATGATTATAGAGGTCAGACTCATACATCAGAACGAAGACAAATGCAATTATATTTCCAAAATCTATTAATGGCTCAATTAGTCCAAAGATCAGATAATCAAATATTGTTCACCACTGGTGATTGTGTCTGTCAGAGAGAGAGAGAGAGAGAGAGAAAGAGAGAGAGAGAGAGAAGGGGTCACATCATTTTAATTTATTATGAAGGCTTAATGAAGTAGAACTCACATTCAGTTGCTGCATTGTTTTGTAGAACATTTTGCTTTGAAAGGAGCAGTCATTTGGCCTCTCCAGTTTTTCACTATCCCGCCCCCCGCCCCATTATTCATCTATTTATTTATTTGTGTGATGAGGGTGTGTCTAGGTAGCATGGTCTTTGTGAGGAGGTCTGAGGACAGCTTCAAGAGGCAGTTCCCTATTTTCACCATGTGGTTTCTAGGAATCAAACTCAGATCAGGCTTGGCGAAAAAGATCCTTACTGGCTTAGCCATTTTTACTTACAACGAACATTATTTTCTACTGTTTATTAAGAAAAAATGCTTATGATAAATTACCTGCCTTGGATGTTCATAACTAAAGAGAATCATCAACCAAAGTAGGGTTTTTCTTCAAAATCACAACGCCTGCCGTGGAGAAGTGCACTACTTTCTTCACAAAGTCAGTATCTTTTCTTGCTTTGGTGATACGTATACGAAAGTAGGTCACTAGTTCTAGTTTTGTTGTTATTTTGATACAACAGAAGGAGAAAGGGAGTCATAAAGTGTGCCATCTATCACATTATCGCTAGAACATCCCTGTAATATGTCTATCATTGTAATCCCTCCTCGTAGACTGCACACATGGACTGGGCTCTGCTATGGGCAGAATTAGATAAGCCCATGAGGGATCCATTTTGGCTGAGTGTATGATTGGCGGTCACATTCAACTTCTCCCTGTTAGCTTCAAAGCTCTTGGCTTCCTCCGCCTGTCACTCAGGGCAATGGTTAGTTACTGTCAGAAGCACAGCTATAATTGGGAAAGGCACTTGTTAAACACAGAAGTTTGGGGGAGGTGAGAATTCATACCCAGCCTAGCAAGTCTGGGAAGGTTTCCAATCCTCCAATGCTGAGCTAAAGCACAAAAGCAAATGGAATGTTATTACTTAGGTGACATCAAGACATGTTTATACATGGGATTCATTGAAAATGTCCTTAAGACACTCACTGTACCGAATCTTCTTTGTTCTTCACCATGGTCTTAATGCTTGCACTCAGTGTAAGCCCCATCTCCTCACAGCCTTTACTTTGTCACGGGAAAAATCATAGCAAAGTAACAAGCTCGCATTATTAAGTGAAAAACGTTTGTGATATAAATATTCTACAACCATCTGGAAAAATAAGTGCAAAATTAGCAAGTGTAGCTAAACCGAATGCTGCGAGTGCCATTAGTTACTGAGATTGATGAGCCTGTACGCTTGGATTTGAAGGGTTATGTTTTCCTTGCTAAGATGAGGTCAATTTTGAACTTTGGAGATGAGGATTTATGGTTGAACGTTAGCCACAAGTTCTCCATTGTCAAGAGTACACTTCAATAAATTCACGGGCTACAAGAAAAAAAATAAATGCCTTTGCAAACAGATTTTTTTCTAGCTCTCTAAAACATTTAATCAAAAGATTTCCATGTAAAGCTTATTTATTTCTTCCAGATAAAAATCTTGGTGAAATTTTATAGCAAGAAAAAAATTATTTATTTTCAAAATATTCTGCTTCAGGATTTGCTGAAGCACTGGGGTGGACGTGATTCTTTCTTTTCCTGTTCTGTCCATAAGCTACCTGTCCTTTTCCTCCTGTGGTGATTCCTGTAATGCCTTTTGGGTAAATCATTGGAGCTTTATTTTTACAATTATATTTAATACAAGACCTGAATTTTTCTTGTATTACATAGTTTGGTATTTTTAAACATTATTTTTGCATTTGTGTGTGTGTGTGTGTGTGTGTGTGTGTGTGTGTGTGTATGCGTATACAAGCATGAGCCATGATGTGTATGTGGGACTCAGAGAACCACTTTTGGGTGGTCTGTCTTCTGCCATATTAGTTCTGGGAATCGAACTAAGGTTTTTGTACGTTTTGTAGAAAGTCGATACAGTTTGGTATTTTTCTGTTATCCTTTTTAACTTATGACCTTAGAGATTTTGCCTCGGTACACTACACTCAGCCCTACTTCTCTCTTCTTTATATGACTACCTTCTAACTTCTCTTGAACTCATGACCTTTGCTGAGATCCATGTTACTCAATTGCTTTGCCCCTTTGCTTATCCATCAGACGTGTCTCCTGAACGCTGAAAATAAACTGAACAGCGTTTAGATAAAAGATAATTCCTGATAAAAGCTTTCTTAGTGAGATAAGGAAAATATATATGAATAATTAAAGAGTATCAATTAGGCACTAAACTGCAGTGGGAGATTCCATTATATAACCTCAATGTGTGCCGGGCCCAACGCCCTTCTCTAGTAAAGTTGTTCATACCTGATTCCTTTTCCATAATACGCCATTCTTCATGTCCTGGGCCAGATTAACTAGGTCTACAGTTGGTTGGGCTAGAGCTAAAGGCTTCAGAATGAAATTTAACACAGACGTGGAATGTGAGTGGCTTATCAAGTGGCCTGATATTAGCTCTACCCCCAAGAACATTCGATGTTCAAAATGGTATGTGTGGCATTACATTTCTTGGGGAGACAATCTCACTTCATCACAGATAGGACAACACGGATGAGCTAAAGCAACAAATCCACCCAAGTCTGGCTTGACAAACCAATGAGATGACTTGGGTGCCTTACAGGAGTATCATGACTTAACTGCATATCATGGTAAAGCTCACCTCTGCATGTATGATGACCCAGAAAGGCAAGGTCACAGAGTCCCCTGTGCAATGGGCAAGTAGCTACTCCACTACAGTGTCTCCCTCCTGATCAACCATTTATTCAAGTGCTTATATGAACCCTGTAAGGAGACTTCTTCATCTTGCATGCTTTTAACCAGTTTCATGAACTTGGTGCACTTCCTTTTTAGAAGAGATATCTACAAACCAGCGTGACACAAACCACCTTTAATTTTGGATATTTAGGTACAGATTATATCCAGACATTGAAGCAACGACAGAAGCAAAGAAACAGAGTATGGAAGTTTAGTATTAAACCATGCTAATGCTGATTGACTTATAGGCGTCAGATACTTTGACTTTAATCTCCGGAGGTTAGAGACAGCCGAAAACCTTGCTCCCAGCAATGCTGACAGGGATGTTTATGCCTCACCCATTTCCATATTTGTATTGAAGTCCTCAACTCCTGTGCAGTGGTTTTTGGAGGTGAAACCCCAGAGAAGTAATTTAGACACAGTGGAAAGCTTTCATGAATGGGATAAGTGCTTTTATGAGGAGACAACAGCTTGATTCTTTCACTTCTTTTCCTCCACATTATGACATAATAAAATCATGACTTCTCTAAGTCAACAAGCATGCCCTTACCAGGCCCATATCTGCTAGCACATCTATTTTGGATTTTCTTCAGAGAAGTAAGAGACGGACGTTTTCTGTTTCAGCTGTCGGATCTAGGGTGTTGTGGTATAGCATCATAAACTGCTGCAGCCCTGTACAAGGCAAGAAGTTAGAACCAGACATAAATTCTTGGCACCTGGGGAACAGAAGAAAAATAGCCACATATATTTATTTTTCTGTAAATATAGAGGTAAACAAAAAGTTCATTTCTTGACATGAAGTGTAGGCAAAAAATAAGTCAACTCAGAGACTTTTAAATTATGAATTTAAAATGTATATTAGTTATAAAATTAAAAATCTTAAAAGATTTATAAGACTAAAATTGGTAACAATGATAATTTGAATATATTCTTTAATAAGAATTTGTTGAAAAATAAATGTCATAGTTGTGGAGTAACATCTTTTTTTTCTACATTCTTTGTTTACATTCCAAATGATTTCCCCTTTCCCAGTTCCCTCCTCCCCATAAGTCCCATAAGCCCTCTTCCCTCCACCCATTCCCCAATCACCCCCCTCCCACTTTTCTGTCCTGGTAATCCCCTACAATGCTGCATAAAGCCTTTCCAGGACCAGGTCCTCTCCTTCCTTCTTCCTGGGAATGATTTGATATGTTGTGTCTTGGGTATTCAGGGCTTCTGGGCTAAAATTCACTTACCTATGACTGCATTCCATGTGTGTTCTATTGTGATTGGGTTACCTCACTTAGGATGATATTTTCCAGTTCCAACCATTTGCCTACAAATTGCATGAATTCATTATTATTATTTTTTTTTTTTTGGTTTTTTTCAAGACAGGGTTTCTCTGTATAGCTCTGGCCGTCCTGGAACTCACTCTGTAGACCAGGCTGGTGTCGAACTCAGAAATTCACCTGCCTCTGCCTCCCAAGTGCTGGGATTACAGGCGTGCGCCACCACCGCCCAGTGAATTCATTATTTTTAATTGCTGAGTAGTATTCCATTGTGTAAATATACCACATTTTCTGTATCCATTCCTCCATTGAGGGACATCTGGGTTCTTTCCAGCTTTTGGCTATTATAAATAAGGCTGCTGTGAACATAGTGGAGCATGTGTCCTTATTGCATGCCAGGGAATGGTCCGGGTATATGCCCAGGAGTGGTATAACAGGGTCCTCTGAAAGTGTCATGCCCAGTTTTCTGAGGAACCGCCAGACTGATTTCCAGAGTGGTTGTATCAGCTTGCAATCCAACCAGCAGTGGAGGAGTGATCCTCTTTTTCCACATCTTCGACAACACCTGCTGTCTCCTGAGTTTTTAATCTTAGCCATTCTGACTTGTGTGAGGGGAAATTTCAGGGTTGTTTTGATTTGCATTTCCCTAATGACTAATGATGTTGAACATTTCTTAAGGTGCTTCTCAGCCATTCAAAGTTCTTCAGGTGAAAATTCTTTGTTTAGCTCTGTACCCCATTTTTAAGAGGGTTATTTGGCTCTCTGGAGTCTATCTTCTTGAGTTCTTTGTATATATTGCATATTAGCCCTCTGTCAGATGTGGGGTTGGTGAAGATCATTTCCCAATTTGTTGGTTGCTGTTTTGTCCTTTTGACAGTGTCCTTTGCCTTACAGGAACTTTGTAATTTTATGAGGTCCTATTTGTCAATTCTTGATCTTAGAGTTGTTCTTCTCTCTGAACAGCTCTTTACTCTTCCTATGGCCTGGGGTGGGGAGGGACTTGTGACTACAGTAACTTTCTAAGCCGTGTAAGTTTCATCAATTTTTAAGCACCCTGCTCTCCAACTCGTCTTCCTCTGTGAGGCAATGTTTCAATTCAGAGGAAAGATCTACATGCCATGACTGCATAGATATTAGGTAATCCTTAGGTGTATCTTAAGTAAAGATTAAAATATGAGCAGAGTTCTAACTAGAGTTAAATTTTAGAAGAATTGGAAATATTTTCAGGAAAACTTACCAAATACTATATGAAACTATGAGTTTTTTGAGACACTAACTCAAAGACCAAATAACTTAGAGCTTAAATGAGGTATATCACCTGTTTATACTGAAACATTGTACTGATCGTCCAGACTGGTAACTTCCTGCTTTCCTTTTGGTCAGAATTATGGAATTACTTTGTCTTCATAGTTTGTATGTGAATGGCAGAAAGGGATGGTATAATGAGAAAAGTGTTGCAAACAACCAGTACTGCTCCATGAGGAAAGTACCAGAAGGAAAGTGAAGAAGAACCTGCCAGACTCACTTTATAAAAAAGGGAATACCGAGGCTGCTTTCTGCAACCAGCTCGCCGGCCCCTGGACCAGCGCGGCGGGCCTCCATATTGCAACCAGGACTCAGCTGGAAAGGCCCAGGCTCTGTGGGACTTCCCCGCACCCTCTGGCGAGCACCTAGGCTGCTTTCTGCAACCAGCTCGCCGGCCCCTGGACCAGCAGAAGCGGCGGGCCTCCATATTGCAACCAGGACATAGCTGGAAAGGCCCAGGTAAACACCCCTTCCAGGGCTGCCCTCACGGGGGATCTGCTAGGGTCTCGGACCCAAGCAGGCTGAGTTCCACCTAGGCTCTGTGGGACATCCCCGCGCCCTCTGGCGAGCACCGAGGCTGCTTTCTGCAACCAGCTCGCCGGCCCCTGGACCAGCAGAAGCGGAGGGCCTCCATATTGCAACCAGGACATAGCTGGAAAGGCCCAGGACACAGCTGGAAAGGCCCAGGCTCTGTGGGACATCCCCGCGCCCTCTGGCGAACACCTAGGCTGCATTCTGCAACCAGCTCACCGGCCCCTGGACCAGCGGTAGCTGCAGGCCTCCATATTGCAACCAGGACATAGCTGGAAAGGCCCAGGTAAACACCCCTTCCAGGGCGACCCGCACAGGGGGATCTGCTAGGGTCTCGGAACCAAGCAGGCCGAGTTCCTTGCAACCAGGACACAGCTGGAGAAGCCCAGGTAGACAGACTCCAACAGGGGCTACAATCGCATGGGTGGCAGCCAGCTTATGATCCCTTAAAGCAGCAGTCACACATATTTACCAGTAGAGAAACAACAGGTGAGCCCAGCCTCACAGGAAATTCAAACACCAGCCACTAACAACAAGGCCAACTAAAACCAGAAATAACCAGATGGCAAAAGGAAAACGAAGGAACGTTACTAACAAAAATCAAGGCAACATGACTGCATCTGAACCCAGTTCTCCAACAACAGGAATCCCTGGATACCCTAAAACACCAGAAAAACAAGACTTGGATATAAAATCACTGGTCAGGATGCTGGTAGCTGAACACATAGAAAAATCTCGTAAAGAAATAGAGGAGAAAATGGATCAAAAGTTAGAAGCCTTTATGAGGCAAATACAAAAATCACTTCAAGAAATTCAGGAGAAGATGGATCAAAGAGAAGAAGACAATAAGGAAGAAAGACAAAAGTCACTTAAAGAACTACAGAAGAACGTGGGCCAACAAGTAGAAGCTATGAAAGAGGAAGCACAAAAATCTATTAAAGAAATACATGAAAACACAAGCAAACGAAAGATCTGAGCACATCCATCCAGATACTAAAAACAGATGTAGAAACAACTAAGAAATCACAGAGGGAGACAACATTGGAGATAGAAAACCTGGGGAAGAAATCAGGGGCCTTAGACGCAAGTATCAACAATAGAATACAAGAGATAGAAGACAGAATCTCAGAAGCCGAAGATACCATAGGAACCATTGATTCAACAGTCAAAGAAAACACTAAATGCAAAAAGGTGGTAACCCAAAACATCCAGGAAATCCAAGACACTATGAGAAGACCAAACCTAAGGATTATAGGTATAGACGAGAGTGAAGATTTACAAGTTAAAGGGCCAGCTAATATCTTCTATAAAATTATGGAAGAAAACTTCCCCAACCTAAGGAGAGAGATGCCCATGAATATCCAAGAAGCCTATAGAACCCCAAACAGACTGGACCAGAACAGAAATACATCCCGTCACATAATAATCAAAACTCCAAATGTAATAAACAAAGAAAGAATACTAAAGGCAGCAAGAGAAAAAGGCCAAGTAACATATAAAGGAAAACCTATCAGAATAACACCAGACTTCTCACCTGAGACCATGAAAGCGAGAAGATCCTGGGCAGATATCATGCAAACTCTAAGAGAACACAAACTTCAGCCAAAACTACTTTACCCAGCAAAACTCTCAATTGCCATTGATGGAGACATCAAGGTATTCCATGACAAAACCAAATTTGCAAGATATCTCTCCACAAATCCAGCCCTACAAAGGATAATAGGGGGAAAACACCAAGACAAGGACGGAAACTACACCCGGAAAGAAGCAAGATAGAAACCTCCTCTCATCAAACCCAAAAGAAGATAACCTCTCGAATATAAAAAATAAATAAGATAAATAAATATAATTTCAAAAATGTCTGGAGGTAATAATTACTATTCCTTAATATCTCTTAACGTCAATGGACTCAATTCCCCAATAAAAAGACATAGACTAACAGACTGGATACGGAAACAGGACCCTACATTTTGCTGCATACAGGAAACACATCTCAGTGTTAAAGACAAACACTGCCTTAGAGTAAAAGGCTGGAGGACAATTTTACAAGCAAATGGTCTCAGGAAACAAGCTGGAGTAGCCATTCTAATATCAGATAAAATTGACTTTCAACCTAAAATCATCAAAAGAGACTCAGAAGGTCACTTCTTGCTGGCCAAAGGGAAAATCCACCAGGAAGAGCTCTCAATACTGAACATCTATGCTCCAAATGCAAGGGCACCCTCATTTGTAAAAGAAACCTTACTAAAGCTTAAAGCACACATTACACCTAACACAATAATTGTGGGTGACTTCAACACCCCACTCTCCTCAATGAACCGATCAGGAAAGCAGAAACTAAACAGGGACACAGTGAAACTAATTGAAACTCTGGACCAATTGGATTTAACAGATATATATATAGAACATTTCATCCTAAAGCTAAAGAATATACCTTTTTCTCAGCACCGCATGGTACCTTCTCCAAAATAGACCATATAATCGGTCACAAGACAGATGTCAACAAATACAAGAAGATCGAGCTAATCCCATGCCTCCTATCAGATCACCATGGAGTAAGAGTGGTCTTCAATAGCAACAAAAACAACAGAAAGCCCACATACACATGGAAACTGAACAATACTCTACTCAATGACACCTTGGTCAAGGAAGAAATAAAAAAAGAAATCAAAGACTTTTTAGAATTCAATGAAAATGAAGGTACAACCTACCCAAATCTATGGGACACAATGAAAGCAGTGCTAAGAGGAAAACTCATAGCTCTAAGTGCATCCAAAAAGAAACTGGAGAGAGCATACACTAGCAGCTTAACAGCACACCTTAAAGCGCTGGAAGAAAAACAAGTTAACTCACCCAGGAGGAGTAGAAGACAAGAAATCATCAAACTCAGGGCTGAAATCAATCAAATAGAAACAAAGAGAACCATACAAAGAATCAACAAGACCAGGAGCTGGTTCTTTGAGAAAATCAACAAGATAGATAAACCCTTAGCCAGACTAACCAAAGGACACAGAGACAGTATACAAATTAACAAAATTAGAAATGAAAAGGGAGACATAACAACAGAAACTGAGGAAATTCAAAAGATCATCAGATCCTACTACAAAGGTCTATACTCAAAACAACTGGAGAATCTGGAGGAAATGGACGATTTCCTAGAAAGATATCAAATACCAAAATTAAATCAGCATCAAGTAGATCAGCTAAATAGTCCCATAACCCCTAAAGAAATAGAAGGGGTTATAGAAAGCCTCCCAACCAAAAAAAGTACGGGACCAGATGGTTTTAGTGCAGAATTCTACCAGACCTTCAAAGAAGACTTAACACCAATACTCTTCAAACTATTCCACAAAATAGAGACAGAAGGGACACTGCCCAACTCATTCTTCGAAGCCACAATTACGCTAATACCTAAACCACAAAAAGATCCAACAAAGAAAGAGAACTTCAGGCCAATTTCTCTTATGAATATAGATGCAAAAATACTAAATAAAATTCTTGCTAACCGAATCCAAGAGCACATCAAAACGATCATCCACCATGATCAAGTAGGCTTCATCCCAGGGATGCAGGGATAGTTCAATATATGGAAATCCATCAATGTAATCCACTACATAAACAAACTGAAAGAAAAAAACCACATGGTCATCTCATTAGATGCTGAAAAAGCATTCGACAAAATTCAGCATCCTTTCATGCTAAAAGTCTTGGAAAGAGCAGGAATTCAAGGCCCATACCTAAACATAGTAAAAGCAATCTACAGCAAACCAGTAGCCAACATCAAAATAAATGGAGAGAAACTTGAAGCATTCCCACTAAAATCAGGGACTAGACAAGGCTGCCCTCTCTCTACATATCTTTTCAATATAGTACTTGAAGTTCTAGCAAGAGCAATTAGACAACATAAGGAAGTCAAAGGGATACAAATTGGAAAGGAAGAAGTGAAACTATCATTATTTGCAGACGATATGATAGTTTACCTAAGCGACCCAAAAAACTCCACCAGAGAACTTCTACAGCTGATAAACAACTTCAGCAAAGTCACAGGTTATAAAATTAACTCAAGCAAGTCAGTGGCCTTCTTGTACTCAAAGGACAAGCAGGCTGAGAAAGAAATTAGGGAAATAACACCCTTCACAATAGCCACAAACAACATAAAGTATCTCGGCGTAACTCTAACCAAACAAGCGAAAGATCTGTACAACAGGAACTTCAAGTCCTTGAAGAAAGAAATCGAAGAAGACCTCAGAAGATGGAAAAATATTTCTTGCTCCTGGATTGGCAGGATCAATATAGTAAAAATGGCCATCTTGCCAAAAGCAATATACAGATTCAATGCAATCCCCATCAAAATCCCAACTCAATTCTTCATAGATCTAGAAAGAGCAATTCTCAAATTCATCTGGAGCAACAAAAAACCCAGGATAGCTAAAACTATTCTCAACAATAAAAGGACTTCTGGGGGAATCAATATCCCTGACCTCAAGCAGTACTACAGAGCAATTGTGTTAAAAACTGCATGGTATTGGTATAGCAACAGGCAAGCAGATCAATGGAACAGGATTGAAGACCCAGAAATTAACCCACAGACTTATGGTCACTTGATCTTTGATAAAGGAGCCACAACCATCCGGTGGAATAAAGATAGCCTTTTCAACAAATGGTGCTGGTTCAACTGGAGGTCAACATGCAGAAGAATGCGAATTGACCCACTCTTATCTCTTTGCACTAAGATCAACTCCAAGTGGATCAAGGACCTCCACATAAAACCAGACACACTGAAACTATTAGAAAAGAAACTTGGGAAGACCCTGGAGGACTTGGGCACAGGGGAAAAGTTCCTGAACAGAACACCAATAGCGTACGCACTAAGATCAAGGATCGACAAATGGGACCTCATAAAATTACAAAGTTTCTGCAAAGCAAAGGACACTGTCAGAAGGACAAAACGGCCACCAACAAAGTGGGAAAAGATCTTCACCAACCCCACATCCGACAGAGGGCTAATATCCAATATATACAAAGAACTCAAGAAGTTAGACCGCAAAGAACCAAATAACCATATCAAAAAATGGGGCACAGAGCTAAACAAAGAATTTTCACCAGAAGAAATTTGGATGGCTGAGAAACACCTTAAAAGATGTTCAACATCATTAGTCATCAGGGAAATGCAAATCAAAACAACCCTGAGATTCCACCTCACACCAGTCAGAATGGCTAAGATTAAAAACTCAAGAGACAACAAGTGCTGGCGAGGATGTGGAGAAAGAGGAACACTCCTCCATTGTTGGTGGGATTGCAAAATGGTAAAACCGCTCTGGAAATCAGTTTGGCGGATCCTCAGAAAATTGGGCATGTCACTCCCAGAGGACCCTGGCATACCACTCCTGGGCATATACCCAGAGGATTCCCCTGCATGCAATAAAGACACATGCTCCACTATGTTTATAGCAGCCTTGTTTATAATAGCCAGAAATTGGAAGGAGCCCAAATATCCCTCAAAGGAGGAATGGATACAGAAAATGTGGTATATTTATACAATGGAATACTACTCAGCAATTAAAAATAATGAATTCATGCAATTTGTAGGTAAATGGTTAGACCTGGAAAATATCATCCTGAGTGAGCTAACCCAATCACAAAAGAATGCACATGAAATGCAATCACTGATAAGTGGATATTAATGAGCCCAGAAGCACTAAATACTCAAGACAGAAATAGCAAGTCAAATGATTCCCAAGAAGAAGAAAGGAGAGGACCCTTGGCATGTAAAGATTGCATCCAGTTTAGTAAAGAAACTGAGGGGGGAGGGGCAATGATTGGGGAATAGTTGGGGGGGAGAGGAACTATGGGAACTATGGTGGGTGGGAACTGGGAAAGGGGAAAGCCCTTGGAATGTAAACATAAAATATAGAAAATAAAAAAAAAATAAAAAAAAAACAAAAAAAAAACACCAAAAACAAAACAAAACAAAACAAAACAAAACAAAAAAAGGGAATACCACCCTTTACCACTCGGTGGTTTTCAGGATATGATAGGGAAATGTATTGGTTCTTATGTCTATTAATCACGGTTGTAGCTCTAAATAGGTAGGACGTGGAAAGGGCTGTGCTGAGAACTGCAAATGGTTTGTAGAGGTCGCAGTGAGAACAGAGGTTGAGGTTAAGGGAAAGATTAGGGATCAAAATGGCAGACCCTGGAAAACCAAGGGAGATGAAGGAGCCCGGTGGCTGTGTAGGAAGCGACCAAGGTGATCGATTTAGGAGGACAAGGCATAGCTCCAGTGACAGAAGGCTGACTGTCCTCCCTAAAGCCCCTGAGGAATATGTGTTTGGTACCACCGTGTTTTACATATGCTTCTTTCTAATGTAAGTCCTTATAGTGTAGGTAGGTAGTTTAGGAGGTAGTTTCCGGAGTTCAGCCATTTCAGGAACAAGTTCTACTTCCCCACCAGGATCAGAACTGAGTTCACGTTCCCAAGCCCCAGAACCCAACTCCTATCCTGCTTCTGCAGATGTTTCATGTTTATCAGCTAACCAGTAAAGAGGGAAGACGCTGTTATCTTGTTATTTAAACTAAGGCACATAAGTCATGAATGTATTGCTTGTCTTGACTTAATTGACTATGTGCAGCTGGCCCACTCCTTTATTCCCTTATCATTCTGAAATTTGGGCCAGAGTCCAGGATGGGACCTGGCTCAATCAAGGACCCTGAAACCTGGATAAGGTCCAGTCACCAACACTAACTTCCTTACTTAACCGCTTGTGTCAAAATATGATTAGTCAATGAGACAGCCTACCCCAACACCCTTTGCTTTGTGTTCCCATCCTGTAAAAATGTTTCACAATCTCCCTTTGGGGACAAGGTTCAGATCCTGAACTGTCTGCCTCCATGCATGTGCAGAAAATAAAGCTTTCAGTTTTAAGCTTCCGTGTCTGATGTGAGTTTTCCTGATTTCCACCCCCAACTTAAGGGGCTGGGACAATTGTCTTATAATTGCTTCCTGCTGATTTTGGATATAGAAGGGTAATCCAAGAAAATTTTAAAAATGGTTAAGACAGCTAGTTGCAACATTTGTTGTCCAGACTCTATGTGTTGAGAAGGTTCAGGACTTAACTGAAGTCCAAACCTGGACAGTTTGTGATGCTAGAGCAAGTGAGCTGGCTAGCTGCTTTGAAATTGTCTTGGAAGCATGACTTTAGAGGAAACAGCATTGACATCGTCTGAGGTAGGATCAGACAGGAAGCCAGAACAGTAAATTTTAGCATTTCAGCATCCCTGAAGGTGAATCTTTCCAGGGGTGTATACATGGTTGAATTGTAAATAATTTGCCCTTTTTTTTCAGGAAAGAAACTTCCAGTTCACCCCAGAGACAGAGTGAAGGAAAGAACAAGCCTGGCTACACCTTGATAGCTGTGAGAAGAAAGAGAGCTTAGCATAATTAACAGCAAGTAAGGAACCTGCTAGGTTGAAGGCAGCAAGACCAGCTAGTGAGCAGAGTCAATCACTAAAGAAGCTGGCACGTTCAAAGGAGTCATCATCAAAGGCGAGCATCACTAACTGGAGCATAGCCACCCCTCTAACTGGGCCAGCAAGATGTGCATAAAGTGTCCTGGAGTTCTGTTGTCACCAGAGAACTAACCAGTCTCATCCCAACTCCTTCATCCCTGGTCCAATTTCTGCCATGGTTCTATAAAAATAACCTAGAAAGGAAACCTGATGCCTTCTTCTCTCTGGGAGACCACGCCCATTTCTGGAAGCTTTTCTCACTTCCCCTCCATTCTCACCATTCTATAATTCTTCTTCGTAGAGCTTGTTTCCGCGTCTCATACTTCTCCAACAGGAGGTGTGCTTTAATCTTCACTGGCGTAAGACTGAACTTGGAGCTCCTGTCCCAGTTTTGGATCATGCACAACTGGCCTGTGAAAGATCCCGTCATATTCAAAACCCCACATCGCTGGTTTCTTATTTAACCATTTATTGTTTGCAGCTGAGTGGAGGCTTTCGAGATATTCACCATCTTCCTTTGTTTTTGCTTCACTTCTGACTTTAAAGATAAGATGCCAAGGAATGCATTCTAAGAAGTAGAAAAGACAGAAGTTTTTCTCCTTATTCCTTGGAGCTTCTGGAGAGAGCGTAGCCCTGTTGACACCAGAATTGTTGTCCAGTAAAACTTAAGTCCCAGGACCTTCATCTACAACTTGCAGCATCAATGTGTGCTGTTCTCAGTCACAGAATTCATAAAAACTGTAGCTTCAGGTCACTAATGTACAAGTCAGGACTCTGCTCATTAGGACTGCCTAAGTTGAATAATTGGAACACCAAAGCCAACTAGAATAATTCTATTTTAAGCTAGAATAAGCACTATGTAGAAGAAACAGTTAGCCTTTCTTCTAGGCTCCGCCCCACAGTTACCTGGTGACAGCCATTCCCTTTCCCTTCTATGTCCATGTATTCATGGCCAGCCTCCTCTACTCACTCCCCAATCCCCTCCCCCACCTCTTTTTCTCTCTACCCCTTTTCTGTCTCTACTACTCTACTATGCCCTCAACTCCCCTCCTCAATTTTCATGCCTTAAATAAACTCTATTTCTATACTATACCATTGTCATTGTCCATGTGGCTGGTACCTCAGGGGAGAGGGATGACCCAGCATGGGGCTGCAGAGGCACCCCCTTTCCCCCCCCCCCCACCATACTGCACCTACATCAAACATATTTCTGGCTTCTTTTTCTTTATTATGAGATACAGCAACAATAACAACATTCCATAAAGTCAAAGGAGGAATTACTCACAGCTACATATTAGGGATGTCTTGAATTACATAAGATGTTTCTGATAGTGATAAAAAATGAAGACATAGATTGTACAGAAAAGAGTCCACATGCGGAGCTGACTTTAGTAGACGAGAGAGATTAGTGCCAAATTAAGTAGATCTGGAGAAAGGCACTCACAGTGTGAGAGCCTCCAGACCCAAGTAAGTAGAAGGTACTTGGTACTGTGGGTAAAAGAATAGTCAATTCATAGAAGGCTATTTTGAAATTGGAATAATTATGAGTTATTTCAACATTGCTTGTACTGGGGGTACATGATAGACTTTGAAAAGGATCGTGCGTCCTAGAATTCCAGTTATTTATTTATTTATTTCTTTATTTATTTATTTATTTTTAGGAGTTCTCAGGATGCATACTGACAGGCCACCCATGGTTATGCTTCCCTTGGGAACTCAAATTTCTCATAAAATTACAAAGTTTCTGCAAAGCAAAGGACACTGTCAGAAGGACAAAACGGCAACCAACAAAGTGGGAAAAGATCTTCACCAACCCCACATCCGACAGAGGGCTAATATCCAATATATACAAAGAACTCAAGAAGTTAGACCGCAAAGAAACAAATAACCCTATCAAAAAATGGGGGCACAGAGCTAAACAAAGAATTTTCACCAGAAGAAATTCGGATGGCCGAGAAACACCTTAAAAGATGTTCAACATCATTAGTCATCAGGGAAATGCAAATCAAAACAACCCTGAGATTCCACCTCATACCAGTCAGAATGGCTAAGATTAAAAACTCAAGAGATAACAAATGCTGGCGAGGATGTGGAGAAAGAGGAACACTCCTCCACTGTTGGTGGGATTGCAAAATGGTAAAACCGCTCTGGAAATCAGTTTGGCGGTTCCTCAGAAAATTGGGCATGTCACTTCCAGAGGACCCTGGCATACCACTCCTGGGCATATACCCAGAGGATTCCCCTGCATACAATAAAGACACATGCTTCACTATGTTTATAGCAGCCTTGTTTATAATAGCCAGAAATTGGAAGGAGCCCAAATATCCCTCAAAGGAGGAATGGATACAGAAAATGTGGTATATTTATACAATGGAATACTACTCAGCAATTAAAAATAATGAATTCATGCAATTTGTAGGTAAATGGTTAGGCCTGGAAAATATCATCCTGAGTGAATTAACCCAATCACAAAAGAATGCACATGAAATGCAATCACTGATAAGTGGATATTAACGAGCCCAGAAGCCCTAAATACTCAAGACACAAATAGCAAGTCAAATGATTCCCAAGAAGAAGAAAGGAGAGGACCCTGGGCCTATAAAGATTGCATCCAGTTTAGTAAAGAAACCGAGGGGGGGAGGGGGAATGATTGGGGAATAGTTGGGGGGGAGAGAAACTATGGGAAGTACGGTGAGTGGGAACTGGGAAAGGGGAAAGCCTTTGGAATGTAAACATAGAATATAGAAAATAAAAATTAAAAAAAATGAAAGAAAAAAAAAGAAAAGAAAAAAGAAAGAAAAAGAAAATGACCTTTAAAAAAAGAAAGCAGATAAACCCAAATCTCAAAATACTTCTATGCTCATCAAGTATTACTTAATAAAGAGCACAGTGTGGGCCACTGCCGCCATCTTTGCTCCCAGTCAGACAGGACAGGCAGCTCCAGGTACTGAGATATCTCAAGCTTAACATCTTTTGGGACACAGGCCACCAGGCTTCTGCCTGTGCCCAAGACCTGGGCAGCTCTATGGTTTGTCTGTTTGCCAGCCTGTCATGGGTCTTCACCCTGCAGAGAAATTGGCACATGGAGGGGCTCCCTTCTGCCATCTTTGCTCCCAGTCCAACAGAAAAGAGAGCTCCAAGTACAAAGAGACAACCCTTTGGTGCAAGGCACACCAGGGCTCCAATGGCACCCAAGAGTAGGGCAGCACATCAGTAATCTGTGACAGGGGAAACCCAGTCATCCAGAGGAGCAGAAATAGCCTTACAGGCTTACAGGAGGTTCAAGCACCAGAAAGTGACAACAGGACCAACTAACACCAGAGATAACCAGATGGCAAAAGGCAAACACAGGAATGTTACTAACAGAAATCAAGGCAATATGGCAGCATCCAAACCCAATTCTCCAGCAACAGCAAGTCCTGGATACCCCAACACACCAGAAAAACAAGATTTGGATTTAAAATCACTGTTCATGATGCTGTTAGAGGAATATACGAAGGATATAAATAAATCTCTTAAAGAAATACAGGAGAGGGGACCAGCTCTCTGAGCAGACTAGCAGCGAGGGGCCACCGGGCCGCCTTGGGGCACAGCTCCGCACTCTAGCAGTTGGAGTCAGGGGCCTGGACTCAGAGCGAGCATAGTCCAGCACAGACAACGCAGCCAGAAGGGAGCAGCAGAGCTGGGTACGAGCAGCTCAGCCAAGGCCACACGGTGCTTTCAGCTGGGGCAGACATCTTGCCCCAGACTCCCGCGCGCAAACAGCGGGCACACTGGATGCAGTGAGCGGCTGGAATCAGGTGCGTGGCCAGAGTTATAGCTTAGCTTAGCTCTGCAGGAGATCCAGGCACAGAAAGCTCAGCTGCGGGTGCAGACTACCAGCTGGGACCAGCTCTCTGAGCGGACTAGCAGTGAGGGGCCACCAGGCCGCCTCGGGGCACAGCTCGGAACTCTAGAGGCTGGAGTCAGGGGCCTGGACTCAGAGCGAGCATAGTCCAGCACAGACAAGCTGCCAGAAGGGATCTGTCTCCTGGGGACAGGCGTGCTGTGCTTTCAGCAGGGCGCCATCTACAATAAGACCAACTAACGCCAGAGATAAAGAGATGGCAAAAGGCAAACGTAGGAACGTTATTAACAGAAATCAAGGCAATATGGCACCATCTGAACCCAATTCGCCAACCACAGCAAGTCCAGGATACCCCAGCACACCAGAAAAACAAGAGTTAGATATAAAAGCACAGGTCATGATGCTCCTAGAGGAACACAAAAAAGACATAAACAAATCTCTTAAAGAAATGCAGGGGAACATCAATAGAGTAGAAGCTCTTACAATCCAACACAAAAAACACTTAAAGAACTCCAGGAGAATATGGGCCATCAGACAGAAACCAATAAAGAGGAAATGAGAAAATCAGTTAAAGAAATGCAGGAGAACTTGAAACAACAGGCAGAAGTCATGAAAGAGGGAGCACAAAAATATATTAAAGAATTACATGAAAACACAAACAAACAAATGATGGAACTGAGCAAAACCATCCAAGATCTGAACACAGAGGTAGAAACAACTAAGAAATCACAAAAGGAGGCAACCTTGGAGATAGAAAACCTTGGGAAGAAAACAGGGGTCGTAGATGCAAACATAAACAACAGAATACAAGAGATAGAAATAAGAATCTCCGATGCTGAAGATAACATAGTAACCATTGACTCCACAGTCAAAGAAAACGCAAAATCCAAAAGGCTTGTAACCCAAAACATCCAGGAAATCCAGGACACAATGAGAAGACCAAACCTAAGGATTATAGGGATAGATGAGAGTGAAGATCTACAACTTAAAGGGCCAGCAAATATATTCAACAAAATTATGGAAGAAAACTTTCCTAACTTAAAGAGAGAGATGCCCATGAATATACAAGAAGCCTACAGAACTCCAAACAGACTGGACCAGAACAGAAACACCTCCCGTCACATAATAATCAAAACCCCAAATGTACTAAACAAAGAAAGAATATTAAAGGCAGTAAGAGAAAAGGGCCAAGTAACATATAAAGGAAGACCTATCAGAATCACACCAGACTTCTCTCCAGAAACCATGAAAGCTAGAAGATCCTGGGCAGACCTCATGCAGACCCTAAGAGAAAACAAATGTCAGCCAAGACTACTATACCCAGCAAAACTCTCAATCAACATAGATGGAGAAATCAAAATATTCCATGACAGGACCAAATTTACACAATATCTTTCCACTAACACAGCTCTACAAAGGATAATAGGAGGAAAACTCCAACACAAGGAAGGAAATGGCACCCAAGAAAAAGCAAGACAGTAAACTTCTTCCATCAAACTCAAAGGAAGATAACTACTCAAAAACAAAAATAACATAAAAAATGTCAGGAAGTAATAATCTCTATTCCTTAATATCTCTTAACATCAATGGACTCAACTCCCCAATAAAAAGACATAGACTAACAGACTGGATACGGAAACAGGACCCTACATTTTGCTGCTTACAGGAAACACACCTCAGAGTCAAAGACAAACACTACCTTAGAGTAAAAGGATGGAAGACAATTTTGCAAGCAAATGGTCACAGGAAGCAAGCTGGAGTAGCCATTTTAATATCAGATAAAATTGACTTTCAACCCAAAGTCATCAAAAGAGACACAGAAGGTCACTTCCTGCTAGTCAAAGGAAGAATCCACCAAGAGGAACTCACAATTCTAAACATCTACGCTCCAAATGTAAGGGCACCCTCATTTGTAAAAGAAACCTTACTAAAGCTCAAAGCACACATTGCACCTAACACAATGATTGTGGGGGACCTCAATACTCCACTATCTACAGTGGACCGACCAGGAAAACAGAAACTAAACAGAGACACGGAGAAACTCATCGAAACTTTGGAGCAATTGGATTTAACAGATATATATAGAACATTTCACCCTAAAGCAAAAGACTATACCTTTTTCTCAGCCCCTCATGGTACCTTCTCCAAAATCGACCATATAATTGGACACAAGACAGATCTCAACAAATATAAAAAGATCGAACTAATCCCATGCCTCTTATCAGATCACCATGGAGTAAGAGTGTTCTTCAATTGCAACAAAAACAACAGAAAATCCCCATACGCTTGGAGGCTGAACAATATTCTACTCAATGATACCTTAGTCCAGGAAGAAATAAAGAAAGAAATCAAAGAATTCTTAGAACTTAATGAAAATGAAGGCACAACATACCCAAATCTATGGGACACAATGAAAGCAGTGCTTAGAGGAAAACTCATAGCCCTGAGTGTCTCCAAAAAGAAACAGGAGAGAGCATATACTAGCAACTTAATGGCGCACTTGAAAGCTCTGGAACAAAAAGAAGCAATTTCACCCAGGAGGAGTAGAAGACAGGAAATCATCAAACTCAGGGCTGAAATCAATCAAGTTGAAACAAAGAGAACCATACAAATGAATCAACAAAACCAGGAGCTGGTTCTTTGAGAAGATCAACAAGATAGATAAACCCCTAGCCAGACTTACTAAAGGGCACAGAGACAGTATTCAAATTAACAAAATTAGAAATGAAAAGGGAGATATAACAACAGAAACTGAGGAAATTCAAAAAATCATCAGATCCTACTACAAAAACCTATACTCAACACAACTGGAGAATCTGGAGGAAATGGACAATTTCCTCGACAGTTACCAAATACCAAAATTAAACCAGGATCAAATAGATCGTCTAAACATACCCATAACCCCCAAAGAAATAGAAGGGGTCATAGACAGTCTTCCAACCAAAAAGAGCACAGGACCAGACGGTTTTAGTGCAGAATTCTATCAGACCTTCAAAGAAGTCCTGATACCAATACTCTTCAAATTATTCCACAAAATAGAAACAGAAGGAACACTACCCAACTCATTCTATGAAGCCACAATTACCCTGATACCAAAACCACACAAAGATCCAACTAAGAAAGAGAACTACAGGCCAATTTCTCTTATGAATATCGATGCAAAAATACTAAACAAAATACTTGCCAACCGAATCCAAGAACACATCAAAACGATCATTCACCATGATCAAATTGGCTTCATCCCAGGGATGCAGGGATGATTCAATATATGGAAATCCGTCAACGTAATCCACTACATAAACAAACTCAAAGAAAAAAACCACATGGTCATCTCATTGGATGCTGAAAAAGCATTTGACAAAATTCAGCATCCTTTCATGCTAAAGGTCCTAGAAAGAACAGGAATTCAAGGCCCATATCTAAACATAGTAAAAGCAATATACAGCAGACCAGTAGCCAACATCAAGGTAAACGGAGAAAAACTCGAAGCAATCCCTCTAAAATCAGGGACTAGACAAGGCTGTCCCCTCTCGCCATATCTCTTCAATATAGTACTTGAGGTACTAGCTAGAACAATTCGACAACAGAGGGAAGTCAAAGGGATACAAATCGGAAAGGAAGAAGTCAAACTATCACTATTTGCAGATGATATGATAGTTTACTTAAGTGACCCAAAAACCTCCACCAGAGAAATCCTGCAACTGATAAACAACTTCAGCAAAGTGGCTGGCTATAAAATCAACTCAAGTAAATCAGTAGCCTTCCTATAAGCGAAGGATAAGCAGGCCGAGAAAGAAATTAGGGAAATGACACCCTTCACAATAGCCACAAATGATATAAAGTATCTTGGAGTGACGCTAACCAAACATGTGAAAGATTTATACGACAAAAACTTCAGGTCTCTGAAGAGGGAAATTGAAGAAGACATCAGAAAATGGGAAAATCTTCCATGCTCGTGGGTTGGCAGGACTAATATAGTCAAAATGGCAATCTTGCCCAAAGCAATATACAGATTCAATGCAATCCCCATCAAAATCCCAACTCAGTTCTTCATAGAGCTAGAAAGAGCAATTCTCAAATTCATCTGGAATAACAAAAAACCCAGGATAGCTAAAACTATCATCAACAGCAAAAGAACTTCTGGGGGAATCAATATCCCGGACCTCAAGCAATATTACAGAGCAGTGGTATTAAAAACTGCATGGTATTGGTTCAGTGACAGGGAAGCGGATCAATGGAATAGGATCGAAGACCCAGAATTGAACCCACACATCTATGGCCAATTGATCTTCGACAAAGGAGCTGAAAACATCCAGTGGAAAAAAGATAGCCTTTTCAACAGATGGTGCTGGCTCAACTGGAAGTCAACATGCAGAAGAATGAGAATTGATCCACTCTTATCTCCTTGCACTAAACTCAACTCCAAGTGGATCAAGGATCTCCACATAAAACCAGACACACTAAAACTAATAGAAAAGAAACTGGGGAAGACCCTTGAAGACATCGGCTCAGGGGAAAAATTCCTGAATAGAACACCAATTGCTTATGCTCTAAGAACAAGAATAGACAAATGGGACCTCATAACACTACAAAGTTTCTGTAAGGCAAAAGACACTGTCAAAAGGATAAATCGGCAACCAACAAATTGGGAAAAAATCTTCACCAACCCCACATCTGACAGAGGGCTAATCTCCAATGTATACAAAGAACTCAAGAGGTTAGACCCCAGAAAACCAAATAACCCTATCCAAAAATGGGGTACAGAGCTAAACAGAGACTTTTCACCTGAAGAAATTCGGATGGCTGAGAAACACCTTAAAAAATGTTCAACATCACTAGTCATTAGGGAAATGCAAATTAAAACAACCCTGAGATTTCATCTCACACCAGTTAGAATGGCTAAGATTAAAAACTCAGAAGACATCAGGTGTTGGCGAGGATGTGGAGAAAGAGGAACACTCCTCCACTGCTGGTGGGAATGCAAGCTGGTACAACCACTCTGGAAATCAGTATGGCAGTTCCTCAGAAAATTGGGCGTGATACTTCCAGAGGACCCAGCCATACCACTCCTGGGAATATACCCAGAAGATTCACCAGCATGCAATAAAGATACATGCTCCACTATGTTCATAGCAGCCTTATATATAATAGCCAGAAGCTGGAAAGAACCCAGATGTCCCTCAACAGAGGAATGGATACAAAAAATGTGGTATATATACACAATGGAGTACTATTCAGCCATTAGAAACAATGAATTCATGAAATTCTTAGAGAAATGGATGGAGCTGGAGAACGTCATACTAAGTGAGGTGACCCAGTCTCAAAAGAATACCCATGGTATACAGTCACTGATAAGTGGATATTAGCCTAGAAGCTTGGAACACCAAAGACACAAATCACATATCAAGTGATGTCTCACAAGAAGAAAGGAGTGGACACTGGTGCTAGAATGGACCAAAACATCATTGTGGGAGAGTACAAGAACAGTAAAGTGGAAGGGGGTGGATGCGGGAGCAGGGGGAGGGAAAAGGACATTTGGGACCTTTGGGGGTGCGGAACCAGAAAAAGGGAAATGAATTGTAAATATAGAATATATACAATTAAAAAAAAAAAGAAAAAAAAGAAATACAGGAGAAAATGGATCAAAAGTTAGAAGCCCTTACAAGGGAAACAGAAAAATCATTTAAAGAAATGCAGGAGAATATGGGTCAACAGATAGAAGCCCATAAAGAGGAAATGCAAAAATCACTTAAAGGAATACAGGCGAACTTGGGTCAATAGGCAGAAGTCATAAAAGAGGAAACACAAAAATCTCTTAAAGAATTACAGGAAAACACAAACAATTGAAGGAACTGAGCAAAGCCATATAGGATCTTAAAACAGAAGTAGAAACAACTAAGAAATCACAAATGGAGACAACTTGGAGATAGAAAATTTAGGGAAGAAATCAGGAGTCATATATTCCAATATCAACAACAGAATATGAGATAGAAGAAAGAATCTCAGATGCCAAAGATATTATAGAGACCATTTACTCTATAGTCAAAGAAAATGAAAAATGAAAAACTGCTTGTAACCCAAAACACCCAGGAAATCCAGGATACAATGAGAAGACCAAACCTAAGAATTATAGGTATAAATTAGAGTGAAGATTTACAACTTAAAGGGCCAGCAAATATCTTCAACAAAATTCTGGAAGAAATCTTCCCTAACTTAAAGAGAGAGAGATGCCCATGAACATACAAGAAGCCTACAGAACTTCAAACAGACTGGACCAGAACAAAATATCTCCCATCACATAATAATAAAAACCTCAAATGTACTAAACAAATAAAGAATATTAAAGGCAGTAAGAGAAAGAGGCCAAGTAACATATAAAAGAACACCTATCAGAATTACACCAGACTTCTCACCTGAGACCATGAAAGCTAGAAGATTCTGGTTGGATCTCATGCAGACTCTAAGAGAACATAAATGCCAGCCAAGACTACTCTACCCAGCAAAACTCTCAATCACCATAGATGGAGAAACCAAGATATTTCACGATAAGACCAAATTTACACAATATCTTTCCACAAACCCAGCCCTACAAAGGGTAATAGGTAGAAAATGCCAAAACAAGGAGGGAAACTACACCCTGGAAAAAGCAAGATAATAACCTTCTTTCATCAAACCCAAAAGAAGATAACCACTCAAACATAAAAATAGCATCAAAAATGACAGGAAGTAATAATCACTATTCCTTAATAACTCTTAACATCAATGGACTCAATTCCCCAATAAAAAGACATGGACTAACAGATTGGATATGTAAACAGGACCCTACATTTTGCTGCTTACAGGAACAAACCTCAGTGTCAAAGACAAACAGTACCTCAGAGCAACAGGCTGGTAAACAATATTACAAGCAAATGGTCTCGGGAAACAAGCCTGAGTAGCCATTCTAATATCAGATAAAATTGACTTCAACCTAAAGTGATCAAAAGGGACACAGAAGGACACTTCTTACTGGTCAGAGGAAAAATCCACCAAAAAGAACTCTCTATTCTGAACATCTATGCTCCAAATGCAAGGGCACCCTCATTCATGAAAGAAACTTTACTAAAGCTCAAAGCACACATTGCTCCTAACACAATAATTGTGGGTGACTTCAACACTCTACTCTCCTCAGGAAAAGAGAAACTAAACAGGGCACAGTGAAACTAATTGAAACTTTGGACTAATTGGGTGTAACAGATATATATATAGAACAATTTATCCTAAAGCAAAAGAATATACGTTTTTCTAAGCACCTTATGGTACCTTCTCCAAAATCGACCATGTAATTGATCACAAGACAGACCTCAACAGATCCCATGCCTCTTATCAGATCACTATGGAGTAAGAGTGGTCTTTAATAGCAACAAAAACAACAGAAAGCCCACATACACATGGAAGCTGAACAATACTCAATGATACCTTGGTCAAGGAAGAAATAAAGAAAGAAATCAAAGACTTTCTAGAATTTAATGAAAATGAAGGCACCACATACCCAAATTTATGGGACATAATGGAAGCAGTGCTAAGAGGAAAACTCTTAGACATGAGTGCCTCCAAAAGAAACTGGAGAGAGCATACATTAACAGCTTAATGGCACACCTCAAAGCCCTGGAACAAAAAGAAGTTAATTCACCCAAGAGGAGTAGAAGACAGGAAATCATCAAACTCAGGGCTGAAATCAATCAAGTGGAAACAAAGAGAACCATACAAAGAATCAACAAAACCAGGAGCCGGTTCTTTGAGAAAATCAACAAGATAGATAAACCCTTAGCCAGACTAACCAAAGGGCACAGAGACAGTATCCAAATTAACAAAATTAGAAATGAAAAAGGGAGATATAACAACAGAAACTGAGGAAATTCAAAAAAATCATCAGATCCTACTACAAAAATCTATACTCAACACAACTGGAGAATCTGGAGGAAATGGACAATTTCCTAGACAGGTACAAAATACCAAAATTAAATCAGGATCAAATAGATAATATAACTCCCATAACCCCTAAGGAAATAGAAGGGGTCATAGAAAGTCTTTCAACCAAAAAAAATCACAGGACCAGATGGTTTTAGTGCAGAATTCTATCAGACCTTCAAAGAAGACCTAGAACCAATACTCTTCAAACTATTCCACAAAATAGAAACAGAAGGAATACTACCCAACTCGTTCTATGAAGCCACAATTACACTGATGACAAAACCACACAAAAATCCAACAAAGAAAGAGAACTTCAGACCAATTTCCATAATGAATATCAATGCAAAAATACTCAATAAAATTCTTGCCAACCAAATCCAAGAACACATCAAAACGATCATTCACCATGATCAAATAGGCTTCATCCCAGGGATGCAGGGATGGTTCAATATATGGAAATCCTTCAACGCCATCCACTACATGAACAAACTCAAAGAAAAAACTATGGTCATTTTTAGATGCTGAAAAAGCTTTTGACAAAATTCAGCATCCTTTCATGCTAAAAGTCTTGGAAAGAACAGGAATTCAAGGCCCATTCCTAAACATAGTAAAAGCAATATACAGCAAACTGGTAGCCAACATCAAACTAAATGAAGAGAAACTTGAAACAATCCCACTAAAATCAGGGACTAGACAAGAATGCCCCTTCTCCCCATATCTTTTCATTATAGTACTTGAAATTCTAGCTAGAACAATTAGATAACTTAAGGAGGTCAAAGGGATACAATTTGGAAAGGAAGAAGTCAAACTATCACTATTTGCAGATGATATGACAGTATACTTAAGCGACCCAAAAAACTCCACCAGAGAACTCCTACCGCTGATAAACAACTGTAGCAAAGTAGCTGGTTATAATATCAACTCATGCAAATTAGTAGCCTTCCTATACGCAAAGGATAAGCAGGCTGAGAAAGAAGTTAGAGAAATGACACCTTTCACAATAGCCAGAAACAATATAATGTATCTTGGTGTGACTCTAACCAAACAAGTGAAAGCTCTATATGACAAGAACTTCAGGTCTCTGAAGAAGGAAATTGAAAAAGACCTAAGAAAATGGGAAAATCTTCCATGCTCGTGGATTGGCAGGATTAATATAGTAAAAAATGGCCATCTTGCCAAAAGCAATATACAGATTCAATGAAATCCCCATCAAAATCCCTACTCTGTTCTTTATAGAGTTAGAAAGAGCAATTCTCAAATTCATCTGGAATAACAAAAAACCCCAGGATATCTAAAACTATTTTCAACAGTAAAAGAACTTCTAGGGGAATCAGTATCCTAGACCTCAAGCAGTACTACAGAGCAATAGTGTTAAAAATTGCATGGTATTGGTACAGTGACAGGCGGGTAGATCAACGGAATAGAATTGAAGACCCAGAAATGAACCCACGCACCTATAATCACTTGATCTTCGACAAAGAAGCTATAACCATCCAGTGGAAAAAAGATAGCCTTTTCAACAAATGGTGCAGGTAACCTTCAACTGGAGGTCAGCATGCAGAAGAATGCAAATTGATCCATTCTTATCTCTATTCTTCAAGTGGATCAAGGACCTCCACATAAAACCAGATACACTGAAACTAATAGAAAAGAAACCGGGGAAGACCCTTGAGGACATGGGCACAGGGGGAGAATTCCTGAGCAGAACACCAATAGCTTATGTTCTAAGATCAAGAATTGACAAATGGGGACCTCATAAAATTACAAAGTTCCTGTAAGGCAAAGGACACTGTCAAAAGGACAAAACAGCAACCAACAAATTGGGAAAAGATCTTCACCAACCCTGCATCTGACAGAGGGCTAATATGCATTATATACAAACAACTCAAGAAGGTAGACTCCAGAGAACCAAATAACCCTATTAAAAATGGGGAACAAAGCTAAACAAAGAATTTTCACCTGAAGAATTTTGAATGGCTGAGAAGCACCTTAAGAAATGTTCAACATAGTTAATCATTAGGGAAATGCAAATCAAAACTACCCTGAGATTTCTCCTCACACCAGTCAGAATGGCTAAGATTAAAATCTCAGGAGACAGCAGGTGTTGGTGAAGATGTGGAGAAAGAGGAACACTCCTCCAGTGCTGGTTGGATTGCAAGCTGATACAACCACTCTGGAAATCAGTCTGGCGGTTCCATAGAAACCTGGGCATGACACTTCTGGAGGACCCTGTTATACCAGTCCTGGGCATATTCCCAGAGGATTCCCCAGCATGCAATAAGGACACATGCTCCACTATGTTCATAGCAGCCTTATTTATAATAGCCAGAAACTGGAAAGAACCCAAATGTCTCTCAATGGAGGAATGGATACAGAAAATGTGGTATATTTACACAATGGAATACTACTCAGCAATTAAAAACAATGAATTCATGAAGTTGGTAGGCAAATAGTTGGAACTGGAAAATATCATCCTAAGTGAGGTAACCCAATCACAAAAGAATACACATGGAATGCAGTCACTGATAAGTGGATATTAATTAGCCCAGAAGTTCTGAATACTCAAGACACAATTAAAATATCAAATGATTCCCAAGGAGATGGAAGTAGAGGGCCCTGATCCTAGAAAGGCTTGATCCAACATTGCAGGGGATTACCAGGATAGAGAAATGGGAGGGAGTGATTGGGGAATGGGTAGAGGGAAGAGGGCTTATGGGACTTATGGGGAAGGGGAAACAAGAAAAGGGGAAGACATTTGGAATGTAAACAAAGAATAAAGAAAAAAAAGCGCAGTGTGACAAAGCCATCGCCCTGTCCAGCAGTATTGCAGCCACTTACCTCATCTATTTAGAAGAGTAAAGCTGTGCCCCAGAGAGCACATTTCCAACACGATCATCTCTTCCACCCTTTTTTCTTTCATTTCATCCTTCCTTTTCTTTTTTTCCTTTCTCTCCTTCCCCTTTTCTTAAATAATGCTAATCTCCATTCTGAGGAAAACCCAAGGCTACTTACTTCTATATTGTATAACAGTAATATAACTAATTTAAATACACTCTTGGCCATTTGTTTCCAATAGTCCTTAAGAGCTGTCTTTACAGTAATATCCAAACATATTGATGGATCATAGAAAAGTGCAGTACCCTGTTTAACTGCAAAAGTTAGAAGTTTCCCATTAGGCTGCAGGTCCTCCGGGAAATCATGCAGTTTGCAGTTTGCTAGTCCTGGCTTTACTGTTCTTTGTTGTTTTTCCATGGGAATGCTTCTGGGATTTCTTAGCACAAATGCTGCCCCATCACAAAGGTCTTGAAGAAAGAAGCAGTGTAGTGAGGAGTCCTACCTTCTTACCTTTGTCTCTCTTGACTCTCAATAGCAAAACTTAAAAAAAAAAACCAATCATTTTATTTTGAAACCTTCTAGATTTGCAAAATAGTTATAAAGATAGATGGTTTCCCCGTGTATCTCATATCCTAATTTCTCTCAGCTTAGCTCTAATTGTAATGTGGGAAAATTCAAAAACTTTAGACTAAGGAGATTAACTTGGATTCAATGTGTTTCCATCAAGCAACGAGGAGTTATTAGGTACCGTTATCATAGCACAAGGGGCACAATGGTAGATAGGACAGAATCCCCGGGTCCCTGTGCCTACATGCTTATCTGCCCCTCACAATACCTGTTGTCACTGGAACTGCCGTGCCTTTTGAGCCATTTTGTCCCAGTCAGCCTTACGGAGCACCATCCTCATTTGCATGTTACTAACACTGCAGCTTCAGGCTGCACTGTGCACGCTGGTCAATAATGCCTTTCTTCCATGAGCCTGCTGCCCACAGTGGCTTGATTTACTTGTGTGGTTGATCAACATTAAACTGACTCTAGATTGTGAAAAGTTCAGCATGAACCTTGCCAGTTAATTCATGCGCCTTTGATCCAGCCACTTGTGCAAAAATCAGAATTTATCTCAGTTTATTTTTGAAACTGATGTAAAACTATACATCCTTTTGGGGCACTAGGCAATTTCTTGGAACACATACATCACTCAATATTAATATCATAATAAGCGTCCATTTCCTCAAAGATCCTTTTCTTTGCAATGGAAACATTAAAAAATAATTCTATTTTTTTGGGGTGGATGGGTGGGGGAATTCACAGTACTTGTGTTTTGGGCTTATCTGCATCTGCATGTCTCTTTACCAGAACTGCAGGACTTACTAAAGATGTGTCTTGAACGAGAGGGCTAAAATAGAGCTCTAGGGTCAAATTTATTTATGATGAGCCTATTTATTTTTTCTATTAATACTTATGCCTTTCTGGTGTATTATTGATAGAAATACTATTACATTTTAACATTTTCTGGAACCTCTTTCTAAAATTTCTCCTTGTACTTTATTTCAGAATTTAAGATACCTGAAGCTACATGTAAGGTGTTTGAATAACCTCTTAATACACGCATTAAACACAAAAGAATTAGGAAAGTTCCAGTACTCATTTGTAGCCCAGTGGGGCTTAAGAGTGAATATTTCAGATCTCCATAGCAGATATTTACTAACCACTTCAAAAACTACATAAATGATTTATTTTCACAAATACAGGACTTCAATAGAAGAGTGTATTGATTTAGTAGATATACGATACTAATTAATCTTTTGGTAGAATCAGTCTTTTATTGGACACTTGGGGATGGAATTCATGATAACATTTTCTTTGCAAATTGCTCTATTTTCTTTGTTTTGAAAATCTAGACTGATATGCATATTCACCTTATTGATTTAAACTATAAATTGTGAACCATAATTATGAGAATAACTTATTCAAGCTGTGTTTGCTAGTCCATGAAATTAGATATTATGGGAAATCATCTCAAAGCTATGTACTTAATAGCTTTGATTTCTAAATATCTAGACCATATTTAGTCCGAGCAGCAAGGGCAACTAGTACCGCACGATTACTGTGGAAGTCAGAGTTGGTCCCATTTGTTAACTCTACTTTGGGTTAGAAATTTTATTATCACTGCTGTCTTTGGTGAGATGTCACTTTCCAAGTCACCAAAGAAAAACCACAGCCCCCCCCCCCCGGGGGAGAAAAATTCTATCCCAGTTAACAATCTCCAGATTGTAGTCCACAAACTCTGTTTCTTGCATTCTGAAGAATCGTTGCCATTTGTTTGTTCGGTATTCTCCCATTGTATATATCAAACTGCATAGGACATCGAGTGAAGAAACAGGAAGCCGCACGCACGAGAAGGCAGGGGAAATGTTTAGATTTCATGAGATTTGGAAACAATGTTTAAGAGAGTCAAAAGAGAACCCTGGCCCGTAGCCACACTGCTGGTGCATATGGTCCATTCTGGGAACGACACTGTAGGGTTTGGTCAAGCATATTTGCTCAGTTTTCCCCAGACTTCCAAGAAGATAATGCCGTGGAAGAGAATTGGATAGGACAGAGCCTCAGCTCATCAGCTCTTCATCTTAAACGCCAGGGATGACAGTTCCAGCATCCACGCCTCCCTGGATGCATAATTCATTGGTGAAAATGTTCAATAAACTTGCTAGTTGTGATTCAAGTTCCCTATGTCTGATTTTTTGGAGGATTAATCCCATGTTTTTCTTTCCACACAAATTTCTTCAAAACCACCTTTTATATATATATATATATATATATATATATATATATATATATAGTTATGCTGGAATATGTAAGTTGTAAATTATTTGAGAATTAGCCGATTTTACCTATAGGGAGAGCATTAAGGAGGGAAGATGTTGGTGAGAGATACATTTTTAATTCTCCATTTTTCCTTTTTTTTTTTTTTTTTACTTACATCCTGATGGAAGATACCCCTGTCTCCTCTCCCTTCAGTCCTACTCTCCCTAATCTGTCTCTTTTCCCCTTCTCATCAGAAAAGGGGAGGCCTCCCATGGATATCAACCAACTTTGGCATATCAAGTTTCAGTAAGACTAGGCACATCTTCTACTGAGGCTAGACAAGACAGCCAAGTTTTTTTAAGCTTAAGGAATGCTGAATGTCACCCTCAATATGGATGACATAAATTCAGATTGGTGTAATACACAGCACTGCTTAAACTCTCTGGTTTGTCACTATGCATGTAAAATTTCTAAACACACGAATATCGCTATAAGATTATTGGAATGCTCTTTGATGATGTGAAAAGTATGTTTTAAAGAAATCTTGTTGTCTCCGGAGAATTAAATGCCTCTCCCTGCCGGGAACTCTCCCTGTCCAGCATACCTGGACAGCACAGCCCTTCTCTTCACTCTGATTTATTCATGCGTCCACCTATTTACCGCCTGGACCTTGGAACTAATACCAATGTTGACTTTTCTATTCCTGAAAAATATATTCACATATGTGAATATATGTGTGATTTCTTTGCTTAACGGGAAATGGTAACAAGTAAAATTGGGCATTAATTAAAGAGAGAAAGCAACTGAAAACTCCTAAGTCTTGTTTTAAAGCACAGACCAGAAACAGCAGGAAATGTGTTGTCTGAAATATTTAGATTAAAGAAAGGAAAGATGGAAGAGTCACGCCGTGCCCCCAGCTGGCTCAGCATTTCCCTGTGGAGTCAGTGTGCTTGAAACACCAGTAATTCTGAAGGAATGGGAATTACTAGCAGGAGGAAATCAACCCTCTATGGTCTTCCGGGATGGACATAATAATAAAAAAATAATTATCAGCTTCCTGAAACATCTTTCATGCATGGATCTCATGGCATTTATCTAATATTACTTAATTAAAATTCATGCTACTATATTTGAAGAAAGAATTACTCTGTTTTATAGATGGACAGCTACTCTTCTGGAGGCTGTTCTGACTGACCTCACTCAGCTTATCGTGGAAAGTGAGAGACGCTATTTCTTTCTTTCTTCTCTTTATTTTTCTTTCTTTAACTTTGTTTCTCACCAAACTAAGGAACTTAGCTATAAATCAAAACTTTTACTTTGGTCTAAACGACACAAAATGACCAGTGTTGGAATTAGAGAGGTGGTATTTCCCTTTTTATCGAACTGTCAGACTTTGTTAAAAGCTTGGATTTTTTTATGCATGCTCAGCAATTCTGAACAAGCAATAGAGAACAATTACTCCATTCCGGGATTCCTGGGTAAATATTCCAGCTTCTGTTTTTTGTTGTTGTTGCAGTTTTTTTCTGTATCTTGATCACTTTATAATTAACTTGGAACTCTTTTAATAATTTTTTAAACAAAAGTGCTTATGGGAAGAAAATGCCCCCCAAGGAGAGAGGTGTCCTGGATTTAAAGAAAACGAGCTTTTTTATTTTTAAAACCACCTTTGAAGTGCAAATTACTTTGCATTTACTCAAACTACTAAGAATCAGCATCACTGTCTCTAATGAGAAAAAAAAATGGACTCAGTGGTTACTAAGTGGTGTCAGCTGTGTTAACTAACATGCAGCGTCTTCCTTGTGATTTTGACCAACAGCAGCCAGGTCCACGTGGGTAGCTACTAAACCATGCTTAGTTTGTACCAAGCTATGTACTTAGCACTGCTATTTTCTGACCTCATCCTTCCCTGTCTTCTTGTAGGAGGCAGGTACTGTTTTTCATAGGTTATCTGTTTTATCCAAATGTTAGCTCTACTCTTTCCTACCCCAGAAGAGTTACTTTAACGTCGTATGCTTTGGCTACTCATCTATACAATCAGGACAATGAGAGATGATTTTCAGGGTTCAGTGGTGACTACACAGGGGTTCTTAGACTTTCTGCTAGGCTATAAAGCCTCCGTGCATATCATCTGTGATACAAATGAGGGCACTGAGCTACAGGGATGCTCTCTGCCCACACCAGACAAACACAAACGCCAGACTTCCTTTCTCTCCATTCCCACCCCATATCAGGACTGTTGGTTGGTATTCTTCTGCATTGCATTAACTCCGGTTGTCAGTTACCCCCATCCATTTGGAGTTTCATGAAAATAGCGGATGGAAGTTATTATTTATATCCATAGTCCCTACTGCTGTAAATAGCAAATATGCTGGCTGCTTAATTTGATGTAAAGCAAAAGGCAGTATGGTGTTTCCTGCTTTACTGCGATAAGACATTATTTATCAAAAAGGCATTAATTACATATCATGACTATCCTTCCCATTTTCTGATGATCAGTCTGTATAGGAAAGGTATCATTTGGTAACTTAAACCACCTCTAGGCCCTTAACTCACACCAAATATCACAGGAGTTCTCAAAATGATAATTATTAGCCAATTCTTCTGCATAGGGAACAATCTATAGTATTCTCAAATGATTCTTGCATCCTTGTCTTGAACAGATTACTTTAGCACGTGCTGATAATTCTTGATGTCAATTGTAACATCCTTTGTTTCATATATCCCTAAGTCCTGGCCAAAGGAAAGGAAGGAGGTAAAGTTGATGACAACAATGAAGTGTCTCTTATCCCCATGCCATTAGGAGTACCATTTTCTCTAATCACTCTCATCTGCTGTCACCTACAACTGCATGTGACACGACCCTAGAATGATGTGTTTACAACCGTTTAATGGGACAAACACATTCAGAGCTTTTTACGGCTCCAACTTTTAGAAAGTTAGCCTTTCAGATCTGATCTACCGTCTCCATTTTCGTCTTCTATGGAAGGTTCTTTAATACTCAGGAAACTTTAGGATTTCAATATATATTAAAAACAGACGATACAAATTTGGACTTCCTGTTATGGATAAGTCATAACATATGTCCTTTTTGAAGTTTTGATGTTTTAATGATATGCCTGTCTTTTTTTGACACTTAAGAAGGAATCTAGTGAAGACAATAATGTTAGAGGAACCAATAAGCTGAAAAGGAAGCAAAACTGTCAAGGGGATTAATTAATGTGTATATATTTTGAGTGTGATAAAGCCTTCTGTGAAACGCCAATGAGCAAATCATTGCTAATACATAAAGAGACCATCCAGGAGATGACTGTGTTCCCCCAGAAGAAGCCAGTAATCTAAAAGTGGGTGGCCTAAAAAGTGTGTGGGACTGGAAATGGCTTCTCTGAGGCTTGAGTGGTCATTTTGTTATTGCTAGAAATGAAGGTTTCTCGACTGTCTCAAGCATAATGCTCCTTCTAAATGACTGATCAAAATTCTTTTCTCTTAGAAACATATGGATTTTCACATTTATCTCTGGCTTGACTCAAAAATGAGTACCATATCTTAGTGAGCATCAGGTTTCTGAGACTGGGTGTTTGAGTGGGAAAACTGAAGACCCCTAAGTTTTGCCTCTGGTTTTCTCATCACTAGAGTCATCAAATCTTCCTTCCAGATTGTGAATATTTTGGCTTGCATCTTTTCCCCACAAGGCAATTGGGTTGAATTCGATTGTCTTTTTTGGTTATTTCCTAAAATAGTATACAGAAACTAATTGAAGGACACCTAATTGTCCAACAAAATAAGGCAAAATTGTTTTCTTTGCTTTTCAGTTTGCTAATGGCACTGTATCAAGCTGTGCTGTGGTACATGAATAATTCTGAGTTTCTTAAATCTTGCCTTTTCCATTTCTCTAGTTAAGTCTAACTCTCAGCAGGTAAGATTTGCCACATTCTGCTTTAAGAAACAAATAACAGAGTCAGGTACTAGGAAGGAAATATATTTCATTATATTGACCCTGAACAGACAAAGCATCTGGAGACCAGGGTGCTGTCTTCAAGGTGGTAGCTATCACTCCTGGATTACACAGAAGAGGACATAGAGCAGGGACAGAAAGTGATTACCTGGGCTCACGGACATGGACAAAGTGTGTGGTTGATCATTATCTCAGGTTTAAATATGAGGAACCCTACTGACATAAGAATAGATGATTGCCTATAACACTTGCTATTTCTAGAATTTTAGATGACTGGGGAGGGGTGAAGGCCTCAGGAATGTAGGCTGGTGATAAACACTAGAGTTCATAAGGAAAACAATTGGGTCTTCAAGTTATCCACTATTGTTTTATTTCATAATTTTATTGCATTATTTTATTTCAAAGAGAGTCTCATGCTCTAATCCAGGCTTGACTGAAATTTACAGTATAGGCCAAACTGATCTCAAAACTCACAGTGAACCTCCTACCTTAGCTGCTTCTATACTGAGATCACTAGTGTGAGTCATGACTTCCAGCTTCAAAGCATGTAATTCTTGTGGGACATCTGGGTTGTTTCCAGTTTCTGGCTATCACAAATAAAGCTGCTACTAACATAGTGGAACATCCCAGAACAGAATAATGGATAGAGAAAACAATGGAATACTACTCAGCTATTAGGAATGAGGTCATCATGAGTTTTGCAGGCAAATAGATAGAACCAGAAAATATCCTGAGTGAAGTAACTCAGACCCAAAAGGATATGCATCTCATTAATTAGTGGATATTAATCACAAAATTACAGAATTCCCAGGATACAATCTACAGAACTCAAGAAGGCTAACAAACTGAAGTGCCCAAGTGAGGATGCCTCAATCCCACTTGGGAGGGAGAAGCAAGCAATCAGAGGACAGGAAGGGACAGACCTGGGTGGGAAATGTGGCAGGGAGAGGAAGAGGGGAACATGGTCAGGTATTGGGGTGGGGTGGGGTGGAACAGGACTGAAAAAGCGCTAAGGGCCAGCAGAAAGAATCAAAACAGGGAACCTTAGGAGGTGGGAGGTGGTGGTGGTAGGCTCTAGAATGTACCAGAGACATGGGAGGTGAGAGATTCTCAGGACTCAAAGGGAGGGACATTAGATGAAATGCCTTACCTTGGGGAGTGAGAACTTGTAAACCCACCTCCAACAGAAAGACAGGGTTTCAAGTGGAAGGATGGGGTTGCCATCCCACACTCAAAAGTTCTGACCAGAATTGTTCCTGTCTGAAAGAACAGCAGGAACAAAAATGGAGAGGACCTCCTGAGGAAAAGGAGGTCCAGTGACAGACCCAAATTGGGATCCAGCTCATGGGGAGGCCCCAAGGCCTAACACTATTACTGAGGCTACAGTGTGCTTACAAACAGGGACCTATCATGACTGCCCTCCGATAAGCCCAACAAGCAGCTGAAAGAGTCAGATGCAGATATTTACATCCAACCAATGGACAAAAGCTGCTGACCCCTGTGCTTGAATTTGGGAAAATCTGGAAGAAGCTGAGGAGGAGGGCGACCCTATGGGAAACCAGCAGTCTCAACTAACCTAGACCCCCAGTATCTCTCAGACAATGAGGCACCAACCAGGCCACATACACCTGCTGATATGAGGCTCCCAACACACATACTGCAGAGGACTGCCGGGTCTGGACTCATGCAGAGAAGATGCACCTAACCCTTGAGAGACTTGAGACCTCAGGGTATGGGGAGGTCTGGTGGGATGGAGTGGGTAGAGACATCTTCTTGGAGCCGGGGAGGGGGAAAGGTGTGGGATATGGATAGTCCGGTGGACCAGGAGGGAGATATAAAGTCTGGACTGTACAAAAAAGACTAAAGAATAATAATAATAATAAAGAATAACTCCTGTGTCAAGCTTTGCAACTTAATAGAGTCTATCTCTGATATTCTAAAGTGCATATTTATTATTCAAGATACAGATCAATATATCATATTTTAAACTCTAACACTTGTATTTTATTCAATGTACCATTAATGTTTCATAAGCTAAAGTGTGATTTTGAGAGATGTTTTGGAATCTCTCTAGTTTTCCTGATATATATGTATGTATATATATCACACACACACACACACACACACACACACACACATATATATATATGTATATATGTATATATATATACATATATATGTATATATGTACATATATCCAGAGAATTTAAAATGAGTCAGGAAATGAACCCACAACCAAGACTCATCATATGGAACTCGGGGTGCACATGCAGATGACTTAAGTTACAACACATAATTCTTTCCTTTTTTTGGCACTGCAATAGCTAATCTATCTATCTATAGCTAATCTATCTATCTATCTATCTATCTATCTATCTATCTATCTATAGTGTAAACATCCAGTTCCTCATAACTACATCCACACAAATTCTGCTTTCCTTCATTGATATTTTTATATATCTGATTCTCACTTACAATCAGATGCTACATTCAGTCTTCTCCCCCTTATAGATACTTGCTTCCTGCTCTCAGATGATTCTCTGGCCTCTGACAGCTTTGTAAAGAAAACATACTGATCACAACCACCAATTTTTCTTTTCTTAATAAATAGGAGGCATGAGCTTGTCATGAGGATTCAGTTTCCATTTGGGACTTCCTGTTTAACTTTATTTCATGAAAATGAAATAAAGTAAGAAATAGGAGACAATGCTAGTTTTTTCTCTTTATTTGTACATATCTGAAATTGTGATGTATACAAGCCTCATCCCATGTAAACAGATGAGTAGAAGTTGGTGAGATACCCTTATTCCCTTATTATTTCCCCCCCTCTCTCCCTTTCCCTCTCTCCCTCCTCCTCTCCCTCTCCTCCCCTTCTTTCCCTCTCCTTTTCTCTCTTCCTTTCCTTCTCCCCCCCCCACTTCCCATATCTGTACCCCCCGCCTCCTGAATGCTCTACTTTAAGGCACGGACCAATACATTCTGATTACTGCCCCACAGAGAAAACACTCAATAGGAATTATTAAAAAAATATAAAGATATATAAAACCTCCTTAATGCCAAGCCAAGAACTAAAAGCTAAGTACAAAGGGGTCAAATAAAATATCCCATTACTTGCTTTCATGATAATAATTTAATGATAATTTAATCTTACAATAATAGAAATATCTACTATCAGTTCTTTGGATTCTCTGGGATGGTGCAAAACTTTGGGCCTACACAGAAACTACAGAGAAAAACTTTGAAGCCACTGATACTATGTCCAATATCAAAGTATCTGATTTACTTTAATTGGAGCTCTGCCTGGGTAACTTAGTTGCTTCCATTTCACAATTTCCTGATAAATAATCAGGAAAATTATTTATTTTTTAATTAAATTAAAATTATTTATTGTTTAATCAGGTTGAGAGTCAATATTAAAATGTTATAATAGCAAATTGGTCCAGAATAAAATGAACTCAAAAATGTAATACTATGAACAACATGTAAGTAACAGCGTTCAGAGAACACAATGCAGATAAGTCCTCAGGAAATGGATGATCTCGGTGGTACATGCACTGAATTTATCACCATAATCATGATAAAATGGAGTTTATTGTGTCTCCTTTCACAATATTGGCTCTTAAGTTAAAGAAATACAAAGTTTTAGTTTTACATGTTTTAATGACTGTTGTAAAGCATTAATTACTGTCAGCCATATAATAAAACATATATTTTCTTCTAATAAATGTGGATGGAAAAAAACCAAAGAATCACTGAAGTTCCCTACCAATAAATTTATGTAAAAGGAGTCAGATAACCACCTCTCAAACCCAAAATGTCAAGCTTGTAAAAATAGTATTCTTGGGAGTTACATTTGATCATTTGTTAAATATGGGGATATAAAATGTGGAAATCCACATGCAATGCTTCAAATCCCTAAGCTGGTTTAAAAGGTCAGAGAGAGCCTAAAAGGACCTGACATTTTACCTTTAAAAGTCTGACTTTTGGACTTAAGACTTAACATCATTTCAGCCTGAATGACCCGAAGGATAAATACAAAGCCGGTTTCAGTTGAACTATTTAGAAAGCAGGGGATCTTCTAATTTGTAAGATGGCATTCAGAGAGCTTTTTCCATTAAGAACTCAATCGACTGAAAAATGATTTCCTTGGGTATTCCACAATCTTCAGTGCTTGTGTAAATTCTACACAGGAGGTAGGCAATGTGTGAAGTTCAGTATACAAAACACAATCATACAAAGGAGGAAAACTAACTCAGGTGACACTGGCAGCTGGTGGTCACCTGTAAGCAGCGCACACTGCCTCGGCTTATCAATTTCTCCTGCGGGTAAATGCCACTCACATAGCAGATAGCCATTAGCCTTTCATTTCTGGAAGCAAGTTCAGTGCCTTTGTCAAGTGATCATTATGATAAATGAATATTTATTGGGCACCAACTGGGTGGGTGTTACAAATAGACTAGAAAACAATTATACAACAAATGTCTTGCTATAAATTATACTTTATGTATATTTACAATATTTTTGTAGGACCAAGTGACTGCATCTAACTTTGCAGGGTTCGCATAAAAATGTCCCTGTGTAAAAGGAATAAAGCATTATAATTGCAATTCTAGAATGACTTTTGCATATTTTGTACATAAGTACATATGTGTCAATGTGAAGCATTAAACCTATGTTAAAACTAACTGAGGCATGTTCTATCTTATTGTATATTAATTAAAACAAAATCTATTTTTTGCCATACTGATAGGATCATTGACATTGTATTGCTAAATTAAAATTTAGAGAGGTTGATCAAAATACAATTATGAATTGTCTATCAGAATGTTGCCTTAGTAACATAAAATTAAGAGATGAAATTGTCCTTGCCTATTATGGTAATTAAATTGATGCTTCCATAAGACTTTTCCAAAGAATATTTAAACATAAGTCAGATCGACGGACATATTTCTCTAACTGAGAGACACTCCAGGCTAGATTCCAAGACTTATGGTACACTTCTTTGTCCTAAATTAGCAATCACACTTTAAAAAGTTTCTGGGGCATTAAGGATTTGGGGTAACTTGCTCAAGCATTGGGTAATGTTTCAGAATTTTCATGAATGTGCACATCTATTTTTATTATCTACTTAATATTTGCTGAGAATGTATTACATCAAACCCATACGATAGTGCCTGTGGCAGATGTGAAGATCCTGATCTAAACACAAGCTAATTTCCACATTATTTTGATGAATCTAAGTGTTATCGATCATAGAGGCCTTTATAAAAAACCTACTTACAGGCTTCTACACTCTTTCAAGTACAAAAACTGCTAACTACTAATTCTTAGAAAACACAAATTACAGAGGTTTAAGCTGGCCAACATGATGTGGTGCCTAACTTTAATGTTTAAATGTTACTTTTTCATCTACAGGATACAATGGAGGTAAGAATGAACCTGTGGTTGAACCAATTAAAAGTCATCCCTGTCTACCTTACGAATGAATAAGACTCAGACTACGGTTAATTTGTTTGGCTTTGACAATCACTAACCTACTTTTCTAACTGCTGACCTAGCTTCTTCCCCACTGGTGTACCCCAAATACTTGCTGTCTTTCCCTGCCGCGTGCTTATGGTCCATCTCTTTTACTGGTGGCTTCTCCTCTCCTGTGTCCTCCTTCTTCTCCCATTCTCTCTGCAACCCAGGAAAGGGATAACTCAAAGCCCACCCACCTCTAATCCCTCCAGGATGTGGCTGTAGCCATTTTCATGTAAACAATAGGTTCACATTAAGGTTCACAAACAAGCTTTGCTCAGCAAAAGCTGGCAAACCTGAGAATTCATGTAGGCAGCTAGACCTTCAGGTACAGAATTTCACAGTACAATGTATTGAAATGGACCAAATCTCAACACGAAGCAATGTGATACCTTTCCAAACCCCAGAGAGACAACTGTAAAAGGCATCATGGAATTCTTTGGCCCCTTTGAATAGCTCGTTTGGTTTTTAATGATGAGGGAAGAAGGTAGGCTGGTGCCCAAATGGGAAAATGCCATCCTTCTGGCTTTTCTCGGTACAGAGTGGGATTAGATTTTAGACACTGGGAGCAGAGGATGAGTAAGAGGAGGCTACAGGTGCTGTATTCTCGCCTTAGGTAAGCTTCTGAAGATGTATTTCATAGTGTTAAAGGGAGGTACAAGTTGGTAAATATATTCTAAGAAAGGAATTGGACCAGAGCAAATCAAATTCTATTTTTAAAAACAATTATGTCAAAATCCATCAATTGGTGTAACAAAAATAAGGTTATTCTAACAGAACATTATCACAGGATCAATGTCTCTCACCTGAAAAAAATAACAGTTTCTCCTCCACTTTGACAGTTATTTTTGATAAATGCTTCTGCTTCACCTCAGCATAATTTCTCAGCCAGGTATTATTATGCTGTGACAACCTTCTATTCCACTGTCATTGTGTCAGGTTATTGAAAAGGATAATAAGTAGATATATTTGCCTTTAGAATGTTAAGAAATAAGTGGCATTCCTATTCCTTATTTATAGACAGTACTTCTTAATTTCAAATAGTGGCTCTGTGATAATTAGATTTTTATATTGGTTAAAAAAATCAGAGCATATGGCAGTAGTACAGTTTTACTTTTCAGAATTATCTTCTATAAATATAAAATTTAGCAATCATCACTAAAATGACTATATTTATTTAAATAGGAAAACGTCTCATTAGTCCCTTGAATATCTGATCCATTATTTTCTAATTAAATAATATGGAAAAGTGTTTAGAGTTTTTCTCACACTTGACTTGACAGTCAGTTTTTCTCTCTAGCCTGTAGTTTCCATGTAATGAGGTTCTCCTTTTCTAAGGCAATCTCAACAAAGACCAGAACAAGTCAGTGTAGAACTCAGGGAAATTCCTTGATATATACACAAAGCTCTTAAAATCCAGTAACTGTTGAGAGATGTGACCACCGTCAATTCATAATTAGTGCTGTAGGCATTTTCTGGTATTTTGTTGCCAAAAACAAAGGGAGGACAGTGGGGGCTGTGCAGTCACCACTCCTCAACAAAGAAACAACAAGAGAAAACTTTGCAACTATTAGATTTATAAACATTGCAAGTCTTTCAACAATAAAGTTTAATGTAGGGATGAATAAATTCAGCTCCTTTATCATTTTCTAGAAATTGAATTTGGGGAGGGCAATCTAGCAATGCATAATATGGGTAAGATAAATTTACTCTCACATAATCTAGAGGTAAAAGTAAATTAACTTGATTTTTTCTTTTTTACTTTACAGTGGTACATACTAAAATAATGGATAAAAAAATCAAGTTGAAGAGGGGTAACAAAAGTGATATTACTTAGTTAATTTTTAAAGCATGCAAAAATTATGCCATGTATTATTTATAGAGACATTTATTTTTAAAATAGCCTGTGATGGTGCGTGCGTACCTGGAGTGATGCATCCTAATTTCAGAAAAGGGGGTTAGTTCTCCAGAGGAAAGCAATAATGCGACCAGCGGAGGAGATAAAGGAATGCCAGCATCCGTCCAATGTTGGTTCCTTAAGGAAAAGGAAAAGTGCCGCCACAGAGGGGAAGCCGAAGGGGAAGCCAGGCTGCAGCTCTTCTACATTAAATGTGTGGATGCTCAAGGCACCGCCTGCATTTCCCTTCACGTTTTAAAATATTTTTGAATATCGAAAATATCAGTGAGATGATTGCATCTTTTCCTATGCTTCACCCTGAGCATTCTCTACAGCGAAGCGTGTTCCTTCACTGAGCGCTTTCCTTATGCAGAGATAATGGACACTTCGCTTCTTCCAGGCACTTGAGGTATTTAAGACCTAGTAAAATGCTTTCCGTGCCTTATAATCTACTTAATACTTTATATCTAAACCTTCAACTATTCTTTCACATGCTTCCTATACCCGATGGCAGTTGTTTCTTTGGTTAGCGAATGCATTATTATCTCTCAAGAATGCCATCTTCACCTTTGGGCATCTCTGTGAATTTGATTTGTTGTAGGATTCTGCTGCTGACTAGAAGATACACTAATTGGGCTAACTAGTAATTTTAGCTGCAGAGTCCTGAATCAGTGGTTTCTACGTACATATCTACACTAAGGACATACACACACACACACACACACACACACACACGTATATATATTATGAATGTATGTATATATGTATGTATGTGTATATCTATATGTGTATGATATACATGTATCATACATATATGATATACATATAGAGAGAGGAAGGCAGAGGAAGAATCAAAAACATGTACAATTTGTAAAAGACCAGATACTAGATAACATACATTTTTATTTAATAATGTTATCACCTACCGTAATTGTCATTTGATTTGATTTTGCTATAAAAATCTAGAAATGTGGTCCTTTAAAGCAACTTAACATGGAATTTAAAAATATTTTATATTCAAATATGCATGAATTATGCTTTGATAAAATGAACCTTCTCCTTCCCCTCTAGTTCCTCCTATGTCTTCATACCGTTTTGCCCTCCCAACATCATGTGCTATGAATAGCAACGCACAGCCTATGTTGTGGTCTTCACACCATACTTGCTGCCATCAGTTTGCAGTGAATTGTGATTTGTGTAACCTTTTATCTGCCCCTTTCTTTGGCCTCACAATCTCTCTATCTTTAAATCATAATCATGTTTCCTAAGACAGGCAAGCCTCTAAAGGCTGATAAAGATTCTCAGGCTCCAGCCCTCAATTTAGCCAGCTACATCCCCCAGATAGCTTCATCTGGGCATAGAAGAGCCTCCTCTTCTAACCTCTATGGCTGGCAATCTTGACATAACTCTTATGCATGCTTATCAGTAAGGGAAGATAAGCTTAGGATGGACAGTTATTTCAAACAGCATGCTCTTCATTCAAAAATCCATGCCGATGTCCATGTAACACTGAGAATTATGTGGTGTCTCCTTAAACTCTTCTGTGAGAACCTCGTACCCATTTCTCCAACACATGCTGCCCTGCTCCCCTTTTGTCGATTTCACATGCAGTGTCTTAGCCAAAATCTTTAGCCTTTTAACTATTTTCTCTTTTATCTCTGATTTTCCCTGTTTCCTTCTCCCCTTCTCCCCCTCCCCCCTCCATCTTTCTCCCTTTCTTTCTCTCTCTCCCTTTCTCCCTCTCCCTCTCCCCCTCTTTCCCTCTTTATCTCCTCTCCCCTTCTTCCCTCCTTCCTTTTCTCATATCTTCTCTCTCTCCTCTTCCTTTTTCCATGTCTGATTCAGAAATTCAGAGCATGTGAAAATCAAGTCTGAAAATCTGAAGTTTCCCTTATGAAGTGGAGAAAATGGGAACATTAAATAGCACAAGGTAGAATGTTTTGTGACAAAAATTAGGAAGTAGAAAGGCTGACAACTGTGGAGAAATTTTAATCCAGAAATGTGCTTGCTTTTGCAAGAGATCACAACCAAAGACCTAGGTCTATGTGATCCAGATGGAATGTAGATAGCTCATTAGTATACTTATCTTTGATCCCTCTGGCAGGAATACACACACCTTTAGTATACACCTTTAATCCTAAACTGTGATGTCTATTGAGGGGCAGACAAAGTGATGAATCAGAGAAAGATTTGACGGAATGAGTGACAGATAGGATTTGCCCATCTCTCAAGAAGATAGACAAGAAAGAAAGACTACTTAAGAGCAGTGCAGGGAGAGAGTGGGAGTGTAGTTGAGTTCAGTTAAGTTTGGTGCAGGTAATTTGAATGCAAGGAAGTTCAGTTAAGTTCATACAGTTCCTTTTAGTTTAGTTCTATTCCTGAAGTCGGTGTGGTTCAGGTCATTCAATTCAGAGGCAGTTTCTTCAAGCAGATCAATTCAGTAAAAAGCTGAGAGAATCAGTCAGCTTGGAGAAGAGTTTGAGCTAGAACAAACTAGCTCAACCTAAAGAGTTGAACCAGCCACCTAAAGTTCAAAATGAGCTAGAAAAATGGAGTTTATTCAGCAGCAAGTCTTGGATGCTCAAACATTCTATGCCTAGGCTAGAAGCTGAATCTGTCAAGGTTCATTCTTGAAAAAGATTGGGTTGAATGGATGCTAGAAGCTTTCAGGCCTAGACCTAGGGATCGTTAGATAGAAACTTTCTGGGCTCAGTCCAAGCCACATATTCACAAAGCTGTGGGTGGTACAACCTATTTCATCCCTTCATCTGAGGAAATAAAACCAACATTTAAAGACAATATGTTTGGAAATACTATCCAAGTCATGATAAAAGATAAGAATGATGAAAAAAGACTCTTATTTTCAGGCACATGGTTGTAAGCATGAAACACCAGCATGCCCCTCAAAGAATGTGGTCCTGGAGCTTCTGCTAGTGCAGTCCTAAGTAAATGCAGTCAACTACTGTGGCCCAATAAATAAATGTGCTCCCAAATATAAAGATTTGCCACTTTTCATTTAAAAAACAGGTCATACACAAATACTCAGGCACATAGACATGTGGACATACACATTCACATACCTAAGCAGTATATCACACCTTTACTTTGGAAAACTATCGTGTTTTTCTAACATTCATTACCTATTCTGCAGGTGATAAGAACATTTATGGAGAGCTATGAGATGTGATCAGTTAGTACTCATGGCATCAGTGTAGCTAGACTCTAGTTTTTAAATTAAGTTTGATAGTGTCATGGCTTCATTTGAAAGTGTTCTAGACAAGTATAGTATTTGAAGAGAATAGTAGACCTGAATACTAGACAAGAACTGGCTTCCATTTCATTTAATTACAAGTCTTTCAGAGCAGCATATGTAACAAAAAAAAATATTATTCCAGTGTTTCCATTCATATGAGAAGGTGAGGCCAGATACTTTCTGAGGTCTCTTCAAATACTCCCAATGTTTAATAAGGGGGTTCTCTTACATTTATTAAGGCAAAGGTGCGAGAAATTGAATAAACCTTTAAAGCTAGTCATACAAGTACAAATAAAACAAACAATATAAAAAGCGAAAGTGGCTACATTCCAAAAATCTTTGTCCACAAAAAGGACAGGATCATAGGATGTAAAATGAGCTTCCAACTGTCTCTTTCTGGTAGATATGGGAGGGTAGGGTTTGTAGGGCTTGCCATCCAGATGCACTGCATTTTAAAGCACTTACTTGCAGAAACTTTTTTGAAGTTCGGCTGGTACTACTTTACTCACTGACTCATGTTTAGATTTCAGAAACAAACGATCTGAAAGTCACTCTGAAAGAGAATTCCCACCCCCAACACAGACCATAAACCGAGCTGCAACCCATGCGTTTTTCACCATCTGGCCCACAGTGTGAGATGATGTTAGTAGCATGTCAGGGAATTTTCTCCTCCTCCTTTAAAGAGAGAGAGAGAGAGGGAGGGAGGGAGGGGGAAAAAGAGAGAGAAGAAAAAAAATAATCCCAATCTATAACATGAAGAGTAGTAAATGAAACATCTGCCTTCCTGAATGAGTAGATGAACTTTGCAGGCTGCAAGCTGCTTGCTGGTGTTTGTCGAATATATGTTTACATTGCTGACTGCTGTGAATTTTCAAGATGGTGACACGAAATCGACTTACTAAAATATCTTATTCAAATTTTTAAACACATGCTTCTTTCTTTCTTTTTGTTTTTCTTTTTTTGTCATTTCCTCCTTTAGTGCCCTTGTTCCTGATGAAACACTTTGCCAAATGAGTCAGCAAGATGTTGTTGAGAGTTCCAAGAGGCTGACCTATTTGAGCAGAAGAAAATGATCTGATAAAGTCTGCCAAAAGCTGGCAAGGGTCTCTTGACCCTTCTAAAGTTCTAAAGTCTAATAGATATCAACACAAGTCAGACTTCAGAGATGGGATGATGCTATCCATATTTTCAAGGAAAGTTCCTTCTGCTTGATGGATGATTGTAAGCCTTACTAAACTAAGCCTTACAAAATCAATAGAGACCCCCAGGATAACATTTCTTATAATACGACCACTGCAGATAAAACACCACACAAACTAATAAGGGACTTCAGAGTAACTAAGGAGAGGAGGTCTTAATCCATGTATGAACAGGTTTTTCTTGTGAACTCTACTAACACACTCATGCACAAAGAATTTGTTTTTAATTTGTACGATTTAGCACACAGAAAACTTTGTTCTGTTTCCTCTTTCCGCCATAAAGTCTAGATAATAAACTCAAAGCAAATATTAACATCATGACTAGAGATATAACAAGTATGCATTCTTCTCTCTACTCTTGAATTAGAAGGATGACCTAACAACTATTTCCAGTGAGATTCACCACAGAATATAGTTTCTTGTGAGACACATTCTAAGGTTCTATGCATGCCATGTTATATTATATTACCTTGGGTCTAATATGTACTATATTAAGTGCTTCCCTGAATGCTTCCTTTCATAAACGCATGTTAAGTTTCATTCTTATACATGATATAGGCAAACAAAAGAGAAACTATAATACAGAGTAATATGGTAATCAGTGGTGATAATTGTAAAGGAATCATAGCATCCGAAAAAGGGGAACTTAATCTCAATTTTGATGTCAAGGCAGGTCTGCAAAAAAATGAGCATCATTAAGCAAGGATCTAAACTACAAATGTGTTGCACAATCAAAGTAGAGAGGTTTAAAAGTTTTAGGCAAAGATATAATTCAAAGACAAAGTAAAGAAGAGCATGAATCACTGGGAAAACTGAAAACAACTCTGTCATGGCACTGCCAGCCATAAAAGAACAATTGCAAGGAATAAGTTTAGCCAGCTATTCAGAAAAAAAAAAAAAACCCTCATTCATCTAAAATTTGGGTCTTTCAAAGGCAATTAAAAGATATGGAAACTAATTAACATGCAAGTTGTATAGTCAGATGTTCAACTGTCCAGCTATCATTGGTAGATCTCTCATTGGGAGAGTAGGTTGGGAAATCAGTGTCAAGATGTAGAAGTAGAGAGAATGAGGACTTCCGGAATGGAAACAGGGAGAAGCGTGAGGGAATCAGCATTAGAAGGGCTGTAGCTGGAAGTCTGGGCCCAGCACTGAGCCATATGAATGGGGCTGTATTTAGGACTACCATTATCATTACTCCCAATCACTTCTTGACGCTCTTGAAAAACATGTCAGACAGAGGCACTGAAGTTAGACCCTGTTGCAATATAAACTAAGTTGGTAACAAACATAGCCAGGCCAAAGCCCTGGTCCCACAGCCACTCCTGGGTTTTCTTCTCCTTTACAGCTGTTCTTCAGGTCTGACTCGGGGGCCACTGTGGCTTTGGTCATTCAAAGGTTATCTTTCCCTCCAAAACAATGCATAATGCATTTTGTCTGATAGTTAATTATTTATCACACCCTTCTGAGGCCACCTGTAGAGGTCTTACCTCAGTCCAGAAGCCTGTACAGAGTAAATTTCAGAGTGTCTGTTTGTTAGATCATTTGTTTAATGATCTCTAGGTATCATTTTGTAGGAAGCACAACTTAGGATAAGCCTTGGAGAGACCGGGCTTGTTAATCATATGGGCCTATTCTCCACCACAGAAGGGAAGGAATGCTACCTGGTGGCCTGCTATGCCAGAGTCAAAAGAGATCAGTCAACCCGATGATTCTTTGCTATTCTGTCAAGTGCCAGCCTCCACCCAGATTCCCACAATATCTTTAGCATTGTTTTTCTGCAAATAGAACACATCTCTGTAAATGAGGCCCCATGTATGTTGCATCCTCCACCAATAGAATCTATTTTTCCTCTAGGCCCACTCTGAGGTCTATTTATGAGCTAATAGAATTCATTTTTATTGTAACAGTTCTAGGTCACGAATCTTAGTATGTTTAAACATCTAAAAGAGTAAATCAGGAGGCCGGTCCCTGGAGGAGGTGTCCCAGTGCTCTCAAAAATGGCACTTTCTCCATTCTGGCTCGAGTTCCATTCTTCACGTTTCCTGGATCAATCATGTCTTCCTGCTTTCCATGCAGTGATGCTTGCATGTAGGTGTGTGTGTGTGTGTGTGTGTGTGTGTGTGTGCGCGCACGCGCGCGCACATACAATGCCAGTTGCAGTAAAGGTACCTATTTTTAATTTTTGTTTTTGATTTTGTTTGTCTTTTGTTTTTTTTCCCCACTTACAATCCTGGAAAAGACAGCAATTTAGCTGCTTGAAATTGTGATGTTTTCCAGCATGCCAGAAAGTCCCACAGGTGTGAGAAAGTTTCCCCTTGGGTTTCTTCAGGAAAGGGGGGGGGCTGTGAGTGACAGGAGGTCCTGCAACATTACCACTTGCATTTCAGTTCAGGCGAGTATTTTTTAATTTACATTTTATTTATTTGAAAGAAAAAAATGGGTCGTGGGTGGTGGGTGGTGCGTGGTGGTGGGGATGTCTAAATCGAAGCTACCTCTCTCACTGAGTGACAGAAATATTGCAGTCTGAACAGAATAAAGTTGAAGCACGATATACTTCAAGTGAAGCATCATAGGCTTCATATCATAGACTGTGGCGCAAAATTCATTGTTTGAGCCCAGCAATGCTGCTTGCCAACTGTCTTAGTCTCTCTGGGATGCTGTGACAAAGTGCCACAACTTAGGTGGCTTACAGAGCTGGGGCTTCCAGCTCTGAAGGATGAGAGGTAACAGAGAGTGACTGACAGTGCTGGGGGAGGGGCTGCTTTCTGATGGGTGGAGAGCATCTCCCACTTTCAAATGCCAGGAGGGTGAGACTTCCCTCCTCCTCATTCTTTGTCATGGTGCTCCCCACAGGAGGCTTCACCCTTATGATCTAGTCATCTCCCCAATTCCCTCCCCGCTGAAAGGATCACCTTAGAGAGCAGATGCCAGCATTTGAATTTTTGCTGGAAACAAGCCTTCAGATCATAGCTTCAGACAAGCCACCCATGGAAAACATGTCCCTCAAAGAAGGAATGGATACAAAAAATGTGGTATATATACACAATGGAGTACTATTCAGCCATTAGAAATAATTAATTAATGAAAATCTTAGACAAATGGATGGAGCTGGAGAACATCATCCTAAGTGAGGTAACCCAGTCTCAAAAGGACACTCATGGTATGCACTCACTGATAAGCAGATATTAGCCTAGAAGCTTGGAATACCCAAGACACAATACACATCAAATGATGTTCAAGAAGAAGGAAGGAATGGCCCCTGGTTCTGGAAAGGCTCAGTGCAGCAGTGTAGAGGAATACCAGGACAGGGAAGTGGGAAAGGGTTGATTGGGGAACAGGGGGAGGGAAGAGGGCTTATGGGACTTTCAGGAGGGGGGATTCAGGAAAGGGGAAATCATTTGAACTGTAAATAAAGAATATATCGAATAAAAAAATAAAACTAAAACAAAATCAACCTCTTGGGCCTCAGGTTCCTAATATGTGATGAGATTATAAAAGAATTTGTCAAAGTAATTACATACCACAGTGGCTGGTATATGAGTAATAAAATTATGTCATGTTTGTGATGTTTTATTAAATAAGTACATGTTTTATGCTCATTCTAACAGTAACAGTAACTTGTAAGTTAGATGAAATATATAGCGATCTCTGCTTGGCAGTAAGTGTCTTTTAACTGCTTGCAATGACTTGGGTGGTAAGATATAAAGGCAGAACTCCATACCAGAAAGAGCAATGCTGGAGTCCTCTCTGAGCAAGAAATTGTGTTTGGTATTAGGTAAATAGCTTTATAACATCAACTAAAACTAGTAAACCACCGTTAAGAAGTCAAGGAGGGCTTCGACTTGTGTTTAATTTACATTTCATGTCATTGCAAACAATTAGTTCTCTGCTGCGCATTCTTCCTGCAGAACTGCAGTGTTTGCTTAAGGATTACTGAAAATGAATCAAAATTCCTCGGAGAACTTAGATTTCAGAAAAGCAATATTGAAAGATTTAGAAACTTCAGATCCATGCTCTTTCTTCTGGACTTACAGTTTCTGTTCATTTTAATAAAGGATGCCTGAGTCTTTTTTTTCCCTGCAGCAGTGAATTGGTTTTGTCACTCTTGCAGAATCCTCCAGCAATTTCATCAAGCAACATTCATTTAGCATCATCTTTCAAGGCTTAGTGATGCTTCAAATATCATATTGAAAAGTAAATGTATTTAAAGAAATGACTTTGATATTTTGAATGTAATCTATATATAACGTTCCATCCTCCCAAGGAAAGAAAAAAATGTCTACAGATTTATTGAGTTTATGTACACCACTAATAAAATTGGCATAATTAAGCTTTAATCATATAATTAAGTTTTAATTGGTATAATTAAGTCATTTTTACACAAATTTGAAAATCCTTGTATGAGGCACCAAAATGTTTTTTAATAATGTTGTTTTGAAAGAATTTATTGAGGGCAATATTTGACATGTAAAATGTATTAGTCTCATTATACATTTATGAATGGCTATTTTTTTCTATAAGGCATGTGTTTTCCTTGATTATGAATTATTAAAATTTCCAGATAAATTCAGGACTTGTGTCAATATTGAATTCAAGCACACCCAAGAAGCTGAGTCAGGTAATATTTCTCTCACATTGCTCAAAATTGACTATGACAAATATATGTTTGTGTTTCTAGTGGTAAATTTTTCTTGTATGTCACAAGTTAAAATGTCAAGGTATGTCTTAATGGCAAAACACCCAACAGAAGTAGCTTATGGCGAGAAAGATTTATTTTGGCCCATGGTTTCAGAGGGCCTCCATATGGGAGGGAATGCACATCTGAGTTCAAGGTGGCTGGTATTTCTCTTCTACAGTGGACCAAGGATCAGGAGATGTCCAGGTTGTAGCTTTCAAAGTGATCTTAGTGCTCTATTTGTTCTGTCTAGGCCCACCTCCTAAAGGTAACCAATCCCCTAAAACCTGTTCCACAAGTGATCAAACCATGAGCTTGTGAGGGACATTCCAGATTCAAATAATTACTTAAGAATATACAATTTTAACTTATCAAGTATACCAGAATAAATGTAGAAAATAAAAATATTCATAATTCCTAAGTCTCATAAATACTCAATCAGAACCACACATATAACCACAGACTGTATTAGCCACTGGGATTATCTCCTGAGAAAACAGACCATGATCCTGCCTTCTAGAATCCAATATTCTAGTGTGAACAAGAGAAAAGTGATAATATAAACATTACCTGTAATAAGCAGAGGAAGGGAAAGTAAATAAATAAGTGGTAAATTTCATTTTATAAAACAGAAATTAATTCCAAGTGAATTAAACAATTAAATTTTTAAAGAATTTTAAGAGAATATATAAAAACTACAAGTGGACATTGTTTTGATCTTTGAATATGTATAGCATATATAAGTATAAAAGAAAAGTTAAAATCTTCAAATAAAATTATCTGATCTTTGAATATGTATAGCATAAAAGTATAAAAGAAAAGTTAAAATCCTCAAATAAAATTATCAACACATTATGCTTTGTACACATTAAAAACCTGTACACTAAAATTGATGAAGTAAAAACACAAATGGTAACATCACTCTTTTGAAAATACTCAGTGAGAATTAAAATATGAAAAACACATCGACAGACAAGAATTGGTGAATATATAAGTAACTACTAGTATAACAAATAAGTAGCTACTTTGTTAACCATGTAACAAAGTTAACTTTCTCATAACCACGATGAAAAGTTAAATACCTTTAGATCCAGAAAAATACTTAAAAGTGTACACTCTGGCAAAGATATGGTAAGATTAGCAGTTTTTCTTAAGACAGAAATATGAGTCCGGGGCCTCTGAGATATAAAGGCACTTGACACCAAGCCTGATGATGAGAGTTTGACCCCTTAGGCCCATAAAATGAAGGGATAACTGGCTCCCCACAAGTTGTTATTAGACCTCTACATGTACTTCATGGTTTGCATTCATGTGTACACAGAGTGATTACATGAGAGATTAATCTAGTTTTTAAAACATTTAAAGATGTGCTTAGTCAGGAGTCGGTATCTTTCCCTTTATGGAAAGGTTACTGGAGCTGCAGAGATGGCTCGGTGGATAAGGTCACTTGTTCACCCACCACAAGGCTGATGATGTCACATCTCCAGGGCCCCCACAAAAGGCTGGTTTTAGACATCAGCGTGCCTGTGTGCTGTTTATTCACTGTCCATTGCCTACTGCAAGTCAATCCATGTCAAAAGGAAAAGGCAAAGGCAGACAGAGCGGACACCCGTTGCTCTTTCTTTGACCTCTGCACGTGCCCACACCCGTGCCCCCACACAGTCATGGATACACACCATATCACACTTCCAGGCATGCACACGCACAAAGTTATCTGCGAAGGGTGTGGAAGAGCCTCGTTTTTTATTCTCCTTAGTAAGGCTACTGAAACAGAACAGTGACACCAAGACTCGCCACGGTGATATTGGGAGAAAGCTGATGAGAATTCAGATATATTAGAGTGGAGTTAGAATGTTCTTAGCGATTTATTTATCTTATTCCATTTTAACTAAGATATTTATTTATTGTTTGAAATTTCCACACAAGTACACATTGTCTCTTGATCTTATCCGTCACCTTCCACCACCACCCCCCAACTCCCCTTGGGATCACCAACTCACTTTCCTCTGGAGTTCATTTCATTTTTAAAATGTAATCATTACTTCTATTGTTATTAATAGCCCACTGAGTGCAACTAGAGCTGACTCCGTGAGGAAGAGACTGAGTTCCCAGCTGGGGCTTGGACAGCCTACCCACAGCCATATTGCTAGGAAAACGAACCCTGCCCCCCTTCCTGCTGTCAACTGCCAACTGGTCTTGAGCTAGGTTGTGACTCTAGATTCTCACCTCCTCCCTGCAACTGACTGGTTCCTGTGAGACAAGGCACATGCAGGGTCATACTAATGCAGACATGATAGCGACCTGTTGGAATTCAGTCTCTCCCTTAAACTTTAAAAATTTCTGGGAAATTTTAATTTTTAATTTTCTGGGTCTTCAAGCAGTTTTGCTTGCTTTGGAGTTGTAGACACCCAGAGAAAGCTGCCTTTAGTTGGGGTTGAAGGAAGAGAGAGAAGAGAGAAAGAGAGGGTTAATTGGATAAGCCACCTATTTTAATTTTAAATGTTTTATTTGAATTCTTTATTAATCTCATAATGTAGCATCTTTGGTATTTTATCAGATTACTTTCTGATTAGGATTTAATTTAAACAGGGCAGCCACACTGAATTCTTAATTTGTTTTTCTCTGGGTTAAAATGTAGCAAAGAGCCCTCTGCCAATTGTTTGTCTTCCTTCTTCACACTGAAGAAAAAAAATTGTTTTGCTTTAGGATTAACAAGGGTTGATCTGGTAACTAAACAAAGGCAATCCAAATGTGCCCAAGAATAAATATAACTTTGAAATCAAGTATTGGTTTGGTCTGTGTAGAGCTTAAATATAGAAAGACATACATAAGAGTTTTAGTCTAGTTCACTACCCACAAAACAAAACTAAAGCCAAACATACACCCATAGCACAACAGGAAATAGAGCAACAAACTCAGGTTTTAACCAGAAATAATGCAGTTGAGAAAAGAGAAAGACGGTAGCATGGAACCAGGCTCACTTCTGAATAAAACGTAGAGCTGTGGGAATAGAGAGACACCGAGTAGCATGGGGACCAGTGGAGGTGAAATTACCGCGAGGGAACACTGGAGGAAGGGCATTTCTATCCAAAATAATGCAGAGGATTCTTGGTGAAGGTAGGTGGGAGCAAAGGACATGCCCTGGGAGGCGCTCACAGATGAACGCTCTAAAGAGCTATTAAGGATGGTGGACTATGGGGGAATGGTGGGATTTGAGACAATTAGGTCTGGGAAAGGGGTCAGGAGCCTCAGACAACCAGAGAATTTATACCCAGTTTTACGGTATTTAAATCAAGATCTTTTTCAAATATTAATGAAGTATTAACTTGATGTTTTTAATATACTCAACAATGCTTAATTTGTGCTATTAAAAACACAATATATATATATATATATATATATATATATATATATATGCAATCACACAGTGTGTCAAAGTCTTGGTTGGTACAGTGGAGCCTTTTTAGGTCAGCGCTACAGGTACTTAGAGTTTCGAGGCTGTGCTTGTGCCCTACACAGGATCTCTCCATACAGAACAAAGTTGGTTCTTTGCAACCTGGCCTTGGTCTCAAGTTTCAGAGATGGTGAATGATACCATAGCTAGGATATTGCTTCTGTAGCTTTATTCCTGTAACTAGTTGAACAGCAGAGATTACTTACACGGTTGTCTTACTTTAGGAAAAATATCAAGTTTTTAGTTCCTGGACCCCTTTTCAAATCGATCAGGGAGAGTCAGCGATGGCGAACAGCATGGCGGCTGAGGCGGCCCTAACTACAGACAATGGTTAGAGCTGTCCTTAGCGGTTCTCTGCCAATCACTGCACACGTTCCCTAGGTCATTCCCATTTCTCATCCAAGTTTCATATTTCCCGATAGCTCCCAGCAGCAACTTCTAATGTTCTGAGGAACTGTCTGGTCTTCACGGGCAGGAGTTTCTGCTTACTCTCAGGACCAGAAATAATCAGTACCCAGGAACACTGTAAGAACTACTGAATGAATGGATAAAGTCATGTGTAAAATAAAAAAAATAATATCAACCAACCAGTATCCCATAGGAGGAACCACAATATGAATCAACCAGTATCCCCAGAGCTCACAGGGACTAAACATGGAGGGACCCATGGCTCCAGCTGCATATGTAGCAGAGGATGGCCTTGTCAGGCAACAATAGAAGGTGAGGCCCTTGGTCCTAAGGAGACTTGATGTAGGGGAATGCTAGGGTTGTGAGGTGGGAGGTGAAGTGGGTGGGGAACACCCTCATAGAAGAGGGGGAGGAGGGATGGAATAGGGGGGTTGTGAAGGGGAAACCAGGAAAGGGGATAACTTTTGAAATATAAACAAATGAAATGCCCAATTAGAAAAAAATGAAAAAAGAAGCTTATTAAACATTATAATTTAATACATTTTATATTCCATTAAAAAGAAAAACCATGCTGGTCTCAGAATTTCAGGAATACTTACCAGGGTTGGAAGTTAGCAGGGAAAGGAGAAAGAAAAGCTGATCAACGTGTAATAAATAGTTAGATCAATATATGTTCTAGGGGTGGGGTGGCCCCAGTCAGAAAGCACGAACAAAGGATTTTGGATGTTTTTTTGTCATAAAAATGATATCAATTTGAAGAAATATGTTTAACTTGATTTAAATATAGCGTAATTATACATACCCTGAGGTGGAGCACAGCAACATATGTAATTGGTTGTGGTTTGGGGTTTTGGGTTTGCTTTGGTTTTGCACCAGTTAGAGTTAATTTAAAAACTTCTCTGACTGCAGCACCTTGTTAGAGCTTTGCTGAAGCGCAGGGGTCAGACTCCTCTCTTTACCATGAGGGGGGAACAGATGGATGGATGAGTTGGGGGATGAGAGCGAGAAATCAATATTCCTTATTGTCATTAAGGAACTCCAACTTGATTTTTAAACCGTTTTAATTACACATTGCATTACAACCATTGATTTGTTTTAGGAAGTCAATAAAAAATGATAGACCTCAGATAACTACAGAAATGTACATGACTTTTAAAATACATTATCTTTTGTTCATTTTAATAGTGAAATGATGGAATAGTTTATATTTCATAATTGGTTATTTTTAAGTATAATCTACTGAATGGTACAAAAATCAGACCAGAATCATAAACTTTTAAGGAAGTATGTTCAGATTTACAAGCCCCTCCGTCAACTATTAGTCTATTCAAATCACTGGTGTGAGATAAACCCTGTGGCTCACCATGTCACTGAAAACTTAATGTCTCTCTTGCAGATGTGCACGCAGAGTCCATGGCAAATATTTCGCTTAAGCGCACAGTTTTCTTAGCAGGCTCTATTTAAGTTGTTCCCCGTTTAAGAGCTTATCTAAAAGACACATTCTGAGAAGCCTCTTCCTTGTGCAGGAATTCTTCTGTCCTGTTTACATAGGTATCATACAGTGATGTTCTTGATACAGATTGGTTCAGTTGGAAAGAGCTTTGCCAAAGAAAGCAGACAGGCAGCTGTTTGTACAGTGCATAATTTTTTTTTGTTAAATATGGCTGCACCTGTGTAAACACATACTTTATTTCCAAGAAGTTCCCTGCAGCTGCAGAGACTTTCAGACCTAGCCCAAGTAGTTATTTTTATTAAACCATATAATGCATTTAATAGCTTTTGGTCAGTTGTCAAATTTCAAAAATTATATAAGAAGGCTCATTTATTTTAATATAAACCTTTCATTGTATTTTCTACAATCTTAATATGGGGTTGAATTTACTTCCTGTTTATGCTTCATAGTACCTTAATTATACAAGTTAGATTTAATTAGCCAAGATGCTGTCATGAACAGAAAGTGACACAGAAACAGTAGTGCTCCTTACTCCTTCATTCATTCACTCCTTCATTCACTCACTCATTTTCTTTCATTCTCCCCAAAGCATAGTTAGGAAATGTAGTAACATGCTGATCCATCCCTATTATTACTATGGGAAAAATGGCAACAACGAGCTGGCTACACATCGCTGCTACACTCCCCAGAAATTCTGTAAAAGCAATTATGTCCAATGAGTTATTCATCAATATTGAATTATGTTAAAATATCAGAAAATTACTTTAATTTTTAAATTTACTATTATTATTTATTGAATTAAACCTCTGTACCACTTTCTTGATATGTAAGTAATTTGCTCCCTGTACCCTGCCCTCCCATGTTATTAAGGTATAATTGACAAATACATAGTTACATAATTTCAGTATGGGAAATATATTTTATACATATATACATACATTTTAAATGTGTTTGCCACAGTGCCATATCCGTCATTTTAGCTAGTTGCTGTTTGTGTGTATGATTCAATGTGTAGCAAAGGACATCGTTTTTGCATTTTTAAGAATGAGTAATATTCAACTGTATATTGTGTTTTGTTTCTGTCACCATGCTGATCCTGATGGACAGTTAGATCTATCCCAGTTGAGGAGACATTATATCACTACACAGATACGCATCCCCATAAGCAGTATCCAGGGGCTCCATTCCCTTCACATTCTGATTGGCAGTTGTTATCATTTCTTGACTATAGCCATTCCAGTAGTGAAGTGATGACTTTATAGCCCATCTTTCTCTTCTTCTCCCTTCCCTCTCTCTCTCCTTCTCTTCTTCTCACTATTTTTCTTCCTTGCTATATAGCCCTAACTGACGTAGCGTTAACTTGTAGACCGTGCTGACTTTGTGACACTCCCTTGACTTAGAGTCACCTCCCACATGCTAGAATTATAGGCTTGTACCATCATGCCTGGCTCTTGACTTTCCTGGCTCTACGGCTATAATGTTGAGCCTCTTTCCATGGAGATGCTGGCCAGTTATTAATGCCCTTAAAAGAAACATCCACCTAAGTCTATTCTACATATTTCAATCATATTTTTGTGTGTACATGGATTAGGGTGCATTTGTCCATGTGGGCATGAGCGCATAAGGTGGACAGAAGTCTGCGTAGGTGTCTTTCTCAGTCGTTCTCCTTTGGTTTTTTGAGAACTGTCTCTTACTGAACATGGATTTTGATAATTAAGCAAGCCTGGACATTCACGGAGCCCAAGGACCTCCCAGTCAGGACCTCCTCAGCACTGAAATTACTGACACTGTGGCACCCATCTGTCTTTTTATGTGCGTGCTCAGAATTTGATCTCAATCTCCCAGGCTTACGGAGCAAGCAGTACAGATGGAGCCACTACGCCCTCCATCATTTATAGTTTTGTTATTGTGTTGAACACCTTTTTGAAAGGCTTCCTAAAATATCTGGCTTACAAATGTTTTCTTCCTTTCACCTGTTTCTTTTAGTCTCACTCATTGGTTCTCTTTTGTTCCCAATGGTTTTTCATTTCCTAAATCCTTGTTCTTATTTTCATATTTGGAGAATCAGTCACCTATTCCTGTCTTTGGAGACTGGCTTAGAAGATAAGAATTCTGTCTGATCTTTTACATCATTTCTATATATTCACCACTTCCCTCTTTTTGGTTTTTTTTTTTTTTTTTTTTTTGGTTTTTTTTTTCAAGTTGAAGGATGCCATGATTTCTTTTCTGGTGCTGAACTAAAATATCCTGGCAAAAGCACCTTAAGGAAGGGTAGGCTTATTTGAGCTCACAGTTCATATAGCCAGTCAGAGTGGGAGAGAAATCAAATTAGCAGGAACTGAAGAGAACTTGTCATATTACATACAAAACCAAGAACATAGAACAACGAATGCATACATACACGCCAGTGCATAACTTGCTTTCTCTACTCTTATAACACAGTCTAAGATCCTCTGCCTACAGACTGGTACCACCAACAGTTGATGACTTCCTGCATGTGAATTAATAAAATCAAGGTAACCCCCAATGACAAGCCCAGAGGCTCATCTCCCAGGTGAATCTGACTTAAGTCAAGTTGACAATTAGCAGTATCTGTAGTGGAGGATCATGTATCTTTTCTCAATTATTTTCTCTATGGTGATGCTTTGCAGTATTCAAAGTTAAGTGCTTACTCTAAGTAAGCACTGCCAACTCCAAGTCATGCCTCTGTTCAGGCATAGTCCCCTGAAGTTCATGTTTACTCTTTTCAGGGATGCTTGTAGGATACCAGTTGAAGATGAGGAGGAGCATGTAGTGGGCTGGAAGCCCATATGCAATAATTGACACATATCCTATGGTTGAATATGTCCCAGAAGGCCCAATGGAATGCCTTGTGATGTAATTATTAAGGTGGCAAGTAGATATCACAGTATTATGCCGACTCTCCTGTCCTTCAGTCTCTATCAGACTCCTTCACCACTATTAGCTGCCTTTATACTATTCAACCATCGATACCCTCAGTATTTTTAGTGGGAGGCAGGAAGGTTGTCCCTTGGCTAACCATGGAAACTACATTCACTACTCTCTAACCTTTCTTCATGGGAGAAATATCAGAACTACGTGGTCTCTACTGGCCTTGAGCTGTTCTGCCTTTGGGTAGAGGTGATATGGGATAAATAAAACTGTTCCTTTCAATGCATCTATTCATGGAAATTTTTTTCTCTAGGACTGCTCAGGATCCTAAAAATTATTTTTGCTCATGGTGATTGTCAGAGTTGATGTTTCCTTGGAGGAGGGAAGGTGAGGGGTTGAAACACCTACTCAGTTGTTCTGCTGACACATAAGCTTCATATGTTCCATCCATACATACCCGTCTAAACTTTCCATCATCGTTTCCAAAGATACTGAAAATTGTGTTTTTAGATCTGTAGAGAAAGCAAGAAAAATACATAAAACATGATTTCAATGATTTTTTTCTATTTGAAAAGATTCAATTTATGAAACAACAACAAACATGCGGTAGATGCCTTCAATGTGTTCAAGTACAGAATGGAGTTATACTCAAGTGGATGGTAATCTGCTTCTTAGAGAAATAGCCTGCTGTTCCTTGTCAGGAAGAACTCAAAAGGAAACTGCAGAAAACCACTTCTACTCCTCCCAGTGTGGTCCTGGCAGCACCACTGAGTCTCCCAAGATATGCTATTTTTATAAAAATACAAAGATAGGATTTGATGATTTGTCAATGCAGGATGGTGTGAAACCATCCATGTGATATAAATACCCAAATCACAAAACAGAACCAACCAACATAGTTTATATTCTGTACTACAATTACTACAATTAACCTTTAAGAAAATACCATTTTGTAAAGCATAGGAAACATTCACCAGTGGGGAGATTTATAGCCTATCAAAAGATAATGATCTTTGCTAACTGTGTGCCAGATTTGGGATTAATATCCAGAATATGAATAAACAAATAAAAAATTGAATAAAATATTTTAAATCATCCAAATTGATAGTCTACTGAATTGAACAGGCAATTCTCAAAAGAAGAAAGAGAAATTTCCATTAAATATTTGAAAAAGCATTTAATATTCCTAATGATCAGGGAAAGGCAAATGTCTACTCTTAGAGAACAAATGACAACAAATTGTTGTGAAGATACAGAGAAAGAAGAGCATATCTTATTTACCATTGGAAATGGGAAGCTGCACGTCCACTGTGGAAATATAAAAAGATCAAGAAACAGAAGTCCCAGGAGACTCAGCTATCACACTCCACTGTACAGACAGGAAGTAATTTTATCCGGAATATCAGAAAGACAGTTGCATATGCCATCAGCTAGTCAATTTAAGTAGCTTGTACTTCTGTTTGCTAAGGTCAGTAGAATGCTAAAGAAGTACAACAAATCAAACAAAAGCATGTCCCTAAAAAAAATACTCTTTGTTTTTGTTATCTGTGTGAAGTCAGATGTTTTTCTATACTTCACTTAAATAACAAATCATCAGCAGATCACATGTGGGCACAAATATATAATTTAGTTGCTTTCTACTGACATAGATATGATTGAGATTGAGTATAATGGAAAATGATTATTCCCCACTGTGTTTTAATTTGCTTCTTTAGGAAAGTATAGCAATTTTGTTTTGCACTTATAATTACTTAAAATAATACAAAGTTAGTAAAATAGTAACAATGTATAGTATTTTAAATTAGTAAGTAAATATTTATGAAACTAATAGCAATTATCACTAGATATGACCACATTGGAAATCAATACTATCTATAATAAGTTTTAACAGCATTTTTTCAGAATAAGAATCTGAGAATGCTGTTTTTCTACTTTGAAGAAATAAATATTTGCAGAGATAAAATACTGTTTTAACTTTTATCTTTTAAAGATTTATGTTTACCTTTTATGTGTGGAGGTTTTGCCTGTGAATATGTGTATCATGTGTGTGGTGCCTGTGGAGACCAGAAGAGGACACTGTTTCTTATGGATATGAAGTTACAGGTAGTTGTGGGCTTCCATCAAGGTGTTGTGAACTGAATCTGAGTCCTCTGTAAATGCAGCAAATACACTTAACCACTGACTATCTCTCTTACAAATAAACGTATAGAAACTAAGAACATATGCTAAAAGCTGAATCAAGTCATAAATTACATCATCATTTATATATTCCAAATCTCATTTTCATAATAGATTTTCCTTTTATGAAACTGCATGGCTAAGATTACACGCTACTTTCATTGAGGCTTACCTAAACAATAATCCTGTCCAACTGTGTCTCTGATATAGACATTACTCTTTTTATTACCAAGAGTGTTAAAAAGAATACCTAGTACAAAGTAACCTCTGCTTATCCTAACATTTCATTCAGTTCACCATTTATGGAGTTAAGCTATGTTAAACCAAAGTTCAGTTAGTGATTTACTCTCTCAAGACTGGGGAGGGATTTTTCTTGCCTCTCAAAATAACAGAAAATCTTTGGCATAAAAACTCTTTGTCCCTCATGTGTACTCTTTGGCTGGTGATTTAGTCCCTGGAAGATCTGGGGGTACTGGGTGGCTAATATTTTTGCTCCTTCCTATGGGGTTGCAAGCTCCATTAGGTCCTTGGGTCTGTTCTCTAGATCCTCTATTGGGGATCTTGTGCTCAGTCCAGTGGTTGGCTGTGAGCATCCTCCTCTGTATTTGTCAGGCTCTGGCAGAGCCTCTCAGGAGACAGCTATATCAGGCTCCTCTCAGCATGCATTTGTTGGCATCCACAATAGTGTCTGGGTTTGGTAATCATATATGGGATGGATCTCCAGGTGGATGGTCTGACTGGTCTTTCCTTCAGTCTCAGATCCACACTTTGTCTCTGTATCTCTTCCTGTTGGTATGCACAAGGCAAGTCTCTCTCAATTCCAATATTCTCTCTCTCTCTCTCTTCTCTCTCTCTCTCTCTCTCTCTCTCTCTCTCTCTCTCTCTCTCTCTTTCTGTCTCTCTCTCTCATCTCTTTTATCAAATAAAATTTTCTGTAAAATGAAAAATTATCTGTTTTATATTCACTTTTATATCCCATTGTTAGCTTGATCAACAAACTTGTTCTCAGGCACAGAGAATAACAAGGAAACTCCTGAGAGGATAAATATATGGTCCTTCATAAATGATTACGGGTGAAAATGTGCTCTTGGCTGTCGAGATAGGGAGATCAGAGCTGGCTCTGGAGTGTGCATTTCTCTGTTATTTGTTGACTTTACTAGTAAGCTCAATTTCAGATTTCCCGGTAGGAACACAGACTTAGCCTGTGTGTGGGTCAACTGAAACCTTTCTACGATGAGAGCATGCTCCATATGTCTAAGTGTGACACCCAACATCTTGCCTGGTGATGCTCACCTCATGTTCCACGCTAGCCTTTTCCACACTGATGACAGTTCACATTGACTCACACAGCAGCTGTTCCAGTGTTCCCTCTGTGATCATGCTCCCTCTTTACTTCCAGATCTTCTTACATCTCTTCGGTGTTTCCTGTTAGTTTTCATTTCTGTAAACTTATAATTGCAGAATAGAGTGAGGCTATCCAGAATGGCCAGAATGTCTTCCAGGAAAGAGCTGAGAATAGTTCTCAAGATGCAAAAAATAAAATTCTTATTTCTGCATCATTTAGATTTACTTTTCTTCATCTCTAAAATTTTGTTTTAACGTGAAATGGTTTACTATCACAAATACATGTGGATATCTTTTATGTACATATTGATATGCTGTGAATGTATCCAAAATACTGTTTCAGTGGCATGTACATTAAAATTATTTTAATATACTTGATTATATTTCCCATGTTTCCTTTAAAATGTTATCCCATAGTTTTTTTGCAGTCTTCTCGAACCTCAATTTTATTCTTTCTATACACTTGGATGATTCACTAGACAGCAAGCACTTGTTGTTTCTAAGTACTTTTATTCAGTGCTGAGCATTTTGGTAAATTTTTAACATTGAAAATGGGTGGTAAGCAAATGGGTGGAATTCAAGTGAAAATGATCAGAAATGCACAAGCCTAGAAGTCAAGGCTTCTTTCCCACCAGTGTTAACACTGGTAACATTGGTGTGATTTTTCCATGGCAGCCAATAACTTTTTTTGGAAATTGCTTGGATTTTTTTTTACTGCCATTCACCTTAAAGATAATGAACCAATTGCAAAATGTCATACATCCCGTGTGCATTTTTCATAGCTATGAGTCTTTGGACCACAGGTAAAAGTGACCTAAAATTTGTGTTCTTCTAAAAGTAATATAAATTTCCAGTACCTTTCAAATTATTATAGATTTACTATGCATATTATTATAGTTTTCATAGTGGTGGAGCTGTGACTGATTATAAATGAAATGGTAGAGTGAAGTAGAGCTTCAAAGGAGATATGATACAATTTCTGCTTTATTTAATGTAGGAAATGTTAAGCAAGACATTGAAGAGTTACCAGATTGTAAAGCAATCTTGATATTACTGAGTAGCAGATCTATGAGTTATAACATAGCCTCAAATGCTAATCTATCACACTTGTTAAAGCAGGCTGGGATTGTTGTTATTTAAATAATATATGTCATTTGAAATTTATTGTTTTGTTCTCTATATTGCTCAGTTATACAGTTTTTCTCTCTCCTACATGTTTTGAGGTTATAAGGCATTTATCTTCTACTGTAGACAAAGGTGCATAACAAATAATATCCTGTATAGTAATTTTCAAAGACTGAACATAAAACGTACATAATCATAATTATTCCAAAATAGACCTAGAATGCTTAGCATAATTTTGCTGCAAACAAATAGTTTTTAGGGCGGTGGTGGCGCACGCCTTTAATCCCAGCACTTGGGAGGCAGAAGCAGGTGGATTTCTGAGTTCGAGGCCAGCCTGGTCTACAGAGTGGGTTCCAGGACAGCCAGAGCTACACAGAGAAACCCTGTCTCGGAAAAAAAAAGAAAGAAAAACAAAACAAAAAACAAAACAAAACAAATAGTTTTTATTCCAAGTAAGCTGGAAAACATTTGAGAATGCACTCTCCCCCAATGGTTGTCATTCATCTCTTTACCCCAGTATTATATAGGAAGAAAAGCAATACTCGCGTGGTGTGGAGGTGTGTGTGCTCTGACCAAATATTACTTGTAGTAATACAAGGTGCTCATATCACACCTTCTTCAATAGCACGCTCTAAATTAGCAATAGGGAATAATAATACTCTCACTGTTTGTATAGAAAAATTGTTTTTAATGGATTCTCCATCATCTTTAAAAATAGACTTATTGGACATCCAGTGTATAGTAAAGTGCAGTTTCGTTTTACTTATGATTTCACAAATTATAAAGGTATGTCCCTGAGCTCATGTTTTGGAGTTTTTAAATGAGTCCTTACATCATATTTATTGCTATCTGGATGTTTCGGCCACTTGATTTTCAGTGTATAAAGCTGAACCTTTTTATGCATAGAATCGTGTAGCTAAACATCCAAATACATTGCCCACCCATGCGTGATGATTAATTTTTTATTGAACAAAGCCTTAAAATATAAAGCATTAGTTGATTATGTGTAACCAAATGATGTTAGATGTCCACAGGCAATTATCATAAAATATTAATGCAATTTTATCTCACGAAAAAGATAAAAATATACAGCCACATGCTTTTTGATTCAGTTCCTTCATTTTTTGCACATTAAAAATGTATATCAGAGCTTCCAACTCAATTGCTTCAAATATGAAGTTACTTTATTTTTGAGAAACTCTAAGTTTGCTCAAGTGCATCTGAGATAGTAGGAGTCACATAAAGTTCCTACGGTTACGCTTCCTGAAAGCTAAGGCCAACTCAAGTTCCTTTCTTTAATAATACATTTAGAATCCTTATTAGGAAATGTGCTACAGTGTAGCACTCAGAGATAAACTATGCTGCGGTAGTCTCTTGAAAAGAAGATAGAAATAAGTTGCTTAATAAAGTCTAAATCATTCCTTAGGTTAGCTAATAGAAGCACCCGTGGTTATAAAATTAATCAGTCCCTGCTATTACAGCAAATTGGTGGAGATTGTATTGACACATCTTCATCTGCATGTCTCATCAGAGGTGTCCGTGCCATTTAGCTAGGAAACCCTGGAGGCTTCCTCTGCACAGAATCTTATAACACTTCAATTAAGGGACACCAAGCTGCCAGGCAGACAGCAGCACATTTATTTCTTGATGACTCCTTAAGTTGTGCCACAGGCCTATCATTAAGAGAATATTTTTCACAGCAGGTTGCAAAGATCCTCATGCCATTAAAAGGAATTGAAAAAGCATCAATTTGTTGTTCCCACCTAACGCAGATATTTTTCATTGCTGGAACAGCCATTAAAAACAATCTGTTTTATTGCATTCTGAAAAGATCACATGAAGTACACATAATGATTTATTTTAAGGATGACATTAGGATTAAAGCCACTGCGAAAATGTAGTCTTTGGAATAAATATTTAGGAAAACAAAGTTTAAAATATGCTTTTCTTTTTTACATCAAATTATGACAAGACATCTATTGATACCTTGAGTGACTTTGAAGATGCCATGAAAGAATGGCTTTTTGAAGAGGCTGAGGGTCATTGGCAGACATGTCTCAGAAAAATGAAGTCCTTGAAACTGCCAATGGAAATTCTTCAAAAATTAGCAATGTAGGAGTGAGTTCTCAGGGACCTAATGGCTCAAATGCTTCTTTGGGGGAACTCTGTGGGGAGCTGTTGGAGGGTGGAGTTCAATGCTATTAATACATTGTGAAATTCTGACTTAAGAACTAACTTTCAGTCAGTATGGTGTCAGAAAGCGCTCAACTCTAGCCATTGAGTCATACCAAGGCAGCGAGAAGCTTTAGTACCCATAAGCCATTGCAGGAGACATTCCAATTTCCTTTGAAGCTTTTCTTATTACCATACTTGGTCACTCTTGAACACAATGAGGAAACACACTATGGTGTCTTCTTTCTCTCATTGTTTATGAAACTTAAGAAACTTTTAACAAAAATTTTAAAGGGGGGGAAAAAGGAATAGTTCACTATTCTGGTTAGAGTTAGAATTTTCAGGTTATTTTCTTAACAAAAGCAATTACAAAGTAGAAACAGCTTCGTAAAGATGTGTTTTATTATGTCTTTGTGCTTTAAAATGTTGTCAGCCCTCAGCCTGTATCAAATAGCCCCTATAACAGTATTAGTCTGTGGCCTGCCAACTCTTGGAGGTGAGATATGGAAGAAAATGGACAATTAGAACTCAGAATCATGTGGTGTGCCACTGATGCTACGCCAGCCTGACTCATTCCTCCTTAGGTTAGTGGGTCAGTGGGTCAGTGGCTGACAGTGCTCTGCTGACTTCCTTTCTGCAGTCTGTCTTAAGCAGGAGCTGTTCCCTATGACCCAGCTCATTCCTTTCTTGTAGAAACAGTCCACACTCAGAGACTGGTTCATGGATTGGGAGCCACAATGTCCCTCACTCTTGCTGCAGAGGGAGAACACTGAAAGGCCCTCTCAGCCCTGGTTAAGCCATCGGTGATGAATGACGCACAATACAAAGGTTCCCTCCATCTAGAATGACTCCTGTCCCCATCATCTAACATTGACTATTCAGCACAGGAACACACCACACTAAACTTCCGACATGTAATTCTCCATGTCAAGTCCAGTCTCAGCAAATAGGCTTGAGAGATCCTGATACCTGCCTAAGGTGGAACGTTTGATTTGTTATTCCTGGAAGGATATACATAGGAGTAAAGTAGAGACTTATGCTGCCGTGGAAGGACTTGTACCAAAAGATAGGTAAACCCAAGGAAAATCCCTTGTAGGATGTATGTTCATACCATTAATGAAATTTCCCTTTGCTTCCTGAATGTGTCTGGATTGTGGTTGGGTAAGAGCCTGAGATTTGAAAAAAAAAATCTTGAGGGCTGGGAAGAGTGTGAGCGGAGACTGGGGTTTTGCATGAACTTCTCACCATAGTTAAAACTGAGATCACAGGCAGGGTTAGGGCATGTGAACCGGAACAGAGAAGCATTGCAACAGTGAGTTACTTAACTAAAGGTTGGGATTATTGGTTTTGAGAGAACTGTGATGGATTTAATCAGGACTCTGATTTAGTGTGTACTGTGCAACTAAACATATAATAAAGCTTATGTTCATGGCATGGATTTATTCTCTCCATAGATGTCCCCCCCCATCTTATTGTCTTGTTAGCTCTTTTAGAAATAATGGAACATTATTAACTTGGCAATTTAAACTCTCTGATCCTCAATTTTCTCATGGGTAATGAGGGGATAAGAATTTATTTCACAGGATCATTTTTCCATCATTTCCATTAATTCATTCACTCGTTAAACAAATATCTTTTGATCCTTCTCTGTCAGCGAACCTACTATGGTGGTCCCCACTGTCCTAAAAAGGGGCTATGAATGTAATGGAGAGTAAAAAGAAATTTAAAAACTGAAAAATCTAAACTAATAAAAAAGGATCGTGAACCATTTATATAATAGACCAGGTGATGGATAAGCCATTAAACAAATAACAATGCAAGTACATGTGACACAAAATGTTCGGTGACAGAGAAGAGAAAGACAATTTCTACCCTTCACAAAGATTTGTATGAGGACCAATGTGTCTGTAAAGGCTTGAAGGAAGTGCTGATGCTATGAAAGTGTTTGTCTGAGAAGTAAATAGCAGTGGGCCAAATTGGAGTGACGGAAAAATCACACTGCACTAAAATCCCAACTGTACCTGAAGCCAAGGCAGTAGAATCACACATGAAGGCCTATTTGGACAACTTAGTGAGGCCTTGTTTCAAAATAGCAAAGGGGAATGTGAGGGCTGGACATATACTTGATACAGCCAGTATCAAGCCCTAGTTCATTCCTTAAGACTCTAGCACTGTGAGAAAAAGAAGGACAGACAGGAGAAGGAAGGAGCAGGGAAACATAATGTATTCTTAAAGAAAAGGGGAATGAATAGAAAATGATAGTGAGGAAGAGAAGCCAGTGAAAGCAGAGCTAGAACCAGAGCATAGAGAGGCACTCAGACCATGGAAGTCAGTATAGCTAAGAAACAAAAGAAGTCTTCCAAGCGATGTTCCAAAAGCTAAGGGATCTGACATCTGGCCACTCATATTTGAGTTGATGTACCTGGTATTCTGGAAAGGTAAATGGGGTCATAATTTTGTGGAAAAGCATTGACTTCAAAACATAGCTCAAGTGCTGAGCTTACTCAATATCGGCATGGAGCTGGTGGAATTTGGCTGCAATTCTCTTGGCCTCTTGTCTCTTGTACATCTTTCTCCTCTTCTTACACTTCCAATTAAGTGTTAGCATGTCTTAAGGAAACCATTAAGTGACAAAAATCACAGTATTCATAAACGAGATCATCAAGCAGAGTTCGTTGTGCTTCTAGGAAATTTGTGCTGTCTAGATAGACAAAGGGAGTTTACCAAGTGGTACTGCTAGGTTTTATGGGTCAACAGAAAGGAATCCTTGTGTTTATGGTGTTGTTGGAGGAGAAGGAAGAGAGATTAAAAGTCCCTTGACAGATAAAGTTATATATAAAGAGATGTCAAGGGTGTTGGATGACTCAGATGGGATGAGTTACAGGTGGAAAGACAATGATTTCTGAAAGGTTTGAATACCAGAGTATCAGTCTAAGAAATGAATATATTCACATTTAATGAGGAACAATAGAGTCCTTTCTTGATAGAAAAAGGAAAAGATAAAAAAATAAACATTATGACTGTGATTTACTATATAAAATACCTAGATGAGTATGTATATACAGCAAACTTTAAGTAGCAGAAAATTATTACAAAAATTATGAAAATATTTGTTTGAAATGTTTTAAGCCAACAAATATTAATGATATTGATGAGAAGAAATAAAACAAAAAAGGAAATTTTTAGATATAATATATAGAACTACCACCCCAATTTTTTATAAAAACAACAAAGAACATGTTTACTTCTGGCTATCATATCTGAGCTTATTAAAATCGCCTCACTACAGTTTGGTTTTTATTGACATACTAGTGAGCAAATGTTCTATGTGTATATTTTGGCCACTTGGATGTATATGTGCCAGACCACCATACTTGGGGAGATACACAAGTCTGTTATCCACTAATTTCCTGGTGCTCCCTTTGAAGTTGGCACCTGTCTACAATCCCATCCACACATAAGCACTGAAGGCCTTTCCTTGGCTATGCATTAGTATGAATTTTCTAGAAATTTCTATGAATAGAATAATACAACAAAATTCTGGCTTCTTCCACTCAGTATAATTATCTGGTGATTCATAATTTTGTTTCATGTATCATTGCATAGTTTTATGTTTTGTTAGATTGTATTACATGACACCCCAAATTATCCATTCACCTGTTAATGGATACTTGGGTCGTTTCCATAGTCTATCCATTACCAACAAGGCTGTTATCACTGTCAATATACAAGCTAAATTTGAATACATACTTTAAATTATCTGGTAAACACTTAGGCATGGAATGACCAGATGGCATAACAAGTTTATAATCATCGTTACATAAATTTCCAAAATGTTTCCCAAAATGATTATACCATGTTACATTTCATCCGTTGTTTTAGACAAACATTTCACACAGTATCCTTGTCAAAAGATAAACCTGCCTGTAATAAGAGTGTTCCTGTAAGGAGACCAAGGTTTAGAGATATCAACTAAATTGCTGTGTCCATGGAAAAGTAGAAGATGTAGGACACAAGTGTGTGTTTTGTTGAATCAGAGGACCTTATCTCAAGGCTCCTGGGGAAGTTCTTAGGGGTGGATCATTGTGCTATCTCTCACTCTGAGTCTATATGATTCTTGTATATGGATTTGCTGGCTTTTTTTTTTTTTACTTGGATAAATGAATAGAATGGGAAATTACTTCAGTTCAGGGGATGGCTCATTGGTTGTACAAGGTCAAGGCAAAGCTCTCTATGCTCGACTGGATTTCAAACCACGACCTGGTACTGATTGGTGAAGAGATATATAAGACCCTGTGATAAACTAACAGTCTTCTTAATTTAAGAGAGTAGCTCTAATTCAGATGAAGTGCTACTTAAATTTGTAACCATATCCCTGATTTCATTGGTTTAATGGCTTTTTTTTAAACTTTCATTGTTGATTTTGTTTCAAGGAACAGATAAAGATGTGAGGACTGGCAGGAGGGAAAACCAGCTGGAGGAGGAGGAGGAGGAGGCACCTGGCAGTGGTTAATGGATGAAAAGTGCTCTCTCCTTGTTTCCATTTTTAATAAGACAAACACATTATGTAAAATTTTAAATGTGAGAACTGTACATAGCTATGGAGACACGGCCTCTCAGAGGCACTTGCGGTTTTTGATGCTGCTGTTGGCACCGTTTCTTCTAACTACTGACCGGCACTTTGGTTTCTATTATGATCGCTTCCATGCTTGCAGTAGCCCGAGACAGGGCAGAAACAGTGTTAAACTCGCTGCACCTGTCTTAGCATAGTGTTTCAGCACCACAGCTACAGCAAACCAAAAACCATTTGCTCTCCAGAGAAGACCTGGAAGGCGCCGCAGGAGACACTATTTAGGTGTTAGTATCTAGGGAAGAAAGTGGCCACCACCAAGGTCGCCATTTCTCATTCTTTTTATCACCAGCAGCTGCCATAGCCTCCTAAGGAGTTCACAAATGCAAACATGATTAAAAGTTTTTTATTTAAAGGCTAACTAGTGTAAGACCAGGCCCTGTATTACTTGGGCGATAGCTGTAACAAATTATTATCCATTGTTTATTTTAAAGAAAATTTCATTGTGCATCTTATATTTTTATCTGGCAATGTTCTTGCTGTTGCTCTCTCCTCTTGCCCCACGACATCCCTCATCGCTGTGGTAGCGAACTGTAATATCAAAGCTCACAGAAGTAGGACACTACCTTTAAAGTGAGCCACCAGAAATGGACAAACTCCAGTGGGTTCTTTCAAGCAAGGTCCCAGTGTACTCTATTTACAGAAGCATAGCTGCAGTATTTGGAGTAGTTATTGTAACCAATGCCCCCAAATAGTCATGCTGGGGTAACTATCGTTGGGAGAAAAACACAACGTAATTAGAAAGGACAACACTCAACATAATGAATACATTAATAGCTCACAACTAATATTCTTGTTCTGATTCTGTATTTTAGCTGCTGTAAGGGTATTTATTGTATTAGTCCTATCACGACACAGAATAATAACCGGTGATGCAGTAGTAATAATTATTATTAAATATTCATTGCTTAGAAATAAGCCAAGTAGAAGATATGCAGCCTGTCTGTTATTTTTAAACGTGAATGGCTAAATATATATTTTGAGGTTTTAAATGTTTTCTTTATTTATTTTTGAGATTTTTGTTTAGTTAATTCTTAATTGGCATATAGTGATATAGTTTATGATATATAGGGTAATAATTCAATTCATGTCTAAAAACGTGGTTTGATCAAGTTAGGACAATTAGAGATTCTCTCACCTTAAACATTTATCATGTCTTTGTGTTGGGAAGCTTCCAAAGACTTAATGTTCACTTCAGAGTTGTTTCCAAATCGATACAAACTACAATGATATTTCAATTTTCCAATCATAACTGAAACGTTTGTGAAATTATTATGAATAGATTAATATAAATATAAAGATTTTGACTAAAGGAGAATAGAGGGATGTACACTGTATAAAATATATATGATGGGAAATAGATTTAAATCTATCAGTTTTCCAGAATTCATTGTTAAATGCAGTGCAGTATGAGTAGAATTGCAAGAAGTGTGTGGCTGCACATGTAAATGACTTTGTAAATGTAATAAAAAACTCAAACTCACATGACTGAGATCAGTCAATGCCTTTTTTTCTATTTTATTCAATTACACTTTGCATTTCAAGAAAATCAGGATTCACTTTTAAAAAAATCACCATTTACTCTAATTGCAACCCACCCACTTGATGTTCAAATGTCCAAGTGTATCCTAAATGTAAAAATAGATTTATAGTTTTCACACTCAAATAAGGTCCATGTATTTTAATTGATAGAAAGTCTACTTTTTCCACCAACCATTTTCCTGCAATTTATTGAAGAAACTGTTATCTCTCTAGTAGAATTTCTCATGGTCCAGAATTATTAACTGCATGTAATACTGTTTTCCAACTTCTCTGCCTTTTGATTTTCTTGTACATTAGTAATTTAAATAGAAGTTGCCAAGACTACGTTAATTTTTCTTTATTTCTTTTGGAAAGGGTATTTTCTACACTCTTCCATTTAGAGGCAAAAAAATGTCCTGTTGCATCTTTCTCTGATAGCCATATGTGTATAGTCTACAGTAAGTGCATAATATAGATAGCAAAATGTAATAGGAATATTTCATCATTAGTGGAATGATATCTAAAAAGCAACAGTTTTTTTCATCTGCTGTTTAATCATCCACCATGCAGTTTGTCTAGAAAGGCATCATGAATATGTTATTACTTTCACTATCATAAATGTGACAAATACAAACTCCTTCTCCTGGATACGAAGACTTAGTTTGAAACTTAGTAACTAATGTAGTTTGGTATTGATATAGATGAATGTTGACAAAGCAACTGAATGAAATAAGGGTCATCACAGTACATATGCATCAAAATTAAATTCTAAAAGAAACGTTTAGTGTAATGGTGATGAATGTAATTATTAACAATGAAGATATCTCTTTTCTTCCTTATGATTCCCTGATCTTTCTGTACTTAATATATTTGGAATATCCTCTTCAAAATTTGGATTTTTTAAAGTTCCGTGTTAAACATTTACAAAATTAGTGTTTTTATGTTATTTTCATATCATTCATTTCATTTCCTATTGTAGCTGAATAATAGTCCAATGACCTAGGTGCATTGATGACACAGATATCAGAGGGGACAAATTTTATGTCTAAGGAGTGCAATTTCTAATGAATACAGTATAAGAAGGTATCTGTATATAGGGATTCTACAGAGATGTCCATGCTGTCAAACTATGAAATAAAATGGGTGCTAAAACCAAGAGTTATTCATTGGAACATACAAAAATGTGGGAGATTGTCTTACCACATTAAAAAATAATCCAGGTTTAACTCCCAATACACATAAGGCAATTCACAAATGTCTCTAATTACAGTACCAGGGAGTTCAATGTCATCTTCTGGCCTCTGTGGACACCAGGCACATATGTGGAACATAAAGATACATGTTGATAAAACACACATACACATAAAACTAAATTAAAATTTAAAAGCTACATGTTAAAACTGATACAAAGACAAACAATTCTATTCATGCTACCTAAACGAATTCTCCTTAATGAAAATGTGGTCACAATGCTTTTTCCAAACTTTGCTCCATAAATTTTGTAAGTTACTTGCTCTACAAACAGGATCTTTGTGATTGATAGTGTTCTCTAAATATTGAGCAATTTTTGTTTACTGAGCACCTATGTTATGTCAAACATCGTTATAGGCACTGACATTCTAGCCATGAACATATTTAGTTTTCATTGTACTCATATAAGAGCAAAAGAAATCACATACAATACAGTGTGTCTGGTTTTCTGAGAGTCTGTCATTGAAAGGATCTGGACTTGAGTGGTAGAGAGGTATGATTAAGGTAGACTGGCAAAAAGGCCTTTGGATGAGAACAAAACTAAAGAACGGAGGTGAGGGAAGACAAGCAATGCAGTTAGCAAAAGAGAATTCTCTGCAATTGTTATTAATGTACTCAGCATAGGTTAGCACTATGTCAGTCTAAACTCTAAGATGAAGGGCAACATGCCAGCACTGGAAAAAAAAATAGATGTTTTAAAAATTCGCACTGTGGCAAGAGCATGTTTCGAAGAAGAAAAGATGAATAATAATAATAATAATAATAATAATAATAATAATAATAATAGGAGGAGGAGGAGGAAGGGGAAGGGGAAGGGGAAGGGGAAGGGGAAGGGGAAGAGGAAGAGGAAGGGGAAGGGGAAGAGGAAGAGGAAGGGGAACAGGAAAGAAGAGCTAGATATAGCCTTTAGTATTTCTTCCCAACCTTCTCTACTTCTGGATTGTGAATTCTTTCAGCCTTGAGTCACAGCAAAGCAGGGATCACTTGCAGATATATCCAATTTTTATTCCCATTAATATTCTTTTCTAGAGTATGATTTAAAAGATCTGATATTTTGATTAGTGTGTGAGTCACCTTTATTTGTTTTTTTTTTAACTAAGAGTGTTTGTTTTGAATGCATGGCACAGTAACTTTTATGAACACCTTTCCCCTGAAATCCCTTTTTCTCTAGAAAAAACCTTAATGAATATTAGTTGTAGATAAATATTAGCAGGAAGCACTGACAGAGTAAGTGTATTTGAATGTTTGTGAGGACATTTACATTATATTAAGTAAAGGGCTGGCTTCTATAATATCCCAGATGTTCCCAACACACTCTCCAACAACTCTGTCTATTTCCGTGTTCTGTTCTGTTATCAGTAACTGTTGCAAATTCACTGCGCGGCCCCTCCCATGCTACCTACATGTATAAGTTGTTTTGAGTCACTCTGTGTTTCTGAGTTTCTAACGGCCAGCAGATGGATTAAAACTGAACATCTCTTACCCACCAAAGTATATGATGTAAGCACATCATTACAAAGGACAATGAAGCCCTAATTTATGAAAATATGTCAAAATGGGTAAAGAAATTATATAGAATGATTATTCAAGACATCTTGATTGCAAAGTGTACATCAAAAATCATAGTAGTCACCCTTTATCTTCTGGATATCCATTCACTTTTTAATTTACTAAGCCATTCACTATCCCATAAGGACTTGTTAAAACATCTGATGTTATAATGATTTGCTGTCAAAGAAACTTTCAAAGCGTATACATTGGTAGATAATGTAGAAACCTAAACTACTGTGTTATAATTTGATGGTTATACTGTTAATTGTGTAAACTCATGGTTTCAAACTGTGGTAAGGAAGGCCTACCTTAATCTGAACTTGAGAGAGAGAGAGAGAGAGAGAGAGAGAGAGAGACAGAGAGACAGAGAGAGAGACAGAGAGATTCTGCAAAAATATCCTAAGAGCATTTTCCTTTGGCTTCCAGTGATTATTCTAGTGTTACTAAATTAGAGCTCTAAGCTCAGAATATCAATTCTCCACCATCACCCGCATCGGCATCACATAGATGATCATGCATTTCCTTTAATTCCATCATTAATTATAGCAAAGCATTTGGAGTCACTACCTCTTCTGGCCATTCCCAGAAATGCGCACCTCCTCCCTTTTCTTAGCCAGTGGTTTTTCCAGGAATAAGCAATGACATAATCCGAACTACGTAACAATAGTTTCAAAGTGTTAGGCCATTCCTGGAAATACAACATTCAGAGATTGAACGTCCAGAACCTGAACCGGGCAAAGATTTCATTTCATATACTTGAAACCCCCCGAAATTATCTTTCAAGGCAGAGACATCGTTTCTGTGGGGAACATTCTCAGACTTCTAGAGAGAAGACATAGTCAACTGGTTTATAAGACAGTGTTGATTTCTGTAGCAGTTTCCTTTATAAGAGTAGATGAGCATCAATAAAAGCTCATTCATGCTGAACTTCTGGTAATCGACTCACAAGGAACTTTAATGTAATTTGTTTTTACATAAGGCAGGGTCATAAAATGCATCATTTTTCTTAGCCAGTTCATACTTGGAAGATTTATCATTAAGAGCTTTTATTCAAGGCCAGACACTTTAAAAAAAAGTCTGAGCATTTCTTTCCCACTCTAGCAGAATCTTCCTGGTAAAGAACTGAAGTGCTTCAAATACCCTAGTAAATTATATTTTCTCATTTGGAACATTGTAATAGATTTCTCCACAGAGTGATTTATCATACAACAATTAGGAACTCAGGGGAATTAGATGACCATTTTAAATTTTATCAGCTTGTTTCAATAAACTGTTAATGTGACCCTAATGTTTGGGAAGCACTTTGATATAATCAGATTTCGGTTGTTCAATCTACTGACATTAATGGCTACCTCATTAATCATGGCATTCTCGCTGAGACCTTGGAAGCTGAGCTAAGTTCAGTGTACCAATTCTTACGATAATAAAAACAGGCAATTTTCGGCGGGGAAATATTCTTACTTTAACTACAAAATGGGTTTTGTTATTCCATAGGCACTAGCAGGGGTGACTGAAGCTCACAAAACAACAATTAAGATGCCCTTAGACACAATTCCCAAAGTAGACAATTAAGTCAGGCTCTCCTTTGATCATTACTTAGTGGTGATTTTTATTATTTAAAAGTATAGATCTATATGACAAAATCTAAAATGGGCCAAATGATGAATACATAATAAATGTCTGTCTCCCAAGCCCTGGTTGAATCTGATGCTTTGTGCAACTCGTGTAGAGACAAAAATGTACCTTTCAGCTTAGAAACTCACAGCTACCCCTCAGCACTCTTTCTTGAAGGAAGCAGAAAAACTCAATTTATAAGTTTTTGTAAAATGGTGTGTAAATGTAGAGGTTGACTTTAGTACTTCTGATTTTTTCTTTCATTATGATGACAGACATTACCCCCCAACCTTTTAAATGTCTACAGAGCTGAGAGACACAGTAAATATTGTTTTTATAGAAGTTTCACTAAGGTTTCCACAAGGATTACTGGCAAAGAACGACTGTCAAATATATGTCACGGCAGCTTCTAAAGTTATGGTTTTATTTTCTTAATGTTTCATATTAAATTTAATAGAATAGGTACCTGTTGGAAGAAGTTTATAAAGTCTAGTGTGGTTAGCTGAAAAGAAACAAAAAAATCAAAAGTCATCAAGTCAGCCTTTAAAACGATCATTTGCAGGTTTGAGGAACTCTCACCACTCAATGTGTGGTTTGTTTTCTGGATTTATATCAGTTTTCAAAGATTAAACTGTAGAAATCACAGCCATAAAATGGAGTATAAAATATATAAACATAGAAACAAGGATTTCTCCTCCAGAATAATACATTTTGGGGGGCTATAGGAGGTTTTCTGAGGGAAAGGTGAAAAGGGGGTAACATTTGAAATGTAAATAAAGAATATATATAATAAAAATAATTTAATGTCTTAACTGCCAATCACATTTTAGTTTACTTTTTATTTATAATTATCTGAGTGCACATTTCAGGCAAAGAATTTTATCAGAACTCTGAGTCAATTGCAAATACTCCAGTGCGATATGAATTTCTCATATTGACATGGAATTGCATGTTATATGATGGTGCTGATTGATCCATTCAGTCATTAATATCTGCTGAGTACTTTCTGCTTGTGCATATTGTATATTCTAGAATTTGTATTATGAGAATGATGGTAAGTTAATTTAGTAAACTTTATTATTGTAAATAAATTATGTGTATTTTACTTCATGTTTGGTACTCTATAACTGTCTGTTTGTTAAATGACTAAATGTGTCCATTAAGGAACATCTTTTCCCAATCTGTAGGCTGCTGTTTTGTTTTTTTTTTGGAAGTGTCCTTTGCCTTACAGAAGCCTTTTTCTGTTTCATGATGTCCTACTTAACAGTTGTTGATTTTAGAATCAGAACCATTGGTGTTCTGTTCAGGAAACTGTCCCCTGAACCAATGCATCCAGTAAAATTGCTGGATATAAAATTAACTGAAAGAAACCAGTAAGATTAAAAACTCAGGACACAGCAGGTGTTGTCGAGGATGTGGAGAAAGAGGAACACTCCTCCACTGCTGGTGGGACTGCAAGCTGGTACAACCACTCTGGAAATCAGTCTGGTGGGTCCTCAGAAAACTGGACACGTTAATTCCGGAAGACCCTGCCATACCACTCCTGGGCATATGCCCAGAAGATTCCCCAGCATGTAATAAGGATACATGCTCCACTATGTTTATAGCAGTCTTATTTATAATAGCCAGAAACTGGAAAGAACCCTGATGTCCCTCAACGGAGTAATGGATACAAAAAAAATGTGGTATATATACACAATGGAGTACTATTCAGCCATTAGAAACAATGAATTCATAAAATTCTTAGACAAATGGATGGAGCTGGAGAACATCATACTAAGTGAGGTAACCCAGTCTCAAAAGAATACCCATGGTATGCACTCACTGATAAGTGGATATTAGCCTAGAATCTTGGGACACCAAAGACACAATCCACATACCAAATGATGTCTGAGAAGAAGGAAGTAGTGGACCCTGGTTCTGGAAAGGCTCAATTCATCAGTGTAGGGGAATACCAGAACAGGGAAGTGGAAAGGGGTGGATGGGGGAACAGAGGGAGGGAAAAAGGCCATATGGGACCTTTGGGGGGCTGGGAGCCAGGAAAAGGGAGATGAAATGTAAATAAAGAATATATCCAATAAAAAAGAAAGAAACCAGTAGCCCTCCTTCATACAAATGATAAACAGGTACAGAAAGAAATTATGGGAACAACACCCTTCACAACAACCACAAATAATATAAAATATCTTGGTGTATCTCTAACTAAGCAAGTGAAAGATCTATATGGCAAGAACTCCAAATCCATGAATAAAGAAATTGAAACTTGATTTTTGACAAACAAGGCAATATCCTACAAAGGAAAAAGGAATCTTCAACTAATGGTGCTGGTCTAACAGGAAGTTTGCATTTAGATTTGATCCATATTTATCACCCTACACAGAGCTCAAGTCCAGGTGGATCAAGACCTCAACACAAAACTGGAATATACTAAATCTAATAGAAGAGAAAATGGGAAATAGCCTTAACTCATTGGTACAGGACCATCAAGCACCTTCACCTTATTTTCTGCTACTTTCTACATTACTCTTCTCTATTACTTTTGTTTAACTTTTGCAGTGATTTCTAATCTTTTCTTTGATTATGGATTCTCCTCTGTAAAACAAATAATATCTACAAACAGAAAATTTTCATATTTAAGGATATAGATATTCAAACATTCAACCACTCTTTCCTACAGGGGCTTTTAGACTTTTACCTTAAAGTTTGAAAGCTGCCATTCCCATTCCGATTACTGCATTCTTTTGGATCTCAAACTAAATTTATACCCCCACAGGCTGTAGGAAGGTATTTACGGACCTTTCTCCATATGGTGTCTTTTTTCAACTGTGACAGAACCTTCTATGAATGACAGTAGACATTACATATCTGAAGCTGCCACCAGAGTTCTTCTAGGGAGACAATTGCCTTTGTTTAGCAAAATACGTTGATAAGTCTTTTATAGAGTAGCATCTGAGACTCTCGTGTCATGGGCTTTGACATCACATTTGAAAGTGACAAGTAACCTGCTCTGCCAAAGAAATGTAGAAAACTAGAGAGTTTGACAAGCATGCAGGAGAACGTTGGGAGAAAGAAGAGGCAGACAAGAGTCGAGCAACAGACACGGGTAGACTTTTGTAAAATCCAAAACGAATGATATTTCCCAGTATAATTTTAACCATTTTGTATAACTTCAGGGCTTTGATTAAGGAGTGTCATCTATATGCTACAGATACATTTTTATTGAATGACTTTCAATTTTTTCAAACACTTGGTATAATTGCACAGGGCTCCCGTTTAGGGAGTGTCATCTAGATGCTACAGATACTTTAGTTTATTGAATTACTTTCAAATTTTTACTCCTCTAGGATCAGATATGTTCTTACTTTGTTAATAAAGTAAATAAGATTAAGACACCCTATTTATATATTTATACTTTGAAATACGTAGTAATTGGCATATTTCTAATTAATATATGCTAGTAAGTAGGGGGATATGTTAGATGAAAGGAGGTGTCATTTATGCTTCAGTAATTATATTTATCTGCTCTGTGCTTGTGCAGGAAGATTCAGTGTCTTGTGTGTGTGTGTGTGTGTGTGTGTGTGTGTGTGTGTGTGTGTCTGTGTGTGTGTGCGTGTGTGTGTTTCAAAAGGAAATAAGTTCTAATAAGTCAAACTCTTTCAATAAGGCCATTGCTGAAGAAGTCAGAAATCTTGGCTTTTCCACTTCTCCATGTCTTATAATAGACTCAAAGTGGGTGGATAACCAAAGAGAACTGTACACCTTACCATGTGTCATTGATTACTTTAGGCACCTTTCATAACGACTCACAGGACTTGGAACAGTGCTTTGAATTTCAAATGTCTTCTTCTGTGCTTGATGTGCCTAATTATGTCAGCACCAGCTGGAAGGAGATATTGACAAGACAGTTCAACACGGCTATGTTCCCTACATAATTCAAATTCAGTGGCAGGCTTCCACCTCCGTCTCCCCCTTCCACCTTCATCAGCATGAAGTCGAGCAAACATAGTTCTCCATCTTAAATGCACACAGAAAAGAAAGAGCACACAGGCGAGTTCTGCTAAGTTTCCCATTCCTCAGTATCAAATGTCACTAGTATCAAAAGTATTATAAAAATTAAAGTCTGTAATAGTCACAGGCAGTGCACATTATGGTAGATTTCAAATGATGTTTTGATAGCTTATTAATTTGGCCCTCTGATAGCAAATTTTGGTTGTATTTTTCTCCTTCCTGGGCTGAAACAGTGAACCATTCTATCTGTCGTTGTCATCTTTGGAGCAAAATGGCCTCCTAAGTCCAACATTGGCTATAAAAGTTGTATAAGTTTCCTGGAAGCAGTTAGTTGCTATCTTAGAGTAGCAATTTTAGTTCTTTAAACCATGTATTTTCCATGTGTGACTTAACACATATTTATAGAATGCCCACTGGGCTCCTGGTACTGGGGATACAAGACACAGGGACACAGATTTATTCCTCTAGAATGCCTCAGCTACTGAAGGACACTGACTGACAAGCACATGAGTAGGTTGAGAGGTATATTATGACAACAAAAAGAGAGATGGAAATTTTTATAATACAGTGGGATCAGCAGGGAGAGGAACCTATTCTTACACTGGATGTTCAGTTTTTACTTTTACCTTTTTTTTTTAAATAAAATTTACCCACAGACACACAGACACACAGACACACACACACACACACACACACACACACACACATACACACACACACACACAGACACACACAAACATACCCAGATGCACATACACAACATCACATATATATGTCAAACAAAAGCATTACTATATAGTTAGTATATAGACACATAGTTATCTAGAGGAAATATCTTCCTATTATATAGATATAGAATATCATTTGAGTAGATAATAAAAGATTTAAAGGAAATGAGCAAAATCTATAGCAGAAGCTGCTTTATATATTTTGTCCATAATCTATGTATTTAAGAGTGAGGAGATATATATCTTTCCTTACCTATAAACACATTGTTTTGTTTGTGTGTTTGGAAATTCTATACCCTTCAATTTCTGTAATGTAAATAAATGAAACAATGAGTTTGCTTTTAAGATAGATCTATTATAAAAAGAACAGTATGAAGTCAGTATAAGATGACCAATGGTCTTCATCCCTACATAAGTCCTTAAAATGTAGACTGCTTCTGAAAATATACTTAGATATGCTCAAAGATTGGGCACAGGAAACAAGAAACAAAGAAAGAGGTCTCATACAGAATATGAAGGATTTCCCAGTACTAAAGCACTATTATTGTGATTTTTTCTCATCACTGAGTGAGGTATTCAGTTTAAGCCCCACATTTAAACAAATTTGTGTTATTTTTGATGAAAGATTCATCTGTGTCACCAGGGAAATTAACTATTTTCAGCAAAAATAGGGATGCATGAATGCCAAGCCTTGCGGTTGGTAGAATGCAGCCTTAGCCAGTTCACACTCTACCACGCCTAACTTCACTGCTGCCTCAGCTCCCCGTGGACCATTCCTCCTCAGCCTCCATGTCCACCTGGACACCTTCCTTTGTATGTTGTCATTTCTGTTTCCAACCAGGCCTGAACCACCACTGAATGTTTACCTATTCATTCTCAACCGGGGGGGGGGACTTTGATTAGTCCAAGATGTCACAGTTGCTAGAGGCAGGGCTTTCCTATTGTGCTACCAAAGAACTCTTCTGTCATCCTGAAGTGAAGTGCCCTTTCCTGGTTGCCACTTAGAAAACCCCATATCCCATTCCTCCTGATCACCCACCCACCCACCCACTCCCGCTTCCCTGCCCTGGCATTCCCCTATACTGGGGCATCAAGCCTTCCATGCCCAGTGTATGACAAGAAACTCCTGTCATTTTCTGAGGCAGTACTCTTTGCTCAAGAAAAAGGTAGACTTCTCAAAATGCTTCTATTTTTCTAAGCTCAGGTATAAAAAATGTATTGAATAGCAAATATATTATTTTCTGCACAAACTCAAGTAAAAGTACCAAATACTAGACAATGTATCATATTGCTTATGAAATAAAAACAAAGCTGGAGTTTCTAGGAATCTCCATCGTGAGGCTCTATCAATATGGAATGGAACAATAATTAGTTGCTTCTCTGACTTAATTAAATGAAGTTAAAAGCCATGCTCTCTGATCAATTGTTTAGTTTTCCTTTTGTTCGTTGTTACCAATGTGTTTAGCATTAAAATACTCACAATTTTGATTAAACATGACATAAATATGCAAAGTCATGGATTATTATTAATAATGTAAAAGAATAACCCATTTGCCAACATTTGTCTACTTACCATGTGCAAAATATTCTCCTAAGTTAACTAATGGATTCACTTAGAGATGCTGATATGCCAGACTTCAAATATAGGGCTTTCAGTATACTAGAAATGTTTTCTACCAGTGAGCTATACCACCAACACACATTAACTTACCCAGTGTCATAACCAATAACTAGCTGCTATTAGTTAGGTTCATGAGGAAACTGCTGTGGAAAGGTTAAAATACATAGATCAATATCTTCTTTACCAAGTGTTGAGGCCAGGAATTTGTTACAACCTGACTGAATTTAGAGCTTCTCTGCATCACAGGGTCACGCTGTATTTGAGAAAGCAATGCTTAAAGGGACAGGTCATTTCGACTTTGAGGATGTTTTACTTATCTACGTGATCTTACTGAGGATATATTTTTTTTTTCTTTTTGGTGCTTTAGTATCTCAGTGATCAGAAACACAGAAAGTAGAAAAGAAGCTAATTAAAAGCAGAAAACACTTAGGGAAGTTAATTCTGAAGACTGATTTAGAGGAAGATTGGTTTGCTCTCCCAGTGTGCCTCCTACCTTTGTTATTGCCTGGCTATTCATTGTCTTTGTGTTTAGAAGCATCATCTCTTATTCACATCAACACATCTGTCCCATCTGGTCTTAATACTGTTTAAACTCTATGTTCCACAAATTACTATAAGACAGCTGAATTATGTTACTAATAAACATGGAATAATTAATTGAATTAACATATCTGTCTTCAAAACTTCACAAATTTACATTATGTAGTGAGGATCTTAAAATAATAATCTAAGTAATTTTAAATATATAGTAATAATAATTATCATTACTTTGTAATGATTATGCATTTACGGTGTCTATGCATGTTCACCAATATGTGTTGGTACATGTACACATGTGTGCCTATTCTCGCAGAGGCCCCAGGCTGTAATCAGAAATCTTACTTTATTATACCCTACCTTACTTATTTTAAGGCAGGGTATCTATACTCCAATGTAAGTTTGCCAGTATAGTCGGTCAAGCTAGCCAGCTTACTCTGAGGATCTCTATCTCTGACTTCTGAGCATTGGAAATACTGGTGGGCTGTAACGAGGGCTAGGCATTTATATGGATGCTGGGAGTTCTAAACTCCAATTTTATGCATGCATAGCCCTTGCTTTCTCCACTGAGCTATCTCTACAGCTCTAAGACATAAACTACTGGCTACAGCTCTCACGGTCTGCCGTAGATCTTGATAGTCCTGCCAAGATGAAAGATTGTGCTTTCTCGCCAACATTTCTCTGTTTCTTTTCCCTCCATCCCCCTCTCCATATCCTGTTAACCACCATTCTACTCTACATGAACTTGACTTTTTAAGAATTTATAAATAAACATATATTTATTATATATATTATATAGAAATGAGTATATATACTTTATTTATATTGATAGATGTTAGATAATAGATCTAAGATAGATAGATGATAGATGGATGAGATAGATGATAGATAATGGATAGATCATGATAGATAGCTACATAGATAGATTGATAGATAGTATGTAGTTTTTGTCATTTGTGTCTGTCCTATTTCATTTAGCAAAAAGTCCTTCAGAGTCATCCATGTTGTTAGAAATGATAGTTCCCTTTTAAAATGTTGAATAGTATTTCAGTGTATATGTAAACCACACTTGCTGTACTGATAAGAAATAAGATCTTGGTGTGTGCCAGCTCCCATTTTTGGTGTTTCGGATATCTTGTCAACCTTTTAGAGGAAAAATATCAGCTTCCCACTCCTGTTGTCTCCTCCTGATGGAAGAGAGTGCCATTAACAGAACAAAGCGGTGCCTCCAGCCCCTTGCTTCTTCTTCTTCTTCTTTTTTTTTTTTTTTTTTTTTTTTTTTTGAGAGAAAGCGATTTTTGTTGGGAAGAAGCACCTGAATATTCAGCTCTTGGGTTCCTTCTCATCTTCAGAGATCTGTTCCCTGGGAGTGCAGGCGTTGCTTCCCACCAGCACAGTATTGAGTGGACAGGAAGCAGCCTTGCTCCTGCACAGAGAGCCTGGGAGAGCCCGGAGCTGTGGGGACCAGTGTCCTTTCAATAGACAGAAGCCTGTTTGGCCATACTCCCGCCATAGAGCTCAACTTAGACCTGATCACAACTGTGGCCAGACTGTGATATCCTGCCACACAGTTTTAATTTGATGGCTTGTTAAGCTGAAGTCTGGAGTCCCTGTGGGGTCTTGCCGTGAACCTCAAATCCTGTTTCTGTTCCATTCTCCCAAAAGAAAGAGAAGCCTGTGTGTTTCCTCATATTTATGATTAACCACAAAACAACATTGTCGAATATGCCATTTCAAACTTATATAAATGTGCCACATATTTATTATTCTGTAACCAATTTCCACTGATGTTTTTATTAAATTGTGTTCACACTCGTTTGTAAACAGCAAGTTTATCTTTAAATAATGTATAGTTTTAACCATAAGAATACGTGTTAAATGCTTTATCATTCCTCTTGTGCCGGAATCTTTGTGTGTCTTAGTCGTTCTTGGCTTAAGGCACTTAATCTCCTTGCAGAACCCTACCCAGTTCTAGGATTTTGCATGTGTTACTTCAGCAAGGCACACTCCCTTTACCAACCTATTTATGTTCCACGCACATTCCCAGTGCCCAAGGCCAGTCTCGGACCAGTATTTAGGTTACAGCCTAGTCATTCTCCCTTTGTCCCGCCTTTTCTGATCATCATTGTAGAGACCCTTCCCCACATGGCTGAGATCGATAGTCCAAAGAGAGCACAGACCAAAATTTGAAAACACTTGAGTTCTACACAGATGTAATAATAGAGACATCCAACTGGTATAGCCTTTGCACTGGATTTCAACACAATTAAAATTCAAAGCAGACACATGGTTGATAGATCAGTTTTGTGCATCTTTCTACATGTTACAGTGAATAATTTCTGATTAGAATAGTAATCAGAACTTACTGACTTAAGACTTCTTATGAAATCAATACTGGAGGACATGTACATCTTTTTCTTGAATTAGCAAGTCGGCATTCATTTTAAAATTCAGGGGCATTGCTTTACAAAATGTACTTTGTTTATTGGTTTATTTTAATAACTATTCTAGCTTAAATTATTTATGAAGAGCTCTTATACTATATTTTATAATTACACAAGTTAAATCTGTACTGAAATTCTTGTGTAATAAATCTTTGCTCACAAATACTGAGGATCATCAGTTCTGTATAAGAGCTTTAAAAATTAGAAGAATTAACAAACAGAAGCCCACATCACAATGCTAAGTTCAATTCTGAAAAACACACACACATCTATTATACTCCAATTTTTACATTATTTCGTTATTTTACATTGAGAAAAATGTGAGGAAATTTTATTTCTAATACACAAGGTGTTTTGTGGGTAACAGGCACAGGGTGACTGAGACTAAGATGCGAAAATATCTCCTGCTTTGTGAAATGTACAGGCCACATAATGTTTCCAGTAGGGACACTCTGAAACCTTCATAAAACATTCATATCAATTGGAGAGAGAAAATAAGGGCAAAGAAAAATGTCCTTTAATAAAACATTTGCCCCTATTACATTATAATGCTTTAGAATTTTATTTATTCAACATCACATGCAATATATTTGAATATGTGCATTTTACACAGAATGAGAGCATTCCAGAGTTATTATTTTGTAAAGAAAAAGTTTCCCACACAAAAAGGTGAGCATTTTGGTAGAAACTTGCTTGATTCTCCTCTTTTTAGAATGTATATATATATGCTTTTAGTGTTTTGGACTTAAGTTATTTTTTAAATCAATATGTTGAAGAAGCAGAATAAGCTTATGTTTACATAACATTTTGACTAAGGGCCTATTATCATTAAAAATATGAAATAAAGAATATAATGACTTTTTGAAAAATATTCTTGCTGCATAGCCACAAATAAGATATACTTGCTAGTATTTCCTTTGACTATATTAACACAGAACTTGATTGGAATTAAAGAAACATTAGAATTGTAAAGGAATTTTAATACATTAAGAAGTTCTTTTGAAAGTCTCTAAGTAAAATATAATGTTTTAAGTCACCAAAGGATAAAAATATGCATTCAGGAGTGAATGTGTAATTTTACAAATTCGAACAAAATATTATTTCTAACTTGCTTTTTCAAAAGATTGTTGACATTTTGATCCTCTTGAAAGGTGCAGCAGTATGCGATCATGTTTACATATCTTTAGTGAAATATGCCACCCTTCTAAAGGAAATGTTAAAATGTTGAACATCTATGTTCTCTACAAGTAAATAACACATTATATGGCTACATTATGACCAGATTATATCTATTAGTTACTGCTGTGCACCATGTAAATCTCTAGATTCCCCTGGGAAATGAGAAAATCATTTCAGACTTCAATAACTAACAATCAGTTATTGCTCTGGGCAATAATAGAGCTGAATGCAATTACCTAAAGTGAAGTTAGCAGTGTAACAAATGAAATACAGAGGGCTTTCTCTCTCTCTCTCTTAAAATAAATGTAGCATCTCCTCACCCCATGTTACTATGTATTGTAATAGGGTCTATCAAACAGCTCATTGTTAGAATAGCCTATTTGGGGTTTGAAATATATTTGATTACAATTTCTAAAGTTACTTTTTATGGTATCATTGACATGGTTGGTATTCAGAAACATCAGCAATAACAAATAGTAACAACAGTAAATTAAAAAAAATCACACTAGTAAGACACATAAAGTTACAAAATATAAAACATTTGCTTGAAAGATTTACAGGATGGAATTATGTTTAAAAAAATTACTCTCCTTAATGAACATGATGGTTTTTATGCTGATCTTTATTCATATAGCAAAAAGACCTGCATGGAAAAACAAGGATACAATTACCATTCTCAGATAGTTAGGATAGACTCACATGTATCCACTACTTTTTGTTGTTAAAAATATTTTCTGGAATGAATAGTGAAGAGGAGTTAGTAAACAAGAAATGCTAATTCACAAGCTTTGCTCTTGGAATTCCTTTTCAGTGACATTATTTACTTACCTAAAACTGATTTCCAATTCATTATTTGCATATATTTCCTATTTGTTACGACAGAATGCAATTTTCTTGCAATGGATTTCCCAGTAGAAAGTTAATCCCGCTGTTTCTCAGTTTGTTTAACCATTTCTTATAAATGTAGTCATATTTTAGCATTACTGCTACCCCAAAAAGTAGCCTTTCTGGCAATTATGATGTGAGCATGTAGTTTTTGGTAAAAATGGCCTTTCCTTAGCTCTGTATTTAAATAGCTCTGCCAAAGGATTTTTCATGTTCTTTACTTTTTTCTGTTTATAATAAATTCTTGGAAGTTGGATGCTAACATCTGTTTTCTGAAGCCATCCCCTCTCTTCCTCTGCAGAGACACATCCTGATTTATTACTGTCCAGTTGTTTATTAAAGTTAGGCTGCTAGCAATTATTATTGTTTAAGAAAATGGATTGCTCCATAGAAAAATATCATGCAGGAAAACTGCATGAGTAATATTACTCAGGGTTGTGTAAAATTGGCATCTACAAACACTGAGAGCACCTGCTTCCCTACAGATTTTTATACTGTAGTTTTATTATATGTGGAGTAGGTTGGAGGGAACTCCTTTTCAACAGACCACACTGTTGGGAAATAAAATTCATGTACTGCTATAAAATCATTATTGGGTTTTCTTGCTTGCTTGATTTTTTTTTTGTTTTATTTATTTCATCCTAATTGGTCTCTCTCTTTCCCACCTCCCTTTCTGCCCTTCCTTCAACTGGTGATTATTGACAACACACTATGTCATAATCATTATATTACATAATTCCTACTGTTCAGGATAAGCAAAAGAGACACATACACTAATCATGATTATGTTTATTTGTTGTTGTTTTGTTTATAATGCTGGTATGAATCTTGGGGCTTTATACATACTGGACATTATTTTATCACTAAATCCCCAGACCAGGCAATTATTTTCTACAATGAATGAGAGGGTCAAACCAAATATTTAAAGCATTCCTTATTAAAGTCTCATAGAATGTTTTCCTATTTCTTGGAGATTTTTGAGAATGGACCATTATGAATATTGTATATTATTCCTCCTTCTGACCTCCACAGGGAGCTCAAACTCACTTACTAATTAAGTCTGAGAACTCGATGCCAGAGAACACTGTGAAGATTTAGCAAAGCTACTTTTGTTGCTCACTCTTGTGTAAAATGTAATATTTCTTAAATTCTTAAATTCTCCTTTACAACACACACACACACACACACACACACACACACACACACGCATAACCAGGACACTGGTGGCTTTCAGATTTCCTATGCATCTGAGTTATTCAGAATGGCTAGGAAATCACAGAATACTGAGTTCACATGTTCATAGTTCTCTACTTCAACAGATCCAGGGGAAAATGTAGCAATTGCATTTTTAACATGTTCTCACATGCCATCATCTCTGGATTAAAGACCTGTGTAGGAAGAACTGCAGCATTCAGGAACATGTTGTATTCTTTGCTTTGAGGGCGTGGAGTTGACAAATCAAATCTACTGGCACATGCTATAAACATTACGTTCAACATGAAGCTAGTTCATCTGTGTCAGATGGTGATCCATCACTGCTGTTCTGCTCCCGTCTCCAAGTATTTGAAAAGTCTGGAATATATCTGAATATTGGATTAAAATTATAAAATTATCACAATAAAAGAGAGTAAAAACCCAGGCCCCTTCTTTTTGGTAATTTGTCTAGCTGAATTTTTCTTAGGCATCAGAGTGTGACCCACTATGTACGCCATTAGATTTTCATAAATACACTATAGAACTCACCATACTAAAACCACTATATCTTGTTGTAATGGCACCTACCTTTGCCCTTTCCAGTTGAAATACTGGTGAGACCAGCACTCTTTCCAAATGTTGGACATCTGATCCTTAACACGGAGAATTCCTATGCATTTTGCTGGGCTTAAGATATTGTCTAGTACAAGAAAAAGGCTGAAAGATGATTGTGTTTAATGTGAAAAGTAAACCTGGAGAGGAAAACCTGTTGCCCATTAAATAGCCTTTGATTCACAGCTTGTAATCTTTGATTCCCAACAACTTGATAACAGATCTCTTCAATTGTGAGGCCTGTGATCCTCCACACTACCGTGCTTTTCCTAATTTTTCTCTCCTTGGCTTTTGCTGTCCCCCAATTCCTTTCTTGCCTTCATCATTCAGTACTAGATATTCTTCATGACCTCTCCATATTCTTTGTCCGTTTTATGAACACACGCTGCCTCCTTCCCACTCTTGACCATCTGCTTCTGTTATTACACTTCAGCCCCTGCATTTACCCTTGACAGAAGAAGGCAAGTGAATTAGGACAGGAGTTTGGATTAGGCAGGGTTCGAACAGCTTCCCTGCTCACTGGCTGCATTGCTAGAATCACATGTTCCTGCTTGTTTATTCCTCAGTTTGTATATCTATAAAGCTAGGACTACTCTCACTTTATAGTTATGGGCTGATAGTTGTGTGGAAAGACAATCATGAACCAAAACAGTGTTTTGGCACCCAGTAAATGCTTGACAAATTATGTCCTGTTTCTTCTTCCCAACAAATTCTAAATTTTTAACATATTTATTATTTATTTATTTGAGTTCCTTTTGAGACAAACCCAAAGATGATGTTGAGAAATTTACAAAATATTTTCCAGAAATAGGACCTGTGTAACCACAGAGATTTCCTAATCAATGTTGTGTTTCTTATGTCCTTGGGCTGTTTTTTAGTATAAGAATGAGAAGTCCTATGTTTCAGAGTGTGCTTGTTTTGAGGACATCCCTGCTGTGGTACAGACCAAGAAAAATTGACTCAGTGGAATGAATCTGATTCTGAGATCTCAAGACTAAGGAAAATTTCCTGCTGGGAGGTGAACCAGACATTCTTCATCTTAGTCACTGACACATAGCTTAGCATTTCCTGGGCATGTGGAGGAACAAAAGGAAGGGAAGGGAAGGGAGGGGAGGGAAGGGAAGGGAAGGGAAGGGAAGGGAAGGGAAGGGGAGGGGAGGGGAGGGGAGGGGAGGGGAGGGGAGGGGAGGGGAAGGGAAGGGGAGGGGAGGGGAAGGGAAGGGAGGGGAGGGGAAGGGAAGGGAAGGGAGAGGAGGGGAGGGGAAGGGAAGGGAGGGGAGGGGAAGGGAAGGGAAGGGAGGGGAAGGGAAGGGAAAGATGGGAGGGGTCCTGAATGGGATCAGGATGTGCTAGTAACATCCAACAGAGTATTTTGCTTTATTGCATTTAGAACTGAATATATTGCTGGACAGCCAGCAAAAGCAGGCACTTAAGAGCTTAAGACCTTCAAGAGGATTCCACAGTACTGACAAAGCTCCAAGCAATGCAAACCCAAGACAGGTCTGCGATGCATCTGTATGAGGTGATGCTGTTCTGCCCCACTTCTTCCTGTGCGTCTCAAAGCACACACAGGTGTGACTACACTGGACCTCAACATCAGTGAAGATGATGGAAATAAAAGTATTGTTCCTGATAGAACGCACTCTCAAGAAGAATCCTGGCATCCAGCATTCTTTAGTGGGCCTGCTCCTACCATCTTTTTGTTGTTATCTTTTGAGTTCTTTCATGTCTCCTCTCTCTAGATCCAGTTTCAAGGAGCTTGAAGACTGATATCCTTAACTGTCATGATTGCAGGTATTAAATTGTGACATTTCTTATTTTCTTTACAAATCAATGTATATGTAGGAGGAGTGAGTCAGCATGTTCTGACTAGTGGCCCATAATGGCCCACATATGCCCAGCTGGTGCTTCCACGTTTACTAACCCCACAACCTGCCTGACACCGAGAGACAAAGAAGGTGAGCTTGTGACTGGGCAGCTAATCCGCTGGTGATAGCTGTGCAGGTCTAGCAGTTATAGGTATGAGTGGAGGGGATAAAGGCATCTCCACTATAGCAATAAATGTCTTCTTCTGCTTCTTCTCTGGCTCCCAGAATCAGTGTCATTGATTCTGTGCCCTCTTACCCTCTATCCCAAGGACCATCTCGGTGGCAGAAGGCTAAGGAAATATATATATGAATAATAGAGAGAATGCAGTTCTCACAAGCAAAATGATAAATTCATGCATATGTAAATACATGGAGACCTTTGTGAAATATGTGTAACATGTTATATTTATTCTTTACACTCTTGGTAAATATAGATTCATTAATTGTAATTGGATATAAGAACATGACTAATTTTAAAGATGCAATATGCTATAGAATATATACTTTAATGGCAGAATAATATAAAATTGCAAAATATTTCTGTACTAACTATAATCCCTCATTCATTATAATTAGTGGTTCTAAGGTATTTATGAAAGTAAAACTATAATTACAATCTAATAGGCAAAATGCCACATTGAGCATGATGTACTAAAACAAAACTGAAAGTTCTACTAGGAGGAAATATTATAGACTCAAAATCTTTTAAAAATATTGATAATATAACATAAAAATAAAGTACCACTAACCTGAATTTAATAAGGCAGCAGGACATTAAATAATAAGAATGTAATAATAAATTCTAAATTGGACATATATTCTTTGGAGAGAAAAATTAGCTACATACTCTCATGAAAGTAAGAACACTTGTGATTTGAGTATGAACATAAAAATCATCAAAGATATAAAAGCAATGAAAAATTGTAATTAAAATTGTTATAATTCTTGGTATGAAACTGAATGTTAGCAGAATTAGGGGCCTTTATTAGTGTCAACCCAAGAAGTAGAACACATGAGGAGATCATAAGAAAAATTTGAAATCGTAACATCAAATAGCTCTCCTCAGAGCTGGCTACTGCTCCCCAGTACAGCAGCTTTCCAGACAGGAGTGAGCCCCCCAGAAAGTCTGTCACAACCCTGAGGGTTACGGATGTATGGAATATGATTTCTCTGATTCCAATAAAAGGCAGGTGCTGGTGTTAATCTGAGCTGCTTTGATGTCTACCTGTTTCTATACATAAAATCATAGCACTCTGTACTATGTGACGTTTTCAGTACATGCACTAGCCACTATTGCTATTGAAAAAGTTATAATCTTAATGCTATCTAAAGACCTGGCAGGGAAAGAGTTAAAACATTATTAAAGTACTAAATTGGATTATGTTAAGACAAATGTAAAAACTGGATAACAGGCACTGATTTTACTTACAAAACAAAACTAATGAAATGTAAGTTAGATTGATTTCATAGGACCAGCAGTCGTTCTAAAGAGTGAGACTCCAATCTTTGAAACTAGGAACGAAACAGGGAATCATCCTGTAACTTTTATTATTGGTTCACTGCAACAGTCAGCGGCCATGACTTTCCATATTTTATTTTATTATTCACACTTCAAATTCAAAACATTGTATTTATTTGTTGATTTATTTATTTTACTCTCTTATTGACATAGTCTCCAGGGGTGACTATTATGAGGTCAGAGAGTTTTCTATGTTTTGTTCTTTGCTACATCCTGAAGGCTTTGATGAGCTTCTAAAGAAAGAATTACTTAGGCCAAATACATAGATAAGTAAAGTAACTTATTCTATGTTACTTTTGAAGTAATATCCAATATAACATGATTAGGTTTGGAAGAGACAAAGTTACTTGTTGATTATTATATATCAAAGGAGCCTGAGAGTTTTAATCGAAAAATACACAAACTACTCAAATTAATGAGTAATTGCTGAAGAGTTTGAGGCCAAAGGGATACAGTATCTCCACAGTGCTAGCTGCATTTGTTCATGAGTCCTTGCTCCCAAGATCCTCCGAGTTCTGCTCTGTCCTATTTTGCTTTCTGTTGCTGTGATAAAACACTGACCAAAAGCAACTTGAGAGGAAGAGTATATTTGGCTTATGGCTTACAGACCATCATGGGGAGCAGTCAAGGCACTACACCAGCTACACCACTCCTGGGCATATGCCCAGAAGATGCTCCAACATATAACAAGGACACAGGCTCCACTATGTTCACAGCAGCCTTATTTATAATAGCCAGAAGATGGAAAGAACCCAGATGCCCTTCAACAGAGGAATGGATACAGAAACTGTGGTACATTTACACAATGGAGTACCACTCAGCTATTAAAGACAATGACTTCATGAAATTCTTAGGCAAAGGATGGAACTAGAAAATATCATTCTGAGTGAGATAAACCAGTCACAAAAGAACACACATGGCATACACTCATTAATAAGTGGATATTGGCTCAAAAGTTCAGAATACTCAAGATACAATTCACAAACCACATGAAGCTCAACAACAAAGAAGACCAAAGTATGGATGTTTCTGTCCCTCTTAGAATAGGGAGCAAAATACTCATGGAAGGAAATAGGGAGAAAAAGTGTAGAGTAGACTGAAAGAAAGGCTATCCAGAGACTGCCCCACCTGGGAATCCATCACATATACAGTCACAAAGCCCGGACACTATTGTAGATGCCAACAAGTGCTTGCTGACAGGATCCTGACATAGCTGTCTCCTGAGAGGCTCTTCCAGAGCCTGACAAGTACAGAGGTGGATGCTCGCAGCCAACCATTGGAGGGAACATGGCAGTCCCTAATAGAAAAGTTAGAGAAAGGACAGAAGGAACTGAGGGGCTTTGCAACCCCATAGAAAGAACAATCATATCAACCAACTAGACCCCTTATAGCACTCATGGACTAAACTACTACCCAAAGAGTACACATGGAGTGATCCATGGCTCCAGATGCATATATAGCAGAGGATGGCCTTGTCTAGCATCAGTGGGTTTCTGTGGGGGAAACCGGGAAAGGAGATAACATTTGAAATGTAAATAAAGAAAATACCCAATAAAAATAATGTATGTATTCATATATATGTACATATATATATACATATATATGTAAAGCTTGTATTCCTAAACATATTGATGAGTTTCTCAGTGTATTGAGCAGTACCTCAGTGTAGCCCCTTGCAATTGTACCTAGAAAGCGAACCACAATAAAGTGTCATAAATTAAAAGAAATAATAATCTAGAAGCAGGGACTAAAGCAGACACAACCACGGATAATGTTTACTTGTTTGTTCTTCATGACTCTTTCAGATTTTTTTCTTATATGATCCAGGGCCACCTGCCCAGGGTAGGCATCACCCACAGCAGTTTAGGTTCTCCAACCTCAATCATTTATCAAGAAAACACACTAAAACCTACTCATAGGCTAATCTGATGGAGATGGTTCTTCAACTGAAGTTGTCTTCCCAGGTGTCTGTAGTTTGTGTCCAGTTTATAAAAACTAGCTAGCAAAACCTCCTTCATGGTTTTTAATTCTGTGAATTCCCCAGTGAATAAACACACACATACATGCACATACATACATACATACATATATACATATGTACACATACATCATACACTTTATTTTGAATCAAAATCAATTTTTTTTTGTCACTTGTTATCAACAGATCCTTTTTGGTACAAGAAATAAAAAAAATGGTTTTTACATTTTAACTTAAATACCAATGATACAAATTTATCTTGGCAAGTCTTAATCAAAACATTGTGCAGACGCAAACATAAAACACAGTGAGTGAAGAAAAGAGCATCAGTGCAAAAATAGCATTCATATTAGTATATAATTGACTGAATACTTAGAGCAACAGATGTTCTGGCTAATTTAATTTTTTTAATAAATTGACAAATAAGACAAGAACCTCCCAACATTTGAGAAAAATCTTTATGAACGGTGTCACTTCACTTCCTTGTATTAAAGAACAGTGAGCACATTACACTGGTTTCTTGGTGATTCCAGGTTTCTGTCTCTGTCTTACCCAATTCGACCAGGTCTGAACAATGCGATAACCATTTTCTATTTTAAATTACCTCTTATATCTCAGGTATTGAGTTGCCAGTGGTTCCTAAAACAGTAATATGATGGTTAGTCTTGATTATCAGGTTGATGGGTTTGGAATTCTTGGGGAGACACATTTTGGGATTTGAGCCTATTTCTGGCGAGGATTAACTGAAGAAGGATGTTCTTCCTTGAATGGGAGTGCCATGACCTACTAGAGGGCTCTCCTGGAATGAATGGAAATGAGAAGTGCACTCACTTTTCTTTCCTTCCTGACTCTATCAACACAACCTGACACATCACTTAGAAACATTCTAGTTAGTATGCTTGATAGACCATGCTATGATAGACCATATCATTTTAAATTAGTTAGCTCAAACACATCCATCATTATGAAGCATTCATGGGTAAATGCCCAGGAGTGGTATAGTGGGGTCCTCTGAAATTCTTAGGCAAGTGGGTGGAACTGGAGAATGTCATCTTGAGTGAGGCGACCCAATCACAAAAGAACAAACATGGTATGTAAGTGGATATTAGCCCAGAAGCTCAGAAAACCCAAGAAATAATTCACATATCAAATGATGTCCAAGAAGAAAGAAGGAGAGGCCCCTGGTCCTGGAAAGGCTCAGTGCAGCAGTGTAGAGGAATACCAGGACAGGGAAATGGGAAGGGGGTGATTGGGAAACAGGGGGAGAAAAGAGGGCTTATGGGACTTTCGGGGAGGGGGGGGATCCAGGAATGTGGAAGTCATTTGAAATGTCAATAAAGAATATATCGAATAAAAAAAAGCATTCATGGGTATTTTATTTCAGTAGCAAAAAAGGGGGGGGAGATTAATACAGAAAATTGGTACTAGGAATGGGGCTGTGGGTTTAGTAAAGTGTTAACAAATACAGTATATAGGCCTTTGACATTGGCTGCAATGATGGGCTAGAGACATTCTAGGATCTATAAACAAGACTTAATGATCTAGTCTGCTGCGAGTTTGGAAGATCAAAATGCTAAGATAAGTGAGAATGATGATGGCCCCATTCATGAAGTTCAGAATGGATCAAGAACTCTGTTGGGAACTATGCTGGTGTTATAGTCTGGCAAAGAATCTGGATTTATCTCTTTCATAGTCTGAGGACAAGATTAATGTTGAATTCAAAAGTGATGGATGCATTTGTTTGGATGAGAAAATTTCAAGACAGCGTAGGATTTGGGCTGTGTCCTGGTTACTTCTTACTGCTCACATCCATGGTCACATTGAGATGGAACAGCAAGTGAAAGAGAAATACATAAAAGTTGGCTTGATGAGGAAATGTGCTTGTGTGGAGTTTAAGTCTCTGGTTGAAAGGTAGGCAGAGTGTGCAGATGTAGTTAGAACAATGAGACCAACTAGCGAGAAACTAAGAAGAGACTCCACCCACAAAAGGCTCCAGCTTGTAAAAATGCAAATTCATTTGAAAGGAGAGAGACTGAACAAAGACTAGAACTTAGGGGTTCTTTACACAAACCCACATGCTTTTGCCATGTTCGCTGGGTAGTTGTACAGAGGCTATGATAAAAGGGCTGGGGTGGAGCAGACCTCTCCAGTTGGCCACAGACCTTGGCACCTTGTACTGACTATGCAAACTCAGTTAAAGAACAAGTGGGCCCTGGATAAAGAAAGATGCTAAGGCTTGGAACTATGTGACTTTTGAGGGCTTTGGTTGGGGGCTAAGGTGTCAGAACTTAACATGATGTGCTTTGTGTCAAGCTTACAAGAGTTGGGCTTGTGATATTTAATCTTGGAGACACCTCTGGGCACATCTCTGACAGTATTTCCCAAGCAGATTAAGTGAGGAGCGAATGCTTTCCTTGATTGTGGGTACCACCATCCTGTGCACCGCAGGCCCAAACTGAACAGAAGGACAAAGCTAATGGAGCACCAGCATGTGTCCCTCTCTGTTCAAATGAAACGTAATTAGCTGTGCAATGCTCCTGCCTCTACAACCCTCATGATGCATGACTTCTCTTTTAGTTACTGTTCAATCGCTGTGAAGAGACACCATGGCCAAGGGAATTTATAAAAGAAAGCAGTTGATTTGGGGTCTTGCTTACAGTTTCAGAGGATTAGTCCATGACCATCGTGGCACACATCGATGGTGCTGGAGTAGTAGCTGAAAGTGAAAGGTTACTTTCATCCACAACCATGAGACAGAGAGAGGGACTGGACATGGTATGGGCTTCGGAAACCTCAAAGTTCATCATCCCCAGGGACACACCTTCTCCAGCAATTAACTCCTAATCCCTTCCAACATGGAACCAGACATTCAAGCACATGAGCTTATAGGGGCCATGCTCATTCAAAGCACAAAAGCCCTTCAAACAGCAAACTGAAATAACCTTTCACAAATTAACTTCATCTGATATGTTGCCACTGCAATAAGAAAAGTAACTAATACAACATAATACAAAGTACTGTTTAAGTCATTCTTTTTGGGGGTGGGGCAATCTTCCATTATTTATTGTTGTCTATTTTAAAATATATTTTTAATTGAAATGGAATTAAATCATTTTCCCTTCTCCCTTCCCTCTCTCCAATCCTCTTAGCCATCATCTCTCAAACCCCTCTCATGCATGGTAGTCTTTTTCTTTCATAATTATTCTTACATGTATATGTACATATGCACAAGTATATAAAAATATAATTTGCTAAGTCTACTCTTGTGGTTTGTGTGTATGTGACTTCAGGACTGAGCATTGAAGGAAAAAATAACGAGGCTGGTAGTCATTAGTCATTAGTCATTAGTCCTTGTATTTCTTTGTCTATGGTGAGACCAGAAAAACTTTCCCTTTTCTACATTACCATGTCCATTGGTATTGCCATTTTCCCCGTCTTATTTATGCAGCCATTTCTAGGAGAGGCAGCTTGCCAGCAGATTTCCCCAGTATTCTGGCTCTTACAATCTTTCCATTCTTTCTTCTTCTATGTTCCCTGAGGCATAGATACATGAGTTCTGATGTAGATGTATTCATTAGGGCTTTATTCCCTATGATATAGGAGAAATGTTTCAATTATTAAGTTATTAATTCATAGATTATCCTGTAAGTGTAGCTTCTCTGTTTTTCTATCCTTGTTGTAGTTATGGTATCATTTACACTTTTAGAATATAATCTAAATATTTTTATAGCAAATATATTTTTGAGTTGTCAATGTTATTTAGTTTGTTTTCTATACTCTAAGTAAAGGAGAGGATTGATATAGCAAGTGAAGGCTGCTTACTAAGACGATCCCCATGTGAACTGGAGGTGATATCCGTGTGACTGGTTGCAAACATAGAATTATGAAACTCAAAAGAATAAGAGTCATGCAAAATCTCATGGTTTCTCAGTTATTGGATCTGAACATATTGAGTCAGTTGAAATGTTAAGGAAAGAATATAACTGTCTAATTTTTAGAATGATCTTCAAGCAGCAGAAAATAAACAAAAATGTAAATAAGTATGCATAGAACTTGGAAACAAAATTTACTAAGTAGAGAATCTGAAAATAACACACACACACACACACACACACACACACACACCTGGTATTGAAAAACTCAATGAAATAAATGAAAAGTGCAAAATAAAGTACTGTCAATTTACACGAAGTCAAGCACCAGGAAGAATACTAATGGTTAAAGATAAGACTGTGGACCTTTTACACCTAGATTTTGAGAAAGCTCTAGACTGACTTCCAGAGTGCTAACATAGTTTACCCTGCCCCAATAGTCCCTACGTCTATGCCACAACTTTTGTTAATTGTGTTCCTAATTAAAGTCATATGACTCAGGTGAGATGGAATCCTAAAGCACTTTTAGTAAAATAGAAGTAGAAGGGAATGATATTTGGAGAGAAACACTTCAAACACGGTGAGCGATGGAAGATGGAGAAAGGAGGATGTGGAAAAAGCCTTAACTAAAATGAAGGGAATAGAAGGAAAAGATATACAAAAACTTACAATCTCACTCCCTAACAAAATACAGCTAAATGGAATAGGTTAATATGAGTGACATAAAAGACCACAGGGGGGATACTCTTGGTTAAAGGTTTAAGTGAGAATAAGAGAAGAGGGTAAGTGAGACCAGGGCATAGGGATCAAGGAAAGCTAAGCTAAGGACATATGAGTGAGTCTTATGGAAGTCCACTAGTTTGTAAGCTAATTAAAATCATAATATTAAAAAGGAAATTTTTATCAGAAATACCCTGCACCAGCAGACAACACTGGTCCCAGAAGCCATGAATAGTTGATGAAAATTTCAGTGCCTACAAGTTATTGTTCAGGAAGAAACAACAGAGAATTTCCACTTCTCCCGGGTGGCTAACATAACTGGTAAGACTCCATTGCTGAAGTCATTACCCACTTTGATTTCAGAACAGTGGGAAATTTAGCTCTAAGTGACCAGAAAATGTTCTTCCAAATTTCATAGAGCTTCACTGTTGTACAATCTTGGGGGGGGGAGGGGCTAGAGCTACTTACAAATTGTCTTCCCTTGAACTAGACTGTGCATGCTATACAACACCTGGTAACATGTGCCTACTGTTACAATTGTGTAAGATAGTTATGGGGTCAACCATTTTCTGTCTGGATAAGATGCATGCTCTATAAGCAATATTTCATGTCTGGTACTGTAAACCTGTTCAAAATCTCATACCTCATTCCTGGGGAGATCATAGTTCTTGCAGGAGACAGCATCTGACAATGTTTCTCTAAATGGTTATGTTGACCAGTCGCCTATCTTTTATCAATGTGATATTTATTGTTTATTCATACATATAATATCGGAACACTCAATGTCTTTCCAGCTCAATGTTCTAAAAAATTGTACAATCCTCCCCCAAACAACATGGTCAGGTCCATCTCAATAATATTTAGTACCAATTGGAGAACCCACTTAGGAAGGAAAGGATTGATTTGACTTACAGTTTACAGTTCATCAACAAGGAAAGACAAGGCAGACCCAGAAGCCAAATAAACCCCTTTCTCCCTATGTTGCTTTTGGTAAAGTTGTTTTATTAGAGCAACAGAATGCTTCTTAATATTTATGTTTATGTCTATATGTTTGTCCATCTTTAAACCTTAGTCAAAGAAGTTTCTTTTTGCAGTAGTTAGTGGTTAATACTCAGATTCATAACTGGCCAAAATGCTGAGAGTAAGAGATTTTCAGTGTTCAGTAGTAGATGGTTCATACATGTCACTTCCCTATCCAAGGCTCAGGGAACATTGTAAGTGGGTGGAACCAGAGGGTGTCGATGCTGCTTTGAAACTCTGGTTTCTATACACAGGATGATTAAGGTACATAGTCACTCATGGCAGCATAATACCTGCACAAAATAAAGGCAGTCAAAATCTCATCACAGTCAGAGGAGTAGATCCAGAGGCCCTATCTCTAGATGAGAAAATAAAGGCAAGTAATGTTTGCTGAAGAATGGAGAATCATTACTATTATTATTTTGAAGACATGCCATCTGGAAGGTTGCCCTTGCCCCACTAGATGACCCCACACCCATTTTCCCATGGTCAGTATTAATTGAACTAGGTGGGATGTTATCAAATTACATTATATTAAAGTATGAGAACATTGAAATGGAATTTGTTACCTTGTACACGTAATATTTGTTATTAAAAATAGTAAGAAACACAGAAGAGACCCAGATGATAGAGTTAGTAAACAAAGAGAATAAAAATTCCTTGAAAATATACTCAAAGTGCTCAGAAGTTAAGAGAACAGTATGTGGATGTTAAAGAAATAAATGTCGATCATTTAAAAAGTGCTCATTCAAACTCATGAATGAAGGAATGTGCAATCTATAGCATAGACATTGGATGAGATAGAACAATAGCCGTGAACACAAAACAATAAAAACTATCAAAACTTCTGGAAATAAGTAGAAACTAAGAAGTCAAGTAAATATATGGATTTCAAATTTTTATATATATATATATATACATATATATATATGTATATACATATATATTCCTTCAGGAATAATATATGTATATATATATGTACATATACAAATTATATACATATATATATTCCTTCAGGAATATATATATATACAAATTATATATGTATATATGTATATATATATATATATATATATTCCTGAAGGTAAATAGTACTGAGAATAAAAATATTTAGATCATGACTAGAGTATTTTTAATTTTGAAGAAAATTATAAATCCTTGTAAGAAATGAAACAGATCCAAATCACAAAAGGCAAGACAAAATTTCGCACTGTTCCACGGTTTGCTCGGTGGGAAAACTCAGCGCAGGCAGAGAAAGAAGCTTCAGTAGTTACACAGGAACGGGTATATTGTGGGAAATACACAAGGCAGAAGGAACTTGGACATAATCTTGAATATACTGATATAAACCAGCACCTGAACTTTATGCTCAACCACAATATCCTTGAAAGAATAAAACTAATTACAACACACAAAATGGCTTAAAAAACCCCACAGCTGTAGACAAGCACAATATTAAATGTTCAAGGAAGCCTATAATGCGGAAGCCTAATAATATTACATGATATAATGTGTGTCTACAGGAAGCAATGAAAAGAACTGTAAGCGATTAATATCTGGGTGAATATACAGGATTCATTTTTAAGGTTTTAAAAATCTCTTTAAGGCAGCAGTTCTCAATCTGTAGGTATGAACCCCTTGGGGGCATCAAGCAACCTTTTCACCTAAGGGTCACCTAAGACCACTGAAAAACACAGGTACTTCCATTATGACTCACAGCAGCAGCAAACCTACAGTTATAAAGTAGGAAGGAAAGTTATTTCATGGCTGGGGTTCACCACAACATGAGGAACTTCACTAAAGGGCTGTGACATTAGAAAAGGTGAGATCCATAGCTTTAAGGAAACCCCCCCTCCACAAATAAACACATGCCTTATTCAATGTATATCATATCTAAGAGCAAAATGCATGCAATATCACAGGCTAAAGATATGTCATGGACTGTGTGAAGTTTATTTCCTTGTGTATGACATTATATGTATTACTCAGCCAGGTGCTGCCAGGTTAACTATAAAGACCACGTGTCAACCATCACATTTTATTCATGTTAAACCAGTACAAGAAAAAGATTTGAGTTGTGAGAATATTTCCTAGTAGAACACAAAGGAGAACAAAAATGCAAAGATCTGAGAGAAGAAAGAAATGCAAGAAAGCACTCAGAAAAGCCAACTATAGAATGAAGGGCAGTAACGGGAGCAGCCCAATCACACGGCAAGCGATGGGACCTTAGCTAGGTCGACACAGGTTGGTTCAAGTAAAATTGGAAATTTAAATAATTCGACAGTGTGAAAAAGAAGGCAGTGTGATGGGTCATGCCTGTAATTTTTGTTTTTGTCGGGGCTGAGGTAGAAAGATCTCCATGACTACAAAGCTAACTCAGGCTACATAATGAGTTCCAGGTCAACCTGGGCTATAGTATGGGAACCTATCTCAAATAATAAAAAGAGCAAAGGAACAAAATAATGAAAGACACTAGACATAACTATGATAATAACAGAAAATTTTGCTTCGCAGCAGATAGTATCAGAAATAAAGAACCCTTCATAATGCACATGGGGATGCGCTCAGGTTTGGGTTTCTGAGACAGTCTTGTTATATATTCTCTGCTGCCCTAGGACTCACTACTAGCCTATGCTGACTGTAGTGGTTTGGATGAGATTGGCCTCTACAACCTCATGTATTATTTACCTGCTTAGTTCCCAGATGTGCAGTCAGGAAGGGTTTGTTGGAGGAGGTATGCCACCGGGTGGGCTTTGACATTTCAAAAGCCCATGCCATGGCCAGGGAAAGCCCAGGCTTCCAGCATCGCTCTATGTCTCTATGTATGTGTTTGTGTCTGCATACATGTGTCTGTCTCTTTCTGTCTCTGGCTCTCTGTCCTTATCTCTGTCTCTGTCTCTGTCTCTGCATCTCTCTCTCTCTCTCTCTCTCTCTCTCTCTCTCTCTCTCTCTCTGTGTGTGTGTGTGTGTGTGTGTGTGTGTGTGTGTGTGCTGCCTGAGAATCCGAATGCAAAGCTCTGTTACTTATCCAGCATCATGTCTTCCTGCATGCCGCCATGCTCCCAGCCATGATAATAATGGTCTAAACCTCTGAACTGTAGGCCAGTCCCAGTTAAAGACATTCCTTTATAAGAGTTGTCTTAGTCATGGTGTCTTTTCAAAGCAATAGAACATTAACTGAGAGAGTCACCTAGAAATCGCAGGAATTCTTCCTCCTTGGCTTCCTACAAGCTGAGAAGATGAGCAGTGCCTTTCAGTGTATATATTGCCTGTGGCAGTTCATTATATATATATACATATATACATATATACATACATATATATATATATATATATATATATATATATATGGTTTTCCAATATACCTTATATCTATGCAGGAATTACAAGTGTTGCGTAGAAATATAATATACAAAATAAGGAGCTGAGGGCACAAAGTCTTCTACTTAAAATGTAGGAAATATTAAGTTAGTTGGAGACAACATTTTTAGCGTAAAAATTATTTTAAAGGCTACTTTGTAAGTCTACTTTGTAATAGTTATCATATACGTTAAAGTGGCCAACACCACTTCATATAGCAGTAAACGCTTATGCGATAACATAACTTAGCCAAGCTCATCTCATAAGGATGTTCCCAGTGAGGAATTCAGTGGCAGAGACTCGTTATTTGCTGTTCTTTGCTTAGGGAGCCCAGTGTTTTCTCCTGGATGTGTGACAAAATAGAAAGGTGCAGAGTTCCAGCAATCAGAATAAATGCCTCGAACATCTGCAGCTATACATATGTGGAGCATACAGCTGTGTTTATTTCAAAGATAACACATTTACATGCCTACAATACATTTACTTAAATGTATACTTTATGCGTGTGAGAAATTCAAACAAGGGCATATTCTCTACGTGAATATGCATCTGAAAAACGCCTCGCATCCATTCTCGGCATTTATTTTAAAGCTAACAGTATTTATTTATACAATATACTTATTATCACACAATCATAACTCTTTCAGAAGAAAACATTTTTAAACGATTAAGGAAACTTAACTGGGAGCATAGGTCACACACAATCAAGAGAGTTTTGGGGGGAGTTATTCATAGTTTAAGCTCTAAGAAGAATTTGGAAGTTCAGCAAGATTAGAAAATAAAATCGTTTGCCACAGAATATATTCCTTTTATTCCGGTAATTTTGTCACAGCATGGTGGCCATTTTATGTGAACAAGGAAGTGTGTATGTTTGGGCTTCACTCTGTCCTCCCTCCTACAAGCAACATACATGTACAAGCCTTGTTAAGAATATTAATTTAATGTCATTGAATTCTATCTTTGTTTAGGTTTAAAGTTCCTGAATACCAGAAAATGATTTAGCAGTACAGAAAATAAAATCACATTTTGGGCTGAATTTCTCAATGAGATAACATGGGAAACTTAAGAGAAATCTATTTATATATACGCCTACATTCTTTTTGTATGATATTTTTGCCTTTTACAAACTTTTGGAACACTTGACGGGATATTATTGTTATTATTATTTTAATATTTTCTTTTTCTTTTTTATTGACAATACATTCTTTTGTCATGCAGTACGTCCCAACCACAGGTCCCCCTCCCTCCCTTAGATCCACTCTTCCATTTCCTCTTCAGAAAAGAGCAGGCCTCCGGGACACAACAGACTAACTGGACAAAAAACATTATGCAGTAACACAAGGTGAAATCTCTTATATTGAAGTTGGACAAAGAAACCTGACGGGGGAAAACAGTTTCAAAAGCAGGCAAAAGCGTGAGAGACATGCTAGCTCCCACTGTATGGGGTCTCAGGAGAACACAGTAACTGTCACAACATGTGCAGAGGACCTGCCACAGACCCAGGCAGCAGGCCCTAGGATAGACTAACTGTGAGCCTGTGAGAGACTTGCTTAATTGATTTGGTGGGCCATGTTCTCCTGGTGTCCTCCATGTCCTCTGATGCCTACTGTCTAGGTTTTAAATTTACTTTATTTCAGTATGAAGATAATCAGTGGTTTGCTCAGCTATTAAATAAATTCAACTGCTTCTAGTCTGTGCTTCATACCCTATGGATAATAATATTTCCCAGGAGTGTTTTTCGGAATTGTAAAAACATAATTTAGAAAGAAGTCGATTATCAAAAAACATTCCAAATGTTAAATACCTCAATTTTGTTTTTTCCTGTTTTACAAATGGGAAAACACTTTCTTTCCTGAAAAAGACCCGCAATCACAGTCGTTGGTCACATTTCAGCAATTACTCTCCCTAAATTGACTCTCTTGTTAAAAGTTAAAACTTAAGAGTATTCTATCCATATCCTATTCATTTTCTTTTTATCCCACCCCGAGTCCTGCCCCTTCAATCTCTTCTCTGAATGTGTTTCACTGTTGGAATGTTTTCCTATGGATATGACTAGATTTAGGTCTTTGAGTGTAAAAGGTGGAAGCTGGTCACTCATTAAAATAACTTTTGGTTTTCGTTTCATGTTTGTGGAAAAAAAGAGTCAGGCTCTTTTCTGGTACTGTCTGCATCCTCCAGAGTACTGAAGCTCTAAGATAAGGAAAAGAAGGACCTAAGGGCGCGCGCAGTCCTGAAGGCTCGCTGGGAAGGCCTAGCCAATCAGAGTGTAGACTGAGGGCTGGCCCCGCCCCTCCTCGTCTGGCCCTCCTGGAGTAGGGGTGTGCGGCTCCTCGTCCCGCCCCTGCCTCTGAGTGACAGCAGCGTGGACAGCTGCCCACCCGGCCGGACCCGCAGTTGGGCCGCCCTCGCTGGGCAATGCTGAGGTGTGTTTCCGGCGAGGGCTTGGGGGTTCGGGGTCACAGTTCTCTGAACGCGGGCCCAGGGCTGGAATCGCGCCTTCCCAGCGTCTCCCAGCCCCGCGGAGACTGTAGATCTGGCCTGGGGAACAGCCCCAGGCGCTGGGCCTGAGCATCCGGAGGCTCCTCCAGGGGATCTGGGCTCCGAGCCCAGCAGGGCGACCTCCTTTTCAACAACGGTTCTGGCTTCTCCGGCCCGGAGAGAATGGCCAGACTGGGGTGGGCGTGGCCGCCTGGGTTGCCGAGCAACGCGGGGTGCGCCCTGCCAGCGTGTCCTAGAGCTCCAGATCCTGAAACTCAGTCCCACCCACTTCCCCAGGTTTACCCAGTCCTGGGGATTAGCTTACTGTGCTGTCCACTAATTCTAGGGGCCTCCTTGTAGTTACAGGTTACTCTAGTTTCTACCAATCCTGCGCAGGCCGCCTTCTCCTCCTGTGTTTTAACTCCGATTTACTCTTTCCTGTTTCCCTTTTATGGGAACAGTCTTTGTAAGCCAAAATATTTGTAGGGTTGCTTGATTGGTTAGTGGTTGTGGTGAAGTGGGGTTACTTTTTCTGATGTTTAGTGAACCTCTGACCCCAAAGGATGTTGCTGTGTATGTGGACGGCCAAGAAAAGAGGCTCTGTGATATGTTGTGATATGATGACCTAATGAACTTCCTCTGCAAGTTGCAACTCATTACAGGAAAGACTTTCATATATGATCTTCCTTGCAGTCTACTGTGAAGCATGTTAAACTTCTAAGCACTTACTACTGAGTCCATATTTAATGATCAAATACAAGATAGCACAGATAAATACTGCAAATACCTTCCTCCCTGGTATCTTTTGGCCCCACATGATTCAGAAGAACAGACATTCTATAAGAAAACTCAAAGGAGAAGGGAGTTGGCTTTAATTTTTCCTGCCAGGTTTCCAGCGTACATCCTCAGGAAGGGAGCTTCTCTTGTTCTGCTGTTAACAATGGCCCTCAGGAAGGAAGCCCCTTAGTTTTCCTTAGTTGAGACCCTCAACCATCTCATCTGTAAATTTCCCGATCTAATATCTATCCTAGTGGGATTGATTTAAAAGTATAATTAAAATAGTGATCTGTAGTAATTCAAAATGTTATTGATTATAATGTCCAGTTGTTTATCTTAGTTTTATTTATTTATTTATTTATTTATTTATTTTTGGTTTTTCAAGACAGGGTTTCTCTGTGTAGCCCTGGCTGTCCTGTAGATCAGGCTGGCCTCGGACTCAGAAATTTGCCTGCCTCTGCTTCTCAAGTGCTGAGATTAAAGGTGTATGCCACCACTGCCCGTCATTTTAGAATATTTTTAAATGTTCTTGATATTTTTTTCTTATTTCTTTGGGTTAGTAGAGAGGTAAGTATTAAACCCATCCACCTCTCCTCTATTGAATCAGTGTTGTTACTGCTTAGGTAGCGCATGGAGAGCCTTGCACAGTTTATTTACTAATACTGCCCTTAGGAGTATTAGTTCCCCAAGAATACAGAGAGAAGGGGTCGTGGTTTTGTAGGAGCTCTTGAAGAGATTAGGAAATGTTCGTGTTAAGTCTAATAATTTCTAAAGTTTTAGATGTCACCATTTTGAGATGCCAAAGAAAGCTTTGAGTAATCCTGTAGACTGGGCAGCATTTGAATAGTAAGTGGAAGCTCTATCGTGACCACCATTTTCATTAATTTAGGACATAATAATTAATTTCTCCCATGTCTCATTAAGAAAAAAATGGTGCAAAGTTTTTGATTTTATTTTTTAACTCCTTCAAATAGCCCTTTTCCCCATATAACTATCCAAATAAGGTCATTACAATCTATCTCATTTTTATTAGTAGCCAACAGAAACATCCAATGTTGAATAACTTGTTACTTTGTTTCGATGTAAGCCATTGATCATGTCTATGAAAGCATATTACATGAAGAGAAGATAATGCTATAGGGCAATGTTAATTTGTACTTTGAGATAAATGATAAACGTGTACAATGTCTTCTGCATCAGTCCTCATTTTGGACGGATTAACAAAGAGAGGCTTATTATGCAAAGTTCATGCGACTGTGCAATCATCACCTGATTCTTTCTTACAGCTCCTGGGAAAGCTCTTTTAAGTTTTAATGGACATAGGCTAAAAAAATATCCTGGTTGCTTTCAGTTTCTGGTAAACATTTTGCTTTTCCACTAATGCACCAGTTCCCAAATGATGATTTGGAGGCTTATTATTTAATTACAAATGCCTAGGCCTTAAGCTTTTAAGAGTTGTTTAAGCTAGCCATCTAGCCCTTCACTCGGTTATCCTGTTGATACTCTTCTACGTCAGTCACGGGGTGGTTACCTCTCCTCAGTTTTGTCTGACTTTCTCAGAGATGGTCAGGTGGCAAATTCCCTGCCTGACTCCCTCTCAGTGGAAGTCCCATCTGGAAGTACCACCTTCTAATCTTCCTTCAGCTTATTGGCCATTAGATTTTTATTGACAGGCAATTCTTTCACACACTACACACGAGATTTTTCTCTCTATGTAGCTCTTTTCTCAATTTCATTTTTAAATAGAAGATTTTAAATAGAGCTTGTTATGTATAATGCTCAAATAACCCACAGACGTGGTACCAGTTGTCGACATGCCTCCACTGGATAGGCCAGACATTACAATAGGAAGTATCTAATGTAAGCATTGTAGTAAGCTTTGAATGTACAAAAGGGCCTCTCTGCCCTCCTTTACTGGCCTCTGCATTTCTATTAGAGAAATTGGGTAAAGATAGACTAGACTTAGCATCTCAAGGACATAAACATTTTAAGATTCAATAATAGATTTTTGTTTCTTAAGTCTGAAAACAGTGTCCAAACATGTTTTTCCATTAACAACCAGACTAGGGGTTAGTGCTTTTTGATCAGATACTAAAATAGCTGTTGGTTTTTCCTTTTTTTTTTAATTTTTTTAATTTTATTTTCTATATTCTTTGTTTACATTCCGAAGGCTTTCCCCTTTCCCCGTTCCCCCCTCACCATATGTCCCATATGTCCTCTTCCACCCCCCCCCAGCCTACTCCCCAATCACCACCCTACCATTTCTCTGCTCTATTCTGGTACTCTCCTACAAAACTGGATCCAGTCCTTTCAGGACCAGGGTCCTCTCCTTCCTTCTTCTTGGGAATCATTTGACATGCTAATTGTGCCTTGAGTATTCAGCGCTTCTGGGCTCATTAATATCCACTTATCAGTGATTGCATTTCATGTGTATTCTTTTGTGATTGGGTTACCTCACTTAGGATGATATTTTCCAGATCCAACCATTTGCCTACAAATTGCATGAATTCATTATTTTTAATTGCTGAGTAGTATTCCATTGTATAAATATACCACATTTTCTGTATCCATTCTAACCCTCTATTTCCTTTCCCAGGAACTAGACCTTAATCACCTTGTGGAAAAAATCCTCAGATTTCAGAACAGATATGCTTATTCAGACTTACCATTTTGCATCATCCTTGTTAGCTTCATCACTAGAGTGATATAGACTGGTGGATTCCAGACACCTTCATATTAGTTAATTTCGTTGGTACTGACAAAATACCTGACTATAGCAACTTAAGGATGGAAAGGTTTATACTGGATTAGTGTACTAGAAGTAGTCCAAGCTGGTAGGAAAGGCATGGAGACAGGAACATCAGTCGCATCAACAGTCAGGAAGACGTAAACAATAAATGCTTGGGCTCAGCTGAGTTTCTTCTTTTTATGCAACCCAAGACCCAGCCCAGGGAATAGCATTGCCTACTTTTAGACTGGGCTTTTCCACTTGAGCATAGTGATGATAATCTCACACCGACATGCACAAAGGATTGTCTCCTAGATGATTGTAGGTCCAATCAAGTTGATAATTGATATAACTATCATATTCTCTTATTTACAAGCTGCAAGTGAATGGGATTGTTGGCCAACACTGTTATCCTAGCACTCCTCCAGCTTCTTATGATAAGTGACATTCCTCGGCCTTTTGAAGTATGTAATAGCATTTTTACATCATTACAATGACTCCAGAGGAGTATGGATTTGGGTAACAGGAGCTCTGTGGGCTGGAGGAAGAATAGTCTTTTCTTATTGAGGTGCTAAGTGCCCCCCTTGGAAAGCACACCTCTGTGAGTGTTCCTATCAAGGCATGAAGTGAGGCCATATTTCCCCAGACTTTACGCATACATTCAGGTTTTAATATCCATGGTCTGTGGATCTATGAAGGTCGTTTTTAGGATATAGTATGTATGTCCTCAGCATACCCAAAATGATGCTAAGAGAAGAGAGTGAGACATATTTATTCATACTTGATTTCCTCAAGAAATCCGTTAAGCAGATTTAGTTCTAGAACTAATTCTTTTACCAACCTCTTAAATACACTTAATATTTTTACATGGTAGAAATGCTAGGTGGTTTTGAGACAATGGAGTAATTTGTGCATGTATTTTAGTGAAAAAGACAATTTTACCTCATAAATTTGAATACTAATTAAAAGGTGAACATTCTCTATGCAGTAATATAACAAACCATTGTGTTGAGTCACAGGTAAGAGAATATCATAAAATGAAGGTTCTTGCCAACACCATGTCTTTTAAGTCATGAAAACTGCAAATGAGAATAAAGAAATCTGCCTCTTTTATAATTTCCACAGTTACACAGTTGCAAAAGTAGCAGTCCAGTTAGAATGTGAAGCCCAAAATTTTAACTATGACAAAAGATAGATGATTCAATCTAGAGAACAGTCTGTTTTACATAAAAATACTTCTATTGGATTTTTAATAATAATTTATATGGTTACTCATGACAAGATCCTAATTAGAGATTATATTATGTCCTGATTTAACTGGGACAGACCCTAGACGGGAAGCTTTAGATTTGACTCTGGTAGCAGATGTATCGTTCATTGGGTTTTAAACCATTTGTCTTCTTCAAGTTCCCTGTGCAGGAAGGACTGGGGATTTGTGGCTGTCTGCTTTTTTTCACCACCATACATTAGCATTGTAATGCATTCTTTACAGTGATCGCTTTCAGGCTCTGAGCAGGGCCAGAGCAGATTATTTCATTCTGAATCCATCTTTTCTCTGCTTCTAGGTTTACTATTCTCTAGTTTCATTCCACTCCTCAAATCTGTTTCCTTCAAAAGTGGGAAAGGCTAGATTATGCAGAAATGTCCTATACAGCTTTTTATGTACTGAAATATTCTGGACAATAAAGAATTTGACAGTGAAACCAAGTGGAAGAAAATACCCCCCATCAAATCAAGGAAATTAGCAAAGAAGCCAGAGGCATGCCTTAAGTCAAAGAAGACCAACTCTGGGAAACTTTTGATGCTAATGCATTCTTAATGCATGGCCTCTGCGTTTTGAACACCAACATAGCAAAGATTAAATATGTCATGGAAATTAACACACACACACACACACACACACACACACACACGCAATAACATTAAGTATATTTATAAAATGTAGTTTTAACATCTCATACTTCTATTTGGGGTATGCATGTACAACACTGGAAATTACAGTGTTATCAGGCAGTTTTCTTTGTGTAACCTCCAGTAGACAATCTTGGTTTCTATTCCTTTCACAGGTCTTATGGCCACCCACATTCCTATGTTTATGGCCCTCTTCTTTCGTCTACTAGGTCAGCAACATTATGAGTATCTGGTCTTTTGTAGTGCATCTCCTTTTTTTTCAATTATTTTTTATTGGAAATATTCTTTGTTTACATGTAGTACATCTCCTAATGATAGTGAGGATCCTTCAGTAACTTATACTAGGTTTTGGGGATCAGAATTTGTATATCTTTGGGCCAGGCAATATAATACCATCTCTGATATCATTAAGCTATAAGTTCACAATGTTTTATTCTTATTCAAATACATATTATGCTATTTAATTAATTTGTTCTTTATTATACATGCTGTCAATTTTAAACTAGATTAAAATCAAAGTATTTGGAGTAGCATACACAGACACTTTTATATTTGTGGCTCATATCTTATAATTCATACCTTACCAGGTTGATTTTTTCCCCTTCCAAACTGAAAAAGTAGCTAGACTCTTATATACATATAGTAGCAGATTTCTGTTGCTCCAACCCTAGAAATACAAAACACAAGGAAATATACTTGAAGTTCCCAAACAATTGCTTTGCTGGTTTTGCGGAATTAGACAATTCATAAACAGATGAGAAACCATGAACTTTCCCTTCCTGAAGATACCTTCTTTATTTTAATGTGAAATATGATTTTAATTTAAAACTGGGTTTTTTTTTTTGAGTGGTCATATCTTACATAGCAAGATGCCCTTTGCATTTCTGGGCCTCTTTTTAAAGCTTGTAAGATGTTGTCCTCTCTTGGCCTGTATGAAAAATGTTAATGAGTAGAAATAATATTGTTTTTCCATCCGGGGCATACAGATTTGCTCCAAATGTCTCTCAGTGTTTTATTTGCCCCGGCATCTTCTTGATCTTCAAAGAAATGTGCTGCCGACACCAGAAGAGTCTACTTTTCTTTACATTTCAAAATTGTGATTTTATTTTATCATCTATAGGGATGCGTCAACAACATTTCCATAAAGATCTTAGACTTGGCTTTTGAAAGTCAAAAATAAGTCACTATCCTGATATTATAAATATTTGACCAATGTACTTTAAAACTAAGTGACTATAAAGGTAAATGTGCAATGTTTAATAAGTGAAAAGCATATTATCAAAGGTTTGACTGGGTGGAACAGGTAAATTATACAGATTAAGTGTAAAATTAAATGAATTCTTAAGAATTTCCACATAACCAAGCTTGGTAAGTCTAGGAAGAAGCTTGCATTTCAGTAAAGGGAACAGAGCTGTGAAGCGGCTGAGGTTTTAACAGGAGTAGCGTTTACTCTGAAAATAGGAAGGCATTCAGCAGCCGTGATAGTCTACCTGTAATATGGCTGAAACTGGGAGCACAGAAGCCTCATGGCCAAGTGAAATGGCTGGTATATGCCATGCAATAAACACCTGAATTGCTTAGCTGAGGCTGTGCTTCAGGGTTTAAAATAGTACAATAAAGGATCAGCTCAGCCCTTTAAAATATTAGTTCTCAAACATTTCACAGTATCGCCCCCCAATTTTTTAATCTGTTATCACATAAATGAAGGCAACTGTGTGACTTTACTGGCTGTTTTTAAGGCTGTTCTTTAAAGTATTGTATATAAACAGTTTCTTAGCCACCCTAAGGACACACGGAGTATATAAAATTATGTCACATGTAAATATATGTGCTAAATAAGTCAAAATCACTCAAAATTTAGAAGATTAAGTTACTTATAGGGTACAAAATGTAATATTTTCTGGTTTTCATAGGCCTATCAATTTGAACAAAACATGATCCGTAATCATATATGTTTACCTTCTGTGATACCTTTAAATATGTCCTACAGAAAGTTTGTGGAAGCTTGAGACAGTGACTTAGTTAGTGGTCACTTGGGTCTATTTATATTCTATAGTTTAGACGTAGGTAATGTACTCTCTGAACTAACGCTTATCATTTTTAATGAAATTAATATTTCAGTGCCCACAGAGAAGTTAACTCTCTGTGCTTTTATTTTAATCTTGGTTCAGTTGCTAATGAAATCATTTTTTTCGGATAATATATTATTTATATATGCTTTGGTATTCATATCTCATCTTATAAAGACTCCTTTCCTCCTTTTCACAGATTAAAGGTCAGTCCTCAGCTCAGAACATGTAGTTCCCTGTAAAGAGTGAACTCTACAGATAGATTTTAATGCAGACTTCTGTCCTTTTTCCTCGCAAGGTAGCAAGTTTAAGTAGGTCACTGACCGAATCCCAAGGGAACTGTTTCTTCAGTTACACTAATTGTATTTATTCCAGAGGGACGTGAAGACAGGTTCCAACCATGCGGCTGGTTACATAATCACAGCGCTTGCCATGCTGGCTGCCGCTGAACAAATGCCAGCTGCTCGACATTGTCACTGATTTCATCATCATTTATAAGGGGCCAGGACCCGCTATTTACATTTTGAAAATGACTGTTTCTAGAGCTTTGTGTAGGCTTCAATTGAGGTGTCCAGCTCAAAAGGGGTGACCTTTCTCCACTGCATATCTTCCCTTTACTTCAAGAATCTCAAATACACAACAAAAAGGGATGGACATGTTGTCTTTATATAATCTAAATCCTCCCAAGATCCTCCCAAGGATCTTGTGGCCCTGAGACTTTAGATAAGGACCACAGAGTAGACTATTATGATACTTTTATTTTAAACTCCATATTGAGGGACGTAGTTCACAAGGGCAAGATTTGACATTAAAAATGGTATGATTGAATAGGTTTAGAATGTTCACAGGCCTGTGCAACAATCAACAGTATCTAATTTTGAAATATTTTTGCATTTCAGTAAAGACTCTTTTCTCCATTAAAAATCACAATTTATCTCTTCCACCTCGACAGCATAATTGTTTTACTCTCGCTATTGATTTTTCCCCATTCTGTATTATTCCTGTGAAGAGAATAGCACTGATACAGTCAACGAATAATTCCTCCTGCTCTTTTTCACTTAGCTTTATTTCTAAGACCGTACATGTAGTAATGCATCAGCATTTGATTAGATTTTCTGACCAATAACCAGGTATGTGGCCTTGATTTTTCAGCCTGTTCATCGTGGGTTGGTTCCCCTTTGATGCTGTTAGAATAATTCCATTCTGAAGACGCACGTGCGCACGTGCACATTTTGTATAGAAAGCCTCTCACTTCTCCTGACCATTTACTTAAGTGTGTTGGTCATTGGGGTTCTGTGTGTAGGTTTTGGGGAGCAGCCGCTGACTCTCTAACGTGTGAGTTCACTCCTTCCCTTTACTAACCAATGCATGAGGGCTCCAGTCTCTCCACCGGCATCTCCCTCCACGGTCAGTGTTTCCTTTCAGTTAGTCAGCCATGCAGAGGTGACAGTGCCGGGCCGTTGTTCTGAATTTCCACAACAAATAATGTACGTGCTTGTGGGAAATTTGAAAAGCCTTTGGAAAGATGCCATTTTAAATTCTTTGATCATTGGAAAATTGGATTAATGATTTTTTTAAGTTGTTGAATAGCAAGAGTCTTTCCTATAATCTCAGTACAAAACTTTTATCCATAACTGATTTGGAAATGTTTTCTCCCGTTGTGTTTTTGTTCTTTGGAGCATAGAATACTCTGGCTTAGTCTCTGAGAAACTGTTATGTAAGCTCAAAGTCCTGACATTTAAGTCACACATTTTTGAAGAGTATTATAATACCAGCTCCTGCATTTAGGACTGGATTATTTTGTTTTTGCAGTTATCTTTAGGCGCTGGTATGAGATAAGCATTAAGCTTTACTCTCTAACTGCACTATTTATTTAAAAGCCATTTTTCATATTATGACTCTTGACAGATGGTTCAGCAGTTAAGAGTGCTTGCTGGTTCTGTAGAGTACTGAAGATGAGCTCTCCACATTCATGGCTGCTTGCTGCCTCTCCAGTTCCCGAGGATCTGCAGCCCCTTTCCGTCGTCCACAGACAACCTCGTGTGTGTGTGTGTGTGTGTGTGTGTGTGTATGTATGTAAGTGTGTGTGAGTGTGTGAGTGTGTGTGTGAGTGTATGTAAGTGTGTGTGTGTGAGTGTATGTAAGTGTGTGTGATTGTGATTGTGTGTGTGTATGTATGTATGTAAGTGTGTGTGAGTGTGTGTGTGAGTGTAAGTGTGTGTGTGAGTGTATGTGTGTGTGTGATTGCGATTGTGTGTGTGAGTATATGTAAGTGTGTGTGATTGTGTGTATGATTGTATCTAAGTGTGTGTGTGTGAATGTGTGTGAGTGTGTGTGTGAGTGTGTGAGAGTATATGAATGCCCCCCATGCCTTCCCCACCCCCGTGTTAGTACATACACATACCATTTTTAAAAAGTATTTCCAAAAATTGTAAGATATTTATATTTATTATATTGGAATTTAAAATATCCTCAAATGTATGGATTTTAATTTTCAGTTAATATTATTAGAAATCAGTTTGGAGTCATATAAATTTTATTCTCATCTATACAAGAGTAATTTCAGTGCAAACTAGCAAAAACTTCAGAATTTGGTGCATAATATGTATGTAATATATCTTACTCTTATGTTCTTATTCTTATGTGACTATATGTGTATAAATTACATCTACACAGTTATTTTCCATTATTACTGTTAACAAACTGTTTAGGAGGTAATGTGCACTTGAAAGTTTATTATTAGGTACAATTGCTTTGAAAGTTAATGAGATACAAATTTAAGTAGCAAAGTGTAATTTGAAATTTGTCTCTTATATTCATGCATGACTCTATAACAGTGATTCTTAATCTCTGGGTCATGACTCCCTTTTGGTACTTGTGTATCAAATATTCTGCATATCAGATATTTATATTGTAACTCATAGAATTAGAAAAATTACAGTTATGAAGTAGTAGCAAAATATTTTGTGGTGGGTGAGTCACCACAACAGAAGGGACTGTTTAAATGGTTGTTTTAAGAAAACTGAGAACCACTGCTTTAGAATACACTAGAATATCTCCCACCACTTTTCAGGTGACCTTTGTACATATATTAAATCAAGTAAATTTTTGTAATGCTTTCCTGTAAGGGACCATCTCCCAGCCATTATTATGGAATCATGCCTTACAAAGATGCATTATCTTCCAATTACACTTTGGCAGTTAAATCTGCTTTGGGTTGAATATATTTTTTGTTAAAACAATAAGTAAACAAACAAATAAATATTAAATTATTTGTTAAATAGTATTGTACTACTGTGTACTGACTTGTTACCACATTCATGTTGTCTATTGATACTTTGTACATTACTATAGTTTAGTACATTATAATGTTTGGTAATTACATGTTGGTTTTAGTCGGTGTTGCAATATGCTAATTAATGAATAGTTAGGAAACCAAGAATCATAGAATGAGATAAAAAGAAACCACATAAAGCTTAAAGTGCTCCTGTCTTTTTGTTTCATTTAAATTTTTAAATTAATTTTTGCTCCTGTGTGTGTGTGTGTGTGTGTGTGTTCCCATTTGTGGTTGTATGTTCTGTATAGTGGGTATATCAGGAGGCCCAGGGCTGACATCAGGAGTCTTCCCCAGTTATATTCACATTATATATTGAGATAGGGTCAGGTACCAGAGCCCAGAATGGACAGATTGCACTAGTTAAGTCAGACACATCCCCTCTCTGCCTCTCACACACTGAGAGTCCCAGGGTGGCCCCTGCCCCTTGCCTGCCTTTTCATGCGTCCTGGAAGCCTGAACTCTGGTCCTTATATTTGCACAAGAAACTCTTTACCAACTCCTCTGTCTCGAGCCCCTTCATGTGTCAGCTGGGTAACTGAAAAGCACCCATTTTAATTTGTCCTTATATTCTCATTTTAAATTACAGTAAGAAAAATCAACCAAGAGTGTAATTTTTGGCAACTGGAGTTGGATTTGCCAGGAATGCTGCACAGCTTCTGAGACTTTGCTTCGGGAAATCTCTCTTTTGTTGGCCGCCTTCCAGAGTTTCGACTTGGCAGCCTCAAGGACACAGCGTAAGGTGTGTTTTCTTGATTGACTGCTTGGGAAAAGGTGTTTTGATTTGTGGTTTGTTTCCTTTTACTTTGTTTTTCTTCGTTTGAATTGTTTGCTTCTGGCAATGAATTTGGGCTCTGAGCATGGCTTTTTGTTACGGAGGGCACTATTACAATAAGAAAATGTTTTACATGTTTTTATTTTGTGTAAATTAGACAAAGTAAATCAGGCAAGATTCATAAGCTGTGGATTTTTATCTGGCTTATTTGTTAGATAACACTGTACTGTTGTGTACTGACTTGTTTCCACATTTAACATGTAATCTCTTGATACTTAGTACATTATTATGGTTTAGTTCATTATAATATTTGGTAATTACCTATTGGTTATAGTCAGTGTTGCAATGTGTTAATTAGTGAACACAAACATAGCTATTCAGTGTTACATTTACTATTTTTTAATTGATTGACACGTGGCTTCAAAAGAGTACTAGGAAGGGAATAAGGCACAAGTCTCTTACTTGGCTGATGACATCTTTCCTTTCTCAGTCCCGAGTCAAAATCCCCAAAGGCTCTCCGGGCATTCAGGTGAAAGCCGAGGCAGGCACCGAGATCAGCTCGCATTTCTCTACAGAACCTGCCCCCTTGTCTGTTTCTGAATTTATCGCTGCTCTTGCACCCATTTATTTGTTCCAGGCTTAGAATGCTCTTCTTTGAGCATTCCAGGGTTTCCTCATATCAGCGAGCCTGTGCTTGCTGTTCTAGTCTGTCTTATTGCTTTTGCACTGTATTAAAATGTCACCATCTAACTGTACCATAAGGCCACTTTTCAGTTAGACGGTCTGCCGTGAACACAAAGTATTGCTCTCTATATTGTAGTATTCGTCCATATATAATAAGTCCTATATTTTATACTTATCTTGCTCATTTTGGTCATCACTAGCAAGGTTACAATATACAATTTCGCTTTTGTTTTGAAATGTTCCACACAGGCTCTTGTATTCAAACACTTGCTGCTTTGCAAGGAGGCTGGAGAACCTCTGGTCCTTGAGGTTCAGTGGGAGAAGTAACCCAGTGGGCCATGGGATAGTAGGCCAGCCCCGCTTCCTGCCCTGTCTTTTGTTCCTGATCCACGGAGGTGTGAGCAAGCAGCTTCATGCTCTTGCTCTCAGACTGTGACGTGCATTTCCCGTCATCCCTCAGGGCTGCAGGGCTGCTGCTCTCAGACTGTGACGTGCGTCTCCCGTCATCCCTCAGGGCTGCAGGGCTGCTGCTGTCAGACTGTGACGTGCGTCTCCGGACGTACCTCAAGGGTGCCGTGGACTGGATCTCTAATAGTGACCCAAGATAAACTCTTTGTACCTTAGCTTCTTTCTTTGGCAGATATTTGGTCAGTGCAAGAAGAGTTAATAGTAAAGCATATGATGGCTCCGTCTCTGCTCAGTCTCCACTAACTAGCATATGTTCAGACTAGAATGAAGGTAGATAGAGATTTTGAGCCGCTGGGAGTGGGTGTGACGATGGAATGAAATGGGAGACGGCAGATTAGAGGAACGGAAGTGTAGCACAGCATTAGGCATTAGTAAACTGAAGTACGCAGTTTACTGCAAAACTGCCAAGAAGCTCATTATCTTCACATTGCTACCAATTCAAAAAAATTGAAAACATATCCCTTAAAAATGATTCCATGTGGTTTCTATGAAAATCACTCATGAGATATAATCTCACTTATGGACAGAATATTGGATAGCATGATAAGAAAAGAAGAAAACATTCTGAAACTTAAGTAATTATGTACTACCGTCTAGAAGCATTTTTTACAAGAGTCCTTTATTATAAACCTTTTTGATCACTCTTAGGATCACAGCAACATAAAGAGAAAGATACAGAGATTTCCCACGTGTCTCCTGTTCCAACACACACATCTCCCTCATGGTGGTGCATGTGCTGATCTAAGGAGGGCCAGCTGGCCTTCACTGATGGCTCTCTAAGTGGGGTTGAATCTATGCATACAGACTGGTGTCCACAAGCACAGTGAATACACTGTTCTGGGTGTCTCCTGCATCTTCCTCTCCCTCCCCTGGGGCTTCCTAACCCGCACATGGCTTTACTTTTTATTGTGTCCACAATTTTGCCTTCTCCCCTGAATAGCCTATAGTTGGAGTGATGTAACGTGAGGAACATCCTGAAATATGCACTGACTGATTGTGTTTCTACTTTTGTGTACTTTCCATTCTCTTCTTTAGCTCAATTGTTGGCTGGCGGACTTTCGTTTTTTAATTTTTGCAGTTCCTTATATGTTATATATTTAACCCCTGGTAGAGATTTTCATTCATTCCTTAGGTAGTCTGTTCACTCTGCCGATAGTTTCTTTGCTGTACAGCTTTTAAATTTCACATATGCCTTAGGGTTATTTTCTGTGTATTTGAAGACTTTTTAAAGAAAGTTTGTCCTACCTTTATATCTTGGAGGTTTTTCCTCCAGAAGTTTCAGGGTTTAAGGTCCTATACTGAGGTTTTTGGTTGACTGGCAGTTGATTTTCGTGCAGGATTAAAGATAATGTCTTCTGCATTTGGATATGTCCAGTTTTCTTAGTTTTATTTATAGACAACTCTCTCTCTCTCTCTCTCTCTCTCTCTCTCTTTCTCTCTCCATGTATATATATATATATATATATATATATGTGTGTGTGTGTGTGTGTGTGTGTGTGTGTATGTATATATCTCCATGTATATATCTCCATGTACACACACATATATATATATATATATGTGTATATATATACATATATATATACACATTCTTGTGCATGTGAACACCAGTTTTCCCAGTACCAATTGTTGAAGATGCTGCTGTCTTTTCTCCAGTATATGTCCTTCATCCCTTTGTCAAACATGGGGTGGTTATAGTAATGAGTACTCATGCTTGCATACGGGTGCAGACCTGTGCACGTCCTGCACATATTAGCTCAGTTTCTGTTAGTACTATGTGCATCATCTGCCTTGCTGTGTTTAGAGGCCTCTGTGGTGGCTTCCACGACCCTCTTGTACATGGCTTCCTGAGCCTTGAGATGAAGGATTTGATGGAGACATCCCCTTTAGGGCTGGGTCTTCCAAGGTCTCTCATTCTCTACATATTGAACGGCTGTCGGTCTTTATATTAGTTCCCATCTACTGCAGGAGGAAGCTTCTCTGATGATGTCTGAGCAAGACACTGGTCTATGGAAATAACAGTATGTCATTAGGAGTTGTTTCTTGCTGTGTTACTTTAGTAGGACAGTAGTATTTGGTTTTATGCCAGGTCCCTGTTTGATCTAGTTCTATCCTTAAGGATAGGCCACATCCCAGCACAAGATGGACCACAGAAAGGGAACTCAACTGCACCTTTGGAGGATCGTTGTCTTAGAATGCCATGTAAGGGCTTTTCCTTTTAAATTTCATAATTATTTGTTTGTAAGTTTATTTTCTCTCTCTCTCTCTTACCCTCCTTTGTGTATTTGTTGTGGCTTCTGGTTTTTTGTGCCTGTGCTGTTCTTGAGGCAAATGGGTCTCTGCTTCTCTGTTTCCTGTGCCTTTCCTTGGGCTCATTTCCTTCTGGTGGCTTTTTTATTCTATTTTGATGAGCTTGTTTTTGCTTTCTCTTAATATATTTTGTTTTTAACCCTTAGAAGCCTATTTGTTCTCTAATGAGAGACAGGAAGAGGTTAGATCCAGATGAGATAGGGCATGGGGAGGAACTAGGAGACATAGAGGGAGGGAAAACAATAATTAAGATATATGATATGAAAAAGTCCATCTTTAATAAAAAAAAATACTGTGCTACAAGAAGTAAAGGCGGGTTTCCTGCCTAGGACAGGTTCTGTGTTAAAAGAAAATCCCAGTCAGTTGGAGACTTTGTTTTTGTGCTATATGAGATAGCATGGAAGTTTTTGAAATGAACTGATGACTTTGGAAAAAGTCGGAGTAAAAAAAAGTGAATCAAAATAAAAACAAATCTAATATATTAAAAATAAATGATCTAACCAGAGATTATATTAGTGACCAGTACATGAAAGACTTAGAAGGTAACTTTTCGCTTGGCTGATTTATGTAATTTTTTTCATGGAATAAGAATTATTCATTTTCATGAAATCTTTTTGGTTTGTTTGTTTGTTTGTTTGTTTTTGTGATCTGAGCTACAAAAGGAAGTATAAAGACTATGGTTGGCAATAATCCACAGACTTTTTACTACATTTATTTTTATATGCTTTATTTGAAAGGAATGTCCTGGTTTATGATTTTCATGGTTTTCCTTGTTTAGAAAGAGGCAGATGGTATGAAAACTGGACTCCCTTATTTAAAGAGAATGTTGATATTTATAACTATGCTTATCTCCAGCAAGATTTTTTTTTGCAGCTGTTCCAGGTTGGAAAAAATATTATATTAAAGTCCTGGCTTGCTGTTCTTTCCACATTTAGGGGGGAAATTTTCAGAATGTGAAAAAGTGTGGTTTAATTTTAAACATGAATGCGATGTAAACTGTGAGATTTCTGTCTAAATGTGAATTCTCTGTTTGTGTGCTGTGATATTACTCTTTTTGTTTCTCTGGTCTACTTCCTCAATACATCACACTTGAGAAATAATTTTCTCATCATTTTGTACATATATCATCAACGCATTCTAGGAAATGCTGTAGATTTCTCAGAGTTAGATTATATCACTAACAGACCACCCTTTTCACTGGGATATTAACTTTGCTTCTCTTTAGATTTACTTAAGATAAATATATTTCACTTTATCTCTGCTGGTTGCTTTTATTTTTTAATTATAAATGATTCTGTTTTATATTTGAACAAATCCTAGATACCATTTCTTAAAATTCAGTTGAGAATTAACTGCATTTTATTCTCTAAACAATACATGGAACTGTCTCAATGGGCACATGTCATTAAAGACTGAATTTCCATGCCTACATATGCATATTATCTGTGAACATAGTAATGTCTGTGTGTGTGCCAAGACATATATACTATTACATGATGAGTGGCTTTGTAAATAATATGATGTGATTATATTAAAGTTGATATATGTTAATTATTGATGAATGTAGCTTTTATGCTTCTCAAATGAAAGTACACGCCACTAGTTATGTGGGGATTATTTTTCAGAATATGATGGATTATACATGTTGTAATAATGACTAAAATTCATTTTTCCTCTTTTAATTTTGAAACTGGAGATTTTACTTTAAATTTTCTGTCCCTTCTCTGGCACCAGTCAGTTTCACTATTCATTTGGACATCATGCAAGTCAGGATATTACTAAAATCTGCAAAACCAATAATATCTGGCAACCACAGTTTCATCACCTCCAGAGACATTTCCTACTGTTTGATGGATCAACCCTGCAAACATCAGGAGGCGAAGGGTCACTCCTTCTCTGCAGTCAGAACCTTGAGCATCTTACTTTATCAGTCCAGGCAGTTCTATTTCTTAGATGACGCTCTCATCCCCCGATATAAGGGTCATGGTTTCAAGTAGAAAAGAGAAGAATACAAGTCCCAGTGAGTGTGTTGCTTGTCTGCTGTGCATTGCTCTTACTTTCCTGCAATTCTGTATTGAACAGAATAAGTATTTATTTTGTGAGATTAGAAAAATTTAAATGAGCCGGGCGTGGTGGCCACGCCTGTAATCCCATCACTTGGGAGGCAGAAACAGGCGGATTTCTGAGTTCGAGGCCAGCCTGGTCTACAGAGTGAGTTCCAGGACAGCCAGGACTACACAGAGAAACCCTGTCTCGAAAAAACCAAATCCAAAAAGAAAAAAAAAAAGAAAAAAATTAAATGAAATTTTAAAAATTGAAAAAAACTGATAATACCTAGCTAAAGCATCTATTCTTCCATTATTGTTTACTGACCGTGTAGTGAAACTTGTCACACTGCGATAGGTACGTGTCTTTGTAAATCACGTGTTCTGTATCTGCTCTTTCTGGCTTTGCTCTTGTGGCTGCATGTGTTTTGACTAATATTTGTATGAGTGAGTTTACAAGGACCATGTGGCATGCGGTTGTTTATATTTATTTTGTACTTATTTTTTAGGGGATCCAAAGTATAGTTCTCAATTTCCTATTAAAAAAACATGGAATGTTAATCTTTCCATAGGTGAAAAAAATGAAGCATATTTTTAAATTTTCTGGTTTTGTATTTAATACGGATTATGTTTTTGTACAATATATCCAGATTGTAGTTTCTTCTCCCTCGGCTCTTCCCAGTTTTCTCTACTTCTCCTCCCTCCAGAGCTACTGCCTTTATGTCTCTGGTTAGAAAACAAAAGACTTGCAAGATATAACAACCAAACACTACAAAATAAACTATAATAAGATAAAGCAAAAGCTGCCATAGTGAAGTTCTGCACAAAAACCCAACAGGAGAAAGAGTCAGTCCCAAGTGCAGCTGCAAGAATCAGAATCTCTTGTCCTCACAGACCCATAAAATACCAATCTAGTGCTATAATGTATCTCCAGAGATCTCACCTCTGCGCTCGCTGCTTTAGTCTCTGTGAGTTCATATGAGCCTTGAATAGTTGGTTTTTAGAGGTTGCTGTGTCAGTCTCTGTGAATTCATAAGCCTTAAATAGTCGATTTAGAGGGCCTTGTTCTCTAATATCCTTTGTCCTCTCTAAGTCTTAAGTTCTTTCCAGTTCTTCTCTGGGATTTCCTGAGCGCTGGGAGGGAGGATTTGACAGAGATCTTCAGTTTATATCATGTATATTTTGGAGGCAAGACAGATTTTTTTTGATTTTTTTTATTGTATATATTCTATATTTACAATTCATTTCCCTTTTTCTGGTTCCCCACCCCCAAAGGTCCCACATGTCCTTTTCCCTCCCCCTGCTCCCGCATCCACCCCCTCTCACTTTACTGTTTTTGTACTCTCCCACAATGATGTTTTAGTCCATTCTAGCACCAGTGTCCACTCCTTTCTTCTTGTGAGACATCACTTGATATGTGATTTGTGTCTTTGGTGTTCCAAGCTTCTAGGCTAATATCCACTTATCAGTGACTGTATACCATGGGTATTCTTTTGAGACTGGGTCACCTCACTTAGTATGACGTTCTCCAGCTCCATCCATTTCTCTAAGAATTTCATGAATTCATTGTTTCTAATGGCTGAATAGTACTCCAATGTGTATATATACCACATTTTTTGTATCCATTCCTCTGTTGAGGGACATCTGGGTTCTTTCCAGCTTCTGGCTATTATATATAAGGCTGCTATGAACATAGTGGAGCATGTATCCTTATTGCATGCTGGGGAATCTTCTGGGTATATTCCCAGGAGTGGTATGGCTGGATCCTCCGGAAGTATCACGCCCAGTTTTCTGAGGAACTGCCATACTGATTTCCAGAGTGGTTGTACCAGCTTGCATTCCCACCAGCAGTGGAGGAGTGTTCCTCTTTCTCCACATCCTCGCCAACACCTGATGTCTTCTGTGTTTTTAATCTTAGCCATTCTGACTGGTGTGAGGTGAAATCTCAGGGTTGTTTTAATTTGCATTTCCCTAATGACTAGTGATGTTGAACATTTTTTAAGGTGTTTCTCAGCCATCCAAATTTCTTCAGGTGAAAAGTCTCTGTTTAGCTCTGTACCCCATTTTTGGATAGGGTTATTTGGTTTTCTGGGGTCTAACCTCTTGAGTTCTTTGTATACATTGGAGATTAGCCCTCTGTCGGATGTGGGGTTGGTGAAGATTTTTTCCCAATTTGTTGGTTGCCGATTTATCCTTTTGACAATGTCTTTTGCCTTACAGAAACTTTGTAGTTTTATGAGGTCCCATTTGTCTATTCTTGTTCTTAGAGTATAAGCAATTGGTGTTCTGTTCAGAAATTTTTCCCCTGAGCCGATGTCTTCAAGGGTCTTCCCCAGTTTCTTTTCTATTAGTTTTAGTGTGTCTGGTTTTATGTGGAGATCCTTGATCCACTTGGAGTTGAGTTTAGTGCAAGGAGATAAGAGTGGATCAATTCTCATTCTTCTGCATGTTGACTTCCAGTTGAGCCAGCACCATCTGTTGAAAAGGCTATCTTTTTTGGCAAGACAGATTTTAGGTCAAAGGTTATGAGGCTGGTTGCTGTCCATGTTTCTTCTTTGGCATCCTGCAGTGTACCGTCCCATAACAAATATATTAGCATATAGGGGTAAGGGCTCTGTGTAGGCACCAGCTCAACTTCTTCATGTTCAATGAGCTATGTGGTGTTATCCTGGGGAATGGAGTCACTGCTATTAGTTTCTGGAAAGAAACCATTTATCTTAGCAACAGCCTGGGTTGTTTGGGGATTTAAATGGGACCTTCTTGGCCAATGGCTCAGTTGAATGAAACCAAGTGCCACCACTGGAATCCTTACCAAACCACAAGAGATAGCCATTGAAACTCCCTATCTTCAGTTACTAGGAATCTTTATTAGAATCACCTTCATGTATTCCGGTAAGAATACATAAAGCACTAAGTTTCCACACCATCACCAAAAACATCCCCCAATTCCAGCCATTTTTCTCCACACCCTACCCCATAACCTGACCTCCCCACCTCTTCCAGTCCCCACCCACCCTAGTCCACCTCTAAAATCTACTCTATTTTCCCTTCTAATGGAGATGCATAATCTCCCCTATATCCTCCTCTTTACCTAACTTGTCTAGGTCTACGGATTAGAGCTTGGTTATTACTTACTTAATGACTAACGTCCACGTACAAGTGAAGATACACTGTATTTGTCTTTTTGGGTACCCCACACTGGATGAATTATTCCAGTTCCATCTACTTGCCTGTAGATTTCAGGATGTCATTTTTTTAAACAGCTGAGTAATACTTCATTTTGTAAAGCACATTCGTTTATTAAATGACAAAGCTGGGCAGATTCTATGTCTCGTGATATCGCTATAGAAGTAACAGCATATAAAAGATTGAAATAAAATATACTTATGACTTATATTAATAGAATTGGTTTCATGGGGAGGGAGACTTTATTCCATGAGACCTAGTTTGTGTTTCCTGCTGACTAATATTATAATGTAATTTGGCTTTATTATTAAAATTATTTTATAAGCATCACTTTTGTTTTTAAATGTGTAAATTCCTTTTTCTTTTTTCTTTTTGAATTCAGAAAACATTTTGAATTCCTGGGCTTGAAGCTTCTCATTTTTGAAGATAGTTATTGTTATTCTGTTAGTTTACTGAGGCAAATAGCGAACTACTGATAATCTCTTTTGCAAATATCCCATAGAGCCCAGCGCAGATGTCAGACATTTGCCTTCTTGGTAGATTGGATCATCACTGGCCTGGCTAGCTATGGAAAAGTTCTCATATTTACTTGGAATTTTAAATTTTTATAACTGACTGTTAGACCAAGATTTAATATGTTGATGGAACTAGATCAGTCCCACCAGGATAATATCTGTCTTTTAACATCATCTGATGTGGGAACTTCATTGTGGCTTGATATCCCTTGTGCTATTTACACATAGCATAACCACAGAATCTCCTCATAGCTACAGGATTTACCCATGTACAAAGTGAGGATGAGGAGGCAATTAAGCTACACATAATGTAGACAACACATAACAGAGGATTTTTAAGAAGAGAATTGTTTAACTTAAAATTTTAACTTTAGAAAACTTTCTATATGAATATTATATTTGCATTATTTTTATTCCTTTGCCCCTCACCTTGACTTCTTTCCTGTACCCCAACTCACACTCAAATTCATGACTTAATTATTGTTGTTAAATGTTATATATCCTAATATATTTATAATATATAACAAATATAATTTATACTGTATATATACAATGCATGTTATATGATATGTGACATATATACACACACACATAGATATTTAATATGGCATCTAGTGAGTCTATTTAGTGTTGTTCATATGTACATGTGTTTAGGGTTAACCATTTGCTATTGCATTATCTATCTGTCAGGGGACTCATCCCTGGATTCTCTCAGTGCTCATTCATTGCATATAGCTAGCTATTCACCTATGGGTGGGACCTTATAAGATTTTCTACATCCGTCTTGGCATGTCAATGGTCTTTGGGTATTGTTAGATGTGGTTCCTAGGATTTAACCTTCCAGGTAAGTTCCAGAATGATTCTTGTCTAAAGTTCTGTGTCTAAAGTGTGGAATCTTTAGCACTCAAGGCTTACTTTAAATCTGGGGGTTAACCAAGGACAACAACAATTGTCTACATTGTTTTGAGAGTCTCATGGACAATGCTGACCATACCAAGACCTCTTAATTCAATAAGCATTGCCTCAGTTGTGAAGTTTATGTCCGCTTTACTCACTGAATTCTGTGCTCTACTTTGTTTGTCTGTCTTTGTTGTGGAATGCTAGGGGTGGAACCCAGACCCTAGTTCTGAGTCTTTATACCATTGTATACTTACACAGAGAAAAACAGGCAAGACTGATTTTACTGGTAGGATCTACCACACATTCAAGTAAAGAGAATCGCTATAAAAATCTATTAGATATGAAATGAGAGGTTTTGAAGTACACAGACAACCAACATTTCCAAACTCATTTCTTGGGGCTGAATCAATTTTGAAAAAAATCAAAATGAGCACATTATAAGAATAAATGCACTGGGTGGTGGTGGGTGGTGGTGTCACACACCTTTAATCCCAGCACTTGGGAGGCAGAGGCAGGCGGATTTCTGAGCTCAAGGTCAGCCTGGTCTACAGAATGAGTTTCAGGACAGCCAGGGCTATACAGAGAAACCCTGTCACAGAAACAAAAACAAAAACAAAAACAAAGAATAAATACAGTCTATAGTTTCCTATATTTTCAAAGAATTTCTTTGGTCTGTTATAATCATCTCTTTGAAATCTTGTTTCCTAACATTTTTTAAACTGATTTTTAACTCAGTGTTTTATTGCCTGTAATTTGATAGATCATATTTCTGCATCTTTTTATAGTTCATTTTTTAACTCTTTGGTTTGTCTAAATATTTTTTTCTTAAAATTTTAACTTCCTTCCTTGTAAAATGACTTGTCCCTAACTATACATATGTGTGCGTGCGTGCGTGCGTGCGTGCGTGTGTGTGTGTGTGTGTGTGTATGTGTGTGTGTATGTGTGTGTGTATGTATGTGTTGTGTGTGTATGTGTGTGTGTGTATGTATGTGTGTGTGTGTGTGTGTGTGTATCTGTGTGGTGCATGTGTAGTGTTTATAGTGTATATGGCATATTTGCACAAAATGAACATTCATATAAAGTCCTGGTTGTTTTAGCCATAATTTTTAGATATTTTGTAGGTTAGCATCTATTGTTCTCAAGATAGCTGAAATTGGAAGTCATTTTCATTTGGATAATATATTTAAAATATATATTTACCATATTTTGCTCTCTGAGAACTATTTTATATCTATTTTAAAAACTGAATACTTCAAAAATGTCCAGTGTCAGTATGAATCAATTCTTTGATATCTCCTTTAATGAACAGGTACTGTACCTTTGATAAAATATAAAGGTTAGAATAAGAGATGGATGCGAGATCCAATGGCAAAGTAGACCTTCCAGTGTTCTTGCCCATATGTTTTATCTGATCAGTCCTTTTTCTCTATAATATACTTCCACAATGATTTAATTGTGCTTTAGTATTCTTTTTTCTTATTTTCCAGTATAGTTAATACTATTGATATCAAAGTGCTTCTCGTCGTTAATTTTTTCCATATTATAGTCCCAGTATTATGAACTCAATATTCATTATTGCATTTTTCTAGTATAATTTGGTAGCTTTTAAGTGTAATTTGCCTCATGGTTTGTAAATATAAAATTTAATATTGCAATCTGTTTGAAAACTACCACTTAGAGAAATTCTTACATTAGTGTATTGGTAATGATGATATCGCATGGGACATTCATATAATGAATACTTTTAATGTAACTTCTGTCCAATTGAATGCATACTAGCTGTTTTATACTTTTGACACCTACTTACTAATAAAGCTGTTCTTAAATAAGTAATGCAGAATTACAAAGTCATGAGAAACTAAGTAACCACAAAGGACATTCTAAGGTTCACTTGAGCTAGTTGAATCCCCCTCAACACTTAGATTATGTTTACTTCATATCTTTCATTTGTTTTAGAAAATGTATATTATAATATTATATATTAGTATTTTTAGACTTTTCCTAATATGCAAAAATATGTTTTTAGGCATTAAAATAATAATTCTCAGCCTAGTCATGGGTTCATGCATGTTATGTTTAAAAATTGTACAAATGGGGTTAGGAATATTTTATGAAGAAAATTTGGCAGGCCCTATATTCTTTTATTGAACAGAAAAGACTAATCTAAGCCCATCTACCTTCTAGTCTGGGAGGTCACACGTTATTCCACATTTGTCAAAGAACAAACAGTGAATGTTTTGGAAGCTGTCCATGAACAAAACTCTAAGATTCTGTTTCAATTTATTATCCCTGAAGTTGTTAGAAATGCAGAGATATGAAAAAGACACATCTGTATTTTCTATACATTCGGTGTCACCCTGGCTGTCTTCTTCTAAAACAGTTTTCTGACATCTGGAGGCCTGATAATTTGAAGTAGAGATACACATTGAAATGACTCACAGTGAATACAGTCAGTGCTCTCATTAAAAATAAATACGAGAAGCTCAGTGTAGAAGGCAACAGCTATACTTTTTTCCTAGTTAAAAGTATGAAAACCATGTTTTAAGAATCTTAGATTATGATAGAATATATTCATAATTCACAATAAATGTCTTGAATTTTAGTAGTTTTGTATGTACTTTCTAATTTATTCTTATGTACATACTATATAATTATTAATGCCATAGTTTTTATTGAAAATAGTTTTTTTTACAGAATATATCATAACTGTAGTTACCCCACCTCCTCTCAGATTCTTACCACCACATCAAATCTACATCCTTCTTGGTCTTTGTCATTACAAAACAAATAGGCATATTTTTTAAAAATAAAACAATAAGAAAATAAAATAAAATAAAAAGAACACAAACATGAATAGGAAATAATCAACAAACATAAAACAAACATAAAAGCAAAGAGCTAAAGAAAAATACAAGAAACACATATAGATATAGAGACAAACACATTGGCACCCATTAACATCCCTGAAGACACAGTAATCGGAAACCAGAATATATAACCAGAATACTTCTAGGGTAAGAAATAGAAAAATCAACAAGAACAGACAAAATATTCAGTGACAAGATCATCATTCTCATCATCCTCATCCTCATTCTCGCCCTCCTCCTCCTCCCTCTCCTCCTCCTCCTCCTCCTCATCATCATCATCATCATCATCAGCAGCAGCAGCAGCAGCAGCACTAGCACCAGCACCAGCAGCAACAGCACAATCCTTCAATTATTACCATTAAGTTTGTTTTCTGTTGACCATCTACTGCTGGGCTTGAGGCCTGGCTGCCTTAAGGGTTATTTATATGCCAAGTGAGATACTGTTAGAGAAAACTAAAACTGGTTTTCATTAGCCAGTGGTAATCACTTGGAACTAGTTCCTGGGCTGGGGGTGGGGGTTTGTGTCCACTTCTGCTCTTTGCACTGAAAGCCCACCAGGCCCTGACCTGGGCAAGCCCACAGGCTCCGTGAGTTCATATGGACATTGGTCCTTCTGTGTTTAGAAGGCCTTATTTCCTTGGCATCCTCCATCCCTTCTGTCTCTTAAAAGTCTTTCTACCTCCTCTTCTACAGGATTCCCCGAGCCTTGATGGGAGGGATTTGATGGAGACATCCCATTTAGGACTGATTATTCCAAGCTTTCTCACATTGTCCAATGGGGGTATCAGTATGTGTTCCTATCTACTGTAGGGGGAAGCTTTTCTTTTTTTTTATTGGATATATTCTATATTTACAATTCATTTCCCTTTTTCTGGTTCCCCACCCCCAAAGGTCCCACATGCCTTTTTTCCTCCCCCTGCTCCCTCTTCCACCCCTTCCCTCTTCCCTGTTCTTGTATTCCCCTACACTGCTGCACTGAGCCTTTCCAGAACCAGGGGCCATTCCTTCCTTCTTCTTGGACATCATTTGATATGTGTATTGTGTCGGGTATTCCAAGCTTCTAGGCTAATATCCGCTTATCAGTGAGTGCATACCATGAGTGTCCTTTTGAGACTGGGTTACCTCACTTAGTATGACGTTCTCCAGCTCCAACTATTTCTCTAAGAATTTCATGAATTCATTGTTTCTAATGGCTGAATAGTACTCCATTGTGTATATATACCACATTTTTTGTATCCATTCCTCCGTTGAGGGGCATCTGGGTTCTTTCCAGCTTCTGGCTAATATAAATAAGGCTGCTATGAACATAGTGGAGCATGTATCCTTATTGCATGCTGGGGAATCTTCTGGGTATATTCCCAGGAGTGGTATGGCTGGGTCCTCCAGAATATCATGTCCAGTTTTCTGAGGAACCGCCAGACTGATTTCCAGAGTGGTTGTACCAGCTTGCAGTCCTACCAGCAGTAGAGGAGTGTTCCTCTTTCTCCACATCCTCTCCAACACCTGATGTCTTCTGAGTTTTTGATCTTAGCCTTTCTAACTGGTGTGAGGTGAAATCTCAGGGTTGTTTTGATTTGCATTTCTCTAATGACTAAAGATGTTGAACATTTTTTAAGGTGTTTCTCAGCCATCCGAATTTCTTCAGGTGAAAAGTCTTTGTTCAGCTCTGTACCCCATTTTTGGATAGGGTTATTTGGTTTTCTGGGGTCTAACTTCTTGAGTTCTTTGTATACATTGGCTTTTCTGATGACAACTGAGCAACTCATTGATCTGTGTGTATAGCAGAATGTAATTAGGAGTCATTTTGTTTTCATGTACCTTTAGTATTTGGTTTTCATCTAAGTCTGTGGCCGAGCTAGTGCTGAGTTCGTGGCCACCTGAGCAATGTTGGGAATGACTTTAATCTCATGGAGATGGAACTCTAACCAAATAAGATATGGGTTGGTTACTCCTCAAGTTTTGCGCCACCACTGCTCTAGAACATCTTGTAGACAATCGTGCATTGTAGATCAAAGGGCTTGTAGTTAGGGCTGTGTTTATCTCTCTTCTTTGGTACCATGCAGAGTACCTTCCCATACCATGGAGCTCTTAACAGTGGCGCAGCTAGAACACTTAAAGGGGGATTTAGTACCAAGTGGGTCTCTGGGGATGGGCCTCATGGGCCTTCTGGTTCTGGCCAGATGTTTTTCCTGACTGTGCCATGTGACCCAACTCCCCTTGTTCCCGTTTCCATGCTTCAGCCATGACACCCTGGACTCTCTCAACCCGTGAGCCAAAGTAAGCCCTTGATTTCTTAAGTGTCTGTTTTGAAGCACTTTATCCAATGAGCAAGGTGGCTACCATCTGAACTGTCGGTTTAAGCCTGGCATTTGATGCCTTCGCTGGACATAAGCATGTATCTTATGTCAGCTTAACAGAAAATGTTGATAAAAGGGAACTGGGACCCTCAGGAAGTGGCAGCTTCTAGGGTAACAAATAAGGAAGTGCTTACAAAAGGATGACAATTTGACATTTGGATACAAACCACCTTGAAGGAAGAATCTGACACTGGGCAGCATGACCATCAAGATAATAAAAATGAATTCTTACTGGGTGAATAAAACAGCCTTCTGGAACTGTATACTGATAAACACGTATAAATTAAAAAGGGAACATTATGTGTTCGTTTCCAACTAATAAATGTAGGCGGAGGAAATTAAGACAGCATCGTTTGGCAGCTGTCATTTTAATTCAGTACAAGTAGATTCTGGACTAGTAGCTTCAATTTTTTTTTGAGAAGCAAGATGAAGTTTACACAGTTTCAAAGCTTATTGTAAATTATTATGAATAAAAGGATGAAAATTCTTAGTTCATAGTCATGATGCAAGGATGTCACTAGATGTCCTGAAATGGTCGGGGTGTTTTGCTTGTCTTGATTAGTGGAGCCCCCCCTTTTAATCTTGAAGGTGGACTCCTTATAAGGTAAATTGTGTTGTTGGTTTTTCTATAGGTTTCTGTTTATAGGACTGTTTTTAGGGAACCAACAGAGAAGCACATACTTAAAACAGTCTTTATATCTTTTAGAGTAGTCAAGTGCTCATTTTTTCCTATCTTTCTAAATCAGACCCTTAATAACTGAGCCTTTTACTTCCTAAACTTTGCATAGAACAGAATTTGCAAGATAATTTTTAAAAGTTAGACCAGGAGCAACATAGGAAATATGGTATATCTCAGCTTTCTTAGAGGCTGGGAGACAAATGCTAAGACTGAGAAAATCTTCAAATAGAGTTTCAGACTCTGCCAGTATCAAAAACTGGAATTTGTTCATATTTGCTTAAATGTACATACATAAATAATAAGGAAAATGAAGATTTAACTTTGCTTTAATTAGTAAAAGTTTGTTAAAAGTCATGATTCTAATAGATTTATAGTCTATCAGAACATTTCATTTACATTTGAAACCTATTTAGAAATGTATTGTTAAGTGCATTTCATTAGTCTTTGTCTTAGATAAATATATTAAAAACTTCTTTAAAGAATTTATTTTTGTTTTTAATTGTCAGGGGAGAGGGGTGTCTTTGTGAGCAAATGCGTGCAGTTGTCTATCTAGAAGGAGTCAGATTCCTTGGGAATATGTTATAAGCTATTGTGAGCTGCCTAGCATGGGGACTGGAAACTGAGTTCTCAGCAAGGACAGTGCATACTCGAAAGTGCTGGGACATCTTTTCTGCATCCATTAAAAATTTTAATCATCATGATTCTGTAATATTATGTTAGACCTAAAATGTAGAGTTTACATAAATTATGATAGATGGCTATGTCTGTTCTTTGGGGGTGTTGCTTTTTTCTTTTTTCTTTTCTTTTTTTCTTTTCTTTTCTTTTCTTTTCTTTTCTTTTCTTTTCTTTTCTTTTCTTTTCTTTTCTTTTCTTTCGTTTTGGATATTTTATTTATTTACATTGCAAATGTTATCACATTTCCTGGTTTCCCCTCCAAAAATCCCCTAACCCATACCACTTCCCCCAGGCTTCTATGAGGGTGCTTCCCTACCTACCCACCCACCCACTCCTGCCCCCCACCCTGGCATTTCCCTGCACTGGGGCATCAAACCTTCACAGGACCAAGGGCCTCTCCTCCCATGGATGCCCAACAAGTCCATCCTCTGCTACATATGCAGTTGGAGCCATGGGTCACTCCAGATGTACTCTTTGGTCGGTGGTTTAGTTCCTGGGAGATCTGGGTTTCTGGTTGGTTCATATTGTTGTTCTTCCTATGGGGTTGAATACTCCTTCAGCTCCTTCAGTCCTTGCTCTAACTTCATTGGGGACCCTGTGCTCAGTCCAAAGGTTGGCTGTGAGCATCAAGAAAAGCAATTCAACTGAGCCAGCCCACTTTGGCTGCTAGTTGTAGATTGTGATTTTCACAGTGGGCAAAGTAAAGGAACAGGTACCTCAGACAACTGGCCACATCACACCTACAATCGGGACTGAACACTTACTTAGATGTACTCTGCTGACTCTTTCTGCAAGAAACCATCAAGATTCCTGTAGAAAATAATCTTACCCACAGAAAGTGGGCCCTCTCTACCAACTGTCTTCATCAAGACAAACCCCCACAAGTATGCCCAGAGAGCATCTCTCAGAAGATTCTAGTCTTTGTCAAATTACAACTACCACTTACTATCACCTCTGCTTCCGCAGGGATTATGAAAAAAGAGAAAATATCATCTGAGATGGCCCTGTGTTGTGGATAGCCCTGGGCTTGTATTTTGATGCTAATTCCACTCCTCAGAGGGGCTGCAGATGAGGAGTTGCCTTGTGAAAATTCTCCCACCTTAACTTTTCAAATAAAGGCTTGAGCCAATGATTGGGCAGGAGGAAGTGGGCAGAGCTGAGAGTCTAAGGAAGGAGCAAGGAGGAGAGGGGAGGCGAGATGGGAGATCAACAGAGAGGTGGCCTAGAGAAGCATGTGGCCAGGAGAAACCTCAAATTATATGGGATAATATAGATGTAAATAGAGTAGTGTAGTGGGAGATCAATCTAGGCTTGTAGCTTGTTTTAACTGATTGAGTTGAGATTTCTTTTACTGGGGAATTGGGTTGGAAACAAAGTAGCAACAGCCATGTCTATGGCTTATTGCTTTCCTTTCTCCTTTGGATCCAACATTTGGTACCAGCTGAATAAAGTGAGGATGTCAATATCTACATAATGATTCAGACAAGCTTCAGTTTCATATACATCTTTTAAAGAAACTAAAAAAGGAGGGTGTATATGGGGAATTCAAGGTTTGAAGGTGTATCTATTGCTCTGGTTTCAACTGCTCTTTCTCATGTTAGAGAAAACAATTTGGACTGTGTAATCTACTAATCAGGGTGGATATTACCCTGCCTTGCTTAATGTTAGTATCTACTTTAGTTACTTTTCTGTTGATGTGAATAGACATTACAACCAGGGGAACTTATAGAAGAAAGCATTTAATTTGAGAGCTCACAGTTTTAAAGGATTAGAGTCAATGACCATTACTGTGTGTGGCATGTTAACAAGTAGGCAGACATGGCTCTGCAGTAACAATCAAGAGCATACTTCCAGATCTACAAGCATGAGGCAGAGAGCTAGGTGGGAATGGAGCAGCCTTCTGAAACCACAAAGCCTATACCCAGTAGCACACCTCCCCCAACAAGGCCACACTTCCCAATCCTTCCCAACCAGATCTACCAACTGGAAACTAAGTATTCAAATAAAAGGACCTATGGGGGTCTCAGTCAAACCACAACAATATCCTTGACTATTGCAATATAGTCATGTTTCCCATTCTATTTGATTCATTAAGCATATATAGTGGTCCAAATTATTTACCTCACTTATAAGATGATTGTGTAAGATTATATTACACTTTAAACTGTGCATTCTTCCTCCAGCACTACAGCAAAACCAAGACATACATTTTTATTTTTGATTTTATATTAGGACCTTTAGCACTAATTTGAATTATTTTTTCAAATATGTGTTTGACTGCATGTATGTCTGTGGATGCTTAATGCTGAAGCTGGAGAAGGCCAGGAAAAGGTTTGAGACCCAGGAACTAGAGTTACAGGTGACTGTGAGCTTCTGTGTGGTGCTACGACTTTAATCTTGGTCACTGGAATAGCAGACAATGTTCTTAACCACTGAGCCATTTCTGTAGTCCCCTTTAGAAACTTGTTTAAAAGAAAAACTTATATGAAATGTAATTTTGTTTAAAAGAGAGTATAATTTGCTTGATTAAATTCTTTTCACTTTTTTAAATTCCAGAATTCCTTTCATTAGGTATATATATACCTTTGAAAGCATGTGGTGTGGTCTGTGAATTGTATCTTGGGTATTCAGAACTTGAAGCTCAAGAAGAAGGAAGACCAAAGTATGGATACTTTGGTTGTTTATAGAAGGTGGGACAAAATACCCATGGGAAAAGATACAGAGACAAAGTGTGAAGCAGAGCCTGAGGGAAAGACCATTCAGAGAGTGCCCACCTGGGGATACATCCCATATACACTCACCAAACCCAGACACTATTGTGGATGCCAACAAGTGCTTGATGACAGGAGCCTGGTATAGCTGTCTCCTGAGAGGCTCTGCCAGTGCCTGACAAATACAGAGTTGGATGCTCTCAGCCAACCATTGGACTGAGCACAAAGTCACCAATGGAGGAGCTAGAGAAAGGACAGAAGGAGCTGAAGGAACTTGCAGCCCCATAGGAGGAAGAACATTATGAGCCAACCAGTACCCCCAGAGTTCCCAGGGACTAAACCATCAACCAAAGAGTACACATGGAGGGACTCATGGCTCCATCTGCATATGTAGCAGAGAATGGCCTTGTTGGACATCAAAGGGAGGAGAGGCCCTTGGTCCTGTGAAGGTTTGATGCCCCAGTTGATTCAAGGATAGGGAAGTGGGAGTGGGTGGGTTGGTGAGCAGGGGGAGGGGTATGGGATAGGGGTTTTTAGAGGGGAAACCAAGAAAGGGAATAACATTTGAAATGTAAATAAAGAAAATATCTAACAAATAAAAAACAAAGAAGGCATGTTGTATGTATGCTTGAGGAGGGTTTATGAGCACAGGTATCCCCACACGCTCCGTTCCAGCAAGACACCTGATGAGGAGAGGAGACCATCAAATATCCTTTTCTACAATTCTTCACCTTATTTTTAAGGCAGGGTTTTTCCTAAATCTGTAGTTTGCAAATTAAGTTTGGATGGATGGCTAGCCATCTCCTGGTATCTTCCTGTTTTTATCTCTCATGCTTTGGGTTACATGCTTGTGTGGCCATGCGTGACTTCTAAGGTTGTGTTGGAAATTAGAATTTAGGACTGTCTGCGTTACAAACACCATGACTTCATGCTCACCAAATCCATGTCTTTATGTGTACTTATCTGTCTGTCTTCTCAAAACTCTACAGTTCATCCAAGCATCAATTTCAGTCTCTCACTCTATTCTTCAACTTCGTGCCTTCCTTTTCACAGGTAGCATATAATGTTGCCTTATATTTCACAGCAGGAAATGTGCTGCCAAACCCTCCATGCTAGTTCCTACCAAAGCTCGCTTTTTGCATGGTCTTGTCATTTCTCTGAGTGAGGAGAATTGTCTCTAGAAAGCTGGATTAAAGATAGTGCCATTTAGACAAGGTCTGACTTTTTTCAGTGGAGATGACCCGGAATGTATTATTTTGAAATGAGTTATACAGCTGAGGACATACTGAGAATATATTTAAAACAAGTTGCAGAACTTGGGTAAATTCATGAAACTGTGAATAAGCTTGTTACCATCATGGGACTCCCAGCTAATGTGAACCAGGCTTGGTCTTGTATTTCTGTAGTCTCAGCATGTGTAGGTAGAAATAGAAGGATCGACATTTCATGGAAAGTCTTGGCTATGTGAGTCACTATTTTTCAGTTGTTTTGTTTGTTTAAACAAAATCGAGTTTGCTAGCACAGTGGAATGAAAATAGAAAACAAATGACCCCTGAAAGCCTTGTTATCACTCAGTAGACTCAGGTATATTAACTGCATAGTCAATTTTTGAATATTCTGGAAACAATGAATGTGTCATATGATCAGAAGGAAATATCAGTCATAACCATCATTGTACCCTGCATGATGCTCTATTTTGTGACATTTTAAACTTTCTTTATATTATTATTATTATTATTATTAGTAGTAGTAGTAGTAGTAGTAGTATTTAATCTATTTTTACAGTCCAATCTTTATACACCTCCTGGTCTACCCTCCAATAGTTCCTCATCCCATTCCACCTCCCCATCTCCAAGAGAATGTCCCACCCAACCCTACCCCACCAGACCTCCTCCTTCCCTGGTGCCTCAAGTCCCTTGAGGGTTAAGTGCATTTTCTCTGGTTGAGTCCAGACCTGGCAGTCCTCTTCTGTGTATGTGTTGGGGCCTCATATAAGCTAGTGTATGATATCTGGTTGGCGGCTCAGTATCTGAGAGATCTCAGGGGTCCAGGTTAGTTGAGACTGCTGGTCTTCCTATGGGGTCACCCTCTTCCTCAGCTTTTTCCAGCTTTTCCCTATTTCGACAGGGTTCTGTCCATTGGTTGCATCTGACTTTTTCAGCTGCTTCTTTGGCCTCTTGGAGGTCCATTTCCTGTCAGCACAGCATAGCATCAGTAATAGTGTCAGGTCGTAAAGCCTCCCCTTGAGATGGATCCCAAATTAGGCCGGTCATTAGACCTCTGTTCTCTCAGGCTCTTCTCCATGTTTTTGTCCCTGCAGTTCTTTCAGACAGGGACAACTCGGGGTCAGAGTTTTTGACTTTAGGATGGCAACTCCATCCCTCCACTTGATGCCCATCTTTCAATTAAAGATGGGCACTACAAGTGCCCTCTCCCCACTGTTGGGCATTTCATATAAGGTCCCTCCCTCTGAGTCCTGAGTGTCTCTCACCTCCCAGGTCCATGGTTTATTCTAGTGGGTCCCCTCACTCCTACATCCCCGGGGGTGCCAATTTCCACTCTTTCTGCAGGCCCTCGGGGCTTCACTCCTGTTTCCCTCCCCAATACCTGATCATGTTCTCATTTTCACTTCCATGTCTCCTCTCCCACCCAGGTTCCTCCCTCCCTCTGTTCTGCATGACTGCTTTCCAATCCCTCCTAACTGGGATTGAGGCATCCTCACTTGGGCCACTTAAATATAACTTGATGTCTAATGGACAATTTTCATAGGTTCGTCTTTCTATTAGAAAAGATGCTAAGGTATTAATTTATTCCTGTGGTCAAGAATTAAATCTTTTAATAACCTATGTTTTGATATGGATTTGAATGTCACAATCTGGATTTAATTCTTTCCTGGAAGTAGAGAATATACAACATCTTTGATTTTCCTGCTTCTACGCTTTGTCATTTTTAGGCTTTATAAAACGTTTTGAACACTGTGAACATGACTAAATTTTTTCAGACCTGCCCTAAAAGGTACCATTAATGATCCTGAATTCTAGAGAATGTGCATATCTATCTATCTATCTATCTATCTATCTATCTATCTATCTATATACATATATATACATATATATATATATCTTACTTAGGGTTTCATTGCTGTTAAGAAACAATGACCAAGGTTAACTCTTTTTTTTTCTCTATATTCTTTGTTTACATTCCAAATGATTTTCCCTTTCCCGGTTCCCCCCTCCACCTAAGTCCCAAAAGTCCTCTTCCCTCTGCCAGTTCCCCAATCAGCCCCCTCCCACTCCTCTGTCCTGGCCATCCCCTACAATGCTGCATCAAACCTTCCCAGGACCCGGGCCCTCTCCTTCCTTCTTCTTGGGAGTGATTTGATATGTGGATTGTGTTTTAGGTATTCTGAGCTTCTGGGATAATATCCAATTATCAGTGACTGCATTCCATGTGTGTTCTTTTGTGAATTAGTTACCTCACTTAGGATGATATTTCCCAGTTCCAACCATTTGCCTAAGAATTTCATGAATTCATTGTTTTTAATTGCTGAGTAGTATTCCATTGTGTAAATATACCACATTTTCTGGATCCATTCCTCCACTGAGGGACATCTGGGTTCTTTCTAGCTTCTGGATATTATAAATAAGGCTGCTATGAACATAGTGGAGCATGTGTCCTTATTGCAGGCAGGGTATATGCCCAGGAGTAGTATAGCAAAGTACTCTGGAAGTGTCATGCCCAGTTTTCTGAGGAACTGCCAGGATGATTTCCAGAGTGGTTGTACCAGCTTGCAATCCCACCAGCAGTGGAGGAGTGTTCCTCTTTCTTCACATCTTCACCAACACCTGCTGTCTCCTGAGTTTTTAATCTTAGCCATTCTGACTGGTGTGAGGTAAAATCTCAGGGTTGTTTTGATTTACATTTCTCTAATGACTAATGATGTTGAACATTTCTTAAGGTACTTCTCAGCCATTCAAAATTCTCCAGGTGAAAATTCTTTGTTTAGCTTTGTTCCCCATTTTTAATAGGGTTATTTGGTTTTCTGGAGTCTGACTTCTTGAGTTCTTTGTATATATTGGATATTAGCCCTCTGTCAGATGTAGGGTTGGTGAAGATCTTTTCCTAATTTATTGGTTGCCATTTTGTCCTTTTTACAGTGTCCTTTGCCTTATAGAAACTTTTTAACTTTATGAGGTTCCATTTGTCAATTCTTGATCTTAGCGCATAAGCTGTTAGTGTTCTGTTCAGGAACTTTCCCCTGTGCTCATGTCCTCAAGGGTCTTCCCCAGTTTCTTTTCTATTAGTTTCAGTGTGTCTGGTTTTATGTGGAGGTCCTTGATTCACTTGGAATTGAGCTTAGTACAAGGAGATAAGAATGGATCAATTTGCATTCTTCTGCATGCTGACCTCCAATTGAACCAGCACCATTTGGAAAACATTTAATTGGGACTGGCTTACACTTTCAGAAGTTCAGTCTATTATCATCATGGCGGGAAGTATGGCAGCGTATAAGCAGATGTGGTGCTGTACGAGCAGAGTTCTACATCTAGATCCAAGGCAGCCAGGAGGAGAGTCTCACCCCACAGTGGATGGAGTTTCAGGAGCTCTAAAAACCTGCCTTCACTGAGACATAGTTCCTTTAAGAAGGCCACACATCCTCCAATAAGGCCATACCTCCTAATAATGCCACTTCCAATGGACCAAACATGTTCTCGTTCTCTCTCTCTCTCTCTCTCTCTCTCTCTCTCTCTCTCTCTCTCTCTGTCTCTCATGCATGCACACACACACACACACACACACACACACACACACACACACATGAAAAACCAATGTGGTTTCAATGTGATTGAGCATATTAGTCCTTTTACTGATTTCTTTTCTTTTGTGTGAATGGAGGTGAAACCAGATATGTGTATGTGAATGTGTATGTACATGCCTATGGAGGTCAGAGACATCAGGTGTCCCTGCAGCTGGAGGTACAGACAGCTGTGAACTGTACAACATGGGTTCTGGAAAGAAACTCTGGGTCCTCTGCCACAGAATATTATCACTTAATCATTGAGCCTTATCTCGAGCCCAACTAAATGACCCAAAACATGTTTAAACCTACATATAAAACAAATTTCTATTTAGTTCAAGTTAAGAAACCATATTAAACAGTAATGACATCTTCAGTCTTCAAACTTCAAGAGTGTAAAGTTTTAATTAACTAGCAAATTTAATTATGAATTATTTTAATATGTGCTCTATATTTTGAATAACATTGGTATTCATTTTCCTTTAAATATGTTATCAAGTTTCACGAAGAATAAAAAGTTCTCTGATGATTTAATCTGAAATCATTCCTACAGCAAAATTCATAAATAATAAATAGCAGCTTATTAATCCATATTTTAGTTGAGCTGGGACTCAGAGCAAGTTACCTCCTCAGGGAATGCAGGGTATTTATAAGAGAAGGCGATGAGACACAGTCTCTAAGGAATTAAATTGTGAATATAATCTTGGTATTGTACACGCTAATATAAATCTATAATTCCCTTTCCACATCTATCACAACATGTTTTAAATCGTGGCCAATCTCATATGTAAATAGCTCTCTTATTAGAAATTGTGGCAGTATATACCAGTGTATCCCTGGGTTTCTTGGGAGTTTGCTATCATGCCATCAAAGCAATAGAAACGAATGTTGATTAATGCAAAGCTTTGAAGAGCAAAAGACAGTCAGAACATTTTATAGATTCTAGATGTCTGAAACACTGACAGTTTGTGCTATGCAGATGAGCGGGCATGTCTTTAGGTCATTTTAAATAGAGTCAGTGCATTTATGAGTAAAGCAAAATACATTAAACTATCTTTTGCTTATTTTGCCTAACAAAATATAGTCATGTTCATAATGGGTTTTAGGCTTTTAATTTTCTTTTTACTCATCATTTGGTTAATGTTGTGTTTTGGCTTTAAAGAATAGAATATAATTATTTCAAACAAAATAAGAAAGTTGAATTTTTATAATTATGATCAAGTATTATCAATCACTAAAATAATTAGAAACAATAATTATGAGCTAGTTTTTGTCTTTTGTATAGACCTTTAAGATTCCTAAGATATTTATAATTTTACATGCAATAATTATAAATAATATATCATTTATAGTATGTTCATATATATAATAAATGTAAATAAAGTCTACAAACACTTATAACAATTTACATTGGTTAACCTTTTGGTCATAGTATTATGAAAAGCACATTTGGAATTAATAAAGTTTAAGATACTGTTTTTTATTACTACAAGTAATTAATCAATACAGTATTGACCTCTTAAGTGTTCCTTTTGTTAAATGAACAGAATGCTGCAGACCAGGATGAAGGGTTGTGTATGAAAAGCCATTTGGTGCAATTTCCTGGGCTTTGTGTGTTTATCTTAAGCATATTCCATGAAGGAACAAAACTATATTGGAGAAATAATATTATCTTGTGTTTTATTCATGCAAACAAACTTCTCTCTTGAAATGGATATGTCTTCAAGCTCCACACAATTAAGATTAAAATAATGACTCTACTTTACTATTAATAAATGCAAACACTATGCAAAATAGAACTGATATATGAATACATTATATCTATTGACATTATTTATGGCTTGTCTTGACAGAACTATTTTTAAAGTTTTGATTTATAACAAGTAAGACTCTATAGGCTTTAAAATATCTTAGTTTCATTTAGAAAACTTGAAGCGTGTGTCATCTTAGATGTAATAACTCTGTGCTTTATTAGAGATAAAGATCTAATTTATTTGACTTTCTCTTATCAGTAGATATTTTATATTCCTAGGTATTGTTATACAAATCAACCAGAAGATTATTATTATAAGAAAAAAGCTTTTAAATGAGCTCTTATACATGTGTGGAAATAATGTCCTTTTGCTGTCTTGAGTGATATTATTATTGGCTATTTCTGTGAAGATGCATAAAAGAATATAGTTTAACTTGAACAGACTTTGAAGTACTTGGTATCTGAGAACCCTGATAAAACCCATTAGAAAATTTTGTTTATTTAGGGCCTCAAAGAATTCCCGTTTTATTAATGCAGTTCAAACCGGAGAGACTAGAACAGATTGTCCTATCTCAAATTCTGTTGTGAGCTCCTTAAGCCTTTCAGACTACGAAAGTTACACCCTACCCCTACCCTTCCTAGTATCACCTGTGGGAAGATTTTGTTTCTAACTGCATCATGATCATTTTAGAGAAACTTCTGTGTGTTCCTGTATGTGACTACCTCCTCTGGATGTCTCCTTCAGTGTGAAGGTGACATCACACTGTACACTTGTGCCTCCCATGTCCTCTTTTTTTTGTCTCTCTTTTTTTTCTCTCATATTCTCCTCTACTATCTCTATTCCTCTCTTTCTCTTCCCTATTTCTCTCTCCTTGCCCTCTCAGAAGAGAAATATTAACTTTCAAACTGATCTTCAAAAATTCTTCAGTTTTTTTCTTCCAATCAGTCTTTTAGAAGTTAAACCCCAAGTTCTTAGAACTCTTGTGCCTTTATGTATTTCTACTTATTAATTTTTAATTAAAATATAATTATGTAGCTTCTCTACTTCCTTTCCTCCCTTCCCTAGACATAGGCAGCTAATGACTGCTCAGGGAGGGAGAGTTAGCCTCTCCCAGGAACGCAGCTCCTAATTGGTACCCAGTACAAAGTAGTCAGTCCTGAAATCAGGAGCGCTCAGGCACACTAAGCAGACAAGGCAGATTGTATTATAATGCATGCACAGATATTTTATTAACAATAATAATCAAAGCAAAAGAGGTCTTTGTGGTTTTAATCCTAAAGTGTCTTGCTTGAACATATTTTTTACACAGAACTTCTCCAGAAGGAGCAAGGAGCAACTAATGAGCACACGTGTTTGCATTGTATTTGTGGACATATATGTGGACTATAAATATGGACTACAGATACCTACCAACTCAGAAGAGAATTTAATTCTTTTTTCAAGGATGACAAATTATTAAAAATACTTTTCTCCACTCCTAGAAATGAATGGGGCCTTCTAAATTTGTCTGAGGCTCATTTAAAGTCCATTGCTTTAGATGGGGGAGAGCAAACATGGTCAGGCCTACGAGGTTTTCATACTTACACTTGAAAATGATGCATGCCTATTCCTATAGTAAGAACTTAATTACTAGTTTAATTCAAGGTAGGCAGTATAAAGTGACAATAAGAAGTGAGCATGCATTTAGTGAGAAGAAGGTAGTTTCTGATGCAACAGTTAAATTTAATAAAAACAGAATGTGAACAGTGATTTGAGGGTTAGATAGAGCAGCACATATTGCAAACGTGAGAGAAATAACACACAGTGCTCTCCGCTGCTGCATTACAAGGGGCGCAGCAGAGTCTACACACATCCACCCTGGAACACTTTCGAGGCATTTTAAAATTCAAACTATTCAACTCACATACTTTAGCCCCTCTATTCAGTGTAACTCAAGGTAACTGCAAAGAAATTTGCCATTTACAGTTACTGCTTTAATATTCTGGTTTAATTGAGCTTAGTTCTTGATGAAATTAGTGTGACCTAGAATAAATGAGTAAGATTTTATCACCAGTAATTGTATAGCTGATGATTTATTTGAAGAGTTTTGTTTTCTTTTGCAGATATTTAATTGAAGTTAAGTTGGTTGCAGTTTTACTCATTGCTTTAAAAAGGATTTTAAGAAAGTCATTGGGAATTTTTAGATAGTTTTTAAAAATGTGTTTCATTATAATGCTTTTCTTTCTTTTTAGCAGGTATTTTGGAGATCAAAGATGGGGAGAAAAGACTCTTCCAGTACAAAACTTCCTGTTGATCAGTACAGAAAGCAAATAGGTAAGCAACACACTTCTGCAAATAGAAACATACTTCATGTGTTTTCTCTTTCAAGTGCTGTGGGGAGTTTATCAATTGAACAAAAGCAAGATGAGTATTGTTATTTTTATAAATAGATGCTGTTTTACAGTACTTTATATTATTAATTATTATTTATTTATATTAAGTTATTCCTTTATATTCACTCAAATATTTAGTTCTGTTGCCTTACCATGGCACTGATTTGTATTTTCCAGAATACTTCATTAAAATATATTGATTAAAATATAAACGTAATTCCACATGTAGAACTGAGCTTAGAAAGTAAAGGAACTTCCCAGGAGTCATAAGTAAAGACTTGCAAGAGACAAGATGCAAGGCTTTGTCAACTAAGGTTCCAAGTATACCCTTAGAGAGTAGGAGGAGCCCTTGGGGAAGATGGCCGTCTTGATGCCGGGGTCCAGCCTCTACACAGGATCGGAGTTCTCAACTGGAAGCAGGGATATCTGGAAGGCACATACTAAGTATACACAGACTACTTGGGTACAAGCTGACAGGCAATTTTTCAAGGCTTAAAGCTTCTCTTCTCTCTCACTCTCTGCTCTCTTTCTCTCTCGCTCATTCGTTCGCAGCTTGAGGCTGCACACACTCTTCATTCTCCTACACACTCTGCTCTTCTCCCGTGCGCTTTTCTTTTCTTGCACTCTCTCGCTCATACACACCTCTGTGTGTTACCCTTTCACTCACTCACACACCCACTCCTCAAACATCTCACACACACACCATATGCACTCTCCTTTCACTCACACACCCACTCTCACACACATCTCACACACACACCACATGCACTCTCCTTTCACTCACACACTCACTCCTCACACATCTCACACACACCCCACATGCACTCTCCTTTCACTCACACACTCACTCCTCACACATCTCACACACACCCCACATGCACTCTCCTTTCACTCACACACCCACTCTTCACACACATCTCACACACACACCACATACACTCTCCTTTCACTCACACACTCACTCCTCACACATCTCACACACACCCCACATGCACTCTCCTTTCACTCACACACCTACTCCTCCACACATCTCGCACACACACCACATGCACTCTCCTTTCACTCACACACTCACTCCTCACACATCTCACACACATACCACATGCACTCTCCTTTCACTCACACACCCACTCCTCACACATCTCACACACACAACACATGCACTCTCCTTTCACTCACACACTCACTCTCACACACATCTCACACACACCACATGCACTCTCCTTTCACTCACACACCCACTCTTCACACACATCTCACACACACACCACATACACTCTCCTTTCACTCACACACACACTCCTCACACATCTCACACACACCCCACATGCACTCTCCTTTCACTCACACACTCACTCCTCACACATCTCACACACACCACATGCACTCTCCTTTCACTCACACACTCACTCCTCACACATCTCACACACACACCACATGCACTCTCCTTTCACTCACACACTCACTCCTCACACATCTCACACACACACCACATTCACTCTCCTTTCACTCACACACCCACTCCTCACACATCTCACACACACACCACATGCACTCTCCTTTCACTCACACACACAATCCTCACATACATCTCACACACACACCACATGCACTCTCCTTTCACTCACACACCCACTCTCACACACATCTCACACACACCACATGCACTCTCCTTTCACTCACACACCCACTCTCACACACATCTCACACACACACCACATGCACTCTCCTTTCACTCACACACCCACTCTCACACACATCTCACACACACACCACATGCACTCTCCTTTCACTCACACACTCAGTTCTCACACATCTCACACACACCACATGCACTCTCCTTTCACTCACACACCCACTCCTCACACATCTCACACACACACCACATGCACTCTCCTTTCACTCACACACACCCACTCCTCACACACATCTCACACACACCACATGCACTCTCCTTTCACTCACACACTCACTCCTCACACATCTCACACACACACCACATGCACTCTCCTTTCACTCACACACACCCACTCCTCACACACATCTCACACACACACCACATGCACTCTCCTTTCACTCACACACACACCTCACACACATCTCACACACACCACATGCACTCTCCTTTCACTCACACACACACTCCTCACACACACCTCACATTCTCTCTTCACTCACTCTTCACAGGCTCTTCTCATGCTTTCCCGCCTTCTTCTTGCCCCAGTCTTTTAATACTCCAAAAGCAGATAAAAAAGGACATAGTATAATCATTGCCAAATCAAATTCAAAAGAATAACCAAGACCCACAAAAAGTCAAGAATTACAATTGTTCCCCAAAGTTTCAAGCTTCCCTATTCCCAGGCCTATAGCCAAAATAATCATAATTGCAAACTTATCATTATTTAAACATTAACTTTAACTATTATACTTCAGAGCTCAGAGCTCCGAGGCCAGCTACTTGCATTTCCTTGTAAAGCTCTAATGATAACTGACATGGGCAAAGCTGCCAGGCAGTGGCCAGGAAGAATCAAGTTAACCCTTAACTCCGTAGTTCCCCTAGCTTTCCACTTCTACACATTGCACACAATGACTCTCCTAACAGTCCCAGTGTTTTGATTTAGTTTTACTAATCTAAGATTTAACATATTCTATACTTGCTTATTAAGGAACCACTCTCAAATGCTGTGCGGAACTTATTTCATAACTTTGATAGTTTTTTCTTTCTTTGGGGTCCCAATGTTGGCTCTAATTCATTTTCTAATAATTTTGTCAATCTTTCTTTGCAAGTCAAGCATTAATCTGGAACTACCATTGTGCAGTTATTGCATTGTTTCTAAGATGAGAACACACAGCATGCACCTGGGCCATTAGGGCTGTGCTGTACTGTGCTGTGGCCTATACCTCAATTTTTAATTGTTTAAGAATCATGACATCAGGGAACATCTAGTTTCACAGAACTCACCAGAGCAGAAGGAGAAAGAAGTAAGAAAGTCAGCTATGGTAGAATAATTATGCACACCAAGGCCAACTGAAAAACAGTCACGCACAAATGAAATCTATACAGCCGTTGTCAAGGGCTAAGGTTAGGAGAAACGGGAACAACTGTTGTTACAAAGAGCTGCTGCGGGCTATTGAAGATGTCTCCGTCCAGGCCTACTGCAGGCAGTCCCTTATTTCAGATGGCAGGTCCCCTGGAGGGATGTGTGTCTGCTTCTCAGGGTCCCAAACACCATCCTTTTCTACAAGGAGCTGCTTGAGGCTTCTGAGATGTCTCCATCCTGGCCGGCTGCAGGCAGTCCCTGTCATTGTTTGCTGTCCCCAGCATCTAGAGAGAAGATAACACATCTAGGGAGAGAGCAGGAAGCAGTTTGCACCTGAATGCATGCTTTTGTTCTATGTGCACACGAAGTATTTGCTTACAGAAAACTCATGCACAAGACAGTGCACAAGGAAAAGTCTGAGATTTTAGAGAATTTGTAGCCAGGGACACATATTTTTTTTAAAAAAGTAATAAAGTAGACATCATAAGCTAAACAACCACTTCCCCAATTAGCACACCACTCTCTCCCTCTTCTCTCTACCTCTACCCATTCGTATTTAAACAAAAATGTAATGAATTAATAGATCCTCCTTAAGTAATTGTAAAATAAAAAGTTTCAATGGATTCAGATAAAATAAGTAAAAGAACTGTTAAAAAAATACACATTTATCTTATAATATTCCACAAACATGCACTACATAAATTTAATTAATTTAAATAATTGCAAAAAATAAATTAAAAAACAAAAATAAGAATGCATGGACCAATGAATACATTTTTGTATTTTGATTAACTATATAAAATCTGTATATATTTATGTATACACACATACACAAATCAATATTATGTGGCTTTATCAAATCCAATTAAAATATCAATTATTCTACATAATGGCTTCTTTTGTATGGGATAAACCCACCTAATTCTACTCATCACTTTTCCGTTTAACATGACACAACATTATTACATGTAGCCATGTTACATCTCTACATGCCTCAGCTTTGTGCTTTTAGATTTTCATATCCCCATTTCTATCCTTCAACTTTGTAAGAACAAAAGAGGTCCATCTCTCTCTCTTTTTTAATCCCTTTTCCTTTGAGATTATACTGTAATTACTTCATTTTTTCTTTCCTTTCACCCCTCCCCAATTCCCTATTTCTCCCTTTGCTCTAGTTAAAGTTCAAAGCCCCTTTCTCATTTATTGTTATTGTGTATATATATATATATATACATATATATATATATATACATATATGTGTATATATATATATATACTACTTCTTAACTCAGTTGACTCAAGCTATCAGGCTATGGGCAGAATTAAGTAAGATTCTTTGGCAGAAGGTAACCTGAACAGCCTCTATCCCATGTCCCTATGGTCTGGGTCTCCACTTTCCACTAGCTTCCCAGTCTCTAAGCTCTCCCCCAGAACTGTCAGTCAAGCTATACCTATAACATCATAAGGCACTTTTTGCCTGTAGGTCTAAATGCTTTCACATTCTTTCCACAAATTAATTCCAAAGGCACCAAAACAAAGGATCAGGTTCATCACAGATGTAACCCTTCTTCTGGTACTAAGTTCTCATTAGTTCCTCTCATCACTGCTGGGACAAAATATCTGACAAAGGCACTTTAAGGAAGGAGAGGTCCATTTTGAGTCACAGTTCATAGGATGTCGTGTAGCATGTGAGAGAGCACATATTGAAAGGGCTGCGAAGCAGCTGATCACATTGTTCCTACAGGCAGAAGCAAAGAGAGATGACCTCTTATTCAGGCAAAAAGCCCAGCTAATGGTCTGCGGCCACACAGTTCATTATAGGCATCCCCTCTTCAGCTAAACACTTTTGAAAACATCTTCACAGACCAACACTAGGTATAATTTTATAGTACTTCCAAATCTAGGTGAGTTGGCAGTTTAAATTAACCTCAACAGTTGGAATTTGGACAGTGTGAATGATATCTTGAGTGTAGTGTCAAATTTCACCTTCTACTAATTTGCAGATGATATGAACAGCTGTTTTCTTATGATTATGACATATCAATTTTTGCTTTATAATGTCTCTGTTTAGCTTCAGAATATAAGTTAAACTCTCTTGGAAATTACGTGGATTTTTTTCTCTAATGTATTTTGAAAGAGTTTATGAAGAACATTCTTTTCTAAATGTCTGGTAGGATTCATGTGTATAGGCATCTGGTACTAGGATGTTTTTAGTCAGGAAATTTCTGATTACTGATTCAGTATCTTTATTTGTTATTTGTCTCTAGGTTTTCTATTTATATTTGATTCCTTCTTGGTTCCATGAGCTAAAAAATGTTTCTAGGAATATACCCATGTTTATGTAAATACTTCCATTTCTTCTGGTTATTCAGTTTGTTGACATATAATTATTCATGATAGCCTGTTACAGTCTTTTATGTTTGAGTTTATTACCCCCTCCTTGTTTTGGTATTTGTTCACTTTCCTAAGTCTACAAAATCCCTACTCTCTTTTATTAATGTTTTTCCTATTGCATTTTGGTCTATATATTATATATCATATATCATATTTATTATTCCCTTCATTCTGCTAACTTTGCCCTTAATTTATGATTATGTATTTTTTGAGATACTTTGAGTTGTTTAGTTGAAATGATTCTTTTTAATGAAGGTAGTTATTAGTTCAAACATCACTCAATACTGTATCAGCCCATTTGCCACTTTAACATAACTAAAGCCAGTAGTGTGTGAAGAAGAAGGCTCAAGAGGCTATCCACTGGCTGACATATCACATATGCCTCCTTGATGCTTCTTAACATGCCACCAGTTATCACGTGGAAACCAAGAGGAAACCCTAAGTCAACCCAGTCTGTTTCTGCTCTTACAGCCTCCAGGTCCTGGATCCATCCTCCGAAGACAAGGGAACATTTATAATTACTATATCCCTTTCTTGAATTGACTCATGTATAATAACATTGTTATGTTTTTATTTGTCATAGGATTTATAGTTTGTTTTTATCAGATGTATGCCTAGTTATTTCTGTTCTTGCTGGCTGGCTCTAGTGTTCTCTCTCTGTCTCTTCCTGTGTGTGTCTCTCTGTGTCTCTCTTTCTCTCTCTGTCTCTCCCTCTTTCCCCTCCCCAACCCTCCCCTCCCTCTTCAATATCCTTTCTGTTTCTGTAATGACACAGCCTATGTACCATTAAATCTAAAGTGATTCGCATCTTGAATGAATTTAATTGTGTCTTTTAAAATTCTGCTCAGCTATTTGTTTCTTTATTGGTACATTTAATCCATTTACATTTAAAATAATTGTCACTAGAACATGAATTACTTTTGCCATTTTGTTGGTTTCAAATTTTTAATTTTTTTTCCTCCCTGGCTGTTTCTTTGCAATTTGATGATTCTTTAATGCTATAAAGTCTTTATCTTTTCTGTATCTACTATTGATGTTGGCTCTAATTGCTTAGAAACTTACATGAAACATAAGTGTCTAGCTAAAGCTGGTAACAACTTAAATTGCATTCAAAGCTGGAGTGTAGTCTGTGTTATCAGGTCTTGCTAAATACTTTGTTCTATGTAGTCAATCTTGCTAATATCCTCTCTGCTGTTGAAAGAAAACTACTACCTTACATTTAGAAACAACACTGCTCATCTAATTAAGATTTTAATATCTCTTGTTTTATATATGTGTGTGTGTGTGTGTATTCCATTGTTCAATAAAGAAAATTGTCCTAAAATAATGATGTATTTAAATACATGTTTATCCATTTTGTTGCTTAATATGTCAAAATTAATGTATATTTTTATTTTGTTTCCCCATTTCTCTCTTAATGACTTAAAAAGTATTTAAAATGTCTTGTGTTTGTTTATTTCCTGGGCCTTTCTGTTTAAAAGTAGTATTGATAACTTCCTTCTAGCTTTTATATAATTCTCAATTATGCTTCTCATTCTTTTTTTTTTTTTAACCTGGACATTAAAACTTGATTTTATGTTTTTATTTATAGTTCTTAAAATGTTTATTTTTAGATAAACAGATTTAATTTATAACTAAATTTATAGTTATTGGTTATAACCAATTTATAACTAAATTGGAAATTCTTATTTTCCAGCTTAAATTTATATTTATTTAAAGTTAATGTTCTCTATGAGTTTGCACTCTATTCTACAGCTTGTTAATCTTTGGACTACATCTTTTCTTTCATAAGTGTTTAATTGAATTTTCTTCTTTCTCTCTTTCTTTCTTCCTTCCTTTCTTCATTCCTTTCTTTCCCTCCTCTCTCTCTCTCTCTCTCTCTCTCTCTCTCTCTCTCTCTCTTTTCTTTCTTTCCTGAGGTTTTTCTTTATTCTCTTTTTTCTTTCACATTAGATTTACTGAAATGTAATGTTTATCAACTTTTAAAATCATATTGAGTGTTCTTATTTCTCATATGTAAGTAGTATTTGTATCTGTTAAACTTTAATTTTTTTTCAAGACAGGGTTTCTCTGTTTAGCCCTGGCTGTCCTGGAACTCACTCTGTAAACCAGGCTAACCTCGAACTCAGATTCATCTGCCTCTGACTCCCAAGTGCTTGGATTAAAGGCGTGTGCCACCAAGCAGATCTTCTCGTTCCTTATTTGTACTATACTGATGCTTACAAAGGAACTTAATAAAGATTAAGATAAATTTCTTCAATTTCTTATTTTTGGATTATAATTGTAATGTTCCTTCTGTCCTCCCTGCGAGCTCTCCCCTTATATGCCTCATTGCTGTTTTTCACATTTATAATCTCTTTTTCATTAATTGCTATTACACGCACACATGCATAGTGTGTGCATATATATTTCTAAATGTAGTCTGCTCAGTCTGTGTCATGTTACTTGTATGTTTGTTTTCGGACTGAGCATTGTTATTAGAAAAGAAGTTGGAGAAGAAGGCAGTGTCCTCTGCCCACGGCCCCTGCAGCACTGTGTGAAGGGCGGGGTCTCATATGCTTTCAGCTTCCACTTCAGTGTGTCTAGGGCTGTGCCCCTGTCTGCTTCAATATTCTTCATTTAGAACCTTGCGAAAAGATGTAGTTGATATAACTATGGAACTCTTCTGAAATGTTTTATTTTCTCATGCTTAGCCATTTTTGTTTAATTTTCCTCTAGTACCATAAATCTTATTGCTTGCTTATTTGTATGGTGTTAGTAGATGATGTGGCCTTTGAAATCTATGAAAGCTGTCAGTATGTCCTGCCCACCACTGGAAATTGTTGTAATTATTGCTATAACATCATTGATCTAAACATTTTGGCCTGAGTTTACATGCTTAGGGATTAGTTTTCTGGCTTGCTTGCTATAATCCAGATGTTGGTATAATTTTGAAAAAAAAAACTTTTTCAAATTTTACTATTATATTATCTTTATCTTTTAGGAAGCATATGGTATCATCTTGAGTGACCAGCAACAGCTAAATTTGTATATTCTCATAGATCAATGTTTCTAATAGTTTCTTATTATGTAATAATTTCACCAATTTGGTTATTATTCTAAGTATACATTTTTATAAGTATTTGTAAGTTGGTTTATCTTTAAGACATCAAAATGCAAATTGTTTACTGATGTAGCCACTAGCATTTTCTGTAGATACCCTGAGAAAGACTGTCATTGTAGTGAAATTTCTGCAGCTATATGGTATATGTAATACAGTAAAAATCATATGGCAGTTTGGAAATTATATGACCAATTGTCTTGGCCTTATATTTACTTGTGGTAGTTTAAGAAAAGATTATGAAATATTTTTGACTTTTGAATAAGAGATGAGGTATTTGAAGCAGTTGAAAATTATTCCAAAATGTTGAAGGCAGGAGAAAAGTCTTTACGGTTGATTAGCAAATATTATTTGTCAGCACTTTTGCCATGCGGCAAATAATTCCTCTCCCAATAATTCATTTGAGTAATTAAATTTAGATTGCAAATTTTTCTTTTCAAATGTCTTGACTGTTATCTCTCTCCTTTTCTATTGTATCTTAATTGGTGTGGTCTATATAAATGGACAATAAATTATATATCTTTGTTATAGAGATCAGACAGTGAATAGAGCTTGGTATTCATCCCAGACAGAATTATGATGGAATGTATTTGAAAGATTAAAGCACTGAATTTACTTCTTTTCTAATTAAAGGCAATTAAAGATTTGCAGACACAAATGAAAGACAATGAGTTGAGGAATAAGTGTAGAAGCAAGTCCATTTGCAGGTGAAAGGCTGTGCCTTTGAAGCAGAACCAGCTGCATTCTCATCGCAAGAATAACAGTTTAGGAAGCTTTTCTGCGTGTGCCTGTTTGATAGCATAATGGAGTTATAAGCAGCTTATGCAGCATTCAGAGAAGACAGAGCACTAATGCCGAAAGCAGTGGAGGCTGAGGGGGAGTGGCGCCGCTGCGTGATGATCGTGGACATGGCCAGTGTGGAGCTGAGAGACGAGCTGCGTGCTCCTGGAAAGATGACCATTTATAAAACAGCCGCGGGGAGACACATGATAATGAGCCGGGGCAGCTATCTCAGGAAAACTAGTCTTCTTTCTGCCTAGTGGTAAAGAAGTGAAGAGGGTAGAGCCAAAGGGAATTGTCTGATTTCTGTTTGTTTTTTATTAAACTAAGGAAATTCATACTTAAGGTCTTGTCATATTAAGGCATCTACTACTTTAAATATGAAGCAATTGGTTAGATAATATATTGATTTGGAGCATCATATAACTTACTGCATCCTTTGCTAAGACAATGCGATATGGAGAATGAACATTGAAAACTTCAATGTGTGTGATTTTTACTAAAAATATTTTATGTATATGTTTTCAGTATATGTGTGTTATATTCATTTAAATATTTGTTTCTTTTATGGGAATGCTTGTTTTCAAGCATATTTTAATGTTACGGAATACATAAAACACACTTTCAGTAATATTTATTAATTTTTGATAATATCATGCAATATGCTTTGATTAAATGAACCTCCTTAACTGCTGACATCTGCCTTCTCCATCCTCACCTCCCAACCTGTCCACCTTCCAGGTTTTGTTCTGTATCCTTCACTTCCTAATCGCTGTATGGTGAGCAGTTGTCGGTGTTTATGTTAATTGTCGTCTTCTGCAAAAGGAAGGCTCTCTGATGAGTGGTGATAGATATGTTGATCTATGGGTATATCCATTTAACAGAGTAATAGTATGGGCTTTATTCCAAGTGCCTGTAACCTAATTATCCACAGGTTCTTGGCTCCATTAACAGTGCCAAATATGGCTTCTATCTAAAAAAGCTGGTATTAGACTCATTCACAAAGTTATTGGTGACTTCCATAACATTTATACCACTGTTCCATCAGTGGGCATATCTTTACGTATAAATAATGAAATTATGATGTTTGTAGAATGGAACTGAAGACTATATTAACAAAATAAGCAAGGCTTAGATAAAGATCATCTTTTCTCCCATGTACAAAACCTAGATTAGTCCAAGTACACACATACATATACACATATACCTACACGTAAGCACACACCTACAGACACATGATTTTTTGAAAGAGTATCATAGGAGCACACAAGATGCCTAAGTGAGAAAGATTCTTGCCAACAAGCCTAGCAACTTCAGTTTGATCCCAGGTGTCAGCAGTAGAATAAGAGAATTGACTCCAGGGAACTGTCCTCTGACTTTCACATAGGAACTGTAGCTCATGTAAATACACACCATGAATAAATGAAGAAAACTAGTTTTAAGAGAATCAGAATTATATTGTAGAAATGAAGTATAACACAATTGCTAAGAAATAGAGTTGCAAAGAAAATTATTATGTAATTATTATTGAGTATTTTGAGTATACTGGGACATATATAGTATGGTGATATAATTAACAAAGTATCTTTGGAAGAATTTATCTTGCTTAATGGTTTCCAATGTTGTAGTCTATAGTCTTTTTATTCTAAGCCCCTGGCAGCAGGGACATATAGCAAAGGCTTACTCATTTTCTGACTGACAGAATTCAGACAGAAGTCAGAGTGTAGGGACTAGGTCTAGCCTTGGAAAGCTTGCCTCCAGTGACCCATCACCTCTAGTTATGTCCAACCTTCTAAGTGTCCTTCACCCTAAAAAGACATGACCAGAGCTAAGATATGAGATATGAGAGCTGAGCCTTCACTGCACTTCATGTCTAAATCTTAACAAAACTGATGTCAGAAGCGCCAGACTGGCTCCTCCCACACATGTGATAACTCATGATATAAGTTCATGATATAAGTATACATGGTGTATATGTATATTTAACATATGAGCTGGCAACCTATACCTAAAGACAAGAATACTTGTACTAACACAAGTATCAGTGTGATTATCTTCATTGTCTTGGATTATTAGTTTATGGTTCTCTGTATATAACTTAAGTAACTGTCTTGGAAATACTTGGAGCATTGATTTGTATTTATTTACTGTTTATGTACTTGGAGATTGAAGCTAGGGCCTCGTGCATGCTAAAAACACATGTAATCACTGTGTTACTCTATCCACCCCTACTGCATTATGCGCATGTCCAGAATGAAATGCAAGCTTGACACTTTATCTATAAAAACCTAGATTATCTAGTTTAGATAACTAAATACAAGTACTCTAAATACCAGGAACTTCTGTGTATTACAGTTTTTCAGCCGTTATGGGCAAAGTATCAATTCCTAAACATGTAAAGACCACATCTATAACCATATCATTAGCTATGGAAACAAGGAGGATTGTTGCCATGAGTTCTTGAACTCATAAGAAGACACTGTCAGAAAATAAACATTTCAAGTGTTAAAATGTTCCTATCCGTAATAGAAAAATACAGCCTGAGTTGGAAGACCTTCCTTGCAAGTGTTGTCCCAGCAAACTGCTTTGTGCAGCATATGTGGTTGTGTGTCATGGACCGGAAGGTGAATGGTAAATTAATGCCAGATGTGCTGTTTGAAAATGCGCCAGGTGTATATTAATGTTAATAACATCTACTATAAATACATGTTTAGATGTTCACATCCACCTCCATGGCAACCTAGAAGCTTCGTTCTGCAAAAGATTACAGGTGGGAGAAAATCACCTAACCAAGGTTTCATGGCACTGAAGTCAAATGGTAAATTCTCACTGTTACATTGCCTCTGATACCAATCTAATGTGTGTTATGACAACATTATATAAAATAATGCGTATTATTGATGAGCCGTGTTGTTTGAAACCATCATTCATACCCGTTTTTCTCTTTTTACTTTGGGATTGTTGTAAGGCATGTAGAAGGTGAATGGGAGTGTTGCATTTCTGCTCATCTCTGAGATTTTCACATTTATTTTTAGACTTTCCTAAGGAATATGCCTGGTAACCCCGAGTGGAGAACTTTGTCGCCATGTTCATCGTTCTGAACTGTTTATATCGCAGCAGGGATAATGACAAGAATAACTTGACTGTTGAGATGTGAAATCAGAATGAACACTTGTCAAGTTTTCCCTCTTTTTTTTTTTCAGCAAAATTAAATGTTACTAATTTAAAGTGGGTCTGAATCATGTTTTTCTGCAAATTATTTATTACTTGATTTAAATTTAGAACATTTGATATACTTTTTTTTTTTTTTTTTTACAATTGACTCATTTCCGAATCATTAAGCCCCATCAACAAATAATACTGATTAAGTTTCTGACGTTAGGTGCAGAGCGGTGGGTACTCTGCAGCAAGGCGAACCACACACTTTTCCTTTAAGACCTAACACAGGGCTCTGCAGCCGGAGAAGCACTTGTATGTGCATAATGAACTCCCCTGTAGAACTTCTCCTTCATTACTGTCCATTTACCTCACCCCTCTGCCGCTTCTACTTCTAAAATTCTCTATGAAAGTTTAAAGGTACTTTTGAATCATTAGTAGACACATTAAGAAGCAGATTTATTTCACATTAAATTTTTATGGTATACTTTAGTTTAGATCGACTGCTTTCAGATTCATTTGCATGTGAAGAAGATGCGAGCATTCAGAGTGAGTCACGGTATCATTCAGAGAAGGGAGGTGTGCGCATGCGCTGTGAAACCGGACCACTGAGCGGAGAGGGCTGAGTGCGAATGGCAGAGCAGAGGGAGGAGGGACAGTAGCTGTGCTGTCACATGAGCATTGCTCAGAATCATGGGTTACAGGCTTTGTACTTAACATGACTCCCACTTATTTCCTTTGAGAGTGTTTTTAAAATACATGTTTTTCTTAATAATACTTTTGTCGGAAAATCTATTTTCTCCTGTAAGGCTGAATAATGTTCCTTTTGTGGCTTTTTAGTAGGGAAACCAAAACCAAAAATTGTATGACACTGACTCAGTGTTGCTTGTGTCTTGGCTGTGAAGTGTGGCAGAGAATATGGAGTGTGAGATCTAAATATCACCGTTTTCTGCCGTATTCAGTCATGTCTATGTGTCCGCTGGTGAAGAAAATGAAAATAAAGAGTGTATTTTGTTCTAATGAATTTAGGTGATAGAAAGTCAATTGTTTATAGGTTCTTCTTTTAGTCTTAGAGAAAAACCACCAAATATTTCTTAAACTAATCATTTGAATATTTAATGTATCCACAATATAATAAATTTATCAGGAGTTATTTTGTAACTTCTAAAGCAAAGTAAACTTTACAAAATAATACGGTAATATAATTATGTGTGTATTATTTATCAGTGCCGTTATTTCCAAAAGGTGCACTTCCTGTAAATATCTTAGTCTCTAAAAAATTAAAGTTGTAATTGTGCTTTGATATTCTTTGCACATCAAATCGAGATATCAGAATCTTCTTCCAAAAAGAGTAAAAAAGACATATTGATTTGGAGTGATGTTTCTGCTAATCTCAACTGTGATTACTCATGTAGTTCTCTGTCCATGTTTGACTTTATGTAAATATTGTTAGACATTTCAAAGGTGACTGTGAATTCTACATTATACATAAACATAACTCACCGTGTGAAACTATTTCTTTCCAGGTAAACAGGATTATAAAAAAACCAAACCTATTTTACGAGCAACCAAATTGAAAGCAGAAGCAAAGAAAGCAGCGATTGGCATAAAGGTATGCTTCTCTTTGATAAAGTTATGATTTGATGTGTGCTTGCCGGTTTACACACTTTGACACAACTGAATTGTATTAGTGTTGAATTCTGGACATCTTAAGTTAGAAGAACTCTCAATATAATATCAAAAATAAAGAGTTTTGTAATAATAATTTACTTATCTCAAAACCTCTTTACTATCTTGAAATCTTGAGGGCTCTCAAAAGGTGTAATTAAAGTATATAACATAAATAGTCCATAGAAAATAAATTATCCCTAAAGTTATTATTCTAGCTGTTGTAACAATCATTCAGACATTTCAGTCATGCCTGTGGGCCTCATCAGATTCTTGAACTTTGAGTAAATTTCCCTATGTAGTCTTTTACATTACTGTTGCAATATCGTTGTCTTTTCATTGTCTCTAGTACTCTGTATAATGAAATTCTAATGACATTCTCAAACATGTCCTTTTGGCAAACCAGTGTTTATCTACTTATGTGGGGTAATGCAACTGAGAATGATGTCAACAGATACTAGTTCACCGTGCTAGCAAAGCCACAGTCATTTTCACTATTATTCATGCCAACTGTTCACCAAGGATGTAGAATGAAGTAAGGTGGGAGGAGAAGACATTTGGAACCAATGCTATCAAGTGTGTAAAATAAAAATGACCAATACAAATGTTTTATTTAAATATTAAACTGTTAAAAGAAGATTTGGGGTTTCGTCTGGCAGATAAAAAATCAATTTTTCTAAGTTATAGCTTATAACAAATGCCGAGGTATTACCAGCAAGCTGCAACAGCTGTTCAGCTGCCAGATGATATATTTGGTTATCCTCCAGAACTTGCTATTACGATCATGAAGCACTCACTGCCTTCCTTTGCTTCTGACTCCTGATGTTGGTCCAGCTCTGCCGGGCGATGTGCTGTTTGCCCAGCCCCGGCTCCTCAGTTGGTGTTCTGCTGGAGGTTTTAATGATGAAACAATTTTTTGTTTAAAGGAAAAACTTACTTCTTATTTTTTTCAAATACACATGAAGTTGCATTCATTTGTAAAATGTGTACACTGTGGTATGAATTTTTATAAAGCAATGCTTAGCATTTATTTACTGTTTGGTCTCATGGTGATTTGAATCTTATTGTAGGAACAATTTCAACATTGTCCCTGAATGAAATAGTTAATATACCTTTTTTTTTGTTTCATAATAAACTAGGCATTTTTAAAGGAAATACTGATGTAACAAAATATATTCCTAACATAGTTTAATGAATAGTTACATATTAAAATTTGTGAAACCATTCAGCCATTTATATAGTTACAGCCACATGTTTATATACATCCCTTCTTTCGTTTGCTGTTGCACTTGTGTTTTGGTTAGCTTTGAAGAAATCACTGTGTTCTGATTATAAGTTAAAGTCCAGCACACACTACTGTTGGCTAATATCTGCTTTAAAACTATGGAGAATGACTTTTTCCTAGCTTTGTCTCACGATATAAAGTATGTACTGAAAGTATCTAATATAGATATATTTTAATAACCTAACATGTCATTCTGGTTGCTAAGCCTTGAGAATCAAAAACTATGATTTGCCTTGAGTAAATATGTGTCTGAGGCCTTTACTGTGATAGGAAACTTGTAAGAATCAGAACCACGAAGGTGTCTTGCATTTCGAATCTAGCCTAGTGATTAGTTTGCCCGGTCAAACTTTGATTGCTTTGTCATTTTGACATAGGATTTTAAATAACAGAGTTTCCTTCAACAGTTGTCTTTTGATGCTTTTTAATTTCCCTAGTGAGTGATTTTATCCATATTGATAATGTCAGAGAAGCAGCCGAGGACTAATGAACATCAAACATGTTTGGCTCTTACCTAGTCGGTACACGATGACCATAATGTCATGTTACATTACTACTTTACTACTAGGTTATGAGTGAGTTATAGCCACGAACATATAAACAGTTTCACGGGATAGTAAAAGAGCACCAGTGGCTACAAACCTGAACATCCAGTGAAGGACCTGGAATCTCATCCCTTGTGAGCCTCTCTGTTGCTGGGAGTGAGCGATCTGACTAAGCCTGAGAAGCGATGTTTGGAGATGGACACTCTCGTTCACCTCAGAGGGGTTCACAGAGCTGCTAAGTACAGAAAGGGCAATCTAGAGCCTTGAGCCCGCCATGTCAAAGGCCTCTGTGATCGTTACGTAGTAGGGAAAACCCAAACTTAGCTGTGTCTAGTTTAGATAAGAAGACTTTCCCTGAATATTTGTCAGGGCCTTCCTTACTCCAGCTGACTCAGCATTGTGTCGCCATTACAATATGATACAGAGTACTCTTGGATTCGCTATGGGGTTAGTACTGTGGAGATTCATGACTTAAACTCTTGAAATCATCACACACTTTTAATATGCTTATTATCAAAGTCATCCAGATATTACTTGATCCAGTGTTTCCTAGCAATCACTATAAGCTATTACAGTATTGTAGAATCTCTGGACGGAGATGAATAAGACATAGTGAGTGTCTTGAAAAGAGTGTACAGGAAATGACCTCCATTGAATTACCATGTTAAACCAAGTGCAATGAGCCTTAAGCTGGGAAGAGCTGGGAAGAAGGGCATTTACCTTGTAGGGTTTCTGGTGCCTTGTTGTAATTGTACAACTGAGTAGTAGAAAATGTTTTGGAGGTAAAAGAGTTTCAGCTTAATACACAAATATGTCATATTAAGTAGAATTCATTTCTAATGTAGAAACCACTCTTATTTTTTATGCTTCATAGGTGTGTACCAGTATCATAATTTAAGTCATACAAAAGCTGTGAGTGGCACTGAAAGATATTTCCACAACCAACATTCATACATGGATGTTTTTGAAATAGAAGATTAACTTTCTATCATTAAAATTAATTTTTTATTTTTCTTTTATTAAAAATAAATTTGTATACAGTATATTCTGATTATGGTTTCCCTTCCCCCAAATCTTCTGAGATCCTCCACAACTCCCTCCCATCCAAACCCACACACTTTTGTCTTTTAATAGTAGCCAAACAGGCACTTTAATAACAACAACAACAACAACAACAATAATAATAATAGTAATAATAACAAAACCAAATGAATTGTAATAGGACCAAACTAATAAGGAGAAGAAAAAGAGCCAAAGAAAAAGCATGAGAAATACATAGACGCAGAGACACACGTAGGTACATATCACTAAAATTCTTATAGAATACAGATACCTGTGTTTCCGCACATGAAAAAGGAAAGAAATCTTTGGTTGCTAATTTTAAAAGTCTATTAGAAAAACATAGTCATCACAAAGGAATAAGGATAGAAAACTTAGCTTCTCCACATAAATAAAATATTCAGTGTCAGGCAGATCCTGCCAGCATCCCTTTGGGATGAACAGCTTGAAATGTTGTTTGTTCTTTTTGTTATTTCTGGTTCAAATCTGAATCGCAGCCAAGACTTGGAGAGGGAGTCATATGCCTACAGGTGTCTAAGGTTATGGTCACAGCCTCCGGAATTCTGAAAGCTTGATTTGGAGATTTGATCATGGCATGAAACTTCAAAGCAGTCACCCCTCCATGGTGTTTGCCTCAGTGAACATGCATTTTGAAGGAAACTGTGACATTGCCCACAGTGATGTTTAACTCATCTGCATGTCAGCAACTAACCAGACAGCAGTAAAGGACAGGGGCCTTTCTGTGCATAATCTCTGCTTCCAAGGCTGAGTATTCTTAATACCTGGGAATATCCTGGACTCATTTAATGAGAGAATAGCAGGCTGCCTTAAGGACAGTGGATAGAAAAACAGTCGTTAAGACTGATTACCAGTAAGGTGAGAGACAGGGCCTTGAGCCGAGAATAAAAACATCATTCTTCCCTTGAGCTTCTGTAGGCGAAGGCTGCTGTTGATCAGTCCTGTTGTCCACTTTGCAGAGCAGATAGGGTTGGTGGCTGTACCACTTGTTTATTACATCCTCTTAAAGTTAGTGGCCGTTTATGCAGATGGGCCTGGGAGCACAGCTGTGGGTAGGGGAGAATAAATGAAACCTGTCTGATGCCTCCATGCCCTTTTGAGATGTCGGTGTTCCAGCTGTAGGAAAGAATTTTTCACTTTCATTTGACATCGCAATGATGTATGATATTTTAAAAATCAAGTTGCCCCAAATTTGTTTACATGGGCTTTTTATTAATATTTCTTTTCATAGTTTGGATATTTAAATAAATGTAATCGAGAAACTGAAAATCTGTACATAATGTCTAGTCACACTTTCAGTGTTCACCTGAAATTTCATGTTGACTATATGTCAAACCCATTTTAATGTTTTTAAAGTTTATTAGGTGGCACATGTTGAATTATTTATTTTGCATTCATACGAAATGTAAAATATATTCATACAAATGCAAATGAACTGCTTCCTCATGAAACAAAGCAAGATAAGCATGTGATACAAGGGTGGAAATCAGTCGGTATTCTAGAGCCTTCTGGGTCATGGACTGACTCTACTTCTTCCTGTGCAATAAAATAACAGGTTAATATTGAGAAAGTTACTTTATAAAACACATACACACACACACACACACACACACACACACACACACTACCATTTTGAAGGAAATGTGGTTTCATTGTATATTAAATTTTATCCATTTATTTAATACCAATAATTAATAAAATTAGCATCAAAATACAAAAGGTGACATATAATCCCTGTCTTTTGAGTGAAAGTGAATCACACCAGTTTATGTCTTATGAGCTCAGAGTTCGCTTTTGTTCCCCACTGTAATTTACAGATTTTAGGGTTCTAAAAAGGGGAATGTGTTGCTAGGCATGTTGGCACAAACCTGCAGTCCCAGAACTCCAGCTGCAGTCTGAGGAAAGAGGAACAGGAGCTGGCGCCAGAGGGAGAGGCCAGCTTACCTTAAAATACCAAAACCAAAAAAGGGGTGGGGAGGGGAAGAAACAGAGAAAGAAAGAAAGAGATACAGAACTTGGTGACTGTGGGAAGGAGTCCCCGAGTGAGGAGGCAAGCAGGAAGGACGGAGGGCATGGCGAGGGAACGGGAGGAAAGGGTTCTCATAGTTCTATAACAATCTCCATAAGTGTGAATGGTTATGTTTGCAGAGCATCTATTTCTTGAAATCAATTATCATGGGAGTTTCTTCACAATACAACATAGTGATAATTTGTAAAATATCTTCTGGTAAATTAATCACTAATGAGTCACACAAACAGTTACATGTGCTCAGTCAGAGAACAACTGGAATATATAAGCACAGACTTCACTGACTGCACTTAAAACTTTGATGATAAAATTTAGAAAATATATTAAAAAAATAAATTTAAATTTTACCCCTAGAAAAATCGTAATAGAAACACCACATGCAGTTATGTGCTTGCTATTGCGGTACATGTTGTTTATGAAAAAAAATTACTAATTGATAAGTATTAAGCCGACATTATTTATCCTCCACCGTAGAGTAATGTTGCTATTGTGTGTGCTGAAGCTGATGTGTCTTCATCGGCTCAAGTCTACCGGTTTTCTCCTCTCCAGGAAGTCGGCCTCCTGCTTGCAGCTATCCTGACCCTCCTGCTGGCTTTCTATGCTTTCTTTTACCTCCGCCTGTCCACGAATACTGACTCTGATCTGGACGCAGATGAAGAGTAGCTGAGCAGCAATCAAAGAAGGAAGTCTGATAGGAGCTTCTTTGGGGACAGACACGTTGGCAATTCCCAAAAGTAGAACACTTGGAAAATTCCATTCTTGGTACTGTCAGCTTGCAGAAATATCTTTGTGCTTAGTGGCATAGGGTATCAAAAAAAGACCTCACCCAGCGATCTAGGATCATGTATGCTACTTGATACTTTATAAATCTCTCTCTCTCTCTCTCTCTCTCTCTCTCTCTCTCTCTCTCTCTCTCTCTCTCTCTTCTGGAAGATATCCTATTCATGGTACTTTCAAATAAGATGGTATTTTTCAGATTTCTTTCCAATGTACATGTATAACTCCATCAGTTACAAATCACTAAACCTATTACATCTTATGTATATTGTAAGAGAAAAAATATATATATATATTGCCATTTGCAGAAGCATACTCAAAATCATATTCAGAATCCAAGAAGGAACAGAAAGCCATAGGAAATTGCTATTTTCCAAGGAAGCGTGCTTTCTTTGCAGACATATTTTATGTCATTAGGGAGACTATCTGCACACACATCCACAGTAATCTTTTTCTTCCTTGCCAACTGTTAGTGCACATGTGCTGCGTCAGAAATGGCACCTGGATGACAGAAGCTCAAAGTCACATATGTCCCTAAAGTGGAGTTCCTCGTCTCTTGGGCTGCCTGAACTGGTGTAAATAGAAAATTCAGCTGATCTCGATTTTAATTAACTTATTACACCATTAATATAAAGTTGGGATTCTATATTAATTACGCCGTTCTGGCTGCCTACAGTATCAGTTTGCCCTTCTTGTTAGGGAGCTGTGTAACAATCTGCCACGTAATTGTGCAGGGCTTTTTACACTGCAGAATTAGCAGGAGGGTATGTACACAGAATTTTACTGGTTTGTCTCTTACATTTGAGCATTACAAAGTATTTTTAATTGCATTTTGACTCTTGTGAATTAATTATGACTCTGTAGAGAAAAATAAATAATAGAAAAATACATGTCACATGTTACTTTTATGTGTCGTTTTTGTAAATATTTTCTGTGTTTTGTGGTTTCGTGTAATGAGTGTTTAACATTTTTGTTGGTAATCAGAGTTTTAACAAAATTGTAAAGTACATGAACACAAAAAGCTTAGAAAGTATATATATATATATGTATACTTTGTAATGAGTATATATTTAAGTATATATATATATATATATGTACTTATTAGCTCATCTCTCATATCAAGATGCATAGAAAATGGCTATTTTTTGAAATAAGTACAGGCTTTTAGAGTGTACATTGACTTTATGAAAAAATAAAAACAATTCCAAGTTCATTTCTGCGCTTGCCAAGAGACAGAAGCTCTAATAAATGCTGTAGGAGTAAATCAAGCTTTATAGCCTAGTTTCGAAAAGAACAGATATTCTTTGGTACTTTTTGGGAAAAAAAACCCTCAGTATGTCAGTGCAGCATTTGTTCCGTAGGAATTTTAAGTGGCGTAGTTTATTTCATCAGCGTGAAACAGCCAAAGGTTCCAACATCTGAGGGCAAACTTCAGCCAGAGTTATCGGCTGGATTCTTCCTTTTGGACTCACGGGCTCGAGGGAGGGAGCGAGAGCTCTTGCGTACTCTCCACAGAGGACCCATCCAAGTGGCATTTTTAGGAAAGGTTGCAGCATTTTATGCCATGTGGTATGTCTGTTCGCGAAGTGGGAGGCAAGGGAGTACCCAGGCTGGCATTTTGGATTTGATGGGCCTTTTACTTCCCTGAGTGACGTGCCACATGTCAAGAAATGCTGCTTTCTTCCAGTCTCATCACATTTACGTGAGCAATTCTCATCTAGTTATTTCCCTCCCATATGGTGTTAAAAACAGTCACATCCAATGAAGCCTATTTCTGGTTTTCTGTGGTAACTGAAGTGAGAGGACATGGAATAATTGCTTATCAGTTACCTATCCAGGTTAGATAGTGCTGCATTTCTCAGTGTTCAAAACAGATGTGTGTCTCCTGGAAATGCTTGTCAAGTGGCTGTTCTGACAGAAGCTCCCCTCCCCCGCCCCCGTCCTGTTTCACTCGTGAGATGTGCTCTGGGAAGAGAGTGTTGTTTCTATAATAATAAATATCAGTTGAACTCCGCCGTAATAATAAGCTGAATTATCCTACCTGAATTTATCTGCGTTCTGGGTCTGTTTGTGTAACTGCGTGATTTATGGCCTTCCCAGAGAACAAGTCGCAGGCTAAAAGCTTTGATTTCAGCAAATAGCAGGTAAAGAGAAGGCAATGATATTTTTACACAATACTGTTTCCTCAAATGCAAATTTCATGAACTCGCATTAACTGGAAGCAGCCAATCTCCTAAACAGAAATACCAGACTGAAAGTCTAGTTTGAATATTTTAAGGCAGAAAGATGTTAACTCTATGCCGCGTCAGGGGACTACATTTTTGATTAGTGGGTAGCATTTGTCATAAATGCGGGATTAGAGTCAAGTGTAATGTTTAGACTTACAATGGGAGGAGGTGGCTACTCCTCCCATAACTGCCCAGAATGATCAAGACAAAAATAGGAAAACATTATAATGATCTTTAAAAGACACTGGAATCTGCTAACGTGCATTATGGCATAAATTTCCAACTAAGGTCACAGAGCTGTGGATGGTTGTGAATGATATGCAAAGGTTATGATTTCACATGCCAGTTTAGATAAAATCATTTAAATTTATTTGAGGAGGAATTTTGTAAAAATATAACATTGTCAAATATTCTTTCTAAACAAAGAAAAAAAATCTATCATAGTGCAAATATAAGTTGGTTGTTTTGCAGGTGCAAAATATACCAAGAAATATATATCATATTGAAATATATGTCATATATTGAAATATATCATATATTGAAATATATATCATATATCTTTCAATTCCTTCATAAAGATGAATGGTGTCCTCTAACCCCAATCAGTGACAGTGAGATAGATCCTGAGAATATGGGTTTTTTTTTTGTGTTTTTTATTTCTGTCATCCCAGTTTGTGGTCCTCTGCTCATGAACTGAAGTACATGCAAGAATTTGGTTTAATTCATTTTACTTTACTCGGAGTGATATTTCATTAAACGCTTAAAAAGTTTAAATTTAATAAATAAATCTAAATGCAATTTAGCGTCTTTTGGCTGTCTGGTGTACTGGAAGATAATATATGCATAAACTGTATGTATAATATTTCTTGCAAATCTAAAGGACTGGCACAAAGGGGCTATGGAATAGGAACAGCGGTCTCCTTTAGGAGATCCATGCATATTTACTTACATTCTTAGCATTTCACTTCAACTTACCATACGTATCCACTTCAAATGAAAATAAAATTAAACTTTTATTATAACGTTTACGTGACTATGAAAGCACTCAGATTTCTAAGCTCTAAAAGTATATGGTCAATAATAATTCATCAAAGTGAATTGTACATTAGATAAGCTTCATAAATAAATGCTTAGAAATTAAACACGTTTCTATTTGAATCTACTACATCTGTAACCAACTTCAGAGCCAGAGAGGACCAAAGCTGATTTTTTTATTCACTCTCTAGCAACAGGGAGACTTCTTTACACTTACCTGGGGCTTCTCTTGGGGCGGGGGTGGGGGGACTTCCTAATTCTCTCCTAGCAGCGCTGCCTCATCTTCTCAGCACTGTACCAGTCAGTGTAGCATGGACAGCAAGATGATAGGTAGCTAGATGTGGTCCCCCTGACACCATATCTACCATCATTACAACCTTCCATAAAAACGAGATTGTAGCAGATGAATCCGGCACCTACAGAAACAGTCTCAGCGTTTCCCTCGACTGTAATTGCACAGGTAAGTACAAGGGAGAGCTGGAGAGCTGCTGTATGCAGAAGTGCACCACTGTGGGCCAGTCATAGTGGATCCGAGCATCACTTGAAACAATTGAACTGCAGCCCCATTCTGCATAGTAACGCCTTGTTACACAATTTCTGTATCCTTAGCAACAGATAAGGGATGCTTGGTTCAAGGAAAATAAGTTACTTTACCCGCCAGAAGATTTTTGATGACAGTGCCCCCTCCTATTTTTCATTTTTTAAAACAACAACCAAATTGGCGGGGAGGCAGCCAAATTTGAGGTACCAGTGTTTCTCGAACAGATGTCGCACCATTATTTTTTAGCTCGTTTGGATGAATAAACATGTGAAACTGTGAAGTATTACATTTTAGATTTTTTCATTAAAAAAAGAGACAATCTGTTTACTGTCCTAATTGAGACAACAATCCTCGTGGTTGCCAGTTTTGGCAGTCATAACAATGAACTATAAATATTTGGACCAATCAAGTACATGGTGAGTATAAAGGCTATAGCATGTGTAAAGTTCTGTTGTCACGGGCAACCATCTTAGTATGTCTCATGTTCGTAACTTCATCAAATAAAATTGTTTGTGCGGGGCTGAACTTTCTCGTGGTAAAGTAAAAGAAGTGGCTATCGAGATCTAATGTCCTCCTGGCTTGTCAGCCTCTCCGGCGAACAGCTGTCTCTGTAGCTAACAACTTGCGTCTGCTCTTGGCCTGCTGAAGGGGGAGGGCAGGGCCATCGCTGCCTTTCCTGTGGGATGTGCTTGGTAACAAGAATCTCAAAAGTAGCTTCTTCCTTCCTTCCTCCCTCTCTCCTTCCCTCCTTTCTTCCCTTCCTTCCTTCCTTCTCTCATATTTATAAAACGTAACACGCATTTTAAGTCTGAAGTTGCACCAGTTGGGTTTATGGTAAGTGACAGAAACTGGTATCTATAATTTGTGCTGTAAAGACTAAAATAAAGGAGGCTATAGCACTCCTCGTCCCATGGTGATTTACTTGAAACACCAAAATGGGACCCTTAGTTGGCTGGATAGCTAGCCGTCGTGGTAGCCCAATCATTTGTGATCCAGAGAGAATTACTATTGCTGTTGCTATCATTTGTTATTATTATAAGTTACAGAGTTTTATAAATCTGATTTTGTCTATTGCAATTGCCTTTTTATTACCAAAATGAAAATTTTATCATGATTGACATAGTTTTTCGTTAAAATAATGAATTATGTTCCTCTACATTACTTCACATTTTCTGAAAGTGAGAGCCAGTACAATAAGATTTTATGTACATAGGTAGATATGCATTTTATATATGTATATGTGTATGCATACTTATAAACCAGTATGTATGTATGTATGTATGTATATGTGTACATATTTATGTAAGTCAGTATGCATGTACATTTGTGTGCTGTGAATTGGTTTATTTGAGATGGGCTCATGTAGCCCAGACAGGCCTAGGATGACCTTAACTTTCTGATCCTACTGCCTTCACCTCCAGAGTACATGGATTACAGGATGAATCACCATGTTCAATTTAAGATTTTTAATATTCCAAAATGTTGGATGAGATTTATATAACATACTCCTTTAGAACATAAATGATAATTGTTTCTTTGATTTACATGTATATGAAAATAATTCACAAGTTAGTAAATATAATCTCAAATGTATTTTTCTAATGTCAACTTAAATTATGGTACATATACATAACTTAGTCAATATGATAAATCTTCATTAAAAAATACAAACTCTACACAAGAACATAAGAAATATTTAATACAAATGAAACTTCCATTCATTCTGAATGGATGATTCAGTTGTACTAACGTAAATATTCTTTCAGTACAGAAAATTTTAATATATGAACTTTTAATATATTTTGAGGATAAAGAAATAATATGTAAGCTATTAACATAGTATAACATTATAGTAAAATATGGTATGTAGTCTTAGGAAAAACAGAACAGTGAAAAAAGATGCTTTATGTAGTAAGAGATGTAAACATATATACTTATTTAATGAACAATATATAATAATCATGAAGAGATGTTATTAAATAATTTGAAAATTGAGTATCCTTTACAAATATAAATATGCCAAAATACCATGACTTATAACTAAATTAATTTCTGATTAACTTGTCAGTCTCTATGAAAAATGAAATCATATAAATTATGAGGAGAAATCACACACATCTTTAGAATCTGGTAGTAGGAAATTATTTCTAGACATTGACTTATGAGTTAAACATCATAGTGTAATACTCTTAGCCAGACATTAGATTCAATCTATCATTGCAGCCCTGACCTTAATTAAGGATCTGAAGAAACAGTGTCGTTCACACACTGCTTGAGAGTGATCATGGAACATGTTTTCTGAAAGGTTCTTTTATAGTGTACCTTAACGTTTAAAGCTTCAAATGCTATACATAGTTTATATATTCATAGCAAGATGACGCCAGTAGTGTACAAAAGGATCTATGAGTGTTAGCCAAAGCAACTTTCACAATACACAAGGGACCAAGAGCAACGTAAGTGCCTAGCACAGGAGCAGAAGTAAGCCACATCTGCCAATAAAGAAAGCATGGCATAGTCCTTAAAGTAATAAGTATTTAACTGCATAATCAGAGAATGCGAAGTCCCTTATAAAATTACATGGTATGGAACTGTTTTGTTTAAATATGTGTGTCTCTGTATATATGTATTTTAAAGGCATAGAGAAGGCATTTAGAAAGGGAAGTTGATTTCTGTGTACAAGTTAATCTTGATTTACATTATTGTAGCAAACTGAATTCTTCACCTCTGTTCTCCAGAGAGTGCTAAGAGGGAAATGACTCATTGAGTTACTTAAAGGTTCAAACACCTACTGGGCATGTTTCCATTTTTTCATTGTCTTTCTTTTTCAGTCACTTAGCTGTCATTAAGAATCTATTAGATATTAAATATGTCTTGTCAGCTTTCACCTTTCCTCAGGATAAGAACCAGGGCTGAAATAGTGTTATTATTTTCACAGTGACAAAGTCTTTTATTATTTACACACAAACTATTGTTCTGAATTCCCCTCACTGTGCTTTGTGCTCACAAGGAAAAATGGCCAATGCCTGTAGGCATGTATTTTTCAAAAACCTACTTTAGCCTCATTTCTATCCCACCAGAGATAGTGGAAAGGAAAAGTTAATAGGTCAAAGGAGGATGGAGACCTATTTAGATCCATTTACAAACATGTTAATGAATCAGTTTGATCCAGAAGAAACCACAAGGCTCTGCCACCCAGAGTCAGCAGAAGCAGCAAGAAGCCGCTGGACACCAGTGCATTTCTCTCTATGAAGTCAAAACAAATGATGATCAGGAAAGAGTGGCAAGGGGAACCAATGCCACACAGCATTGCCTACTGTCTGTTGGGCTGTACTTACACCCTTTCCACACATCATGTGTTCTCTCAAGCATCCTCTTTAGCAAAATATCACACGCCCCTTTTCCAGGCAGCTTCCAGAAAAAAACGTGTCTGTTCTTAGCAAGACATCCTCCCATGTGTCTGCTTTAGCAAAGACATCCTCCCATGTGTCTGCTTCAGCAAAGACATCCTCCCATGTGTCTGCTTCAGCAAAGACATCCTCCCATGTGTCTGCTTCAGCAAAGACATCCTCCCATGTGTCTGCTTCAGCAAAGACATCCTCCCATGTGTCTGCTTCAGCAAAGACATCCTCTCACAAGTCAGTTTGCAGAAAATCATCACATGATGCAGCTGAATCTCCAAAGAAACCAGAATATTCAAATGTTAAAAGAAGAAAAGGCATACACTCTTATCTCATGAGAGTAATAGTGACAGAAGCTGATGCTCTTCTCAAGCAGGAAAAGGGAATAATGAACAAATGGGTAGGACGCTGTGGGACTGGGTGGGAAAAGTCAACCAAAGAGCACTAAGGTATTTGGTGCCCAGTCCATTCCATCTGCTATCTAGAATAAACTATATGAATGAATGGTGCTGAAGCCCTGGAAGGCTGTTAATGTCCTGTTGTGCTCACTAGTCCTTCCTTTCTCTGCCTTAAAATGATTATCTAGTTTAATCTGAGAAATCCATATATACATATCATTTCAGATAAATCGGTTCCGAGTATTCCCTGGGCTTCCTCACTTTCACCCAGAGCTAAGTGAGGCAACTCCTACTGAAATCTTTCATATAATATATTCCACCCCTGTTATCTATATTGTAACTGATTTTCTTATTCAAATCTAAGGGGAAAAATCCTCACTGAATTTTATTGCTGGCTCTACAGTTCTCAGCATTGCTCCTTGCCTATCTTTGACCAAGCATTACACTCCCTACACTCCATTCCTGAGAATGGACCCTCTTAGTGGAATCACTACTGCAGAGGAGGTGAGGGGCGGGACAGTCTTTGTGCAGATGTCTGCTCTGTGCAGGCTGAGTCAGCATCAGTCACTATGTATTCAGAAGCAAAGCACTAGAAACAATAATAACCATAATCCCAATGACTCTCAAGTGGAAATGAGAAAGCACAAGATGACCCTTTCCAGTGACTTTCTTTCATGAGAGGCATTTTGTTTAAGTATGGGTATTCCTCATTTTATATTAGTTGTTGAACTAAAGATGACACCTATGAGTATCGAGACACTGAGGGTATCATGTATAGAACACCACTCTCCAAAGACCCAGTGATATCATAACCTTACCTTGTGTTGTTTTATTCACAGAGGAGGGGAATGGGGACTTTAAAGTATTTATTTTCTCAATTAAATCAGCTAATTTTAGTCAAGAAATTTTAGACTGTAAGATTTTAATCTCAACATTTTCTTTGAATGGCTTTACATTCTGGAATGTAGATTTTTATTAAAATATTACTCACTATAAAGAATTTTTATGCATCCAATAGCTTTAAAGCTGAGTCTTGAGTGTCAACTTGGTGACACTTGGAATCACCAGGGGAAGGAGCCTCTAAGCTGACAATAATGGGTTTTCAGATGATGTTAAAGGTGGTGGGAAGACACCCCACACACACACACACACACACTGAAAGGTGTGAGCCCTTGAAAGGTGTAAATCAGCTAAACATAGGCATTTATCACTGTTTCCTGACTCTAGATACAGTAGAACCAGTTACTTCCTCCTGACACCGGCCCTTCCCTTCCCTGATATGATAGATCTTTTATGATAGATCGTCTGTGATAGATAGACTTAAACATCCCCAGGATGGTTTAAGTTAAAAAAAACAACAAAAAACAAAAAGCAGTGTTTTTGTCAGGTTTTTCTTACAGGTATGAGACAAATAGATTAGACTGTAGCCAATTGATAAGTTTTTAAAAAACATGTGTTTGATTCTTAGCCAGCCTTTTGGAACTCCCTGTGTGAAAATTAATCACTAATAAACTATGTCTAATTTTATTTTTTTATTTAATATCAAATGATTCCTTTCCCAGCTTTGATCTTCTCACTAGCACCCCAGGGAACACATTGTATATATTGTCCCAGTGTTATTACTAAGCAGTTATCTGCTTACTGTCCCAGTATCTTGTGGTCCCTCTGTGAAGCATCCTGAACGATGTAAGCTCAGGACTGCAGTTGGGCACATCGGGTGTCTGCCTATTTTGAGGTCCATACCTGCAAGATCTCCATGTAATTCCATGGAGAGTAGAAGACTAAGTTACCTGTCTGCTTTTCAATGACCATCCAATGGTTGTCCTCTTTCTCTGATGAGATCTAATAATTTTTAATGTGATTCTAAAGTCAACAGGAGAGAAGTCTGCCCTGATGCAATTTGCACCTAGCCCGTGGAACTTTTATAAAAATAGCTCACGCTATTTTTATTTATTTTGACCATTTCATTAAAGCAGTTACATAAGTTTCTGCCTAAAATCTTTGTGTTTTTGTCAGAAACATTCTTAAATATGTGTTAGTATTTATTTAAGTATCCTGGCCATTTCAAATGAATTTATTCATTGGCAATTTCACATGTGTCTAATGCATTCTGGTCACACTCATCCACCCACCTTTGTCCCCATCCCACACAGCTGCTCAGATCATCTCCTCTCCTCCCACCAAGTCCCCATCTATTTACATGTAGCCATTTTAAAATTGTTTTTACCTCTGTGTAGAAAGACAAAGAGTGTTCGCATTATAAAGACGCAAAATAACCCTATGGCATTGAGTTCAAATAGAGGATAGCGTTGTCTGTTGCCAGCTTTCGTACTTCTTATCTTGCCTTATCACCTTACACTGAGTTAGTTCCTTCAGTACTTTGAAGTGTAAACTTGAACTTGTGTCTCTCAGGCTTGTTTATGGATGAGCCTGCAAGCCTTTATATCAGTGTTGTCTTATGAAGTCTAGCCCACCTAACATTGGACATCCTATTTATTTGGGGGCTTCTTATGTACTTTTCCTATTTAGGTTTGTTTTTCTGTAACAAATTTTATTTGTTATATTTATTTATTATAAATTATTATTTAATTATTTTCATTTGTTATATATAATTAATATCTAATAATTATATTGAATAATTGATTCTATAACAATTATAAATTATTATTTATTTATTATCTTTAAATATTTATTTGCTAATAACAAACAGTTATTGCTATGTAAAATAGTCATGTTTTAGTTCTGCTAGCCTTTTATACATCTACCAGTCACTACCATGAAACATGGATTGATACCTAAACTGTTTTGAACAAATAGGTGATTAAAATTATTGATATTTATGTTGTATTACAAAATATTTTTCTGGTTTTATTTGGTTTTACTGTTAATTCTGTAAAGGTTTGCAAGTGTACAACCCTGTTTATTAAAGGGCATTAAGAATGACATCAGCATAATGTGAAAGAGTAATAGTAATACTGGTTATCCTTCCTTTTTCTTAATTCTTCTCTCATTGGATACATCCCAACCACAGCCGCCCTCCCCCTTTCTCTCATTCCATCTCATCTTCCCTCTCTTGGTTTCACTGCTCCTTTATTTTCCTTTAGGAAAAAGCAGGATTGCCAGTGATATCAACTGAACATGACATAAGAGGATCCAATAAGACCAGGCACAAACTCTCATATTAAGGTTAATAGGGCAAGTCAGTAAAAGAAAAAGGGTTCCATGAGTAGGCAAAAGAATCAGAGATACACCCACCTCCACTGTTAGGAGTCCAACAAAATCCCCAAGCTAAACGACAACAGCCTGTATGCAGAGGGCCTTCCATAGACCCATGGAGACTCCATGGTTGCTGCTTCATGTGAGCCCAAGATAATTGATTCTATGGGTTTTCTTATGCTATCTTTGTTCCTTTTGACTCCTACAATCCTTCATCCCTACCCCCTCCTCTGCATGGTTCTGCCTAATGTTTGGGTAAGGGTCTCTGTATCTGCTATGTGAGTCCTCTCTGATGACAACTAGACAAAGCACTGATCTATGAGTATAGTAGAATATCATTAGGAAATGTTTCATTGATCAGTTCCTCCTCCTGGTCAGTCATGCTTGGTTCTACCCTAGCTTCTGAATCCTGGCCATCCAGGCAGTGTCAGGCATGGGCTCCCTCGTGTGGGCTTGGGCATCAAGTTAGAGCAATCATTGGTTGGCCACTCCCCAAAGCTCTGAGCCACCATTGTTCCAGAGTATCTGGCAGGCAGGACAGGTTGTAGGCCAAAGGTTTTATGGCTGGGTTGGTGTTCCAGTCCCAACACTGAGAGCCTAGCTTGGTTACAGAAGAAATCTGGTTCATGCTTCCTGTCCTCCATTAATAGGAGTCCTCACTAGGGTCATGCCCATAGGTTCCAGAAAGTTTCCACTACACAAGGCTTTCACATCTCTTCCTAAAGTTTACCTATTCCATTCTCTTCTCCCAGTACTCTCTCCCTCCATTTCTCCCTCCCATACCTGATCCCTCCTATTCCCATCTTAACCAACCCCTAGTCCACCCATATAATTTATTCCCTTTCTTCTTCCCAGGGAAGTCCATGAGAAATCTGCCCCCCCAACCCCGGCCCCACTAGACACCTCCTTTTTATCTAGTTTCTCTGGGTCTGTTGTTCATATTATGATAATCCTTTATTTAACAGCTAATGTCCAATTGAAAGTGAGTATATATCATGTTTGTCTTTCTGGTTCTGGGTTGCCTCACAGAAGATGATTTTTTTTCCAGTTACAAACCATTTGCCTGCAAGTGTCATGATGTCACTTCTTCTAAGAGCTGAGTAATGTTCCATTGTGTAAATGTACCACATTTTCTTTATCCATTCTTCTGTTGAGGAACATCTAGATTTTTCATATATTATGGCTATAATGACCATTGTGAATAAAGTCACTATAAACATAGTTGAGCAAATGTCTTGTGGTAAGATGACCTGACTTTTGTTTATGTGCCCAGAAGTGGTGTAGCTAGATTTTGGCATATATTGATTCTCAATTTTCTGATAAACCACCATTCTCATTTCCATAATGGCTGTACAAATTTGCATTCCCACCAGCAATGGAGGAGTGTTCCCCTTGCAATACATCCTTGCCATCATGAGCTGTCATTTGTGTTAATGATCTTAGCTATCCTGACAGGTGTAAGATGTAGTCATCTTTGTAACAGTACTGACTCATTCTATTACATCATCAAGTAAAAGTTTAATGGAGGCATGGTCATATCTATGTCTCATCTATATAAACTAAAATCTATCTCTATAATCTATCTGTCTGTCTGTCTACCTATCTGTCTTTCTGTCTGTCTATTGATATGGACTCTATTTATATCACCTATCTATATCTGTCTGTCTGTCCATCTGTGTCCATCTACTATCTATGTTTTATCTATATCTATTATCATCTATTTTTCTACTTCTCTTATCTCTTCTCTATTTAAGCATCGTTTCTCCAAAATGTCCAGAAACCAGCCTTTAAAAATTACTCTATATCAGATGAGTCCTTAATATAAAACATGGACTTGAGATTTACCATTTGACCTAATGTGATTTTTTCCCCTGAAATACACAAGTTAAAGCCACTCACACTTTGAAAACAGCTGGTACTTGGAAATGTTTAGCTTCAGTTCTTCATGTTGTTCATGTTAGAAGTCCATGGACATTTTGCCATCTTATGTTTCTCTATTTATTGACTATTTAACAAGGTTCTATGGGTTCCTGCCCTGGCTAATATCAGTCTTCCCTCAGTGATGGGCTATGATCAGAACATGCAAACCAAATGAGCCCTTGCCTCCCCTAGTTGCTACTGGATAATGTTTCATCACTGCAACACAAAGCAGACTAACACAAAACAGTGATGTTTTACCTCCTTTTTATTATCTTGATTATTCAGTATTCCCCCTTGAATTTTCACAGGAATTCATTATACCTTGGACATGTTTTAACTTTCTTCTGAGATGGACTTGGCTATTTTTTTTTCAGTTTGTGTATATGTTTACTATATTGTGCCTTTATTCCACTTTCATTCCTTTTTTAGAGATTTATTTATTTATATCATGTATGTGAGAACACTGTTGCTCTCTTCAGACACACCAAAAGAGGCTATCAGATTCCATTACAGATTGTTGTGAGCCACCATGTGGTTGTTGGGAGTTGAACTCAGGACCTCTAGAAGAGCACTCAGTACTCTCCACTGCTCAGTCATCTCTCCAGCCCTCCACTTTTATTCTTTTGTTTACAATTTATTCTGGTTTGTATCTACATTCATCTATCTACTTACCTACCTTCTTATAAAGTCTATATCTAATCATCAAATTTTTTAGACATTTTAAATTAATATTATGATGTTTGTGATGCTGTTTTAGACATTCTTCATCTGTTCTTTTTTGTAAACAAGATATCACTTAATGTATTCTCATTTTTTTTATTCTGTTAGTTTTGTAAAGTGCTGTTGGTTAATCATTTTATCCAGTGGAAGAGTCATGTCCCTAGTACAGCAGTAGCCGGTGGCACGAGTCCAGTCTTTATTGGATACGACTGCTGCATGGGACTGGGCAAGGACTAGTACACCTCATTTCTTTTCCACTTCTGGAAGATCCTCACTTTCTCATTCTTACTTTGTTTCTCATTTCTACCACGTCAACAGTGCCATTTTGGTCTCTCTTCCTGCTCTTTGGCACCTACTCCTCTTGTCTTCATCCGCCTCCCTCATTTTGTTTGATAAGTCTAATGTAGCCTAAGCTAGCATTACTATGTGTTCAAGGATGACTGAATTTTTTTTATTCCTCCTGTGGCCAAATTGTAAATGCTGTGATTTTAAACATACCCCACTCTGTCCAATCTATGGCATTTGGGGATCAAAATTTCATGCATGCCAGGCAAGCACTATAGCAACTGAACTGATTGCCAGTGTTAAAAAATATCAAATATCAAACTAAAATCTTTACTATTTATCACTGGAGTCTGTGACTTGTGTACATATCCCAGCTTTCCCTCATACTACGCAGGCTTCCCAGGGCACCTGCTGGCTCACAGTCATGTCAGGCATATGTTGCAATGTGGCATTATATATCAGATGAAGAATTGAGACCCATGGCATTTTCTTTTTCTCAGTAAAGCTACGATTCTATTATTACTTGTAATTTTTTGTAGTTTTAGAACAGGGTCTTACTGTTCTAAAGTAGTTCAAGCTGGCTTGGAACTCATAACCTCTCTGCTTTTGCCTGCCTGGAGTTGGGGTTATAAGTACCACTACCTCTAGTTTAATCTTTCTTTCGTTTTATAGGATTGGTGTGAAGCTGGGATGGGATTTAGGAGCAGATTCAGGTTAATTATTATTATCCTCAGTCCCAGAATCACTGGAAACAGAAATTTAACTTGCCATTTTCCAAAAATAACTATATATATATTAAAATTACACTAAAATTTCCCCAATAGGTTTGTTATGTCTTGAATTTTAAACTTTTTCATAGGTTTGAATTGCTGCACTATACACTTTGAGGAAGGGACCTTGTGGTCTGATTTTCATGATATTTTACATAAAACCTTGCATATAGCTTTCTCAGTAAATTACTTATAAATACTATTAAGGCTACAGGAGAGCTATTCTATAAGAAATTTATAATATATTTTTGTTACTTTTATTACATGTCCCTTTAAAAATTTCTTAAATAGAAATAGTTCTGAAAAAGATTTCATGAGACAAATACAATATAATGCAATTTCTTTAAAATAATTTTTAGAGAAAATAATGCACATAAGTTCACACTCTCCTGACCAAACTGAAAATAATGAAAACAAATTTTCCTAATTCATATTTTCTCAATTCTTTCTCAGATAATAAAATAATAACAAAAAAATAAAAGCTCATGCATTTTATTCCTTACTGTGGTTTTGTGAAAATTAAAGCAGTGAACAATAAGAAAATATGATACATTATTTTAATCTCTCATATTTATTAATTCATTTAATTTAAATGCAAATTATATGTTTTAATAATCATAAATTGCCTGGCATCAGGTTGTTCCAAGTAATGAGCAGTGCATAGAGGGTATTTTTTGAAATTCTAATAAAGCGTTCTCCAGAACCTTCTTCCTTTGTGAGCATCGGTCTCTGCCCCTTGAAGTATTCTGAAAAGTGAAGCTGAGGTGATTGAACCCGAGAAGGTATTTAAGGTGGAGGAGGAACCGCCCTGTCTTTATGGCTCAATCTGAACACCAAGTTAAGCAGCAATTTCACATCAATCTGTGCAAAGATTTTACTTGTGATCATGAGCAAACAGAGGCCTTCTCTCCAGTAGGTGTCAGAAGTCATGTGATGGACACTAATGATGTCTGCTGCCTTTCATCTGTCAAAGACAAGTCACATCCTTTTCCACACCAACAGTTAAGAACATTTAATGAAATAAAACAGTGTTAGTGAGCTCCAGGTTTCTTGTCTTCTTTGGTCCTAAAAATGAGGCTCCAGGTTCATTAAATTGTGGCTTGTGGAGGTACACCACAATTAGAGTCTGTCTACTGAAGCAAAAATTATAATAAGATCCCAAGGCGAGTCTTTAGTGTATACTGACCATCCTGTCCCATCTCAAAAGTTTAGATAATTTCAGCAGATATGACAGGTTTGGGTCATGCACGTAAGTATATTTATCTTTCTTTTAACAAGAAAAATTTAAGACAAATCATATTATGCAAATAAAATCTGTGATGTTATTTAATAATTTTTATTTTGATATGTATCTTTACATATTTACAATTTACATATTTATTTTACATGCCTAAGAAGTTTTCATAGACATGAATCTGCAATTTATTTATTTCTTGTCCTCTGCCTGGGACTACAGGGATAGCTATCCAGAATATTTTTGTCTTAAACCAAAGATGTATAAATGTAGGCAGAAATTGGTGCATGATGTTGCTGTATTTCTTATTAATTCACTCTACAAATACTGGGTTTCTGTGAAGTTCAAGGCACCTTTCGTAGCTGGAAATGATTTTATACTAGTGGTTTACTCTCCTCACAGAGCCTCTTGGCTCCGACTTTGCATCCTCAGAACTCCCTAGCATTTGTTCAAATAGCACCTTTTCATCTAGGTGCACACAAATTGCTCTATCAGACTTTAACCTGATGCCCTTGAATCTTTTATTACCGCCATTTCTTCACCCTTTCACAATATCACTTTTGAGCATTATATATACTTTAGTTATTACGCACACTGTCTATTTCCAGTCTTCTCAACTTGATGTATGTGGGTTACTCTAATACTTCTGTTTCTGGACTATATCGTTTCTGCCTAATCACGAAAATACGTAAAGTGATGAAGCTAATACCTAGCATAAGAACATCCAGAAATATATACTGTACATTTGCACTTGTTATGTTGAATAGAACACTCAAAGTTTGAGAAGACATCAAGGATGGAAATAAAAACCAAGAAGTTATAAAGAAGGAGATTTTATTTCTGAAAACTAGGATCAGTCCCAGGGGAAAACTATAAACTGGAGACAAGCTAAGGCTACTCAGGCCTGGTAAGGTAAACAAGCCCCAGAGACGGAGGCTGAGGAGAGCTGGCCTCACAGCTGGGATCAAGCGCATCTAGTATGAATCCTGTGACCCAATCAAAGGCAGCACCTCAGCAAGGAAAAGCCATGGATGTAGAGAATGTAGAGCCATCTCCTGTCTGTCAATGATTAGACTGCAGCCTCTCTTTGGGATTTCTTTAAACTCTTAAGGGAGTTCTGGTGTGCCTCATGGCTGGCAGGAAAATGAATCGCAAAGAGGCAAGAAGAAAAACTCAGTTCAGCCTGACTTAGTAGGTGCTAGGTCAAACTCCTCAAGAATCTGACATCGGTGGTGTATTGTAAGTACAGTTCAGCACAGTACAATTTAAGTAACAACAACAACAACAACAACAACAAAGCCAAACCAAAGCCAAAATCAAAACAAAACCTCTCTGGTGCAATATTGTATTAAAACCCAACTTAAAGTACATGTGACCATGAAGATGAGTTCTATAGTTTAAGGGCCTAGGATCTGGTGTATTCCTGACATAGCATGGAGGTCAGTAGGCTACATAAGGTAGTTGTGATGTCTCCCCTAAGGATGGGTTTTATTAACAGAGAGATAAAGATAAAGGTCTAGGGAGGGAGAGTCTGGGACAAACACTGGGGGATTTGGGGAAGGTGGCTCTGTAGATAACAATTTCTGCTCCCAGTCTTGTGAGTAGACAACAGACATTTATTTCCTTCCTTGAGGAGAAAACCTTCTGGTTTTAACATTCCTGATTTCCCTAGTGATCTGTGGGCACGGAACCTTTATGCTCACAACACAAAATAGCATATTTGTCTTTGGTAGTAAAAATATTGTTAATTCTAATCTCATTACAAAGTATTATGACATATTTGTCTTTGGTGGTAAAAATATTTTATTGTTCATTTCAATCTCATTACAGAGTATTATAAGATTTTTAAAATTTTTTTAATGTTAGTCACATAGGTTATAATTCATAAACTGTAGTATAATTTGGTAAATTTATCAAAAAGAGTTTTAATCCTTAAGATACACAAATTTCATTGTAGAAACCATTGATAGAACTTTTCCACTCCTCTCTCTCTCAGGCTCCTTTCCACCCTGCCCCATCCCATCTTTATTTAAACTGACTCACATTAATGTTCTAAAATAGACCGTCCACCATCTTCCTCTCGCTACCTTCATTTTCCTCTAACCGAACCTCATTAGCCATGGAGAACAGTTATCCAACATATGCAAAACCCAGGATGGGCTGAGCTTTGAGATGGTGTCAGCTAATAGTCAGACATGGAATAACATTGATGATTTACTCATTGATAGTAATTCCTCTCCTGAAGGCCCATACAGTTAGGCACCCAAACTACACCAAGGCGAGGCTTGACACTGTCACAAAGCATCACTTGCAGGAAAGCAGCCACACAGAAGAGACTTATTGTGTCAATACGACTGAAAATACTTAAAGGCAAACAGAAATAGGAACGAAGAAGAGTAAACCCCTTTGGGATGGGGCTGTAAATAAACCAAACCCACCTCACTGAATGTCGGGAACTAGAGTTCTTACTGGTTAGTGAAAAACATGAATGGACATGGCGCGGTAGCTCTACTGGGCTACTCTATAAATGATGTGGTGCCAGATAAGATTTTCTTTAAGGGAAAATATTAACAAAATGGGAAGTTGCTTTGGATGTATCACCTGCTACAATGACTAGCTGATATTATCACCCACACAAAAACAGACTTAAGACAAAGACAATGGAAGCACCTATGACTTTTTTTCTTTAAGTATTTATTGTGATTAACTTGGAGTAGAGACATTGAGGGTTTTGTTTGTTTTAAAGAAAAATGCCATGTATATTATGTAAAAATAAATTGCATTCAAACTCTAAAGAAAAAAAAACAACCTTGATCCAGAAGATAAGACTCTAACAGTTTCCCTCCAGATTTTGCAGAGAACCCATTTCAGCTCATTTCACTCAACAGTGTCCCACATCCTGTGGCCAGAGAGCTCTCCTGCTGGATTCCTTGTCCTCTTGGCCACACATCCTGTGTCTCTCACATCTGCCTTCCGACGCTTGCTGTTTCTTCTTTCTGTACATATCTGCTATCAGGTCTCCAACACTGGCTTCTCTTCGTAACCAGGTGTGGCAGAAAGCATCACCCAAACACGTGCTTGGTGCTTCCGCTGCACCCATTCCTCTCCTTCTGCCGTGTCCTGTCTGTCTACCGTGACATCTCCACACGTGTTCTACTGGAGATTAATGATACTCTCTAATATGCCCAGTTTCTCTGGCTGATTTTTCCCAGGTTTCCCTCCTTTTCACTTACGTTCCTGAGTTTCGCCCTAGCTGTCTGTGACGCTCACCACCTCCTCCTTGATGCTGTCTCTCCTTCCAGCTCCTGTCATGAAGCTTTTGCTACCTTTCCTGAATCTCTAGAAACCTAGTTTTCTAGGTTATCCCTTCTTTGTCTCTGCATCTAAATGATAATGATACTCAACAATAAGTCTGTGATGCTCTTTTCTTTTTCCTAGATCATTTAGTCTGCACGAACTTCTTTTTCAATCCACTTGAATTCTCCAGTGCTCACCCACACATGCCTTCTCTCCAATCATTCTGACCCTGCTTTCTAGTGTCTCCATTCTCACTCTAACCCTCTAACAGTGGTGCATTTTTCTTCCTCCCCAGGAATGGCACCTTTCCCAAAGTATTTGGCAGCAATTGGAATTGTGTGTGCAGATATTTATCTCCCTGTGGTCTGACTCCATGTCTAACTCATCTTTCCCGTATCTCAGTGGGTATAGCCTGTGTGTGTGTTTACACATTAGAAGCCCAATGAGCTATCCACTGTGCAAGAAAGCCATCTCTATCTATATGTATCTATAAAGAATATACAAATAACCAAATTGAAATAGCGAATATTCTGAATCATAGTAAGTCACTAGGCAGAGACCATTGTTTAAGTATCCCAAATTGAGCAATGGACTTACAAATTAAGGTCAGAGAAAACTATTTTCACAGGACATATCAGTAGACACCAACCACACAGATTTACAGGGAACTATGTATTTTTTCATAATTCTAAATAGCTGGCCACAGAAATGGAAAAACATACTTAAAATCATACACATAATAGTTACTGTCTTTCATTACTTCCAGCAAGCCATTTATATGTGCATTAATACATGTTTTTACAATGTTTTAGACATTTATTATGTATGATTTCACTGTTCTATGACTACCTTGGCAGAGCTCACCCTGAAATAAAATTAGCATTAATGATTATTAACAACATTTTAATGGAGCATTATATTAACATGTGAGATTAGGGCTTTCTCATATGATAATTTCTCTTAACAGTTTAAAATTTATTATGCCATTATCCGAGCCCCCTTTTCCTTGAGCATTGTGTGGGCTTGCCACTTCCAAAACCACCAAATCTAATTAGCTAGGAATGATAATGGCAACAGCAGCTCTCATTCCGCAAGGCCTCTGCTACCCTAGCCCATCAGCGGGTACTCTAAGTGCCTGGCATTCTCGGAGCCTTGAGAATTCCCCTGATTGGTATTACTTACTCCCATTGTACACTAAGAAACTGGAGCTTAGATATGTGAAGGAACTCTTTCAGTGTCACAATCTAGAAATTGGGAGTCCAGGCTTCCCCACTGAAAGGGTCTGCGTTCAGATCAAACCTTTCAGGAATGCGTGTTCAGCTACTGTTTCTCTCTGCTTTCTGTGAGTGGTGGGTTTGAGGTTGTTAATCCATTCCACCTATTCTTGTATTTAACATCTAACGCTGTGTTGTACTCAGTGTTCTAGTAGGAAAACCCTAATAGGGAACATGATAGGGAACTTATAAATACCCTGTAGTATGCAGTCTTTACCACACTGCCATGCTATGTAAATTGAGAACAATTAGCTTAAAAAGTGAGCCTGAGATAGATTTTTCAGTGTATGAGGCCAGCTTCATTTGTATAAATGTTCTATGCACATGTGTGCATGTGTGCCCATGTATGGGCTACCGGGGCAAGAGGTTGGTGTCTGTATTCTTCCTCTATCATTCTACGCCTTTTAAAAAAAATTGGGCACATTACATGGAATAGGACTCCATGGAAATCTGGTTAGTGGACAATTTGGGATCCTTCTGACTCCCCTTCTCAGCACTGATCCATGCTATACACAGATCCTGGGGCACTTTTTATGTGGCTTGTGTGGATTTGGGCCCAGGTATCCATGCTTCTTCAGCAAGCATTTTACTTACTGAGCCATTTCCTGAGCCTCCTGCTATCTCTACTTTAAATCTTCCCCCACAGACTTAAGCTGGATGCGTATGGAATGTATATGAGACCCTAAAATAAAAATTACTAAACCTGAATTATTTATGCTAATTCTATTGCCTCAATGAAAATTTTATCATTGTAATAAGGATAAAAATGGGAATATCATTAGCAATGGGTTTTAATCAGAATTTGGTTCAAAAAGGTCCGTGATTGAAAATTCTTGTTTTTTAGGCCTAAGTGACATTTGAAGGACACAAGCCAGACCCTCACTTGGAGTCAGTTCTCCAATATGACTTTGAATAGCAGGCACATTTACCCTCCTGTGGTCTTCCAAAACTTTGAAATAAAAGTGTCAATGCTGCATGATTTTCTTAAGGATATCCAAGTACAATAATGAACTGAAGAAGCCAAGTTTCCATACCAGTAAAAGACTGTAGAAAATACTAGGAAAGAGAAGCGCCACTGAGATGTATCTGTTCAATTCTTCTGGGGCAGTTTTTGCTTCAGTTTTCTCTTACTATTCCTCACACATTTCCCATTTGACGACCATGTTTCTTTGTGAAAAAGGCAGCAAAATCGTGGGACCTTAACATGATGGTAGCAAACCTACCCTTGCTCTTGTTTTGGTGTAAATTAGATACTGTGTCATTTATTCTTAGCAGGTTTTAGTCACTTCAGGTCACTCAGGGCTGTATGTTCTGGTGGTTTTCTTTGGAAGAGCCTAGGTCCTTATTTAGGTGTGGTATGTGCTCTTTAGTATATACTTGTACTGTGAAGTCTATTAGAAAGGTCCCTCCAGAGTTATATGACACCTAACTTGATGATTCTGGGTTGTTTTCAATTAGCAAATGTCCCTGAAATCTCTAGACATTCTTCATACAATGATGCTTCCTCTGAAGGCCACAGAAGCCAGGAGTTTACAAACTAGGGCTTTTCATCCATGGTTCTTTCGGGACCAAATTCCACTTAAAACCCCATTGGTAGAGATATTTACATTTTCATCATCATTAGGATACTAAAAATTTTATTAAGATAATTTAATTAATATGAATAATTTAGTTTTAGCAATTTTTGTTTTAGGGCCTCATATATACATAACACCCTCACGGAGCAAATAAGAGACTGAGATCATATGACTTAGTTACTGCCTACATTTTTAAACCACAAATGTTTCTTGTATTATCTGTTCATTTAAGGAGCTGTGTATAATTTAAAATTGGAAACTGCTTTAAAACACATTTTAATGGGGTGAGAGGATTTCTCAGTTAAGAGCACATACTGTTCTTCAAGGGGACTTAAGGGGGATTTTTCAGTACCTATATTGAGTGGCTCACAATTGCCTGTAACTCCAGCTCCAGATATATGTATGTGCACTCATGTGCATACCACACGCACATGTACATACATCATTTTAAAACTAAAAAATGATTTTTAATATATATATTTGCAAAGCTACTTAATAGTCAAAATCTATATTGTGCTAATCTACTAAATATGATAACAACTTACCACATTGTTTGTTTCTGGTTGTTGTTGTTGTTTTTATGATGAGGATGTCAGCTCCTCAGCCAGAGTGGTGTTGGTTTTGCTAATCCAGTTTCTTAACACTCAGCCAGCACATAGCCTGTGCTTAGTGAAGAGTCATTAAGTGAATCTAAATTCTTAGCAGGTGACATGTTGAATAAAGATGCTTCATCTACTTATTATGATGACATTGAAGAAATAAAATCATCACAAGATAAGAGGTCTCTATGACATGCCATTTTAGTTGAATTTGATTTTGGTGGTATAACTCTGCCCCTTCTGAACTTGGGCCATTATGTCTTTAAATATGCCTTCCCTAACACATCTGGCTTAGGATACTTGTTCTTGTTCTAAACCAGGAATCATCCTCTCTGTTACCCAGAGTTCATCACAATTAGAAACTACTTTATTTGTATGTTTAATTCATTAGCTCTTCCCTTCAGGATAAGGCAAGTCCTCTGAGACTTGTCTCACTGCTGACCTCCCAACAGTGAGTTCAGTCTCACAGAACATGCATTTCTGCTTCTTCTCCAGAATGTGCTATTGACGTCATTCATCTGACTGTTGAGTGATCATCCTGGCAACTTTTCTTCAGACTCTGTGTCTCCCTCTCTGCTATACTTTAAACATTGTTCTTATGGAAGAGAATACTACCAGTCATCAATTAATACTGTTTTCCAATTTATTCTTCCAAATAAAACACAAGTTCTGTTTTGACATTTTCTCACTGGTCTATGGACAATTTTTTCAAAGAAAACCAAGAAAAAGTGTGGAGCATAGACTGAACAAAAAGCCATCCAGAGACTGACTATTCCACCTGGGGATCCATCCCATATACAGTTACCAAACCCAGAAACTATTGTGAATGCCAACAAGTGTTGCTGACAGGAGCCTGATATAGCTGTCTCCTAAGAGGTTCTACCAGTGCCTGACAAATACAGAGGTGGATGCTCTCATCCAACCATTGGACTAAGCACAGGGTCCCCAATGGAGGAGCTAGAGAAAGGACCCAAGGAGCTAAAGGGGTTTGCAGCCCCATAGAAGGAACAACAATATGAACCAACCAGACCCCCGAGAGCCCCCAGGGACTAAACCCCCAACCAAGGAGTACACATGGAGGGACCCATGGCTCCAGTCACATATGTAACAGAGGATAGCCTTGTTGAACATCAATGAGAGGAGAGGCCCTTGGTCCTGTGAAGGCTCAATGCCCCAGTGTAGGAGAATGCCAGAACAGGGAAGTAGGAGTGGGTGGGTTGGTGAGCAAGGGGGGGAGTGGGGTAGGGGTTTTCAGAGGGAAAACCAGGAAAGGGAATAACTTTTGAAATGTAAATAAAGAAAATATCTAATAAAAATTTAAAAAAGAATTAGGGAACAGTTTCCGATTGCTCTAAGTCAATTTACAGTATGCTTTCACTACCCTTTGTGATACCTGCATGTTCATGGATTAGACAAACTAAGACCATGAGCATGAGTTGAGTGTGAGCAGGTGGCTTTGTGGTGATCACTGAGATGAAAGTGGGATCTCTTTACATTTCCATGAACTGATAGGCAAATATCTCTGCTGTGATATCTAATAACAACCTAGGCCCTATCGTCATGATTTAAGCTACAGAGCATGCTAGGGAGTAGGGAGAGAAAGGGTGAGGGAGAGGAGATGGAGGGAGGGAGGAATGGAGGGAGGGAAGGAGGGAGGGAGGCAGGGAGGGAGAGAGAGAGAGAGAGAGAGAGAGAGAGAGAGAGAGAGAGAGAATACTGAGTGGACAAATAAGAGTAAATAAGGTTTGAGAAAAAATATAATTTGATTTTATATTAAATTAATATGATTTACACTCAAATGTTGCTCCCTTCCTGGTTCCCCCTCCCCAAGCTCTTTATCCCCTCCCCTTTCCCTTGGCTTCTGAGAGGGTTCTCCCCCACCTCACCCCCATCAGCATCCCCTTCTCTGGACCATCAAATCTCTGCAGGATTAAGTGCATCTTCTCCTACTGAGGCCAGACAAGGCAGCCCTCTGCTTCTTATGTTCCAGGGACCACAGACCAGCCCATGTATGCTCTTTGGGTGGCGGCTTAGTCTCTGGGAGCTCTGAGGGGTCTGGGGTAGTTGATGGTGTTGTATTTGATTTCTAAAGACAAAGACAAAGAAAGTGTATAGAGTTGGGTGGGTGAGGAGCTAGGGAGGACCAGAGAGGAGTTGTGAGGGAGAAAGCACGTTTACGTGTATTTTATGAAAACATTCTTTTACAATAAAAAGAAAAGAAAGAGATACAGAAAGAAAAAATGGCATGTTAAGAGGAGTGGAAAACTACAGATGAACACTAGGTGAGTGAAATGACCTAACTATACTATTTTCCAAGATAAACAAATTATTTAAAACATACACTACCACAGAGCTGGTGGTAAGAACCTTCTGACAGTAGTGAAGTGTTCAGAGTTTATTTCTCTGCTTGCTTTTGACCATTAAATAACTGCTAATAAATGCCTTAGGATACCTTAGTTACACAAAGACGTTTTAATGATGTTGGTGGTTGGACTCTTGATGTAACTGAGTTGAGAATCAGTTAGCAGACCCACTTTGGGATGTTTATATGGAAGAGTTTTCATAGAAGGTGAACTGAGGTGGCTGGTTCCTTGCAATAGGTTACTATGATATGTAAACATCTGACAACAAATCGGAGTGACTAAAGATGTGCCTTTACTTCTTCCTTAGAACAATTCCACATATCACTCCTGCAGCTGTCCTCTAATGATGTCAAACTCCAGCATATCCAGCCTTCCGATGTGGACTCATCTTTCACTGACTTATGGGTCAGTCATGAGGCATCCAAGCTCTTGGACCAGAGGCTGGATTGCCAGCATGGAGATGGACAAAATTAGATTACTTAGCTTTTCCTCTACAAGCAAGTCAAATAAATTCTCTTTTACAATATCTTTACATCATCATGATACTTGCACAGATTTGGTACCATAAGTGAGATCGTTCTTGAGAAACAGAATTTTAAAAACTTTTTCCTGTTTGGGGACTTGGATCTTTAGTTAGTCATATGTACTAAAGACACTCAGATAGTATGGAGAGCATTGATAAAGATACAGAATGAATCCACTTTATACTCCTGGTTTACCACTTGTAAAAGGCAAGTTTAGAGGATCTAGACATAATCACTGTAGGCATTTCTGGAAAAATCTTCAAATATAATGGTGTTGGTTAGTTTCCTTAAAAAAGCATCTCAGTATATATATATATATGTATATATATATATATATATACATATATATATATATACTGAGTTATTCATATATATATATGAACAACTATGATGGCTTCTAACTATGCCCTGAGATAAACTGAGCTAGTTCTCTGCAACTGTAGCTCTGAACTTATTGGAAACCAAACATAAGCCATCACCATGTAACTGGTAGAGTAGACCACAGATTTAGTTTCATTTCTAAAGTATATCAGGAATTAAAGTGAGAGCGGGGATGGGGAAAGGACAACTCCTGCAACACGGGTCAAATGTGTGTGGAAGGCCAGGGATGAGGCTAGGACTCTGAGCTTCCCCACCCTTCATGGCAGCTGCTGCATCCCACCTCTGTGCTATTTGACTTTCTGCACTACCGCGAGGGAATTAATCGCCCATCATCAATGGACACAACAATGACCTTCTCTGAGGGAGACGCTGACAATGCTGATACCCTTCAGTGCCAATTCTCGTACTCGACCTTCGCCTCTGCACTTGATAACTAGACTCACATCTCATCAAGCCTCTAGAGGTGGATGCATGCTACATGGGGAGATGCTCTATACTCACGCATGACTCCTGGAGCTTTCTAATACATTCAAGCAGAACATTGGGAAATATATATGTACATAGATTTTAAGGACCTGAGATATTGGTAGAAGAATCGTAAAACTACATTTTGTTGAAGTCAGAGGTCCTTTATTTAATGCTCAAGCCTGAACTGCTTAAAAAGTGGTAATAGTTCATTTAATTTGTTGGCAAAAGTATGGTTGAAGTACCTTGAGAGAGTTGGCGAGTCTGATGACATCCATTGGCTTAGCATAAATGAAGAGATTTGTAGATGCTGGAAAACTGGGATGCTGGAGTAGGTTTCCCATTTAAAATCTACTTCCCAGTAATGGGAGGATCCAGATGCTATGCCCTCCCTAAATATCTTGAAAGGAAAACCATCCTTTCTTTTTTTCTTCTCCGAGTCCACTGACATGTGAAGGACCCCAGCTTCGTGTACTGCTGTCATGGACCTTTTCATGCCAGACTGGTGCACCACACCCTGTCCAATCATGGCGCTAAATACGTTCTTCATCTCTTATGTTGCTTTGTGACAGGTATGTGGTCACAGAGAGGGGAGAGATAACTAAGATACTAACACGATTTAATAAAATGCTGTGTCCTAAAGTATCACAAATTCTGAGATTTCGTGTAATGCTTTTCTCCTGAGCGTGCCGATACCCCACATCTATTTGCCTGACACCATTACACATTTTCTGTGAAGAATGCCAAGGAATGGCCGCCACAGGTGTCTGGCACATTCTGACTATGGCCAGGAGACCCATATCATTAGGATAATGACCAAGAGTCATCCTGTTTGGCTATGTGTTTGAAATCAAAACAAGAGGCAAAAACCAACATAAGTGCAGTTAATTTAAGGCACTTTTGCTCTGTTTATTAAGGCTAATTGCAAGTCTGGTTTACAATTAGCAATTGCCTGAAGGTTTAAAGTGCCCCTGGCACTTGACAGAACAGAGTGTCCATGGCACTGCCCCTGGATTTAATATTTCCAAGAATGGATTTCTGCCTGTGACGATGTTATGGCTACAAATTGCCTGCTGCATAATAAGTATCAACACAATCTTGGCAATGCCAAAGCAATTGATGATTCTTCTTGTGACAGTCTATACTAGTGTCTAGTAGTAAAGCAATGCAGCTGGAGGCTAATTAATGGATGCAGGTAGGATGTTCCATCCGGTAAGAAGGAGGCTGCCTGTTCCCTCGCTGGCTGCTGGCTGTAGCTCCCACACTGATAGTATGTTGTTGCCAGTGTTACCACCTCATTAGAAAATTAGCTTTTAATTAACTTTGGAAGCTACTGCATGGGTTTTGACGGGAGGCGTACATTTGTACACATCTTGTTGCAGAATTAAGCCTCCCCTTCAGGTTTCTAATGGGCCTCTCCTGCCTTACAGAGAAGCAGCAGTCGAGCTGCATGGAGGCAGCTGCTCCGTAGGTAGTGGTGGCCAGGCAGCTTCAGCCTGCTCTCAATTACAAAGGGATGTCCTTAGTGCCCTCATGAGCATCCCCACACTCCAAGGCCACTTGAGACATAAAACAGCAACAGAGGGGACCTCAATCCCAGATGCTGCCCTTTCATTGTCCTCACCCCCAACCTGGCACTAATGGCGCATCGCACCGTCTGGGAAGAGTGTGCCTTGCCTCGTTTCTATATTTAAACACCTCTGCCTGAGCACAGTGGTGATAAACCTACAGACAAGATAAATGACTAGATTATCACTCTTCTCCCCAGGGGAAAACCTTGCTGTCAATTAGGCTAATGTGGGGGTTTGAGTTCGGCTTTGGCGTGCCCTAACTCCAGGGAAGACTTCTGTCCTGGATAGCGGTAAAGCCTAAAGATGGATTTGAACAGTGTCAGCAAACGTAGGGTGGCCAGCCACCAAAGGGGGATGTCAAGGAGCCTGGTGATTAATCATCAGGGATGAGGATGGGAGGACGAGCAAGAGGCCCCAGAGAGCAGATCTTTTGAGCTTCCTTAGAATTTTACATTGCCTCTTTCAGTTCTACTTGGTGCCTTCAAAGGAGATATGGGTACACTTGGTTGAAGAAATGAGGCTCCATCATTCACCATGAATAAGTGTTCTTTTGTTATGCTTTTGCCAAGCACCGACGGGACAGTGGCATCTCACTTGATCTTATTACCAGTCTCAGAGGGACAGAGGGCAACTGGCATCTTTCTAGTTTTGCAGATGATAGAGCTGGGTGACATAGCAGAGATGGGTAATGTTCGTGTGATCACACAGACAGCCGCTGATGGCGCCAGAAGAGAGTGCAAATGATCCGGCTTCCCTTCCTCCTCCTCTCCTGTATTATTCCTCACCTTCCTTCCATTACTACATTACCATCTGCTAAGACGATATTCTTGTATTTTGTTGTTATGTAAACGGAAAAAAAAGTAGAAAAATAAAGAAACATATCCTGGCAAATGCAAACTGATAATCATGAGATAATGTAGTACACGTTGGAAAGCACCATTTTAGACCTGAATTCTTTCTACAATTTCTACAGCCTGAGGGGAAGGAGAGATGATTTATTTTTAATATCAGCAACAAGGGATAGACTTTGCAATGTTGGTACTTTTTATTCAGGGACAGGTTCTTTGCAGAACTAGAGGTTGAATTGTAAATTGTCTTCTCAAATATTCTATCCTTTCCTGCGCAGTCTAGATTTTTGCTGTTGTCCAAAGACGTCATTGGTTTTAGTATTTCCCCCGAAAAATAATTTTAGCTTCTAATTCCATTATTCCACTGAAGAACCAAATATGTATACCTCCTACTTTTGAATATTTCAAAATTACCCGACGAGTCAGATACGACAATGCCAGTAAAGACACAATGTACCAGATATTCTGCTGAACACTTCACTGATACAGTTCTCTGTGTTCATCTTCAGTCATCTGAGATGGCATTGCTATCAACTGTAGAGCAAGGAAGCTACAGCTTGTGACGATAACATAACCTGCTCAAGAGCTAGCCGCAAGGAAGGGGCAAAGCCAAAGTTAGAACTCAAGTCTTCTGGTTTCAAAGCCTAGACTCTGAATATCTATACATTTCTAAGAATTGGCAAAGTCTCAGATGAATGCCCATGGCTATGTTTTAGTGGGTTTCCTATTTAGAAACCATGACAGTCCAGAGTATAGTGTCTCCTGTGTCACCAGCTTCATCTAAATGTATTTCTCTCATAAAATATATTTTTTACCCTTTTTGAAAGTGACATAGCAGAAGCTAGAAAACTCCCATTTAATTTGCCAGGGTTTTCACAACTATACTTTGACAAAAATTGATTTATTCTCTCTCTCTCTCTCTCTCTCTCTCTCTCTCTCTCTCTCTCTCTTTTCTTTCTCTCCCTTCCTTCTTTCCTCCCTCCCTTTCTCCCTTCCTTCTTTCCTTCTTTCCTTTCTTCTTTTTTGTTTTAAGTTTAGATTTTGATAAGCAGAAATAACATATTTATTAGATTTGGCCACATTAGCAAAAGGAACAAAACAAAAGGTCCTGTTACACAAAGTTCATCTTCAGGATACTGACAAGATATTCAGGATTCAAGAAAGGAAGAACTGCATAAAGTTCAGGAGGGATGCCTAACTCATCAGTGTGACTCCTGTGACCTCACTGATCCTTCGCAAGAAACTCTGACTTGGTCCTGTGACTTGAGCAGACAAACTGCTCCTCAAAGAGGATGTCTTCTATTCCAAGTTCAGCATCATCCTTATGAATAAATCTTCTCACCCAGGCTGGGGAGGTTATGGTCTATCCCGAAAGGCTCCCACCTCAGTGCCTGTGTACAGAGACAAAATTAGATAGGCACATTCGCTATTCAATCACACAGATGAAAATAAGTAACATTTTAGCAATGCCTAGTAGACTGCATTTATATTTTCATAGTTGTTCCTTTCTTCAAACTATCTATATTCCACAAATTACACCTGATCAGATGTTATTTTAAAGTCAGAGAGTAGTAGCAATATAACAGTATTATCTAATTCATAGGCTTTTTGGTGAGCTTCCTCTGAAATGACAGTCTGATATTTGGCAGTGGGGTTTTTGTCAGCTTAAATGAGAAAATTTCATTAAACTATATGTGTGCATTTATACACTGAATCACATAATAGCAATTTGGTCACAAATCGATCATCTGGTCAGTAAGCACTGGATGTTACTGGTAGGAACTGATGTTCATGTAGGGTGATTGGTATTTGATCCTATGAGGGATCAATGAAAAACTATTTAGATTTCAATTTAATGGTGAATTCAGATGAAGGAAGGTTGAGATATTTGAGAAACTGATTTTGCACATCTCATACATTTGTCTCCTCATCACTTCTAACCTTCCTTATTCATTACATTAATATTCATGTGATCAGAAAACCCATGGGCATAGAGATGCAGATCTTTGCAATTGAAGAAAAAAATCATCTGGGTTCCTGGGTACAGATACTATTGGGTGTAAAGGACTTTACTTGATAGCTTAACTCACTAACGTGTTTTGGAACCAAAGGGAATGTATGACTTCTTTAGGATGGTTCAAACTTGGCGTCATGGTACACACATGTAATTCCAGCATCGGGGAGGCTGAGACAGCGGGGATTATGAATTCAAAGTTGTCCTTGGTTATGTACTGAGACCCTGGCTCAAGAATAAAAACAAAAGAACAAAGACTGATATACAGTAAACCCAGATGCTCCCGGTCTTACTTCTTCCTGATTAGTCACTATACAGTTTCAATTAGACTTTGATTTATGATTCTGTTCTATGCATAGGTCTAACTTTTTCTTTTAGATTTTTATCTTTGGTCAATTATTAACAATCTGTTTAGTTGTTTTAAAATGATCAGTGCATAGACGTTGTTCTTGTTGCTTTTAGCATGCAATACAAACACGGGAAATACCTTTTACTTCTAAGGGAATGAAACAAAAGCAAGAGTGAATGTTGAAGAAAATGGAGACATATGAAAATTCTAGGCTGCATCTATTGTCCTGTCTTTGCACAGGAGAGCGTAATCTCACTGATAACACGAATTAACGGGAACTAACATTTACCTTCCATCACAACCTACATCTGCCGAAGAGTTGTCATTATTTACTGAAGAGCAGCAGCCTGCAGTGGAACTGCCTGTCATTTATAGCCAGAAGACTACATTTGTTAATTGAATTCTCCAGGGAAAATTGCCTTTCTGATTTGTTTTTGTTGTTGTTGTTGTTGTTGTTGTTATTGTTGTTGCTTTTGTTTGTTCTTTTTCGGTTTGGGGGTGGTTGCTCCTGTTTTGTTTGTTTGTTTTGGCTCAAAGTATCTCTCTCCTACACCTGCCCCAGGAAGAGACAAGACAGATGGATACGAAAACTGATTGACAATAGCTCACCTTTGTGTCCCTGTTAGTATATATGGTCCACATAAATCCATATGAAAAAAGAATACACTATACTCTGTCCAGAGATGAGATTCCATTTTCTTATTGTTGTTACCAAGGATCCCAAAATAGCCTCTGGGGTTTGACGTACCAATTAGTATGATGCGCTCTCCTCACAATGCTCATATCACCTCAAATGTCAAAGCCAAAAAGGTTTTTTTCTTCCCTCCACACTACATTTGGCCAAGGCCAAGCCCTCTCTGAAGTAGTAGAATATCCTTCCTTTGAGATCATTAAGATCTCTAATTATCATTTTCTTCATGTAGTATTCTTTCTGTTCCAAAAATCTCTGCACTGGTGTTGAATGTAGGAAAAGTCGGGCATCTGCAGAGAAGACAGATATTCCCTAAATTCATATAAAGACATGAAGTCTAATAAGTTACAGATGGAAAAAACATATGAAGATAGGAGAAAGGGGTCCTCATCTGGGTTTCTTTCTTTCTTTCTTTCTTTCTTTTTTTCAGGGGTTTGTAGATACTTTATTTCAGTTTCTTTTTTTTTTATTATTTTTATTTTCTATATTCTTTGTTTACATTCCAAAGGCTTTCCCCTTTCCCAGTCCCCCCCACCATACGTCCCATAATTCCTTTCCCCCCCAACTATTCCCCAATCATCCCCACCCCACCCCCACGATTTCTCTGTTCTGGGTCTACAAAACTGGATCCAATCTTTTCTGGCCCAGGGTCCTCTCCTTTCTTCTTCTCGGGAATCGTTTGACTTGCTAATTGTGCCTTGAGTATTTAGGGCTTCTGGGCTCATTAATATCCACTTATCAGTGATTGCATCTCATTTGGGTTTCTTGTTCTTTCTGTAATCCCACATGCCCTGCTCTCACAGTCTGGGCCATACCCTTTAGCCAAGTTGCTGTTGATTCAGATAGGACCGGATGTTTTGAAGAGATACCCTCTGTCTTCATAACATATTTAGCTCTACTCATGAAGGGGTTTACTTTCTCTACCTTTGTCTTTCTTTGTGAGGTAGACTGCTTCCAACTTTGTGACTTGGGAACCTTCTTCCCTCATACCACAGCTTCCAGTACTCTTTCCCTGACCTCATGCTGCAACTCAGCCACTGAGCTCATCCCTCATGGAAACACACAGAGTCAATACCAACCTGTCATCTCAAGCCACAATATATCTCACTAAAACATGTTTTCCCACTCATTTATGAAATTAGTAAGTGTCTTTATAATTTCCACTTGAATAGTTATTCAATGAAATCCAGACTTGTATCTGATTGCTCGGTCAGTTGCGTAAGGAGGAGTTTCTCCCATTACTCCTGCTTCTTTCTCTACTCAGTTCTTCCTCATTACTCAGGATCCTCCTTCTCAATGCCATCATTATTGCAATTTTCTATTCTGCCTCCATTTTCTATAATCTACATAGTGTTTGGATTTTTCTTTCTCATGTATAGATGTGATGACATGGCCTTGTTCCTAAATATTTTCTAACAATAAAAGCCTAGGCATATATAAAGATCTTATGCAAGTTCTGTGAGCCTAGGGGAGGTTAAGGTGAACCTAGGGTCATAAAAGTGACAAGTTGATTAATGGTGCTTAGTTGAGATAAAAAAGGATAACAGAAGGTAATTGACAATATTCAGTGTGTAGAGGTATAGATGCTAACGCCATGGGGTAGAAATAAATCAATGAAGTGAGTCTTAGATGCCTATGGAGACCAATTTACTTGCTAGAGTATCAGGGTAGGCAAGAAATAGTTATTCTTCAACCTGAAATAGGACTTCAACTACCTTGCAGGAGGATTTTATCTACAGGTGCATCTTTGTGTGAGGACTCCTGGTTGAAAGTTATTTTCAAATTTCATGTCAAGTCTGGCAGGAAGAACAATTTCTTTTCCCACAACATGTGTGTGGCCATGGGAATAGTTCAATATCCACAGGCAAAGTGGAGTCTTGAATACGAGTTTTATCTCTTTACTCACCTTCTTCTCCTCTATATTCTTCTTGTCTTCTTCCTTTTTATTTTCTCCTTTCTCCACCTCTTCCCCTCTCTTTTTCTTCTCCCTTTCTTACTCCCACTTCTCCTCCTTGCCCTACTGTACCTTTTTGTCAGGACATTTCTATCTGTGTACTCCCTTTAACAATATCTATTGCCTTACTTCAGAGGTGAAACCGAAAGAAAGGGCTTATGTCTCTTTTCCCATTTCATTCAAAAGCTTCTAAAAGCTTCTGATAGTGTCCTCACAATCCAATCGTGAAGTAAAATGTCTAGGCTCCGATGAAAGGAAATTTGATTGGCAAGTTCCTTGATAGCTTAGGGCTGCCATTGAAAACAAGAGGCCACTTTAAAAGATGCTGGGTCTGCTTGGAGAGCTGGGTTCCAACACTAAAGGGAATTTTTTTCTGTTTAAGATAAGGCAAAAGTAAGCACAGTTACTCCTAAATATATGTAATTGTGGGACATATCATGGATGAAATATGAATGTAAACCACAGGCTAATGTGTTCAAACACTTGTTTCCCCTATGGTTTTTCTACTATGAGGCTGTGGGGGTCTAAAGGAGGTGAGGCTAGCTGGCCAACATAGGCTACTACATTTGGATGAGCATTATAGCTCAGACTTGTGTCACATCCCTCCATGTATCCTGATACTCTGAGACTCTCTTTTTCTGCACATATATATATATATATAATGCATATACCTGTGTATGTATTCCATACTTATACATAAGTATGTAATCCTATACATACTTAGGAATGTGACATTTTTATCAAGACTATTAACTGGGATATCCATCTTTGTAACTGCCCACTGTTACATCGAATGGTTTACCTGAAAGGGAAACTGAGGATGTATTGGAAGGCGGCGAGAGAAGAGACCAAGACAACAGTTGCTGATCAAGGTCCCAAGGTTTAATGGAGGACTCAGAATTTAAAGTTTCAGGTGAGACCCCCTCCCCCAAATTCCAAGGTCTGTTCAATGTTCAGTGAGCATTGTCTCCACTGATCAGGCAGCTGGCCAGGTCACCTGTTTAATTCAGGAATTTGTAGACCTGGAGGAACAATGAACTTCATGTTGGTCCAAAAGCTCCGCACTAGTTGGGGGAGATTATGGCAAACACAGGTCTAGAATTCCTGCTCAAGGACTGGGAGGGGAAGGCACACATCTTCAGTGCTATAGATGACTTTTGGAACCCAATATGATAAGTTGATTCCTAAAAATGAGAATAATTTTCGAGATTATGATTATATCATTTTCCCCTGCCCTGTCTTTGTTCCAAGATCTCCCATATGCCCTCCTTGTACCAGTTCTGAATCATAGTCTCTTATTCATTAATTTCTATTATATGCACCTATGTATACATATGTATAAACATATTCCTGGATATTACCTGCTCGGTCTGTGTAATATTAATTGTATGTGTGTTCTCAGAACTGATTCTTTGGTATTGGATAAAGAGAAGTTATATTCTTTTCTGGGAAAGACTATTTCCTCCACTCCAAATTCTTTATTTGCCTGTAATTATTTGTAAATGGTGAAGCCTCACTGGCTTTCCCTATCTTCTTTGGCATGTCTATTTGGCGTGTTGGTGAGAATTTGAGTAGAACTTCTGTTATTACCAGGAGAACAGAAGCTCACAGAAAAAAAATTCCTTGTCCTCTGGCTCTTCCTATCATCCCATGGGCCAGAAGCTCCATATCTGTCATGTAAAGGACCAAGTGCCAATCCTGTTTTAATACCAAAGTAAGTAGGGAAAATTGAGAAAACATTAAGTATGGTCAAAGAAAATAAAAACCAACTATGACTTCCAGAAAAATTGTGTAAAGTTAGGTAGAGCAATGCAAATATATAGCCCCACTCTCCTGGCCATGTCAGAAGGATTATAAAATCAAGGTCAGCCTGCCTTACATAGAAAGATCTTGAACTCAACAGACAAACCAAGCAAGGAACAAATAAGCAAAGTTTTCATAAAATGTGAAGGTCAACAAGGAAAAGAATAGAGTTATATCACATAGTCTGTGGTCTTAATGGAACATGTATGTGTGTATGATTAATAGAAGAGAAGGCAGATAAGAGAAAGAAAAGCATGGTGAGAATAGGTTAGCTATCTGCAGGCAGCTAAGGAATGCTGAGAGTGGGAGAGTCAGTTCTCTTCAGGGAAAGGACCTTGACAGGTTATGCAATACTATGTGGTCAGTCCTGAAATAATCTATATATGAGTATGTTTATATACTGTCTGAAAGATTGTCTTCTTCTATTTGGGAATAATCATACAGAGACATACAACACGCACGCACACACACACACACACACACACACATGCATACACAATTGAATTAAAAGGCCATGGATTTGAAAGACATAAACACAAGGTTACCTGAGAGGGGTTGAGAAGAATAAAGGAAAGGGGAAAATGATTTAACTAAATTTAAAATAAATAAATGACAATGATAAAGGAAGTAATTTTTCTTTTGAAAGTCCAAATTTTATGTTGGGTAAGATAAAATATCATGTGCTAATTTACTTGAAAAATGTATAAAAGAAGGTTGACTGTCAAAATCAAGACAACCAGAAACATTTTGATTTTAGATAATGAGTATGTCCAATTTAAGAATATTTACTGGAATAAAATAATATATTGAAAAGAAAAAGTAAAACAGTCACCATTTACCTCAACTTTGAGATAACTAATATCTTGAGATTTTATTTGCTAAATCTAGCAATGCCAAAGCTAAAATAATGTTGAACTAGCTATTTAAAATTCAAATAAAATGGATCGCTTTTGAAAGAACATTTTCAATAGGACGCAAATAACAAAAGACAAATAGTAATTGATATGTCATATCTATTAAAGGTTTAAAATAAGCCATATAAAGTGAGAATACAATGCACACGTTGGAAGGAGGCATTTACAATTGACATGTCAGGCAAATGGTTAGTTTATACATTTATTTTTGTAAATAGGAAGGAAAGAGGGGAGGGAAGGTGAGCCAGGGAGAGAGGGAAAGAAGGAGGAAGGAAGGCATTATACAAATGTTCAGTGTACAGGAAGAGGCTATTTCAAACAGGATGGCCCACATAATAAGATAACAAACCGAGTTAGGAAACTTGAGATAAAACTATCCAATAGCTACAATTATTGATCTTATAACCATTAAAAATTAAATTCTGACAAGCCAAGTGTTTAAAAAGCAAATGTTGAAAATTTGATCAGTGTTGGGCATGTAACTCCTTAGGCTGATTGGGCACTATCTTTGACTCTATGAACAAGAAAGCACATAGGTCTGACATATTTGAATCAGGTATTCTGCTGTAAAGTGTGTTTCTAGGACTATGCTGTCTAATTTGAAATTAATTAAAATATAGAGTTTTGATCAATGTTCTAGGCATGTTCCAAGTGCTGAACAGCCCTGCACATTGCTAATGCCTATACTTTTGGGTAGAGAGATTATAAAGTACTTCCATTGTCACTATGGGACAATGACCCTGACTAGCTAATATAATTTCTACAAGGATGTATTTTTTCTGTTTTCTCTCTCAATCTGGCTGAACTGTTCGTATGTGTCTTAATCAGCAATCACCATCTAAGACAATTCATCTCAGAGACACATTTCCTGTAATTTAGCTCAATACCACTTAACAACATTAGAGAAATGTCTTACCCCTGTTGAAGTATATAAATAAATGAATGTAAATATAGACTTTTGGGAAAGGAGAGGAAATGGTCCATTTACCTAAAACAAGGTACCAAATTGCTTGGCATAAGCCTGAAGTTATATTTTGTTTAGCAAATAATTTGTTCTGTTTTTTAATTGAATTTGTGCACATATTTATAGATATATGTCTTTTCTTAAAACAACTGTCCTGCTTCTTTAAAAAAGCAGAACAATTCACAAAACCGAGCCTTCATCTCTGATAGTGTTATACAGTAGATACTTTATATCAAAACATCAGAGGCTTCCCCATCTCCTTCATTACAGCATCTTCCTGGGCCATAGACGTTATGAGTCTCTGCATCCTATCATAAATGTAGAAAAATAACTGTGTTGCTTTTTACCATACTCAGGCACTCAAATATCCCAGTTATGTTTCAGTTGTACGTGGTTGACCACAGGAAAGAGCAGGAAAATTAACCTAAGATAACACACTTCAAAAGGCAAATATACCAGTTGGTTGAGTTAGGTATTTTATGAGGTCTGAGCTTAAGATTCTCTGCACATGTTTATTTTGAGTTTTTATTTCTGTAGACATGCCTGTATTTATACATCTGACAACTGTTATTTTGAGGAAATACAGGAGAGGTGAAGGTCCAGCCACACTCAGATGCTAGTGCTGCATTCACAGATGATCTAGAGAAGGCTAACACTTTGTCGTTTGGTTTACACCTGAGTCAGGTGGGGAATGCAAATGTAAATAAAGAAGCTCAATATAATATTTCAAGAAACAAAAATTGCCAAAATCTAGTGCCTTACTGCTTTTTAAAGAAAAGGTATGTAACTGGCTGTTCACATTTGACCTGAATTTTTTACCATTATTAATTAGGCAGCAAAAGCTAGGCTAGCAGCTGCCCAGTTGAATAAATATTCTCTGGGGATGGTATAAGAAGAATTGCTAGATTATTTTAATTTGGGCATGATTTACCTTAATGACTTGGTTTCTTGCATTCCTAGAATAAGAGAGACAAAGTCAGTAGAATGGTTTGGTATATTGCAAATAGAGCAATTTAGAAGGAATGAATTCAGGGTTCAAATCCAACTATGGAGACACCTTTAAATCGTCCAGCTTTATCAAACAGCAATCTCCCCACTTCCCTTTTCTTCCAACTCTTCTAAGAATTTGACCAGTTTTGGATACACGTTACTGGAGCTATGTAATTTCTGTCGTTTTGTCTGGCTTCTTTCATGTAGAAGAATGTCCTCCAGGTTTATCTGCACTTTTAGAATAGTGGGCATTTTTCTTCCTTAAGGCTGGGTATCATTGTGCGGCATCCATATCCTATATTTTCTTTATCAAGTTATCTATTCATAGGTATCTGGGATATTGACATATTGTAGTTCTTACAGTAATGAGGTAGTGGGCATTAGAAGACAGAAATACTTTGATATTCCGATGTGTGAATCTATTTGTAAGTGGGGTCACTGGGTTATATGTTACACATAGTTTACTGAGAGAACTCCATACCTATTTCAGTAGTTACTGCTGGAATTGATAACCTTACAGCTCAAGTATTCTAATTTTTAAAATTCTCGCTGTATGCTATTTTTCATGTTGGGACTCAATATTTGACCAAAACCTTAGGGAGGCGTTCATCTTGGTTCATGGGTTAAGAGTGTCTAGAGCATCAGGGCAGGGAACACATGGTAACATGAAAGCTGTGGAAGACAGTGGGAACATGAGACAAATGTTTACCTAGCACTGGTGGTCATGAGGCATAGAGAGGTAGAGCTGAGCCTGGGACTGGCCTAAGGCTCACAGGTCTGCCTCCAGCCACACACTTTTCATTAGTGAGGCCCCAGATCCTACCTGTCTTGTCACCTCCAAGTTAGCTTTACCATCTGCAGATCAGGTCTTCAGACACGTAGACATGTGGAACATTTTTACTATCCAAATTATACATTCTCTACTATTTATCTATATAATTTTATGTTTTGGGGATAATCCTAACAGAGGTGATACTACTTTATTGTGGTTGTGCTCTTAGTATCTACGATGATTAATAATGTTGAATAGTTCCTTCAGAAACCTGGTAGCCAAACGTCTACAGAGGCCTTTTGCCCATTATAAAGATGATTTTTTGTTTATGTTTTATGTTAGTGTTTTCACTGACTCTGGACATTCTTACATGTTTTAGATGCTAACTTCTTATTAGAGAGACTGAGACATATTTTCCCACATTCTACAGGATGTCATAATTCTCTTAATGTTTCCATTTGGTGTACAAGGTATTTTTTATAAGCTTCTCTTTAATTAAGTATTAATTAATAAATTCAATATGTACTGATGCTGTGCTTGCATGTATGTCTGGGCACCGTGTGGGTACAGCACCCATCAAGTTATAAAGAGGGCATCAGATCCCTGGACTGGAAATACAGACAGTAGTGAGCTGCCATGTGGTACTAAGAGTAAAGCCCCAATTCACCGAATCATTCTCTCCAGCCTCAGTGTAAGAAGCTTTTAAATTTGACATAGCCTCATTGCTTACTTTTTTCCTTGTTACTTTTGTTTACTTGTAGATTTGGAGTATTTTAAAATGAGTAAATATGATGTCTACAGCTTTCTTATTTCTCAAAATATTTTGGATACCCAGAGTACACTGGGGATCTATAAGAACATCAGGATTTCTGTCTCTGCTTTTGTAAAATTTCCATTTGGATAGCAATAAAGATTGTACTGAATCTGCAGATAGCTTTGGGTAGAATGGGTGTTTTAACATCAATTTTCTGAACAATAAATAGCATTTATTTGTATGAAGGTTCTGTTATGCAAGATGAATGAACTCTAGAGAGCTACTCTATAACTTAATAGTAGAGTTACCAATATATTATGCATGCTTGATATATTTGGAATATAGTTCATGTCTGGCATTGTTGACAAAAACAAATAAACAATCACAGAAAAGGAAAATAGCAGGACACAAAACTATATTTGGAAAGGAAAGATATTAGTACCCTCATGGCAATGATAATATAATGAGTATTGTGCATATGTTCAAACTCATTTAAGAAATTCATTCAATGGGTACAATTTTTGTATATTAGTCATGCCTCAGCAATGCTTTTGAATGCTTTCAAAAATCAGGGAAAGTGAATTATAGGATTATAGAGAAGGAGACTTTTTTCCATTGTAGTAAGAGAAGGTTCCTGTTCGAACATGGTAGAGGAAATAGACTACCTTCTCCTGAGAACCAAATCATCCTGTATGATCTGATCTCTGGCATTCCTTTTTCTATATATGTTTTAACCCATTGGCCATGATTATCATACATGCTTCCTTAGACTTTCTAATTCTCACTAGACAAATGGCAAAGAGATAAGGCCATATGAATAAAGGAAGGTTGCAGGCTGCTTTTTGCCTCCATCCTATCCCAGCTGCTACAGATATAGTATTTTAACTCCCAGGTGCCATATATCCTGCCAGACTTTTTGAGTCCAACCATCTAGTACACAGGTCATTAAACAATAAGCGTGTACATTTTCTTTTCTTTTTTTCTTTTTTTTTTTGGCAGTTTTTGTGATTTTATTAAAACACAAAATATGCACACAGGCCATCTATTCATTTTCTTCACTGTGTAGCCTGGCGTTGGGATTGGTGAAGTATGAGGCCCAGAATATTAAGAAGCAATGCATTAGTCAAGGTTCTTTGAGAAACAGAATGGATAGAATGAATATATATATATATGTGTGTGTGTGTGTGTGTGTGTGTGTGTGTGTGTATACACACACATATATATAAGATGTGTGAATGTGTGCATATGTATATAATTGATAGAAGAGGTAGCACAAGAATGGAAACCCCATTTCTTTATTCAAGATTTGCACACAACATCTCATTTAGCAGTGCTTTGTTCTGAAACAATTACCTGGATTGGAAAGATGGGAGGATCACCTTTCTTTAATCACAGGAGTATTTCTAATGATAAACACAAAGCTCTGTCCCAGGATGATTGAACTCAAATCACTTCAGCTCCTTCCCACCGATACGGCAGGTGAATGGCAGTGGACCAAAATCCCAGTCACTTAGACCTTCCATCCACATCGCACACTATCGTGTGATGATTTGTCTTTCTTCTTGGTGAAAAGAAGACATTCTTACTTAGCGTCAGTCCCTGATCCTTGACTTACAAACTAACTGATAATATTCAATGGGTTTAATCCCTTTGAGCTTCAGTTTTCCTTGAAGATAGACAGACAGACAGACAGACAGACAGACAGACAGACAGGAAAGCTCCTGACACATAACAGCTGCTAAACAGCTGGCATGCACATCATTGCTCTCATGAATTTACATTTATACTAGTATCAGAAATATTTTTAGCTTGCATGTATTATAAGTAGAATAAAATACTAGAACAGACTAAAAAAGAAAAAGTAAGCTATATAATGCATTCTTCTTCTTTTCAGACTTCAATCTTCTATAGTCACTATTTCCTTCCTCAGACTCTGACGTGAGGCCTGTGGATAGTGAAGTCTCACCCATGCAATTCTCATTCGTAAGCTGCCAAGGAACAAATAGCACTGAAACATCCCAACCAAGATCGCAATCATTGGCTCTTTATGAGACAGAAGTTGATACATTACATAATGCTCGAAAGCCAATATACTATAGAATTAAAGCTCCATGTAATTTAGGTTCAATGGTGAGTGTGTGCATGTTAACATGTACATGAGGGGGTATATATACACACATTTTATTAGATGAATGTGTTTATGTGTAGATTCCAGAAGTCACCTTCAGGTGCAAATCCTTCTTGTCTTTTGAAACAGAATTCTTCAAAGACCCTGAGCTCACCATGTAGGTTACTCTGGCTGAACAAAAGCAGATTCCTGGGGATCTGCTTTTATCCATCTCCCTCTGCTGGCTTCCCCCACCTCCCTTCCTCCAGCAACCATCCCCAGCCCCCAGCAACCCCCCTGTCACCCCTTCCCCCCCAGGATACAGGATAGTGAACACAGTTTCTCATGGTTACATAGAAAGAGTTTCATCTATTGAACCATCTCTCCAGTTTGACTTTCATTATTATTGTTTTAAAAGTTTCACTGTTAGAATCCCTCAAGAAAAAGAATACTTTAAAATTCTATAGGCAAAATGTTAATTGAAATAATGGTATCAGAATCCATTTGTTCTAAGTAGATGTAAGAGAACTGATGAATTTGCTTCTGATTGCTTTGAAAATAAATTTAATACCTGGCAGTCCGTTGGATCTTAATTATCAATCAAATCACTATTTCACACGATACATGAGACATCATATCTTAGGAATTACAGTTTTCTCCAACGGATTTCCACTTAGCTCCATGCTATGCAGCAAAAGAAATGAGAATTTTCAAGTTATCACTCTGGTTGAAATGAAACAATTTCCAGAAGTCATTCTCTTGTGTAAAACAGACTGTGTTGTATCACTTACTAACGATAGATCACTTAGGTACTTCACTCACTAAATAGAATCTTATAGTATATAGCAATTACAAAATTAGGCTTAGCTTGCTTTTAAATAGCGAAAATCCCTTTTCAGTGTGTAAGCATTGTGGCACAAATCAGTGGGTGTAGCAAGCTCTTGGGTGTCAATGATTCTGAACTATCAAGCACATAAAAGACACACAGCCTATATTTTCCCCTGCAGCGATTAGTGCCAAACATAAATATTGCAGCGTTGAACATAAAACACCCTATGCAAAAATATAGACTTTGTTTGTTTGATTCCTCTAATGCTTTAAAAAAAAAAAAGCTTACATCAAGGGTACTATAAGTACTGTATTTAACAATGCAATTCAACTTAAGGGGTTCTATACTGCCTATAAATTTTTCTATTGAATTACTGCCTATTTTAAATTCAAGGAAGCACATTGTTCTATGTCAACAAACTCGTTAGGTACTTAATAATAGCAGTAATATATAAAGAGTACTAAGGCAGTTGTTGAGAAAGTGGCATTATTAGTAATTACCAGCAACTCCTTACCCTCGTAGCTCAAACTATTCATTCAAAGACTGTTAGAACTTTTATAACTACTTTTATAGGACACCCACTACGTGCATAATCCTTGTTAGGAGCTTTCCAAGTGTATTTTTATGCCATTTTACCAGTTTTGTTGGTGTTGTGGTTTCAATGAGAATAGCCTCCATAGACTCAGAGATTTAAATGCTTGGGCAACAGGAAGTGGTGCTATTTGAGAGGCTTAGAGGGTATGGCCTTGTTGGAAGAAGTGTGTCACTGGGGGTGGACTTTAGGGTTTGAAAAAATCCCATTCTAAACGTAGAGCCTCTCTCTTCCTGCTGCCTGCAGATCTGGATGTAGAACTCTCAGCTCCTTCTCCAGCACCATGTGTGCCTGTGTGCTGCCATTCCCCCTGCCATGGTGACCATGGACTAAGCCTCTGAAAGTGTAAGCAAGTCCAATTGAGTGTTTTCCCTTATAATAGTTGCCATGGTCATGGTATCTCTTCACAGCAATAGACTAAGATGGCTAGGTAGACATTTAAGAGCGTAATCCTTATACTCTCTCTTTGTATTTCTATGACAGGGATTTTAAAAATGATCTCTCAGTTTTAAAGAGAATATTTCTGGATTTATACTCTCTACTTCCTACTTCTTCTTCTGCCAAGACAGGAAGATTAAGTACAATGAACCATAAAACCTTGACAACCGGAAGGAGTCATCACTCATGTCCCATACACTGGTGGCCCTCAGCAGTGGGAGACAAGCCCATCTTGGCTCCTGTACCAAGCTGCTTGTGTCTGAGGAAAATAAGTCACTTTGTCAATGTCTCTGTCCTTTGGCAGTTGCAGACCCATAGAAAATTCTAGAAGCTAAGGTACAGTCTTGAGCTCTGTGCCTGCCTCCTTCATTATCAAGCATGAGCTTCGCTGCAAGGAACCATCCCACATGTTCTCCAAACACCAGTCGCAGGTCTCACATTAGTATGCCATGCAGATCCTGCTCTTTAGGATGGGAAGAGAGGAGTGGTCTAGACTGGAGCAGGAAATAGGAGATAGCCTTTTTGATCGCAATGAATCACATCATCATCCTGTGGAATGCAAAAATCAATATGCCTTAGGAATAGCAGACATCCTCAACAGGTCTTCACTTAGCTCTGTGTTACATTCCATCCTCTCAGATGCTGAAAGAGAGGAGGGATATGTATCTAAAGGAATAACAGGAGTGAGCCATCTTCATTTTCACCACATTACTTAGAGGCAAAACAGAAGAACATGTTAACCTAACATACCAGCTGTGTCACATAGAAAGATATGGTTCACAACCATGTCTGTCAAAGTGATTGTACAAGATGCTCCATGGAGTGTACCAAGGAAATAATGGGAAGGGTTGTTTATCTGTCACTGTTCAAATTCTTTGCATTGGCCAAGGATTATCCAGGCAGTACTTAGTCTTCAGACTAGGCAATAGCCACTATGATCATAGCAGCCTTATTTATAATAGTCAGAAGCTGGAAAGAACCCAGATATCCCTCAATGGAGGAATGGATCCAGAAAATGTGGTATATTTACACAATGGACTACTACTCAGCAATTAAAAACAATGAATCCATGAAATTTTTAGGCAAATGGTTGGAACTGGAAAATATCATCCTAAGTGAGGTAACTTGTTCACAAAAGAACACACATGGAATACAGTCACTAATAAGTGGATATTAGGCCAGAAGCTCAGAATACCCAAAACACAACCCACATATCAAATCATTCCCAAAAAGAAGGAAGGAGAGAAGCGTCCTGGTCCTGGAAAGGCTTGATGCAGCATTGTAGGGGATTACCAGGACAGAGGAGCGGGAGGGGGTTGATTGGGGAACTGGCGGAGGGAAGAGGACTTATGGGACTTAGGGGAAGGGGGGACTGGGAAAGGGAAAATCATTTGGAATGTAAACAATGAATATAGAAAATAAAATAAAAAAATTAAGTTTTGAAATATATGGCCTTGGGTTAAAGTCTCTAGCTCCTCTTCAGGTAAGCCATTCTCTCTCGGTTTTGCATAGCAAACATTCTGAGCATTTGTGTTCTTCAGTGTCATCTTAAAATCTCTCACCTTTGGTTGACAGATGCTGCTTGAAATGATACTGATTTGTTTTCCAGTGCAAAGGTTGCTTATAAAATCTCAACGACAGTGATAAACTGGATGTCTCTAAATGAATTTAAAAAGTGCTGAGCAGCTATATAGATTGGTTTTACAAGAGCTCTACCCTCCTTAGAAAATGTCTTTAGCTATTTGTAAGGAAGAAATTGTGTAGAGCGTGTGGGCTAGAAGAATAATTGTTTTTTACTTGCTTCAAGACTTTAATATTGATATTATGAGAAAAAAAATTAAATGTTCAAACTGAACTTTTCGGTGAAAGGGAAACCAATCAGTGTTGTTCTGGGCAACATGTGTGGTCTTCCCTATCCAGAATCGTCGCTGATTTTCTGTTTCACTTTACTTAAGGGAACGATCATAATGACTTTTTCATCCTTTTCGGTCTCACTTCACCTCCTGATCCATCTTTATATCTCCTGACTACTTGTTAGTTTTACTTGGCTTCTGTCTCTGTTACACCCTTATCCCCATCTCAAATGACTTGCACTGTGAGAATTCGGTGTAGCAAGCACTATTGCCTAATAGCAGAGAGGAAAGATGGAAAATACCAACACAAATATGAACAAATCACTCCTGTCAAATCACTCCTGTCATGAATTATGATGATCTTACTGGTGCAGACGAGTGTCAATAGCTGATTTCCCAAGCAGTCCAGTAAGTGGTAAAGTGGAGGAGCGTTTAAAAAATACAGAGAGACTAACAAAGTGTAGGAATTTCTTGAGTCTGGAAAAGTTGTATAATCTGTATGTTAAAAAGTCAAGTGTGCCAAAAGACTAACTAGGAAATTAAACAATGATACAGGTAAATTGATACAGTTAATAATTGTAAAAAGAGTTACCTACAGTTTTTAATTTTCTAAGTTGACACATCTGTTGAGAACCACTCCACAGTTTTTTTTTTCAGGGAAGCTCCTGGAATGTGTTTATGAGCTTTTTCATATAAAATTTGGAGGTTTTAGAAGTTAGACAAGACACTGAGTGTCTGGCATTGAGAGTAATGACTTTACCCTGAAATGCGTTAATTTACAGAAACTTGGGTAGCTCTGAGCTTTCCTGATTGAATCGGTCATTTCTTATAGACCTTCAGTTTTCAGAAAGATAGTATATTTTACTCCCAAGCAGAAAATATAAAAATTCTGAGACACAAATCAAACAGCTGACTCTCAAAAGTAAAATAGAGAGTTATTTACCTAACTTCATTTTGTTATTGAGGAGAAGAAATTTTAAGCATTATTGTTATTTAGGCAATAAATATCAAATTAGATTTAGTTTTCTTATCACTATGAGCTAAAAGATACCAGGTTCATCAAATACCTGGCTCACCAAAAGAAAGAAGCAATAAAAACCATAGACAAACACATAGTTTAATGATTCTAAAGCACTGGCCAGCAGACAATGTGAGCAACACTAAGAAGATTCATTGGCTAAACCTGTGTGTGTATGTGTGTGTGTGTGTGTGTGTGTGTGTGTGTGTGTGTGTATGTCAATGTTGAAGGAAGACTTAGAGATAGAAGAAAACAGTGAGAGGGAGAGAGAGTGGAGGAGAAGCAGTGGGAGGTGGAATGGAATACGGTAACAGGGGATTGACATGATCAAAGTATATTATGTACATGTATGAAATGTCATAATGAAACCAACAACAGATATTGGTGGGTAGGAGGCATCTCCGGGACAAGCCTGGAACATGAGACAGGAGAGGCTTCTGGGAGACTATGGGGGTGACCATAGCTGAGACTCTTAGCAACAGGGGATATAGAGGCTGTAGCCAGGCAAGAACCTTCAACCCCAAATTTACCCTACCTACAAGTTGTGTAGAAATCAAGATGGAGCAGAGATTGAGGGGATGACCAGCCAATGATGGCCCAACTTGAGAGCCATTCTGTGGGAGAGAGGCAACCCCTGATACTACCAATGATACTCTGCTATTCTTGCAGACAAGAGCCTAGCATAACTGTCCTCTGAAAGCCTGCATCCAGCAGCTGATGGAAACAGATGCAGAGACTCACAGACAAACAGGAGTATCTCAGGGAGTCTTTGGAAGTGTGGGAGGAAGGATTGAGGAAGCCTGGGGGGGTCAAGGGCACCACAAAAAGACCTACAGAGTCAACTAACCTGAATCCTTGGGTCCTCACAGAGACTGAACCACCAACCAAAGGACATGCAGGGGCTGGACTTTGGCCCCCAATAGAAATGTAGCTGACTTGTAGCTTGGTCTTCATGCGGATCCCCCAGCAAGTAGAGTGGATACGGACTCTGACTCTGTTGCCTCCCTTTGGATCCCTTTCCCATAGCTAGGCTGCTATCTACTGTCTCGGTTAGAGAGGTGTCCCCTAGTCCTATTGCAACTTGATGTGCCAGGACAGAAGGCTACCCAGGGGGATGCCTTCCCTTCTGAGAGGAGGAAGGGAAGGGAGAATGGGGAGAGAGAGGTGTGAGGTGTGAGGATGGGATTCACAGGGGTTCTTCAATCATGATGTAAACTGATTAAATACATGAAGAGAAAACAGCAGCAATTAAATGGCTCCTAATGTCATTTTGCCATAATCATAAATCAGTACCTTGCTCAGCCCCAATCAGAGCTTTCTCCTGCAGCAGATGGGAACAAATACAGAGACACACATCCAGACAACTGGGGACCTTAAAGCACTATCCCTAAATGGGATGTCTTCATCAAATTTCTCCTGTCAGGGTTCAGAGAACCCTGGGAAAGTAATGCTAGAAATAGTTAAGACCCGTAAGAGAGGAGGGTACCAAGGCCCTCTAAATCACTATGATTAAAGCTCATATGAGCTCATAGAGACTGAGGCAGCATGCAGAGGTTCTGCATGGTCCTGCAACAGGTACTTTGTGTATATATTATGGCTTCCAGTTTGATGTTTCTATGTGATTCCTGAATGTTCAAACAAGTGGGTATCTGTTTTTGGTGAGTTCTCTTGTCATATTTACCTTTTATTGTTTTGGTTATGCCAGTTCTGATGTGTTGGTTTATGATTATATTACTATATTTTATTTTGTTATTTAAAAAAAAGAAAAACAAGATGAAGGACCCTAAATTCATGCCTATGTCAAGAGACTAAAACTTAAAATATCTACCAATATCTACCACCAATGTTCTTCAATATATACTGTAAGGTGGGTGTTCCTATGATGTCGTGTGAGTTGTCTATGGTCTGTAGAGTACCTTACAAGTTATCTAGAATCTACCCATCTACAAATGACTTGAGCCTATTTCTTCAGACACATCTGACACCATCAATAAAAGTCTTGCTACATGATGCTTAGTTCTTCTCTTATATCAGACTATCATGTTCTTTTCACTCCTTATTCCCTAAATTATCGTTCCTAGTTCAAAAACTCTTCAAAGTTCAACAGTTTATAGTATAATTCAAGGATGGAACCCATGGCATAGTTCTTGATTTTGAACCTGAATTAGTTGACTGTGTTTTAATGGATAGTTAGATGGTACTTAAAAAAGTAGAACCACGAGAGGTCTTGATCTAAGTCTGTTTCAGCTTCTGTGTGGCCTTGGGACTGAAGGGACCTCTTTCAATGAAGGAGTAAAAATATAATAAATGACTTTCTATACCACATACGACTGGAAGATTACAGCAATAGACAATGCCAGGCTCTAATGAAGGTTCAGTCCAAGTAAAGGAAGAACAGTTGTCAATAAATCTGTATTATCGTTGGAAATGGGTAAAATGGAATGCCTAAGTATTCCCCTTTACACTACTATAATTTTTAAATTTAAGGGCAACAGATGTTATACTAAAAGTTATGTAAGGCAGTTACTGTTGTCTATTCTGATTACATTACTTCAGCATTTTTGCAGTTTTAATTATATTCCTAGGCTCAGTTAGAAAACAGATTTCTACTTGTAGGTAGTTGGTATATGAAAGGTCTTTTCTGCGAGCAGATTATTTTTACCCAAAATAAAAATGGATGTGGGAGGGTATCTGTATCCGAGTTATAGAATACATTTAATTGTTGTGTGTTTATAGTTTACAGTATTATAATTAAAAATGATGCTTATGCTTACAGGAGGAAAATAGAGCAGGTTCTTCAATATCATTTACTGGTCGTGTGCTTTTATATAGATGCTATATTTTGAGTGAATGCTCAGGGCGGACCACTGATTTTATACAGCTCTTTATTTCATGTCTAAAACCAGGTCTCTACAATTAGAACGGTTGGCTGAAATCCCAACTAACAGGTGGCACTCACTGTGTTGCCAGGCAGCCATACCCTGAGCCTGGCCTGTCACCTGACAGGTGGATCTGCTGATGAATTTGGGCCCATTTCAGGACCAGACTTCACTTAATCAGCTGGATATTCAGACTCAAAGCCTTCAGGTGTGACCCTAGAGTGTTAAGGAAGGAGCCATTTGTAAGGAAGCCCACAGAGCACAGAGCAGCCCTAAGAAATACTACATACAACCTAATAAACATACAGCGATCATTTCAGATGCCGACTGCCCTGAATAAGATGTCACCTCTCCTGGAGTGGGTCAGTGTAAAAGAGTGTGTGTGACAGCTGACAGAGGGAGAGGTGCGCTTGCAGTCCAAGCAAGCTTTTTGATCTCGGGCCAGGGGGCCTCACCTGTCAGCAATTGTGACAGCACAGGCTGAGTGCCAAGAGCAGAAGCCCTGTGACTTTGACACAGCAGATGGGAGTCAGGTGTAACCTTGGAATGGGGTCTAGGCAACCCAGAGGACATTTCCCTTTGTTTTCTAGGAATGCAGTTTGTATAAAAGACCCATGACCCAGTAGGTAGACCTACCACCATAACAGCAACAGCAGGGACAGTAGGGACTGAGAGTTTTAGATATTTTTGAGGACTTATGGACTACTACATAATTGAGATATACAGATACTGTCCTTTTCTATCAACTCTCCAGGATGATGAGCATGGTTTTATAGGCAAGAAAATGGCTATCGTTTGAGACAAGTCTCAGCCGTATTGGGCTAGCAGCTCAAGAGGTGGAACATGACACAGACCTTCCAAGATTCCATAGCCATGTAGCTTTTCAAAAAAATTGGTTTCTACCTTGCCAATTATTTCTACTTCACTATTAGGTTAGAATGGAGGTATTTAGAGCTGAAAGGAAAGGAGGAGCTGAAAAATTAAACAACAAACTGAGATATTTCTGTTTCTTTTTGCTGCAGATAATAGTTTGCTTACTGAAAATTCAGATAGCAAAGTAATAATAGTTTGATATGCCCAGAAACTGATGAGGGGTTTTTCAATTACCAAACCTAACATGAACACATACAAGTTTACAAAGTCCATTAGAGACATGATAGAGAAGTCTCACATAATATGAATGCAATTTGACAAAAGTCTGAGATGCCGCCCAATAGCTACAGTGGCGTTCAACTTCTGGAGGCAGATAACATCTTTCTAGGGATAAAAATTGCTCTTTTATTTTGAAAATAGTTTTCAGACCTGATGGGTATAACCAAGAGTATGTATACAACTCAGACATTAAGGAAAATGCTGGATTGAGTGACAATGTTTTAAGTGGCTTCTGGAGGACCAAGGTGAAGGGAGCTAAGCAAGAGAGGAGAAAGGACTGACAGATGAGTCCTCATGGCTCAGAGCAGCCAGAAGAGAACAGTATCTGCTGCCTTGCTCACATGGTAGCTCCTCACATAGATAGTTGAGTTGGAAAAATCTATTTTGAATAATGGTATTTAGTTCCTCCTGTCAAGCATATGATCTCCTGGGCATGAGCACCAGTTTTGTTCAATTCTCTGAACATTTAATTTATCTGTACTTCCATCGCTTAGCTGAGAGTCGAGCAAAGAGGTACATGTTGAGACAAGATCAGCAAAGAGAGAGCAAGACACCTCATAGAGATGCTAGCGCGGTCTTAGTCACATCCATGCAATAGCTATTTGTGAGTTACAGAAGACACTAATGTTGTCAGAAACAGAGCAGAGTGGAGCTAAAAATGTCAAGTGTGAGCCAAGTTTCCATAGAAAAAATGATATCTTGACACTAAGTATCTTCTGTGTGGAAGTTACTCCTTTGATTACTTTATCTTATGTCATAGCTTTAAATACATTCTATGTACTTCTATTTAAAGATAATATTCAAGTGGGGCTGGTTGAAAATGCATGCAAATCCAGCATCTAGATTGCTAAGCAAAGAAAATTGTAAGTGTAAGGTTCACTTGAACTTCAAAGGTGATTCAAGACCAGCCTGGACAACACAGAAAGTCCCTGTCTTAATTAATTAAACATGCTAACATTTAGCGTCATGATCCTTACCTACCAAACACCTTCAAGTGTCTCACTGGCATCTTAAAGATGTGTTCAGTACTAATTTGTAAACTTGTCAATCCCTCTCCAGCATGTGTTCTTACTGTTCCTCATCTTGGTTAATGTCTCTAACAATCGTCACCCTATTGGCCAACAAGCCATGTTGCCACCCTGGAATCTGTCTGAACAATCTCACCTTGGTCCTACCTCTATGCTGTCCCAGTAGCTTCCTGACAGGTCTCTCTGAGCTTAGTCTTGTCCCCTTCCCCATCCAGGTTTCTTCTACCCTATGCCTCCCAGTGCAATCTCTGTAGAGCAGGGAGAGTGAACAGTCTGCCTTTGCTGATTGCCCTTCAGTAACCTCAATGAGAAAACTGGCTTATATCTTCCCCAAGCATATGTGCATCTCAGTAGCAAGCACAGTGCTTGGCACAGGATAAGTGTTTAATAATATGTTTGTTCACTGACTAGATAAGTATAATATTTTTCTGTTTGTATAGGAAGGCAGTAGGCATTGGGAGGTGTGTATTACTAAAGGTGCTATGTGCTCCTCGGCAGCTTTCTTTTCAAGGCTAATTTCACAGCAAACATAGGATTATGTTTTAACAGTTTCTGAGAAATGATAGCAAATGGCAGAAAATCTGTACATTAGCAACATAGACAACTTCATGGCTCAGGAAATGAGAAAATGCAAAATTGTGATAGCATAAATAGGGGGTTTATGTATATATAACTTCCTCATAGCCCAATCTTGTGTTTATTGAATATTCATCGGGGTATGTTAGAGCAGTGCACAATATTTTATGAGTTTGGCAAGGGGATAAAGAGCTGAATGGTTTATGTTTTTGCTACCAAGAAAGCTCCATAAAATGGGCTTAAATTGGGTCTTCACTACACGCCCATCAAAGATGTTTGAAAGGCAAGTCTATTTCATGGCTGCTATTACTTCAGCCCCTTCTATTGAGTGAATGAGATCCTTGTGTTCCTCGTGTTGCTTTATAAAGGTTTTTTTCTTGTTATAAGTGTCTATCAATATTGCCCTTTAATTATGCACCCGAATGCTTCCAAAAAACAACATTTCTCCCTTAAACACCTTATTGTAAGGGCAGTTTTCTCCAGATGCAATATGCAATGATAATCTCAGTCAGAATATTATGAGAAAATGCTTACACATGACTACAGTATTATATTTATTAGTAGTACCTATTGCCAAAATCTATACCTCTAATTCTTATTCCTCTGCGTTCGTCTACTTTCCAATGGTATGATGGAATGCTGTGGAGTGTATACTTTGCGAATGGTAGAAATGTAATTGTGCTATGGGTTGGAAGGCTAAAGATCCAACAGCATGAAATTAGCTTTCTCTTGTAAGACGGCAGAAGGGCGAGTGGACACTGGAGACAGAGAGAGGAAATGGAGAGAACTTAGTATTTTTGTAGGACTTCATTCTTAGAACAATCAACCCACTCTCATGATCACAGCATTAATCCATTCAAGAGAGCAGAGATTTCAACACCAGACCCTTATTAAAGGGCCCAAAGCTGACAGTGTTACCAGGCTGACTAGCTGTTTTGGAGGGAAGCATAAAACGTTCTTCAAGTTTTCATTTGGAACAACTGACTTCTGAGTTAAGACATAAGAATTCTTCCTGTCATTTCTTATTAATCTAGTGGAGTGTATGCGCTGTAATAAAAAGTAAGTCATATCTATAATAATTGCCCAAGTTATTAAAACATTGTGTGTGTATGTGTGTGTATGTGCATTTTTGCATATTTGCAGGTACTTTTGCCTGTGTGGGAGCCAGATAGCAGCTCTAGGTGTTGTTTTTGAGACAATAACGTTTTAAAACCTTGTTAGATTTTTTTAATACAAGGTCTATTATTAGCCCGAACATTGTAAAATAGGTTAGGTTGCCTGCCTAGAGAGTTGCAATGGACTACTTGTCTCCTCCAGCTCCCTCGTTCTGGGATAACATGCATGTGCATCCAGTGTGGCTCTGTTTGCATGGGGGGAGATGTTGGGCTGGAACTCAGTTCTTCATGCACAGATAGAGCTGCCTCCCCAGCCCTTTTAAAGCGTTTTAAGAAGTACTTCACTCAGAGTAACCATATTCATGAAAACAGCGAAGAAAATTTCAGGCACCGAGTATACACATAACAAACCGAATGAACAAATGAGCCATTGAAATGAATAAAAGGGTAGGGGTTAAGCACATGATTAGTAGAAATTTGACTTGGCATAATAATTTATAGACAAGTATAAAATTTGGATATTACTTGAATATAATGGGCTAAGCAGCCAATAATGTTATGATTATAGAACATTCTAGGATGGTTTATGTTGAAGAATATAATCCTGTCATGAAGCAAGTGACCATCACCTAATATAGAGTTTAAAATCTGGCCAGGTGAAATTAACAAGTGATCTTGATCCTAATTAAAAGCTAACCTTGCTTTGTAATCATCTTATCTTAATTGCTTTTATAGAGTTGTTAACAAATTTAATCTTTATCACACAATATTATCCTATATTTCTTAGATGAATAAAATTCAATAGCTTAGTACCTTATATTTATCAAACTATTACAATTTCACACCAAGTGGGTAGCTAAATGTCATGCCAAGCTAAGTTTGTTTCAAATTATTCTTAATCTCTCTTAATCATCTGTGGCTCAAAGCCTTCCAATTTTCAGAATCTGAGGAAATGGTAAGTGAATAATTCTCCTACTGCCCAAGCATGAGGACTGGGTTCAGCTTCTCCAGGACCTGCAAGAAAGCTTGCCGTGGTAGCCTGCAATGCAATTCTGGTGCTTGGAGACAAAATCAGGTGGATCCCCAGTGTTTGCTGACCAGCCAGTTTACCAAGAGCAGTGAGCTGCAGATTCAGTGACAGAGGATATCTCAGAAAATAAGGTTGACAGCAATAGAACACACACATACATGCACACACACACAGGCACACACACACATGCACACACATGCACACACAGCAGACATGCACGCACATGCATACTCAGCAAACATACACATGCACACACACACATGCACATGCACACTCACAGACATGCACACACAAGCAAACACACACACTCACGCACATCCACACACACATGCCCACACATGCACACACAGCAGACATGCACACACATGCATACTCAGCAAACACACACACACACATGCACATGCACAGACACGCACATGCACACACAAGCAAACACACACACATGCACACACATACACCTTTCAAAGTGCTCCCACTTCTGTTCCTCCATCCTTTTGTCTCTGGTTTCTCATTTCCTCTACTCCTCTACCTCACTGTTGATGCTCAGCCTTTTATACTCATTGTTCATCTTGTTTTGCTTCGTGTGGCTGCAATCATGAGCAGGACAATGATATACAGTCTGTCTCTTACATGGTCGATTCACTACTTGTCCCCAGTTTTACTTCCCTTTGCCTCTCTATCCAGAACTGGATATCTTACTTGCTGAATCTAGTATAAGCTGAAACTGTGGAGTTATTAATTTAAGAAGCGTTAAGCATGTCAAGATTGCAATACATTTTTTCTTATTGCCACAAATATTTACACACTAACTCACAAACATAATTGGCATGTATTTGGCCTTCACCATGTCATTTCACAGTATCTTCTGGATGTGAAGTATATATCCCTATCCGACTGATTTTAAGCTTGAACATGGCATTGACTTTGGCCACTAAACTTTGTACACAATTCATATATACCCACTCTATTTTGGCCTTACAAACATCAGCTGCCCCATTTGATCCTCTTCCTGCCATAGTTGGATAAAGTTCATATCTGCATCGCATCTCAATTTACCCATGGGACCATGGGAGTTTCAATCTGCAAAATACAGTTAATTGGAGCAGAGGAGTCCAGTCTACATCAGCTAGTTCCAGCCAAGTTTCAGACACAGGAGTGAAAAAAAAAATGGCATTTGAGCTTTGAAGTGTCTTGTGAAATAACAAAAGACAAGCAACGCACTAAATTCAATCATAGTTCATCCACGAGACTGTAGCAGCCAATACTGTAATTGGCTGCTCCTTTCAAACGTGTCTGACCAGCCAGATCACAGCCTCATTAGTCAACATACTAGGATCCTGATTTGTCACCTGCTATCATCCTGGCCCCTTCACCCATGCTATAAACTGCACACAGAATGCCTGCCTTTTCATTGCACACTTGTTTAAGACAAAGACTGCTTTTCTAGTTCTAATGATGTCATTTCAGAGAAAAGGGAATCAGTAAGTGTGATAGAGTTTGTTTTTCTCCTTTCTAGTTAGTTTTCTGGTCTCTGTGTCAGGTGAATTTTGGAATGTCTTCCATTAGGAAACCATAATAAACTTTGAAAAGCATTATGTGTTCTTATCACGCTGATTTGAATTCAAATGTCCTCTCTGATAACTAGAATGATGCCAAAGGTCTACAGTAATGGCTTTTGTCACAGGAGAGCTCTATTTAGACAGAGTTGACTCTATAGGAGCTCAGGACAAGTATGACATTTTTAGGTCACTGGAGCTGTATTCTTAAAGGGGAATGTGGGACTGTGTCTCCTTTGCAAGATAAATCTTGGCATTTTATAATGAAGTACACCGGGCATTTCATTATAGAAATGGGAAGGCACCTAAGTATGAAACATGTTTCTGCATTTTTAACTCCCTTCCTTCCCTTCTCTTTTCTCTGTAATCCCGCTGCACAAACCCTTCATTGCTATTACCTCCCCCAAAGTTCTTTATTTTGATGAATATGCATTTCTACCTTATCTTCAAGGTGTCTTTGAAGGCGAGGTACCCTCACTAATCCACTTCCTTGACAGTCCTGCTGCACGCACAAGATGCCGTGACTTAAGAGACATTGAAAGTTGAGTACAGAATTGCCCAGTATACCGCTTAGCAATAAACAGAAGTAGTGAAAATGGACCGGCGATCTGATTTGGGATGCTGTGTGCTCTGATCTTTGACCCAAGGAATCTGACTGAGCATTCTCCCTGCACAGCTTCAGAAAGAAAACCTTAAATCACGAAGACCTATTGATTGCTACTTCTTTTTATGAAGTAAACATGGCCATTCAAATGTGTTTCATCATGCTGATTTCTCATACCTATAATTGATAAAAAATAGTTTATGTAGTGAGATATGATTGCTAGACAAAATAAGTCTATATTAAATTTATGAAAGTTGGTATATTTGGGGAGCAAAGTTCTAATCGTGAAGTGATTGATTTAATTTATATCAAGAACTTGTCCATGACTTCAAAAGTCATCCTGCCTTTTAGCTATCTTTGTCTGCACTGAGAAAATGTACATGGTGGCCATTTATATGTTTTACTAGAGGGAATATATACTCAGATCCTTTGTCCATTTAAAAATATCAGATTGTGTATTGTTGTGCTATGGAATATAAAAGGTTTTCAGCTATTTCGCATTTTTTTTGTATTTTTGCATTTTAACTATATATCAGATAGATAGTCTGTGGAAAGTTTCTCCAATTTTAAAGGATGCTCTAAATAGAGATTATTTATTTAGCTCAAAAATTATTCCTAGGGCCTGGAAAGATGACTCAGCACTAAGAGCATTGGGTGCTCTTTATCAAACCTGGTTTGATTCCTAGAACCAAATGGCGGCTCATAACCACTAGTAATTCTATCTCTTGAGAATCCAATGCCCCTTTCTGCCTTCCATAAGCACCTGTCATGTATGGGACACATAGGCATACGTGAGAGCAAACACTCAAACGCATAAAATAACATGAAACGTTTTAAAGGCATTTGCATATTTCTCTTATAGAAAATTTGGAATAGAGAAATAGAAAAGTATGATTCTATAAAAGCCAGTTCATGCATAAAATTTATTTCTATAGAATATGGAATTTAATTTACTTAGATATAATGGTCCATTTTATTAATATTTTCTTATAAGGCTAATCATCAAATTTATTCTTATCTTAATGTGCCCCTTTATTAAATTCATATGTGAGCAACTTTTAGGAAAAACATTCACTTGTAAACTGTCTTTTTTTATTTATTTTTTTTATTTTCTATATTCTATGTTTACATTCCAAAGGCTTTCCCCTTTCCCAGTCCCCCCCTCCCTATGTCCCATAATTCCTCTCCCCCCCAACTATTCCCCAATCATTCCCCCTCCCCCCACGGTTTCTCTACAAAACTGGATCCAATCTTTACAGGCCCAGGGTCCTCTCCTTTCTTCTTCTTGGGAATCATTTGACTTGCTAATTGTGCCTTGAGTATTTAGGGCTTCTGGGCTCATTAATATCCACTTATCAGTGATTGCATTTCATGTGTATTCTTTTGTGATTGGGTTAGCTCACTCAGGATGATATTTTCCAGGTCTAACCATTTACCTCCCTTTTATCTTTTGCTGAATTTGTGTTTGGCCACCTCATGCACATGCGCAGTGCATTTTGATTGCTATTCTTCTCTAACCCTGTCTTGTTTCCCTTTCACTCCAGTTGCCCCCATCCCTCCCGAACCATTATTTTTTTACCCTTCTGTGGCAACTCAGATGGTACAACACTTGTGACTCGTATCCTTTCTCCTTATGCTTTACATATCTCTCAACTGAAGACTGGATAAAGAAAAAGGGTATAATTACTCCATGGAGCATTGCTCAACTCTTAGGGGGAGAAAAAGACATCATGAAATTGGCATGCAAATGGGTGAGACTAGAAAATATAATTCTGACGGAGGCAACCCAGGCCCAGAAACACAAAGATGATATGCACTCGCTTATAGGTGGATGTCAGCTGTTAAATTAAGGATATTCTTCCTACAGTCGGCAGACCCAGCAAGGCTACACAAGATGGAAAGATCTAGAGTGGGAGATGGATTTCCCAGGGAATGGAAAATAGAATAGGTTTTGCGGGTAGTCTGGGGCAAGTGAGGATGGAAATGGGAGGCATGGAGTGGGAGAGGCACAGAGGGAGAGAATACAGGGACAGACAACTAGAACTGGGGACGCTTAGGGGATGATGTGGAAAACTAGTGCAGAGGAAACTTCCGGGAACTTCTGAAGGTGACTAACAGGGACACTTAGTAATGGAGTCTACGGATCCTGGCAAGGTTCCTAGATACGGAGGATCTGTAACCTGGCAAGGTTTCCATTGTTGAGATTGGGACACTAACCTAACCATGAACAGAAAACCTTTGATCTACAAAGTGTCCTGCCTACAAGATGTTCTGGGGCTCAGAGCTTATGGGAGTGGCCAGTAACTGACTGGTCTAACCACACCAGGTTAGGGAGCCCATCCAACCCACAGGCTGAATGGCTAGAAGACAGAGGCTGGATAGCCCAGAATCTAGAAGAGAAACAAACATGACTGGAAAAGAAAAAGTCAATGAAATGGTTTCTAGCCTCGCATAATCCTCTTCAGAGAGCTTAATTTACCAACGGATGGGGACAGGTGCAGAGACCCACAAGGCAAAGCCACAGCTGTGGGAACACTGAAAGAGAGGCGGGAGGGAGAGTGTAGAAGCCAGACGGGTCAAGGACACCAGAAGAACACTGCCCTCAGAATCAACTAAGCAAGGCTCATAGAGGCTCACAGATACTGAAGCAGCAGCAAGGAGGCCGCAGGGCTCTGTGCTAGGTCCTCTGCATGGGTGGAGGTTTCTGTGGTACTCCTAACAGTGAGCCGGTGGGCAGCTCTGACTCTTTCGCTGGCTCTTGGAACCCTTTCCTCCTACAGCCATGCTACAGTGTTTATGTCTAGTCTTACTGCATCTTGTAACACAGTATTCAGTTCATGGGAAGTCTGCTCATTTCTGAAGAGAAATAGAGGAGAAGTCAGTTTTGGGGAGAGGTTACATGGTGGGGAATTGGGAGGAGTGAAGAAAGGAGAGACTGAGGTCAGGACGTTTTTTAAAGGTTCTAGTGTCTTCCGACCTCAAGCATCACACAGAAATGGAAGACCTAACTCTTTCTTCTCCATCTTAGCTCTTTTTCTTCTAGAATGCTTTCAGGTGTGTTGCTTATATAAATTTACTTCCCGTCTGGCTTTATCTTGATATTAATATCTTAAAATTAATTTACTTTTACATTTATTAATATAGATTTTAAATCATTTTCACAAAAGACTCAGTTACTATAAAGATGATTGTGGATGATATCTTTCTCAGAAAATGAGTATATTTAACAGATTAAATGATTAAATGTACAGGTCAATGGGGAGATTCAAATTCATCATAGTTTCCCATGTTTGATACTTTTATTCACAAAATGAGCACAACCTGATAGCAGCAGGTATGCTATGATTAAAAAAATGAAAAACTACAACCTTTGTCCTAGGTAGGTTTAAAACATTTCTGAGTGATGTATCCATAGCAATCATGAAAGAGTGTATAAGAATATATGGAGGTATCTGTTCAGTCTTTGAAGAAGTGACACAAAGCGTGGTTTATTTTCATATACCACCTAAGCAAAAAGTCCATGAAGAACACTGTTGCATGACTAAAAATTATGCAATATGTACATAAATGTATGCATAAAAATTACAAATACATAAATATAAATAGATACATCACACTCACTGCTTGCATATTTATTATGTGGCTAGATATATAGATATATATTAAAATCAGAAAAATAAAACCCAAACAATATAGCTAGTGTTCAATAGTAAAATTACTTTAATTGAATCAATCATGAATTTATATTCTGCTTTCAAGATGGAGTTTTTCTTCTCAGTCTCTTTTATGTAGAACTTTAATCAGACGTTTTCACATACGTACACAAATGTTGGTAAAAACTGACATAGTTACAAGAGTGCCAAATAGGAATTTCTCAAGATTTGGACAACCAATGATTAAACATTGAATTAATAAAGGCATTTTTAAAAGACAAATAAAGAATTTTAAATCACAAATGGGCATGATATTTGCATTTAGATAAAAAAAATCCATTCGTACCATTTAGAAAATGTATTGTGAAAATTATCCAGTATTTAGTCTTATGTAATTTACACACAGAAAATAGGTAGAAGAGAGAAAAAAACCAATCTAATTAGCCTCTACCAGTCCTAGATGATAGATATTATGAGATGGCTTGTTTAAGGACACACCAAAACTATTTTTCATATGGATAATTTACCTAAAATAATTCTTTCACTTACAAAACAATAAGTATGGATATTTACCTGAGTATATTTTCTGCTAAAAATTCAGAGACTTCAAATACATAGGAACACATCGAACCTCAGTGTGACTCATTATTCCGTCACCCTAGGTCACATCTGTCGACATTTTTATGATATTCAAATTTACTAAACACCTAACACAGTGGAGGAGGCTGACAGGAGTCATTAGCAATGAGTTAGAAAATGTAATTACTGTAGTGCTCCTTTCCACAAAGGAAAAATAGGATGTGTTTGAAGCCCAATTTAGATCATTTGTTTTTAGCCAATGTTCTTCTGAGTCTTCTTATCTGTGGTTTGAAACATAAGTCATATAATTAGGATTATAGAATGTAACTTCTAATGATTCTGCCAAGGCATCGGGAGGGAAATAATTAAAATCAAAAGCAAAGAAGCCAACGAGATAGTTATGATATAAAATTATATGTTAAATAAACAATATATTATTTTTAATTTAAAGAATAATAGTAAACTTAAAAGCAAAAACTGCTACAAGTTTAGGCTGGTGCTGAGATTCCCACACTTCGGGCACATCATGTGATTCCTTTGGAAGGGAGCTTCAGTCAGACAACAAAGGTCTGATTGTCGAGTTGAAAAAGTGCTCCACACAGTTTACCTAGAGTCATATTCACCACCAACAAAGGAGGGGCATGGAGGCTGGGAGTGGGGCTGGAGATAGGCTGGTGGCACATGGCTAGGGGCATGAGAACCATGGCCAGTCTGGAAAGTTCTGCACCGGGGGCAGGAGAGAGCTCTAAATGGGTTATTAATGGTGGGAGCAACATTTCTTCCCTTCCTCTTTGGCCTTGTTCTCACAGTAAAGACATCGCTTATAGCCCTGAGGAAGGGTCCACTTTAAAGATCATTCTCTTCTGAAACTATCAGTCTTTCTGTGGTTTATTGAGCTGGTTCTAAAGTTCAAGGGGGGTCAAGACAGAATGTATCCTCTCTAAGGCATTAAGCAGACATTAAAGGAATGAGGTCAATCTAAAGGGTTTCCATGGGCGCTTCTTCAAAGGTGGCACCTAAAGAACAGGCTTTGTTTCTGCGCGTACAATGTTTACTCGGTGACTTTCAGAGTATTAATTGGTATTGTCTTTCCTTTCACTAAAAAATTTAAAAACAATCAAATTAATAGAAATATTAACAGTTTACATAACCCTAAATCAAGTTAAGAGTGAAAGATGCTTTATGACATTTTTGTCTTAATTCTCCTCACATTTTTATTAAAAATAATAGCACATTCAACTGGATTTTATAATTCATTAATAGTCACTATCTAAATATAGTTCAAAGGAACATATGTAGAGATTTCAAGTGTGAACTTAATGCAAGCATGTACGTTTCTTTTTTTTTTTGATTATTTAAAATAACAATGTATTATTTTATTAGGGCCTTTGGGCGTATAGAAATTTAAAAGAACCCCTACATATGCATGCGCTATCAAAGCATTTCTCTATGTACTTGTGATGGCAACAGGTATATAAACCAGAGATAAAACAGACATGCCTCAAAAAGAGTAATATATTCCTTGAATAACATTGGTTAATTCAGTCAATAAGCTGCTATTGGAATACTGTAATATAAGAGTAATTATCTTGTTATGCTTTTACAACTGGACCTATAATATGAATAGAAGCAACTCTCATAATATTTGAACAATGATGCCTTGTATTTTAAGTTATGAAATAAACAGTTCTAGAAAACCAGTGTTTAAAAGTTCTCATTTTGGGTGCATATGTGTATATGTTTGCACACATGCACACAGATCATGTGTCTTCATTTAAAAGCTGTGGCTTCTGCAAAATTTAATTAGATCTCCCCACAGCTTTACACTGTGAGTGGTCTTAAATCAAGTGCATCTTGCAAACAGGGGCAGCTTTTATTAAATACAATTATGTATCCCTCTGTACTGCATAGTAAAGGTATAGCTGCTTAAGGCACATCTTCTGTGAGAGAGCACAGCGAAGATGGCAGATCAGGGTCGAAGGCCCTCGATGCCTCTTGGAAATGGAAAACAGTACTGCCAATTGCCATAGTTGACGTGCCCTGAGAAAGCTTTAGGGATGTAAGACAAAGCCGAGGAAATCGAATTTCATGCCATTTTCATGTATGACATGTATGTCTTTGGAAGAAGCCCACTTATGCTAATTCTTTAATACATTAAATATGAATTCAAATGATTGAGATGTAGAGAGTTTTTTGCACTATATTTGAATTTCAGAACCATATGCATCACTAACTTCTAGCCATACAAAAGGGATTACAGACAAAGCAGCTTGGAATTATACTTTCATTTGTTAAAAACAAACAAACAAAGAATTCTAGAATTTTTTATAATCTCTCAAAATAAATATTTTTCTTTTAGAAAATGCCTTATGTAATTTTTCCTCCTATTTTCTTGACCACATAGGTTAATCTTGTGAGAGTGTGCATTTGATCACACATTCGTTTAATACTAAAAAAAAAAAAAAAAAGAAAAATAATGAATAGATCACCTATAACAGACTATTGACACAGATTACTGTGTTATTACATGGTTACTGAAGGCTGAAACTGTAAATCCTTGTTACATACATGATTTAAAACACAAAGTCTCTACACATGTGCAAGCTAAGTAAAATGGATAATCTTTCATAAATATGTTTTACATTATTGAATAAGGAATTATGCTAAAATGTGTTATTACTATTATTTCTTTTCAAGTGATAGGAAGAGGTTGGTCATCACAATATCCATCTCAATCAAGGACAGAGACTTTTGAATTAAATATTATTAAGAATTGCAGTAATAAGCAAAGAGGCCAATATTGTAATAAATATTGCGGAAGTTCATCTTTCCTGAACATTCTCAAGAAAGTTTTTCCTTCTTTTTTTTTAAATAAACCTAGTTCTTTTTCCTAGTATAAAAACAAAAGTAGCATTTTATTATTGAGGAAAGAAAATTCTGACAAAGTGTTTTCCTAACTTGTCTAGGAATAAAATCACCTCACTCAGTTGGCGTTTCTGTTGACAGGCAGAGGTCTGCAGTGAGATGTTCTGGCATTGAGAATTACCATGCAGTGGTAAGACATGTTTACATTCAAAATAATCAAACTTGCGATAAGACAGGAGGGGACGCCTGCCTCTTGTCCCTTGTTGGGGTGGGAGGAAACAAAAGGGATTGTATTGAAGACAGATACTTGTTTTTCATATACTTTTATCTTAAAGTGAAAACTTGACTTTTTTTAAATAAAAAAAGAATGTGTAAACTTTTTTTTTATTTTCTATATTCTATGTTTACATTCCAAAGGCTTTCCCCTTTCCCAGTTCCCACCCACCATAGTTCCCATAGTTCCTCTCCCCCCCCATCTGTTCCCCAATAATTCCCCCTCCCCCCTCGGTTTCTTTACTAAACTGGAACATTTTAATTTTCTTTAAAATAATAGATTTGGAAATTTTTGTTTTATTTTTTGTTTGTTTTTGTTTTTGTTTTTGTCTTTTCAAGAAAGGGTTTCTCTGTGTAGCCCTGGCTGTCCTGGAACTCACTTTGTAGACCAGGCTGGCCTCGAACTCAGAAATCTGCCTGCCTCTTGGAAATTTTTCAAAAGCTAGTTGTGTATCTACAAAATCATATAAAAGTGATCCTTCAGAACCTCCCTTTTCTAATTTAGCGGCATAATTCTCTAAATAAAAGAATCAATTTTCAAGAGTTGTATTTTTATTACAGCCGATCTGCGCTCCTGAAAACAAAACTGGAATTGTGACCTATCGGGATTGCTTTGCTCACCATCAGCTCCCAGTGAGAGTTCTCAGAAGACTGGTGCGCAGCCGTGGGATATTGTTATCAGGGCGCTCCCATGCCATTAGAGTTTCTGGTAAATTTATCAACACTTCACAACTTAGCAGGCATACCTTGTAAAAATGATTTGTAGATTATTTGTTTAAGTTATGGTCACTGGGCTGATTGGGTGACTGTTCTAATGTCAGTGTGCCCAAATAAATTACAAACCAAGATGTTCATTAGTAAATTGGGGGCATGCGGGTGGAAGAAGCAAGCGGAATGCACAGAGCTTCGCCGAGTCCTGAGACACTCAGGGACCTCCTTGGCAATCTTTTCCAAGAGTCGTTTCCCCCACTGAATAGATTCCCCCACACCGAGAATTTTTTTCACTAAATAGCAGCAATACTTCAATTTTCAATAAATAACATTTTTACTTCATGTGACAATGTATATATGCAGCACTGTATATGCATATATGTGCACTAAATTGTAAAGCTTTCTGCATTCCATTTCCACGACTTCTAAATACTGTATAAAATAAAATGATTAAAATGTCACCAGATCCACATGCATTCCATTTTTGCAGTAAGTGTTTCTTTCTACAGAATAGAAATGCTGTTTAATTCCAGTGCGATTGTGAATTTGGTAAAATGAGGATGTAATAACATTTTTACTTAAACTTATAGCATCTTCTGCTCATATTGCCTTTCACAATGGTTCCTTCATAATTAAAGTGTCAAAAAACGCATTTGTAACAAGAATGATGAAATCCATTCTGAATAATCCGTTAGCAAATAATAACTTGCACTTCCTGCTCCCCAACAGCATCGTTTACTACCTTTCAATCATCTGCTTCTCTCCTCTTGCTTTTTCTTGCTCCTCTTAGAAAATAACTTTCTGGAACAGCTGAAAATATTCTCTGGGCTTAATGGGAGTTTTTCTTTCACTGGGATGGTATATGGTTGGGAAGTGTTTCAATGAATATGTAAAATGCTCTCTCCACTGGCCATCTCCCAGTACAGAGTATCTTCAATACAATAAACAAAGACATCTTTAAACTAATCAGAACTCCTCGTTTCGCCCAGATATCACCCATCCATTTTTCTACGAACTGAGGAAAACAGCGATCATATTATGATACAGTCTCTCTACACTGAGACAAAGTCAGGTTGACATTTAGATGCTATAACATAGAATGCTTCTGATATATTAAAAGAATAAGCCACATGATTTCTACGAGATTGTTTTCTCCTAAGATTTAGTTTCTTTATTGCTTTATGCTAATAATCAAATTCATTTTATATCTAAATCTTTTAAAATCAACTTAGAAGACGTAAGATATGCACATATACAAATGTGCTTGATGGAGATTAGATACCATGCAACTCAGAATGAGCAAGAATTGTACATGTAAATAATTCAGCTTGTAGCACGAGGCTCAGTGTTCTGGTTAACTTAGAATTTTCTACTCTATATGCTTGAAACTTAGCTTTTGGAGAATTATTGGATCAGGCCCTCTGCCAGGATGATAAACATATTTGTATGGCACATACCCAGTGGATTTCTACCTCTCTTGTGTGCACCAACTTTAGCACAACAATCAGAAGATAAGAGAAGGGGTATATATTGTTTTAGAATCTATCTTAAGATTTTTCGCTCCAACACAGGTCAAACATAATTGTAAGAGGTAAAAAAGAAAGTCTTTTTCAAATAATTTGCTCTGTTTCAAATGCTTTGCACCAACGGCCGCAGCTGCAGGACCATGATGCTTTCGTTAAGGATCACATCTGGGCTGTATTAAAACAGGAGCCTTTCCCAGTCCTGGAGTGCTTGTCAGGTTGAAAGTTTTTCTCATAGCTCCTGCTGCTTGTCCAAAAATCAGGAGCTTAGACAGAGAGCAGACCTGGTCACGAGCTGGTACGGGGTTTAACTACATTCCTGCTCCGTTGTTCACAGTCTGGCTCTAATTCTGAGGCATATCTCCCCTGTGTTCAATTTATTAACTTACACATGACTAACTCCTTTGTTTAATATGGAAATAAAGAAAGCTGAGTTTGCTGGAGAATGCTACTTATAGAATGAGACTTTTATTTTCTGTTTGCTTTTTACTCTCCTATGGATCAACTCTTCAAGCAGTCTCTCTGTACTTGAGTTGCTGTATGTTTTAAAAGGTAGATAATACACACCCAGCTCACAGTGGACCTTGTTTCTGTGTCAAGTTTAGGGTTGGAGATGTGACACAAGTCTCAATTTGTATATTGATTGATATAGGAAGAAGTTCAAAAAAGTGTGTTATTCATCGACAGGTAATATAAAAGTAGCCTCGGTTTTGGAAAAATGATTTCAACAGCCTATTTCAAAGTAATACAAAGTAATACAATGTCAGAAAATATTAGGATGCTATGGCTTAAAATAAAGAATTGCTATGTTTTAATAAAACCTAAACAAAATCTTAATGTATGTTAAGATGAAATAAGCCACGAACCAAACAAGAAGAAAGCATTAAAGATTAGTTCAGAATTGTTCAGATGACTACGGGTGCTGTGGATTGTTAGCATCTACAATCTTCATTGATCTGTACAGAATCCATACATGGCTTACAATCTTACGGTCTTCCAAAGCTTGGAGCAAAAGGAAATGCAAACACTGAAAGTACGAAACTCAAAATATCATAAATATCATAAAGAAAATAGCTAAAGAAAGAATTACATTTCATCTTTCATGTTAACTACAATGGACTTGGATACACCTTGGAATCAATTACTAATTTGGGCAGAGAATGCCATCTTTCACCTGATCTTTGAAACATGAATAGAAATTCACCAGACCAAAATGTTCATTGACTTAGCCAATTTTTAACATTCATTTGGGAGGTGGGGTGTATTGTTTTAAGTTGTAAAATAGTCAGGCTGTTGCTTTAATTTAGTTTTCATTGTTTCTATTTTTTTAGACTTATTTATTTATAATATGTAAGTACACCATAGCTGTTTTCAGACACCAGAAGAGGCGTCAGATCCCATGACAGATCATGTGAGCCACCATGTGGGTGCTGGGATTTGAACTTAGTACCTTCGGAAGAACAGTTGGTGCTCTTACCAGCTGAGCCATCTCTTCAGTCCCATGTTTCTATTTATTGATTGCTGACTAAACAGCAAAAATCAAGAGGATTTTTGCTGTTTAGTGTGGAAGCAGTAAACAGGTTCCACACACAACAGTGAGAAAAAGTAACAAAAAATAAGCAAAAATAATGAGAGTCAACCTTCTCTGGCTGATGTATCTGAATGCTAACTTCACTAATCCCTTTGGGGTAGAGGTTTCAGGATAGGAAAGGAAGAAGTAGCAAGTTCCACATGACAGAATGGTGAAATCACATTTCCAAGGATATTCTCCAATTGGGTGAGGGACTGGCTTAAACTTGTTCAGCTTCCTGGTTTACTTTCAGGATGTCATATAATGCATATATATGCACTGGGCACTCATGTCCTGATACTCGTAAATACAATTTATTTGATAATAACCATGGCATTAAATAGAGAAAACAGATTAACAGAACAAAACAAAGTCTATTCTGGTTCAGCCATCTCTATACTAGCGTCTTGATGGACACAGAGGCCACATTCCTGTGATTTATATCTCTCTGAAATCTATGTGTAAGCTTCATAAATGAGGAGGCTGCCTCTCTCATTGCTTTCATTATCAACCTCTTAGTACTTGGCCAGATCACTGCCAATGGCATTTGGGAATTGTTTACTGCCTCTCAAAGTTCAGATTCAGAATTTCCCAGAGAACTTTCACACTCTTTTTTCTGTCTGGCAAGAAAGATGGAAGCTACAGGCCAACAAGAATGCTCAATGATTAGAAGGCCTTGCTGTCATCAGATGTCCTGAGTTCCAGCCCAGCTGGCCCCACACCACACACACACACACCACACACACACACACACACCACACACAGACACACACACACCAGAGCACACACACACACACACATACACACACACCACACACACACACACATACACACACACACACACACACACACATACACATACACACACACACACACACACACACACACACACCACACATACACACACCACATAGACACACACACACTAGAGCACACACACACATACACACACCACACATCACACACCACACACACACACACACACACACACACACACACACACATTTTAAGTCACAAAGTTAGAAGTCTCATCCTCCAAGTTGAGCAGTCACCTGAGTTTGTGTCTAAAAAGATCATTTAGTATATATTTCTTTATTCTTACAAAATACTAAACAAAATTTCAAATGCAAAGTGAGTAAAATCAAACTCCTCTTTACTTCCAATATCCACAGATCAAGGAATGTGGGCTGGGCACTGGGTGTTTCCTTTCTCTGCAAATGTTAGTTAGTTATACTTTATTGGGCTGAGATGGAAAATAGACCTGTTTTACTTAACAAAGCCAGCGAGCTGTTTTTATGGAAATTCTCCTTCTAACTCATCTGAATGTCAATGTCAAACTAACAGCCGCACCTCTGGGATGAAATGGGAAGACTCCTGGTCAGAGGAAGCTCTCCTTCCATTAAGGCTTGCCCTTCACGCTCTCCATTAACCACTGCCAACTCCGCCTCTCTCTTCACCCAGAATGGCCCCACTGATGGATGCGTACACGCGCCCGCACAGTGCCACACAGGAACATGCTTCCCCTTGTGTGCGATCGTAAGACCTGTGTATGGAAAATGACTTTTGCTACTAATTCCAGGCAACATTAATTTATACACGAATTGTCAATGATTTCATTCTTTGAGCATTATGAGAGTTTTGATGCTGTGTATGTATGTGTGTGCGTAAATCCGTGGCGGCAGTTTGATCTTTTGGAGTTTTGATTGGTTCCCAGATGTGAGTGTGATGCTTCCTTCGGTTTTACTTGGCTAAAGTGTTTCATTGACAAGAGTGAACAAATGCCACAGTCTAACGATCTAGACTTCGCTACACTTCAAAGGTGGGAGTAGACATTACATAAATCAGTTCATACTTTAGCACAGATCTTTTTTTGACATGGATGCTTCAGATTTATTTCCAACTGTGAATATTTATTACTTAGAATGAAATAAAAAAAGAATCAAAAGTCACTCTCTTGAAATTAATTGCCTTTTACGCTAATAGTCACAGTCCTGTGGTTCCCATCATCTTCAGGACACATAATCAAGTTCCAGACAGAGCCTCAGATAACACAATCCTAATAGAATTGAAAGCAAAAAAAAAAAAAAATACTAATTGTATTGACTACAGTTGTATTCAGAATGTACCTGATCTCTTCTGGGCTCTTAAGTGGTAAAGTTAATGTGGTATACTTATAGTTTCAAGATGCTATGAAGTTACCAAGAAAGTATTTTCCCTCTTCAAATTTTGCTATGATAAATTATCTTTATACTTGAGTTATACTCAATTTGAAAAATAAAGTCAAATAAGGAAACGAATCCATCCACTCTGTCTAGCTATGTACAAGATGGCCCCGCATCAGCTGAATAGAGTAAAGTTGCCTCAGAAAGGTAGGAGCTGTGGAAAATAAAGGAGCCTAAGGAAATGAATCACTGAATTGTGATCTGTGAAAACTGATCAGATTAAGAAGCAGAGCAATGATACTTGTAGCAATCAAAATATATTACTGTAGGTGAGAAGATTAGCTGGATACAGAGCAAGTACCCTGCTGAGGATATCTCACCTTACCCATTTTAGGACACTCACCAAATTCAAACTCAAACTGACAGGAAGAGTTCAAGGGATCAATGAGAGGCACTGATTGAAAAGCTCAGGTGAGTTGGAATACTGTAACACCTTCCCTTGACCTGTCCACACCCATGAGTGAGATCATCCTCCCTGATCATACACAAACATCTCTCTCTGTCTTTCTCTCTCTCTGTCTCTCTCTGTCTCTGTCTCTCATACACACACACAAAGAGAGAGAGACACTGAAAGACATAGACAGAGATTGAGATAGAGACAGAGAAAGAGGGAGAATGGGGAATGTACTGACTAGTTTAGTGTGTCAACTTGACACAGGCTGGAGTTATCATAGGAAAAGGAGCTTCAGTTGGGGAAGTGCCTCCATGAGATCCAGCTGTGGGGCATTTTCTCAATTAGTGATCAAGTGGAGAAGGGCCCCTTTTAGGTGGTGCCATCTCTGGGCTGGTATTCTTGGGTTCTATAAGAGAGCAGGCTGAGCAAGCCAGGGGAAGCAAGCCAGTAAGGAACATTCCTCCATGGCCTCTGCATCAACTCCTGCTTTCTGACCTGCTTGAGTTTCAGTCCTGACTTCCTTTGGTAATGAACAGCAATGTGGAAGTGTAAGCTCAATAAACCCTTTCCTCCCCAACTTGCTTCTTGGTCATGAAGTTTGTGCAGGAATAGAAACCCTAAGACAGGGAAGAAGGAAAACCATTGAATAAAATTAATGTCTTCTAGTTTTTAATAGAAACAATTTCCAACAATTAAGATCTATGTCCCACCTGTAACATCACGCCTTACACTCTTAGTAGATAAGCAAAGTGTGTTTCTCTGTTCCATTTCTTTTCTACTCCTTCTAGAAAGTGGATTTGGAGAGGCATTGCTTTAGCACAATCTTTCTTCTCTGGCACAAATTTCACTGAATTGACTTTTATTTATCTCTTCCATAGGAATATAAACTTCTCATCATTCAGGAGAGGAGAGTGTATGAAGGCACACAAATTCCCTGATTTGTGTACCTTTAGCCAACAAATATCGGAGTATGTGGTCTGTCACTTTTAACAAAGAGCACAGACTAGGGAGGACCACGAGGACAAAGCTCGGTATAAATTGATAAAGCATGGCATCTTTATTCTACTCATGCAAGCATTTTTCTTCATTAATAACTCAGTTTAAGGAGTTTCAGAAAATGTAACTTACTTGAAATTAAGGAAAATGAAGATATTATTAAATCTTTGCAAAATCATGGTTTCCTGATGAGAATAAAATGAAAAAGTGTAGCTTAATTAAAAATTCTTGAGTCCCTGTTGTTTGGTATTATAAATAATAAAAAAGATATTTAAGGAAATTAAATACTAAGCTATAAATAGTTTAATTTACTAAAATTGATCCAATATACATATAATTCAGGATATAACTTACAGACAAAATGGTTAACCCTCTGTCATTAAGAATGGCCAGTACGTTTAAAACATTATTCTAAAGGTAGTGACCTTGGCTGATTTTTTTATTTTGTTGTTTTGGTTTTGTTCCCCTAATTGAGCCTCACTTAAGATGAATACAAATGCTGAATTACAGTTGGAACTCAAATGCATCCAGTCATGTTGACTGGAGTAACTGCAAATTACAGTTTGAAGGTGATTGACCTCTCCTCTTCGCTAATATGGATAGAATGAAATTACAGCAGCACCTATCAGCAGAACCAAATTAGAACAGCTCACATAGGCAGACTCACACACAAGTGCACTTATGTCAAAGATATATTCCTCAACAGGAAGATGACAGCCATTCAGATAAAATGCTTTTTATTATTTACTTTCAACAGGTTTCTACAGCAGTGCCATGACTATTGTTGAATTATTTCAATAATCTTGTTATAGAGCCGGTAATAAAAGAAAAGGCGCTTCAGTAGAAAGAAATGACCTGCCTTCTGACATCTTCCCAGGCTTCAGTGACAGTGATGTGTAGCCTACTTTTCTGTTCAAACAAACAAGACCATTGCTCTACCTTTTAAATCCTAGTTTATAACCTCAAAGGGCTGATGTAGACTTGACAAGAACAATAGTCTACCCTGCAATTTCACCACTACCAGTAGGGGGGGCAGCTGGTGCAGTTTGACAAGTTAAGTGGAAGGAGATGGCCACAGTAGCTTTATAGCTACCACAAGACATAATGGCCTCTGCACAGTCCATATCTCTTACATATAAACAAGTAGAGATGAATAATGATGCTTGGATACATAAAAGGATTTTGACCTTATTAAATTAACCAGGGATGGACGTCTCACAATTTATGTGTGTGCTTTGTTTCTCAAGGTCCAGAGTGTACAACACTGTAAGTATTTTATCCTATGGTGATAGCTGAAAGACAGTTATTTCTTTGACATTTATATCTATTCTTCCAGAAGAGATTTCTGAAAAATTAACCCATCCTAACATTTACAAATTATGCTGTCTTCTTCCACTCTCCTGTGGGACCATTATTGATGAGACAATCTTGATATCTGATATCATCCTTATTTTCCCTGTAATAGAGATGAGATATTGTTATATTGAAAATTCTGATGTAAAAAACCTGCAAGAATGAAAACCTTGTACTTACTTGGAAGAAAGAAAAGAATAACAGGTCGCAGGGATGGCTCTTGCAGAGAATACAGGTTCAAGACTCAGCACCCACACAGTGGGTCCCTGGGAATTAGATGACCTTTTCTGGGCTCTAGTCGCCATCAGTCATGCATGTGATTCACAGACATGCTCATATGCAAAACACCTATGTACACAATTTTCTTTTTTAATATAGAAAGAAAGAAAGAAAGAAAGAAAGAAAGAAAGAAAGAAAAGAAGAAAGGAAGGACGGAAGGAAGGAAGGAAGGAAGGAAGGAACAAAGAAACAAAGAAAGGGAAAGATTATAATTAAAACAGAAAATGAATTGTGGGTGGCTGAGTAGTAGGCCAGTAGTTGAACTTTTGTGTAGCATAAACAAGGCTCTGGATTCTATCCTCAAAACTGCTAAACACTAAATCAGTGGTTTTATGTTTATATAACCATGTGTCTGTTTCTTGGCTTTATATGTATGTGTGTGGGCACATATGTATGATAGTATGGGTATAAAGATTAGATGATGACATCATCTGATCAGGTTTTTCATCAGGTTTTTTCATCATGTGATTCCAATGATCCAGCTCACATCATGACACTTAGAGGCTGAAGTCTTTACCTGCCCAGCTGTCTCTCTGGGCTCGTTCCTTCACTTTTTAATACTAAGGCGTTGTGCTAACCAACTCAAATTGTATTTTTGATCTTAAGTAGCCACTTGAATAGGTCCATCAGTGTTTATGTTGTGGTTTCTATTCTTCCCTCTGTACACAGAGCATTGATGCTTCGTAAATTGGCAGGGTTCTCCCAAGTCCTGTCTTCCCTACATCCATGTCTGCTTAAAAAGTGAATTCGCAGAAAATGTCTCTTTCCAATGTTCAGTATACTGTAAGCATGACTTAGAATGCAAGGGTATATAACAATATAAGTATCAGGCAGTAGACAGTCCAGCTAAGAATCCAGTAAGTAGCCCTCTTATTTCCTAAGAATTTTTTTTACTTTCTATATTATAATATATAATTATAATGTGTAATATAATTATAAAATATTTATCATGAATATTTTGTTTATAATAAGAGCCATTTCTCTTATTATCAGATTTTTGGGCATCTTATCAGCAAAATAAGCTCCACAAATGAAGTAGAGTCCTGTAGCATGTTTTGAATCAGAAGTCTTGGTTCAGTATAGAGGTCACTGTAGGGTTTCAGAAATCTAATATTTTATGCTAACATGAAGACAATAGTATTCTTATGTATATTAAGAATTACCATCGACTACATTGCATGGTATTATATAATTGTATTCTTATTATTTCTAGGATTACTATGTCAATATTTTGTCTCAGGACATCAACACTATTTTTTCCAAGTAAATCAATCTTGATAAGTTTTGTTATTTGGAGAACAATGACAAGAGTATTAAGATCTAGTGAGAACTTCTATGTTCTCTTAGAGCTATGGAGTTACTTCAGTTCTGAACTATTTCTCATTGGATTTATAGATTTTGTAGGCCTCATTTTCTTGCTTTGCTTTATTTATAGGGAATAACATCACCAGAGTATGCTGTTTTAGTCCTAGTGGCAGTACATGGTAGAGTTACATTTGGGTATCAAAATTAAGTTATATTCATTATACCATTCTAAATAATATCTATTCACATCATATGAAGTAGCATAAGATGTAGAATTAAGTAGAGTGGGCACACAGATAGTCTTTGCTATAATACTGATTGACATATCCAAGATGGGCCAGCCTCTTTTCCATTCAGTAACAGAGGACTAGCAAGTTTACAATGTATGATGCTGTTTAGAAATATGTATCAGTGGTCAGCTTAGTATAGAACTGTGGTTGCAACCATGTGATCACATGTAATGTATGTGTCTGACAATAATATACATTTAGTATAATATCTGTTATTTGCTTATGCTGGTGACAGCTGTTCACCTAATTTACAACAATTAGATTATAGTAAAGTCTGGGCAATGTGATATTTAACATTTCTTCTTGCTATCCCTTACACCTTGAAGTGAGTACCTGATGAAATTGGAAATTGTGTAAGAATAGCAAGTAATGATTTTTTTAATGACGTGGGACATCTGAGTGAGCAATTTGTGGAGAAACATTGGCTTTGAGAAGGTAGTGGGGTTCATGGCAATTTTCTTGGAAGGGATTGTTGTGGATTTACAGTTGAACAGCAAGGGAATTTATCACATTCATATCCTAATACATCTGTCTTTCTCCAGGGAGATAGCATGTTATAGGAACTATAACTACTGCTTTCATTTCAACAGAGTAAACATAATGGCAGCATTTTGAGCTATTTTCTGAGAAGCTCATATGAACTTGAAGCTCAGAAGAGAAAACACACCTCAAGTGGCCATTCTGTTATGATGTGGGACAGTGTGTGGAGGTTCAAATCCCCCTAGTCATAAGGCAGGAGATTTATCAAAAGCATTACAAATTGAAGGGTAGTTTTTCTTTCTTACATGAGTGTCTTGTGAGTCTTCCTTGCTCACTAGACTTTCTTGGACCTGCTACTAAACAGGCTTTTTGGCCAAACTAAATGATATCACTTGAGTTTTTCAACGGTGAAATGAAGGACCAGCCACTGGAATGAAAACACTGATGTAAGACTTGTTCCTTGTGCTTTTGAGAGCTTTCATTTGATCCTCTTTTGGTACAGCCATTCCTTCAAACAGGTATCCTAGTCCCATAGTGGAGAAATGGTGAAAGATGCTCTTGCTGCAGCTGGAGTCAGGGAAGCAGCACGGAAATCACTACATTAGTGGCAATCACTAATGTATACAGTTGGCTTCTCTTCTCATAAGCTGAGTTGTAAATATATAAAAAATGTATAACTTAAAATTATACATACATACATATATATGTATAACTTAAAATTATATATATAAATATATATATGATATATATTGTTCATGTACTTAACAGGTCCTAATCACTGTCTTGAATGTTTCTGTATATTAATTTGTTTAATCCTAACCACATTAATTCGCAGTATAGATGTTATTATTATTATTACAATGGAAGAGCATTGCTGATATTTTATTCCTTATGACTAAAATGTTTGTAAATTTTTATCTGTATAATGCGAATACTGGCCTTATTTGACAGAGAGAAATCAGAAGTATGAAGAAATAAACTTCCTGTAGTCAGGGTTAGCAAATGGCACACCACGCAATGAAATACATAATGCTTCTACTTTTGTTCTTCCCAGTTACCCATGGATTCACACTACATGAGCCTGTGAACCGTAAATAAGTCCTCCTAATTATAAATTTCTTTTTTTGATCAAGTCCTTGGAGCCAACCATCACCTGTCAGACACATTTTTTTTAACACAAGTAAATTTCACTCTGATTGGAATAATTTATATGAGAAAGAATCACATGGAATCGTGCAGTGGAGCAACTTAATCAGTAAATAGGCCACACTGCTACATTTATTGGTTAAAATTATTTCAAGTATTCAGTATGTGGCCCACAAATGTAACACTTCAAAAATTTAAGCACAGTATAGATTAGTCAAGTTAGAGCATCCCTAATGAGAGAGGGGAAATGGCTTCCAGGTATTTCCACATGTTTATAGCCTAGTATAAAGTATTTCCCTTTGTGGAAAACTTTGAGCATAAAATTTCTTGTTAGATTTCCTGACTATATTAGCTGGAGGTAGAGTCGGACTGAGAATTCTGCAGGCACTGTAATTAGCAGGGGGCACTGTGGAATCTTTACAGAACTGCCAATTAGCACTTAAGAAATAATTTGCTTCTGGTACAAAGACAAAGTGATAGACAGTGCATTTGAAAACCCCTAACTGCATTTTAGAGTCTTGGGGGGTGTTTCTTTTTTTATTGTAAATGGAATATTTTCAGGTTCTCAATGCTGGCCATATTAATTTGTATGATTTCAACCCAGCCAATTACATAACTTTGGGTGGAATTTAATTAATTAAATAAATACATTTTTTACATATTATTTTTAAAATCCCATATACTAAGTTTTCTTGATTTTCACAATATGCATAAGACAGAGCTTATCTTTTTTGGTATGTATCTTAGCTGCTATTTTACATTGTCCAGAAAGTCCTAAGATCTGAGTCATTCATACTCATAAAATTGTGATAGTCAGTGCAAAATAGAATATGGGAATGTGGTCAGTTACTGTCCCCTTTGACCTACTTGTGTCATTGGTTCTACTGACTGAAATGTAGAAATAATGAATTGAAGGGCTGTATCATTATTTGTTCTCAAGAAAGGATGTTTTAGGTCTCAAGATAAGGCATCTTTGAGGATTCCTGTCAAGAAGGTAGTTCACTCTGGCTATGTTTGTTATTTGAAAACAATGTTGATAAAATTAAGGTCCTGGAGTGGCTTCCACCTTAATGTTTATGACTTTGCTTAGGGATAGCTATATCCCTCCAAAGGCCAATTTTGCCATTTGGAAGTATATGCTACTTGCTTTTAGAACAGCATGAAAATGAATCACCCCATCTGAAACCATAGTCAATACTAAAACAAAACAAAAGACCAAAACAACAACAATAGCAAAACCGTTTTAAAAGTATGTATAATTAATGGAGATGGTGCCTTCGATTCTGATATATGCAAACATCATAATCTTCCAGTTAAAGTGTCTTCTTTTGCATAGACATACATCACTTAAGGCTGATCAGAATACAGGGGGTTATAACACAGTAAAGGAAACTGATGGCTTTATGATGTATTTATTTTATTTTATTTTATTTTATTTATTATTTTATTTTATTTTATTTTATTTTATTTTATTTTATTTTATTTTATTTTTTATTTTATTTTAATGATCCAGTACTACATTCGACTTGTAGGGTATTCTTTTCTCTCCCAAGGGTTTGTAAGTATTTGTGATTGCTTTGGTTTATTTCCTTTTATTAAAGCAAGCAAGCAAGCAAGCAACAGTACTCTTCCTTCAATCCCAAAGAGCCTACATTTTAAAATAGCTAATTAGTTAAAGCAACACAGAAGTATTTATTTAATATATTTATTGGAATTCCCAAATAACAGCACTGAAATTAGAATATTGCTTAATTATTAAGGTAAACCTTTGCAAATGGCCCCTCAAGATTGATTCTATGCATGCAACCTAAAAGTCTGACCAAGCAAGACAATTCGAATTATGACCAATGATGTCTAATGCATGTGTATGTCAAAGTACAGGTCAGAACTTCAGGATATTTATTTATTCTTTCCGTCAATGAATGCCCTATTATAATCTTTATTTGGGTGAAATCCAAATGCTTCTCAAATCTACTGCAGTTAATTGTTCAGACAGGAAGCCTATAGTCATTAGAGTATTAAAATGTTAATTAAGTGATCTCTGAAACCAAACCTCTTTGAAACAAAGCTCGGAATAATATATAGTGATGTACAACTATTTTATATACATCTTCATGGGAAAGGTAGAATTGAAAGTCATGGCCAGCCTGGGTGTCATAGAAAGATGGTGCTTAAATCACCACCACCACAAACCAAATTCAACAGAGGTTCATTCATAATTACTCTAGTTTATACTAGTAATGATGTTTGTTAATTTGGAGCTAATTTCCTCTAAACTCTAGACCTTTCCACATTGTACACTGAACCTGTCAATGACTCATGTCTACTCTGTCATAGATTGGTTGACCCTGTGAAACAGACAGTATTACTCAGAATATAAAGGTGAAGTTGGGAATAGATGCCTAACTGTGGACAAACTTGAGCTTGAGTGTAACTTACCGTGGGTCCAAACTCATTTCTCTGCCTTTGTCTTCTTTCCTTTGTTAGCTCAAAACTTCACTCAGAACTGAACAGACCTCTGACGTTTTTCAGATCCTATGAACATGCTGACCAATCTGGATCAAGAGGCCCACTGTGCAGTTCTTTCTCTGGTGCTTGAACAGACTATATTATACAATATAGCTTAGGCATAAAAGGTCTAATATAGTCAGATACACAAATTTCATCCTCGGATTGTTTGTTTGTTTGGTTGGTTTTTTATTACTTGAGAGCTCTTAGACAAAGCAATATCTATGAATTTCAGAAAGTTGAATAAGTATACTCTCATAAATTGGAAGTGATTCAAACTTGGATGAATTATGAGTTTATGTGGTTATATATATATATATGTATATATATATATATACATATATATATATATATATATATATAACTAAAATAAACACAGTCATATCCTTTGATAAACAAATTAGCTGTTCGATGCCTTCTATTTTTCCAAAGCCACATATTTACCACTTCTCAAAAATGTACAGGGTGTCATTCATGTTCCCGATAATGTGATACCCACTACGTTTACCAAACTATGGCTTTCACCCATTTTATATAATATAGACTATAATTCCCCTCCACACCCATTAATATCTGTAGTTAATGGATCATAAGCGTTACTCATTTTAATTGTTTCTTTCATCTGCACAACTGATGTAATTACTTGCTTTGTTTTTAAGGCCCTATCAGTGCTTGCCTGGATCCAACTTTACTGTAGTCCCCATGTGAACCAAGGTGCTCTCGGTCCAGCTATGCCTCACTGTTGGAGTCTGGGCTTCCATGCTGTCACATGCCCAAGCCCCTGCCGGACAGATTCATGAGTTCACTGAACACATTAGTATCCCACGGCTGCGGCAATAAATTACCACAATCTTGTTAGCTGAAAACAAAGCAATGAATTCACTCCCTGTTCTGGAGGACAGTGGCCTAAGATCAAGGGACTGAGAGGCCTCCCCTCTCCCTGGGGGCTCTGGGAGAATTGCTATCTTGCTTCTTCTCCTCTCTGGTGGCTGCTGCATCCCTGGTGCTCCTTAGGTGGTGGCTGTTCCACTTCCATCTCTGCCTCTCAGTTACATCATGGCCTTTTACAGCATGTCTCAAAGTCTTCTGCTTCTCGTATGCATGGGGCTGCATTGCGGTGCTCAGAGACGAATGCACTGCAAGTCCTTCTCAAGCTTTTAAACTCAATTACTTCATATACCCTGATTTTGCCTTCTAGATTATCTGCTAGAGGATTCTGATGTATATTCGGGAGTACTAACATTCAAGCAATGGTAACCAGTTTTTAAAATTTGTGAAAAGAAACCCCAAGCCTACAGTATCATTCTATGTAGTATGAATTTTTAATATTCCTCTGTAGCAAAATATAACAGACACCGTATTCCGTATTCTCTCTCTCTCTCTCTCTCTCTCTCTCTCTCTCTCTCTCTCTCTTTCTCTCTCTCTCTCACACACACACACACACATACACACACACAAACACACATGTTTGAAGATATTCCTCACAAGCACATATTGGCGTAGAAAATCACGTCAGAGATTAAGCAAGAGAAAACAGAACTGATTCCATGTCCTCCAGACTGTTTCTCACACCCTAAGCCCGAGCCCTAGCAATGGCTACAAGACATGAACAAACCTGCAAACTGTTGGCTTTTAGTGGGCTGCCCATGTGGAGAGCATGTGTGCATGTGGGAAGCTTGTGGGTCAGTGAGCAGAGGCCCTTGAACACATGCACTCCTGGAACAGGAACATCCACTGCACATGTCCCTGAGAGTCAACCATAAAGCAAAGGAAGGACGGAAAGGAATAAAGGAAAGAAAAAAAGAGAGAGAAAACCGCTAGATTTATTCATTCTCTTATAACTATGTAACAAAAAAAACCAAAGCTTTTATTTTCTAGTTTTGTTTTGTTTTGTGTTTTTTGCTTTTTTTTAAATTTCCCAGAAGAAAGATGGAAAAACTGGCAAGGAAGCAGCAGTGTAACGGAGACAATTTCTAGGCCACCCAGCTGCCTAATTACTGTCAGCATCTTTGGAATTTTTCAACAGGCCTCATGAGACATCATCCTTTGAAAAGCAACAGTTCTTCACTATAATGAAAATAAACAAAAAATACATATATATGCTATTGCATATAAGCAAGCCTGGGCCTTCTAAGTCAAGTAATTCAGCAGAAGATCCCATGCCAGAAAAGACAAAGCAAAAGAATAAATAATGACTGCGCAATTCCTGCCTCTATTTGTAGTGTTTTGAGAAACCCATCCCTTTTAAAAATTGTTATTTATTTACATTGCAAATCTTGTCCCCATTCCTGTCTCTGAGAGCCCCCCACGCCATCCTCTCTCCCTTTTGCCTCTAAGAGAGGGCTCCCTCACCCACCCACCCACCCACCAACACACTCACACCTCACCCATCTAACATCCTCCTGCTCTGGGGATCAAGACTCCACAGGACTAAGCATCTCCCCTTCCATTGTTGCCAGATAAAGCAGTCCTCTGCTTCATATGTAGCGGGAGCAATGGACCAGCCCACGCATACTCTGGTTGGTGGTTTTGTCTCTGGTAGTTCTGAGGGGTCTGGTTAGTAGATATTGTTGTTCTTCCTATGAGGGTTATATTGAACATTTATGAAGGCAAAACACAACTTTATTTTTTAATTATAACTTATTACAATTTACTCCAACAAGATGAAAGCTTTGAACATCCCATTTATTTCATCATTTTACTCAGAAGGAGAATATAGTCACAATGTTCCAGGCAGAACAACAGCAAGGAGAAAAAAAAAACCAAAATGTGAAAGCAGAACTCTCACGCAGCTTAGCACTTAAGATGCCGAACCAGAACTATGTGGAGTTATTGGGCAATTCCCTAAAGCATTCTCATAAATTTCTTATAACGATCCCTTAACAATATTATTCAAACTTGAGAGGCAGTAAAGGAACTAGGGCTGTGTTCCTGGAGAAGTGTATCTGACAAGATACAGCCACAGTCTACGCAGCTCAGGAAGGGGAGAGCGTGAAAAGCTTGCTGGTCATTGTATCATACCCCTGCCAATAATGGCAATGCATGCATGGAATAAATAAAACAAATATATTTGATAAAGAAATAATTGTTTTGAAAGGGTTTGTTTGTTTTGTTTATAGAATTGTCAAATATTGTCTGTTCTTGCTAGGAAGAGAATAAGGATCCTGGAGCCACTAGTAGAGAGTCTTGATTGAGCACCCATTAGCTATTCAGCCGTTCCTGGAACATTCAAGCACCCAGGTGGTAGAGTCTCTAAAGACTGTAGAGATAGGAGGGCCAGTGTGACTTGTTCATTCTCTATCGGAAGCTTTTGACCCAGAGGAAAAGACAAAACCCAAGATCAACGATGGTGACCCAGTGTTCTCCCCAACACACTCTCAGGAAGACGCAGGAAAACTGGCAGCTCTGAGGGAATAGTGGGCATTGCCATGGACGTGGAGAGAAAGGCGGAGGTGGGAGTTTGGAGACATCCATATCCTTCTAGACACGGAGAGAAATGTTTTTGATCATGCATTTTGATAACAAACGTGCAGAATTCCTTTCACATCTCGTCTTTGTTGCTCTTTGAAATGACAAGTTTTGTAATGTCTAACTTTAAGTACTACATATAGATGACTCCTACATGCATATGATGGGAGCATGAAGAGAGGAAAGCGTCAATGCCGCAGTAGTTCCCTTGAGATGGTTGACAGACGAGATTGCCTGAAGACAGTAAACCTATAAAAGGTCACAGCGTTTTGCATTGCAGGGCTATCTCACCAGCTGTGTGCCTGTGGGCGAATCCCATACCATTTATATTCTCTGTTTCTTTAGCTATAACGCAGTGTTCATTGCTTTCTATTCCATAGCGCTGTTGATGAATAGTTTGACTAGCACATTCTAGGTCTTTAAATTACCTTTAACTCTTAAAACTGTAAATATTGTCACATAGTGGGTTTTTTTTTATTTTTACTGATTATCAAGCAGGGCAAGAGAAATTTCTATTGGCCCCTCTCACTGAAATACTAATGGTGTGTTAGATTTAATCAATTCCTATAGACCAAAACAATATGCCTTTCTAACATGATAACTCTAAAGAGAATTCATACTTAGCAGTCTGGCTTTCTGGGTTACACTTCCCTCCTTTAAAACATTGCTATTTGTTTAATCTTTATGTTTGTTATATTTTTTTCTGCGTGTCTATAGGTATACAGTATGTATGTATATATGTATGTATGGGAAAATTGTGTGTGTGTGTGTATGTGTGTGTGTGTGTGTGTGTAAATGTGGGTGCACACATACAATAGCACATATGTGGAGGTCAGAGGGCAACCTTGGGCATTGGATCTTGCCTTCCATCTTGTTAGAGACAGAGTCCCTTGTGTGCTTGTGTTTATTCTGAGTGTCAGACTGGCTGACCTGACCCATGAGTTCCTTTTCCTGACTTTCATCTCCTCAAAGGCGTCCTGGGCCTACAAATGTGCTCTAACACATCTGACTGTGTGCATCCTGAAGATTGGTACTGAGGTTCTCACACTTCTTTACAAAACATCCCTTTCCTACTTTGACATCTTTTAAAAATAACCCATTATATTAATTTAATGCATGCTTGAATAATGGGTGTGGTGCTGTTTTACTAGTTGCTGCTTCACTGAAGCAAAACAACTCCCAAATCCACAACACCCATCAACCCTCAATAACTTCTCAATTATGGGTAGGGTTTATGAATCCCCTCTTCACCTATCATGGCCTTTAGACAGGCCTACTTGTGTGTTCCATTGGTTTTTATTTTTAGTTCTTTGGACTAATGATGACTCTATTGGTATGTGGTCTGTACCAGCTTAACATACTGTTAAGGATGAACAGAAGCTATGGTGCCTCCTTGATTTCAGAAATAATTGATTTCAGACTGAGGAATATTGATTGAGCTTGCCTTAGATTTGAAATGTTCCTCAAATTTAAGTGTTGATAGCTTGATCCTCTGTGTAGCAGTGTTTAGCGTGGCACCCATTGGAGATGATTGTACTATAAGAGTTACAACCATAATTAATGAATCAATCTACTGATGAATCCATATATATACATATATATGAATTCCTATATATCATATTCATATATATAACAGTTTGAATTAGATGGCCCTCCATAGGCTCATGTATATGAATACTTGGACCCTAGCTGGTAGAACTGTTTGGGAAGGGTGTGTCACTTGCAGAAGGTGTTCACATTTCATGAAAAAGTACATAGTATTTCTAGTTCTTTCTCTGTTTCTGTCTATGTCTCTCTTTCTATCTATCTATCTATCTATCTATCTATCTATCTCTCTGTGTGTGTGTGTGTATGTATGTCTGTGTCTGTCTGTCTGTCTGTCTGTATGTCTCCTTTTTTCTCATGCTTATGATCAAATGTAACTTCTCAGCTCCTGCTCCAGCACCCTGTATGCCTGCCTGCTGCCATGCTGCATAGCATGATGGTCACAGATTCTAGACTCTCCCTCTGAAAATTTAAGCCCTATTAAATACTTTTTTTTCTACAAGTTTCCTGGGTCATTGTGTTTTGTTATGGCAACAGAGAAGTAACTAATATATATATATCTATCTATCTATCTATCTATCTATCTATCTATCTATCTATATATATATATATATATATTGTATATATTACATTTATGTGTAGCAAATAAAGTCTTGAGTCAATGTACTGTTCATTTTAGTATGCATTGAGAACCAACTAAAGCAGTGATTCTCAACCTTCCTGATGCTGGAACTCTTTAATGCAGTTCCTTATGTTGTAGTGACCACAGCCACAGAATTATTTTGTTTCTTCTTCATAACTGTAATTTTGCTACCGGTATGAATTGTAATATAAACATCTGTGTATTCCAATGGTCTCAGGTGACCCCTGTGAAAGGATCCTTCAACCCTCTCAATGGGTCACAACTCACATGTTGAGAAATGTGGAGCTAGAGTGACAAAGGAAACCAAATGTTGGCAAGCATAGACGTTAAATCATCAAGCCCTACTAATAGAAATGTGATATAAAACAGACATGTAGAAAAAACACTCTCCTAAAATATTAAACTTTATCTATCATGTGGTTCACACATTTTTGTTTCTAAAGAAATACCCAGGAGGTATGAATGCAAATACCTAATAATGCTTACACATGCGTGGCAGTAACTGCTTCATGTGTAATAGCCCACGCTGGGAATAGTGAAAATATCCATCATCGAATGAATGGAATAAAAAAACACAAACATTATGTCTGTAAGTTATGCAAACAGTAGGAATAAACTATTGATAGGTCTTAAACTACTTATGAATAAACTATTGATAAGAGTAAATACATAGGATAAACATGGGTACTTCTCAAACAAGTGAAAGAATACAGGTAACAAATAGTAACACATTGTGTTATTCCCTTTATTAAAGTTTCTAGGGATCACAAACTAATGAATGGCAACAGGAAACAGACCAATGGATTCTAAAAATGATGGATAAGATTAGAGAGATGGAGATGTTAGTCTGACTTATATGTAGTGCCTGTATTGATGAACGTTTATACTTTGTCATGGTTCCAGATTCATGGGTTTTCATGTGATCAACATCTCTTTGTACTGAAAGGGTTTTTAATTGTACCTCAGTGAAGCAGTTAAGCACACATGAAAAGAGAAAATGCTTGCCTGAGAGAAATTTGAAATTCAATTTCAATAAACTATAGAATCAGTTAGTAGGACAAAAAAAAAAGAAAATAATCTTTGATGGTATCCCTAGGAATAGGCAGGAGTTGGGGTTGACATACACCTGGAAAGGTAGCTGTGTTTTCTTAAGAAATTTATCTGCATCTTAAAAATAGTTTTATAATCAGATGATCCAGTAGTTGCTATGGAGACTGTACATCTGACAGAAAGACAGTGTGTAAAAGGCCTTAAGTTTAAAACACCAGTACTCTGAGGTTTTCTGTCCCAGTCACCCAGAGGCCTGTTTAGAGAGGAAAAAGTCATTTCTTAATGAACTTTAGAATCTTTTTGAAAATAATCTTTTAAAAATTTTTCTGCTCACTACACCTGTTGCTAAAATTAAACACACATAAGAGACAGGTGGCATTTTAACTGACAGGAAACAGAGTTTTAGAATTATAAACTATTTACAAGGATTGGCTCTGGGAAACTATGGTGACTTCTATTAGTCCTTCCCCACAAGTAAAAGGTGCTGTGTGTGGTAGGTGAATGCATCCCAGTGAATAGGAACAAAATAGCATAGTATTTGAAAACTCCATGAGTTTTCCTGTCATCTCCACTCCAGGATTTGATTCCCCCCCCAGAAAATGTGTAATATTTCTTTTCCTCTAGATACTTCACAGGATAAACCTCATAGGCATGGAAATGTGAGGCTGTGAAAAACTGACCTTCTGGCCGACCAGAAGTAACTTACACTTTTCTGGATCCATGTTTGAGCCCATGTATTTATTTCAGACTCCAGAGCCAGAAAATCTGTAGCTTTTTTGGCTAGACATCAACCACAACCTCAATCAAAGATTTTTTTCAACCACTTGGTTTACTTGGTTTAATTACACCAGGTGGTCAGGATATTTGATTTTATTGAATCTACTAGATTTTCTCAAATCCACATTTTAAAAATGCTATAAAATTGAACTTAAACGTGAGCTCATTTCTAATTCTAATGGTTTGAAATTGTTTCTGTTTTGCCTCTTACATTTGTTTCCTTTTCAAAGGGCAATGAAATCAAAATTGTGTTTGGCGTTCTCTGTCTTCAAGTTATTGCTTGTGATTGTGGCAGCATGAATTGATGTCTTTTTTCTTTCCTCTAAGGAAAATTCATCCTTATCTTAAACAGTGTTTAATTCAAAGCCTGGAAGGAAATTTCACCCTGGGAAAACTATCCTTCCATTCACAGACTGCATTCTGTTTCGAGGAACATTTTAAAACTTAGGCTTATCCCAACTCCCCAATGCCTCATGGGGCAAAATCCAGCCACTGACAGCCAGTCCTCTGTGGTCCTGTGGCTTGGACATGTTAGTGATGGCCAGGCTTTTACCTTCTTAAAGACGTGGCATTATTTCTACTGCTCACTGCCATGGTCCTCTTTAACATGTCTTAAATTTTGCACAAGGCTTCTTTGAGAACATCCTGATGCCAATGATGGTCCCAGTTTTCTGACTTCCTAAAGAATCATCATACCCTCATCTCCCTCAGCTGTACAAGATTCTCTGCTTAAGCACTGACTATAATGTGCTGTATAAATCACACCCCCTTTAATAGACTACCTGCTCTGGCAAAGTTATTGGACATCTGTACTAATCTTTGGTCAGAACCAGCTAAGGTCTTCTATCATTCTTAGCCTGGCCCTCCTCCCCAGCACAAAAATACTATGTTAGGAGCACAATTGTGCATTTACAGTTTTCATGGCATTGCAGACAAGGCTATGGGCATTGTAGAATCATGCCCTGTCATTTACCCTAAGTTATCCTGAATTATGCAGAGTATTAGAGAGCTATAATTGCTGTGCTAGCCTCTGATTCCCAATAGACAAGTCCAGTCAAAGACTGTGTGAGACTGCATGGTCGTACTTAAGGTCAAAGAGGCCACACTTCATCATCCTTCTCTTTTGAGCATTCACTTGGAAGGAAGAAGTTTAAGAGAACAAAAAATGACCATGCAATATGCTCATTTCCACTCACATGCTCGTAATGGATGACAAATCTCCTAAAGCAAATTATGCAGGTAGTTGTTGGTTCAAAGCAATCAACTCTTTCCTTACAGAAAACAGGAAGGTCTAGAGACAGGGAAAGTACAAGGAGAATTTGGAAAATTGACCAGCCTTATTCTGAGTGCATTATAATTAACAACAGTGCTCAGTTTTCTTGTGCTAGATCCTTGAACTATATCAATGACATCTCCAGGACTCTAGTAAAGTTGTTTGCTGTCAGTTTCTTGATGGATTGGGTATCGTGAACACAAGACAAGTCATTTTCCACTAAAAATGAGAGCTAATATTTAGAAAAATCTTATGTGCCTGATATTTATTTTCCATACATTGTAAAGGCTAGCTCAATTAATTCTCATAATAACTGTACAATGCTACTATTGTACTCACAACCTGAGAACCAAGAGACTCAGTAGCTTGTCCAACTTCATCCAAGTAGTAAGTGAGAGAACTCGTGTTTGCTCTGGAGTCCAGGCTTTAGCCACCATGAGCCCAGGACTAAAGACAGTGCCACTAGCCCCTACTAACTCATGGTTCCTTAGTCATAGCACTATGCATAATTGTGTGTTTATTTTCAATTAATAATCTAGAGGAAGTATACTTCAGACAACAGGGGTGTTTAAACATTGTTGCTACCTACCCTTTCCTAGGAAAGAGAGTTGAATGAGCCCTTATTTGAGATTTATAGTTTGAGGGCTTGGTGATGGATTTAGTCGGTGTGACATAAAATAGCTGTGACTTGAGAAATTGCAGTGGTAAGGATCCAATTCATAGCATATGTCTATATTTTTTCTTAAAACTCAGAGATTTGGCCATTTTACTTGTAAGAGAGTAGTTTTCTTGGAAAACTTTTGCCTGCCCTTATGAATATAATTAAATTATTTTAGATTAAGATGATATGTAGGTAGTTTGAATGGACTCTCGGGGACTTCAAACTAAACCAGCCATTAATTTGCCCACATGTTAATTTTCCCATTGATGTCTTTTTCCATTGTTTTTAAAATTAAAACAGAACTAATGAAAATGAATTGACCTTAAGAATTTGGTCATCATTCAGTTAGGAAGTTGCTTTTGAGGCAAATATTGGCTTATTGGAAATGTTCTAATAAAAACCAATAACCCTGCCTTGTAAGTCTATATCTTGTGCTTTCTGTTGCAAAGATATGCCTTAATTACACTAAACACATTATATATGCTATTATAAATTAGAATAACTTGTGCCAAGTTGCCAGATAATTAGTTGTATTTTTTTTTTCTGGTATTGCTTATTTTTCTTTTTTTTTTTTTTTTTTTAGTTATTTTTATTTTCTATATTCTATGTTTACATTTCAAAGGCTTTCCCCTTTCCCAGTTCCCACCCACCATAGTTCCCATAGTTCTTCTCCCCCCCAACTTTTCCCCAATCATTCCCCCTCCCCCCTCGGTTTCTTTACTAAACTGGATGCAATCTTTACATGCCCAGGGTCCTCTCCTTTCTTCTTCTTGGGAATCATTTGACTTGCTATTTGTGTCTTGAGTATTTAGTGCTTCTGGGCTCATTAATATCCACTTATCAGTGATTGCATTTCATGTGCATTCTTTTGTGATTGGGTTAGCTCACTCAGGATGATATTTTCCAGGTCTAACCATTTACCTACAAATTGCATGAATTCATTATTTTTAATTGCTGAGTAGTATTCCATTGTATAAATATACCACATTTTCTGTATCCATTCCTCCTTTGAGGGATATTTGGGCTCCTTCCAATTTCTGGCTATTATAAACAAGGCTGCTATAAACATAGTGGAGCATGTGTCTTTATTGCATGTAGGGGAATCCTCTGGGTATATGCCCAGGAGTGGTATGGCAGGGTCCTCTGGAAGTGACATGCCCAATTTTCTGAGGAACCGCCAAACTGATTTCCAGAGTGGTTTTACCATTTTGCAATCCCACCAACAGTGGAGGAGTGTTCCTCTTTCTCCACATCCTCACCAGCACTTGTTGTCTCTTGAGATTTTAATCTTAGCCATTCTGACTGGTGTGAGGTGGAATCTCAGGGTTGTTTTGATTTGCATTTCCCTGATGACTAATGATGTTGAACATCTCTTAAGGTGTTTCTCGGCCATCCGAATTTCTTCTGGTGAAAATTCTTTGTTTAGCTCTGTGCCCCATTTTTTGATAGGGTTATTTGTTTCTTTGCGGTCTAACTTCTTGAGTTCTTTGTATATATTGGATATTAGCCCTCTGTCGGATGTGGGGTTGGTAAAGATCTTTTCCCACTTTGTTGGTTGCCGTTTTGTCCTTCGGACAGTGTCCTTTGCTTTGCAGAAACTTTGTAATTTTATGAGGTCCCATTTGTCGATTCTTGATCTTAGTGCGTACGCTATTGGTGTTCTGTTCAGGAACTTTTCCCCTGTGCCCAAGTCCTCCAGGGTCTTCCCAAGTTTCTTTTCTAATAGTTTCAGTGTGTCTGGTTTTATGTGGAGGTCCTTGATCCACTTGGAGTTGATCTTAGAGCAAAGAGATAAGAGTGGGTCAATTCGCATTCTTCTGCATGTTGACCTCCAGTTGAACCAGCACCATTTGTTGAAAAGGCTATCTTTATTCCATCGGATGGTTGTGGCTCCTTTATCAAAGATCAAGTGACCATAAGTCTGTGGGTTAATTTCAGGGTCTTCAATCCTGTTCCATTGATCTGTTTGCCTGTTGCTATACCAATACCATGCAGTTTTTAACACAATTGCTCTGTAGTACTGCTTGAAGTCAGGGATATTGATTCCCCCAGAAGTCCTTTTATTGTTGAGAATAGTTTTAGCTATCCTGGGTTTTTTGTTGCTCCAGATGAATTTGAGAATTGCTCTTTCTAGATCTATGAAGAATTGAGTTGGGATTTTGATGGGGATTGCATTGAATCTGTATATTGCTTTTGGCAAGATGGCCATTTTTACTATATTGATCCTGCCAATCCAGGAGCAAGAAATATTTTTCCATCTTCTGAGGTCTTCTTCGATTTCTTTCTTCAGGGACTTGAAGTTCCTGTTGTACAGATCTTTCGCTTGTTTGGTTAGAGTTACGCCAAGATACTTTATGTTGTTTGTGGCTATTGTGAAGGGTGTTATTTCCCTAATTTCTTTCTCTGCCTGCTTGTCCTTTGAGTACAAGAAGGCCACTGACTTGCTTGAGTTAATTTTATAACCTGCCACTTTGCTGAAGTTGTTTATCAGCTGTAGAAGTTCTCTGGTGGAGTTTTTTGGGTCGCTTAGGTAAACTATCATATCGTCTGCAAATAATGATAGTTTCACTTCTTCCTTTCCAATTTGTATCCCTTTGACTTCCTTATGTTGTCTAATTGCTCTCGCTAGAACTTCAAGTACTATATTGAAAAGATATGGAGAGAGAGGGCAGCCTTGTCTAGTCCCTGATTTTAGTGGGAATGCTTCAAGTTTCTCTCCATTTATTTTGATGTTGGCTACTGGTTTGCTGTAGATTGCTTTTACTATGTTTAGGTATGGGCCTTGAATTCCTGCTCTTTCCAAGACTTTTAGCATGAAAGGATGCTGAATTTTGTCGAATGCTTTTTCAGCATCTAATGAGATGACCATGTGGTTTTTTTCTTTCAGTTTGTTTATGTAGTGGATTACATTGATGGATTTCCGTATATTGAACCATCCCTGCATCCCTGGGATGAAGCCTACTTGATCATGGTGGATGATCGTTTTGATGTGCTCTTGGATTCGGTTAGCAAGAATTTTATTTAGTATTTTTGCATCTATATTCATCAGAGAAATTGGCCTGAAGTTCTCTTTCTTTGTTGGATCTTTTTGTGGTTTAGGTATTAGCGTAATTGTGGCTTCGAAGAATGAGTTGGGCAGTGTCCCTTCTGTCTCTATTTTGTGGAATAGTTTGGAGAGTATTGGTGTTAAGTATTGGTAGAATTCTGCACTAAAACCATCTGGTCCCGTACTTTTTTTGGTTGGGAGGCTTTCTATAACCCCTTCTATTTCTTTAGGGGTTATGGGACTATTTAGCTGGTCTACTTGATGCTGATTTAATTTTGGTATTTGATATCTGTCTAGGAAATCGTCCATTTCCTCCAGATTCTCCAGTTGTTTTGAGTATAGACCTTTGTAGTAGGATCTGATGATCTTTTGAATTTCCTCAGTTTCTGTTGTTATGTCTCCCTTTTCATTTCTAATTTTGTTAATTTGTATACTGTCTCTGTGTCCTTTGGTTAGTCTGGCTAAGGGTTTATCTATCTTGTTGATTTTCTCAAAGAACCAGCTCCTGGTCTTGTTGATTCTTTGTATGGTTCTCTTTGTTTCTATTTGATTGATTTCAGCCCTGAGTTTGATGATTTCTTGTCTTCTACTCCTCCTGGGTGAATTAACTTGTTTTTCTTCCAGGGCTTTAAGGTGTGCCATTAAGCTGCTAGTGTATGCTCTCTCCAGTTTCTTTTTGGATGCACTTAGAGCTATGAGTTTTCCTCTTAGCACTGCTTTCATTGTGTCCCATAGATTTGGGTAGGTTGTACCTTCATTTTCATTGAATTCTAAAAAGTCTTTGATTTCTTTTTTTATTTCTTCCTTGACCAAGGTGTCATTGAGTAGAGTATTGTTCAGTTTCCATGTGTATGTGGGCTTTCTGTTGTTTTTGTTGCTATTGAAGACCACTCTTACTCCATGGTGATCTGATAAGAGGCATGGGATTAGCTCGATCTTCTTGTATTTGTTGACATCTGTCTTGTGACCGATTATATGGTCTATTTTGGAGAAGGTACCATGCGGTGCTGAGAAAAAGGTATATTCTTTAGCTTTAGGATGAAATGTTCTATATATATCCGTTAAATCCAATTGGTCCAGAGTTTCAATTAGTTTCACTGTGTCCCTGTTTAGTTTCTGCTTTCCTGATCGGTCCATTGAGGAGAGTGGGGTGTTGAAGTCACCCACAATTATTGTGTTAGGTGTAATGTGTGCTTTAAGCTTTAGTAAGGTTTCTTTTACGAAGGAGGGTGCCCTTGCATTTGGAGCATAGATGTTCAGTATTGAGAGCTCTTCCTGGTGGATTTTCCCTTTGGCCAGCAAGAAGTGACCTTCTGAGTCTCTTTGGATGATTTTAGGTTGAAAGTCAATTTTATCTGATATTAGAATGGCTACTCCAGCTTGTTTCCTGAGACCATTTGCTTGTAAAATTGTCTTCCAGCCTTTTACTCTAAGGTAGTGTTTGTCTTTAACACTGAGATGTGTTTCCTGTATGCAGCAAAATGTAGGGTCCTGTTTCCGTATCCAGTCTGTTAATCTATGTCTTTTTATTGGGGAATTGAGTCCATTGACGTTAAGAGATATTAAGGAATAGTAATTATTACCTCCAGACATTTTTGAAATTATATTTATTTATCTTATTTATTTTTTATATTCGAGAGGTTATCTTCTTTTGGGTTTGATGAGAGGAGGTTTCTATCTTGCTTCTTCCCGGGTGTAGTTTCCGTCCTTGTCTTGGTGTTTTCCCCCTATTATCCTTTGTAGGGCTGGATTTGTGGAGAGATATCTTGCAAATTTGGTTTTGTCATGGAATACCTTGATGTCTCCATCAATGGCAATTGAGAGTTTTGCTGGGTAAAGTAGTTTTGGCTGAAGTTTGTGTTCTCTTAGAGTTTGCATGATATCTGCCCAGGATCTTCTAGCTTTCATGGTCTCAGGTGAGAAGTCTGGTGTTATTCTGATAGGTTTTCCTTTATATGTTACTTGGCCTTTTTCTCTTGCTGCCTTTAGTATTCTTTCTTTGTTTATTACATTTGGAGTTTTGATTATTATGAGACGGGAGGTATTTCTGTTCTGGTCCAGTCTGTTTGGGGTTCTATAGGCTTCTTGTATATTCATGGGCATCTCTCTCCTTAGGTTGGGGAAGTTTTCTTCCATAATTTTATAGAAGATATTAGCTGGCCCTTTAACTTGTAAATCTTCACTCTCGTCTATACCTATAATCCTTAGGTTTGGTCTTCTCATAGTGTCTTGGATTTCCTGGATGTTTTGGGTTACCACCTTTTTGCATTTAGTATTTTCTTTGACTGTTGAATCAATGGTTCCTATGTTATCTTCGGCTTCTGAGATTCTGTCTTCTATCTCTTGTATTCTATTGTTGATACTTGCGTCTATGGCCCCTGATTTCTTCCCCAGGTTTTCTATCTCCAATGTTGTCTCCCTCTGTGATTTCTTAGTTGTTTCTACTTCTGTTTTTTGTATCTGGATGGATGTGCTCAGATCTTTCGCTTGCTTGATTGTGTTTTCATGTATTTCTTTAATAGATTTTTGTGCTTCCTCTTTCATAGCTTCTACTTGTTGGCCCACGTTCTTCTGTAGTTCTTTAAGTGACTTTTGTCTTTCTTCCTTATTGTCTTCTTCTCTTTGATCCATCTTCTCCTGCATTTCTTGAAGTGATTTTTGTATTTGCCTCGTAAAGGCTTCTAACTTTTGATCCATTTTCTCCTCTATTTCTTTACGAGATTTTTCTATGTGTTCAGCTACCAGCATCCTGACCAGTGATTTTATATCCAAGTCTTGTTTTTCTGGTGTTTTAGGGTATCCAGGGATTCCTGTTGCTGGAGAACTGGGTTCAGATGCTGTCATGTTGCCTTGATTTTTGTTAGTAACGTTCCTTCGTTTTCCTTTTGCCATCTGGTTATTTCTGGTTTTAGTTGGCCTTGTTGTCAGTGGCTGGTGTTTGAATCTCCTGTGAGGCTGGGCTCACCTGTTGTTTCTCTGGGCCTTTCCAGCTGTGTCCTGGTTGCAATATGGAGGCCCGCCGCTACACCGCTGGTCTAGGGGCCGGCGAGCTGGTTGCAGAATGCAGCTTAGGTGCTCACCAGAGGGCGGGGATGTCCCACAGAGCCTGGGCCTTTCCAGCTGTGTCCTGGTTGTGATATGGAGGCCCGCCGCTACACCGCTGGTCTAGGGGCCGGCGAGCTGGTTGCAGAACGCAGCCTATGTGCTCACCAGAGGGCGGGGATGTCCCACAGAGCCTGGGCCTTTCCAGCTGTGTCCTGGTTGCAATATGGAGGCCCACCGCTACACCGCTGGTCCAGGGGCCGGCGAGCTGGTTGCAGAAGCAGCCTTGGTGCTCACCAGAGGGCTCGGGGATGTCCCACAGAGCCTAGGCGGGACTCCGCCTGCTTGGCTCGGAGACCCTAGCAGATACCCCAGTGAGTGTAGCCCTGGAAGGGGTGTTTACCTGGGCCTTTCCAGCTGTGTCCTGGTTGCAATATGGAGGCCCGCCGCTACACCACTGGTCTAGGGGCCGGCGAGCTGGTTGCAGAACGCAGCTTAGGTGCTCACCCGAGGGCGGGGATGTCCCACAGATCCTGGGCCTTTCCAGCTGTGTCCTGGTTGCAATATGGAGGCCCGCCGCTACACCGCTGGTCCAGGGGCCGGCGAGCTGGTTGCAGAAGCAGCCTTGGTGCTCACCAGAGGGCTCGGGGATGTCCCCTAGTTGTATTTTTTAATATACTCTTTTATTCATTCATAAGAAGTCTTCATTTTCCAGAGCACAAGTAGCTTTTGCAAAACAAAGCTTCTTACTGGAGTAGTGCAAGTTAGTATGGATGAAGAAAAAGCACTATTCTAAACATTTTGCCAAGTAAGGATTTGTGATAACCTATGCTTTTATTTAAAAGGGCCAGTTCTTGTTACATTTACCCTATAATAATTTGCTGAAAGGTTAAAATGTTTGTATTTCACCTATCCTTGGGGTTTTTAAAGAATTTATTTTATTCATTTGGTGTGTCTGTGTCTGTGTGTGTGTCTCTCTCTCTGTGTGTGTGCACATGCATGAGAGAGAGAGAGAGAGAGAGAGAGAGAGAGAGACAGAGAGACAGAGACAGAGACAGAGACAGAGAGAGACAGAGCAGGCACATGCGATGACATACACCATACACATGAAGGTAAGGACAATTACAGGAACACGTGCTCTCCTTCTGCCACATGGGCTCCACATCACACCACACTTGGCAAGCTTGATGCTCTCTCCCACTGAGCTGTGCCACTGGCTCCTCAATCCTTAGTCTTAGCTCTGAACAACGTAAGCCACCATACTGCAAGTCCTTCGATATCATCTTCCCATCTCACTATTACTCCTAAAGGCATTAGCCCACTCTTGCATTTTTGTTTAGAGCATAACATTACTCTTTCTTACTGATTGCTCTATTGTCTGTTTTCTCTAGCCTTTCTGAAGTCATTCTTTTTATACTTAAGTGAACCCAGGAAATGGAAAATGACTGAACTGGGCCAACAGTCTACTGTCCTCATGGTGAGCTTCTGAGGTAGGAGTTAATGTTCTCATGTTACACTGAAGACCAGAGCGCAAGCAGTTACAGTTGTTTGGTACTGATCCTACGTGCAGGGATGGGTATTTTGTCTAGCTTGAGGAGTAATCACACATACAAAGCTGATGTAAGCACGCTTGCTCTTGAGAAGGAACTGCACAGCTGCCAGGACCTGCACCATTGCTGTAAGGAAGTGCTCTCATCGAAGAAACATTCTCTTGTCTCCTGGACACAAATCAATGGCTATCCTGACCTCCATGAACTCAAACCAGCACTCACCTTTAATCTCATTAGGGTTCTTCTGCCCTGCTTCTAAATGTTAAGAAAAAAAAGTTGAAGTCACTGGACTGAGTTATAGAACTTGGATGAGTTGAAGACAGAGATTCTATGCATGTAGCCCAATGTCTTCTCCAAATGAGACTTTAAGGCAGACTATATAAGGAGGGAATTTGATATTGAAAGGAAATGTGTTCAGAGATGTTAGTTTACTTTATAATGTATTCTAGTTCAAAATAATCTCATCTGCCTTGTTTGGACGTACAAATTATGGAACAGCATGGTTTTTCTTTCTTCAATGCCTGAGTAATTACACAACATCAGTTTGCAGTTAGAACTATAGAACAGGAGGCCACAGACCAAGAATTAATCAATGAGATCTTCTATTGTCAACCCACACACATAGTTGAAAGGATGGTGTTGAAAAGAGATCCTTCCTTAACTTTTCCATAAGAATGGCACTTGGATATGTCAAAAGATTCCTGCTGGCAATTACCTTTTGGAAACAGGACTGCCAGTCACTTTGTTCTATGCAGGGTGAGGGAAATGAATTTTGTGTTTTAACATTTCTCTGAATGGAAGGAAAGAAAGCATCTCTTGAGCAGTTGTGACTACAAATCAAACTTCATTAAGTTCATAGGAATGCAACAGTAGCTATGCTAACTAAGCCATGTTCTGTTCCTTATGCTCCCATCTGATCCATTTCTTTTCTGACTCTGAGACTTGTCTTTCATCACTCCATCTATGGTTCCTGTGTCTTCATCTTATTCCTTACCTTATCATCGCAGGCTGCCTCATTTTTCAGAATTATAGCCTCCAATAGTTGCCTAAAACATGAGTATTGGAAATATATTTGGGTGCCTTCATGTGAAAGATATCCCTAAAAACTCCCCACAGCACATTCCTTTCTAAGCATATAATTCCTTACTCTCTTGAAATTTAATTATGACCAGGGGAAAGTAAAATGAGACTTCTTCCTGTTTCAGGACTTCCATGTGAAACCTCACATTGTACTTCTGGAAGGTAAAAGGTTGTCCTTAGCCTATGGTCCCTAGGCTTAAGAGCCAGTCTGGTCATACTTACAGATTATAGCTCCTATTTTCCTTTCAAAGACCAAGGGATTATTTATATTTTTATTACATGTGCATATAATTTTTAGTATTATCCTTATAGGATACACTTTCTATGATAGCATAATCTTCACATTAATTTTGTGTTCATTTATTTAAGCCCCTTTAAAGAAATACCAGCAGTATTCAATCTACAGAGAGAAATTATATTTGGGTTCCTGGTTTCAGGATCACTAGTCTGCGAGCAGGAGGGCCCATTGCTCTTTCTGTGCTGAGCAGTGCTTCACAGCCAGAATATATGGCAGAGAGAAGCCATCTATCTGACAGCCAGGGACAAGAGAAAATGCATGAGTCAATAGTCCTGCAGTTTCCTTAAAGGGGAACACCCAAGTTGTTCTATTTGAATAGTATTTTGTATTAAGTTTTAAGATAAATATTTTTTCCTTTGGAATTTTGGAGAAATGACTATGTGGACTTTCAGGATGCACAGGCATTGTTGAAGGCTCTGGAATATTAAGGACCCTTCCTTTTTGGGGGCTTCTTTCTGTTTTTAAAAAGATTTTTACTTTGATTAATTAAATTCTGGGATTTCAAGACCGTGTATTTGATTGGGCCCACTATATTACATAGACTGGACTGTATATAAACTTTGTATATGTCCCAGCTTGGCCTCAAATTAGTGATCTTTCTGCTCCTCACTACTGAGACCATAGGTATATGTATCACACCTTGCTCAGTGAATGCTTTATACTGAGGATATGCGTCCTTCAGTTTTAAATGGATTTACATACTTATATAGGAGGGTTTGCCTTCTTTATCTCAGTTCATTTCCTAGGAGTGTTACTACGCAGACAATGAAAATCTTATTGCTATTTTTATATATTGCATAATTTGGTTGTATTGCTTTACACTCTGTGTGATTTCTATGATTTTTTTTTTACAAATATAATTTTATATATCAGGTGCTTTCCTTGTTAAAAATTTAAAGACACCATTTTCCTCTGTTCCAATTTCAAGTCATTCTTTCCTGTTGCTTCTCCTCCTGTCTGACGGTCTTGTACATTAATACCACTTTAAACACATTTACTATTATGTGTTAGCAGGGTTTTGATAGGGGCAAGAAATGAATACACAATTCACATGACAGTTCTAGTAATAGGATCATTCTGGGCAAAGTTTATGGCAGAATACAACTGGAAATTGGATGTCACAAAAGCCTAGTGACAAGTTATGTTTACATTTATTTAATTTCAGTATTTATATTGCTTGGTGCCATTAAGTGAAACAGCTCCCAGGGCTGTGGAAGAGCCCCAGGAAAGCTGTAGACAATTTCTCTTTGTGTTTTCTAGAATATCTGATGTCATATTATTTCTGGGTGACATTAGATGTGCACAAATAATGCTTACCAGGTGTATCAAGCACCAGTGCAGTCTGGCTTTTAAAAAGGAAGCTTCCGGGGTTATGGGGAACTCAATCCAAATACCACTTCAGTATTTATTAACAGTGAGACTTTCTTCGTGTTTCACAGTTTCTCAGACCTTCTGAATCTTCTTCTGTAAAATGGGGTTTAATTATTGTGTGTACGTTGTAAGCCTGTTGTGAAGATCAACTGAGATAATGTAGTTAATGTATGTGGCACAGCATCAGGTATGGGAGATATTGAGTAAGTGACAGCTGTTATTATTTTAATGGTACATAATTATACTTTAACAAAAACTGTAACTCCTTACAAAGCAGTGGATTGTCGAAAACATGTCAAAGCATACACATGATCCTAAAATGAAGAAATATAAATGTATATGGTATTACTTGCTCTAATAGCTTTTTAATTTGTAGTGAAAGAATTCATAAGAAAAGTAGAACCTTAAAAGAGTCATCCACATACATAGATGTGCCAAGGGGCCTAGAGAGAAGCCTAAAGATTACTTATTAATATATATGTATAATATTATCAATATTTGTAGTATAAAATATATTAGTATGCATGTATGGAAATAGTTTGTGTGATATGAAAACTTAAACTTACTGTAAATAAATAATCCATTTTGGTGAATATTTTCATTTATTTCTCTTTTGTTTTATTTTGTTTCCATTAATTCTAGTTTAGTGTCTTTATTTGCACAAGGGGGCCAACATTTTCCTCTAATTTAGATTTTTTTGGGTTTTTTTTCTTTTTTTTTTTCCGAGACAGGGTTTCTCTGTGTAGCCCTGGCTGTGCTGGAACTCACTCTGTAGACCAGGCTGGCCTCGAACTCAGAAATCTGCCTGCCTCTGCCTCCCAAGTGCTGGGATTAAAGGCGTGCGCCACCACTGCCCAGCTAATTTGGATTTTTATGTCAAACTTTGAAAATAAATGTGACTTTCTGGAATGAGTGTATTATGTTTAAGAATTAAAGTGGTTCCTCATAGCAAGGATTTCATTGCAACAGAAATGAGCGGAATGGATCTCACCTTGACCGCACTCTTCCCCACTTTATTCTTCAGTCAACATCAAATAAGTAAACTGAATTTGTGTCTTAAGGACTAAGGCATGAAAACAGTGAAAACACAGACTGCGGCTGATCTCACCGGCCTAATGATCTCACTACTGGAACCAAAGAGGACAGATGATCTAAAACATTTCTCTACAGTGTGAATAAGCTACCTTTGAAGACTGGAAACTAACTATGTGGATGTGTTGAAGCAATAAAACGATGCTGTAATATGCTGAGTGTTTATTATGTTGTGTGTACATGTGTATGTGTGTGTACACACACGTGAGTATGCGGACGTATGTGTGTTTATATGTGTTCAGATTTTATCCTTTGATTCATAGGACTATTTAGAGAGAATTAATGTATCCAATTTGCTAAAATTTACGGTCCTGGAATAGAATACCATCACTAGGTCTTTAAAATCTCTCTGGGTGAGCACTGAATTTTTAAAAATACAGACATACTTTACATCTTCTATTAATTTTATTTAATAGTGTTTCATGTTTATTTTTAGATAAAATTGCTTTATATATTGATTTCCAATTCTTTTTGCTGGTGATATATAAAAATTAAGGTGATTTTAAAAGAGAATCATCTCTTTTTTTGATATACTTTTTTATTTTCTATATTTTTTGTTTACATTCCAAAGGTTTTCCCTTTTCCCAGTTCCCCCCTCACCATATGTCCCATAAGTCCTCTTCACTTCACCCATTCTCCAATCACCACCCCCCACCACCATTTCTCTGTTCTGATACTCTCCTACAAAACTGGATCCAGTCTTTTCAGGACCAGGGTCCTTTCCTTCCTTCTTCTTGGGAATTTTTTGATTTGCTAATTGTGCCTTGAGTATTCAGAGCTTCTGGGCTCATTAATACCACTTTTCAGTGATGCATTTTATTGCATTCTTTTGTGATTGGGTTAACTCACTTAGGATGATATTTTCCAGATCTAACCATTTGCCTACAAATTGCATGAATTCATTATTTTTAATTGCTGAGTAGTATTCCATTGTATAAATATACCACATTTTCTGTATCCATTCCTCCTTTGAGGGACATCTGGGCTCCTTCAAACTTCTGGCTATTATAAATAAGGCTGCTATGAACATAGTGGAGCATGTGTCTTTGTTGTATGCAGGAGAATCCGCTGGGTATATGCCCAGGAGTGGTATGCCAGGGTCCTCTGGAAGTGTCATGCCCAATTTTCTAAGGAACTGACAAACTGATTTCCAGAGAGGTTGTACCATCTTGCAATTCCACCAACAGTGTAGGAGTGTTCCTCTTTCTCCACATCCTCATCAGCACCTGTTGTTCCTTGAGTTTTTAATCTTAGCCATTCTGACTGGTGTGAGGTGGAATCTCAGGGTTGTTTTGATTTGCATTTCCCTGATCACTAATGATGCTGAAAATCTCTTAAGGTGCTTCTCAGCCATCTGAATTTCTTCTGGTGACAATTCTTTGTTTAGCTCTGTACCCCATTTTTGATAGGGTTATTTGGTTCTTTGGGGTCTAACTTCTTGAGCTCTTTGTATATATTGGATATTAGCCATCTGTCAGATGTGGGGTTTGTGAAGATCTTTTCCCAATTTGTTGCTTGCTGTTTTTTCCTTCTGACAGTGTCCTTTGCCTTACATAAACTTTGTAATTTTAAGAGGTCCCATTTGTCAATTCTTGATCTTAGAGCATAAGCTATTGGTGTTCTGTTCAGGAAATTTCCCCCTGTGCCCATGTCCTCCAGGGTCTTCCCCAGTTTATTTTCTATTAGTTTCAGTGTGTCTGGTTTTATGTGGAGGTCTTTGATCCACTTGGAGTTGATCTTAGTACAAGGAGATAAGAGTGGGTCAGTTCGCATTCTTCTGCATGTTGACCTCCAGTTAAACCAGCACCATTTGTTAAAAAGGCTATCTTTTTTCCACTAGATGATTGTAGCTCCTTTATCAAAGATCAAGTGACCATAAGTCTTTGAGTTCATTTCTGGGTCTTCAATTTTATTCCATTGATCTACTTGCCTGTTGCTGTACCAATACCATGCAATTTTTAGCACAATTGCTCTGTAGTACTCTTTGAGGTCAGGGATATTGATTCCCCTAGAAGTCCTTTTATTGTTGAGAATAGTTTTAGCTATCCTGGGTTTTTTGTTACTCCAGATGAATTTGAGAATTGCTCTTTCTAGATCTATGAAGAATTGATTTGGGATTTTGATGGGGATTGCATTGAATCTGTAGATTGCTTTTGGCAAGATGGTCATTTTTACTATATTGATCCTGCCGATCCAAGAGCATGGTATATTTTTCCATCTCGTGAGGTCTTCTTCGATTTCTTTCTTCAAGGACTTGAAGTTTCCTGTTATACAGTTCTTTCAATTGTTTGGTTAAAGTCATGCCAAGATACTTTATATTGTTTGTGGCTATTGGGAAGGGTCTTATTTCCCTAATTTCTTTTGCAGCCTGCTGGTCCTTTGAATACAGGAAGGCTACTGATTTGCATGAGTTGATTTTATAACCAGCCACTTTGCTGAAGTTGTTTATCAGCTGTAGGAGTTCTCTGGTGGAGTTTTTGGGTCACTTACATATACTATCATATCATCTGCAAAAAGTGATATTTTGACTTCTTCCTTTCCAATTTGTATCCCTTTGACTTCCTTATGTTGTCTCATTGCTCTCGCTAGAACTTCAAGTAGTATATTGAAAAAATATGGGGAGAGAGGGCAGCCTTGTCTAGTCCCTGAATTTAGTGGGATTGCTTCAAGTTTCTCTCCATTTATTTTGATGTTGGCTACTGGTTTGCTGTAGATTGCTTTTATTGTATTTAGGTATGGGCCTTGAATTCCTGTTCTTTCTAGGACTTTTAGCATGAAAGGATGCTGAATTTTGTCAAATGCTTTTTCAGCATCTAATGAGATGACCATGTGGTTTTTTCTTTTAGTTTGTTTATGTAGTGGATTACATTTATGGATTTCCGTATATTGAACCATCCCTGCATCCCTGGGATGAAGCCTACTTGATCATGGTGAATGATTGTTTTGATGTGCTCTTGGATATGGTTGGCAAGACCTATTTAGTATTTTTGCATCAATATTCATAAGGGAAATTGGCCTGGAGTTCTCTTTCTTTGTAGGATCTTTGTGTGCTTTTGGTATCACCATAACTGTGGCTTCCTAGAATGAGTTGGGCAGTGTTGCTTCTGTTTCTATTTTGTGGAATAGTTTGAAGAGTATTGGTGTTAGGTCTTCTTTGAAGGTCTGATAGAATTCTGCACTAAAACCATCTGGTCCCGTACTTTTCTTGGTTGGAAGACTTTCTATAACCCCTTCTATTTCTCTAGGGGTTATGGGACTGTTTAGCTAATCTAATTGATCCTGATTTAATTTTCGTATTTGGTATCTGTCTAGGAAATTGTCCATTTCCTGCAGATTCTCCAGTTGTGTTGAGTATAGGCCTTTGTAGTAGGATCTGATGATTTTTTGAATTTCCTCAGTTTTTGTTGTTATATCTCCCTTTTCATTTCTAATTTTGTTAATTTGGATACTGTCTCTCTGCCCTTTGGTTAGTCTGGCTAAGGGTTTATTTATCTTGTTGATTTTCTCAAAGAACCAGCTCTTCGTTTTGTTGATTCTTTGTATGGTTCTCTTTATTTCTACTTGATTGATTTCAGCCCTTAGTTTGATGATTTCCTTTCTTCTACTCCTCCTGGTAGAATTAGCTCCTTTTTGTTCTAGGGCCTTCAGGTGTGCTGTTAAGTTGCTAGTATATGCTCTCTCCAGTATCTTTTTGGAGGCACTCAGGGCTATGAGTTTTCCTCTTAGCACTGCTTTCATTGTGTCCCATAGATTTGGGTAGGTTGTACCTTCATTTTTATTGAATTCTAAAAAGTCTTTGATTTCTTTCTTTATTTCTTCCTTGACCAAGGTGTCATTGAGTAGAGTATTGTTCAGTTTCCATGTGTATGTGGGCATTCTGTTGTTCTTCTTGCTATTGAAGACCACTTTTATTCCATAGTGATCTGATAGGAGGCATGGGATTAGTTCGGTCTTCTTGTATTTGTTGAGGTCTGTCTTGTAACCAATTATATGATCGATTTTGGAGAAGATACCGTGTGGTGCTGAGAAAAAGGTATATTCTTTTGCTTTAGGATGGAATGTTTTATATATATATAAAATCCAATTGGTCCAAAGCTTCAATTAGTTTTACTGTGTCCCTGTTTAGTTTCTGCTTTCCTGATCGGTCCATTGAGGAGAGTGGAGTGTTGAAGTCACCTACAATTATTGTGTTAGGTGCAATGAGTGCTTTAAGTTTTAGTAAAGTTTCTTTAACGAATGAGGGTGCCCTTACATTTGGAGCATAGATGTTCAGTATTGAGGATACTTCTTGGTGGATTTTCCCTTTGACAAGCAAGAAGTGACCTTCAGTGTCTCTTTTGATGACTTTAGGTTGAAAGTCAATTTTATCTGATATTGGAATGGCTACTCTGGCTTGTTTCCTGGGACCATTTGCTTGTAAAATATTCTTCCAGCCTTTTACTCTAAGGTAGTGTTTGTCTTTGACACTGAGATGTGTTTCCTGTATGCAGCAAAATGTATGGTCCTGTTTCCGTATCCAGACTGTTAGTCTGTATCTTTTTTTGGGTAATTGAGTCCATTGATGTTAAGAGATATTAAGGAATAGTAATTATTACTTCCTGACATTTTGGGCATTATTTTTTATATTTGAGTTGTTATCTTCTTTTGGGTTTGATGAGAGGGGGTTTCTATCTTGCTTCTTCTGTGGTGTAGTTTCCCCCCTTGTGTTGGTGTTTTTTCCCTATTATCCTTTGTAGGGCTGGGTTTAGGGATAGATATCATGCAAATTTGGTTTTGTCATGGAATACCTTGATTTCCCCATCTATGGCGATTGAGAGTTTTGCTGGCTATAGTAGTTTTGGCTGAAGTTTGTGTTTTCTTAGAGTCTGCATGAGATCTGCCCAGGTTCTTCTAGCTTTCATGGTCTCAGGTGAGAAGTCTGGTGTAATTCTGATAGGTCTTCCTTTATATATTACTTGGCCTTTTTCTCTTTCTTCCTTTAATATTCTTTCATTGTTTAGTACATTTGGGGTTTTGATTATTATGTGACAGGGGGTATTTCTCTTCTGGTCCAGTCTGTTTGGGGTTCTGTAGGCTTCTTGTATATTCATGGGCAGCTCTCTCTTTAGGTTGGGGAAGTTTTCTTCCATAATTTTGTAGAAGATATTTGCTGGTCCTTTAAGTTGTAGATCTTCACTCTCATCTATACCTATAATCTTTAGGTTTGGTCTTCTCATTGTGTTCTGGATTTCCTGAATGTTTTGGGTTACCAGCTTTTTGCATTTTGCATTTTCTTTAGTTGTTGAATCCATGGTTCCTATGGTATCTTCAGCACCTGAGATTCTGTCTTCTATTTATTGTATTCTATTATTGATATTTGCATCTATGACTCCTGATTTCTTCCCAAGGTTTTCTATCTCCAACGTTGTCTCCCTTTATGTTTTCTCAGTTGTTTCTACTTCTGTTTTTTAAATTCTGGATGGTGTTGCTCAGATCTTTCCCATGCTTGTTTGTACTTTCATGTAATTCTTTAAGGGATTTTTGTGTTTCCTCTTTTATGACTTCTACTTGTTGACCCATGTTCTCTTGTATTTCTTTAAGTGATTTTTATGTTTCCTCCTTATTGGCATCCATTTTTTGATTCATAATCTCCTGAATTTCTTTAAGTCATGTTTGTGTTTGCCTTGTAAGGGCTTCTAGCTTTTGATCCACTTTCTCCTGCATTACTTTAAGAGATTTATCTAAGTGTTCCTCTATCAGCATCCTGACCAGTGAATTTAGAGCTGAGTCTTGTTTTTCTGGTGTGTTGGGGTGATGCTGCCATATTCCTTGATTTCTGTTAGTAATGATCTTATGCTTGCCTTTTGCCATCTGGTTATCTCTGGTCTTAGTTGTTCCTGTAGGTACTAGCTGGTGCTTGAACCTCCTGTAGGCTTGTAAGGCTATTTCCCCACAACTGGGACACCTGAACCACTGCCCTGCTGGGCTCCTGGTGACAGATTGCTGACAGGTGGCCTGAGTCCCCAGAGGTCTTAAACTCGGGATATCTTGGGTGCCTGGTTCTGCCTGCTTATTTTGCCTACTGGTTTGGCCTGCTGGCTCTGCCTGCTGGTTCAAAACAGCTGGGAAGATGGAGGCTGCAGGGAGTGAGGGGTCCGCATTCTGGGCATAGAGCAAAAGCTTGGCTAGGGCCCCAGACCTGCTGCTCTAAATGCAGCTCCTGCTCAAAGCCTGAGTCCCCAAAGGTCTTAAACTTGGGATATCTTGGGTACCTGGTTCCACTGGCTGGTTCGGAAACAGCTGGGAAGATGGCAGAGGCTGGTTCCACTGGCTGGTTCGAAACAGCTGGGAAGATGGCAGAGGAGAATCATCTCTTATTATATTACAGTATTCTTTTCATTCTTTATAATAATCTGCTAAAGATTTTTCTGAATATATTGTCTTAAATAATGGCAGATTTCTTTTTCTTTCTATTGTTCATTTGTTTTTCATTCTTTTCTTTCCATGGGTCAGTAGAGCTGTTCCTCCAACCTTTCCTAACCTCTCCAAGCAGGAATCAACCTGGTCTGTGCACCAGGCACAGCAACAACTTCTCTTGCTGCACACGTTCTTTCCTTGAGTTTTTCCTGCTACCTCCATATTAGGATGGCTAGCATTGTCTTATCTCCTCTGATCACCCAGAGATGCTTCATCAACCACCCTATATAACTTGGCACCCACTCTTACTAAAGACACAATATTTTCTAAAGAATACATCTCAGTTTTTAATAATATATGTGATTTTTTTCATTTAACTTATATAGAGAATTTTCAGAAAACAATTTACTGTCCTTTCCACCTTTCTCAGTTGGATTTTACCTTGCTGCTAGACCCAAACATTGAAAAAGAACATGGGTGCGTGCATTACTATAACTCAAACCCAAGAAGGAATGGGGGTGATTATTGTATTAGAAAATGAAGGTGAAAGACAAGTTGCCCAGTGCAGATTGATTTTGGCTGCTGGCAGGCTAAGAGCCTTCATTCCTTTCCATGGAGCACTAGCTAGTATTGAATAAGTTCCCCCCAAAGGTTCACATGTAGAAGACTTAATGACAAAATTTACATAGCATTGGCATTTTTAAGTGAAATCATTGGGAGATAATTTTGAGTCAGAGAGATTATGAAGATGGGACCCCATGTGACATTTGTCACTTGAAAATGTGAAAATATCTTGAACCAGTGTGCTTGCCTTTTTCACCTCATGACATGCTCTATCATGTCATAAAGCAGGCAAGAGGGTTTGTCCCAAGCCAGGCTGATGTCATTATGCTCTGTGTCTACATGGATTCTAATTCCGTATGTACATGTATTTATTTTTCATTTAAATTACCCAGTTTTTGCTACAGCAAACAGACCCTTCTCATTGGTTATTTTGATATTCTAAGGATACACACACACACACACACACACACACACACACACACATATTGTGTGAGAATACTTTGAGGCATCTGAGGTAGAGATATCTATGTTCTGGGTTAGACCATACTTTAAAATTTTTCGGCACTTTTCCTCTTCTTTTTTTGTTATTTTATTTCTTTTTTTCCTTTTTTTTTAAACAAAAATAGGTATATTCTTTATTTACATTTCAAATGTCCCCTTTCCTGGTTCCCCCCTCCGCTGAAAATCCCATAAGCCATCTCCCCTTCCCCAATCAACCCTGCCCGCAGTCCCCTGTCCTGGGCACTTCTTCTTAAATGTCAAAGTGTTGATAGAAATAAGAGATACACTCACCCCCTGCTTTGTTTGTTTGTTTGTTTGTTTGACTAGAAGTGTCATAACAATGTTATTTATAGGCTCCCTCCCTAGATATCTTCTCCTTGACTCTAAAACCATGGTCTTTGTTCAGGATGAAGTCTTTCAAGAGTGAGGAAGATTGCTAAGTCACTTCTGTCTTAAAATAAAAATATGCTTTTGTCGTTATTAATTAGGAAGATGTAGATAAAAACCAATTAGCAACCATGTTAAAATTATTAAATGATCAATCTATAAATTTTGCAATGTTAAGTGCTGGCACAGCTAGGTTCTAATTTTAAGCCGTGCAGCTTGATATTGGAAACATACAGTGACATATCTTGATGATGAGGTGAGAAGGGACACTGAAGTGGAAGGTTCGCATATGTTACTGCCAAGGGCATATCACTGTGTGTGCATGTGTGTGTGTGAGTGTGTGTGTGTGTGTGTGTGTGTGTGTGTGTGTGTGTGTGTGTGTAATTGCCTGTTTTCTCTTTTTTAAAGACTGGATTTCACCTAGAAAACCCTGGCCTCAAACCTGCCATGTAACTAGAGCTGATTATAGACTCCTGATTCACATACCTCAACCTCAAGTGATGGATATGTAGCCATGAAGGACCTTGAATTTCTGATCCTCTTGCCTCTACCTTCCTAGCCGAGATGAAAGATACATGGACGGTTGCCAAGGATTTTCATGATTCTATTCTTAGGATCTTATCCCAGAAAAGTACCCACATATAGGCATTGATAAATATGTACTAAAGAGTTCTTTTCAACAGCATTGTAAGAGGAAAAACAGAGAAAATTCTGCCCGTATACAAGATGACTAACCCATAGCATCATCATCCCAGGATAGTGAGGCTGGCAGGTGCGATGAGATCAAGAATGTTCATTCTGTGCTGTCCACTCTGTGTTAACATATGGCTCCAATCACTGATTAATTCAGTTTGTGATCTAATGTCTTCTGAGGAATGTAGTATTTGCTATACATTGGTATTTTGGTGAAAATTGCAATACAATATCTGGTTGTAATCTGTTTCCCTGTTGCACCATAAACTCCATGAAAGCAGTGGTCATTTTTTTCATTCTCTGCACTCGGCAAGTTGCCTGGAAATTTTCAGATGCTCCATAAAATTTTGTTGCTGGAGTAGCTGAGTAAGTCAATGAACTGTATTTTCGAACACAGTTGTAAAGATGAGTAAAAATAATAATCATGTGATGCGTTTAATTATTTTCCATGGACAACAGATATTATTAGCTTGTAATTCTAAGGACAGTCATGAGGTGCAGGGCTGATGGCAAAAGATGTTGATTAAGTCAAGCGTGACTCATCAACATCCAGCCAGAGATGTTTTATGAGGAAGTGGAGCCTCGCTTATATTCTTCAAGTCAGAATATTAAACATTGGGAAACCACATACAAGTGGCTACTGGCAGGTTTTTCACATATTCCATAATAGCCACTACACCTCTCCATCCTGAAACGATAAGCCTATTCTCTGTGGAATTACCTGGATGAAAACCAATCAGGCAACTGTACAAAATACTACAAACACCTGCACATCCGAAAATTTAACAGTGCCAGCACTGAATAGTTCTTTTAGTTTATCTCAAAGAATGTTCCCAGCTAATCCTCTCTTGGGGACATAGATAAACACCCTGAAGCTAATACAGTCTTCACATAAATTAAAAAATAATGTAGAAAAGACATTTTAGAGTGTGCAGTATTTTGTTACCTTTGGATTTGTACTCCCATTTTGTAAGTCTCATTGTTGAAAAGAAAACATTCACAAATTATTGTTCTGGAGAGGCCAGTAACCCCAGCACTACAAACTGTGGTAGATTTCTCCCTTTCTTCCCTTGGTAACAACTTTGAAAACCCAGATGCTAGGCGATGGAAGAGATTCCCACATAGAACCTGGCTTCTTGACAACGAGCTCAGGTGGCTGGGCTGCTAACTGCTTTTCCATCTGAAGGTTGGTTTCACATCCAAGATTTACTCCTAAATTTAAAATATCTAGATTCTTGACATATTGTCGTTTAAAAAAATGGAATGGTTAAAAAAAATGCTATCCAACGAAGAGTTAGTTATATGTTACATTTAATGTATGTTATTTTATAATTTAATGTGAATACTCTTATTTGCTTTTTTATATAACCTTGTGTTTGAAGGTGAGTCTCATTGTAAATGTAAAAATAATTCCGAGGTTCCACAGTAATATATATATATTTTTATTATTAGAGCAGTCAAAAATATCTGTCTCTTTCTGGCATATCCCTATGCATTTACAAGTACTGACACAAATCATGGAGCATCTTTGTTAACAGGCCATTATATCTGAATAGATCTTATTTGAGGGGAAAGAAAGATTGAAAGATCCCAAGGTTTATTTCCTGGGAGCTCTGGGGGTGCTTGTTGGTTCATATTGTTGTTGCTCCTATGGGGCTGCAAGTTCCTTCAGCTCCTTCAGTCCTTTCTCTAGCTCTTCCATTGGGGACCTTGTGCTCAGTCCAACGGTTGGCTGAGAGTATCCACCTCTATATTTGTCAGGCACTGGCAGAGCCTCTCAGGAGAATATGAACCAACCGGTACCCCCAGAGCTCCTAGTGACTAAACCATTAACCAAAGAGTACACATGAAGGGACACATAACTCCATCTGCATAGGTAGCAGAGGATGGTCATGTTTAACTTCAAAGGAAGGACACGCCCTTTGTCCTGAGAAGGCTCCACTCGCCAGTATAGGGGAAGGCCAAGACAGGGAAACAGGAGTGGGTGGATTGGTGAGCAGGGGGAAGGGGCATGGGATAGGGTGTTTTCGAAGGGGAAACTGGAATAGGGGATAACATTTGAAATATAAATAAAGAGAATATCTAAGAAAAAAGAAAAAAGAAAAAGAAAGATCCAGAGGACCTGGACACCTTCTATTATATAGTTGCTTCTAGACTTGATATGAATGTTCTACCCATGAAACTATTACAGTATGGTTGTCTACTTAAAACCTTCACAATATCATAAAAATTGACATGGATGGGGGTACTTATCACAAGGCCCTTTCTGCCCTGGCCTGCAGGGGTTTCGACAGCAGAACGTAGGAGAGAAGCGCAGAGAAACAGGGACCGGAGACGCAAAGAAGAAGGCCAAGACCAACTTTGTTCAAGGCCCCCCAAACTCTTTTCTCAGGGAACTTATACAGGCAGGGGAAGAAGTGAGCGAGTGGGATTTTCCACGTAGCCCGGGCATTCTGCCAAGGTAAATCTCTGGCTGCTGTAAGATGTTTTCTTCTGGGAGGGCACAATGACCATTGACCACCCGATCTCTCCAAGGTCTGTAGCTGAGGAGAAGTCAAAACCTAAGCCTTTCTTGAAAATGAACTCTAAACATGAAGTAAGGTCAATTTGGCTCCCGGCACCTTTCCTTTGACTAGGAGATACAGGCAGTTAGTAGCTGGTGAGGGACTGAGAATCAGTTTTCTCTGAGGACGAGATAGGTTTACCAGGCTTAAACAGTCAGCCTAAGCATGTACTCCATGGCAACATTAATTGGAGTCTGGGCTTAGTAGGTTTTGTGTGTGTGTGTGTGTGTGTGTGTGTGTGTGTGTTGATGTCTGTCAAAAACGAATGAATTTGCATGCATTTGGAGGGAGTGGGAGAACAACATAGGAAAGTTGGGCATAGGAGTAAAACTGATATAGAGAGTACTCTTGAATGACATTCTCAAAAATGTAAGTATAAATCTATTAAGAACATATCTTAATTAATTATTGATTACATACTATTTAATCTAGAGATTAATAAAGTGGCAAGTTTATACATTTTTGTTCAATCTTCTTTCCTCATGTGATAGCATTTTATCTCTTTTATGGTTTCTACTTTTTATTATCTGATTCTAAAGTTCTACAAAAATGATGAGTAGAATTTAGACAAAGGCACTGTCTTTAAAGTGTCTTGATATTTTTAGTCTCCCTTTTGTCAATGCTTCCTTTTGTATTTAATGTACATTGAAGTTTTAAAATCTCTTCCTGTTATTTCCCAGGAGATGTGTTTTCTTTCTTTTTAGTCTCTATCAGGGTTCAGGAAGACCACTTGATAAAATTACTAAGCTATTGGGTGAACCTGTGTTTCACAGGAAAAATAACTTTGCAAAGATAAATTTTATGAATGCTTCTTGGAGCCTTGATGCATATTTCTAGTATATTTCCTCAGCTAGGATTTCAGATAGTCTGATCCCAAAGGACTAAATCACATAGATACATGTGATTAGATGCAAGAAAAAAAGAGTTCTTAGCTGTGCCAAATAGAAATGAGAGTTGAAAATGGGAAGATAAATGTGAATGTCTGTTTATCTTTACTACCTCACTATGACTCACTAGACTTCTTCTCACTTGTTATTATATATCCAATATATATTTAATTATATATTCTACATACCAAATATTTGTGGCCTACTCAACATAAACATGTAGCTACTACTATTTAAAAACAGGTAATATGTTGAAACAAAACCTTTCTTACCTTGTAGAAATGCATAAGCAAGAAAGAGTATTCCTTGAACTGATGGAATTACATGTGGGAAGACTGAATTGCAGGAGGACAGGTAAGAACTAGTAGATGGTGAAAGATTGAAAACTTTCAACAACAGATTTCTTGGGTCATGCAACCCTTACTGACACCTACCTTCAAGGAGTCCAAGGTTTGTTGAGTGGGTTTGTTGCTGTTACGAGAAGGATCGTATGGTATACCTCACATATTTCATCTTTAACTTGCTCTATTTCCTTTCCTAAAATAGGCCCTGATGCTTAGAACACTGGACAATAACACCATCAGAGAGCTTTGCTTAGGTAACACAGACTAAGAGCTGTTGTTTGGTCTCTTTCTCCTGACTATATTCAGTGGCCAGCTTGTCTGCTTTTCTTTTGCACACATTGGCTCCCCTTTTTCTTTGTCCTTTCTCTCTCTATTGCCAAGCTGTTGCTTGATAGAGAAGAAATAAGTAATTCAATATAAATGCAGGGTATGCCATAGACAGTGTGATTTCAGCAAAAGTAACTGGGATGTGTGATGTGGACCGATGCTTATTGCAGAATCCTGGGGCATTCTGGGGCTAACAGGAGCTGAACCCTGAGAGTGATGTAATGCTGCCATTTAGGTTTGCAATTGATATGTTTATAGTGGTATTGCTCAATTCAAATATCTGAGTGCTTCCATTGATTACTAAAGTGTCTGAGTCATTTTAGACAGTCTGATTCTGACAGAATAGCCATGAAGATACGTAAGACATAAAGTATACAGAGGTCTGTGGCTTGGTCCTGAGAATATTCATGCAGTAGTTTTTTCTTTCTGACATCATCTTATATGAATTATGTTCAACTTTATATAAGCTAGAATCATCTGGGGGAGATAGATGCTCAGAGGTGAAAACACCTCCCATAGTAATTGCTTATAAGCAAGCTTGTAGTATGTTTTCTTGGTTAGTGATTGGTGTTTGTGGGCACTGCTTACTGGGTGCTGCAACACATCTGGAACTGATCACCCTAGGGGATATATCAAGCAAGCTGAGCAAGCTAAGGAGAGCAAGCCAGTGAGCAGCACACCCCTGGAGAGTCTACTTCTGCTCATGGCTCCAGATTCCTGCCTGGAGTTTTTGCTTGTCTTCCCTTTAATGATGGAGTATAATGTGGAAATATAAGCTGAAACAGCCATTCCTTCCTAACGTTGTTATCATCATGGTGTTTCAGTAACACCAATAGAAAGCCTAACTTAGGGATGTAGGGATTAGATATATTATTTATATTTTTGAGTGTAAATATTCATAACTCTCAAAAAAGTATTGAAGATAAATTAGAAGCTATGCTGTAATAATTCAAGGAGGGTCATTAACCACTAAGATCCATAAAATTATATGAGTTCTAGATTAAAAATCGCTATTTTCTTGTTATATTTATTTCTCTGGGAAATCCCTTTATGTCCCTCACTGGGCTTTTTCTTCTGTTCATTTTATTTCTATAATCTTATGTTTTCTTCAGTCACACTGATCAAAATTAATCCTTAGCTCAATTTACTTAAACCAAAATTATATTCATTTTGAGTTATTTATAAAATTTCATTAAGGTAATTCTTGTTGTTTTAAAACAATCGCATGCTCTTACTCCTGTTTCCTACTTGCTTCTTCTTTTTCCCTCTTGGGCTCCTCTCTCTCCCCATTCCCTTCCCCCTTCTCTTCACATGGTCATGACTGGCCTCTACTTCTCTACTCTCTTTCTCTTTCTTCTCTTTCTTCTCTACTTCTCTTTCTCTGCCTCTACTACCCTCTTAACTATCCCCCATGCCCTGAATAAACTCTAATCTATACTTTAAAAAATTGCATAATAAACACTCTCTTCACATGTCTTATTCTTTCTAATGTTTGGTTTTTTCTCTCCACTTTATCAAGATACATTTCACATATCTAAAATTCACCTCCTCAAAGTAACAGTTTAATGATTGCTTTTGTATATTCACAGCAACCATCAGTAAGGCTTAAATCTAAGTAAACTTTCCACAGGAAAGAAAGGAAGAAAGAAGGAAAGAAAGAAAAAAAGAAAGAAAGAAAGAAAAGAAAAAAAGAAAGAGAGAGAGAGAAAGGAGGAAAGAAAAAGTAAACAATCACCACCACTTTGAGACACACCCAATGTGAAATTTCTATTTATTGACAATTTCATATATGAATAGAATGTATTTTGATCACATAAATACTATCAAACTCTCCCTGCTTGCTGGGCAACTCCTCCTAACACATTCCTCTCCCTCATCCATGCCTCCTTCTTGTTATAACACATTGTCTCCAATTAATGATGCCTGCATGTACATGGGACTATGGCCATCCATCCACTAGAGCACAGCTACCTCTCAACAGCCATACCCTAAATAAATTACCTTCTCCAGCTCCTCACCAGAAGCTGTCAGTTGCTAGTAGTTCTTCAGGAGACCATGCTCCAGCCATCAAGGTTGAGATGTTAACTGACTTGATCTTGTTCTGATACCTGCTGTAAGTTTATTAGTACAGAGGCTGTGTCATGTCCAGAAGGCACCATTTCCCAGCACCTTTCCCCATCCTCTTGCTCCTAGAGTCTTTTTACCTTTTCATCACTTATATCAGCACACCCATTTCATTAATTTTTAGTTTTTTCTTTAATTTTTGGAAATTATAATTGTCTTAGTCAGGGTTTCTATTCCTGCACAAACATTGTGACCATGAAATAAGTTAGGAAGAAAGGGTTTATTCAGCTTACACTTCCACACAGATGTTCATCACCAAAGGAAGTCAGGACTGGAACCCAAACAGGTCAGGAAGCAGGAGTTGGTACAGAGGCTCTATCCCATGGAGGGATGTTACTGTCTTGCTTCTTCTGGCTTGCTCTTCTTGCTTTCTTACAGAACCCAAGACTACCAGCCCAGGGATGGTACTGCCTACAGTGGGCCTTTCTACCCTTGATCACTAATTGAGAAAATGCCTTATGTTTGGATCTCATGGAGGCATTTCCTCATCTGAAGCTCCTTTCTCTGTGATAACTCCAGCTTGTGTCAGGTGGACACACAAAACCAGCCAGTACAACAATATAATTACATCATTACTTTCTTCCCTTTCCTCTCTCCAAACCCTCCCATATACTTCTCTTTACTCTCTTTCAAATTCCTGGCTTCTTTCTTTTTTAAAAGAATGATTGTTATTAATATATGTAATATTCCTAAACATAACATATTAATATTCCTAAATATAATCTATGTAATGGTATTTGGACATATTATATTTTGGGGAGCTTACTATTTGGTATTGGATAACCAACCTGTGTGCTCTTCCATGGAGAAGACAATTTCTCCATCTCTCAGCATTTCTTAATTGGCTGTAGTTTTTTGTGTATATTTTTAGACAGATTCTCACTATGTAGTCCTGGCTGACCTGGAACTTGCAACCAGAAGTAAACCTAGCTGGCCAGAACTCATGGATATTCCTTATCATAATGCAAAATGTGCATTCAGCCCTACTTCAAACATTTCTATAATATATAACAGTCTCAACACTGTTTAAAATCACAAAGGTCAACGTCTCTTCGGAGATTTATAACAATCTCTTAACTATATGCCTGATAAAAACCCAAATTAAATAGCAGGTCACATACTTCAAATATACAATGGCATAGAACATATGTTATCAGGCCAAAGGGGGAGAAAGGGAGTGTAGTGAGGAAATACTGGAACAAAGAAAGACCAAAAGCCGGTAGGGCAAACTCCAAATTCTGGATCTCCATGTCTGACATCAAGGTGCTCTTAAGATCTCCAACTCCTTTCAGCTTTGTTGACTGCAACAAACTTCTCTGTCTTGGTCTGTTTCCATACCCTGTTAGTAACTCTCCTTAGCAGCCATCTTGTAACTCTGGCATTTTCAACTGCTAGTGGTCTCCAACACAATCCTAGAGACAGGCTTCACTGAGCATCCATTCAGAGACAACCCAGACACACGCCTCACCTCATCAGCTTTCTGTAGCCACAGAGAGAGACTCCACAGCACTTTCGTGTATCCTTGACTCCAAAGTCAGTGATGTTAGGCTGAAGCTGACATGTTCTGCTGCTTGATGGGACTGGAATTGACCCCTCATTCACCTATATTTTCACCAGCTTTCTGTTTTCAATGATTCTTTTAATTCTTATGTTTTTATTCAACACCATTTCTTAAGTTGGAAGCTTAGCTGAGTACAGTCTGGCCCTGAGGGTCTCCACTCCTTTTGTTCAATTTAACATCAGGCTTTTCTTCAAACTCCATTTCAAGGCAGCCTGGTATTGACTATGTCTCGTTGTTGTTAGTCATCATTTCTATGTGGATCTATAAGGAAACCGAGCAAGCTAAGCAAGGAAAACCATGAAATATATAGTTGGGGAGAGAAGGAGTAACAGCAAGTATAATGGATCTTGGTTAAGAACTCAGGAGTTAAGAAGTTTGAAGAAAAGCCTGATGCCATATAGAACTTGCTTCCTGGTACTAACTTCTGTCTTACTCAGTGTTCTATTGCTGTGAAGAAATCTTGAAACCACAGCAACTCATAAAAGAATTTAAATGTGGTTTGCTTACAGGTTCAGAGATTTAGTACATTGTCATCATAACAGGAACTATCACAACATACAGGTTGACAGAGTACTGCAGAAATAACTAAGAGTTTTATATCTATATCTGCAGGTAGCAGGAAGACAAAAACATGGGACCTGGCTTGGGCCATTGAAAGCTCAAAGCCCATCCTTAGTGACATACTTCTTCCAACAAGCCACACCTACTCCATCAAAGTCATACCCCCTAATCCTTCTCAATTGGTAATACTTCCTGATGACTAGGCATTCAGATTCATGAGCCTATTTGGGCCATTCTTATTTAAACCACCACAGGGGGTCTAAGGGACTCCATTGATAGCATTTAAAAAGAAAAGTAACTCACTCCTGGTAGTGGATTTTCTATTGAATACTGTATGGTGTCTAGTTGGTTACTGTCTACTCATTACAAGGTAAATCTATTTTAATTATTTTGTATATGTATATATTTATGTATATATTTTAGAAAGCTTTGAAAATAGTAAATCTTTGACAAGCACGGTTACTTTATAAACAATATAACTTCATATCATTCAAAATGTCTTAAGTAGAATATACAGTTTTCTTAAGAAAACAGATTTGATGTGTGTCTTGTACATTTAAAGAATCATTTTTATTATCTCATTGAGCAAGATTATTAACAGACTTTTACTTCTCTATGATTATTATCTGATATTTTTCTTAAACTTCTTATTTAATGACATTTTCTAGATAAGACTTACATTTGTGAGTTGAATAGCTGATATCCCTTTACATTTTTTCTCTCCATGACAATTATTTTGGTGGTTGGGAGAGATGGAAAAGTGTGCATTGTCTAATTCTATCAGGGTGAATTAGAAGGCACAGAAATTTCTGCTATTAATTTATTGTAGCACATAATTCAAATATCAATTGATTAAATCCAGCATTCAGCTAATCAGTGAACATTTATCCATCATGATTCACTCATAGAATTAGTTTCATATGAAATTATCTTTGTGTTGGATGATAAAGTGCAAGCTTAAACATAAACCATAACAAAGACTCATTATAAAATAACAGATGCTCTTTTCAATTTTGTATTCTGAAATGAATACATGTCAGCCAAGGCCAACAACTCTTCTCCCTCTGTATGAGTTTTCCCAGCTACACACAAAGATGCTTCTTTCGCTGCTGTCCCCACCCCCACACACACACATTCGGACACTTTTTTGTATGTTCCTAGGACAGGGAATTAGAGTGACAGATAGCATATTCCCTCTTCCCTGGTGTAATGGATAAAAAAACAATGTGCTGGCATTATCATTGTGTTGATTGTAAGACCAATCTGAAAAAATAACATCTAAAAGCACAGAATGCATGAAACTATTCTCTATGTCATGTGAAACAATTTCTTTAACAGACAAATCCATCATTGCTCCATGCCACTATTGTGAAACTGTGGCATCTCACTGTGCTTTGGTGACATAGTTGTATGGCTTTGGTCAGGGAGATGATAGAAATATGATCTATGCAGTCTTGAAAGGAGGATTTGGCCATTTCTGTCTGTATCTTCCTTTTCCGTGACCATAGGAACCTGACTGTATCATCAAGAACCTGTTAGAGAAAGAGGGTGATGTACTACAAAATCAAGGAGTCACAATCCTCATTGCCAAGATAAAATATAACAGCTCACTCCAATCCAGATATTTCTGACCAGACCTGCCCACGTTTCTGATCCACAAACTAAAAAGCATCACAAATGTTTATTTTTACTACTATGTTGTTGAAGGCTTATGAAATAAAATATTACCATAGCAACAGCTAACGGATACCTATTTTCAAGTAATAGTCATTCATAGTCCTAAAAATGACACTCCCAGAATGCCTTCTTGTTTACGTAGTAATGATAGTAGCAATTAAGGTAATTAAAATTTGTCTGGTATTTTTTCATAAATCCTTTGGAACCTTTTCATTTAGGACAGAAATGCACACTTACTGCATGAATTGTTCAGAAACCAACATTTTGTTTAAGAGCCAAGTCTTTATTTACATTTCTTTTTTTTTTTATTTACATTTCTTCAGCAGGTCTCTTTAGAATATGAGAAAAGATTCTGTTGATTATTATAGGAAATGTATTATATTTGATAAATCCAAATAAAGATAACTATATATAGTTTGAATACTCAAATGAGGGACAATTATTAATATTTAATATATTTTATTATAGTATATTTTGGTCAATTTCTTTGCATATAACTTTGGAACACAGCTCTAACTATTTTGTACAAGATTTTATGTTCCTAGAATTTATTACAAATTATAAGTAAATGTTATCATGATAGTTCTTCATAATACCTCAGAAATAAATATACCATAAAATTTGCATGTATTTATTTTCATTGACTCTTTAATTTTCATGTTTTTTCTTTTGCATTATTAGTGTTAGTTGCTAGTGTAACAATTGCATTGCTAGTGTAAACAATGCATTAATGGATGTTGGTGAACTCATTTCTATATAGACACTGTAACATTGATTTCTAAAACTGTAATTACTGAATCACAAGATATAATACCTAAGGTTCAGGTCTATGTATGGATTATTTTTTTCAAGAGGCTAAAACAAGGTACCTTATCATGAACTCTTTATGACATTTAAATCCGTTATTTAAACAGCAATTAATCTTGATCACTCATGACCACAATTCATTTCAGTCACTGCACTAGACCCAGAGACAACTTTGAAAGTTATTCAGGATTTGATTCTGTTTCCCTATTCTGCAGTGCCACTGTTAGCCCTAAACTCAGTTTTGTTTTGTATTGTATTGATTTCTATGTTTTTGTTTTTAACCTTTATTTTCTTTATTTACATTTCAAATGTTATCCCCTTTCCTAGTTCCCCTCCAAAAACCCCCTATCCCATCCACTCCCCCACTGCGCACTAACCCACCCACTCCTGCTTCCCTGTCCTGGCATTCCCCTACACTGGGGCAAATATCCTTTGCAGGACCAAAGGCTTCTGCTCTCACTGATGTCTGACAAGGCCATCCTCTGCTACATATGTGGCCGGAGCCCTGGGTACCTCTATGTATACTCTTTGGTTGGTGGTTTAATCCCTGGGAGCTCTGGGGTTACTGGTTGGTTCATATTGTTGTTCCTCCTATGGGGCTACAAACCCTTTCAGGTCCTTGGGTCCTTTCTCTATCTCCTCCATTGGGGACCCTGTGCTCAGTCCAGTTGTTAGCAGAGAGCATCCTCCATATTTGTTAGACACTGGCAGAGCCTCTCAGGAGACAGCAACCACATGAAGCTTAAGAAGATGGAAGACAAAAGTGTGGATACTTTGGTCCTTCTTAGATGGGGGGACAAAATACCCATGGGAGGAAATACAGAGACAAAGTGTGGAGCAGAGACTGAAGGAAAGGCCATCCAAAGACTGCCCCACCTGGGAATCCATCCCATATACAGTTTCCAAACCCAGACCCTATTGTGGATGCCAAAACGTGCTTGCTGACAGGAGCCTGATACAGTTTTCTATATTTTTATCTTGCCTGAAATTCAAATGAACTATCAATTTTTGAGAGACTGGTCTGGAATATAGGCAATGCAAAATCACATTTGTATTTTACAAATTATATCAATTTATAAATTGATATACTTAAGAGAGCCCTTTCTAAATTCTCTAGACTTGAACATGTGCTTATCACTTGAAACTATAGCCCCTTAATTATAATCACATATTATTCTAAAAAAAGAAAGAAAGAAACCAGAGATATAGAGGGTAACTTTATCTTAAAGAATGTTTACAAATAATTTTAAGAACATATAATGATAAAAAGGAAATAGCTCAACATAATGATATAGGTATTAAAATCATTTATGGGAGAGATTCGAAATGTATTAACTGAAAATAAGTCTTATAAAGGATCATTTGTAGCTAGTAAACATCATGGTACTAACATTATTCATTAAAATTTGTATGCAGTCATCAAAAGTTAAGGAGGCTCCACAGTACACTAGCAGTACCTTTGCATTTGACAGGATTTTTACTTATTGTAGAACCTTTGTTATTTTTGGCTCTATACTTATATGATCTAACTAGGAGAACATGGATACTGAGTGTTGATCAAAAGTTAGATTTATGAGTAAAGCACATCTACTCTAGAATAGACTTTGATGCCACGTCTTTAAACTACTAAGGTATTTACGTAGTTCCTGTTCTGATCGCAGGTGTTTATTGAGGCTGACAGGTTAATTACCACCCAATGGCTCTACCATTGCCCCTGGGTGATTATATACAGAGTGCTTCACTTGATGTTTGCCCTTCTCCTATTTCTCAGTTCCGATACATACCTTATCATGATTCATCAACTGATCTGTGAAACAGGTGAGGTAGGAAATTTAAATGTCCTAAAGTTAATGCCTTTTGGGTCCTCTTAGAGGCTATTTAAAATAAGAAAAGCAGGTTAGCAACTGACTGCAGGAATGGAAGCACTCTCATCACTGTCCACCGTCAACTGACTATGGCAAGAAGGACGTTGTGGAGCTATCTCTAATGCTATTTCAAGAAAGAGTAGAAGTCTGATGTTAAGTTGCTGCTCTACTTTTATATTCTTACAATTAAAGCGTATAGGCCACAGACACATGGCTTTACATTGTCTTAGTTCTGTCATCAGCTGCTCTCTGATTTCTGATGTTTGGACGTGTCAATCGGTCAAACTTGAGGTACCTACAAGCAAAGAATCCTAAAATAAAGATCAATAGTTTTGCAGTGAACAGCCAGTTAACTTATGAAATAGACATCTAAGCATAATGTGGCTGAGGGTTGTCAGAGAATGGAGCGGCAAACAAGTGAGCCAGTATTCTTCATCTTTATACCCATGAACTTCAGATGAACGATATTAATATTCTTATATGGATATATATGTTCATTACATAAAATAGCAAAAGATAGTAATCCTCTATGTGTATATTTCTCTTCTACTATAATAAACAGCTGCTATAGATGTCATTGAGAAATGAAATATGATCATGTCCAGGACTGGCTGAGAAGCTGTGAATACCATGACTCTAACCAATGCCTGTGTTATTTTCCCTCAGAAATGCTTTAGTTTAAAAGAAGCTGCTATGAACACTGGAGTGGGTGATAATTAATAAAAGCACTGTCCCTCCAGGCCTCTGCACTACTCTTTCCAAGTATTTGGTAAAGCATGACTCTTAAACTTGAATAGTTAACCAAATATACTTATGTATAAGAAACTCCCAATTTCATAAAGCCAATTTACAATGATAAGATCTTACCCCACTATTTCTAACCTCTCCCAAACACTAGAAATATGTCTGAAGCCGACTTCTGGATATCTGCATCTCCTTCCCTGCTCCGCTGGACTCATCTGGTCCACTGAGCCTCCCTCTCTCTCCTCCCCTCACTTCCCTTAGCTCCTCCTCCTCTCTCCCCTCCAATCACTGGCCTCTCACTGCCTCAATGTGAATGGATAGGAAATATCTTGCAACAGAACACAATGATTATTGTAACCAAAACAAAACAAAACAAAACAAAACAAATAACAGAAATAGCTCAGGGAAGGGGTGTTTTTTTAAATTGTTGTTTTGCTGTAGTTGGTTTGGTGCTTTTTGTTTTGCTTCTTTGTTTTTGCTCATTGTTTCAAAAGGGTTTCAGTCCATCCTAGTAAGGAAGACAATTGATACCCACAGCAGAGTAATGTGTAGTGGGAACTCCTTTTATCTGGGCAGATCAGGAAGTGGATTGAATGAGACCAAAACAGAGTTTGTGTCACTTTCAGAGGCACCTCCTAGCGTGACCTTGCACCAGTGAGGCTCATCTGCCTAAAGATTTACAGTCTTTCAAAGAAGCACTGGTTACTGGAGGACAAATGTTCAAAACATATCAGTGCCTGATGCCTATGAAACTTGGCGCCATGGGAAAATTGCAGCTCCTCCTGTCAGAAGACAGAAGCTGGAGATTCTGTGAAAGCTGACCTCAGGTATAACCTCTATTATGACTGGGGATGGGTGGCGAATCTGTCTAGATTCTCCAGGGAGATAAAAGAGTGTGGTGAGGAGATCCTACTCTTCATGGGGCTCAGTCTGAGCTTCCAGCATCATTCACTTGGAATCAATTCCCAGTGACATCAGAGATTTTGTTGTTTCTTGCCTTGCAGTAGGAGGAAAAGAAAAACAAAAGACCATTGAGTGTGTTTAGCATGTCAGCTAAAGAATACCAGCCAATAGTCACGTGATTCTGATACTGAAAAAAAATGGGCCATGAGAGAAATGGTAGTATTTGTGTATTTGTGTGTGTGTGTGTGTGTGTGTGTGTGTGTGAGAATACATATTTACAATTCAAATTTATACATATACACATATATATGTATGTACATGGTTTACAGATAACTATTCCAATGTCACATCCTGATTTAGAATGATTACCTTTTCTTGGAGGCAGAGCCTTAGTCATCCCTAGTAGTGCATACCTTCTGTTGCTTCTTGGTAACAAAAGGCTTAAGCTCCTTGTAAGTGATGTCACTAAGCTGACGCCCCCTTGCAGGAAATGCCCAAAATTATGCCTGTTGAGCAACTGACCATGTGTAGATTTCCTATGGTTTCCCCTCCAATGCTCAGTTGCTCAGGTTCAGGTGACCATGAGCCAGAAGCAGTCATCCCATCAGGTCCTCTCCAAGTCCATGACAAGAAACTGCAAGAGGTTGCCCTATGCTTATCAATTTAAAGCATTTCTTGTCCATTTGCTAACAATGGTAGAGTAGAATTTGCTCTAGGTCTTTTGCTTTCAGCCCTTTCTTCAGACAGAGAAACATCCCAGGAGCAGGTACTGTCCACTCCTGGCACGGACAGTTCATCAACAATGCTAAGGAATGTGTGGAGTGCTGTTCACAATCCAGTGGCAGCCTTAGGAGGAATGGAGGAAGATCCCGAATGCCTGCTGAAGCTAGGTCTGGGGAAGTGACTGCTCAATGATGAGCTCATTCAGAAGGGTTAAAAAAATTTAAACAATTTTCCTCCTCCAATAAGATAAGACATTGAATTTTCCAGGAATGTGGGAAGCAAGACAAATACTGACTACTCTATTACAGTTCTGAAGAATTAGGGATAATTTTACACTGCCTATAGGGTCCCAATCTTTGATAGCCTTCTCAGTCTATATAGCAACTGACCCATACTATGTAAATGAAAGTTATGCTTATGAAATAGCAATCTCTTTGTTGAAAGTGAATACCACATAGACTATACATTTATTCATATGATAGCATCTTGTATTTTAAAAGTTGTAAAGTATATTATTTCTAGGATACAGAAAGAGAAACCAAGGCTTCTTATGCTATCACATTGTCCCAGTAATTGTAGAGGGGCGATTTGAACGCAAGTTCAAGATTCACCTGCTACAGCAAGGTGGAGAAAAGACTCTTGCTGTTCTTGATAATTTGTGTCTGAACCTAACAATTTGCCAAGGAAACTAAGGAAGAGTCTCCTAGCTCTTCCTTTCATCACCCTGAATAATCTGTAATTGCCAAGTTACAATGTTCACCAGCCTGGGCTAAATGCACATTTCCTTAGGACCATGAATGTTACTCTTCTGACTTCTGGGGCCTGAAAACCTTGTGCATACCCTCCCCCTCCTCCCCGAGGTTGAGAGTGATGTGGTTAAGTGTAGAGCTAGCAGCTTCACTTGTCTTTTTTCATTCCATTCTGTCTAAAATCTACCGTGTTTCTGTGTTATGGGAGGAATGGCCTAGATTGGCTCCCCCTTCCCACAGGAGTTTTCTGCGCATGTATGTATATTCAGTACATAAATACATATGTGGAACACCATATTTTTAAGTGAAACAATGCTGGAGACACTCGACCTGCATTAAAGTGCCAGATATTCTACCTCTTAGTCATGAAACCATAGTTCTAATTGTTATGGGCAGGGTTTAGTAGAGCTCTCATCGCAAGAGACCAATGATATGCATCATTATTTTAGCTGTTAAAAAGAGAAACCTCGTGTTTTTATGACTTGATTATTTTAATATAACCCAATACTCCAACCCCCCAAAACACCCTTCAAGTAAAAATAACTCCTGCTTAGTGCTCCATCGTAAATCCCTGACTTCTTGTCCTTCAACAATACAAAATCATTTTCTGCACATATAATGTACCAGCACTGAATTTAAGTGTTAATACTTTGTAAACACAGGTTTCAGTTCTGTTTGTACTCCACATTTGTGTATTCCCTTTTTATTGGATATTTTCTTTATTTACATTTCAAATGTTTTCCCTTTTCCAGATCGACCCTTAGGAAACCCCCTATCCTATCCCCCCTCCCCTTGCTCTATGAGGGTGCCCCCCCCATGTACTCCCTTCTTTCCTCCATGGCATTTACCTACACTGGGACATTGAACACCCTCAGGTCCAAGGGCCTCTCCTCCCAGTGATGTCCAACAAGGCCACCCTCTGCCACATATGAGGCCAGAGCCATGGGTCCCTCCATGTTGATTCTTTAGTTGGTGGTCCAGTCCCAGAAGCTGTGGGGGTCTGGATGGTTGACACTGTTGCTCCCTCCATGGGGCTGCAAACTCCCGCAGCTCCTTCAGTTTCTTCACCAACTTCTCCATCGGGGACCTCATCCTTTTTTTTTTTAATTTTTATTTTCTATATTCTATGTTTACATTCCAAAGGCTTTCCCCTTTCCCAGTTCCCATCCACCATAGTTCCCATAGTTCCTCTCCCCCCCCCCCAACTATTCGCCAATTAATCCAATGGTTGATTCTGTATTTGTCAGGCTCTGGCAGAACCTCTCAGGAGACAGCCATATCAGGCTCCCATCAGAAAGCACTTCCCAACATCCACAATAGCATCTGGGTTTGTTGGCTGTATATGGGACTGATCCCCAGGTGGGGCATTCTCTGCATGGCCTTTCCTTCAGTCTCTGCTTTATATTTCCTCCTATGAGTATTTTGTTCATCCTTCTAAGAAGCAATGAAGCATCCACATTTTGGTCTTCCTTCTTCTTGGGCTTCATATGGTTTGTGAATTGAATATTAGCTATTCTGAACTTTTGGGCTAATATCCACTTATCGATGAGTACATATTGTGTGTGTTCTTTGTGACTGAGTTACCTCATCCAGGATGACATTTTCAAGTTCCATCTATTTGCCTGCAAATTTCTTGAAGTCATTGTTTTTAATAGTTGGATAATATTCCATTATGTAAATGTACCACAGTTTCTGTATCCATTCCTCTGTTGAGGGGCATATGGGGTGTTTCTAGCCTTTGACTACTCAAGGACCTCCACATAAAACCAGAGACACTGAATCTAGTAGAAGAGAAAGCAGGCATAAATCTCAAGTACATGGGCACAGGGGAAAAGTTCCTGAACAGAACACCAATGGCTTATGCCCTAAGATCAAGAATTGATGAATGGAACCTCATAAAATTGCAAAGCTTCCATAAAGCAAAGGACACTGTCAATAGGACAAAACAACAACCAACAGATTGCAAAAAGATCTTTACCAATCCTACATCCAATGGAGGGCCAATATCCAATATATACAAAGAACTTAGGAAATTAGACTCCAGAGAACCAAATAACCATATTAAGAATGGGGAACAGAGCTAAACAGAGAATTCTCAACTGAGGAAACTTGAATGGCTGAGATGCACCCAAAGAAGTGTTCAACATCATCAGAAAAATGTAAATCAAAACAACCCTGAGATTCTACCTCACACCAATCAGAACGGCTAAGATCAAAAACTCAGGTGACAGTGGATGCTGGCAAGGATGTGGAGAAAGAGGAACACTTCTTCATTGTTGGTGGGATTGCAATCTGGTACACCACTCTGGAAATCTATCTGGTAGTTCCTCAGAAGACTGGACACAGTACTACCTGGGGACCCAGCTATACCACTCCCGGGCATATACCCAGAAGATGCTTCAACATGTAGTAAGGATATATTTGTGTATTCTAAACATGTCTCCAAACCTTCCCAGTTCATAATTTTCCAGCAGATTGCATATGAAGATTAAGTACAGTAAGGTGTTGAGGTGGTAGGTTTTGTAATAAATGTTTAATTGTTCATGTGGTGGTGTGGCTTGTGAATGAACAAGGGTTATAATTCCATATTACCTCTGCAACTGGAAAAGCTGCTACCATTTCTTGCCTAGTTTTATGAAGGGTCTCAAAGAGTAGGACATAAAAGCTGAAAGATCAGAAAAGGGAAAGAGAGGTGGGGGCTGGAGAAGACAATAAACCACACCACACACTCTGCACTCTCTGCTGTGGGCATGTTTTTCTATTTGTGGCTGTGTGGTCTTTATTGGAGGAGGCTGAGCCTCAGTGAGAACGCAAGTCTGTGCTTCTGAACTTGGTAATGTCTCAGTCCTACCACTTTAGGAAGCTTGTCCCTTAAGGGGATGTTTAGTGCCTGCCCTATGAATGGCAGTCAAGGATATTTTCCATTGGGATTGCAACTTTGATGAGGTCTTGAATTGCAAAGCACATCTGAATGCAATGTAGGCTGTGGTCCCTGAGACCCAAAATGTGCTGATTTAGGCTTCTGAAGCTCCAGCCAATTGACCTGGCAGCTCTGGTGTGAGATGAGGTGGAATTGAAATGTGCAAAGTGGTCATTTTCTAGACATCTGCCATTTGGGCCCAGATTTTTTATGAGGATGGGACTCTCACTCATCTCTTTTCTGTAGGCAAAAGTGTCTGGACCATCCCTGACAAAAAAGAAGCCATCATGATGCTCACACAAAGTCACCTTGTATTTGTGCCCCATGCTACATCAAACAATGCATCCATTATCATGTTTGATTCTTGAAGCAATTCAGTGAACTAGAAAAAGTACCCGAGCTTAAGATTAGAAGTGCGCTTTGAGGATACATGGTCGCTAGCAATCATGTGAGTGTGTGCTCTTGTGCCCTACAGACAGTGAGCTCCTTCTGCTCGGTGTATATGCTCTGCTCTTTAAACTTTAATTTTTTATAATCCATTTGACTTTTTAAAAATCTTGCTATCCTCTGACCTTTCCATCTTGTTCTAATGGCTCTGTAGCATTAGTAAAACCAATTATTGAGAAGCGATGCACATTAAGACTAGGCTTTTGCCTGAATTTCTCCTAGTTATGTTCCCTATAGCCGGTGTTAACATTAAGCTACCTTTCTTTCTATTTCCCTCCTTCCCCCTCCTTCTCTTCTCTTTCCCTCTTTCTTTTCATTATTATGAATTGCACATTTGAATTGGAGGAGGGTAAGTATGAAGAACAAGGAAGAAGTTGGCCCTGAACTAGTCAAAGAGAAGGACATCATGCAAGTATTCAAATATGTTGTTTAGACATCAATGATAGAGAAAACATGCTTGTGAATTCACTATGATTTTATGGAACATGCTTCATTTAGGGGAACAATGTTCTTCGAGTGAGTCTTCTCCTTAAATTATGCTGCTATACACAATGATGACTAATATCAGTGAGAACAGATAATTTTTATTTAATTTTCATTTAGGAAATATATTGTCCCAAGTTTTAATAACTAATGTTTATCAAGTGGACACACATTCTCAAATGTGTGCAATAAACACAGCACATTGATGATCATGATCCTTCTCCTAAATGAGTCTGTCTTATATTTCAAGATCTTGATTTTGCCAGATGGCATTGAGATCACTAATACGGCAGCCAGGACTTTCCACACAGGCAGAAACATAGCCATCAGAAGTGGGTGTTAACAGAGTGAGAATTCTACTTTTTGTGCTTGAGAATTTTGGGTCCTTAATGAGACACAAATGTTCTATATATACTGGAACATGACAGTCTTTGAAATAAATATAAATTAAGTTAAGTGCATGCCTGCCACAAATCCTATTCTCGGTATTAATAAAAATAATAGTTTTTAAACTGGAAAACATTAGGAACAAAACCTAACATATGGTAGAAGCATGCACCTATTATCTGACACATTTTTCAGTTGATTTAGGTTGAAGTTACCAAATATTTTGATAGAGCAGACCCTGCTTAATGTTGTAATTAAGATCTGGGGCTCTAGAATCATAAGGAGCTATATTTGACTACTAATTAACCCTATTCTTCCCAGATGACTTTTTGTGTGTTGAAGGGCACTCAGTATCAGTAACCTCCATAGTTTTTGAAATGATCAAGTAAGATATAGAATGTGAGGTGCTCAGCAGAGTATAAAGCACAGAGTTAGAATATGGAAAATAGCACTATTTGAACATTGATTCAATTTCTTGATTTCTATCTCATATTTCCTAGAATATATTTTTTATATCAGGCTAACTAAACACAAAATGTTCTCCATGCTTGTAAATACAGTTATTTCTTCTTTTACTTGTTGAGTAAATGATCTTAGATTCCTTATTAGAACATACATTGAGGCAAACAAGCTAAGCAAAATGTATCTTTTCATCAATTTATAGTACTATGGGAAATAGGAAAGGAACAATAAAACTAACAAATTTCTGTTCGTTTTTAGTATTTAGCAAGAGAGCATTGGTCCAAGCTTTTAAGTCTTCTAGAAGGAGAGCTGGGAGTGTTCGTCTTGGGATCTTGGGATAAGAGAGGGAGTAGTTATTAGTAGTTAAGAATCAAGGGAATAGTCTGTCTGGAGCTCTGAGAAAACTGGTTGTGCACAAATATCTTTGGTCTCTTTAACCATTCTAAGAGAGGAGAGAGAGAGAGAGAGAGAGAGAGAGAGAGAGAGAGAGAGAGAGAGAGAGAGAGATATTTATATTATCAATGCCCAGCATATCATTGAAAATGTTCAGCAGATGAAGAAGAGTCATTCTTTGTTTCTTCATAAGGAACATAGGTCAGAACTGCATGGCTTCTCTAAGATCTGTGAAATGTAGGCAGCGACTAGTAAATCTATTCTTTTATTTTCCTCCATTTCCCAGCAAGTCAAGACAATCTCTGTATTTGGCATCTTAAGGGAAATAAGAAAGGACTCTTCAAAGAGAGCCTTCTGCAGTGTGGGTGCAGCAGTGGAGGGGTCTTCATGCTGCTTTTGTATGTCTGTGAAAACGTAGACTAGGAAGTGTAGGATGCCATTCATGGAGCTCTTGGCTTCTGAGCTAAGGTCAAGGCTCTTCCAGTGCCTCAGGTGTTCTGGTCAACTGATCCCAAATAGAAGCACCCAGAAGGAGAGGAAAAGTTTTCTTCCTGGCTCTCTGTAGTGAATTACAAGCTGGCATTCTCTCCTCCCATTCTTAAAACTCGAAGGGTGGTACGGGCAGCGATGCTGACAGTGTGCATTCGCAGATGCCACCATATGGGTCTCGAAAAACTAGTTGCACTGATGATTCCCTGCACATGTAGGAGACAGTTTGCATTGTTGGCATCGTCCCCACACAGAAACATGCACAGCTTAGCGAGGCTGAGCAGATGGCACTAGATCTGGTGCCAGGGAAGCAGTGAATTAAAGGTTATACCCACCAGGTTTGATGCGGTGCCAGTTTGAATTGGTACAGAAGCTTCGGCCCACCTGCTTATTGGCCTCGTGACATCTGGCATCTTTTTATTTATTTTTTTTTAAATTTGGATTGAATTAAAGGCAGCAAGGAAAAAAATGTCATTTTAAAAGCCAGCTACAAGTCAATAGATTTAAACTCTTAACCAAAAACAGGGGAGGGGCACTACAGGCTCTCCACATTAATGTCTTATATTAATGATTCTTATAAAACCTTGGGGGAAATTATACACCGATGTGTTGAATTGTGTTGCAATTTATAGCATCATACAATGGAGAGGGTGGGCTGTTAAAAACTGGCTCAAAGTTGCTAAATAATAACAACAGCAAAGGGCTATTATCTGCAGCCTGTACATTGTAATTAGGAAACAGGCGAGCGAGGAAATACATTTGCTTCTGTTTGCTCTAATGATTTTCACATTGTAATAATTAGAAAACACTGTGGTGGGTCATATAAAAGCACACTCTGAAAAGGTGTTTTGAACCTTTAGTTTGCTCTGATAAAGTCTTCTTCTTCTTCTTCTTTTTTTTTTTTTTTTTGGTTGTTGTTGTTGTTTTCCTTTTCCTTCTTTCTTCTTTTTCTGTGGTAGGGTATAGAGTTCTGCTGTGCTTCAGCTGCAATCCCCACTTGCTCCGCACATATTCATATAATATGTACACAAACATGCAACATACCCAGCCCCAGGGTAGCAGTGTGTGCATACTGAAGCCTGTTTGTGTATCTCCTCCATTTGGGATTTCCCCCGCCTGCAACCGGGGTGTGAAACAACAGCATGCAGCAGAGATGAATTTCTTAGGTGATTAGCTTTGCAACCAAGTCTTAGCATTCAAACTTTGCAAGCCTGGCTTACAGAACACCCACATTTTAAGTTTGCAAGTTGGCTTTGAATGATTTGATTTTTTTTTTTTTTTGTACCCAGCCCTGCAAGAAGTCATTAAGGAAATATGTTAAGTATCTCAGGTAGCTTCAACTTTTTGTCACATATTTCTGACATGAATCATGTTGACCATCCCTACCCACCCAAGCTTGATATTTGTCATCTGCTTAATAGAAGTGTAACTGTTAGTTAGAAGAAGGGTAAAAGAAACAACATCGGAAAAGTGTTTCTAAACTTTGTTCAATGAAAAATAATATGAGAAAAATATAGATAACTTCAATGTAAACAACAACAAAGAAGATTGAGAAATCAGTAATTCATTTTTGTATTAAGGTCACTCTGTTATTTACAGACAGGGATAGTGAAGAGTCGCCAATGCCTAAACAGTCCTCAAAATGTATAACAGAAACAAGACATGTTAAGAATCTGATGGGGAGACTCCATCCAATTAATTTATTTCTGATGAGATCTGGGAAACTACTCTGTTTTGAATTCTTTAACTGTGTAACAGAATGACTTTTTAATATGAAAATATTATTAATTAATAGTGACAAAATTAAAGCACTTTAATCGACTTTAAAATATTAAAATGTTATCAATTATAAATGTTGAAATATTAATGAGCATCCTATTCTGAGTTGCAGGAACTAAAACTATGTATTTTTGCAAGAAAAAATAACTATTTCAAAATAAAAAAATCATAAAAATAGTAAAGAAAAAAATGTAAGACAGAAAAGTAGAGATGATAGTGTCACAGAGCCTTTTATCATTACCTAAATCCTTGACTTTCTCTTAAATGCAAGGAGGAAATATATCTCAATTTGTGGGATGGAATTTAGAGCTTACACCTTAGCTCTAGCTGACACTGCAGCATCCAAGCGGTGTAATGGGTCAGAATAGAACACCACACTGCCATGCTTCCCTGGGGTTTGAGCTCCCTACAGCTTCTCTGCTCCTGTAACCAACTCATTTATATTTGATACTTCTTCATAACTCTATTAGACTGGAATTTCTTTCACAAGCTTCTAAGGTGTTTGGAATAAGGCTCCTTCATTATTGCTGTCCAAAGGCATCTTAGAATTGTCACAGTCAAAACTTATACATTATTCAGTGTTGTTATAAATAATTCTTGTTATAGACCAGGTACTAAATTGCTACCTTGTATTCACTGTAGTGAAAAACCTGTCTCAGGGTTCTTCAAATAAATAGGCAGACTGAAAAAAAAGGGGGGGGTCCTTCTATTTCCTCAGTAGTGCAGTTTTAATGAGGTGGTGGCTTAGGAAATTCCCCTAGGATCAGACAATATAACTTATAAAGTTATAGTGATTGTGAATTTGGTGTTCTGTTTTCAGATGGCTGATTTGTGAGGGTATCTGAGAATTAGTTCATTTACAATATAATTGACAATATTAACTTTTGGTTATCAGTGATGTTTTCCTGAGAACCCTCATCACAATGTATTTTCAATTTTGTACTTAATGCCACCAGAACCAAAGACTGAAAAGAGAGGCCTGAGGAATAAGGAAGGATCCCCTTGTCTTCTTAAGACATATGGCCACCAGAGCTCCTCTCTCAGCAAACCACAAACCAGAGAGTGGATTTTATGTTTAATGTTTTAAAGGTACCTTTGTCATCTGTCTCCAAAACAACCAAATGTGAATCTGAATTAATGGCTGTATGTCCTGTAAGAATAAGAATGAGAGTAAACATTTTTTCCTACACATGATAATGAACCATTCTGCAATCTTCTAATTATATTCTAATTTAACATTTTGCTCAGTTGATGCCATTCTTTAAGTAAAAGTTCATCATTATATTTTTTTCTGGAGAATGTATTTTGTAGAGAATGTTATTCATGGAAATTGAACCTTATACTTTACCATATGGAATATTTCCTAGTTATTGATTTTAAATACTCTTTATATAGAAATTATAGTCTATGTTGTTAATAGTAAACTGGTCATTTTGAAAAATAATAGCCAAAGATGGCTGCTTTCAAAAATAAATCTAGAAAACCAACTAAATATTTAGTTTAATGAAAAAAAGTTCCTAAAAGATTCCAATTGAATAAGCTATATATTAAAAACTGATTTCATAGCTTTAGCTCAAGAACACTCAGTTTCTGAGTTCCCATCCTCTTAATACCGTTTGTCTCATTGTCTACAAAATGGTCTTACCAAGGGGGAGGTAAAATATAGTTTCTGGCACAAAATAGGAATTGAAAAATACCTATTAACTGGATTTATGAATCTTGCAGCAAATCATTTGTTCATTCTTCCTGTCTCTCACTCAGTGAACATTGACAAAGCGAACATCCCAGATAGGGTGAAGGCATAGGCTGTTGAACAGGATGCTAGCCACAGAGCCGCTGCCTGCCCTGTAGCTTAGGGCAGGCTGCTAAACGTGTCAGTACCTTAGTTCCCCATGTGCTAAAACAGAGAAAGAAGCCCAACTACTTAAGCTATACAATTACACATGCTTTATAAAGCCTTACGAGTATTGAATCATGCCATTTAAGAATTTAAACCAATTATAGGTTTACAATTATGAATTTAAAAGCATTTATCAGTAAAAATACTAATGGTAAATAGATTATAATATTCTCTTCATAGGGTATATAACCACTGGTCTCTCTTTCCAATGTATAAAAAGCAAAACACATAACATTCTAGCCTAGAAATCTCTTGACATGCATAAAAACACGAAAATAATATAATTTTATTTTTATGGATGCTTTTGCTTTTACCTACGTATGTGCCTAGTGCCGGTGGTAGCATTGTATCTCCCAGAATACGACTTAATAAGCAGTCATGAGCAACCGTGGAGTTTGAACTCAGGTCCTCTGGAAAGAGAAGCAATAGCTGAGCCATCTTCAGCCCTTGGTTTTTTAAATCGAAAGAAAGTTTAGATCTTGAAAAAGTACAACTTACCAAAAGCTTTAGATGACAATCCATATTCCTTCCTGTCGCCAGAGGCTGCTTTATTTCTAAAGAAGCTCTGGTTCAGTAAGATCTTCTTTCCCAAGGGAATACAACAGAGAATGTTAGAGGAAGATACCTAACGTCTTCTTCACCTGTGCATGCGCATGTACACACACACACACACACACACACACACACACACATACACACGCGCGTGTGTGCACGCACATGCTGAAGGAAATACAAATGGTTTTTTAAAAGGTTTGAAAAGAAAAATGATAATCAGTCTTGCTTATGGCTCTTTATAGGTTTTATAAGGAACAGGACCCCATCATCAAAATGCTTCACCGGAACTGAGCTTCCTTTGAGGAGGGCTATGGGGTCAGAGAACATACAGGTTGCTTAGATGCCTTAATACCACGAGTGGTGGTATCCTCCTAAGGCTCTTACTACAAATGACCGACGCAGAAGCTGTGTACATTTTACCATCTAAAACAGGAGCTAATGCATTATCACTTTTCCTCTGTTATCCTGATCAAATGGAACAATCCTAAATGTATTTGGAGATGCAACTATCCCATAGATAATGGTGACTAGAGGCATAGATTACTAGGCAAGACCCTGGAGGTTCATTGCCCCTTTCATAGAGCAAGTTGACTTTTTCCATCAACCTGACATAACTTGTATGGTTATGAAGAATAGAGAGCAGGGGTTAAGTGCCAACACACTGCAGTTAGAAAAGGGGAGCGATTACGTAATGCTTCAAGCACTACTGTGGCCTTCATCCTGAGTCAGTTTTGTTGGGGGTGGGGTCACATCTACTTTTTATGATAAATTATACAAAGGCTTATAAAAAAAATGTCCCGTGGGCATACATGTAATTGGTTTGAGCTGGGGGGACATTTGCAATGGGACTAAGTTTTCTTTAACTTTGTCTATGCCAAAAGTGTAAAGTCATGTACTGATTGCCTGGTGGAGGACACGTAGGACTGTACATGCTTTGGAGTTTCATGTACTGTGATGGTTATGAAGGACAGAGCATTCGAGAAGGCAGAAAACCCACCCCTCTTGACGGGAGGAGGAATGACGGTTTCCTCGGTGTAGTGAAGTACTTGGTAGTTGTACGTGACCTCGAACTCCCTCCTGCTTTCTCAGGCAGAAGTGGGAAAACAGGAAATAGTGGAATTTGGAAAACAGTCTTATTTTTATATCCACAGAGTTCCTGGCTTAGGCTTAGATCCTGCCTTCCATGTAAGCTTGGAATTCGTACTTCAGATTCATATATCAGCAGGAGGGTGGAGGAAATTTCCTCCCACTGGAGCACTGCCTTTCACAAGTAAGGAAGTAAACGCTTCTTAGCCACCTCTGAGGAGGAAAGCTACAAAAGCTGCAAGCATGTTGTCCCCAGTGATCTTAAGTAGGTGCTGTTGTCTTCTGACATAGCACTCTATCAAGGGATTGCTGATTGGTTACCAGAGCTGCTGCATGCTGATTTGTGTGCCTACCATTTCCTGATAATGCCCAATCTGTATCTTCTCAAACACACCAATTCGCCGCCCATAAAATGGGGTCACTCATTTTAAAGTTGAAATTAAACACGATCTATTCATTTATTCCTATAAGAATTATAGAAATATTAAAAAAAAGCCTCTGCATTGTGATGTAGTATACTAGAGACATTTGACATTCCTTCAATCAACCAAGCTTTAACCTTAAACAGCATTCTAAGGAAACACTTGGGGTAGAAGGCAAATGATGAAAAAAAAAGTTGTGAATTCTATTTTTCTTTGCCCCCCAAGTTAACTCCATATAGAATTCATTTACCTATGTATATCTTTTAGTAATTAAACTTTGTACATACTCTAATGGCAGGCAGACATGGTACTTTAAAACTATATCCATTCCTTCATTATTTTGACAACCTGAATCGAGTGCTAAAATTACAGAATGAAACTCTTTTATAGACTTTCCTTGCAATTCGATTGGAATACAGGACAAATAAAAGTACACATAAAAAGGGTCGTTGGATTTTGAAAGTTTTACTGTTAGAGTTATAGGTTCACATACTTAGGGATAAAATACTGGGCCTTACAGTCATCCTGCCATTTATTTTGCTTCAGCTCCTTAAGAGAATAGGATGTGATAGAAAGAAATATAAACTTTCAATCTGTTTTCCTTTGGAGGAAAATGCATCTTATTTCTGTGACCTGTAAGAACACTGTGTGAACAGGGCCACGTATAAATCCAAGGAGTCACTCTGTGCCCTTTAGCGTAAACTGAGTAGGAGCATTGTGCTAATCTGTGTTCTACCTCCATCTCCAGCTGTCACCCCACAATGTTCTCTTTCTCCTTTTATTCATAAGAGAATAGCTATTTCCAGATAATTATTTTATCACCGTATATACATATACACTATATTATATACATTTATTTAAATATTGATTTTCTATAATTGCACTGTTAATGATTAGCTAATTCTATTAAATGTTTGGTTAAATTTTAAATGGTTTCATTGTGCAGTCCAAGTGTGAATAATTATTAAATTATATATTATTTATTTTCCTTGTATTTTAGAAATTGTACCTTACTCATTTGTATGTAATATATTCCTCTTGCTGTTGTGTCTCAGTCTTCTGTTATTGCACAAGCAAACTACACACTGAGTATTCTCTGTATGTAGAGGCATGCAACACACTTTCTGAACCTGTCACAGTTTTGGAAAAGATGGAGAAACACATGACTTTGGCTTAATCATTGTCCTTGGTTGAAACCTGTGAATGAGGTAATTTAGAATTGATGCTTTGTAAAGTTCATAGTAGATTAAGGTCAAATGTGTGTGTGTGCGTGCGCGCCTTTCTGTGTGTGTGTGTGTATGTGTGTGTGTGTGTGTGTGTGTGTGTGTGTGTGTGTGTGTAGAGACAGAGATAGATAAATAGACAGACAGACAGACAGACAGATAGGATATAATTAACAGAAAAATAATAAATATTCTATAAGTGAAATTTTAACAGAAAAAGTACTCCATAGAAAAGATAAACTCACACAACATACATAATATTCATTCCCTTATAATTTGTGTGTGTTTGGAGTGTATGTGCTCTTTTGCACGCAAAAAACCCTGTGTGGGCATTTTATGGAAGTCAAAGGTAAATATCAGGTGTCTTCAAACATTGTTCTTTACTTGAATATTTCACTGAGCCTACACTCACCAATTCTGTTAGGCTGGTTAACCAGTGAGTTCCAAAGAGCTACCTGTCTGTGTTTCCCCAGCTCAGGCATGACCGATGTGTGCCACCATGCTTAGTCTTCTGTGAGTGCTAGATACCCATGCTCAGGTCCTCACGCGTCTCCAGCACGTTCTTTTCCATCCCAGCTACATCCCTGTTCCCCGTTTCCTCACAATTTTCATGTGAGTTTTAATATTTGCTTCTGACTTTAAAGGTGTTGACTTTTGCCTGAATAACTATTGTGATACTTGCTGAGCATCAGGTTGGTATCCATTTCAAACGTTACAACAGCAATTTATTGGTTGTTTCAGGGCCTGGAACACCGCTTCTCAGTTTGCAGAGTCCCCAATGCACTCTTCATCTCTCTTGTTTGTGGCTTTCTTTCTTTCCCTCCTTGGTGTTTGCTTTGGCTTGCAAACTTGCTCCTGCCAAGCCAGACAGTTGAAATGGGCACATTAACTTTTATGCATGGAAGCATGTCAGCTACACGGGGAGGGAGGGGAGTGGTGTATATTTGAGCAGGCTGAGCTGTCACAAGAAAAGACGCAGACATTTGTAATGCAACGTAAGCTCTTTACCAGTGACCCTATGGATGAAAGCCTGGGGTTCAGTTTTGTGAAAATCCTATTTTGGGCTTAAAAAAAAAAACAACAAACCTCTTCTTTTTAACATTTGACCATTTAGATTCACTCCCCTAATGCACAGCCTTGACCTTTGAACCTCTGTCATCAACTTAGGCTCAAGAAGCATTTAAAACTAAATAATTAAAACTAGTTTAGAAGATGGACAAAAATGAACCTGCAGCAGTCCTGGTATACTTCTTTCATACCAAAAGGCACACGAGACATGGAGATCCAGCTACCAGAGCAGAAGTTCCTAGGTCAGGGCCTGTACACAGGTCCTCGAAGACTACTCCTCAAGTTCATTGCCAGGCATTAAGTGGATAAATAATAGTGTCCTTTAGTGTATGATTAGCTGGCTATGATGATCGATTATAAAGATTTTATAATAAATTTAAGATAAATATTTATACTCTTCAGTCTCAAGAGGCTGACTAGTGTGGGTGTAGTGGTTCATGTGTGTATTCCCAGCACTAAGGAGGCAGTGCCAAGAGGGTCACAGATTAAGATGGGACACTCATGAGGCTCTGACTCAAAAAAATTCTTTTTATTTTTAATATTCCTTCTTTTTATTTAATCTTATTTTTTTGCACTCCAGATTTTATTCCCCTCCCAGTCCACCCCCAATTGTTCCACATCCCATACCTCCTCCCTGACCCCTGTCTCCATGAAGATATCCCCACTCCCTCATCCCCCATCCCCACCCCACCAGACCTATAAACTCTCTGGGGCCTCCAGTCTCTTGAGGGTTAGGTGCATCTTCTCTGACTGAACAGAGAACAGAGGACAGACCCAGCAGTCCTCTACTATGTGTGTGTTGGGGGCCCTCTTGTAAGCTGGTGTATGCTGCCTATTTGGTGTGCCTGTGTCTGAGAGATCTCAGGCGTCCACGGTAATTGAGACTGCTGGTCCTCCTACAGGGTTGCCCTCCTCCTCAGCTTCTTCCAGATTTTCCCTAATACAACCACAGGGGTCTGCAGCTGCTGTCCATTGGTTGAGTGCAAATATCTGCACCTGACTCAGCTGCTTGTTGGGTCTTTCAGAGGGCAGCCATGATAGGTCCCTTTTTGTGAGCGGTCCATAGCCACAGTAATAATGTCAGGCCTTGGGGACTCCCCTTAAGCTGGATCCCACTTTGAGCCTGTCAATGGACCTTCCTTTTCACAGGCTCCTCTCCACTTCCACCCCCGCACTTCTATCAGACAGGAACAATTATGGGTCAGAGTTTGGCTGTTAGATGACCACCCCAACCCTCACTTGATGCCCTGTCTTCCTGCTGGAGGTGGGTTCTATAAGTTCCCTCTCCTCACTGTCAGGCATTTCATCTAAGATCGCTCCCTTTGAGTTCTCTTGCCTCCCAGGTCTCTGGTGCATTCTGCAGCCCCCCCCCCCAACCTCCTACCTCCCGAGGTTGCCTGTTTCCATTATTTCTGTTGGCCCTCAGAACTTCAGTCCTTTTTTCCCCACCCAGTACCATATCATGTTCCCCTCTTCCCTTCTCCCCTTTTCCTCTCAGGTTCCTCCCTCCTCCCCCCCTTTTGATTGCTTTCTTCTCCCTCTCAAGTTGGACTGAGGTGTCCTCATTTGGGCCCTTCAGCTTGTTGACCTTTTTGAGTTCTGTGGACTGTATCTTGGGTATTCTGTACATTTTCTTTTTTCTTTTCTTTTCTTGTTTTCTTTATTTATTTCCTTTTTTTACTAACACCCACTTATTTATGAGTACATACCATGCATGTACTTTTGAGTCTCAGTTACCTCACTCAGGATGATATTTCCTAGTTCCATCTATTTGCCTACAAAACTCAGGATGTCCTCATTCTTAATTGCTGAGTAGTCCATTGTGTAAATGAACCACATTTTCTGAGTCCATTCTTCTTTTATGGGACATCTGGGTTGTTTCCAGCTTATGACTATCACAAACAAGGCCGCTATGGACATAGTGGAACATGTGCTCCTGTGGCGTGGTGGGGCATCCTTTGCGTATGTTCTAAAGAGTGGTTATTGCTGTGTCTTCAGGTTGATCTATTCCCAATTTTCAGAGGAACCTGCAGATTGATTTCCAGAGTGATTGTACCAGTTTACAATCCCACCAGCAATGGAGGAGTGGAAAATTGAACAATTCTCTCTACTCAATGATAACTTGGTCAGGGAAGAAATAAAGAAATTAAAGACTTCCTAGAATTTAATGAAACCATGGACACATCATACCCAAACTTATGAGAGCAGTGCTAAGAGGTAAATTCATAGCACTAAGTACCCTAGTAAAGAAACTGGAGAGATCTTACAAAGACAACTTAGCAGTACACCAAGAGCTCTAGAACAAAAAGAAGCAAACATACCCAAGAGGAGTAGACTGCAGGAAACAAATTCAGGGTGGAAATCAACCAAATAGAAACAGAGAACAATACAAAGAAAACAAAACCAAAAGCTGGTTCTTTGAGAGAATCAACAAGATAGATAAACCCCTAGCCAAACTGACAAAAGGGCCCAGAGGCAGTATCCAAATTAACAAAATCAGAAATAAAAAGGGAGACATAAACAACAAAATCAGAGGGAATTTAAAAAATCGTCAGATCCTACTACAAAAGCCTATACTCAACAAAACTGGAAAATCTAGAGGAAACGGATGGTTTTCTAGATAGAAACCACATATCAAAGTTAAGTTAGGAGCAGGTAGACTATCTAAATAGGCCCATATCCCAAAAAGAATTAGGAGAAGTCATTGAAAACTTCTTAAAGAAGATATAGCTAATTTAACTATGAGATGATAAAGAAAAATAGACACCTGGCAATATAAAAGGAATATGAAAACCAAATATTAAAACTACACAAGACAGTAGGATTTGAGAATACAGCTTTACAGTAATTGAGTTTTTCTTAGCAGAGGTTAATGCAGTATATATATGATAATTATGGAAATGAAGAATTCTGGAATTCAGGGCCACAGTATTTTTCTGTTCTTTGTCAGTTAGGGACTGGAGGCAATAAGCCACAGAGACAACCAGAGTGCAAGCTGGGTGACATCTACTTGGATGTGGCCAGTCATCATGCCTAAGGGTAAAGGAATATGCTGGGAATGACTGTGGATGGAAAAGTAAAAGACACAGGCTCTAACCAAACATGGCTCAAGGAGATGTTTACCAAACAATGAGAACACTCTGTACCATCCTGTACTTTGTAACATACTATATTAGAATGAATATAATAGTGCTACATCAGACTCAGTAAGTCTGCTGTGAGGACCATGAAGTGAGGCGGGCAGTCTAAAAAAGGCTTAGAATGCTTCTTCAAAACATTTGTTTTCCCAATCCTTATGCAACCTCTATCACATTTATTTTTATATAACAAATCTCACATGCATTCAATTTGCTATGTAGCTTCTTCCAACCTGCACGTTTTGAATATATTTATATTTAGCTGGTTTTATTCATTAGATTAGCTTTACTTGACTTCTATTTTTGTGTTACTCTTTCCAGGTTGTTTGGTTTATGGACTCTAGCAAACCCCAATTTTCCTCGTCCACTATGACTCCAGCCTGCAGAAATATCCAGCCGCTCTTCCAAAACTTTCTTCCTCTTTTTTATAGGCATGCCTGAAAGTATCTTCTTGCTTTATTGCAACTTGCCACTGGCCATGGTATATTTCTCAGACTTGCTATAGAGAACCCTTCAGAAGGGTCTACATTGTATAAATACCAAATATTATGCAAAATTGAAATTCTAAACAGCATGATGGGAAAGTACAGGTTGCTCCTTAATTGGCGAGCTAGGGAGCCATTTTCATAATAGTTTACCATTTGTGTGACTATATTCTGTTTCTCCAATGTACCCTTCATCAGCATACGTCTATGGGAACATGAAAAATAGAAATAGATTTTTGCACCTTGATTAGTTACTTCATGAAGGCTTGAAGTGACACCGAATGGTGTTCCATATACCACAGTAATGCCATGGTCAAGGAAGAAAATCTGGTGTTCTGGTGATTACTTCTTTCCTTCATGATGTTCTTTCTATAATGAATCATGCTCTCTCTCTCTCTCTCTCTCTCTCTCTCTCTCTCTCTCTCTCTGTGTGTGTGTGTGTGTGTGTGTGTGTGTGTGCTTTAATTGATTATGAATACATATCGCAAAACACATTGTCCTTCCAAAGTAATCTTGTTTATTTATTGTCAGAAATTATGGTATTTTAAGGAAAATCAAAGAACATCATGCAATGTAGCAGAAAAACTGCAAGTTATAACAATCCTCAGAAATAAAGAATTCTGTCCCATTGACAGCAAGATAGTCATATCAGAATATGAGGTCATCTTGCAATGTTATAATGTTATAATGTTGTTGTTATCCTTGGTGTGATAGTGGCGAAATTACAGGCTTCTACCCTCCTGCTTTGCTCCCTTGTCTTCAGTGAGGAAACTTAGCTTCTGAATAAGAGGCACTGGTGTGCCACTGCTGAGTGACATGAGGTGATGAGAGTACTCCTCTCAGAAAGACATGTGGGCCTGTCCTTGCTGGAGCTGAATGTGTCTAACAATTGTTATCATGAAACTGGAGATGAAATAGAGGAATGTCTGTGGAAGGGCTAAAAATACACAAATGGCAGGGACACATAGCTGAACTCATTGGGACAGTTCTCTTAAGTGACTGTCATGTGAGGAGGAAGTGTGACTGAAGCATTGTCCAGAGTGAGATTTGCCACAGCTGATAGGAAAGGAGATCACTGTCTAAGGCTATGGTTATAGATGGAGCAATAATGAAGATACTTCAACATGGTAAAGGGAGAATAAACCTGAACAGAAGCCCCTTAGCTGGGCTCATCCTTATCAGGCAGAGAAATGAGTCCTCACTGAACTTATCTTTGTTGGGGCTGAGAGGCAGAATAAAGCACATGTAAAGTCTTATTTGCTTAATTTGTTTAACAGTGACTTTTCATGCTTGCAGCGTGTGCTTTCATATTGCCAGATCACGTGGTGGTTATTAAAGTACAGTTGATATATTTCAGACTACCTCTGAGTGATGAGAAGTCTGAATACAGAAGGCAAGATATAACAAGAGGAATAAAGTGAGAACAAGGTGAACCAGATCTCAACACCCACCTGTGCAGCTAAACTTGAGGGCAGAGCTGTTACCACCATCTGCTGTCAAAACGTCTCACCCTTCTCCTAGAACTTTTGTACAGTGAGTGTATGAATGTATCAGTATACTCCTAGCCCATGACTTAGCATGTAAAGATTTTAAGGAACTCACTTGTGCCTTGCTTAATTTTCCTATTAAGAGGGTTAGTTTTGCTCCAACATTATGAGTAATATTAGTTTTTCCTCTAAATATAAAGGTAAATATAAATATAAAAAAATGGTTTCCCTCTAAATATAAAGGGTCTTAAGATATTTAAAATTTTCTAGGATTTTTGTAAGTAGTGAATACTGTGAAATGTGCTTGCAGAATATTTTGAATAACATCATATACTGTCTCAGGATCTTCCAGGAAGCCAATGTTGGATCCAGATGATAGGAGAAGAAGTATTTCTTCTAGAGTATGGATCTCTCTTAGCATAGGGCTATTGACTACAAAATGTGTTTTGACTCCTTGGTTTATTATATGTCATCTAAGGATGCACACGCATGCTCAGTCTTTACTTCAGAGAGTTCAGTGAAGGACATTTTGAAGCTGCCATATCACCATTCTTGTTTCTATAGCTCCCCAGAACTTTAGAGGACTCAAGGAAAAGAACATGTAGAACAAAAACTGAGGCTCAGAGCTGCAAATGAGTGATTACAAAGTTAATGCTAGTTAGTGCACCTAGTTAAGAAGTACTATCTCCTCCTGGCTCAGTTTCATAGGCATATGTAGGCCATTACATATAAAACACATGCATTTGTTGTTCCTGTTTATTGGCCAACTAACTTATTCCAAAGTTATTGAAATATTACTCATATTAGATATACAGGTAGAGGTGTGACTTTAGAAAGTCTTAAAGATTATGTTGCATACATACAAGGACAAAGAAAACATCTGCCTGAAGGCTGCTGTGAAGTCATGCATTTAAAGCAAATAAGGCAATTGTATAGGTCATTTCCGAGTTCTAGCTGTAAGAATAATAGCCTTGAATTCTGCAGGCCAAAGGGTGTCATGCTGAAGTACTATTGTCATCCTAGAAAGGTCTTAAGCACAGTGATTTAAAGAAACTGATACAGCAGAAAATGGAGACCTAAACAAAAGTGAAGAAGCGTTCAACAGAGCCTTTCGAAGTAACCTTCTTCACTTGCATGCAACCCCTTGAATAGGAATTTGAGAGACAGAGAAAAGCACCACCTGAGAAGACTGGTAATCAAATTGCTTCCCTTTGTGCATGCTAACATGGTAAAAATATATTTATCAGTATACTTTTTAGTCACTCAAAATGGGCACAATCTAATCTAAAAAAAGGAGACTCGGGGATGCACAAAGGAGCGTTTGAATGTCTTCTGAGGATGATTTGGCGAGTGAAATGTAAAGCCTGGATTTACAAATATTACACAAGTGAACACTGTTACTGCACTCAGGCTGAAAAATCCTGTTCAAATCCAATAAGTGGTTTAAGATGTGCAAATAGAGGCTTCTGCGGGAGTCAGGCATTAGAAGCCACCTGGAGCATGTGGTAGAGATTGTATCCATCAATACAGCAGCTGGGCTGAAATTATAAAGAGAGCTGCTTTTCAGCATGCTTGTTTTAATGCATACATTTCTTCTGTCACTGGCACCCCAGGAAAACTACTAAGCACAAAAATGAATGGTGCCCATTACCTGATATTCATACTTGTGACAACAGAGGGAGGAATCACGGCACAACAGTAAGCAAAAGCACTGATATCCAAATTATTTTTAAGTTGCTGCAGTAGGAGAAAATCTTGAAAACCAATTGGCAATATTTTAATGTAACAGTTGGAGAGGCACTGAGTCATTTCCTTTCTGGTCATAAATATCCACCATCTGACATGATACAGGCCATCTCTACTATCATTTTTGAAGCAGAGCCACTATTTTATTAACGGTCACATTTTAAAATATATCTTATAAGAAAAAAGAGAAGAGATACACATTCTTTCATATAAAATTCTGGCTAGGAAGAATCTAACTAATTCTAGTAGTAAGGGCAAGCCACCTTTTCTAAAGGTGGTCTAGTCACTATTGGGCTGATAAACTGAGGATCAGACCTTTCTAGCATTTTACAGGGCTCACAGCTACATATCAAATGCCAGCTATGGGCATTCATATTGATAGTATAACCTATATAATATAGTCTTAAAAGGACGCCTTCAGAGTAACCTGGATAGCTAATTATTTAAAAGACAAAGTGAATATGGCAAGAAATGCACATCAGTGACTGCCTTGAATCTGGAGTCAGATGAAGTTGATTTGAAATGGGATTAAGGAAATGTAAAGGCAATATGTATATTCTTAGTGCTCATGGTAGTACTGTGGTACAGGTATATGGATGTGTTGAACCTTATTGAACTGCACTACTAAAATGGGTACAGTGTATCATATATAAGTCATTCCTCAATAAATTAAAAAATTGTCCTTTAGCATGTTGTAGTTTTTATAGATCATCATTGGTGGCTTAAGTGGGAAAACAGGAACTGTTGTGTTACATACGACTCTAGGTCAAGTTGATGGACCTAGAGTTGACAGCAGATAGAGTTTAGAGCAATGTCTGATTTACATTGGTGCCTGGTACAGTAATTTAAGGGGAAGCACATCTTTAAGTATGTCTTGAAGAGCTTGAAATTGAAAGATGAGGAAGCCAACAAGATTTTGACACCAGTTCCACTAAATTCAGCATCTTAGCCCATGTCATTAAAACTTCCAGAGCCTCAATTTTATTGAGATTGTGAGATAATACCTGCTACTTACATAGATCAAGCCAAAACTATACTCTTTAAATTTATATTTTTTATTGACAAAATCTTCATCACACACAATATATTTTACAGAACATGGAGCCAAAGTCAATAAAAGTGGTAACAGCAAATGTATTCTGATTGAAAGCCACCCTGTTTGTTATCCACAAACAAAATCTTTGAAGCCCAAGATTGACTCAGGAAAGTGTAAACTTTCTGTTCTTTATCCATCATAAGTTTTACATTTTGAAACACCCATGCACTGGAATATTGATAGCATATTGTTACACATTTTAAAAATGGACTCGAAGAACATTTATTTGCTTTAGAGAAAGCCACACAAATAAGCAAGAACCGTTAGAACAGTTAATAAATGAAAAGGCTCTTGTTTATTTTTGTTAAACCAGCATTTTTCATACACATTTTTAGAGAAACATGATGATTTTATATATAGTTTTTCTTTTCTTGTGGAATCCCATTAGAATATTCTACATATTATAAAATAATGTTTGACTGAGTGAATTTAAATTTATTTTGTTTGGATAATCACTTCTCTGTTTAAAGTTTGTAAAGTGGTGCCCATTAAAACCTTACGTACAAAAAAAAATTACTCATCTTAGCCATACATGGTGGAACATGGGTGTAATCCCAGCACTTGTGCGGATGTGGCAAGAGGAAGGATATGAGTTCAAAGCCATCCTCAGCTACTCAGATGCTTAGTTCTGTCAACTTGGATTAATGGGAACTCGAGGTGGGCCTCTAGAGAAATGTGTGGGTCTCATGTTATGTTATTATGTTAACTGAATTTGAAGACTCACCCAATGAATAAAACTATTCCTTGGCTGAGATCCAGGATTATATGAATGAAGAAAGGGGACTGAAAAGAAGCAAGCATCCCTTGTTCTCAGCTTCTTGATTGTGGATGAACTAGGACCAGGTGCCTGGAACTTGTTACTCTATGACTTCCTTACCACTATGGACAGAAACCTTGAACTGTGAGGCAAAATAGACTCTTTCTCCTTTAAATTGATCTTGTCAAGTTCTTTATCAAAGTCACAAAGGAGGTAAATAAGATAACTAAATAGTGAGTTATTGGCCATCTTGGGCTAAGAGTGAAATGCTGTCTCAAAACAAAACAAACAATTCCAAAGACAAAAACATGCATATCTTACATGTAGAAAATACAGTCTACCAAAATGGTTTCAAAAAGCATTTATTCCTAGACTTAAACAGCACTTAACTGGAGAACAAGTATGCTCCATATTCTTCTCATTCTTAACATTTTAGCATCTCCAATGCTACTTTTTTTTTAAGGTTTTATCTCATTTTTGGGAAGTCAGATATGGCTAACTCTGGCCACACTAAGGTCAAATACTTAGAAAAGTCCCTTAGGAAACATTTTTTGTTTGTTTGTTTGTTTGTTTTCTTTTGGAATAAAGTCTTATTAAACAATCTTAGCTATACTGAAATTCACTAGTCCAGGCTGGCCTCCAACTCCAGAGATCCACCTACTTCTGCTTCCTGAATATTGAGATTAAAGATGAACAACACTATACCTGGCAAGAATACACTTTTAAGTAAATCTACCTACATTGATTTTGTTTCTCATTCATTCATTCATTCACTCACTCACTCAACTTCCATGTACTTATTGAGAAGCAAATACATACCAGATTGTTGAGATGCAGAATGAAGCACAGTATGGTTAACAGTTCATAATCTAGTGGCAAGAAAGTTATGTACTATTAAGAAGTTGTCGTTGTAGCTCAGAGGTGAGACATGTACCTATGAATGTTTTTTCAGTCACCTTCATGGATAAATGACAGTTGGTTTGTGTTTTAAGTAATGACTCATGTGCTAGACAAAAGGATTGGATGCGAAGAACACAAAATTAATCTAGAAGGATTGTTAAAGAAGATGAGAGACCTTTAGAAGTCAGAGTGTGCATGCAAGTGTTTTTTTTTGTTTTGTTTTGTTTTTTTGTCAATATGACAAAATAGCAAGACAAATTGTGAGAAGAAATATTGCTTTGGCTCATGATTTCCCAGATTTGAGCTTTGTTGTTGGCTTGCTTCATTGATTTTCAGACAAGAGTGAGTCCGGGTTCATTTTGGTGAATGTGTGGTACCAAGAACTCAGAGACCTAGGAAATAATTGGGGCAAGGTGAAGGCTTCCAAGCCACACCTGCAGTAGCCTATTCCTACCACTAGACCCATCTGCCTCTGAGTTTCTAACATCTCTCATGATGTCATAAAATCACAAATCTATCAATGATTAATCCTCTTATTAGGCAAAAAACTATGTGCCACCTGAAGCCTTCAGCCAGTAAGACAGGCTTTGATCCTGACCAGAACAGTGTGACCAGAACAGTGTGGCTGGAGGTAAGTGCCCTCTGGCTATTGTGATTTGTGGCTGTCCTGTCCTTGTTATGGACTGGAAAGAATGAGTCAAGACTCACATTGTCAAAGAGGAAGTCAAGGTTACTGAAAATACTACTTATGCTTTCTTAAAGGCATATTTCCTAGGACTTTGCTTTAAAAATTTTTAAATTAAGTACTCCTTTCCTTCTTCTTGTCTCTTATAGCAAAGATGAAAGAAAAAAAAGCCTTAACAATGTATTTTTGCTCTTCCATACTTGTAGTTTAAAGGTCTTTGAAACACTTTTATGAAATAGATAATCATTTATACCTTATTTAATGCAGCCTAGAAATCCTTCTAATAATCTCTTTAACAATTTTTTTTCTGAAAAGTCAAAGTGGTGGTGCTAGTTAAATATTTATAAAGCATTAAATATTCAGTTGGAGACAGCCTATTAGAAAATGCCTGTTTTTGGTTTGGGGGTTTTATGATTCTGGTGTATATTTGACATTGAATGATAGTATAGATTTTTACTTCTTTGATTCAAATATGTCATGGTATTGATAGACTTATCCTGTCAATACTGAGACAGAGGTAGAGCCTAACAACATACAAATGAGAGGTAAATGTGGGAGCTTCTATAAATATGTTTTCTAGAAAGTTATTCAATACACCGTGAAAATCTATTGCCAAATGATTAGATTAAACGGTTCTTTTAAGCTTTCTGATGCCAACACAATTCTGAAATATGCCAGAATAGTTCTGCTTGCCCACAACATACAATCCAAGCTCACTCAGGTCACTAATTTTCCAACACTGGGGATCTTTCTTCAGTGTTCCTGTGAATCATTTTCAAGGGGAACTATGTAGAGCATGCGCTTATCTTGAAGAACATTCCTTTAATTTTATTTCAAGAGTAGTCTGCAGGAACAGGAGTTAAACACCACGCCCAGTTTCTCCACCCTTAACTCTGCAGCTAGAGTTGGGGGACTCATTTGCTTCTTCTCTGCTCACATCTCACTGGTATATGAATGGGAACCTTGCTATTGCCCCCCCCAAATCCCTTTGGAAGATGTGCTAGAAAAACTACAACGAATTTCTTACTGAAGAATTTTTAAAAAATGAATATGAGATTAAAAGGAGAAAACGCCATGTACTCCTCGTGCATGGAGAGGATGCACTTCAAATTGCATTTACTCCAAAAGGAGAAAATTGGAGGGAATTATACATGGTTGTGTTTCTTTCTTGCATTTTTATTATTGTTATTTCACATGGTTTTCTTGGTTCATGATATAGCTTGCAGTTAAGAATGCTATTTCTCCAGGAACATTTGATCTAAAAAACAAGTTTTGAAAAAAATAATTTACTTAAATATCTATCTACTGGGTTAAGAGGGAGGAGGGGTTGGAATTTTCTGGATACTTTGGTTAAGAATTTAACTTAGCTCTGAACAAACACATTGAATTTCTATAGTGGAAATTTGCTGCTATTAACTTTCTTAAATCAGTTACAGTTTAAGCCATTTTCTTCATGAATAATTCAAAGTAGCAGGGCCGAGACTCCAAGCTTAGACAGCCAGTGCTGGAGTCTCTGAGGAAAGAGAACCACAACATATTTATCTTGGAGAGCATTCTTGTTATTATTTTTAGTGTGCACATATATTTTGTGGGCAATTTTTTATCTGCTTTTCTATTTCCAGGTAAAATAAACCAAAATAAAAAAGAGGGACGGGGTGGAAATCCTACTCCCTAGTCCTGGTTAAACTATTAAAGACTTACAGCCTCTTGAATCTGATGGTGTAGGTCTGCACTGCTGCAATAAAGTGAGGGAGGAAATCGATGATGTGTTCTGTGAGCAGGAAGGGAAGAACGTGGTCACCCAGTGCTCCCCTGCCACCCATGATGCAGCACAACAGCCAGTTCTTCTGATTATTAAAATGTCCGTCCTCGCTGGCTTGGAAATGGCATGCAACAGGTCCAGAAGTGTTCTATTGATAGCCTTGGGCATGTGAATAAATCTAGTTTACCTAATCTAGGTCCAGCTCAAAGAGCAAAAAAAAAAAAAAAGAGAGAGTGGAGTCTAAATGCGTAGTACAAATGATGTCTCCACCCACCGTGCCAAACAGAAGATTAGAGTAGGCTGTGAAACTGGCAAATGATATGAGTGACTTGAAAATTGGTCTGAGATCTGGTTTCCATGAGGGTTAAAACGAAGAGACTCTGGATGGACTGATGTGTGGTAGGCAAAATGGGTCTGCCAATTTGGATTGACTTGTTTTCACAGAGTTCTGTATACTTCCCGCACTAGAGTGCAGAAGGTCGAGATGAAGTTATAGAAAGGAACCTCTTCCAATTGGTACACTGTCTGTACTCAAGACTCAGGCAACATCCTGGAATGAAGGACGGGAGGAATGTAAGAGGACCAGGAAGTCTCTGTGAGATTGTGCCTTCTCTACCTATGACAGAGAAGCTACACGCTGAAATGTTACCCTGGCTGTCTAAACAAACACGAATAATTCCAACAAAAGTTTGTATCCCAGTGTACATAAGGGAAGTCTCGTGGACTCTCACTGTGGATAGAAAGCTACAAGAAAATAACAAAAGCTATGAGAAAGAAAATTAGTCTTTCCCAGGATCGAATTCCTAATTGATTATCCAATACCAAGTGGTCAGCCCTAGAAACACATACATAAAGGCAACACTGAAAAGACTTGGGGGGGGACATATTTCTATATAAATTCATGTATATGTATGTCACAACAATAGTTAAAATAAGGAACCTGTATATTTTGGGATGAAGACATAAAAGGTAAGGTGTAGGTGAAAGAAAAGGGATGAGGTAAATGAAGGAATTATAGTTTAATTAAATAAAAAATAAAAATTCTTAGTAATGGAATGGATTGGTGGAATGCATCCCAGCTATGGGAGGTCTAAGGAGATGTTATAGGCGATGAAGTTCTCACTTCAAAGAAGGAGGTTTGGATCTCCAGCAGTCACATAAAATAAGGCAGATGTAGAGGCCACGGGCCATCCCATTACTTAGAGGATGGAGACAGGGGCTTATGGTGAGGTAAGAGGGTGAGCTAACTAGGTAGATGAGCCCCTTCTGTGAGCTCCCATTTTATAAAGATATCTCAGTACCCAAAGTGGAGAGAAATTGAAAAGACATTAGGTGTCAACCTCTGAACTCCATACATACATGCCACCCCCCCAGACACAGGTGTGCACAAATGTGCTCCCACACCTATACACATGCATACACAGTGGAGAAAGGCACAGGAAAAAGGATATTGGAAAAGTGGTTTGCCCGAGGACTGAGATTCAAATCCCATTTGAATATTCTGCTAGTTGTTGAACCTGAGTCTGTAAAAGGGAATATTTATACCACACTAAAGCATATATATTAATTCATTTAATTTTAGGGAAGATTTTCCAGATATTCACCTAACACCATCCCAATATATAAAATGTATTGTATTTCCCTTCTATGCAATATTTCTATGCTTGGTGCTGGACATTTTTATAAACTAAGATGGTCCATCTCTCAAAATACTAAATTTTGTGCCTTGGGGAGAAAATACGTTTTAAGGTTGCTATAAGTTTGTTCTATTTCATTTTTAATGCAGAATTAACTATTAAAATATAATCTAAAAAAATAAAAATAAAAAATATGTTACAATTGTATTGGGCAGAACTTAAAAGTTATTTTTCCAAGGTCATTATTGAAAATGTTTTATTCATTAGGGAATGATTAAACATAGGTCCAATATTTTCTTACTTAATTTGGTAGGTAAGATTGCCATAGAATTTACTTATTGAAAGCTGTGTCGTTATCCAAAACAATTAGTTCCAGTACTGTACCAACATTTTTTAACACTAGATATATATTCATTTTCAAAAGTCTCATAAATCATTAGGGATAGAGTTAGGGTTAGGGTTAGGGTTAGGGTCAGGGTTAGGGTTAGGGTTAGGGTTAGGGTTAGGGTTAGGGTTAGGGTTAGGGTTAGGGTTAGGGTTATGGGTTAGGGTTAGGGTTAGGGTTATAGGTTAGGGTTAGGGTTAGGGTTAGGGTCATAGGGCAATGATATTTTTACTTTCAAAAGCAACTTCCATTTTTGTATTTTATTCCAAGTTATTTTTATAAAATAAGCATATTTCTCATTCATTTTAGATACAAGTACTTATTGTATTCATTTAAGATCACTGAAAATCATGTTCCCCATCTTTTCGAGAGTTCATGATCTTCAAAACAAGGGCAAACTGTTCATCTTAGCTGCACATGCTAAAGTCATCAACAGATTCTATCACAGAAACATTTTTAGACTATTGTTTGTTTCATTTTACTAGAGAGCATACATTTTGCCCACAGGTAGAACACTATTTTTTATGACTGCATCAACTATTTTGAAATAGAGCACAGGGAAGGGATGAGTGTAGCCCAGAGTAGCATGCCTGGATGTGAAAATGGTCCTTACCTTCATTGTTTGTGGAATTTAGAATAATTTATGAATTGCACCCTTATTTGTATTTCTTGTTTACAAAGTACAAATAGTTACAAAATGTTCTTCATAATGATTTAAAGGAAAAGAAGATTAAGTGAACAATGAATTAAACCTCCTAGGATAAGCTCAGCCAAGGACACGCGGTGCTTTCAGCAGGGGCAGCCATCTTGCCCCAGACCCCCGCGCGCAAACAGCGGGCACACTGGACACAGTGAGCGGCTGGAATCAGGTGCGTGGCCAGAGTTATAGCTTAGCTTAGCTCTGCAGCAGATCCGGGCACAGAAAGATCAGCTGCGGGTGCAGACTAGCAGCTGGGACCAGCTCTCCGAGCGGACTAGCAGCGAGGGGCCACTGGGCCGCCTCGGGGCACAGCTCGGCACTCTAGCAGCTGGAGTCAGGGGCCTGGACTCAGAGCGAGCATAGTCCAGCACAGTCAACACAGCCAGAAGGGAGCAGCAGAGCCGGGCAGGAACAGCTCAGCTAAGGACACGCGGTGCTTTCAGCAGGGGCAGCCATCTTGCCCCAGACCCCCGCGCGCAAACAGCGGGCACACTGGACGCAGTGAGCGGCTGGAATCAGGTGCGTGGCCAGAGTTATAGCTTAGCTTAGCTCTGCAGCAGATCCGGGCACAGAAAGATCAGCTGCGGGTGCAGACTACCGGCCGGGACCAGCTCTCTGAGCGGACTAGCAGCGTAAACGGAGAAAAACTCGAAGCAATCCCTCTAAAATCAGGGACTAGACAAGGCTGTCCCCTCTCGCCATATCTCTTCAATATAGTACTTGAGGTACTAGCTAGAGCAATTCGACAACAGAGGGAAGTCAAAGGGATACAAATCGGAAAGGAAGAAGTCAAACTATCACTATTCGCAGATGATATGATAGTTTACTTAAGTGACCCAAAAACCTCCACCAGAGAACTCCTGCAACTGATAAACAACTTCAGCAAAGTGGCTGGCTATAAAATCAACTCAAGTAAATCAGTAGCCTTCCTATACGCGAAGGATAAGCAGGCCGAGAAAGAAATTAGGGAAATGACACCCTTCACAATAGCCACAAATGATATAAAGTATCTTGGAGTGACGCTAACCAAACATGTGAAAGATTTATACGACAAAAACTTCAGGTCTCTGAAGAGGGAAATTGAAGAAGACATCAGAAAATGGGAAAATCTTCCATGCTCGTGGGTTGGCAGGACTAATATAGTCAAAATGGCAATCTTGCCCAAAGCAATATACAGATTCAATGCAATTCCCATCAAAATCCCAACTCAGTTCTTCATAGAGCTAGAAAGAGCAATTCTCAAATTCATCTGGAATAACAAAAAACCCAGAATAGCTAAAACTATCATCAACAGCAAAAGAACTTCTGGGGGAATCAATATCCCAGACCTCAAGCAATATTACAGAGCAGTGGTATTAAAAACTGCATGGTATTGGTTCAGTGACAGGGAAGCGGATCAATGGAATAGGATTGAAGACCCAGAATTGAACCCACACATCTATGGCCAATTGATCTTCGACAAAGGAGCTGAAAACATCCAGTGGAAAAAAGATAGCCTTTTCAACAGATGGTGCTGGCTCAACTGGAGGTCAACATGCAGAAGAATGAGAATTGATCCACTCTTATCTCCTTGCACTAAGCTCAACTCCAAGTGGATCAAAGACCTCCACATAAAACCAGACACACTAAAACTAATAGAAAAGAAACTGGGGAAGACCCTTGAGGACATTGGCTCAGGGGAAAAATTCCTGAACAGAACACCAATTGCTTATGCTCTAAGAGCAAGAATAGACAAATGGGACCTCATAAAACTACAAAGTTTCTGTAAGGCAAAAGACACTGTCAAAAGGATAAATCGGCAACCAACAAATTGGGAAAAAATCTTCACCAACCCCACATCCGACAGAGGGCTAATCTCCAATGTATACAAAGAACTCAGGAGGTTAGACCCCAGAAAACCAAATAACCCTATCCAAAAATGGGGTACAGAGCTAAACAGAGTCTTTTCACCTGAAGAAATTCGAATGGCTGAGAAACACCTTAAAAAATGTTCAACATCACTAGTCATTAGGGAAATGCAAATTAAAACAACCCTGAGATTTCACCTCACACCAGTCAGAATGGCTAAGATTAAAAACTCAGAAGACATCAGGTGTTGGCGAGGATGTGGAGAAAGAGGAACACTCCTCCACTGCTGGTGGGAATGCAAGCTGGTACAACCACTCTGGAAATCAGTATGGCGGTTCCTCAGAAAACTGGGCGTGATACTTCCGGAGGACCCAGCCATACAACTCCTGGGAATATACCCAGAAGATTCACCAGCATGCAATAAGGATACATGCTCCACTATGTTCATAGCAGCTTTATATATAATAGCCAGAAGCTGGAAAGAACCCAGATGTCCCTCAACAGAAGAATGGATACAAAAAATGTGGTATATATGCACAATGGAGTACTATACAGCCATTAGAAACAATGAATTCATGAAATTCTTAGAGAAATGGATGGAGCTGGAGAATGTCATACTAAGTGAGGTGACCCAGTCCCAAAAGAATATCCATGGTATACAGTCACTGATAAGTGGATATTAGCCTAGAAGCTTAGAACACCAAAGACACAAATCACATATCAAGTGATGTCTCACAAGAAGAAAGGAGTGGACACTGGTGCTAGAATGGACCAAAACATCATTGTGGGAGAGTACAAGAACAGTAAAGTGGGAGGGGGTGGATGCGGGAGCAGGGGGAGGGAAAAGGACATGTGGGACCTTTGGGGGTGGGGAACCAGAAAAAGGGAAATGAATTGTAAATATAGAATATATACAATAAAAAAAACCTCCTAGGATAGCTACATCTAGTGAACACACAATAAATATAGCTTGTCTTATCTTAACTTGGCCTATTTTCTCATATACTCTTGTTCTAGCAACTACTACTAGATTACAATCTATTTTAAAATCCTGTTTTTAAACCTAGGTGTATATTAGTGTATCTAACATGTAATGGATTCTTCCCATAGTAATTACAACATTTCAGTATTACATTATGACCACATGAAATATCTGTGCATTTTATAAAGGAGCAAATACCATCAAGGACATCCATCTGACAAATATCCACATTCATGGTATCATCCCTGAAGATGAGCAGTTATGGAAAACTAGCCAGCTCACGTGACATGGTTAGAATTTGAGGACCTAGACTTTACAACTAAGGCCTGCTCTGCTCCTAGGCATTATACTAAGTGAGCCTATCATATCTACTTAGCTGACTCTTTTACATCACAGTTTCTCAGTGCTGGCACTATTGACATCTATCTGGAAAGTTCTTTATAGAGGTGGCTGTTCTGTGCATGCTAAGCATATCCCTTGATCACTTTGCCCCAGAGAAGCAGGTGGCAACTCCCTCAGATTGTCGAAACCCAAGATGTTTCGGTATGTGATTGAATGCTATTTTCTCTCATTTATGTTAGTGTTGGGAAGATGCTGAGAATTCAAACCCATTTTCTGAATGAATCAGCACCAGAGCTGAACCCCCAAAACGCAATCTAGTTAATGAAAGTAGCGATGACGGATGGTCACAGATGTTGGGAGAGAAGTGAGAGAATGTATCCAAATAAACGATTTTATTAACGTTTGATGTCGTACTTGAAAAATAAATAAAAACATTTTGAGATAGCCTACAGTAACAATAAATCCAAATGTAGTTCAAAGGAATAAAAAGACCATTCTTTTCCTGCTACCTACAAGAAGCAGACTTGGCAGCTGCTGTTACAAATGAAAAGGAGAATTGTCATGCACAAGGTTCATGTTCTCATGACTGATGGGCATTTTCTTTTGAAAACATGGCTATTTATAATCATAAATAAAATTTCTGTTGTCTTATGAACAACAGACCATGAGTCTTATGGATTTGCCTCCCAAGAGTTAAATAACATCCTAATTCCATTTGACAGTAAGGATAAGGCACCCTTCTACTGTGATAGATAATCCCCAGCACGGAGTGGAGGGGCTGGAGGAGCGACAAGGAGGCCGGGGAGAGGGGACATCCATCTTTCTAAGCAATTTATGAATTGAGCCTTAAATGCTTAATGTACTAGATGGTGAGTCTGTGTGCTAATGCATACTTGATTGAAGTTGCTTTAAAATGCTAAGTTAAAATGTGCAGGTGGCTTCAGCAGGTGCACAAGATTCTGCTCAGAAACAGAGGATGTCAAACCCGAGGAAAGGCTTATTTTGTTGCATTATAGAAATTCCACAGACTTATAGAATATACGTGAAATATTGCATTACAGCTGGCTATTTATTCAATGTCTCCTGAAACTCTGCAAATCAAGAAAACAATGTACTAGTTCAAATTTGTGCCATGATGTTTTTCTCTCCTAAACATTTCAAATGAAATATGCTGATAATTTCCCCCATCACAGTATCATTGTATTTATGTAAGTAGTGCTGAGAAATGCTGTGTTGTTTTGAAAACTCAAAAAAAAAAATCTATAGATATGCGGAAATCCTATCATGGCGTATTTTTTTTTTCTGAAACGCTTATGAGCACAGTTGGGGTTCTGGTGTCATAATGAAAAATTGCTGTTAATTTTCAGCTTATGGCCCTGAAGTGCTGGAAGCAGAGGCTGCACTGGGAATTAGCTCATACGCGGTACAGAGATCGGTTATTTAAGGTGCAGCAAGATTTGAAGTAGCCTTGACATTATGATAGAAGACTTACTGGCAGAGGAGTACATTCCTTTGGAGTGGTGACATTTTCTAGGAGATAATTCCAAATAGGAGGGATCTGAAGAAATCAGATGTATTTTCCAGCGGAGCCCAATAAGATTTGAATAGGCTCTGGTGTGGCAGGCCTCTGATAGGTATCCCTGAGCTCTGTGGTTCCAGACCTGCAGTTCGGTATTGTTCAGGAGCCTCAGGCCCAATGAAGGTGGGTGGAAAGGTGACAGGAGAAAAGAGGTCTTCCTGGGCTAACAGGCTGCTCAGGACAGCTTGGCTTGGCCCAGAGGACTCAGAGAGAAGGGAAAATGGTTGAGGGAAGGGAAGCTTACCTCTATGGTCCAGAAGTCTGATGGAGGTGGAGGAGATGGTCCTGGGAGAATGGAAGTTCCCCTGGGAATGGGAAGTTCCCCAGCCAATAACCAGCCTGACTTTAGCCCCATCCCATGGGCAAGCACCAATCTCTAACACTATTAATGATACTGTTATGCTTGCAGACAAGAACAAGTTGTCCTCTTAGACTCTGAGAAGCTCCACCCAGTATCTGACTCAGACAGATACATACATCCACAGCCAAACAGTGGGTAGAGCTTGGGAACTCCTATAGAATAAGAAGGATTACAGGCCTGAAGAGTATAGGAACTCCACAGAAGACCAACAGAGTCAACTAACCTGGACTCTTAGGGTTCTTAGAGTATGAACCACCAACCAAAGAACTCACACGGACTGAACCTAGGCCTCCCTGCACATATGTAGCAGATGTTCAGGTTGGTCTTCCTATGGGTCCCAAACAACTGGAATAGGGGCTAACCCAAAAGCTGTTGCCTATATATGTGATGTGTTCTTCTATCTTGGCTGCCTTATCTGGCCTCGGTGGAAGAGGAAGCGCCTAGCCTTGTGGAGACTTGAAGTGCCAGGGTGAGGGGATACCTGGGAGGGGAGACCTCTCAGAGGACAAGGAGAGATGGGACAGAGAAAGGATTGTGGGAGGGGGTAACTTGGAGAGGGGCACTGAATGAACTAAAGAGTGAATAAGTAAAAAATAAAATTTATATAAAAATAAATTAAATAAACAAAATAAGTAAATTAAATTAAAAAGATTTGAATAAGATATCATTTGATAATATTTTTCTTATAAAATGATTTAGCACAGACCACATGAAGGTTAAGAAGAAGGAAGAGCAAAGTGTGGTTACCTCAGTCCTACTTAGAAGGGGAACAAAATAATGACAGAAGGTAGAGGGTGGGCAGGACTTGGGAGAAAGAGAGGAGGGGGAAAGGGGAAGGGGTCCAGGATCAAGTGTGGGAAGGAGACAAGGGAGATTTACAGAGGCTCTCAGGACCCAACAAGATGACATTAGCTGAAATACTCAAGAAAGGGGAGAGAGAATCTATAGAGACCATATCCAGAGGTTAGGTACACCTCCCGGTTAGGGATGGGGCCACCCACCCTTCTCAAAATTTTGACCCAGAATTCTTCCTATCTAAGGGAAGTAGAGGAACAAAGAGTGGAGCAGAGACTGAAGGAAAGGCCACCCAGAGACTGTGCCACCTGGGAATCCATCCCATATGCAGCCACCAAACTCAGACACTACTACTGATGCCAAGAAGTGCTTGCTGACAAAAGCCTGATATGGATATCTGCTGAAAGGCTCAGCCAGAGCCATACTGATTACAAATGGGGATGCTTACAGCCAAACATCAGACTGAGCAGGGAGACCCCAATGAAGGAGTTAGAGGAAATTTGGAAGAAGCTGAAGAGGTTTGCAACCCCTTAGGAAGAACAACAAAATTAACCACCCAGACCCTTCAAAGCTCCCAGGTACTAACTACCAACCAAAAAATACACATGGTGGGGGACCCATGGCTCCAGTTGGCTATGTAGCAGAGTATTACCTGATCTGGCATCTCTGGGAGGGGAGCCCCTTTATCCTGTGGAGGCTGGATGAGCCAGGGTAGGAAAATTCTAGGGCAGTGAGGCAGGAGTTGGTAGGTAGGTGGGAGAGTACCCTCATAGAGGCAGGGAGAGCAGGAGAGGATCGGGGGCTTATGAAGGGGAAACCAGGAAGGAGATAACATTTGAAATGTAAATAAATAAAATAACCAATAAAAATCATATTACAAAAAGTGATTCAAGATACAATAAATAATTTTTATTGTTACAGTCTCATTTCATTCCTCATCAATATAGCTCGCTATCTATTGAACATATCTTACATTAAATATTAAAATTACAATTATCTAATACATTTTGGAAAGAATAATTACATGAACATGAATAAATTCCTTTTCACAATCTAGAAGTGAGTTTCCTATTTGCTAGCAGATATGATAATATACTTGAATGGCCCCAAAAATTCCACCAGAGAACTCCTAATCCTGATAAACAAGCTCAGCAAAGTGACTGGATATAAAATTAAGTCAAATAAATCAGTAGCCTTCTTCTACTCAAAGGATAAACAGGCTGAGAAAGAAATTAGAAAAACAACACCCTTCATAATAATCACAAATAATATAGTACCTTGATGTGACTCTAACCAAGCAAGTGAAAGATCTGTATGACAAGAACTCTAAGTCTCTGAAGAAAGAAATCAAAGAAGACCTAAGAAGATGAAAAGACCTCCCATGCTCATGGATTGGCACTATTAATATAGTACAAATGGCCATCTTACTGAAAGCAATCTACAGATTCAATGCAATCCCCATCAAAATTCTAACTGAATTCTTCAAAGAGTTAAGAAGAGCAACTTGCAAAATTCATGTGGAATAACAAAAAATTCAGGATATGGAAAACTATTCTCAACAGTAAAAGAACTTCTGGGAATATCATGATCCCTGACCTCAAGCTGTACTACAGAGCAAAAGTGATTAAAAAAAAAAACCCTGTGTGGTATTGGTACAGAGACATGCAGGAAGATGAATGGAATAGAATTGAAGAGCCAGAAATGAACCCACATCTCTATTGTCAGTGATCTTTGATAAAGGAGCTAAAACCCTCCAGTGGAAAAAAGACAGCATTTTCAACAAATGGTGCTGGTTCAACTTCATGCTGGCAGTCACACATTGATCCATTCTTATCTCCTTGTACTAAGCTCAAGTTCAAGTTGATCAAGGACGTCCACATAAAACCAGATACACTGAAACTAATAGAAGAGAAAGTGGGGAAGAGCCTCGAATACATGGGCACAGGGGGAAAGTTCCTGAACAGAATACCAATGGCTTATTCTCTAAGATCAAGAATTGGCAAATGGGACCTCATAAAATTGCAAAGCTTCTGTAATGCAAAGGACACTGTCAATAGGACAAAAATGGCAACCAACAGATTGGAAAAAGATCTTTACTAGTCCTACAATCCAATAAAAATGGGGTACAGAGCTAAACAAAGAATTCTTAACTGAGGAAACCCAAATGGTCGAGAAGAACCTAAAGAAATTTTCAATATTCTTAATCATCCAGAGAAATGCAAATCAAAACAACCCTGAGATTTCACCTCATACAAGTCAGAATGGCTAAGATCAAAAACTCAGGTGACAGCAGATGCTGATGAGGATGTGGAGAAAGTGGAACAGTTCTCAATGGTGGGATTGCAAGCTGGTACAGCCACTCTGGAAATCTGTCTGACAGTTCCTCAGAAAATTGGACATAATATTATCTGAGTACCCAGCTATAGGACTCCTGAGCATATATCCCAAAGATTCTCCAACATATAACAAGGACACATACTCCACTATGTTCATAGCTGCCTTATTTATAATAGCTAGAAGCTGGAAAGAACCCAGATGTCCCTCAACAGAGGAATGGATATAGACAATGTGGTACATTTACACAATGGATTACTACTCAGCTATTAAAAAAACGAATTCATGAAATTCTTAGGCAAATGGATAGAACTAGAAAATATCATCCCGAGAGAAGTAACCCAATCACAAAAGAATATACATGGAATACACTTACTGATAAGTGGATATTAGCCCAAAAGCTCAGAATACCCAATACAATTCACAGACCCCAGGAATCTCAATAAGAAGGAAGACCAAAGTGTGGATATTTCAGTTCTTCTTAGAAGGGGTAACAAAATATTCATGGGAGCAAATATGGAGACAAAGTATAGAACAGAAATTGAAGAAAAGGCCATCCAGAGACGTCCCCACGTGGAGACTCATCTGATATAGAGTTGCCAAACACAGACACTATTGTGGATGCCAAAAAGTGCATGCTGACAGGAGCCTGATATAGTTATCTCTTGAAAGGCTCTGCCAGAGCCTGACAAATACAGAGGTGGATGCTCGCAGCCAAACATTGAACTGATCATGGGGTCCCCAAAGGAGCAGTTAGAGAAAGGACTGAAGGAGCTTAAGGTGTTTGCAAACCCATAGGAAGAATGACAATATCAACCAACCAGAGTTCCCACGGTCTAAACCACCAATTAAGGAGTATACATGCTCCATATTGCAACCAGGACACAGCTGGAAAGGTGCAGGTACACAGACTCCATCTGGGGCTACCGCACAGGGAGATCTGCTAGGCTCTTGCCCACAGGCAGGACCAGAGGTGCCTGCCTAGGCTCTGCTGCACTTCCCGGCAAGCTTAGGCCTTGCACTGAGGCAGCCGTAGGCACCCAGCTCCCCAGGACCCCGGACCAGCAATAGCAGGATCTGCTAGGCTCTAGCTACTAGGCAGGCCCAGCAGCGCCCGCCTAGGCTCTGCTGCACTCCCCCGCACTTCCCCGAGACCTCAGGCCCTGCACCAAGGCAGCGGGTGGCAGCCAGTTATCCCCTTGAGCAGCAATCACGCATAACCACCAGTAGAGAAACAACAGGTGAGCCCAGCCTCACAGGAGATTCAAATACCAGCCAGTGACAACAAGGTCAACTAACACCAGAAATAACCAGATGGCAAAAGGCAAATGAAGGAACGTCACTAACAGAAATCAAGGCAACATGACAGCATCTGAACCCAGTTCGCCAACAACAGGAAGCCCTGGATACCCCAAAACACCAGAAAAATAAGACTTGGATATAAAATCACTGGTCAGAATGCTGGTAGCTGAACACATAGAAAAATCTCGTAAAGAAATAGAGGAGAAAATGGATCAAAAGTTAGAAGCCTTTACAAGGCAAATACAAAAATCACTTCAAGAAATGCAGGAGAAGGTGGATCAAAAAGAAGACAATAAGGAAGAAAGACAAAAACCACTTAAAGAAATACAGAAGAACGTGGGCCAACAAGTAGAAGCTATGAAAGAGGAAACACAAAAATCTATTAAAGAAATACATGAAAACACAACCAAGCAAGCAAAAGATCTGAGCATATCCATCCAGGTACTAAAGACAGAAGTAGAAACAACTAAGAAATCACAGAGGGAGACAACATTGGAGATAGAAAACCTTGGGAAGAAATCAGGGGCCATAGATGCAAATATCAACAATAGAATACAAGAGATAGAAGACAGAATATCAGAAGCCAAAGATACCATAGGAACCATTGATTCAACAGTCAAAGAAAATACTAAATGCAAAAAGGCTGTAACCCAAAACATCCAGGAAATCCAGGACACAATGAGAAGACCAAACCTAAGGATCATAGGTATAGACGAGAGTGAAGATTTACAAGTTAAAGGGCCAGCAAATATCTTCTACAAAATTATGGAAGAAAACTTCCCCAACCTAAAGAGAGAGATGCCCATGAATATACAAGAAGCATATAGAACCCCAAACAGACTGGATCAGAACAGAAATACATCCCGTCACTTAATAATCAAAACTCCAAATGTACTAAACAAAGAAAGAATATTAAAGGCAGCAAGAGAAAAAGGCCAAGTAACTTATAAAGGAAGACCTATCAGAATAACACCAGACTTCTCACCTGAGACCATGAAAGCTAGAAGATCCTGGGCAGATATAATGCAAACTCTAAGAGAACACAAACTTCAGCCAAAACTACTTTACCCAGCAAAGCTCTCAATCGCCATAGATGGAGACATCAAGGTATTCCATGAGAAAACCAAATTTGCACGATATCTTTCCACAAATCCAGCCCTACAAAGGATAATAGGGGGAAAACACCAAGACAAGGACGGAAACTACAACCGGGAAGAAGCAAGATAGAAACCTCCTCTCATCAAACCCAAAAGAAGATAACTTCTCGAATATAAAAAATAAATAAAATAAATAAATATAATTTCAAAAATGTCTGGAGGTAATAATTACTATTCCTTAATATCTCTTAACATCAATGGACTCAATTCCCCAATAAAAAGACATAGATTAACAGACTGGATACGGAAACAGGACCCTACATTTTGCTGCATAGAGGAAACACATCTCAGTGTTAAAGACAAACACTGCCTTAGAGTAAAAGGCTGGAAGACAATTTTACAAGCAAATGGTCTCAGGAAACAAGCTGGAGTAGCCATTCTAATATCAGATAAAATTGACTTCCAACCTAAAATCATCAAAAGAGACTCAGAAGGTCACTTCTTGCTTGTCAAAGGGAAAATCCACCAGGAAGAGCTCTCAATACTGAACATCTATGCTCCAAATGCAAGAGCACCCTCATTCGTAAAAGAAACCTTACTAAAGCTTAAAGCACACATTACACCGAACACAATAATTGTGGGTGACTTCAACACTCCACTCTCCTCAATGGACCAATCAGGAAAGCAGAAACTAAACAGGGACACAGTGAAACTAATTGAAACTCTGGACCAATTGGATTTAACGGATATATATAGAACATTTCATCCTAAAGCTAAAGAATATACCTTTTTCTCAGCACCGCATGGTACCTTCTCCAAAATAGACCATATAATTGGTCACAAGACAGATGTCAACAAATACAAGAAGATCGAGCTAATCCCATGCCTCCTATCAGCTCACCATGGAGTAAGAGTGGTCTTCAATAGCAACAAAAACAACAGAAAGCCCACATACACATGGAAACTGAACAATACTCTACTCAATGACACCTTGGTCAAGGAAGAAATAAAAAAAGAAATCAAAGACTTTTTAGAATTCAATGAAAATGAAGGTACAACCTACCCAAATCTATGGGACACAATGAAAGCAGTGCTAAGAGGAAAACTCATAGATCTAAGTGCATTCAAAAAGAAACTGGAGAGAGCATACATTAGCAGCTTAACAGCACACCTTAAAGCCCTGGAAGAAAAACAAGTTAATTCACCCAGGAGGAGTAGAAGACAAGAAATCATCAAACTCAGCGCTGAAATCAATCAAATAGAAACAAAGAGAACCATGCAAAGAATCAACAAGACCAGGAGCTGGTTCTTTGAGAAAATCAACAGGATAGATAAACGCTTAGCCAGACTAACCAAAGGACACAGAGACAGTATCCAAATTAACAAAATTAGAAATGAAAAGGGAGACATAACAACAGAAACTGAGGAAATTCAAAAGATCATCAGATCCTACTACAAAGGTCTATACTCAAAACAACTGGAGAATCTAGAGGAAATGGACAATTTCCTGGACAGATACCAAATACCAAAATTAAATCAGCATTAAATAGATCAGCTAAATAGTCCCATAACCCCTAAAGAAATAGAAGGGGTTATAGAAAGCCTCCCAACCAAGAAAAGTACAGGACCAGATGGTTTTAGTGCAGAATTCTACCAGACCTTCAAAGAAGACTTAACACCAATACCTTTCAAACTATTCCACAAAATAGAGACAGAAGGGATACTGCCCAACTCATTCTTTGAAGCCACAATTACACTAATACCTAAACCACAAAAAGATCCAACAAAGAAAGAGAACTACAGGCCAATTTCTCTTATGAATATCGATGAACAAATACTAAATAAAATTCTTGCCAACCGAATCCAAGAGCACATCAAAACGATCATTCACCATGATCAAGTAGGCTTCATCCCAGGGATGCAGGGATAGTTCAATATATGGAACTCCAACAATGTAATCCACTACATAAACAAACTAAAAGAAAAAAACCACATGGTCATCTCATTAGATGCTGAAAAAGCATTCGACAAAATTCAGCATCCTTTCATGCTAAAAGTCTTGGAAAGAGCAGGAATTCAAGGCCCATACCTAAACATAGTAAAAGCAATCTACAGCAAACCAGTAGCCAACATCAAAATAAATGGAGAGAAACTTGAAGCAATCCCACTAAAATCAGGGACTAGACAAGGCTGCCCTCTCTCTCCATATCTTTTCAATATAGTACTTGAAGTTCTAGTGAGAGCAATTAGACAACATAAGGAAGTCAAAGGGATACAAATTGGAAAGGAAGAAGTCAAACTATCATTATTTGCAGATGATATGATAGTTTACTTAAGTGACCCAAAAAACTCCACCAGAGAACTTCTACAGCTGATAAACAACTTCAGCAAAGTGGCTGGTTATAAAATTAACTCAAGCAAATCAGTAGCCTTCTTGTACTCAAAGGACAAGCAGGCTGAGAAAGAAGTTAGGGAAATAATACCCTTCACAATAGCCACAAACAACATAAAGTACCTTGGCGTAACTCTAACCAAACAAGCGAAAGATCTGTACAACAGGAACTTCAAGTCCTTGAAGAAAGAAATCGAAGAAGAGCTCAGAAGATGGAAAAATATTTCTTGCTCCTGGATTGGCAGGATCAATATAATAAAAATGGCCATCTTGCCAAAAGCAATATACAGATTCAATGCGATCCCCATCAAAATCCCAACTCAATTCTTCATAGATCTAGAAAGACCAATTCTCAAATTCATCTGGAGCAACAAAAAATCCAGGATAGCTAAAACTATTCTCAACAATAAAAGGACTTCTGGGGGAATCAATATCCCTGACCTTAAACAGTACTACAGAGCAATTGTGTTAAAAACTGCATGGTATTGGTACAGCAACAGGCAAGTGGATCAATGGAATAGGATTGAAGACCCAGAAATTAACCCACAGACTTATGGTCACTTGATCTTTGATAAAGGAGCCACAACCATCCAGTGGAATAAAGATAGTCTCTTCAACAAATGGTGCTGGTTCAACTGGAGGTCAACATGCAGAAGAATGCGAATTGACCCACTCTTATCTCTTTGCACTAAGATCAACTCCAAGTGGATCAAGGACCTCCACATAAAACCAGACACACTGAAACTATTAGAGAAGAAACTTGGGAAGACCCTGGAGGACATAGCCAGAAGGGGAAAGTTCCTGAACAGAACACCAATAGCTTATGCACTAAGATCAAGAATTGACAAATGGGACCTCATAAAATTACAAAGTTTCTGCAAGGCAAAGGACACTGTCAGAAGGACAAAACGACAACCAACAAAGTGGGAAAAGATCTTCACTAACCCCACATCCGACAGACGGCTAATATCCAATATATACAAAGAACTCAAGAAGTTAGACCCCAAAGAACCAAATAACCCTATCAAAAAATGGGGTACAGAGCTAAACAGAGAATTTTCACCAGAAGAAATTCGGATGGCTGAGAAACAACTTAAGAGATGTTCAACATCAGTAGTCATCAGAGAAATGCAAATCAAAACAACCCTGAGATTCCAACTCACGCCATTCAGAATGGCTAAGATTAAAAACTCAAGAGACAACAAATGCTGGCGAGGATGTGGAGAAAGAGGAACACTCCTCCACTGTTGGTGGGATTGCAAAATGGTAAAACCACTCTGGAAATCAGTGTGGCGGTTCCTCAGAAAATTGGGCATGTCCCTTCCAGAAGACCCTGGCATACCACTCCTGGGCATATACCCAGAGGATTCCCCTGCATACAATTAAGACACATGCTCCACTATGTTTATAGCAGCCTTGTTTATAATAGCCAGAAATTGGAAGGAGCCCAAATATCCCTCAAAGGAGGAATGGATACAGAAAATGTGGTATATTTACACAATGGAATACTACTCATCAATTAAAAATAATGAATTCATGCAATTTGTAGGTAAATGGTTAGACCTGGAAAATATCATCCTGAGTGAGCTAACCCAATCACAAAAGAATACACATGAAATGCAATCACTGATAAGTGGATATTAATGAGCCCAGAAGCCCTAAATACTCAAGGCATAATTAGCAAGTCAAATGATTCCCAAGAAGAAAGGAGAGGACCCTGGGCCTCTAAAGATTGGATCCAGTTTTGTAGAGAAACCGTGGGGGGAGGGGGAGTGATTGGGGAATAGTTGGGGGGGAGAGGAATTATGGAACATAGGGAGGGGGGAACTGGGAAAGGGGAAAGCCTTTGGAATGTAAACATAGAATATAGAAAAAAAAAAGAAAGAACAAAAAGAATACCCTTAATGAGGGAGATCTGAAAATGAAAAATCAGGAACTCAAACATGTACCTCAGAGGGAAAAAAAAGGAGTATACATGGGGGGGACCCATAGCTCCAGCTGTGTATGTAGTAGAGGAGGACCTTTTCGGGCATCAATGGGAGAAGAGGCCCTTGGTCCCATGAAGGCTCAACGCCCCAGTATAGGGGAGTACGAGGGCAGGGAGGCAGGACTGGGTGGGTGGGTGGGGGTATGCTCCCATAGAAGCAGGAGGAGAGGGAATAGAAAATGGGGCTTGGGGGGGGGCAGTTGGGAAAGGGGATAAGATTTAAAATGTAAATGAATAAAATATACAATAAAAAACTGGACTGATTAATCATGAAGGTAAAACAGCAACCAACAAATTGGGAAAAGATCTTTACCAACCCCACATCTGACAGAGGGCTAATATCCAATATATACAAAGAGCTCAAGAAATTAGACCCCAAAGAACCAAATAACCCTATCAAAAAATGGGGTACAGAGCTAAACAAAGAATTTTCACCAGAAGAAATTCAGATGGCTGAGAAGCACCTTAAGAATGTTCAACATCATTAGTCATCAGGAAAATGCAAATCAAAACAACCCTGAGATTCCACCTCATACCAGTCAGACTGAATAAGATTAAAATCTCAAGGGACAACAAGTGCTGGCGAAGATGTGGAGGAAAAGGAACACTCCTACACTGTTGGTGGGATTGCAAGATATTACAACCACTCTGGAAATCAGTCTGGTGGTTCCTCAGAAAATTGGGCATGACACTTCCAGAGGACCCTGTCATACCACTCCTGGGCATATACCCAGAGGATTCCCCTGCATGCAATAAAGACACATGCTCCACTATGTTCATAGCAGCCTTATTTATAATAGCCAGAAGTTGGAAGGAGCCCAGATGTCCCTCAAAGGAGGAATGGATACAGAAAATGTGGTATACTTATACAATGGAATACTACTCAGCAATTAAAAATAATGAATTCATGCAATTTGTAGACAAATGGTTGGATCTGGAAAATATCATCCTAAGTGAGTTAATCCAATCACAAAAGAATACACATGAATTGCAATCACTGATAAGTGGATATTAATGAGCCCAAAAGCTCTGAATACTCAAGGTACAATTAGCAAATTAAAAGATTCCCAAGAAGGAAAGAAAGGACCCTGGTCCTGAAAAGAATATCTGGGTGATTTTTAGGCTCCCTTGACCTATTTTTCATTACTAGAGAAGAGCTTGGGTTTCATGTTTGTGAGCACTGAGCTATGGCCCAAAGACTCTTTTTTTGCTTCAGTAGTCATTAAACTGCATGGTCCTGGAAGACAGCAACTACTCTCCCATGATCCCCCACCAAATCCTTACAGATCAAATCAACTGTAGAAAGAATGACTTAGTTCCATGACCACTTTGGACAAGCCTTCTCAATTACAACCACTGTCCATAAATGTCACCATTAGATTTGGATGAACTCTTTTAAGCGGACACTCTTCTTTTTTTTTTTTTTTTAATTTTATTGAATATAATCTTCATTACATTTCAAATGGTAAAACCTTTCCTGGTTTACCCCCTTCCCGAAAACCCCCAACCTGTCCTCCCTCCCCCTGCCTCCAAATATATACCCCTCCACCTGACCCACTCCTGCCTCCTTCCCCCTCGATTTCCCTTTGTTGGGGCATCTATTGAACTGTCACCTGACTAAGGACCACTTCTCCCACTGATGCCCGACAAGACATTCCTCTGCCACATTTCTGGCTGGAATCATTTGTATCCCTTGGTTGTTGGTTTAGTCCCTGGGAGTCCTGAGATGTCTGGGTGCCCTACATCATTGTTATTCCCATGGGGCTGTAGACCCCTTAAGCTCCTCTAGACCACCCTCCAACTCCTCCATTGGGGACCCCATGCCCAGACCAATGGTTGACTACTAGCATCAACCTCTGCATGTGTAAGGCTCTGGCAGGTTCCCTCAGGAGACAACCATGGCATGCTCCTTTTGGCATGTACTTCTTGTTGTCCATAGTAGTGTCAGGGGTTTGGTGACTATTTATAGGATGGATCCCAGGTAGGGCAGTCTCTGGGTGGCCTTTACTTCAGTCTCTGCTCCACACTTTGTCACCTTTATTGCTCCTGTGAGTATTTGTTCCCTTTCTCAGAGGAAACAAAGCACCCTCACATCAGTCCTCCTCCTTCTTGAGCTTCCTGTGGTCTGTGAATTTTAACTTGTTTATTTTGAGAGCTAAACAGAGAATTCTCAACTGAGAACTGAAACTCGAATGGCTCTGAAGCACCTAGAGAAATGTTCAGCAACCTTAGTTATCAGGGAAATGCAAATCAAAGCAACACCGAGATTCCACCTCACACCAGTCAGAATGGCTAAGATGAAAAACTCAGGGGACAGCAGATGCTAGAGAGGATGTGGAGAAAGAGGAACACCTCCATTGTTGGTGGGATTGCAGCTCGTAAAACTACTCTGGAAATCAGTTTGGTAATTCCTCAGAAAATTAGATATAGTACTACCTGAGGACACAGCTATACCACTTCTGGGCATATACCCAGAAGATGCTCCTACATGGAAAAGGACACATGCTCCATTGTGTTCATAGCTGCCTTATTTATAATAGCCAGAAGCTGGAAAGAACCCAGATTCCTTCAACAGAGGAATGGATACAGAAACTGTGGCGCATTTACACAATGGAGTACTATTCAGCTATTAAAAACAATGAGTTCATGAAATTTTTAGGCAAATGGATGGAACTAGAAAGTGTCATCCTGAGTGAAGTAATCCAATCACAAAAGAACGCACATGGTATGCACTCACTGTTAAGTGGATGTTAGCCCAAAAGCTCAAAATAGAGGGCACTCTTAATTCTATTCTAGCTCCACAGTGTCAGTCTTAAAACTTTAAGTTAGAAATTGCATTCTGCCCACAATGGATGTGTTTGTTGCCATTATTATTTTTAAACACATACATTCTCTCTAAAGCAAATACTGATGGTTCTAAGTTTTATCATGATTAACAAACAGTATTAAGGATTTTTAAGGTGTCTTTTTACTTCTTAGTCACATATAGACACATCCATAAAAATCTTAGCATTGTGGAAGTGGATGTTGAAGCATCATGAGTTGAAAGCCAGCTTTGGCATAGTAGAGAGATGCTCTGACAACCTCTTACCAAGCTTACATCTTGTGATCTCTACTTGTCATAAGAAACAAGCCAACAAACTGTTTACAGTATCCAGCTATTATTCTTTAATCTAGAAAACTATTAGTAAAACATTATTCAAAACTCATAAGATGCTTCAAAATCCAAAAAATTATACATTATACAAGTGTCTGTGTTCTGTTCAGGAACTTTCCCCCTGTGCCCATGATCTCCAGGGTCTTCCCCAGCTTCTTTTCTATTAGTTTCAGTGTGTCTGGTTTTATGCAGAGGTCCTTGATCCACTTGGAGTTGATCTTAGTACAAGGAGATAAGAGTGGATCAATTCGCATTCTTCTACATGCTGACTTCCAGGTGAACTAGCACCATTTGTCAAAGAGGCTATCTTTTTTCCATTGGATGGTTGTAGCTTTTATGAAAGATCAAGTGACCATAATTCGGTGGGTTCATTTCCAGGTCTTCAATTCTAATCCATTGATCTACTTGCCTGTCATTATACCAATACCATGCAGTTTTAAACACAATTGTTCTGTAGTACTCCTTGCGGTCAGGGATATTGATTCCCCCAGAAATCCTTTTATTATTGAGAATAGTTTTAGCTATACTGGGTTTTTTGTTACTCCAGATGAATTTGAGAATTGTTCTTTCTAGATCTATGAAGGATTGATTTCAGATTTTGATGGGGATTGCATAGAATCTGTAGATTGCTTTTGCAAGATGGCCATTTTTACTATTTTAATACTACCAATCCAAGAGCATGAAATATTTTTCCATTTTCTGAGGTCTTCTTCCATTTCTTTCTTCAAAGACTTGAAGTTCCTGTCATATAGATCTTTTACTTGTTTGGTTAGAGTCACACCAATATACTTTATATTGTTTGTGGCTAATGTGAAGGGTGTTATTTTCCTAACTTCTTTCTCAGCTTACTTCTTTGAGTATAGGAAGGCTACTGATTTGCTTGAGTTTCTCTCCATTTATTTTGATGTTGGCTACTGGTTTGCTGTATATTACTTTTACTATGTTTAGGTATGGACCTTGAATTCCTGTTATTTCCAAGACTTTCAGCATGAAAGGATGCTGAATTTTGTCAAATGCTTTTTTAGCATCCAATGAAATGATCATGTGGTTTTTTTTCTTTGAGTTTGTTTATATAGTGGATAGCATTGATAGATTTCCATATATTGAACAATCCCTGCATCCCTGGGATGAAACCTACTTGATCATGGTGGATGATCATTTTGATGTGTTCTTGGATTCAGTTGGCAAGAATTTTATTTAGTAATTTTGCATTGATATTCATAAAGGAAATTGGCCTGTAGTACTCTTTCTTTGTTGGATCTTTGCATGGTTTTGGTATCAGCGTAATTGTGGCTTCGTAGAACAAGTTGGGTAGTGGCCTTCTGTTTCTATTTTGTGGAATAGTTTGAAGAGTATTGGTGTTAAGTCTTCTTTGAAGGTCTGATAGAATTCTGCACTAAAACCATCTGGTCCCATGCTTTCTTTGGTTGGATGACTTTCAATAGCTTATGCTCTAAGATCAAGAACTGACAAATGGGACCTCATAAAATTACAAAGTTTCTGTAAGGCAAAGGACACCATCAGAAGGACAAAACAGCAACAAATTAATTGGGAAAACATCATAACCAACTCCACATTTCGCAGAGGGCTAATATCCAATATATACTAAGAACTCAAGAAGTTAGACCCCAGAGAAACAAATATCCCTATTAAAAATGGGGTACAGAGCTAAACAAAGAATTTTCACCTGAAGAAATTTGGATGACTGAGAAGCACCTTAAGAGATGTTCAACATCATTAGTCATCAGGGAAATGCAAATCAAAACAACCCTGAGATTCTACCTCACACCAGTCAGAATGGCTAAGATTAGAAACTCAAGAGACAAGGGGTGTTGGAGAGGATGTGGAGAAAGTGGAACATTCCTCCACTGTTGGTGGGATTGCAAGATGGTACAACCACTATGGAAATCAGTCTGGAGGTTCCTCAGAAAATTGGGCATGACACTTCCAGAGGAACCTGTCATACCACTCCTGGGCATATACCCAGAGGATTCCCCTGCATGCAACAAAGACACAAGTTCCACTATGTTCATAGCAGTCTGATTTATAATAGCCAGAAGTTGGAAAGAGCCCAGATGTCCCTCAAAGGAGGAATGGATACAGAAAATGTGGTATATTTATACAATGGAATACTACTCAGTAATTAAAAATAATGAATTCATTAAATCTGTAGGCAAATGGTTGGAACTGGAAAATATCGTCCTAAGTGAGCTAGCCCAATCATAAAAGAATACACATGAAATGCAATCACTGATAAGTAGATATTAATGAGCCCATAAGCTCAGAATACTCAAGGCACAATTAGCAAATCAAAAGATTCCCAAGAAGAAGGAAGGAGAGGACCCTGGTCCTGAAAAAACTGGATCCAGTATTGTAGAGGAGTACCAGAACAGAGAAGTAGGAGGGGTGTGAATGGCGAATGGGTGGAATGAAGAGGACTTATGGGACATATGGTGAGGGGGGAACTGGGAAATGGGAAAGCCTTTGGAATGTAAACAATTAATATAGAAAATAAAAAAAGAAGTGTGTGTGTGTGTGTGTGTGTGTGTGTGTGTGTGTGTGTGGTTTGTCTATAATCCCCAGTTTTAAATCTGAAACAAGGTTCTGAATTCAGGGATAGCTTGGGTTATATAATAAGACGCTGTCTCAAAGATTAACAAGAAAACCAAAAATCCAACACTAAACACACACATACAAACACGCACACACATGAGATTTTATATTACATACAAAATAACATTTTCATCAACCTTTGCAATATGTCTACCAAGTAGATATTTTTAATTTGTTGTGAAGATAAAAATATAACTCATTATAGCACTTACTGTGACCCTGTTAATTCCCCAAGAATTCTCAATACTCTTAATTTCTCAGTGTCTGGAACTCTGGTGTACACAAGTGGAGAAGTAATGCACAGTTGCCAAGCTGAGTTAGCAGATGCCACATCGCTGGCTGCTACAAAACCTGCTCACTCGGATATATTTTCCTACTGTATCAGACTTCATCATCTTTGTTTTTTAACTTTGAGGCACAGATCCAATAATGAGCCTTAAGAATGGTCAATGCAAGTGCTCCTTCATTGCCATCTGAACCCAGAGATGAAGTATTGACTTTGAGTAAACTAGATTCACTTTAAATCAACAGTGTTTATTGTCTAGTCAAAGACCATATATTACAAACTAATAAGTTACATGAACTGTCTCTGCTCACAAGAAAATTGTAGCCCGATAAAGAAGAAAGATAAGGTAGATATAATTATAACAATCAAAGTGTACCCAGTGAGCAAAATTAACCAGTTAAATAAAGTAGGTAGAGGACAAAATAAATAACAATAGCATAGAACCCAAGTCGAGATGGAGAACAGGCGGTAGCAAAAAGTTCCAAAATCAATGGCTTCAAACAACAAACTCTTTCTTGCTTCATGCCAGTGTTAGGATAGTTCTGGGCTCCTCCCTTTCTTTTAACTCAGTTAAAATATTGACCAATATTGATTGCCAAGGCAGAAAGAAAGAACTAGAAAGTCACCCCATCCACCATGCTATGTCTTTTCCATTCATAGGTCACTGATCAGAAATGATGACAAGGTATTACTTCATTACAAGAAGGTCAGAAAATGCACCACTATCGCAGACCACAGCACTATTTAATCAATAATGCTGATGACTAACATGCTATATAGTAAGAAACTGCATGAGTGAGGTGAATGCAATTGTATATGCAGTAATTCCAGGTCCGTTGTTCATGGTACAGTTTGTTTAAATTACAAATACTACTAACATATAGTCTTGGGGTTGCAGAGATGGTTATGAGTTCAGAAGACTCAAGCCTGGTTCCTAGCACTCACACAGCAGCCAATAACAACTCAGCACTCCAGTTTTCAGATATCTGCAACTCTCTTCTGGTGCTCCAGGGATGCCGCATGCAGCTAGTACACAGACTTATATATAGGAAAAACAACCATACACATTAAAATGAAATTTGAAAATATTTTCCCTGAAAATTGATGTAGGGTCCTGTTCTAGCATGCCAAAAAGGTGTGTGTGTGTGTGTGTGTGTATGTGTGTGTGTGTGTGTGTGTGTGTGTGTGTGTGTGTTTGTGTGTATGTGTGTGTGGAGAGAGAGAGAGAGAGAGAGAGAGAGAGAGAGAGAGAGAGAGAGAAGGTCTTTACGTTCCAAATGCAGAAAAGCTATTCTTCTCCAGACCTGGGGAAACTGAGTCTGAGTCTCAGTTTCCCCTGCAATGTCCATATGTTGAGTACACTCTTTCTTCTTAACTGAAAGTCCTTTTTACTCACTGCATTAAAGAACTCCAGCTGGCTTTATGTTTTACCGCAGCCATAAATATGCAATGGAGCCCAGTTGTTATTTAAAGATAACAGTTCCTGCAGCCTGAAAATACTGGCCAGGAATCAGGCAATCCCCACAGAAAGACAGTACAGCACAGTAGCTCCTACAGCAGCAATAGGACCTATGCCCCAGGAAGGGCTGCTGGAGTGGCGGAGCAGAGAGCACGCAGTCCTGCTGTGTTGGATGCCGCCAGAGGAAAACACTTGATGTGCTTCTGCTCATAATGATCAGAGGGAGAGGAGACTGTGGAGCTTGTGTGTGGAATTTGTAGCCCAAGCGATAATAAATGTCAGATATTTTTATAGAATGGCATGGATGTCCCACACACTATAGATCAAACAGTGTTTGATTTGTCTGTTTCGTGCTTCAAAAGAATGATGAATTGCTTTATTTTGGAAATTGTTCTACACCACCAAGATAAAATAAGATAAAATAAAATGAATTGGGTACAAGACTAGTAACATAAATTCAAACAGAATGGATATATCTATTATACAAATGAACAGATAAATAAAAATCAGCAAAGACTGTGTTGACTATTTCCCATTGCTGATTTCCTCAAAGTTTTTTTTCTTTTTCTTCTTCTAGAAACTGTCAAGGGAATAACCTCAGTCTGTTTCTTGCCCTGATAATTTTCAAGACTTGAAATCTGGACTTTTCAGAATATATGGGCTTTTGATTGCTGATTATAATTCACTGTAATACAGAAACACGCATGACTCTGACAGCTCCAAACCTCCGCAGCCCCCAGCATGTTGATCTTGCTACTTTATATATTTAATTTTCTTTTTTTTTATAATGTATCGTATTTCTGTGAGCATTCATTTGCTTTTCAAATTATGGCTGCCTAGCTAAGGCTTGTGTACCAGGTGCCATGTAGAAGCATGTTAAAAGTAGATAAAAGCAATTTATCCTGCCCTCTAATTAGAGATGTCTCATCTTTACCGCTGACAATAGCAGTATGCAGCTGTGGCAGTGGGGAGATAATAGGAGTGGGAACAGGGAACAGGGAACAGGGAGACATTAAGGATGAGCTGGCTGAGGTGGAGTGCCACCTCTCCATTGCTCGGCCTGGGTGGGCTCCAGGATGAATGGAGACTTGGAGAATTTCCTCTTTCCTGGCTTGATGCATTTATTTTACATGAATAACAGCTTTTTATTTTATGTTTTTTTTAAAGGGGAATACGTAGGGTAAGAGAGGGGGGTTATGGGCAGAACATTCTAAATGACCCACCATATGGAATTTGTTACTGCCTAGCTCTTTAGCTCGCCCACACTTAACACCTGTTGGGTACTCATGGCTGTATTTAATGTAATACGTTTTCAAAATAAGGTAGAGAAAGAACTACATTTAGAAGGGTTTTTTTTGGTGGTGTTGGGGAGAGTCAAGACAGGGTTTCTTTATGTATCCTTGACTGTTCAAGAACTCACTTTGTAGATAAGGCTGGCCTCGAACTCAGAGATGAACCTGCCTCTGTCTTCCAAGTGCTTAAAGATATGTGCTGTCACAACTGATTCTAGGGTTAGTTTTATATTTTAAACCATTCGATGTCTGAGAATCTCATGGAGATATATATATATATATGACGTGTTTTTATGAAATCCACCTCCTATCACTTACCTTTAATTCCTTTCCTAACTCCTACCATTTTACTCTCCCAACTTGCATATTTTATTAAGAGTTATTTAGTCTTTATTTTGTGTTCAAATGTGAGTACTCACATCTATGTGTATATCCCACATGTGTGACTGGTACCCTAGGGGCCCAGAAGAAGGTGCTGGATCCTATGACACAAGAGTTACAGGTGGTTTTTAGCCACCATAAGGACATGGAGAACAGAATCCAGTCCTCTATACGCACTAGGAGTACTGTTAGCTGCTGAGCCTCTCTATCTCTTGAGTGCTCAGGTTTTAAACCTGTTGTGTCTATTAAGTGCCACCTGTACATGCTTAGGTGTAGAGCAATCTATTCAAGTATGGGTAGCCTTTAGGAAATAATAACCCTCCAGGAACTTGAGTTTTTTTTACCTACTTAGCAGTCAATAATTGGATATTATGGATAGGATATCATGAAGCCTACCTCCATAACTCTGGGATTTTAGCTTTCTTGATTATGAAGTCTCATAATGCAGTTAAAGCTGTTGTGAGTTCATGTGTATAATGGCACTGTCATGTCTGGCAAATGTCCACTGCCTCTGGCTCTTACCATCTTTCCTCCGTCTCTTCCACTATGACCTCTGATATGTGTGTGTGTGTGTGTGTGTGTGTGTGTGTGTGTGTGACTGTCTCTCTGTCTTTTGGGGGTGGCGTTGATATAGATGTCCCATTTAGAGGTGAATACTCTATTGTCTTATTCTCTACACATTGACCAGTTATAGATCTCTGTTTTAACTGCTATCAGCTGAGAATGAGTTTCTCTGATGACAGTTGAGAGCTGCACTAACATAGTTTTGTAACATAATAAATAGGGGCATTCTATTAATTTATGTTTATCAGAATAGTAGTAGTAGTAGGTTTTTGTCTAGGTCTAAGGCCAGCCTACACAGTTTTTACACCATAAACAGTTTGAGGAGGAAGTTCTCTTGTGGCACAGTACTTAAATGCAATCAGCAAGTAGTTTAGTTACTTCTATAACCTTTATACCACCATTGTACCAATGTACATATTTTGTCAGGCTAGTCATTATTCTAACACACACAGTTCACAGACGAGTAGGACTGTTGATGACTTTTCTCCCATGTTAGCAAACATTGACCTCTCCAGTACTGTGGTATCTTTAGCAATATGTTTGTACCACCAATTTGGTAACTAAAGACAATGATAATAGCCTGTAGTATTGGGGGAGATATATATATGAGACTCTGTCAACTAACAGCTCAGTTAGAGGTAGTCTATAATTGACACTTGGATTTTTGTTTGGCCTTCAGTTTCTGGTATTGTCCCCTTATTACTAGGAAACTCCATTTTAAACTGGTGTGGGTGTTAGAATGTTTCCACAGCAATAAGATACACATGGCTTTTTCAAAGGTCTTTCTTGCTATTTCTTCCTTCACATAGTTTCTCCTCTACCCTGGCTTCCCATCTTCCATTCCCTTTAACCCTTTCTATTCTACTATCTCTCTTTCCCTTTCACATCACCTTTTATAGTATCCTTTCCTTGAAAGCTGTCTTCCATGGTTCCCAGATCAGCACTGATATGTTGTAATAATTTGCCATGTGCAAAGTAAACATCTGGTAATGTAAGTGTTCTGAGTATGCTTGTAAGGATGAATAAATGTTGAAAAATAAAAAGAAAATGGTCAGCTTGAATGGAGGAACAGAATAAAGGATCATCCCAGAGAAAATAAGGAGACTAGAGGTAATGAACAGCAGATACACATAAGGACTATTGGAAAAAATATGTTTTCTTGTTGAGGGGTAAATTCCATTGGCAAAAGATATTCAACTGCTTCCAGGAGACCAAATCATCATGATAAATGTAATACTAGACCACATGTAGCAATGTTATTTAAATGGTATTTTCAGAAAACTGTGCCAGTAAATACATATTCTGGTTGTAGTAGAGGAATAAAAGTCTTAGAGCTAAAGGGGAAAGGAAGGCAAATTCAAGGAGCAATGGACATCCTACACCATGGATGAACATGATGTTAGGACTTCAGGATGTAGTAGCCTAGGTCTCAGCTGCTGTGGTGGCTGAGGAAGTGAACAGCATACAAGTCATGATATTAAAGAGATAAAAGTACAAAGTACAGGCTCATGTAAGAAATTAACGATACCCATGCTTCAAAATTTAAACGGCAAGGATAGATAGTTGACATGTAGAGAGGAGAAGACACTCCCAGGAATGTGCATTCAGATTTGGGATGTGTTTGGCTGGCTGTAGTATCAGGACCATATCTGTGGATGGCTACTTCATGAATAAGATGAGAAGCGCAGTATTAGAGAATGAACACAGAGACTGTAAGGAGAATATGGGATGCTGAAAGAAATGAGAAGATGAAATCAAGTGGGGGTAACCAACAGGGCTGATTACCAAAGACACCCTGTTGAAGGGAGCAACAGGAAGAAATCTTTGCAGAGCAAACAAAAGAGTCCTGGTTTTCCTAGATGTGGACCACTTGGTAAAGTCATTCAGTGGTAATAGCAGAAAGAAGCGAGGGCTGGTAACCACGTGCTCCATTGTTAACCATGGGGAACAGCTTGCCAGAGGAATTACTGAGCTAGCAGTTTAAGTAAAGCTTGGGAAAATATGAAGTTATATTCTTTTAACAGTAATTGGGTTGAAATGGATGAAATGCAGAAAGGCAAAATAAAAATCGGATAAACGTGGAACACATGAGCAGATATTTCTTGGGCAATGCACAACCAGTTTCTTTTGCAGGGTTGGGGGGGAGAAATTTGTTACTCCAAGGATGGAATCGGAACTATCTAAGAAAATAATTTCTTCTCATAATAATGTATGGCATTATATTGGTTTTGCTTGATAGCCAAAGAACATTGGTTGAGTGCAGTATGATATACAAAATGTGCTGTGCACCTTTGCATAATAACTTTGCATTCCTGGGGCATCCAAATGGCAGAGAGATGGAAGAAAAGAATTGAAGAGCGAGACTCTGGCGATGCACTTCAGGATATTCCTCTTGGTGGGGGGAGTGGGGGAAGAGACAGAGAAACTGATGACTGGAACTTTCCCATTGACATTTGCAGTCGAAGCATTCATTACTCACCAGGACAATGGTCTAAATGCATATAACCTTTAAATAAATAAATCTTATGTTTTCTTAAAGACTGTAAATCTCTCCATCTTTCCACTGACTGTTAAAGTAATCAAGAACAGGGATTTATTTTACAGCTGGTTTATAAAAGTATAAGTAGAGTTAAAAGAATAACTGAAGTTTTTGAAAGATATAACTTTACAATAAGTACAGAAAATGAATGGCTTCACAAATATCATTCAGACCAACAGCTCTATCCTGACTCCCCAGAGATATTGTGATAAAGATTTTGGGATTGGCTTTTACTTAAATCTTGAAAGATAAATCATCTCCAAATACTGAATGCCTTGCTGTTAATCACAGACTGTATTTGGGATGCATGTGGGGTACACACACACACACACACACACACACACACACACACACACAGATGAGAGAGAGAGAGAGAGAGAGAGAGAGACAGACAGACAGACAGACAGACAGACAAACACACACACACAGGCTTATATATGTGCACAGAATATAATTTTTAATTGTAATAATAATAGATTTATTATTTATTGATTGTTAATTACTATGCTGATACCAAACCCTAAGAAATTAGTATTCAGATTTAATTGCAAACTTATACAATTAAGATTAGTGTTAGATCACATCTTTCAAAAAAATGAACATCTTAAGTAAAGAATTGACTTTTCCATTTTCTTATGATCACACATAAGGATAGTCAGAAATAATTGACTATAAGTACATTATTCAGCTCTTCAAGTAGGTATCTTAACTAGATATATTTTTCTGTTTATAGTCAATGAGAAGTTGTAAGCAGTATTTGCCATGAGACATAAACATATAACATTCTTTGTAAGAAACTAAATCAAAATCAAAAAAACTGAATGTGTAGATATGTAAAGTACATGGTGCAATATGGAAATTAAAATAATGGATATATCCGTATTAGATGTTACTCAAGATCAGGGTATTTTGTCTGATAGAATTGATGGGAAAGACCAGCTGTGGATATTGCCCCATAGAAAGTTGGTTTTGGCTCCTTCTCTTTAGGGATGGAAAACCTATATTTGGGCTCTTATTTAGAATTCTGCTCACTTTTAGGAAAGTGTAGCTGTTTTGAGAAGGCCACATATAACTCAATAAATTTCCCAGGGCTTGATTGTTCTTGTGTTCACTAACAAGTGAGACATAATCACATATTTTGTTGAAACTTCTTAACATAAGGAAACACATTTAGTTTTCTGAAATTCACCTCCAAACTTTGCTTTGGATGATTCTATGGGACAAAAGTAGCTATATTTTTCTCCTGCTTCTTAAATACTCTTGGGTTCAAATCAAGAAATAGGCACTCAATGAACGCTTCGTTGGATGATTTACTGTATTGTTTACTGTATGAAAGCTTGGAAACTATCAAGACAGATGCTTCTTCCTGGAATTTACATAATAAGAGAGACGATTTTAATATATAACATCCCAGTAAACTATTACACAGAACAGAAGTGAAGTTGTCAATCACTTGAACTCAAGGTGGCCCATCTATAGCCCCCACATGCTCTTAAACGTATTGAAATAGATACTTTTAAAATTTGTAACATGAAGGTATCTAAATATCATGGAAACAGTAAAGTTACATTTTAACACTAACTATAGATAGAAGTATACCATGTTATTTTTAGCCGCTTAAATTGATTTATTTTCATCAGCAATGCCATCTCTTGCTCACTAAAATGGAATCCATTGATTATGACCCATGGCTTAACAAGATGCCTGGTAACAGGAATAATCCAGTGGGAAAATGAAAAATGTGAATAAAACATACTAAATTCACAGTTTGAGAAAGTGAATCTATTTGTCTTGCTGGTAATAGGACAGAATCAGGCACCTTAGAAACAGGCATTTAGAAAGCTGCCTTGTGAGATTAGCATGATGTCCTGACTAAAGAGAAAAGGGACTGTGTCTGAAACATGAGCTAAAGAGGAAGCATTGAATACAAATGGGTCTGCAGAGGTTATCAGAAAACATTAGTGTGACCAGTGTTACCAAACACAGCTATCAAATAATTTAGAAGTCCATAAAGAAGCCCTAAAATACCACATCCAGGTTCAGGAAGTCACAATTAACTCGGAGAAATGAAAAATTCAACCTCGGGATGGAAGACACAAAGAGGGCCTCAGGCTTACAAGGAAGCTAAGGGTTCTCTCTGCCTCTCTCACAGTCCCGTTTCTACTTCCACCTCCCCTTCCTTTCATCATTTTTCCTTCCCAATTTTATGTCATATAAGTCTGTCTGTCAGTCAGTCTGTCTGTCTGGTCGGTCTATAGGTCTGGGTATCTCTTCTCTTCTCTTCTCTTCTCTTCTCTTCTCTTCTCTTCTCTTCTCTTCTCTTCTCTTCTCTTCTCTTCTCTTCTCCCACACACACACATGTGTGCCCATACTACATAATCTTTAATCTAGATTCAATAAATGAGACAAAGAACAACGTCTTTCTTGCTGATTGTAGCTTATTGTACTGAACACAATAATTTTAATTTTCTTGCAAATGTCATAATTTCATTTTTATCATGAGTGAATAAAATTTTCTTTCTTTTTATAAGATTGAGACTGTGATACAAGTATATAATGTGGTTTCACACTCCCTTCCTTTCATCATTTTTCCTTCCCAATTTTATGTCATATAAGTCTGTCTGTCAGTAGTCAGTCTGTCTGTCTGGTCGGTCTATAGGTCTGGGTATCTCTTCTCTTCTCTTCTCTTCTCTTCTCTTCTCTTCTCTTCTCTTCTCTTCTCTTCTCTTCTCTTCTCTTCTCTTCTCTTCTCTTCTCTCCTCTCCTCTCCTCTCCTCTCCTCTTCTCTCTCTCTCCTTTCTCTCTCTCTCTCTCTCTCTCTCTCTCTCTCTCTCTCTCTCTCTCTCTCTCTCACACACACACACACACACACACACACTCCACATGGAGTCTACCTAGTATGTCTTGTATGTGCACAGGTTTAGGAGAATCTACTGGAGTGTACTCAGTTATGCAGGGATCTATCACATTCTTGAAGAAAACTGACTCTCCCTCTTTCTACAGCCATCAGTTGCCAATAGTTGTTCAGATGTCGATAAAATTTCCCAACCATCTTCTCACTCAATGCTAGGATTTATGTCTGTCTTGATGTTGGCAGGACTTGTGCATGCAGTCACAGCGAATCTCAGGTCATATGTGCAAATACCTGGTTGTGATGAGACAACACCGTTTGGCTATGTCACCCAACATTTCTGGTTTTTACAATCTTTTTCACCCCTGTTTGGCAATGATACTTGAGCCATGGGAAAAGGAGGTATGATATGGATATTCCATTGAGGGATAAGCATTCTACAACCTTTTTTTCATATGTGTTGGCCAGTTAAGTATCTCCAGGTGTTTTTTTTCTATTGATAAACATTGAGGCTACTTTCATTCCATAGCTATCATGAAGATGAAGTAGTAGGCATGAATGTGCACATATCTGTGTACTATGCCAACATATGAGTCCTTCAGAAGATAACCAGGAATAGGTGAGTTATATAGTATTTCTAATTTTAGGTTTTAAGGAAATGCCATATTGGTTTTAGTGGCTGCACTGTATAAGAATTATTTCTCTATACTTTTAACAGTATTTCTTTTTTTGTTTGTTTGTTTTTTGGATTTGGTTTTTTTTGAGACAGGGTTTCTCTGTATAGCCCTGGCTGTCCTGGAACTCACTCTGTAGACCAAGCTGGCCTTGAACTCAGAAATCCGCCTGCCTCTGTCTCCCAGAGTGCTGGGATTACAGGCATGCGCCACCACGCCCGGCTTAACAGTATTTCTTAATCCCAACTATTCAGATTAGAGTAAGATAAAATTTATTTTTGTGTGTTATTTTTTCCTTTTTTTTAATTATTTTCTATATTCTTTGTTTACATTCCAAAGGCTTTCCCCTTTCCAGTTCCCCCCTCACCATATATCCAATAAGTCCTCTTCCCCTCCCCCATTTCCCAATCACACCCCTCCCCACCATTTCTCTGTTCTGATACTCTCCTATAAAACCGGATTTAGTCTTTTCCGGACCAGGGCCCTCTCCATCCCTTTTCTTGGGAATCTTTTGCTTAGCTAATTGTGTCTTGAGTATTCAGAGCTTCTGGGCTCATTAATATCCACTTATCAGTGATTGCAATTCATGTGTATTCTTTTGTGATTGGGTTGACTCACTTAGGATGATATTTTCCAGATCCCACCATTTGCCTACAAATTGCATGAATTCATTATTTTTAATTGCTGAGTAGTATTCCATTGTATAAATATACCACATTTTTTGTATCCATTCCTCCATTGAGGGACATTTGGGTTCTTTCCAGCTTCTGACTATTATAAATAAGGCTGCTATGAACATGGTGGAGCGTGTGTCTTTATTGTATGCAGGGGAATCCTCTGGGTATATGCCCAGGAGTGGTATGACAGGGTCCTCTGGAAGTGTCATGCCCAATTTTCTGAGGAACCGCCATACTGATTTCCAGAGCAGTTGTACCATCTTGCAATCCCACCAACAATGGAGGAGTAAAGAACTCAAGAAGTTAGACCCCAAAGAACCAAATAACCCTATTAAAAATGGGGTACAGAGCTAAACAAGGAATTTTCACCAGAAGAAATTCGGATGGCTGAGAAGCACCTTAAAAGATGTTCAACATCATTAGTCATCAGGGAAATGCAAATCAAAACAACCCTGAGATTCCACCTCACACCAGTAAGAATGGCTAAGATTAAAAACTCAAGAGACAACTGGTGCTGGCAAGGATGTGGAGAAAGAGGATCACTCCTCCATTGTTGGTGAGATAAAATTTCAAAACAGTTTTTAAATTGCGTTTCTCTGATGGCTAAGAATATTTTCTAACACTTCCTCAAATAATTACTAGCCATTTTATTTATTATTTTGGGAACTGTCTATATAATTCATTATATATAAATAATAACAATTATTATTTAGGAGACATCTTAATGGCTATGAAAGATAAAAGCAAAGAATAACCCTATATGAGTGACATGAAAACAGAAGAAATTATGGTTTCGTGGACCTGATCAGACCAGCAAGAAAGAAAGAGAGGGGGAATGAGCAGGACAATGGGAGAGAAAAATGTATAAGAAGAATGTATAATGCCATATAAGAATGAAAATAATAATGAAATCTATCATTTTTATGGTAATTTAAAAATTACTGTTACACAGAGATGAGACAGACATACTCAGAGACAGACACAGATAACACATTCTTATGGAGAATGGTTCCTAAAACTTCAACAAATAGACCCTGAAAACATTCTAAGATTTGTCTCATTATGGCAAAAAATATTTTTAAAGAATTAGATCATCGTAGCATTTGTCCAACTGAAGCTAGTATTCCAAAGGAAACTTCTATGTAGACTGGTTTGCTTCTCAACCCCCTGTGTATCCTTGTGCATTCCCATCAGCCACTCTGCCTTAGACACAGCACAGCAGGAGACCTAGGGAACCTTGCATGAATATATACCAGCAGTTTGCATGTCTGCTGGGGTTGCTGAAATTCAAACTCAGTAACTGTCGCACTGTGGCAGTAAAAAGGACCCGTGTTTTGATGCTGGACAGAATCATCACTCTCTGGTAATTGACTGTGTCACCTTGATCTAGCCATTCAGCATGAGATATGTGGACAATGGGAAGTACATTTGCAAAATGCCTTATAAGTGTCTGACTCATGTAGCTGTCCAATATGTGTCATTTTCATTTGCTTCTTAAGAATACAAAATAAAACTCTGGAATAGAATTTAAGGAACTGGATTCTAGCACAGCCAAACCTTTCTTTTTCTTCAATAAAATATCTGAGAACTGAACAAGAAGCAATTCTCTCTCGAGGTTGAATAGATTATTAAACCCTGCCAACTTTCTTCTTTCTTGTTGTCCTCTGCCTGCATACCAATAAGGCACATGTACTTCACACTCAGCATGTCCAAAATAAAACAATATCTGACAACCAAGGACATCTTTATGAATTTCCAAGACCATTAATTACACCAGTCATCTCCCAGTTCTATATGGTATCCAAGATTCATTAACATAGACTCTTTCTGTGTCTTTCTCTGTCTCTGTCTCTGTCTCTGTCTCTCTCTTTCTCTGTCTCTTCTTTGTCTCTTCTCTCTCTCTCTCTCTCTCTCTGTCTCTCTGTCTCTCTGTCTCTGTCTCTCTCTCTCTCTCTCTCTCTCTCTCTCTCTCTCTCTCTCCCTCTCTGTGTGTGTGTGTGTGTGTGTGTGTGTGTGTGTGTGTGTGTGTGCTGGTAGATAGGGAAGGATGCCTTATCCTCCAGGGAACATAGGAAAAATAGAAGACTTTGACATTGCTATCATGAACAGAAGGTGTTAGAAAACTGACTGATGATGACATATCTCAAATGCTTAGAAGTTGTCTACATTGCATATCTGGATCCCTAAGGTCCCTAAAATGACACCGGTGTCCCCAGTAAGTAATATGTTTAGAATCTGCATCTCAAACAGCATATGCCTTCTCCTACCTTCTAGCCTGCCTGTATTGTACCATCTAGGATCTATTGCTAAGATCACAGAACACTGATGGAAAGCAGCCAAATCACCTGGATAAAGAAAATAAAGCCACAAGGGAAAACTGACCAGCTCAAGTCTTGGGATGCTTGATTACCAACCCTGACCTCAGAACTGACTGACCTCTTCGTCTAATGCATCCCCCTAGGTTGCCCATTTGTCGATATTCACACTCGCGTTATTTTGCTACAGGAGAGAGCTAGGCACCAAACCATAAAAGCCACTTCTGGAAGACCATCTCCAGCTAGCGGCAGCCCTCAGTTCCTCCACAGTGCCTATGAAGTACACATTCCTCATTCTGGCATCCTGGGTCTTCCATGCCCTGTGCCAACAGGCCTTCTATTGGTATTTCACCCCAGCCTCCTTCTGCCTTTTTTTCTTTTTTGAATGACAAACTGTCCCCCTGGCTAACTCCCAAGCACATATTGGGCATTTATATCTTCCCTCAAGCTGCTGCATTTGCCTAAAATATTCCCCACATTCTCTCCTTGTCAAATGTCTACTGGTATTCAAATGTTTCCCTCACCATGAAATTTTAAAAAGAAATTACCTCAACCTATATTATTTCTCTCTTTGCCACCTTTAATAGTTAGTTCTCAAGTTACTTTGTTCTGCTATACCTTAGTTGTTTGGATGTTTTGTTCTGTGTGAGGACAGAAGCTAGCTGACTACCCACACTTCACTTCAAACAGGTGAGGTACACTGTATACATTTAGGTATAGTTTCACACATTCAACACAAAGAGACAAAAACAGATCAGAATGAAATACAAAGCCTTCTACCCATACCCGTTCAATTGAGAAAAACATGAAAACACTTCAAGTGATACTCCTCTAGTATCATAATTCAAATCACTTAGGAATATATTTCAACTTCAAATATAACAGAAGGGAATGATGTCACCCTTGTCTTCCATATTGCCCTCAGTGAAAGTCTGATTTATCTTTGTCATCTAACCTAAGTTGTTGGCAGCAAAGATGGAGCTTCATTAATAAAATTCAGAGGCAAGCTTCTACCTTGCAGAGGGGCGGGAGAGGTATCTTCTAGACAGTTGCAATTCATCTAACTGCCTGGATAACTGATAATCCTAAACCAACATCTCTGGCTGATTATCAATGGAGTTCAGAGCCATAATTCTGGAAGGGAACATTTTCATAGGATCATTTTAAGTATTTACTGGTGTGTAATCTAAAGTTTAATTTGGAATAGCCTAGCAGATGAAATTGAGAAATGAAATGTAGCTAGACTCTTGGTAGACTAAGATATTTCATTATTCAGTGGGTATTTATATGAAGAACGAATTTACTAATATCTTGTAAGTCATCTATGAGTTTCATTAAGTTGTTTCTACCTGAAGAATATCATATTATCAATTAGGCCAAGTATCAGTGAGATAAAATACATGGTAATAATTTGTGAGTATGTGAGTAATATCAGAGAAATGGGAATATTCGAAAGGCCTATAATCCAGCTTAGAAAATAGATAATCAATTTACAAGACATGTACCTACTTCAGTATTTTATTGTTAAATTCTGAAAATGCATTGGAAAATGAGTAGTTGTATTACTTTTTGAGTGACTACTTGTGTTCAAGAGTGAAACTTGTGGTGTTATTGGAATTAGTATTTCTGTGTTGACCTGATTCTCAGCTTTAGGCTCAGAGGTGATTTTTAAGGGATGTTTTCCTTTAGGTTTACAAGAGAACTACTTTTTCAGAGCTGAATAACTCTGATGAAAGATAATAATTACACCATACTGTGACTTAATCAGGTCTTATAAGATTGTGTATTCACTTCAAAAAAGTTGCTGAACAAAATCCAAGAGCTGCATTCTTTTAATTTGCCACTTATACTATGCCCCTCCATACTCTGCTATCTGAATTTTGGATATAGCTACAATCGTGTGTCACTCTCAAGTCATGTTTTAAGGTCCTAGATTTCACTAACTTACATTCCTCTTAAGAAAATAAAGTTCAGTAGTAAATGGGTGCTTTGGAAAATTATTCTATAAATAATTAATAACTTATTTCCCCCAATAACAATGATAATTCCTTTCTGTATAGAAAGGGCATGCCACTTCTCGGCTGGATGCTCCATTGAGTCATGTTTATTGTAACCGGGAGACGAAATTTCCAAACAAACCCTAGTTGTTGAAAACACTTGGAGAGGCATGTGGCCTGCCATTTCTGTCTCTAACAAGCATGTGTCCCACCTGCTTTTTGGCTTTGGCTTAATACGTCGGTTGGACCACAGCGCAAGTGTGAGAACATGAGAATGTGAGATGCCACAGGCCAGGTGACATGCCAGAGTTGAAAGCTGGTACATGGCAGGAGACCATTGTGTACATAGAAAGGCCACATGCCACACCAAAATGTAGCAGCCACTTCTCCCAAATTAGATGAATATTTTTCTTTCCATTATGTTCTCAAAACATGTTGTAAAACAATGAGCACTGAGCTAGACTCAGTACAAAAGTTCAGGGTTTCAAATGAGTGACAAGTGAAGTGAATGTGCAGCGTTTTTCTGCATTGACTGACAAGTAGAAAACATTTTTTTTTTTAGCGTGCCTATGCATAATTTGAGAAAGACTTGTTTGAGGTGAAAGTAATTGCTCTCATAGGTGTGAGTCTTCTGATAGGGTCAAATGCTGTAGAATAGCACAATAGGTTTTGTTTTTGTTTTTAATTCTAATGTAGCAGAAGAGAAGTTTCTAGAAGAAATATACCAAGATTGAACACAGCTCTCAGCTTCTTCTGAGTTTTATATGTCTAGGTGCAATAACCAGGCCAATGCAGCTCACACCTCTCCGGTTGAATTCACTGTGTCACTGGGGAATGATAAAATAACTAGACGTTTAAAATTCTGTCTATCCCAGTGTAGGTGGCAGAATTCATAAATATGTAATGTCATGTAATGCAAGGTCTTTCCTGAGTGGACTCCACTACTGAATAAGTATGTGGACATAAGAATTGAGCCAAAATTTCCTGACTTGTTTCTTTCACTTAATAATAGATGACAACATGGACCAAAAATACTCACAAATTTATGAAGAGGTAGTGATGAGAATTTCTCTCTTGACGAAGTGACATACCCAGAAACTTTGGAAGGTTATAAATTTTTTTGTTTGTTTTTTGATTTTGTGCTATTCAAATTTTGAACATGAGAAAGATTATGGAATTTGTGAATAATAGTATTTTTAGCATGGCATACTTTCAAATCTATGAAGTTTGTAAAAATCAATTTAAGCACTCATTCAGTGCTTCCAGGAAGCAGAATAAATGCATTTATATCCTTTTTAAAATGAGCATACATAAAGGTAAATAGAAATCAGAGGCAATGCATAGAAAACCAGTTGTATATAATTTCATTTGTAATTTATATTAACATGATGTAGCTCTTGGCTCTGACAGATACTCCATGCCTTTCCTAAAATAGTTCTTCAAGCTTCTGTGTAGGTCCTGAAGTATCCTTCAGGATAACCATTTCTTTTAGAGGAATGGTTCATGGTGCCACTTACTATTGCTTTCATCACGAATACAGCATCTCTTTACCTTTGAAAGAGAGTACGAGTAATAGACTGTGCTCAAAATGCTATGATGCTTAATTAAGGGAATTGGGGAAATTTATTTATACCCTTTTTATATGATGGATTAGATGGTGTCTCTTAAGAGGTATGTTTCCCCGGGGAAGCACTGGTCATGGTACAGGTCTTTTTCTTCTAAGTGCAGATGATTTCTGTCATCTTTGAAGCCTGCTCTTGTATTAAGTGTCTTCAGTTTGGAATAATCTGTAAAGTAGAGACATTCGGTTCCAAAAGTGCCTCTGCTTAAGCACAAAGGCTATAAGGGAGCCCTGGTTCCTGTGCAACAGACAGCTTCTCAGAAAGTTCACATACTCGTTTTCCATAGGGTTCTGGGTGGAGATTAGACACTACATGTCACTTTGAAAGCTGGATCGTAGGCAGAACATAGAGATAAAGCTTGAACACTCCATGCTTCGGAACAAGTACTCACTGCACTTTAAATTTCAATAGAGAACTCATAAGAAAGAAGAACAAGCCACTCAAAACGGAGATGCACACTGACTGCAGATTCCCTCATTTCCAGAACTGTAGCTCTGGTAGCATTTATGGGTAGCAGTGAGCTCACAATAATAAACTGAATTAAAAAAACATGCCTTCATCTTCATCTGCATTCACTCTCGCTTTTCCTTCTGGGGACTGATCATCTCCCATTCAGTTTTCTATGATCTACATTGGTCGATAGTTCTTTCTATTCACACCCATGGCTTTCCATGTCTGTAGTCATGAAAATTTATATTTCTAGCACTTATTATTTTAACTTTTTTGTTTAGGTAATTTTTTTGTTGCTTACTTCTTTTATTGTCTTTGAGACTCTCAAATGCAAGGGCACATAACACTAAGGAGGAATTCATAATTCAAGAAAGGAAGAATGACTTATTTCACCTTGTGTTAAATTTTTTGTTTGGCTAATTTTTGTTCCTTGAGTTGACTTTTTGAGATATCACTTAATTCAGTATAGCCTTGAACTACTGATTTTCCTGCCTCCACTTATCAAGGGCTGGGCATTAAGGCTTGTGTTCTAGAAGGTCCTGTATACTTTAGTGTATCTGTAAGGCAGTACAGAAATATGTTCCCATAAACTGTAATGTAATTGACATAATTTACTCCCTATTATGATTTTGAAGAACTTAACTAAGTCTAAACAAATTTGTAGACATAAGACTGACCCCACCCATTTCCATCCAAATTGGAATTAGAACATTCATGCCATTTCAACCATCATGAATAATTAAAGTATGTTCGTCTATTATATCTCTCTGTTAATAAACATTTGACAAGATGTTAATAAACATTAACATCTATGTATAATAGATGTATAACATCTATGTATAAGCAAGATGTATAGGATTATGTTGTGGTAATTTTGAACTATTGTATTATGACAAACAAAATAATTTTCCATTTTCTCCAAAGGCTACATATATGATAAAAGATAATTTATAAAACTAAGCAAAAGAACACAGTAATATCTAAATAAAAATATGTTCTAACACAAAGTACAGAGTTACTTCAGTAGCTACTGGGAGAAGTCTGAAGCCTTTTGGCAAAAGAAGACATTTCTATGTCATGATCACTGAAGTAATTTTTGTTTAATACTAATTTTACTCATGTTTTAAATATCTGAAAGTAGAAAGGAACCTGTAGGTGATATCACCTATTTGTCATATTAAAATTTACCTTTTTGTAATATGTTCAGACACAGGTCACATGATAAATTCAAAACAAAAAGTAGGGCCTACAAGAAAACTATCATTTGTCTAGATTAATTAGGTATTGCCAAATCATAAAAAAGTATAATAAATGGCCAGTCATATTTTTCTACTTTATGAGAAAATATCTCCATAGTTCCCTAATGGATACAATGAAAATATATTTATCCTGACAAAAGTACAAGCTACCCAAGGGATGGAATATCTTAGAGGTAATTGTAACAATTGTTTGCTAAGGAAAATTCCAGAATAATGAGTGACAAAATGAAATAATGCTTATAACATGGAAATAAAAACCTGAATAACATAAGTCTATCAAAAGTACCACACTCCTGAGCTTTACTGTGACTTTCATTCATATATATATACATATATATATATTATATATATTATATATATATTCATATAGATAGATATAGAATAGATATAGATATAGATACACATATATAAATGTGTGTATAAGAATTTTTAATTGATACTTACAATACTCCCTTTAACAGACCAAGACCAGGTAATAATAATTTTAAAAAGGCATAAGAATCTACATTGGAATCTGGTTTTCCAAAAGATCCCCTAAACATTACAGCCTATCACGACTGCCCTTGGTTTCACTCCAGAGGTGAAAGGTAAGTTCCTCTTGCTGTTTTTATGCATGCATGTATGTATGTATGTATGTATGTATGTATGTATGTATGTATTTAACACAGACCCTCACATCATTCTCCTTTTAGGTTACATACTCTATCTACTGCTTCCAGCTCTTAATTTTTTTTTGCTTACAGTTTAATATGTTTGGTTGCCTTACTTTTGAAGCTCATATAAATAATACAAGAGACCTGAAAACTTCAAATATATATGTTTTCATGTTTCATTAGAGGGCATGTTTCACCTAGCTTTGAGAACGCCAGATTGATAAAGGACAACATTCTCATTTGAGTTTGTGCTTTCTTCAACTAGATGACTTGCCAAGACACACATGGAAATTTCAAAAGAGAGATTTTCTCTGACCTGCAGTGAAGACCACACATACACTTCAGTGAATTGAAAACAGCTGCAGACAGTCTTTGGCACAGGCAAATTTCCTGAAAGATTACATCTGTATAGTTTGAGTTTTGATACAAAGGCCTTGAAATTATTTGCACATAAATAAAAAGATATGTTGAACTGTGTTAAAAAACATTTTTCAAGAATTCAGACATCCACTCCTTGATTTCAGTGTCTTCTTTTTCCCTAATTAGCTTTTTTTAAAATTTTACAATGTTGATAGTTTAAATAAAACATCAAAAGAAAATAGCCATTAAATTTACAGTATGATAGCACCTTTAAAAGGAATATAAGCAGTAGGAACTCTTAATTCACTTTGGCCTATACATGATACTTCGCAAATGACTTAGTCAAGACTCAGGTTCCTGTATACTGTTAACATATCTTTTCATTTATCAAATATTTTTCTAAACATAAATAATAATAATAATAATAATAATAATAGTAATAATAGACTCAAAATGATTTCAACTTTTACACTCATTTTTAAGGGAGTAATATTTTCTCACAGTTTTTTCTCACCTTTTGAAAGAAGATGCAGCCTGTTTTATTTTGGAAGAATAGACTACAATAGATAGACATTAAATTTTTAGATTTATTTATCTATTTCTATTTATTTGTATGCATGTGGACTTTATGTATACCACATACACACAGGAGTCGGTGAATGCCAGAAGAGAGTGCTTGATTGCCCAGAATTGGAGTAGCAAGTGGTTCTGAGCTGCCAGGTGGGTCCTGGGAATTGTACCTGGGTACAGGAGTTGTAGATTTTGTTACCCACTGAGCCCCTTTCCAGTTATTATCCTGTTTGGATAAAATCTAAGTGGAAAAATATAACAGAATGAATGTAGCATATCAAAGCCCCTTTAAATTATACACTAAACAACTCAAAAGAGTGTCTACAGATTCTGGTAGAAATTTAACTATAGGACTCCATAGCAAGTATCTTTAGTGAATACAACCCTCAAGTGTAACTACCAACCAGGAAATAATTACAAATATCTAAAGCTACACAGGCATGGCTTTTGAAAGGATTTCTGTTTAGCTTTCTGGATTACCTTCAAAACAAATTTAAAATGAGTAAAGATACCAATTCTAAACATACATTTTCCTAGATATCAGTTTTCTTAGAAATAAATTTAGAAGTATAAGAAAAATTGAATAGGTGCATGGGTGTTGGCACTAAGAGCTTTCACCATGATTGAAAGTAAGAGGAGAGGTTAAGAGGGGACAGTTTGCTGCTGTAATTTATAGACTGATGTGATAACCTCGTGTTTAATATTTTATGGAGTAGAAGGTGACTGCACAGAGAGAAATGTCACTTGGAGATAAGGGAAATCATATGCAAAGAATGTGTATAAATGTGACTGAGAATTAACTTGAGTGTTTCTTACTAATTGATAGATCAGTGTAACATGATGATGAAATAATGGAGGTATCCTAGCAACCATATTTTCATAACAACGCTAGCCTGTAAGAGTGTGATGACTGTCAGGCACATTTTATTAATGTAGTAGGGTGAGAAAAGATAATTTAAATTAATACATCCTCCCTGTAAACAAAAAGTAATGTATATTTCATCTGGCTTAATAAAAATTTTTATTTTTAAGTGTACTTCTCCTCAGTGGGTTTATAATATTTGATTATGGGTATCAGTAAGACATTTTTCTACTTGTTCAGTTGGTGTACAATAAGGAGAAAAATATGAAAAAATTACTAAGACCTGTCATGATTACAATCCCTGGTTTTAGTTCCAAATACCAAAATACATGCTTACTTACAAATTTATATGTTGCTTTAATTATTTTTACTTATTCTCTTACTACCAAATAAAAATGAAAACCTTATTCTTTCTGTCTATGGTTGCTGTAAAAATTCACAACTAACAGTTATATATTAGATGTGGTTCAACATTGATGCATTGATTTTACTGAATATGTAGATAAAATGTACATGCTATTAATACTTAAAGCTACAATTTATGGCAGACGGTAATTAAGAATATTTTTTTACCTTTTTTTAAATTAAAATATAATCACACCATCTCCCCCTTTCATTTCTTTTCTGCCCCAATCATGTACCAGTCTTCCTTTTCTCTCTTTCAAATTTATGGCTTCTGCAGCCAGAATGTATGTATTGAATTTGTTTTTAAAATATTGCAAAGGCTGTTTTTGTATCTGAACATGGGTTTGTGTATGTGAGCACAATGCTCTCCGAGGATAGAGGTGCGAGCACTTCCTGGAACTGCAGTTACACAAAGTTGTGAGTTGCCAGCTGTGCGTGCTGGGAACTAAACTCATATTCTCTCCAAGAGCAGTATGTGTGCTTAATAGCTGAGCCATTTAGCCATACCCTTGTGCTTTTATGATAACTTTTATTTCTCCAAAGTGAATCCAGGTTTGAATTCATAATAATACATGGTTAAGTGAGGAAACTAAATCAAGTTTAATTGTTCTTTTTGGGACAAGTTTTAGTATCAGTTATACATATGTGCAATGTCTCAATGCTGCCTTTAAGTGTTGACCCCACCCACTCACTATCTCATTCAACACCTGAACATTGCCACCACCCAGACTGTCTCTTCCTGCATCTCTCGAGCCAGAATCCCTCCAACAACTACTGACCTGATATGATCCCCCATCGGGTCACATTTTCTATTTTAAAATCCACATAAATGTAATTATGCAATCTCTCTCTTTCGTCTCAGACATGCCGCAGCTAACATTAGATTTCTGCGATCCATGCTTCTTGTTTCATGTATCAGTAATTTAGTGTATTTCATTTCTGTCAGTTAATGTCCGCATTAACTGATGGAAACTTTGGTTGCTTCCAGTTTAGACTATTTATGGACAAAGCTAATACAGTCAAACCAACAATGCATGTACATATGTCTCTTTGTCTCTTGTATAAACATGTAGTCATAGGATCACCAATCCACGGAGACTGTATGTTTCACTCTCTAAGAGATGACCAATTATTCTCCAGTTATGTATGTCTTACAATTGGTAGACCCACATTTGTCTTACCTCCTTGTGTTGTTAATCATTATGATTTACACTGCTTGAAGTGCGTGTGCAATAGTGTCTCATTGAGACATTTAATTTGCATTTCCATGGTGGTAAAAGTACAAATTTTTTTGTGCTTATTTTTTTAGGAATTGTTTTGTAAGATAGATTAAGATCATGTATATGTTTAGAATCTTACAGCACCCTAAAAAAATATAGCAGTGATACCATCACATGCATGCCCAATTAAGGCATTAGATGCTTTACAATCCAAAGACTAAGAATTTTTTTCTGTGAGAGGTGTTTTGTTGTTATTTACTGTTTTATACCAGTCCTTACATGACCTTAATAAAGGCACACCCAGATGTGTATGTTTTATTTGGGACTCTTGATGCTTAGTAGAACATTTATAGATTTTTGCAAAGATAATCTGAGTCTCACCTAATTAACAATGATGAAATCTCTCTGAACAATTTCATTCTTGACTCTATGTGCATTTTTACAAGTATTACCATAAGAAACTACATAACAAAGGAGGAGAACATGGCTATTAAGGAAATGATTCTTCCCTTTGCTCTCTTCACCTACATTTATAATATGAAGTAATTAGGAGAGTTAATTTATAAATTGAAAAGCAAAATCTGAACACTCAAAAGTATGTCCCTAGTAGTTTGGATTTAATTAAAATAGCCAGAGTTCAGGAGTTGGCTTTCCAGACCCTTCATGTTTCTAGACTCTTCATATAATTTTATGTATGGATGTATGACAGCAAACTTGTCAATAAAGAATTAAGTGAAACAATTGTACAAACTCAACCAACAGTTTGGGAACTCCAACATTTTAGCTCAGACGGTATCCTATGAAGAAAGCGCTGCCACACTATGTGTGCTGTCACACTGTATCACACTCCCTGATCTTTCCTCACAACATGCTTCCCAAGGGAAAGCTACACACCTTAGAATCACTGGCCACTGTTACCACATGAAGCTCACCTCTCGTCTATTGGCAGACATGAGTCTCTTTACTGGGATAGGAAAGGCTTGTCACCTGTCTAAGTCATAAGCACAGATGGATATGAGAGCCAGGCTTTAACCTGCAATTTTTACCCCAAAGATTTGTTTACATCTACCAGGTTGCAACTGTCTATGGAAGAGATAATCATATTAATGGTATGTTTGCTAACTGTGCCACAGTTAGAGGAGAGGAATTCTAGCATTGGTGGTAGAATCTTAGGGAACTTAGTGTGTTCTATTGCTGTGAAAAGGCACCCTAGTCACAGCAAATGTTATTAAGAAAAACACTTAATTGGGGATTGCCTACATTTCAGAGGTTTAGCCCTTTATTGTCATGAAAAGCATGGCAAGGTACAGCAGACTTGGAATGCTAAAGAGCTGGCTGAGAGTTCTACATCTGGATTAGCAGGCAGCAGCAAGACAGAGACACTAGGCCTGGCTTGAGCATTCAAAACTTCAAGGCCCACCCCACAGTGACACACTTCCTCCAAGAAGGCTACACCCACTCCAACAAGGCCACACCCTTTCCCTTTCCCTAATCCTTAGTAGTACCACCACCGTCCAATGACCAAGAACTCAAATCTATGAACCTAAGTGGCCATCCTTATTCAAATCACCACAGGAACACAAAAACAAAACACCAAGAAGAGGACTGTAAAATGGAAATAAGGTGATAAGAAAATCATCTGGTGGCACATGAAAGTTTGCTTGATACTCAAGAGACTGAAACTGAAAGGTCATGATTTTCAGGCCAGACTACTCTCTAGAGAACAAGGTTTTGGCAGAAAAGGGAAAGAAACATCAGGAGAAAGAGAGAGAGAGAGAGAGAGAGAGAGAGAGAGAGAGAGAGGGAGAGGGAGGGAGGGAGAGAAGAAAGACCACCAATGTTATTTTCCTTGTGTCTATGAACCTTGGGTGGCTATTATCTGTTAGGAACCCCCAGGACCCTGTCAGAATGAACATAAGTACAAAATTGTTCCTAGTTATAGGGAAACTGAAGATTTAGACCCTAAAGACAGAGAAATCCCCGCAGTCCACCAGTTTACCTTTCTAGTGAAATGACCAAGAAGAATGAAGAAAGCACAAAAGCAGGTGTGATGCTATGTACAGATGTAGCACACCACAGGAAGTGCTTCATTTGTAAACATATACTTTTATATCTGCGGAGCATCAGTCACTCTGGGGAGCACAGGGCATGACACAAAAAGCAACAAAAAGAAGTCCAGGCATTTGCATTAGACATAGAGGGAGAAATAGACGTTCAAACACATGAAAAGTTCTGCAGAGATGTTAATGGATCAGTGTGGAAATATCTTATGTGCCCGGTGTAGTAGGCACTGGGTACACAAACTGTCTTACACTAGCATGTAGTGTGCACATCCAATCACAATGCTTAACTCTTTTCTGTTTTACAGTAGTCCTTACTCAAATGATCCAAGGATTGCCCATTATTTCTAATACAGTGTTCATTAGAAATAAAAATTAAAGAAATAAAGACCTTTTAGGAACATTAACAGAATCAAAGAAATGAAACGGCACAGTCTATTTCCTGAGTTCATCTGCAAACAGCACTGTTCTAAATGCATTGAAGATTGTGCATACTCACGGAAAAGCGTTTTATACATTTGACTAATCTGTAAGTGCGATTCCTAAAAGTTTTCAGAACAAAGTGTAGTCTGTTTGGGAGATATCTGCTACATTTTAAGGAGCTGGAATTTATTGGGTTAAACAGCCTCAAGCCATCTGGAATATTCAGCTGTACAGAATCATTCCCTTCCAGGGAGTTCTGTATAGTAAAGGACTTACTGTATGTGTTTTCATGTAACGTGAGCAGAAGTGTGACTATTTGTAACATTTAAACTCACAATTTCCGTAAATGAAAGAAAGTTCGGTGTGAGATTTCTCATGACTCAGTTTTTCTCTGCCTCCTGCAAATAGTCCGTGAAGCTTGCAAGGGGCTGGTGAATAGGCTGTGAAGGCAGAGCACGCTGGAGAGAGAGACACTCAACAGCGTCTGCGCGGGATGGATCCTGTTCTTTCCCAGTCAGTTGGCTTTTCAAGATCTTTGCTAAAGAAGAGATGCAAAAACTCTCCGGGACTCTTTCATCAGCCATCAAACTTGTGGCTTTTGGAGCACGTTGGATTTGAGAAGCTTTTCATGAAGCACCTTGAAACAGCTTGCTATGGAAATGGAGAAAAAGGAAGGCAGATGCCTGAAAAGACATTTTTCTTTTAGTTAACATATCACAGGATGGGCTCTGTGCCCAAACTTGAGAATTCAGAACTCGTTGACATGAAAAGGAGCTCTTTCTCTCACAAAGCTGTTGGATTACTCCCGGGATTTGAATAAAAAATCTCTCTCTCTCTCTCTCTCTCTCTCTCTCTCTCTCTCTCTCTCTCTCTCTCACACACACACACACACACACACACACACACACACACACACCTCCACTCCAACCTATAGATGTTTTCTACATTAAATCTTGGTAACTCTCTTTATGTTGCTATAAATTGTGAAATAAATTGCTATCTCTCTGGAGGTTTCTAGAAAGGTTATATCTCCTGGGTTCCCGCGGAAATACACACAATGGTCGTGTCCTTATCAGTGGAAAATAGTGGGAAGCAGTGTCAGGACTGCCTTTTGTCAAGGTAATATTTATAGCTAAGCAAACCAACATTTCAGCTCTGGAAATTCTAAAGTATCTGGAGATTATTGTGGGGCGTGTTGACTGAATACAGACCCCTTCAAATTTCTGAGGAATCTGGGATTCTGTGATTGTCCTCCTTCCTTCTTGCTGGATTCTAGGTTAAGCCTGCTGTTTCCTAAGGGCATCTCATGACAGAGAGTGGAGCGGGATTGGCACTGTAATGACATTTTTTGCACTTTGTAGTTGTAAAAGTTAAAATGGTATGTGAAAAAGGTAAAACTTTAATTTGTTCAAAATGTCCCTTTCCTGGAAGGAGAAAATATACTATATTTAATAGTTGCTATATTTCCCACTCCACCCCCATCTTACATTTCTAGGTGTATGCTGGATGGTCTGTGCTTATTTAACAGACATTAATGGAGTGCCTTTCCTATGTTCCAGGCACTCTGGTAGATGCTGAAAGAACAGAGTGTCAACCCAGGAGACTTTACTGTAGACTCAAAGAAAGCAAGAGTGAAATAAAGCAGACTGTGAAGTAACGTGTTTATTAAGTTAAAGGCTTTATTTTTTCACTAGGATGCACAGGGGGCCAGCCCTGACTCATAGTGCTGAAGAGATTTTTAAAGAAAAGGAAAAGAACTAGAATATTGTCTGATAACACTACAGAACAGTACAACACAATAAGACTTTATCATAACCTAAAATCTGAGTACCAACCTCTGCTCTCCGTATTTTAGATTTCTTCTTGGACCCATGTGCCAGGTTAGGAAACATCAAGAAAAATAAGTATTTTCTGGGAAGATGGTTCAGTTTTTAGAATACTAGTTAGTAAAGTGTCTGACCTGAGCTCAAATCTCATCTCCATGAAAATTTTGACTACCAAGATGAATTTATGTTATCCTAGCAGGAAGCAAGAGACAGTCACGTGTGTAGCGGTTGCTAGTTGGTCAACCTTTCCAGCTGAAGAGCTCTAGGGTCCATGAGAAACCAAACCTCAGAGAGTCAAACAGAGAGTTACTGAGGACAGATACTCAGTATTGACCTCTAACTCCCACATATAGTTACACTCACATGTACAGGTATGCACACATAAATATGCATACATACTTAAAACACACACATACATGCGTGCATACACATCAAAAGAAAGCAATCCTAAAATCAACCAGAAAGTGTTCCATTGGAAATTATAGCAACACAGTGTTTTCTACATGCTCACCATGGTCAGGAATATATTCGTGAGCTCACTTGGAACAGTATGAAGAAAACACACATGAAAATAAATACTGATGATAGACCTAGGAAAAGATAGAACCATGCAGGTCTGCATAGAGGATGACAAAATGCAGTTGTTACTGAGAATATGGCCTGTTCATCCTCGCAAGCTGTTGAAACCATGAAAGCCTTTAAGAGAGAAAAGAAAAGGAAGAAGTACTGTGATTTTAATTTCAAAATCATTTTAAATGCAAAAAGAGCTAAAATTCCAAAGGTGTAAACCTCAAGTGTTAACTGGAGCCCAAGTTAGAGCTAGCTGAAGCGATTTGCTAGTAATTCTTCATACTATCTGTCCAATCGATTTCTAAGATCATCATGGCAAGAAGATCATCATGGCAGAGAATGAATGCTGTAGAGAGGGCAAGGGTGCTGGGCGATTCAACTCTGAGAAGACAGAGTATCACAACAGCCCATGGAGATGTGCCATGCTTAGCCAGGGAGGAGAATGAAATCGAAGTGGTTGGGTAAGAACGGAAAGGATTGGACTACTTGAAGGATTTATAGGGAGGGGCGAGAGGATGAAACAGAGGGAATTGTACATTGTTTCGAAGTTTGGAGGTTGGACATGGGGTGGGTGGCAATGCCATTCCCAGAGCAATCACGGTAGGAGCAAGGAAACATGAAGACTTGGAAGATGAACTGCTTAAGAATTGGTGTTTCCAATGCAGATGTGTTGATAAATGTTGGTAGGAACTCTCTGATGAAAAATGGAATAAAAAATATATACACTGTGGTTCTGTTCCCCCTTTTTTGCACACTAGCATTCTACTTAAAAGGTCAGCGTTGGTTATACCATGTTAGGTCCAAGGCCAGGTAGGTAAGCATTTATAAGTGGTAATGCCCACAGGAAGATAAGTAACAGAAAGCTGACTATGTATGGATATGCTGACAGTTTCTCTTCGACATTATGGATTTACATCTGTAGCAGATTTCAAATCGCATTGCTTAAAGAGAACTTACTTCTAATGGGATTTAGGTGGTTTGAACTAAAAATATTTATGATCCATCTGACTTGACATATTATTATAGACTAGGACACATATATGCTTAAGTTGGGCATTGAGATGTCTGTACAGATTATGTCTAGGATTGGCTTGTTAAGGAATTAACAGTGCTTGGCTTTCACATCAAATGCGCATCCCTGAAGTGTGCTTGGTACGAATAACTTTGGGTCTCAGACCTCTTTTTCTTTTTATTGCTAGATAAGCTTTTAAAAGTATTTATGTTTCTATAATTTTATCATCTCTAAAATGAATATGACATACTGATGGCATTAATAATAAAATAGGTTAAGTGCACTATCTTTTATCAATTTGAAAATTCACTAATACTATGGAAATATGATTAAAGTAAATATTAAAATGTAAATGCATTACAATTTTGAAGCATCTTTAGTAATGCAAAGTAAATGAAAAGCCAATAGCTATGACTTACGTTGTTTTACATCATCCTAGAAAATATGAGACTCTAAGAAATGTTTAAAATGACCATTAAAATATAAAAAGTTCATTTTTCAAGGAAATTTTAAAGTAATTTAAAAGTGTTAGCTATTATGTATTTTGTAATTGTTCTTTCTAAACAAAACATTCTTATACTCCCAAAGATATGGCAAGGATAAGAAAATAACAAGTAGTTAAAAAGTGATATCAAATGGAATAAAGTTAAGGCTTTCAAAGCTATTACATGAAAACTAATATATTAAAACCAATTATTGATTGTGTTAAGATTTTTCAAAATAGCATTTCAATAAATAAGTAAATTCAAAGCATACAAAACTTTTATTAGTACTCAGTTGAGCATATTGGGTCAAGCTGAACTTTGTAGTTTCTCAAGGACCATTCCTCTAGCCAATTGTTAGGAAGTACAGTTCATTTGGGGCTAACACACAATTTTCCCACTGCTTAAGCCTCTGACTATTTTACTTCCCTTTCTGTCTATGATGGGTAGCCACCCCTTTGTGGTCAGTCTCCTTGCACCAGGGTGCCAAATAGATGTGCGTTTAAATAAAAGTCCAGGAGCTCTGGAGATTTATAGTGACCTAGTTGATGTTATTTTCTTTGTACAGAATAAAAAGCAGTGAGTGACCTAGATTAAGTGGAAAAAATTCTTAGACAGAAATTACTAAAACTGACTCAAGAGGAAATGATATTTCACAGGTTACATCAACCAAAGGAATTAAATTAATAACCCAACCTTCCTACACAGAAAAGTTCAGGAACATATAGCTTTGCTGGAGAAGTCTCCCAGGCATTTGAAGAACTAAGACCAGCTCTTCACAAAACCAAAAGAGAGAAAAGGAGGACATTTTTATTCACTTCATCTTGTGAGGCCACATGACCTGACATCAAGGCATATATTTTGGGAAAAGGAAAGTTATAGATCATAATACTCTAAGTGGAAGGAACCAAATTTTTAAAAAAAGACTTTGTTATAAAATTCAATATATGTTCTGTTAGTCAGAATAAACAAACTCATAGATATCGAAAGAAGGTTAGTGACAGGCAGTGTAATGGGGAAATACTGCAGAAAAGAAAGTCAGGAATGACTGCTAATAGAAATGGGGGTTCTCATAGGTGCTATTGTAATCCTTACAGTTAAATCATAGTGGTAGTTGGAGAGACTTAGAGAAATCCAAAAGTCTGCATAATTATATTCATACCATGTAAGTTTTATCTTAGAAAATAAAAGATGGTGCATGAAAATAAAATAATAATAATTGACCCAACATATGGTTTTAGGATCTAAATAGTAAACTGGAAAGTTTCATTGGGATCTACCTATCTAAAGCCTAAGAAAGCTCAGTTCACATGACTGTGTGTTTTTCACCACTTGAAAAATTAAGTATTTTAATTAAGATTTTTAAATTTTTGTCCCTTTCACTCCCGTTTCCCACTTCAGCTCCTTCTTGTGTTGGAAAGCATTAGAAAGCTGCAGACATTGGGAAGAAGAGACTAAGAAGTTAAATCACTTAATGGCAGGACTTTGCAATCTCAAGGTCCACCCTCAGGAATCTACCTCCTTCAATGAGGTTCAGCCTTCTAGTGATTCCACAACCTTTCCAAATAGCATCACCAGCCGAAGCCCAAGTCCTCACAACCCATGAGCTTGTGGGGGCATTTCACAAGAGTGCTACAACAAGAATCAACATAAAATAATCCCTTATGAACCGTTCTTTATTATTCTAGATATTTTTGCCTGTCATAGTTTCCAAAGAGACCCACTGAAGTGATATTTATAAAGCCAGAAAAATAACTTTTTTTGTATTGGTTACTTCTTAGGGTTTTTAACATTAATAAGAAATCTTTTAAAATATAAGGTTTTGCAGGCATGAGCTTAATGCTGCTAAAAATGTTCTCGAAGCAAGTCCTGGGCTCAGAACACAAAGCAGTGATGCTTTCAAAGGTGGCGTTTCATCCAGGAGGTAAGGATTGACTGAAGAATCTTCTGATGCTGAAGGCAGTGTGAGGGATTCCTACCATTAGCTCAAGCTGAGAAGCTACAAAGCCCAACAGAATCCTCTGAACCTGACTCTGTAAGTATTCATCCTCTATTTAAAATCCTCGGCTTTCCTAACTAAAAGGTTATGTCGAGTGGTGTGAGAGAGGCAGAAAATCAGGCCCAGCACTGTAACGAATTTTCTAAAGGGAAGATCAGAATCAACCTGTACCCTTGTCCTTGAACAAGAATGTTCAAAGGGAAGAACTGAGCAGTTTAGAAGCAGAGAGACCCGGAGTGTACAACACACCACACTATTTGCTCTTGGGCTACAATTTTACATCTGTACACTCAGTTCTCTTCTCCAGCGACTCTTCTCTGCCTCTCCTAAGTGAATATATATGGAGCCATAGACAAAAATAAAAATTATACATAAAGATAGATGACAAGGTGCAGCTCTTACAGAGAGAACATGGAGAAATTCATTTGACTCATGCGTAGTCCAAGAAACAAGACCGGGAAAATGTGCTCAAGGGTCATACGCCTGTTCTTAGCACTCCCTTCTTTCTTCCTTTGAATAAAAACACAGCACAGCTCAGAAGCACAGGGGCCTGGAAGTCATTCAGCACTTGATTGAAAGCTTTGCAGTGAAAGGGAAGGTTCTGAAATATTTGCATAGACAGGAAGGAAATGTTCTTGACTTCTCATTGTGCTGTTAACACTTATGCCTGCCTTATGGCAACCCTATTCAGAATCGACTGGGTTTCTGTTGCAGAAGGCGCGATGATGTCACAAGCGGCTTTGTGTGCTTAGCAATGTCCAGGGAACCTCAAAGGTTAAGTTTGGGGAAGACCTTCTGTCTTCTGCTAGCTCTTTTCTCTGAGTAATTGCAGTGGTGACTCCATTTCTCCAATTGAGAGAAGGATGCAGCTGTTCTTAAACTTGCGACTATTTTAAAATCTACACATCACATTATACAATGTATGTTTTAATTAAAGCAAGCCGAGCTGTGTGGGACGATTACCCTGGGATTTTCATTCTTGGCATTGGTTACCAGACTCTTCCTCTCTGTGTTCCCCATACACTATTCGGTTCTCCAGCTAGAGGCTCTCCCTCATTCCAGTTTATTTTGATTTGTTTGCAAGAAAATTGACACTATCCTATGACAAGAATCGCTTCTTATAACAAGGGTTTAACCAAGAGACCGAACAACGCCAAATGAAAAGTAGCCTGTCACTTTGAGTTGACTTGTTTCATTTTATTAGGAGAAGGTTAAAGATGAAATCTGGGGTTACAAGGAGTCATTTCACAAGATGGTTGGCAGAGAAGATTGAGAAAGGAGAAAATTGGGGAAATATGATGATGGAAAACATAGAAAATATTAAAATTGTATAAACAGCCACACTCCCTGGCATCTTGGCAATTCTTTCACATTCTGGATAGGTACGAAGAATTTGGTTTGAGATCATGATGTAGCAATTTATAAAGTCGTGAAAGAATTTTCTGGTAGTAGTAGATACAAATTAAAAAAAATATTATTTGAGAATAAGAAGTGGCAATGGATTTTGGTCATTTTCTTTAAGACAATTTTCTTCTGTCTAGGAAGACTGATTTAAATCCAGAAACATTATACAAACTTGTGATACCGAGTGATATCTATTTTAGGGGCAGATTCTGTCCCACAAATATAAAATTATTATGTGCCAGTTGTGAACACAAAGTCCCAGAAATGGACTAAAACAAAAGCCATGACCTGAGAGCCAGATGCTGACCAGAAAATAAGGAGAAGCTGTAACATTTTCCTAACCAGACATTCCTTTATAGGATGGTTCTGAACCCACACACGTTCCCATTTCTGATCAAGCTTACACTGGTGCGAATACTAGAGTCAATGAGTCTTTTATTAGATTTATCAATAAAATCTGAGCAAGGCAATAATCTCCCCCCATGCATATTTTTCTGGAGCATCCGATATCCCACATTAATGTTTTGGTACAAACGCATTATGCTACCCCCAGGCCTCCTGACGGTCCTCACACACTTGTTAACTCACATAGAAACAAATACTACAGCCTACTACTGTTCCCTTTCTTCGAAGTGAACAGTGTGTTTTGCTCACTGTGGGGGAAAAACAGGAGGCAGCCCATTGTATTGTAACAGTTATCTCTGAGTGAATAGAAGGAATTTCTTCCAAATGCAATCACAGAATTACTGTAGATTAGTGTGCTCTGTGAGCGTTAGTGCTGAGGTAAAATCGTTTCCTCTATTGCACGACCACGATCTTGAAACTTTTCATTTTAGTCCAATAATGGAGATGCTTGGTCACACACTAAGCCAGGTAGATCAGCAGTCCTGGACAGGACATAACTAATGCCACAGTCAAAGACTACACGTTAACCACTGTCTGATAAAATACAACCCGACATGAGCTCATTGGATATGGTGACAGTGTGAATATGGGCTTTTATTCGGAAATGTAATGTTAAGAACAACAAAGGATCTCGTTCCACATAGTAAAAGAAAAGCCTAGGTTCTTTTCACGGCCATCTCTGTAGTGTGTCAGTACTGAGGCTGGTACTCTCGAGTCATGACTCTGGATATAGTTGAAGGGAAGAGAAACTGTGAGCTAAAGGGACTGTGCTTATTGTAAGTGCTCCAGCATGAAAGAGCCAAGGGGGTAGCAGCACTGTAGTATCGATTACAATGACAAACATGAGGGGCTTACATATTTTTAACTTGAAACATGAAAAGAGATCATGGTTGGGCTTAGCAGAACATAAGAATAGCCTACAGCTTTGGCTTGGCAGTAAACGACTCACTTTCATGCGTTCCTACAAAACCAAGGAACACCTTGCTTGAAGTGTTGACGAAGTTGAGCTCAGTTCAAGCTTACTCTTGCTGCCTTTCTCTCTTCGCCGTGGACAGCATAGTTTGCTCAGATGGACAGAGACTATAGCCTCAGATTTTGAAAAGTGCGAATTTCATGTGCAATTTTACCTAGGTAAAAACTGGATCTCTCTACCCTTATGAGTGTGGAGTCAGCTTGAAAGAATCAACAGATGATAGACTTGAAACATTCTGCAAAAGAAATGGCCTGCACAGCCAGGATTTTGAAATAATAATAAAAGAAATAAAGTTTCAGGCAAACAAATAGTAAAAATTTATTAAACACGTTCTTATGATTATTAGCCCCAGCCCATTAGGCTTGCCAGATGATGACTCAGTATAGTCTAATGTGTCATGTACAATACCATAAAGATTTAACTGTGCATTTGTTGAGCTGACAGACAACAGAAAGATCTTAAGCACTGAGGATAAATTTCAGTGGCACAGATTGCTCGATGTATAAAGCCTTGGGTTTCATTCCAGCACCAGAAAATGTAAAGGAAGGGGAAGGAAGGGGAAGGAAGGGGAAGGGAGAGTAGGGGAGGGTAGAGTATGGGGAGGGGAGAAGAGGGGAGGGGAGGGGAGAGAAGGGGAGGGGAAAAGAGAGGAGGGGAAGGGGAAAAGAGAGGAGGGGAGGAGAGGGGAGGGGAAGGGAAGGGGAAAGGAGGGAGAGAGGGAGGGAAGGGAAGGGAAGGGAAGGGAAGGGAAGGGAAGGGAAGGGAAGGGAAGGGAAGGGAAGGGAAGGGAAGGGAAGGGAAGGGAAGGGAAGGGAAGGGAAGGGAAGGGAAGGGAAGAGAAGGGAAGGAAAAGCTTAACATAGAATAGAGGGGTATGAGAAATTTGTTTGTTTTTTCAGGTATATAAAACTAATTTTTATTAAATGAAGAACTGGGGCCATGGAGATGGCTCAGTGATTAAGAATACTTCCCAGGTAAGCAGAAGAACTCAGGTTCTAACTTTAAAAAAAGTTATTTAGATATACACTTTATTTATATTTCAAATGATTTCCCCTTTCCTGGATGCCCCCTCCCTGAAAGTCTCATAAGCCCTCTTCCCTCCCTCTGTTCCCCAATCAACCCCATCCCACTTCCTTGTCCTGGTATTCCCCTACGTTACTGCATTGAAACATTCCAGGACCAGGGGCATCTCCTTCCTTCTTCATCATTTGATATGTGAATTATTTCTTAGGTATTCTGAGCTTCTGGGCTAATATCCACTTATAAGTGAGTGCATACCATGTGTGTTCTTTTGGGTCACCTCACTCAGGATGACATTCTCCAGTTCTACCCACTTGCCTAAGAATTTCATGAATTCATTGTTTTTAATAGATGAGTAGTATTCCATCGTGTAAATATACCACATTTTCTGTATCCATTCCTCCATTGAGGGATATCTGGGTTCTTTCCAACTTCTAGCTATTATATATAAGGCTACTATGAACATAATGAAACATGTGTGCTTACTACATGCTGGAGAATAATCTTGGTATATGCCCAGGAGTGGTATAAAAGGATTCTCTGGGAGTATCATGCCCAGTTTTCTGAGGAACCTCCAGAGTTATATCCAGAGTGATTGTACCAGCTTGCAACCCCACCAGTAGTGGAGGAGTGTTCCTCTTTGTCCACATCCTCGCCAGCACCAGTTTTCTCCTGAGTTTTTGATATTAGCTATTCTAGCTGGTGTGAGGTGAAAACTCAGGGTTATTTTGATTTGCATTTCCCTGATGACTAAGGATGTTAAACATTTCTTTGCATGCTTCTCAGCCATTCGATATTCCTCAGGTGAAAATTCTTTGTTTAGCTCTGTGTCCCATTTTTAATAGGGTTATTTGGTTTTCTGGAGTCTACCTTCTTGAGTTCTTTGTATATCTTAGCTATTAGCCCTCTGTCTGATGTAGGGTTGGTAAAGATCTTTTCCCAATTTGTTGGTTGCTGTTTTGTCCTTCTGACAGTGTCCTTTGCCTTACAGAAACTTTGTAATTTTATGAGGTCCCATTTGTCAATTCTTGATCTTAGAGCATAAGCTATTGATGTTCTGTTCAGGAAATTTTGCCCTGTGACCATGTGCTCAAGGCTCTTCCCCAGTTTCTTTTCTATTAGATTCAGTGTGTCTGGATTTATGTGGGGGTCTTAGATCCATTTGTACTTGAGCTTAGTACAAGGAGATAAGAATGAATCTATTTATATTCGTCTGCATGCTGACCTCCAGTTGAACCAGCACCATTTGTTTAAAAGGGTACCTTTTTTCCACTGGATGGTTGCAGCTCCTTTGCCAAAGATCAAGCAACCATAGATGTGTGGGTTCATTTCTGGGTCTTCAATTCTATTCCATTGATCTACCTGCCTGTCACTGTACCAATACCATGCAGTTTTTAGCACTATTGCTCTGTAATACTGCTTGAGTTTGGAGATACTGATTCTCCAAACTGATTACTGTTGAGAATAGTTTTAGCTATCCTGGGTTTTTTGTTATTCCAGATAAATTTGAGAATTGCTCTTTCTAACTCTATGAAGAATTGAGTTGGGATTTTGATAGGGATTACATTGAATCTATATATTGCTTTTGGCAAGATGGACATTTTTTACTATATTAATTCTGCCAATCCATGACCATGGAAGATATTTCCATCTTCTGAGTTCTTCTATTTCTTTCTTCAAAGACTTGAAGTTCCTGTCATACAGATCTTTCACTTGTTTGGTTAGAGTTACACCAAGATACTTTATATTGTGGCTATTGTGTGTAAAATTTCTTTTTCAGCCTGTTTATCCTTTGCGTATAGGAAGGCTACTGATTTGCTTGAGTTAATTTTATATCTTTTCACTTTGCTAAAGTTGTTTATCACCTGTAGGAGTTCTCTCGTGGAGTTTTATGTGTTGCTTAAGTATACTATCATAACATCTGCAAATAGTAATAATTTGACTTCTTCCTTTCCAATTTGTATCCCTTTCACCTCCTTATGTTGTCTAATTGCTCTAGCTAGAACTTCAAGTACTATGTTGAATAAATATGGAGAGAGAGGACAGCCTTGTCTAGTCCCTGATTTTAGTGGGATTACTTCAAGTTTCTCTCCATTTAGTTTGATGTTGGTTACTGTTTTGATGCATATTGCTTTTACTATGTTTAGGTATGGACCTTGTATTCCTGTTATTTCCAAGACCTTTAACACGAAAGAATGCTGAATTTTGTCAAATGCTTTTCCAGCATCTAATGAAATTACCATACAGTTTTTTGCTTTGAGTTTGTTTCCTGCACTACCGTCTCGCCAGCAAGAACGATGTGGCACACTCAGGATCCTTCTGCAGCAAAGCTTTAATGCTCTTGAGAGGGAGAGCATAAGCTTACAGAACAGAGACCCGAACACACACAAGCCCATCCCTTATATATGATTTAACCCTTGCCTTGGACGTGTCACACCCCCCCCCATTGGTCGCAGCTCATGGGACCATATGATGTCACGGGAGAGGCGGAGCCCAAAGGATGGAAAACTACTCAACACCTGAGCACTGACTTGTTTACTTCATGGCGCAGGCCGGATGTCGGCGCCATCTTGTAATGGAAAAATGCAGGGATGGCTCCCCACATCTCCCCCTTTTTTATTATTTAACACAAAGACCTCAGACTGTCGATCAACCTTCAGGCTCTTGTCTGGACCTTCAGGGTTCAAGACAATCTAATAATGAGGTTCTCTCACTCTTTAAGCAAGTAGGTCACCCAATCTCTAGGGGCGGAGACAGAGGTTGGAATTCCCAATCAAACGAATTAAGACGTGTGCGAGAGCTGCCACTAGGCTATCGATAGGACCCGAAGCGCCCTCGACCTGTCACTCTGCCGTTTTTCTGGGAAAGGGAGACTAGGGCAGGCAACCCTTATGCAGAGCAACATGCCTCCCATAGAGACCCTTATGTCAGGTGTCTCTCTGTGCGATACTTTGCTCGGCATCCCCTATGGGCTGCTCAAGCTGGGCACTCTACCCTGTGCAATGAGTCTAAGCTCCAGGTGTGCAAGAGCTGTCCAGCCGGTGGCCTACTGCTTAAGCATTGTTAGCCAAATGTCTGTGGAAGCTCCTTGTTCCAGAGCCACAAGCATTTGAGCAATAACCACCTTGTCTCTCTTGGTTTGAGCCCTGAGCCTACAGACCAGCCAGAGAAGTAACACCAGTCCACAGCAAAGGGCTGCACCAAACAATCCCACCCCCACCCATTCCTTAAAATAGGAGACAGCTGAAGCGATCCATGTTGATAGTCCCTCCGTCAAGGACAGGTCAAGGCGCATAGAGTTGACCTGGATAATGGCTGCTCTCAACTCTCAGAGTTTCTGCTCAAACTCGGAGGTCTAATTCGGCATCGGGAGTGGAAATGTTGACATGATTCCCCAGCGTTGCTCCCCCTGGACAGCTGGTGTGCTGATCATCATTATTAGCATTGGGAGGAGTAACTGGGTGATCTGCGGTGTCCTTCTGCTCCAAAATTGTTCTAGTAAGCCTCTCAGGGACCCAGAAGGGGTTTTCTTCATTCTGTGGGAAGACACAAACGGCTCCCCTGGATCTTATTAGAATAGGATCCGGGCCTTTCCATTCATTAGTCAACACATCCTTCCATTTTACCAATTCTTTAGGTTGATGTGGGTCTGAGCAATGTCGCTCTGCTGCAGTCTGATCATGCTTATCTGAATTTAAAAAATTTATAGTAAAGAGTGCCACTGCTATGGCAACCTGTGGCATGGGGGGGGGGCAAATCTTTTGTTATTCCCCCTTTTTGTTTAATTAAATATGATTTGAGCGGGTCCATTGTCAGTTTTTAAGCACTTAGGCTTTCCCTAGGCACTCCATGCCTCAAGGCAATGTTGGATGACGTGGAGGCCTTTCCCCCAGTGAGTGGCATAGCATGGATTATGCCAGAGCATGTATCTATTGATACATGTACATATTGGAGCTTCCCAAAGGAAGAAACATGAGTGACATCCATTTGCCATACTTGCAATGGTAGAATTCCTCTGGGATTTATCCCGGTATGGCAGGTAGGGAGAAATTGACAACAGTTGTGATATTGGGTGACAATATCACGGGCTTCTTTTCTGGTAAGAGAGAAACGCTTGTGTAGGGTTTCATAAGTGGCATGAAAATTATCATGAAAGGCCTTGGCTGCTTGCAACGGGGGGGGGGGGCGGGGCGGGCGGGGGGACAAGGACCACTGCAGAAAGTCTTGTGGCTTTATCTGCCAGGTCATTTCCTAGGCTCATCGGGCCAGGAAGCCCTGAGTGAGCCCTGATATGGGTAATATACATGGGAGCCCTCCTTTTTAGCAAGCACTCTTGCAGGTTTTGAAATATAGACGCCACTTTGCTGGAAGACCTAATGATTCCAGCTGTCTCTAATAAATTGACAGCATTCACCACATAGGAGGAGTCAGAGACAATGTTAAGGTGACCTGAAAACTTTTGAAGAACATCTAGCACCACCAAACATTCTACTATCTGTGGGGAGGTTTCATCATACTGCCGTGAGAACACTCTGGAACCCACAACATAGGCCCCCAGTCCAGTCTTGGAGCCATCTGTGTATACCACTAGTCCATCTTTTAACGGAGTAGGAGATGTAACTCGAGGGAACACAATATGCAGCAAATTGCAGCAAGGGATGTTGGGGGTAATGATTATCAATTTTCCCCAAGAAACTAGTGACCAATACTGCCCAATCATCAGAGGTGGCAGCCAGTGTTTGTACCTGAAAGGAGTTATAGGGGACAATTAAGGCTGCTGGATGTCTACCAAAATGACTAATAGAGGCCTTCAGGCCTCTAAGGGCAAGTTGAGCTATGGCTGCAGGATACCAATCAATAATTTTTTGGGGGGAAGCATGCGGATGGATCCACAGTAACGGCCCGTTTTGCCATAACACAGCAGTGGGCAATCTTTTTGTTTTAAACACACAGAGAGAGAATGGCTGCAACAAGTCAATGCGGCACAACTGGGCCTCCATAATGGCTTTCTCCACCAAACAAAGGGCTGTCCCTGCTGCGGGTGTCAAAGACCTGGGAGAAGTAATATGGGTGTCTCCTTCCAAGATATCAAATAAAGGTTTTAAATCAGCGGATGGGATCTTTAAGAATGGCCATAGCCAATTTATGTCCCCCAAGCGTTTTTGGAAATCGTTTAAAGTAAGTAAGTCATTTCTATAAATTTCTAATTTTTGTGGGAGGATCTTATCTGGAAGAATCATGGAACCCAAAAAGTGTCCAGTATCGGCAATTTGGACCTTTTCAGCAGCAATCTGGAGGCCCCATTGCTGTAATGCTTTAAGCAAAGAAGGATATGCTTCTTGGAGGATCTTTAAATCTCTATGGCACATAAGCACATCATCCATGTAGTGGATTACAATTAAACTTGGATATTGTTCTCTTATTGGCCCAAGAGCCTCTTGCACATATAACTGACATATGGTAGGGCTATTGGCCATGCCTTGAGGCAGCACTTTCCATTGGAACCGCTTATCAGGCTCCATGTGATTAATGGAAGGAACAGTGAATGCAAAACGGGGCCTATCTGGGGGGCACAGTGGAATTGAAAAGAAGCAGTCCTTAATATCCAATATTATTAGATTCCAACCCCTGGGCAAAGCAGAAAGCGCAGGGAGACCCCGCTGTACAACACCAAGGGGATGCATTTGCTCATTAATAGCTCTTAAATCATGGAGTAAATGCCATTTATCTGATTTCTTTTTGATAACAAATATTGAGGTATTCCAGGGGGAGGTTGATGGTTCTATGTGTCCCAAAGCCAATTGTTCTGCAACAAGATTAGTCACAGCTTTTAGTTTTTCAGAGGTTAACGGCCACTGGGGAACCCACACTGGGTCCACTGTCTTCCATGGTATGGGTCGTGCTGCCCCAGTGGCACCTAGGAAAAACCCAGGCCCTGTCTTCCTTGATTTTGGACGGGGGGATATAGGTTCTACCCGCCCTTGCTCAAGGCACCCCAAACCTTTGCCTGATTCATATCCCATCTTCTTCATGATGTTAACAGCCTTTGATGGGCATTCATTAGATAGGGTGAGCCCCATGCCTTGCATGATGTCTCGCCCCCACAAATTAACGGGGAGAGGGAGCACATACGGGATAAATCGTCCTTGATGACCTTCCATTGATTTCCAAATGAGGGTAAAAAAACTAATGGTGGGATGAGAGCGGTAGCCCAGCCCCTGCAAAGAGTGTGATGATTCTGTAACCGGCCATGATTTGGGCCACCAAAGGGAGGAAATTATACTCTTATCTGCCCTGGTGTCCAAGATCCCCTCAAATTTTTTACCATTAACCCATAGGGGCAGTTTTGGTCGCTCGTGGAGTTGGACAACTAGGTAAGCTGAGTCTTGGCCAGAGGAGCCCATTTGCCTGTTTTCTGGATCCTGGTAGGGGCTGCCTGGGAGAATAAGAAGTTGTGCTATTCTATCCCCCTGACTGATAGAAAAGACCCCATTTGGGCAGGAGCAAAGAGCCTGGATTTCAGGAGTGTGTTGATTATCAATGATGCCTGGGTGGACAATTAGTCCCCGCAGTGTGAGTGACCCTCTACCAAGGAGAAGGCCTATACTCCCTTCTGGCAGCGTTTTAGGGGCCTGGACGGGGATAGGTTGCATACCCATCTGAGGCATCAGCAGGAAGCTGGAGGCGGCACGCAAGTCCATTCTTGCTCTGTCTCCGTGGAGGTCCCATCCATTGCCCTGATGAATCTATTCCCATATTTTGGTGGGCCCTGGGACCGAGGGCCCATTACCCCGTTTTTTTAATTCTCGCTTGTTGGCATCTCCATGGGAGGGAAGATCCTGCCCTTAATGTCTCTCACAGAATGACATTGAGCAGCCCTATGGTAGCCTTTACCACAACGAGTGCAAAGGGTTGGTGGGTCTCTCTCCCTTTCTGTCATTTTACAGTCTTTCCTCAGGTGTCCTGCTTTTCCACATCTATAACTAGTTCTTTTGTCAGTCCCCGTAAGGGGGCGCTTTTGAGACTGTAGGATGGCAGCAACTAACCCTGCATTAGTAAGAGGTCCTCCAAGTTCTCTACATACTTTAAGCCAATCTTGTAGCCCTTTATTTTTTCTCGGGGCTATGGCTGCACGGCATTTTTGGGTAGCTTGTTCAAAGATAAGTTGTTCAATCAGAGGCGAGGCCTGCTCAGGGTCACCAAAAATCTGCCCCGCTGCCTCCGTCATTCTAGCTACGAAATCTGAAAAAGGTTCCTGGGGTCCTTGAATGATTTTAGTAAGCTGATTGTTAGCTCCTCCTTTGTTGGAGAGTGCCTTCCAGGCCCTAATGGCCGTATTGGTGACCTGTTGATAGGCTCCCCAATGATAGGTTGTTTGATTAGCGGCAAAATGACCCTGGCCTGTTAGTAGGTCGAATGTCCACTATTGTTGTTCAGGGGTTAAAGCCATTGCATTAGATCTGGCCTGCTCTTGGGCGGCCTCATGCCAAAGTGCTTTCCATTCCATATATTGGCCCATACTGACAAGCACGGCTTTTGCAACCATTTGCCAGTCAGATGGCGTCAAAGGATCCCAGGCCAGTCTATCCAATTGTGCAAGAGTAAAATTAGTAGTAACTCCATATTTTCTAACTGATTCTGCCAATTCTTTTATCTGATTATATTCTACAGGTGCCTGTACCCGCCCTCCTTCAGCGCCTTCAAAGACTGGGTAAGCAAGGCGCAGCTTTCTTTTTACTTTTTCAGACAAAAAGGAGTAAGACTTTGGGCGTGTCTCATAGGGAGGGGACACCAAAGGAACAACCTGCGAAAGGACTGTTAGGGGCTGCCGTTTTTCGAGGTTCTTTACTATTCTGCCTTTGATCATCCGGATGGTATCTTTCCTCCTCATATCTGGCAGCTTCCTCCTCTAACTCAGCCTCTTCGTCGGGGTCCAAGACCTCATCCTCTGAGCTATTAGAGCTATCAGAGTTATCAAGGTTTAAAGCCTCAAGATCATGTACTGGGTATAAGCTAGCTCCTCCTCTTGGTTTAACAATAGGAGAAGGTTCCTTAGGATCTGACACATTCACTCCCTTGTCTCTAGACTCACTGGGAGGGCCTTTTTCCTTTTTTGGGAAGGGTTTTTTCTTGTGCACGCCCAACCTCTCACTACGCTCGGTTTCTGACATGCTATCCTGGACCTCTTCAAGGGTGTTCCGACCTTCCGCCACGGCAGCCCGACAGGCTTCATCTTCTAGACAGTTTTTAACAAGTTTCCAAATTGCTTTTGTCCCCTGCCTCAAGTCTCCTTCTACCATTTTGTGGTCAAGATCTCTACCTAATTTGTTCCACGAGGCAAGAGTCAAAGACCCGGAGCATGCATACATGACAAAGAGAAAGATTAAAAGGACTCCAAGAACGATCACAAAGGCTTCAACACTACCTTCCCAGGGTGGTGACAATCCCAAGTTGAAGCCAAAGAAGAACATAACGCTCCGAACATATCTGCCTGCAGTTCTGAATCCTCCTCGTGGCCGAGGGGTCTCCTACGGTGCTGACGATGATGAGGTCTCATATCCCGGGTTTCGGCACCAGATGTCCCGCACTACCATCTTGCCAGCAAGAATGACGCGGCACACTCAGGATCCTTCTGCAGCAAAGCTTTAATGCTCTTGAGAGGGAGAGCATAAGCTTACAGAGCGGAGACCTGAACACACACAAGCCCATCCCTTATATAGGATTTAACCCTCGCCTTGGACGTGTCACCCCCCCCCTATTGGTCGCAGCTCATCGGACCATATAACATCACGGGAGAGGCAGAGCCCAAAGGATGGAAAACTACTCAACACCTGTGCACTGACTTGTTTACTTCATGGCGCCGGCCGGATGTCGGCGCCATCTTGTAATGGAAAATGCAGGGACGGCTCCCCACAAGTTTGTTTATGAAGTGGATTACATTGATGGATTTCCATATATTGAACCATCCCTACATCCCTGGGATGAAGCCTACTTGATCATGGTGAATGATCATTTTGATGTATTCTTGGATTCAGTTGGCAAGAATTTTATTAAGTACTTTTGCATCAATATTCATAAGGGAAATTGGTCTAAAGTTCTCTTTCGTTGTTGGATCTTTGTGTGGTTTTGGTATCAGCAAAATTGTGGCTTCATAGACTGAGTGGGGTAGTGTTCCTTCTGTTTCTATTTTGTGGAATATTTTGAAGAATATTGGTGCTAGGTCTTCTTTGAAGGTCTGATAGAATTCGGCACTAAAACCATCTGGTCTTGTACTTTTTTTTTTTTTTTTTTTTTGGTTGAGAGACTGTCACTGACCACTTCTCTATTTCTTTAGGGGTTAGGGGACCATTTAGATGACATATCTGATCCTGATAAAACTTTGGTAGTTGGTATCTTTCTAGGAAATTGTCCATTTCATCCAGATTTTCCAGTTGTGTTGAGTACAGGCTTTTGTAGTAAGATCTGATAATCTTTTTAAAATCCCTTTTTATTTCTGATTTTGTTAATTTAGATTCTGTCTCTGTGCCCTCTGGTCAGTCTTCCCAAGTAAGGGTTTAACTATCTTGTTGATTTTCTCAAAGAATCAGCGCCTGGTTTTGTTAATTCTTAGTATAGTTCTTTTTGTTTCTACTTGGTTGATTTCAACCCTGAGTTTGATGATTTTCTGCCTTCTACTCCTCTTGGGTGTATTAGCTTCTTTCTGTTCCAGGTCTTTTGGGTGTGCTGTTAAGCTGCTAGCGTATGCTCTCTCCAGCTTCTTTTTAGAGGCACTCAGAGCTATGAGTTTTCCTCTTAGCACTGCTTTCATTGTGTCCCATAAATTTGAGTATGGTGTGCCTTCATTTTCATTAAATTCTAAATAGTCTTTGATTTCTTTTTTTTTTTTGATTTTTTTTTATTGTATATATTCTATATTTACAATTCATTTCCCTTTTTCTGGTTCCCCACCCCCAAAGGTCCCACATGTCCTTTTCCCTCCCCCTGCTCCCGCATCCACCCCCTCCCACTTTACTGTTCTTGTACTCTCCCACAATGATGTTTTGGTCCATTCTAGCACCAGTGTCCACTCCTTTCTTCTTGTGAGACATCACTTGATATGTGATTTGTGTCTTTGGTGTTCTAAGCTTCTAGGCTAATATCCACTTATCAGTGACTGTATACCATGGGTATTCTTTTGAGACTGGGTCACCTCACTTAGTATGACATTCTCCAGCTCCATCCATTTCTCTAAGAATTTCATGAATTCATTGTTTCTGATGGCTGTATAGTACTCCATTGTGTATATATACCACATTTTTTGTATCCATTCTTCTGTTGAGGGACATCTGGGTTCTTTCCAGCTTCTGGCTATTATATATAAAGCTGCTATGAACATAGTGGAGCATGTATCCTTATTGCATGCTGGTGAATCTTCTGGGTATATTCCCAGGAGTGGTATGGCTGGGTCCTCCGGAAGTATCACGCCCAGTTTTCTGAGGAACCGCCATACTGATTTCCAGAGTGGTTGTACCAGCTTGCATTCCCACCAGCAGTGGAGGAGTGTTCCTCTATGAGTTTTCCTCTTAGCACTGCTTTCATTGTGTCCCATAAATTTGAGTATGGTGTGCCTTCATTTTCATTAAATTCTAAATAGTCTTTGATTTCTTTTCTTATTTCTTCCTTGACCAAGGTATCATCGAGTAGAGCATTGTTCAGCTTCCATGTGTATATGGGCTTTCTGTTGTTTTGTTGCTATTGCAGTCCACCCTTACTCCATAGTGATCTTATAGGAGGCATGGGATTAGTTTGATCTTCTTATATCTGTTGAGTTCTGTTTTGGGACAAACCATATGGTTAATTTTGGAGAAGGTACCATGAGGTACCATTTATTTAGGATGAAATGTTCTAAAGATATCTATTAAATCCATTTGGTCCAAAACTTCTGTTACTTTTACTGTGTCTTTGTTTAGTTTGTGTTTCCCTGATCTATCTATTGAGGAAAGTGGGGTGTTGAAATCACCCACAATTATTGTATGGGGTGTGTTATATGATTTAAGCTTTAGTACAGTTTCTTTTATGAATGAGAGTGCCCTTGTATTTGGAGCATAGATGTTCAGAATTGAGAGTTCTTCCTCGTAGATTTTTCCTTTGATGAGCATAAAGTGTCCTTCTGTGTCATTTTTGAAGACTTTTGTTGAAAGTCTATTTTCTTTATATTAGAATGGCTACTCCAGCTTGTTTCCTTGGACCATTTGCTTGGGAAACTGTTTTCCATCCTTTACTCTGAGGTAGTGTTTGTCTTTGACACTGAGATGCATTTCCTGTATGCAGCAGAATGTTGGGTGCTGTTTACCTATCCAGTATTTTTGTCTATGTCTTTTCATTGTGGGAATTGAGTCCATTGATGTTAAGTGATATTAAGGAATAGTGATTGTTGCTTCCTGCTATTTTAATGTAATTTTTATGTTTGTGTGGTTATCTTCTTTTGGGTTTGTTGAAAGAAGATTAATTTCTTGCTTTTTCTAGTAGGTAGTTTCCCTCCTTTTGTTGGTGTTTTCCATTCATTTTCCTTTGAAGGGCTGGATTTGTGGAAAAATACTGTGTAAATTTGTTTTTGTTGTGAAATATCATGGTTTCTCCATCTATGGTAACTGAGAGATTTGCTGGATATAGCAATCTGGGTTGGCATTTGTGTTCCCTAAAGGTCTGTATGACATCTGCCCAGGCTCTTCTGTCTTTCATAGTCTCTGGTGAGAAGTCTGGTGTAATTCTGATAGGTCTACCTTTATATGTTACATGACCTTTTTCCCTTATTGCTTTTAATATTCTTTCTTTGTTTAGTACATTTGGTGTTTTAATTATTATGTGAGGAGAGGAATTTCTTTTCTCTTCCAATCTATTTAGAGTTCTGTAGCCTTTTTGTATGTTCATGGGCATCTTTTTAGGTTAGGGAATTTTCTTCTATAATTTTGTTGAAGACATTTACTGGTCAAGTTAGAAATTTTCACTCTCTTATATACCTATAATCCTTAGGTCTGGTCTTCTCATTTTTTTCCTGAATTTTCTGGATGTTTTGGATCAGGAGCTCTTTGCATTTTGCATTTTCTTTGACTGTTGTATCAATGCTTTCTATGGTATCTTCTGTATCTGAGATTCTTTCTTCTATCTCTTGTATTCTGTTGTTGATGCTTGCATCCACGACTCCTGACTTCTCTCCTAGGTTTTCTATGCCCCGAGCTGTTTCTCTTTGTGATTTCTTTATTGTGTCTACCTCCATCTTCAGATCTTATATGGCTTTGTTCAATTCCTTTACCTGTTTTGTTGTGTTTTCCCTTAATTCTTCAAGGGCTTCTCCCTGTTTACTTGTGTTCTCCTGTATTTCTTTAAGGGAGTTATTTATGTCCTTCTTGAAACCCTCCATCAGCATCATGAGCTGTGATTTTAAATCCAAATCTTGCTTTTCCGGTGTGTTGGGGTATCCAGGACTTGTGGTTTTTGGGAGAATTGGGTTCAGATGGTGCCATATTGCCTTGATTTCTTTTAGTAACATTCCTATGTTTGCCTTTTGCCATCTGGTTATCTCTTGTATTAGTTAGTCCTGCTGTCATTGGCTGCTGCTTGTCTCTCCTGTGTGCCTGCAAGCCTATCTCAGCATCCCTGGATGACCAGCTTTCCCCTTCAATAGATTGCTGTGAGGTCAGGCCCTGGCACACCAAGTCCCAAGTGATCTTACACTGGGTTGTTCTCTGAGTTTCTGGCTGTAACAACCTGCTCACTCACAGGAGATATATTGGCCTCACCTCTAATCATGCGACTCAATGCAGAGCAGATGTCCCCTAGAAGACTAGGTGTACAGACGGCTGTGGTGCTGCCGAGCTCCTGGGTGCAGGTAGAGTCCTGGCAGGGCATGTCCCAAGCGATCTTCTACTTGGGTGATCCTGGGTCCCTGTCTGCACCACTACACAGTCACAGGATTCTAAATTTATTTGTTTTAATGTCTTATTCTCAATACCCAAAATATGATTGTCCGTTGTTAGGAGTCAGTTTTAGTTTGAATGATATTTAAAAAAAAAAAAAAAAACATTAGATTGAGAAACCCTATACTATCTAATCTCTACTTCTAGGTCACACTTCTTTTTCCAAACAAGGTTCCCATGCAATCAAGTAGCCAGAGTGTAAGGAACAATGAAAAGCCATATCAAAAAGTGCCTACATTTCTGTTGGGTGGCTCTAACGTTCTGCTGATGGGGTTTCTGAACAGCTGGGCTTTGCATTGGCTCAGACTCACGGCTCAAGAGGAGTCTCTGAAGCCACTCATCCTCAGCTGCAGCTGCGAGCACAAGTTATTGCTCAAGGGAAGGGGAGGAGGCTGGTGCTATGGGACCTTATTCAAACTGAAAACTGCTAGTCTAATCCCAGTGACTACCTTGTTTCCAAACAGAGAGAGGCAGTCAGGGGAACCAGGATAAAAAAAATAGGAGAGAACAGAGACTCCAGTGGAAAAGGAGTAGGCTTAGCGATCCACTCTAGTCTGGAGACTGGTAGCTTCTCCTAGAAACCATGCTGAATCGCACCCTGTGGATAGCTGTGTTCTCTGAGTTCTAGAAGAAGAAGGGGTTCTTATCCAAGAAAGGAGTCAGATCTAGCAGGAACATGGACTGTAGTCTCAACACCATGAAATATATGCATTATGAACATATGAGCCAGCTTTCAGAGATGATAAAAAAAAGACGAAGAAATGATTTTTGTGATGAATGTAAGAGTATTTAGAAAGGGTAAAAAATAATCATCAAATAAAGTCTTGAAAAACAAAGGTAATTTTTAGTAAATTGTTGACATAGCAAAATGTTGTATGATTGGGAAAGAGGAACCCAGAGAAGCCTCCAACACTTGCAGACAGGGAATAGAAAAAAGTACCTGGCATATATGCTGAGAATTTGCCTAGAAATCTGGGGGATGTGGTGAGAGGACATGGGGAAATGATTAAGAAAAGTGTGTCTCATTGCCAACATAGGAGGTGCCTTAGTGTCCTAAAAGTATCGTGAAGAGAAATGATATAATTAGGTTGGCACTGACATTATTCTGGAACTGTCAACACTGTGAAGGATGATATGAAGACACAGGTGGGAACAGAGCTGCAGAGCAGATGGCTGCAGTGGATGTGAGCTGCAAGAGAGGTAGAGATGGGGGCATGTGAGCCCAGCCGTGAGGACGACTCAGAAAGCACTTTAGACACTGCAAGGGAGAGCTATCAAAACGTGTTTGGAGGCAATTTGACATTTTAGAGTTCAGAGAAGATGCTAAAATTGTGCAAATGGAACAAATGAAAATTTTGCTCGACTTCTTTACACATCCAGTTTTTCTTTTCCCTGGGGGTGGGACTGAAGCGCTCTCTAGGCTGTTCCTGCCTCAAAGAAGGATGAGTCAGTGATGCAAATCTATTGTCATGGATGCTACAGATGCCACTAACTGATGAAGGAAACTCAAGCACTTGTTTCTTTGGGAAGAGATGAGTTTAGTTTGGGTATTTGAGAAGTCAAGATGACAGGCTTCAACTGGTGATATCCAGTAAGATTTGGCATGTGCTGGCTCAGGCTGGGCATAAGATAAAGGCAGAAAAATAGAAGTTGGAGAAATGTCGTAGTGGCTCAATGCAGTTGCTCTTGCAGAAGACCTGAGTTTATTTCACAGTGCCCATGTTAGGTGGGGCATAACTACTTGTAAATCCAGCTCCTAAACCATGGGTACAGGCACAGGCACAGTATTCCCTCTGTGTGTGTATATATGTGTATGTGTGTGTGTATTTGAGAGAGAGAGAGAATGTTGAATGTGTGTGTACATGCACCTAATAAAATAAAAATAAATCTTAAAAAAATAAAAACTGATGTGGATGAATAATACCAAAGTGCACATCACTCACCATAAGAAACAGTAGGTAATGGTGAAATACACAGATGTGGGAAAAAGACACAGGCTTTTTACTTTTTAAAATATAAATAATTTTTTTCTTTCATGGAAACATACTCCATTTGTTTTATTATTTAGGTTATGTAGAGCATGAAATTTTATAGGTTACTGTACATCCATCACTTCAGATGAGTATCCTGGCAGTTGCCAGTATCCTGATCACTTTGTTAGTTCATATTTGTGAAACTTCTAGTTAGGGTTCCTTTTTTACAGACTAAGACCACAAGAGAAAGGCCTGACCAAAAGGTCAGCATTGGCTCAAAGCTCCCTATGTCGTGCATATAGTTCATTCAGTTAATACATGTTGCATCACAGTTAGTTGGTGAGGATGATGTTGTTGCATTCAGGATGATGATGCCGATGATAATGATGAGGGTGCGTCCTGTCTTACACATTCTCTTCAGCTGAATTCAAGCTGGGACGCGACTAAGACTCTTGCACATTTATTAACATCAGTTTTCTCTTCAAAGGGAGATGGCAACAGGGATAATGAGATCAGAGCTAGTTAAAATGACTCTCGATTTTTTTTCTTCTATCCAGACATCAGAAATTGGAGTGTGATGCTTAAATGTTTACGAGTAGCCAGATTCTGGGATTTCGATCACAGCTTCAGCACTTCCTACTTACATGATTTATTACACAATGGATTAAGTTACTTAACCTCCTGCACTTCAGCTTTCTTCTCTACAAATGTAGATGGGAGAATACTATCCCACAGGATTCCGTCATCCATTGAAGAGTTTCTTTGTGCTTGGTACCACTTAATGCATTTTAATTATTAATACAGGTTAGAACTCGCCCTGGCATATAATACCATCCCAATGACTGTTTGGTATAATGCAAAAAATAGAGACCAGCATGACAGTTGAGCAACTATGCTAGTAACAGTTTTGGAATTCGTCATTCTTTAGCTCTATGACCTCAAGTAAATGGCATACATTCCTGGCCACTGGCAAATAATAAACTCCTCTTGCCTCCAAATGTACATATCTCAGGAGAGAGAGAGAGAAAGAGAGAGAGAGAGAGAGACAGAGACAGAGACAGAGACAGAGACAGAGAGACAGAGAGGCACACTATTCGCTGGCTGAAGTTTTAGTGATGTATAAATACATTGGGACATGTAAGATTGTCATTATAAGACTATATAAGTAATAATTGCATTTCTTGTTATGTTAACACATGTGTCATACACATTCATACTTACATACACACATATCCTCATTCTTAGATTTTTCTCCTTGATAGCATAATAATCTAGAGTCTCCTTTCACCTTTGTCTGCATACTCATTCTATCTTCTTTCTGATTAGTTAATTTTGCTTTCCCCTCATTGGCCTTCTGGTTGTATTAGTTAATACAGTTTCCCTTATTCAGAACTGAAGATATTGAACATGCACTATAGGCATACCCATCTGGCAGACCACTTTATAACAATGGATTTTTATCATGTGATAGGATTTGTAGGACCTGAGCACTGATTCCCTGTCTAGTAACTAGACTGAATTATATTATTGCAAGGCTGTAGAATCCGCTCTTCTGAGGTCCAATCTTGCCTTCTTCTTAAGTATGCCTGAGAACTTTAGTTTACTCATGGACTGACAACTTTTTTTTAAGACAATTAGTACAAAAATGATGGGCTTACTACTATGCTTTCCATATCTATAGCTATTAATTTGTTCATAAAATAAATATTCTCATTATATTCTTGGCACTAGGCTAGATGCAAAAAAAAATACACTATTAGTGAGCTACATCATTGATCTCACAGAACCCAACCTTAACATCACAATGGAATAAAATAAGCATCACATTGTAGTCAGTAGAGTTTTTTAGGAGCTCATAGCAAAACCTTATGGTTACCTCTCTAATCATTGCAGGAGAGAAACAGGTATTAGAGTTCAAATTTTGTGTTCCTCTGAGATCTTATATTGAAATCTGTTTCCCCAAAGTGGTATTTGTTGGTGGGTCTTGAGGGAGGTGGTTGGGGTACGAGGCTTCTGCCATCATGAATCAGGCAAATTCCCTTACAAGGAGGCCATACAGAGCTCCCCTATCCTGCAGCTATGTGCAGACAACTAAGAGGAGATAGTGTCTGAGAATGTAAATGAATGCTCACTAGAAATGAATCTACTATTGCTTTAGTCCTTGACTTCTGAGCTATATACACTATAAAAATAAGTCTCTTTAGTTCCTGACACCCAATCTATCATAGTTCATATAGAAATCTGATTGTATTAAGATCAAGATTAAGAACACTTTATAAGTTAATATTTGAACTGTGCTTAAAGGAGAGACGGACCTTGAGTATAAGAACCACCAGACATAGATAACAAAACAGAGAATAGAAGATGAATTGGAGAGAAAAGAAAAAACACAAGAAAGGAAACACAATTATAGTGTGTAGCTTATGCAGAGAATGTCCCTGAGGCCCACATAGTGCCAGAATCAGCAACCAAATAGCCATCCTTGGAAACAAATACATAAAGTAACATCATACACCTTGAGCAGATTGTATTTATGCATTTAGTAATAGCATAACAAACACAGAGGGGGACACTCTCAGCCAGCCATTGAACTAAGCACAGGGTCCTCAATGAGGGAGCTAGGGAAAGGACCCAAGGAGCTGAAGGGGTTTGTGGCATTATAGGAGGACCAACTATATGAGCCACCCAGTACTCCCAGAGCTCTCAGGGACAAAAACATCAACCAAAGAGTACACATGGAGTTACCCATGGCTCCAGATGCATAGGCAGCAGAGGATGGCCTTGTTGGACACCAAAGGAGGAGAGGCCCTTGGTCCTGGAAAGGCTCCATGCAGCAGTGTAGGGGAAAACCAGGACAGGGAAGCAAGAGGGGGTTGATTGGGGAACAGGGGAAGGGAAGATGGCTTATGGGATTTTCAGGGGCGGGAGGGAACCAGGAAAGGGGAAATTATTTAAAATGTAAATAAAGAATATATCTAATAAAAATATGCATGTAAATATGAACAATTAATGAAAAAAAGGCCATGTATTTAAAAGAAAAATGGTGAGACATATTAGGAAGATTGGGGTAAGGAAATAGAAGAAAGAAGTTATAAAACTATATATTATAATCTCAAAAAATAAAAAGTTAAAAACTAAAAAATTAAAAAGACTGGGTAAAATCAAAGAGCGTAATAATTTTTAACACACAAGGAAAGTCTACATTAGTTGGAAAATTGTTTTCTTCATCCCATGTCCAGTTGGCCTAGAAGAACAGAGGGGAGAGTTAGTCCATGTACTACAGGTTGTTGAATAGATTTGCCATTCCTCCTCTAATTATTCGATATTTTAGATAACACTATGTTGCCATGAAGTTGCCTTTATTTTTATCATGCCTGCTTTGAAATGATGACCTTTTAATCTAGAAAAATCTCTTTAAATTGTTTATCTGAGAGAGGGAGTGTGAGTGTGTGTGTATGTGTGTGTATGTGTGTTTACATGCATGCGTACATATTTATGTATATAATGTGACATGCATTTAGAGGTGAGTAGATACCCTGCAAGAGTTGAATCTGTCCTTACACCAGATGGAGATGGATCACTAGGACAGGATCCAAGTTCTCAGATTTTCTGGAAAGCTCCTTTTTACCTGCTAAATTGCCTCTCCTTTGTTTGTATTTTATCATTATTTTTGAGACCATGCAATTTTGAGAAATTATAATATTTTCCTTCCCTTTCCTCCCTCCAACCCCCCCATATTCACTTCCCCACTGTCCTTTAAAGTCATTGTCTTTTTCACAAATTATTACTGCATCCATATGTACCCATATTTATGAAAATAAATTTGACCTCCTCAGTCTGTATAATGTTACATGTATGTATGTTTTCAGGGCTGACTATTGGACTCTGGATATGAAATTGTCATTCTCCTCACTGAGGAAGACCACATCTGCTCTCAGTCTTCCTATGTAGACTTTTCTTTATCTACTTTGGTATATCAATTTGTGTAGTCCTTGTTCAATCCTCATTTAAGCAGACATATTGATAAGATTTTATGAAGGGAGCTTCTGACATCACTAGGAGACACAGTCTCACAGCAATTCCCTGGTCCTCTGGCTTTTACAACCTTTCCACCCCTTCTTTCCCAGTGTTCCTGAACTTAGGTGCAGGAATGTTTTGTAGATACATTCATTGGGACTAGGCTCCACAACTGCATTTTGTCTGGTTGTGGTTTTCTGTAACAGTCTACATCTGTTGTAAAGAGAAGTTTCCTTGATAAGGGGTGAAGAATATACTTAACTCTGTGTATAAGGACAGATGTTCATAGATTGCTGTTAGGGATTGTGCTGGCTGTATTTTAAATACTTTAAATATTAGTTTCCAGAAGTCAAAAATGCAAGGAGAAATCACGGTATTATTAAACCTCTAAAACACAACAGTAGTTTCCTTGCATTTAGTCCATCAATATATGAAGTCATTATAGAAATATTCTTCTACATTTAAAGTAACTCAAGAATTAGCATTTCCTTATGAGTCATAATCTTGTTGTTTTGATATCACAAGTGGTAGAGTGTGTTCATATGTTTATATGTATGTATAAGTATGTATTATGTGTGGTATATTAATGTTTTTGTATGGCAGAATATGTATGTATATATGTGTATATGTGGCATATGTGCATGTGTACATATGTCATATATGCATGTGTGCTTTATACATGTGTCTACATGTGTATGTGCATTCATGTGTCTATGAGTACATAGATGTATGTAGTCACATGATCTATATTGTTATTCACATAATTACTTTATTACTATTCTACAATTTTGAACCCTTTCAACTTAAAATGTGTCTTGCTTATTTTCTACAAAATAACCCTTGTTTAGAAATCTCCCTACACTGTGCCATAATTTGTGATGAATATTTAAATAATTTTTAGACTTGTACTACTTTCAATAACAATGTAACAGTTAATATCCTTGAACATTTATCTTTGTACATTATAATAGTTTCGGTAAAATCAGTTCTTTGAACACACTAGTAATTCGTGCTAATTGTTTTCAAATATAAATTGTCATTATGTACCAAAAAAAGTTTAATTATCTGAATCCTTAATAACCTTTCCCAAAGCTTAATACAGGCTGCAAGCAGGAAACATAAGGAGATGGAATAATTGTCCCCTGTCTAGACCGAGGCAACTATGCTCACATTTGTTCTCAATTATTAATTAAACACCCATGGAACCCTTTGGATGAGCAGGTGATGTGGGTATTATTAGATATGTTGCTTGTTTACAGTGAGAACATTTTGAGAGGCTAAGATCAAAGTTCTCCAGCTGACACAGAGCGGTAACATTCACTGTGCTAAGGCCTGGAACTCCAGGAAGCAGCTGGGAGAGAATGAAAGGAACTCCAACGACCCCAGGCATAACATTCCATCATTATGACTTTGGGTTTGTTGCTTGAACCATGCATTGGTGCTGACAGCCATGAAGAAAACAAAATCACGTGACAACACATGCTGCACGCCCCTCTCCTAAGGAACAGATGATGTACTGTGTGCATGTAAAGGATGCGGATTATTGTTCATCTGTTACATTTTACCTGAAAGCCATTTATTTTCTACTTTGTCTATGCCAAGTTCACTGCTGTGTAGCCCAAGTGAGATAGCCATGGCTCCTGAGCTAACTGTGGTCTCTCTGTACCAGGCAGTGAGCCTCCACTGTCTTCATGAGGGCAGAGGCAACATGGTGGTGTGTACTTCTTCCCCACCATTTTAATTCCCATAATTTTAAATAGTATCATCATCTTTTTATTCCTCTAGTAACTAATACTAAGACATTGGTAATTTTACATTCTAATCCCATAATGCTACTAACCTACTTTTGAAAAAAATGTCCCTAAAATTCTAATTATATCCATTCCTCATTTAGAAGCAATGCTTTTATTTTGCTTACAATGTCCAAAATATACAAACTCCATTTCTCAGGGCTTTCATATTTCCCTTAAGTCTATCTGTCTAACCTTCTGACAGATGCCCTCAAAGACAGACAGAAACACACACACACACACACACACACACACACTTACACACATACACAAACACACACACACAGACACACACACACCTTATTTCTGTTGATGCTGAAAAATATGCTAGAGATAAAATATATACACAAAGCATAACCTTTCTAATCAATAATAGACATGAGAAAATTATGGCATAAAATATAAAATAAAGAGTAGGCTATAAAAAAAAGAGTAGGCTACTTAATCCAAACAGAGGTATGGATCAGGAACCAGGAAGATTTCTCTGAACAGATTGTTCCCAACAAGAGTCTTCTAGAATTAGGAGGAGATGGCCAGGTGGACGGCATTGGGAACTTGTAAGCAGAGTGGTTAGATTCACCATGGAAGGCAGGATAAATAACATAGACTAGCAGGAAAACTACAAAGAGCTCACTCTTAGAGAAGAGTGAAGCAAGAGACAAGTGATCTTGTACAGTGATTGCAAAAGAGCAAACCAAGTAAAAAGAAAGCAGCAGTAACGTGAATTGGGAAGCGATGTCATCGACATGGATTCTTCTCTCCATCACTGTGAGAATATGACTTTTGACACAGGTCTAGGTTGGGGATGCTTTTATAATATAAGCTCATGTTGACGTCAGCTGTGAAGCTACTGTGAAAAAACTGACTCAATGATTTAGGGCGTACTCTTTGGTGATTGAGAATGATTCAAGTGCGTTATTCTTTGTGATCATTATTTATTTCCTATGAAAGCCAAGGTTAAAAGAAAAGAATTCATGAATAACCTTCAAACTTGCTTCTATTTATCCTGTCTGAACAAATGGCATAGTTCTAAATTAGTCAACATCTAGAGATGGGAGAGTGGATTGGGAAGAAGGAGGAGAGGGGGTAATGAATACTGCACCACACGTTTCTATTTTAGTTTTGTTATTGTTGTTAACCCTGTAATGCGTTTGAAAAGGCTTACTGGACAGGTGGAAGACCTGGAGGCAGGATGGAGCATTGCTGACAGACTCTCACTAAGACAACTGGCTGTCACTGCTCTTTCTGATGGCATCAATCTTCTTTCTGTGAGTTAGCGTGAGATGTTTAATAAATGCAAAATCTATGGGCAGAACTTTGAGGATTATCAACATTTATAAAATACAATACAATAGCAAGATACGCATAAAAGACTAGACGTGGGACTGGGGGACATATAAGGTCAAGCCAACGTGGGAGAGCAGTGCAGTGGAAAGGCAGAGGCAGAGGGAGGTTCAAGATACAGAGCATCATGCGCATGGTCAGAGGCTCCAGAACACCTGCCTCCTGGAGGTTTCAATAGATTCTTCCCTTGAGACATTTGTGGTTGCAGAGTAGTCTGACTCAGACTTCAGCTTGTGGAAACATAGATAAAATAAACTCGTTCCTTCCTCTGAAAACATCAGAATGCCAAGGATGGTGGGAGAGATGCTGCTACACAAAGTAGGTGGCATCAAAGGGGGGAATTCTATTTCGGCTGGAGGATATATGTTTCTATTTCTAAACTCTTATAATGCTGCCTTGGGGATGATGATTAATGGACTGTGCCCTAGAGCTGCTAAAGGAGATCAAATTAAAGCTGCATCAGCCTCCAGGACTGAAGGGGGTGTCTAGTGGAGAGAAGAAGATGGATCTGATGAAGTCCTCTCTGCTGTGAAAGAAGGGTGTGTGTTCCCCATGCCAATCCCAAACAGTCCTCTTCCTCACCCATTTATGGGATTCTTTGAATAGTTTCTTAGATATATATTCCCAGCTGCCTTTTATTTCAACACCCCCTGAGCACCCATGATTTTTGTAACTGAATTATTTACTTCCTGTAAATCATTATTACTGGTGCAAATAGGCTTAGCACATACGCATATGTGAGTTGGTTGGATGGCCGAGAGGTTGAGGCCGATTCTGAAATAAGTTTAAGTACTCCAGAATGTTACACACCAACATCCAGAAATTTAAAATGAAAAGTTGAAGTAAAACAAAAGTAAGTGATGGAAAAAGTAAGAACTGTTGGTTACTTCCGACTCATCAGAAAGCAAAATGACCCTTTCTAGAACAGTTTTTATTCCATGAACATGAAAGTGAAAGACAAGGGTGGATGGAATGAAGGAAAACCAGAGGGTGGGGAGAGGGGCTAAGTTAAATGAGATGAAACTATCACCTTGGAAAATCAGTCCTATTATTTTTCTCCTTTGCTCCTCAGAGCATCTAACCTGGCGTGTGGCACTTGTGAGGGATGAACTGATGTACTGCTGGGATGATTAAACACTGGTAATGAAGTTACGTGTGTGACATACATAGAAGCCCTGTAACCTTTAAACACCATCGCCACTACTAGTGAAGAGCTGGAAATAATTAAGAATGGAAGCATCACTTCAGTGACATTCCATGCCTACACTAAAGGTTACACAATGACTTGGTTTTTTTTCCCGGTTCCTATGCTTTGGACAGGCAGGCTTTACTATATAGCATTGCCTCCATGCTGCTTTGATGTAAATAGGAAGCTTATGCCTGTCTGCAGATCCCACTAGTAATGCAGTGGTCCAAGGGAAATAATTGGTCCAGACCTGCTTGGCACTGGCTCAATTTCCACTTCCACAGTCATAGAACCGAAACAGAATCTGAGGAAGTGAGATATTGGGTAAACAGGAAAACATGATCATCCGTTGTCCCGGTTTCACCTTGGAGGTAATCTTGAATTCAAGAATAAATGGTTCCCCGGCTCCCATGTGCTAACTCCACCCACACTGTGGGGAGATGCTTCAGGCCTGGCCAAATTCCTGCCTTTGGCGAGATCTGATGTGGCTTTATTCTTCTTGGTGTCCAGTTTGAAGGTTGACAGCCACTAACTTACAAACACATATATTGTCCTTAGAGACTAGACCTGCATATTTCTAGCTCATCTACACAAAGGTTTGCTAGGATCTCAGTGGCATAAATCAAATTCCTCTGAAACCTCTATCTGGTGTCTTTCTCTTTCTTTCTTTCTTTCTTTCTTTCTTTCTTTCTTTCTTTCTTTCTTTCCTTCCTTCCTTCTTTCCTTCCTCCCTCCCTCCCTCCCTCCCTCCCTCCCTCCCTCCCTCCCTCCCTCCTTCCTTCCTTCCTTCCTTCCTTCCTTCCTTCCTTCCTCTCTCTTCTCTCTCTCTTCTCTCTCTCTCTCTCTCTCTCTCTCTCCTCTCTCTTTCTTTCTTTCTTTCTTTCTTTCTTTCTTTCTTTCTTTCTTTCTTTCTTTCTTTCTTTCTGTCCATCAATGTTTTGTCATTCCACATCATATGGTTTCCCCTGGATTTTAAGTACACTGACATGGCTCTGCTTGAGACATGGGCTCACCTTCTATTTCTTTCCTGGGGCTGAGTTTATCCTCTCTATCAACTTCTGTGGCCCTACCAGATGTCTCTTACAGTCTGTCTCAAATACTGTGATGAGGGGAAAGAACCAGCCCATCAGAGGTATATAAATCACCCCTAGTCTCAAGAGTATAGAAATATTAGCAAATGTATTGTGCCAGTAATTATTTAACATGCACTTTATTAACAGGTAGTGAGACATTGGTATGATCTGATGTTTAGATGAGTACAATGATACATATGTTTGATACTATCATAACAAAATCCATTATTTTGGAGGCCAACTTAAAAAAAAACATCTAAAATTATTTCTGGAGATAACATGCCATCCTGGGCAAATTTTTGTTTCAAATTAAACAGCAGTTTTCCAGTTACACATTCTTATGACACTGAATTAGTTCAATGTGTGTAGAAAGTGCAAGGGAGAAATATGATGATGGGTAAAGAATTTTCTTACCATGGTCTTCAACAGAAAGACACAAAGCAGTATCAGTCTCAACTTTATTAGTCTCTAGCTCTCGAAATAAATTCCACTGTAAAGTATTGCCTTGTAAAAATGCCCAGGATGGTAGAATATGTCTTAGCAAATGAAGAAAGTGGTTTCTGCCCCACTTATCGGGTGAGTACAACCTGCCACCCAAAGGCTTGTATGCTAATGCTTGAACCCAGTACACAGGGATGCACTGTAACAGGAAGTGACTATGTCATAGAAGATACACTTTTCTAAATGGACTGTCCCTGTCAGAAGACTGCAACAGATCTCTTGGAACTGGATCATTTACAGCAACCATGGGTCCTTTAAAGCAATATAGGCATGCCTGTCTCATCTGGAGAACCTTTCCTATCTCCTCTCTGTCTCAGGGTGGCCATTTCCTATCTCCCCCTGCCTTTCTGTCTGTCCCCATCCCCCACTCCTCAACAGGGCCCATATCTTGTTCTACTTGCTATTTATTCTGCCTATTATCTGTTCCATTCCTGCTTCTCTCCAACCACATTATTGATTTAATCCATCCTGAAGATCCACATAATTTTTAAATTAATAAAAGCACAATAATGGATGTTTATGTTGTTTCTGAGTCATGTACTTTGCTACCTAAATCCAATTCAATTCTTTCTATTCCAGGGTCAACACAGCCACGTGACAGGGATAGCCTAGTCTACTAGCAACTTGATATCTGTTTAATTCAATCAAGCTACCCTTGAGATAAAAGGAACAATAGCATTTTCCCTACCCACTCAGAATGCAGGAGGCCATAATTTTTCTATGTATCAGATATTTCATTTCAAGACCAATGGAGTTCAAACTAAAGTCTTAGGGATCCTGAAGTTAATAAATAGCCTTGGAACACGGACATGATTCTTCATGACTTCCATCTCTGTCATTTTGGGGTCAAGTTGTCCTCCTTACAAAATGCCAGGACTGGTCAGAGGCCCCTGGTACATAAGAGGAAGAGCACTGACTGCCTTGTCTAGTCACAGTGGGCGAGGACACGCTTGTTCCTGTAGAGACTTGATGCTCCAGAGAAGGGGGATGCTGGGGAGGGGGGACACCATCTCAGGGGTGCAGGGGAGGGGTGTTGGGGTGAAGAACTCTGGGAAGGGGGGACTGAGAGGGTAGGATAACATTTGGGATGTAAATAAATAAAAGTTAATTTAAAAATATGTTTCCCGGGGGAAAATGTGAGGACTGTACACTGGCTGGCATTTGAATGGAAGATAGGGTTTGAGATAATTAGATGTAAACTTGAAGGGACCTTCCTAACAGAATGGGAGCTAGAGTCTTGGAACTTGATGCCTTTCTTTCAAAGTTGGCTAGTGTAATTATAGAGTTTGAACTAGACACGTCAGATCACATTTATTTTCATTTAAAAAATAGAATTATAATTAATATTATTGTGTATGTGATGTGGTGTGTGTGTGTGTGTGTGTGTGTGTGTGTGTGTGTGTGTGTGCAGTTGCTGTGTTGCTCAGAGGACATAGTACCTTTCCTGAGTCTGTTTTATTCTTCCATTATGGGTTCTGGAAATCAAACTGAGGGCATCAGTCTTCATAGCAAGTGATTTACACACTAGGCCATCTTGCTGGTCCTTGTTTTTCAATAGTTAACAGTGTATCCTGTAAGACACTTCAGCTCAGGAAGCAGCTCTCTGTTCCAAGATAACATTTCCTCTTGATAAAGTTGTTCAGTAAATATGAGCTGTAGAGAGGATAATTTAAGTTCACAATTTTGTACATTTTATCAATTAAGCATGCTATTGCTATTCTCAAGACAACTTCAATATTTATGATAGGAAATTCTGAAACCTAATGGTCTCAATGATAGCGTTGTATACAAAGGCAAACACAAATCTATATCAAACTGCAGAGACACCCAAATCTGTACAAATAACATAATGCTCTTTTTTCTTAGCACTTCTTGCTTCTGAAATAGTCTAAAAAATGAAAAAAAAAATTAGGAGAGAAACAAGAGGCCAGTTGAAGAAGTGCAATAATAATGGCTTTCTAAAAGTTTCTTCAAATCAATGTATTGGGGGTAAAAAGGCAGAAATAGACCCATATTAATTGCATCATTTAAAACTCATTCAGTTTATAACACAAATGATCACAGCATTGGGTGTTTGTCAATTCCGGATCTTTATGGAGTTGGAGGGTGGGTACTCTTGGGATGAGCTATTCTGGGTCTATACTTGCCCTTTAAGGGCAAAAGAAAAATGATATACTGCTCAACTTTTGCAGAAATAGTCACTTTTTCTTTTCCCTCTGTTTTTCCCATTGACTCCTTCATTTTCTCCTCCTCTCCACTGTGCATAAGAATCATAAATAATCTTTCTGCTAGAAACATTGCTTTCCTGGCTCTTCACTCTGCCCCTCGCTAGAGAAGTTGCATCTCTGCAGACTTGCTGGAGCCTGCACAGAGCCACGCATTAGCCCAGGCTCCCTCAGCACCAATTTCTGCCTGCAAATCAAGATCTACAAACCTCTCCTCTGCAGCATATATAAAGGGAGAGAGTGTTTTCCTTTCTTCTGCACCCTCTTCCGTTCTCTTCTCTTCTCTTCTCTTCTCTTCTCTTCTCTTCTCTTCTCTTCTCTTCTCTTCTCTTCTCTCTCCTCTCCTCTCCTCTCCTTCTCTCCCCTCCCCTTCCCTCTCATCCCCTCCTTTCCTGTCCTCTACTCTTGTCTTCTCCTCTCCTCTTCTCTCTTCTTTTCTCCTTCTCTTCTACTTCTTTTCCCCCTCACTACACCCTTCTCTCCTTCTCTGTGAATCATTGACAGAAAGCTAGGACTTCTCTCATCTTGTTTGCCTGAGGCAAAACTAAGCTTTATCATATTTTCTTTCCTGTTACTATCTTTCAAGGCAGTTTCCAAAGACCCTGAGAATTTCGCTAAAACATCTTCCCCTTTCTCCAAAAACTGAAACAATCAACAAACAAAACCAACCAACTATCTACCCCCCCCAAATATAGCCTATCGATTAACAGTGAATGAATCATAAGGTTTATCATAAAGTGAATGAGGAGGGGTGTTAAAAATTAAGTAGAAGATTATTGAGCAAAACATTTTTTTTTGCCAAATCCCAAATTTTTGAAAAATAGTCCACGATGTTTGCTAAACCTGAAATAGGTCTGAGTTGCCCATCCGCATTTAATTCAGGCTAAAATAATTCTTACCAGCTGACTGCTCTAGTCAGTAGACTTGGTAAGGAAAAAAATCAATAACTTAATATAGAAGAAACTCTTTTAAACATATAATCATTCAAATTGAAAACCAATTACCTTTGTGAAAGGCTTTGAAGGAAAATGTGATGGGTCCATTCCTGGCCTCCCAGTTACCCAGGTCACACCCTAAATTATGTTTGGGTAAGCTGTCAGCTGACCCTCCTGCTGTACTGTGCTCTTTGGCTTAACCATTTTAGTAACATGGCAGGCAAAGAGTACTGCAGAGGGAACGACCATGCCAAGAGTTCCTTACTAGAGACAAAAATCTTACCAGTAGTTCTCACCTTGAATGATGTCCACTATTTCTATTTAATTCCTACGTTACCTGGTCTCCTACTGTATCAGTCCTGTTACTCTTAAAGAAGAAGTAAATTTGTGGGCTGGGGAGATGTTTCACCACTTAGAGCACGTGCCACATAAAGGTCATCTTAAGCTTGGTACAGTAGTGGACCCCTAAGGTAAAATAAGAACCTTTGTAAGCTAACAAAATAGACCTTGAGGTAGAAGGTGAGGGCTAATGCCCAAAGTAATCTCTGATGCCCGTGTTGGTACACATATGACACACATGTGCAACTGTGCATGGATGTGCACATGCACAGAGGAGTGAATACACACAAGTCACACACATATGTTTACACTTTGAACTATGTCAAAATAATGTGGTCCCTCAAATAGTTTGATGAAGTCAAATAAAAAGAAAATGAAGAGTGAATTGTGTGGTGGGGGAACCAGGGAGAGCGATCATTAGACCTGTGGTGTGGGGACCAGTTTCACTACCATTTTGGGTAGTAACTAGAAGGATCTGCGCTTTCCAAGTGGAAAAGGACTCTGAAACTTTCCAGGTCTATTGCAGCAAGATTCGTGTTAAATTCCCAGATATTTTACTCGGTAGCTTTAGCTTAGAAATGTGTACAGTCACAGCACAATGTATTACTTTCTATTGCTTCCCAACCAAATTATCACAAAAAGTGGTGTCTTAAAATAACAGTCTTCTGGTCTTACAGTGGCACATGTAAGATGTCCAAAATAGACATTGCCACACAAATATCAAGACACCAGAAAGGCAGCGTTCTCTGTAGAAACTCTGGGGTCATTTACCTAGGCTCACTAAATGCTGCTCATGCTCCTTTTCTCACGCCCTTTCCCCTAACTGCAGGGCAGAGTGCTATATCATTCTGACCTTTGTTCGGGCATCCTCTCCTCTGTCTCTGTCTCTCTGTCTCTCTGTCTCTCTGTCTCTATGTCTCTCTCTCTGTCTCTCTGCCTCTCTCTCTCTCTCTCTCTCTCTCTCTCTCTCACACACACACACACACACACACACACACACACACACACAAACACACACACACTTCCCTACATTCTACACTTCTGCTTCTGATGTTTCTGGTGATTAATTAGGTCCATTTAGATAATCCTGGAGAATCTATCCGGTACAAGGTCCATTTATTATCAACCTGAACTCCATCTGCAACTTTAAGACTTTAATCCCCTACCCCGGGTACTATGCTGTAGCCACATCTCCTAGGGATTAGGAGGCTGTTTTGTTTCATTCTATGTTGTGACAAAATGTCCTGACCAAAACAACTTAAGAGAAAGGGGTTGCATGGCTAGCAATTTCAAGCTACCGCTCATCACTGTGGGGAAGGCAAGAAGGTAGAAACTTAAAGACAACTGGGAGCATCCCTGGATGTCTGTAAGTCATGTACACAGGTTTCTGATGGGTCTTCATGCATACCCATAAGTGCCTACACATCACCTGTCTGAATGCCTTCCTCCTCCCTACTCCTACCAACTTTGCTTCCATCGTTCTGGGGGGCAGTGCATCTTCAGTCCTATTCCTGTGCTTCCTTACTTCCTCTATTGAAAGGGATTTTGTTGTTTTTTAACTCTCAGATATGGGTTTGGCTTTTCTTAAACTTGTTTAAGATATCCCCATTGCCAAGAGGCGTACCTTTTGAAACTTAGCCCTCAATAGAGGCACCCAACTGGACTGGTCATACCACTAATGAAGTTTCACTAATGATCTGTCCCACCTTCCTTCCTTCCTTATGGATTGGAGAAGTGCAAGGTGCATTTTGGAGTCTTGGCCTGCAGCAGCATATGCCAGCGAGGGGCTCAGTGAAAGACTTGAAGGCAAGGGTTTCAATCCTTGTCCCCTAGCCCCCTCCTGTTACACCACGCTGCCTCTAATGCTGATCCTATCTACTTCAACATCCAAATAAGTACTGCAATTTTGGTGGGACAGAAACCACTAGTTTGAAGTGTTACATTTTCATAGTTTGATACCATATACAATAAGCAGAATTTTAAATGAAAATTGATTGATCTGGTAAAAGTGTTCATATCCTGCCCACTATTTTCACAGTTCTGGGTCCAAAATCATTATAATAAAATTTCTATTCCAGCATTCGTCAAGACTATAAAAGAAACGTTGCCATTCATGGTCGTATTAGTGCAACAGGGCCCAATGCTGCTTTCAAAGACTATTTTCTTATACAGAGACATTTTATAGTCAGGCAATCATCTTGTTAAACATTCCCTATAAAATTTTAAAAATCATTACCTAGGAGTCTCTCACTGTGGCACTAATCACACCTCTACAATTAAGCTTATTTCAACCCTTCACAGTAATCCGTTTTCTTTAATCAAGGGTTTATTATTGGGCTGTTAATGTGAAAGTTGAAATAAGAAAAAAAAGTCTCTGCTCAGAAATGAATTCTAATAGTAGCATTTATAGAAAACTGAAAAATTCCAATATTTTTCCTATGAGATTTATGCTAGAATATGAGTTTGACTTCTTCCTTTTTACCGTTGTTGAATGGTTTTTCTTATGTAGGAAGGCTGCAAAGTTTCCTTATGGATTTAAGAATACCCTTTATCTATCTACTTCATTTGGGTTTTCCTTAGTGTGAGTACAAAAGCCCAATCATTTCATCAAGCTAGAGAACACAAAGACAATTGGTACGGGAATATTTGTGCTGTGTTCTGTTATATTAATAATTATAATGTAGTGCCTTCTATTTAAAAAAACCTGTAAAAAAAAGGCCTTGATAAACAAATCAACCAACTTTCTATCACTCAAGTGTACCTTTATTCAGAAAAGCTCTAAGTCCAAGGTCAAGGTGTATTTTAATGTTTGTCAAAATTTAACCACACAATGTGTATTTATTACAAAACCCTATAATCTAAAGTGAATTCATACACATCACTACATTTTTGGCTTGTAGCTCTGCCAGGAATGATTATATAGGAGCTAGGTGTATTTTATACACCCCAACTTTCCTAAAATCCACCTTGGTTCAAGTCTAAGCTACTTCTCCCGTAGCCAATATCTTTCAGATCAGCATGATAAGACAGTTCTTACCTCTCCAATTAATGGTCACCATGACAACTTGGGGGAGATATATTGTTGATTGATAATACGGCTTCTCAACCCACAGTACTCAATGACTTTATTCAATTTTGCTACCCAAACTGGGGAACAATGTCCTTTTGATGACAAAATCTACATTTCTGTTTGATTGACCCTATATATGTCTCCTTTTAGCTTCCCCTTACCTGCTCTCCTCCTGAGATGATACAGGCTTAGATGTTTGACTGACAGTTGCTACACAGGCAGTAACATCTGTAAAACAAAGCATTATTGGAAATCTGCAGGATTCCAGGGAAGAAATGATGTTTATTCTTTCACGTGGGATAGACAAACATATCTTATGCTTTTTCCCTGTTTATTAGCTTTTCTTGCCTTTTGTATAATAGTGATACCAAAGGCATCACTAGTCATTTTATGGTAATGAGACACTATGAAATAAACCCCTGAGTTTGAAAGACAATATGCTAATCATGGAAAGAAGAAAAGTTGAATTAGTCTAGTCTCCGGAGGTATAAATTCTTAGCTGAAATTAAAGTCAATGTGATTTTTAGGAATGATGTCTATTAAGTAATAAAAATGAAACCCACATTTTCAGCCTTGCCCTGCTATCCTAGACCTTTAAATTAGAAGCATCCCCAGCAGCAACACAAAGCTCTCATCGCCTTGTGCTGTTCTCAGGAGCCCCAGCATGACCAACATCCAGGGAGAGTCTCACATGTTCTTCCCAGCCCTGTGGTTGATCTGTTGCATGTTCTAATTTCGCCACACTAAACATGTCACACATTTTACCCCCTTTTTCATGTCAAATCTCATTTAAAGTGTGTCTTTCTCCAAAACACTTTTAATGATCCCCAGATAGGATTGGCTTCCTCGTACTTATCCTCTATTCAGAAATGATTACTTATTTGGAAGTGTCCACACATGTGTCTACCCAGAGGCAGATATGTATTTGAATGTGAGGGCCGTTGTCCACTTCACAGGGCCTGAAGAATCCCTGGAGGTCCTTCATTCTCAGTCTCCACCCACTCCTTTGAGGCAGGGTCTCTCCCTGATGCCAAGGCTTAGGTTCCTCTGCTAGGTGGGAAGCCTGGTGGGAGGTTCTGATGGTCCTCCTGTTTCTGAATTCCTCAAGGCTGGATTATAGCCTTGTATGAGATAACCCTGTACTCTTAACTACTGCTAGTCTCCCACTTATATACACTTTAACATCCAACAATTTTCTTTCTTTAATTCATTTTTTATATTCTTTGTTTATATTCCAAATACTTTCCCCTTTTCCATTTCCCCCCTCCCCATAAGTCCTATAAGCCCTCTTCCTTCCACCCATTCCCCAATCACCCCCTCCCATTTCTCTGTCCTGGTATTCCCCCACAATGCTGGATCAAGTCTTTCCAGGACCAGGGACCTCTCCTTCCTTCTTCTTGGGAATCATTTGATATGTTGTGTCTTGAATATTCAGAGCTTCTGGGCTAATTAATATTCACTTATCAGTGACTGCATTCCATGTGTATTCTTTTGTGTTTCGGTTACCTCACTTAGGATGATATTTTCCAGTTCCAACCATTTGTCTAAAAATTTCATGAATTCATTATTTTTAAATACTGAGTAGTATTCCATTGTGTAAATATACCACATTCTCTGTATCCATTCCTCCATTGAAGGACATCTGGGTTCTTTCCAGCTTCTGGCTATTATAAATAAGGCTGCTATGAAGATAGTGGAGCATGTGTCCTTATTGCATGCCTGGGAATCCTCTGGGTATATGCCCAGGAGTGGTATAACAAGGTACTCCGGAAGTGTCATGCCCAGTTTTCCAAGGAACCACCAGACTGATTTCCAGAGTGCTTGTTCCAGCTTGCAATCCCACCAGCAGTGGAGGACCAACAATTTTCTAGATTCACACATACACTCCTAATAATATCAACTCTTTTTTTGGGAGGGTTGTTTGTTTTTTGCTTTTTTTGTTTTGTTTTTTTGAGACAGGGTTTTTCTGTGTAGTCTTGGCTATCCTGGAACTCACTCTGTAGACCAGGCTGGCCTTGAACTCAGAAATCCGCCTGCCTCTGCCTCCCAAGTGCTGGGATTACAGGCGTGCACCACCACGCCTGGTTCATCAACATTTATATTAGTACTTAATGCCATTGTATTTTCCAAAAAAGTATGGTATCCTTTGGGGGGGAAAAGCTACTACATTTTAGTAAAGTTCTGGCTCTGAACAAGTAGCTTAAAGAAAAAATATGAAAAATGAAAGGAAAAGAAAGGAATTGAATAAATAAAAGAGAAGAGAGGGGGAGGTTTGATGAGAAGTAATCTCCAAATGTGAACATGGATTTGGCTTCTCCTTTGAGAATAGAGAATAGAGACACTGTAGTCTCTATTCTCATGTGTACAAGAAAAGTAGCAAGTAATCCATCTGTCTAAAACTCAGTATAATGCTGTCACAATGTACCTGTTGCAGAAATGTTCAGAGAAACATCCTCCTTCCGTAGTTTGGATAGTTTTTGCTTCATTTTATTTTGCCTTAATAACAGAAGAATACATGTACTCTGCTGATTGATTGATAGATATCTATCCATGCAGCTTTGTCATGATTCATAGATGTACAGCATTATCTAACTATGAATACCTGAACTTGGACTTCATATCCTCATAGGTGAAGAAGAGAAATGATTCTATGGTCTCCAAGGCCTTATCTGAAATTGCGATCTAGAATTTACATCTACATTTTTCTAGTAAGTTTCAAAAGTTTAATTAATAGTTTAGAATTAATTACAGTTCTAACATAAGATAAAGAATAGAATTACAGTTCTTACATAACATAAAGATTGCAGCATTTAAATTATAAAATATGGTGGCAGCACCAGAAATAAGCAGTTTGTACCCTCTTTGAAATATTAATGTGTTTGTGCATGGTTTGGTGGGACACATTTGCAGTATCAATAAAACTGTGATGTAATCAGCTGTGTTTTATGATGCTCTAAAAATCACTTGATAATTAGTTTGTTAACTTGTTTCTTTCAGCAATCTAATATTAAAACACTAATGTGTATATATGCTGGATCCCACATAAACTATTTTCTCTATCACCTGTTTATTCTAGCAAATCCTCAAATTTCTTTTCTGCTTCCATTTAGAAGATAAAGTCCCTGAAAGCTTTGATATTCATCATCAACATTTAAGGCTCAGTGCTACCTAGAAGGAAAATATATTTTTAGGCTTTACAGAGAGTCCAATTCATGTAAATGATCTTTAGAAGGAATTGTGATTATGGCCAAAGACACAGTCTGTAATAACAATAAGCATTTCAGAATTTTAAAATTATCCTTAGTGATTCCATCTGGATCATCATTACTCAAAAATTGTGTAGAAGAGGAAAATGTTCCAGTCAGCAGGCACTTCATAAGCAGGATGGAGAGGAAACAACCAGAGTTCAAGGGACTGAGGAGCCCAGCTTAACTGGGGCCTGGATACCTGTTGAGAAGCCATGAGAGATAAGGCTGGGGGACTCTCTGGGTGCAACCTCATGGTCTTGACTGCTGAGCTAAAATGTTTGACCTTTGCTCTTAGATAATGAGAACCACTTGAGTTTTTGAGGTTGGGGGTGACATCACGGAACTGGTTTTAGTAAGATTGATTTGGTGCCAAGGCACTGGATAGCCTGGGAACAGGCAAGGTGGGAGCCAATGCCCCGCTTCTCCCAGGAGAGCTAGGAAGGAAGAGAAAAAAGGCAATGTGAACAGAGGCAGTTGTGCCAAGGAGGGAAGAACTGGAAATCTACTCATTCTCATGGAGCGACTGATTGTGCACACTAGGACATTGCATGTTTAAAAAGAAGCTCTCCCTGTATGAACGGGAGCTCTGCGGAGGCAGACCTTTACCAATGGGCTGGAATTCTAGGAAACGCCAGCCAGCATCGTATACAGCATCCTGAAGGCATCCCAAATCTACCCTCTGCCATGTTGTATTCTAGCTTAATTTCTCCTTTTATGTGCACTTTTCATTACATTTATTCAAGAAACTTGCTTTATAAGTTGTTGAATGCCTGGTACATATCTAATGCCAGAAATATAGCCATAGCCAGAATGACAGGGCCCCTGACTTCATGAGGCTCATGCCCCACTGTTGATAAACAGTATCTGACCAAGAGCAGGAATTTAAAAAAAAAAAACTAATGTGTCAAAGAATGTCTGGCGGGATTTAGGAAGAGTGTAAATACATTCGTCTGAGGAGGTGACAGTAAGCAGAACCCTAAAAGATAAGAAGTTATGTGTATAGGACACAGTGAGAATGAGGTCTTTGGCAGAAATGATCCTGGCTTTCAAAGAAAAAAGTGATTAGAAAACTATTAGGGGAGGCAGCCAGGGGCGTTGAAACATTCAAAGGCACTCTAAAATACCTAAACCTGGGGACTTTAAGGTTCAGGGCGGGAGTAAAAGTTCCACTCAACAGAAGTTTAGATATTGAGACAGTAAAAGGTATTGGGTTTATTGGGAATGAAACAGACAATTCTCACCAAAACTTGTTCATGAGTAGAGTCCTTTATTCCTGGATTTACTCTAAACATATGGTAGAGAGCTTGCCATGACGAGAGTCATTGGTCAAGAAGCACACACAGTCCAGAACTTGCAAAAGTCAATCCCTCCAGTATTTATTTTCTCCCCGGCATTATTCCCTGCTGTTTGTTCACATATCTCAGTCTGAAGCTTTATTGAAAGAAGGATTCACCCGGAGGCTTCAAATAGGAAGCAATTAAACAAAGAGCCCGCTGGCAGACGCACAGTGTTCGGGGCCCTACATCCACTGCACCAAATAAGGAAGGAGTATGTCTAGGGAGCTGTGTTTTTCTGAGGACTTTTAGACAAGCATTTCCTGCCTTGTTTGGAGACTTGGGAAGAGTGGAATGAATGAATGTCCACTTTGATTCTCATGGGTTGACCTATTTTGACTGTTTTAAGGAAAGTAATCTCTAGAGTCCTCTTTGAACTCCAACCAAATTGCCTTCTTAAGAAAAAATTAAGACGATTGACTTCATTTTCTTCCCACATTATTTTGAGGCTGCGCTGAGAAAAGCACGTATGTTTTCTCCAAATATATTGTGGAAATGGTTCATCGCATGTTATGAAAAGCAAGTTTGGTCTCATTTCCTCGGCCGACTTTTCAACCTGACAGTGCTAAATGGAGAGAATTCTTTGGGATTATAGTGTGTGTTTTGAGAGAGATCCTGGAACAGCTGGTTATTTTCATCCATTTTGTCACTGTGGCAAGATACTGCTGCTGTGTGCAGGAGAGAGGGAGGACCTTTCTGTGAAAAAAAAATCAAGGAAAAAAAAAACAAATCAAATAAAATTCTGAAGAGAATTCAGTTTCCCATACCAAGTACAGATATTTTTACTATTCTCTTCAAAAAGCATGCATTTCAAAGCTGTATTTTATAGGAGAAGAATGATTCTCCCACTGAGAGAGATCTCTGGGAAAGACAACTTTTAAATATTGAAATAGGCAGAATGTATTGCCTCTTCCGATCATCCTGTTATGGAGTATCGGGACTCTTGTACCTCTTTTCTTAGCCTGCAGGCCATTGGCTTACACGAGGACCAAACTATGAAACGCTAATTCCCGCATCGGGAGTTCTGTGGATTCGCTGTGCGCGTTCTGCTCCCAGACCGTGAGGAACACATCCGTCAGGCCTGGGTCTGACTGAACACAGGTAGATGGTTTATGGACTGTTAGCGCACACTGCTGCTTTAGATTTGCGGGATTACTCCACAAGAACAAGACAGGCTCTATTTTTTGACATTTCAGCAAAGAGACCACTTGTACACTACGGCCTGAGTTGATTTACTGTAAGAAAATAAGAGTGCTGTAATTTGTAAGACATTTATTACATGAGTCCAATTTTTTTTTTTAAAGAAATGCTCGGTGTCTCTGTCCATCCCATCTGGTTTTATTTTAATCTTGCTCTAGTCACATATGAAATTTTGCTTAGCTGTCTTCATTTTCTTAGTCAATCTTGATTAATGGCCTTCAAAGTAAAAATAATTGGCCTGCATCAGGGTTGTTTTATAACTCTTGTTCACAAAGAATGTGAGAGGCTGGAAAATGAGCCTAAACAGAAGGAATGCATTACGTTGGTCTTTGAGAAAGAGCAGTCCTTTGCTTGTGTTTCACTGTGTATTTTTATAACAGGCGCCTCCTTGACCGTCCACGATATTGCAGATCTGCAGAGCCAGGGCTTATGTATACTTCATCAAACTGCCCATGGCAGCTCAGCACACATGTGAGGGTAGAGCCTCCCCAGGCCAGCCTGGTACGGCTGGGAAGCCTGAAAGTAAATCATCCAGCAAGCCCGGTCTCTGAGACCCAGAAGTTAAAGCAGGGCAGGGGGCTAATTGTCACTGAAGTTTAAATGGCTTGTTTATAAAAGACTTCTCCAGCCAGTGCATTCCCCTGCCCCACTTTCCTGAAAACTGTGTTCAACTTTAAAGGAGTTAAGGGAAAGGCACTCACCCTGTGACCATGGTGCCTTGGGAATCAAGCTCTGGTTCCTTTCAAGATCTCCACTTCTGGGAGAGCTTGACAGTCACAGAAATAAATTTGAGTTCAAATACAGACACACAGAGATATAGACAAAAACCACATAGACACACACACACACATGAGATACACAGACATACAGGCACATAGAGACACAGACAAGCACACAGTAACGCGGATAATCATGCAGATACACAGACACAAACAGAGACATACATACAAGCACACAAATACACAGGCCCACACAGAAAAACACGCAAAGACACAGAACCACAGAGAGAAGAACAGACAGAGAGACACAGAGAAACACAGAAAAACATTCACAAACATACACACAGAGATCCATATATTCACACAAAGACATGCATACATACTCAAAGACACGCAGACATACAAATACACACACAAACAGACACATAGACACATAAAGACCTACAGATATAAACACAGGCATGGATATACATAAAGAGACATACATGGACTATTCTTTCTAAATAATATGCTATTGTGAAAACAGATATATATGGAGCATAAATAGCAAATCATGCTCTCATAGTGTTAGAAAGTTAATATAAAATATTCAATGTCTCAAAATTCCTAATACTAGGTTCAATTACCTAGTGATTTGAACGAATTTTGAATGTTCTGATATCTTGTGTTTAAAACAAAAACAAAATTAAAATTCCTTTAGGTTCCAATTGATGTTAACCATACATCAATTCACAGTAACTTACCCACACCAACAGGCTCACGGCCCATAGCAGGCAGGCGGCTGTTTGGTCTGTGCTTGGTGAGAGCCATTATTTCCTCCGTACAGAGCCCCAGGGCTGACTGAGCCTTGGGGGGGGGGGGTGAGGTAAAAGATGGAAGGGGTGGAGAGCAGCTCCCTGATGCTGGAAAAAGCTTTTTGACAGTTCTACTAAGTAACTACAGTAGAGACCTTGATTAAATAGCTATTATGCTCCAGGTGTTTTCGTAAAAGGAAAAATAAGCTCTTTCTCAGCGGGAAAGGAAGGATCCTATGGTACCGGGTTGTGGCACAGGGGAAAATGCTGGATGGAGAATTTCAACCCACAAGACCTGCTGCTGCCTGCCAGCTCTCCTGGACCTCTTACTCTTGCTCAGGCTTCTTGGGCACTTCCTCTTCCTAACCAGTGTTTTCCGTTCCCCCAGTCTCTAATTCTCTCTTGGCTCATGAGCCCTGGAGTCTTTCCCAAGCTTCGCTCCTGCCCTCTGACCCTGCTGGATTCCAGACCCGAGCCTGGGTGTGGAGAGCATTGTGTTAGGTACAGCTAACCAGACCCAGAAAGACAAGCTTGCATCTTCTCCTTCATGTTTAGTCTAGAGTTGTTTAGAAGTGAAGTTGAGTAGATATTATTTGGAAGAGGAAAAGGAACGGTGATGGAGGAAAAGAGAGAGAGAGAAGACAGTAATAGGAGTGAATGTGTACAAAGTGCATGACATTCATGCATGACAATATCACAATGAAACCCCTTATTTTGTACCATTAATAGGCGCCAATCATGTTTTTAAAGAAATGAGGCTTTTTCTGCCTGGGAAGGTGCATTCTCTTCTTCCATGCATCTTAGGATAGTTATGTCTTCCAGATTAATGACAGAATTATGGATAATGTCCCAGTCTCACAAGCATCCTTCCACCATCACCCCAGAACATTCATACATGAACCCACATCAATTCATAATCTAGTCTGAATGCTGCTGATTCCTGTAAGTTTGTTTACTTAGAAATGTACCACTTTAGGGACTTATGTTTGGTCAGTTCTTTTGAGTATTTGTCCATGCATTCAGTTGGTGGTAAACTATGAATAAATAGTTTGAACGCTTTATCTCATTTTATTTTTAAAACAGAACAAGAAAATATATTTTTTCTTCTTTTTTAAAAATTGGACATTTAATATATTTACATTTCACCTCCGGAATCCTCCTCTCTCATCCTCCCTCCCCCTGCTTCTGTAAGGATGTTCCCCTTCCCTCCTCCCATCCACCCTCTCCCTCCTCATCATCCTGGCATTCCCCTACACTAGGGAATTGAGCCATCACAGAACCAAGGGCTTCTTTCTATTCTTATTGATGCCAGACAATGCCATCCTCTGCTACAGATACGGCTGGAGCCATGGGTCCCTCCATGTGTACCCTTTGGTTGGTGGTTTAGTCCCTGGGAGCTCTGGGCGAGTCTGGTTGGTTGATATTGTTCTTCCTATGGGGCTGCAAAGCCCTTAGCTCCTCCAGTACTTTCTCTAACTCTTCCACTGGGGACCCTTGCTAAGTCCAACGGTTGGCTGCAAGCATCTGCCTCTGTATTTGTCAGGCTCTGGAAGAGCCTCTCAGGAGACAGCTATATCAGGCTTCTATCAGCAAACACTTCTTGGAATCAGCAATCGTATCTGAGTTTGGTGGCTGCGTATGGGATGGATCCCCAGGTAGGGCAGTCTCTGTGCGGCATTTCCTTCAGTCTCTGCTCCATTCTCTGTCCCTGTATTTCCTTTAGACAGGAGCCCTTCTGCATTACGAATTTAGAGATGACTGGATGGCCCCATCCCCCAACCAGGGTCCTTGCCTAGCCTCTGAATATGGTCTCTACAGGTTCTCCCTTCCCTTTGTTGGGCATTTCAGCTAATCTTATCCCTGTTGAGTCCTGGGGCCCTCTTGCTTTCCCGGTATCAGGGACTTGCTGGTGGTTACCCCCATATTTCCGTTCCCCATTGCTACACACCTCTTTCAAATTCCTGACCCTCTGTATATCATTCCCATCTCCTCTCATATCTGATCCTGCCTCCCTTTCCCCCTCCCCCTTCCTCCCATATCCCTCCCACCTTCTACTTCTGTTTATTCTCATTATATGGATAAGAGGAATTAACTGTGGTTAGGAACCAGGAATTCCTTCAAATAAGCGTTCACTCTACAGCCCATTTTCTTAACCATTATACCAAGATTTCTATACTAGGTCTTATTGGAATGTGAATCTGAGAAGTCCTTGTTGTAGACATTTTGTCTATCATAAGATTATTTTTGCATGCATGCCTATGTGTGTAATACCACAACCTCAATTGTTATCTACAGAATGCCATCACCTTCCTGTGAAACAATGTCTTCCATTGTCGCAAACCTTACCGATTATGCTAGGTTGGCTTGATAACAAGCCCAGAAGATCGTCTCATCTCTGGCTGCTCCAACACTGTAACTAAAAACACACACCAAATGCCTGGTACTTTTGGGTAGGTTCAGGGTATAAAACTCTTGAAATGACACTCTATCATCTCAGCAGTCTCTTGAAGATGACATATAATGTTTAACAACATAGCCACCTTCTTCTGGGTCACCTGATCACAAGTAATTGTAAAGCCAACATCTTTCCAGACATGACTAAGTATTCTGGAGCAGAGGTCCATTGTTCTGTTTGTTTCCACTGTCTGGGACTGGGACTTAACTGATCTGCCCAGATCTATCATGAATCCTCAACCCTTGTTCAGGAGTGACTCACTGCATTCTTTGCAATCTCAGGATATCAGAAGGAGCACCAAGGGTTCCCCATGGGTCCTTTCAGAGAAGCACAGTTTGTGGATGACAGCCATTCTTGCCCAGCTGTGCCAGGAATCAGGTGGGATTTTGCCCCCAAAGAACAACCTCCATGACCATTTACAGACATACTTTTAATAATGCACAGAAGATGTCAGGCTCGAGCTCACCTTTCCAAGGAAGGGGCAAAGCAATGCATGGTATAGAAAGACACAAGTTTGTACTGGAGTGTGCGATTCTTGAGATCAGATAGACATGTGACTAGACACTCTGGTACCCAATGGCTCAGCTCCCAGAGGGAGCGACACTGATCCAAAGGACTTGGACATCTCTTTTTCTCAACGCCTACTGGTGTCATAACTAGACTCCACGCTATCATTCGTGTCAGCCAATGTAATGATACCATCTGTAGACCCAAGCCCTTAATTTTAAGCCTTTCAGTGTGCTTCTTGTATTTGCACAAATTTAAAACGCAAGCCCACTCCCCGTGTTTCATACTCTGGATTCAAATCAGAGGCACGGATGCATCACTTACACAGCTGACTCTCCAGTTCGTAACTACAAGTCATCAACATACATTAGAAAGAATTTCAGGTCTATGATGATGAGAGCATACAGAATGGATTTATGGCTTAACTTGAAACTGTTACCTAACAATCCTTAACCTTACATCCTTAAGAAGTAGCCCTAGAAGGAAGAAAGCCTGTTTGATCTGACTGATTATTAGTGTTAGAATTGTGTTACATTAAGATTTGTGTGTTGACACTGTCACCACAATGTTTTTCAATTTGGAGATAATTGAGGTCAAATGAAGTCCTAAAACAGTGCTCTGGTCAGACTCAACTGCTGTCTTAATACGTGGAAGAGATAGCAGACAAGAGGTATCTAGATATTTCTCTTTCTCTCTCTTTTAATCTGTAGAAGTACAGAAAAAGGACCATGTGAGAACGAGAGAGGAAAGGCTCACCTCCATGTCAGGAAGAGAGTTCTTAGCAGACGCCAACACTATTGGCATCTCTTGGCCATCTTCTAGATTCCAGAACTATAGGAGAATAAAGTTGACTGAGCCACCAAGTCTCTGGTATTTTGAAAACAGAATTCTGTAGCAAGTGTGTGTGTGTGTGTGTGTGTGTGTGTGTGTGTGTGTGTGTGTGAGAGAGAGAGAGAGAGAGAGAGAGAGAGAGAGAGAGATTAAGGAGAGAGAGGTCAGGAGGTTGGGCACTGGAAGGGAGAAGAAACAAGAGGCAGACCAATTGGAGTGAAGAATAGTTCTGTCCAGAATGACCCAACAAAGTACTGTGCTGGCCTACAGGGAGAACATTCCTGCATTATCTCCCTACCTGCTCCACTGTTTAAACTGTGCCTGCTAGCAATCTGATGATAGACTAGAAATGGCCTTTCTTGGGTTAAAACAGACGTTCTGCTCTGCATGTTAAATAACTGCTTATCTCAATGCCAGGGTAGATATGTTTCTTGCCTAGTGGTGCATTATGCATAACTAAAATTGAATAGGACACTTCAAATCAGAAGGCTTCACACAAAGCAGGTGCTTAACAAAAGGTGTGGCGAACAAATGAAAAATAGCACCTAATTCACCCTCTAAATCAGAACCTAGTGCTAATGCATTTTAAACTTATAGACATTGAATCTTTAAGCAATTTATGCTGTCTTATCGGATTAACAATGAGTCAAGCAGCATCCCCCTTAAGAATGTGAAACAAAATAGTGACACCATTATTTAAACAAAGGAAATAAAACATCGTTTGTTTTGTTGCTTCAGACATCATAGCTTACTGATTCTAAAGAAAGAACCCATGAATCAATGAGGCATCACATCCTTTCATTGCCGACCTAACGCTTTCATTATAAGTAAAACAGACAAGCAAAAAACAGTGCTAAGTCCACTAATTTGGACAACAAACTATGATGATAAAAGAAGCCCAAATCTACTTCTTGCATTAGATTCTGTTGTTTTAAGAGCCCAAATAAACGAAAGGATACACCAAGCCTTTCTTCTTCCTCCTGCCAGTTCTTTCTCTGCTCTTTTCCCATTCCTACTAAAGAAATCTCTGCTGATCTTTTCATGCAAGATGCAGCTATGTGCCTCTTCTTGCATAAACATTTGCAATTCACTAAGGAGGATGTGCAATGCATCTTGCATGCTTATCAAGCGCTGTGAGAACTTTATAGATTACGGCCTGCCTCGGGATTCTGGTTCCCTGGTGCTTATGCATAAGCAATGGATTTATGCAAACATTGTAACATTTCCAAACAGACTGTGACATGAGTTGTTCCTAGTTCATATAAGGTTCAGATGCACAGCCTACTTTATGTTAGTGCTGGATCAAGTCGTCTCATGGAGTTTAAAGGTATCATTTCAGCTTACAATGTTGTCAGCATAAAATGTCATAACGCGGTACTCAATTTGAACAGTAAAATGGATACGAATCTCAGGCTTGTGCACATTGCTATGCTGGAATTGAACAATGGGACGGCAGCCTCAGTCTGTTTGGTAGTCTCTGTGGCCAGTATCTTGTGCATATGTGGGAAACCTCTTGTTATATACAATCTACTTATTCCCTGTGTTCTATAGTGCTTATAAAGCCCCTGTGGTATAATATGCATTATGACTGAAATTGGATAATATGTGTAGTGGGGGGGGCTTACAAAGTACAACATCATTGAATTATAATGATAACATGCCTATTTACATAATGATAATGCACATATTAACTGCCAAACATGTTTGCTTTGCATTAGTGTTTATAGCAGGGCATAGGGAATTTTAAAATTACAAAAGGGTGTTTTTGTAGTTTCCATTACTATAGTAGAGAGGTTATTGAAGAAAGAGAATGGAAAAAAAACCTCATACTTCTATGAGTGAGATTAATGAAGCCTGCTCTTTGTTTTATTAGTGTATTTTATGAGTTCAAGCAGGCATGTACATAAAGCACCCTGCTCTTTGATTTATTTTTCCCTAATTCTGGGATTTGCTGTCCCCTTAAAACAAGTAAAAACTCTTGCATGGATTTGCCTTTTTTTTCTTTTTTTGGCAGCCAGGATCAAAAATCAAACACCTACAAATCATCCCTGCCGGTTGGGTGACTTCTTCACAAATGTGTGCTTGAGGAAAGCCTCCATTGGAATCTCTTACCCCGAGATGCGAAAATCTACATATCCCAAACTGTGAATTTTATTTGTATGTCGACAAAAAGCCAAAAGTTGGGAGATGTTATTTTGTGAGCTGTCATATGTTTCCTGAACTTTTTAGAATAGAAGGGGGCCGTGGCAGGGCCCTTTCCCTCACTCTGGTAACAAAGGCATGTCCCAGTTTATTAAAAAAAAAAAAATCATACACAACAATGCTGCTTGCCAGGTTTTAGAGTCCTAATGAAAATTTGGTCCAGAGCACAAAAATTTTCTGGAAAAATGCCTGAAATTTCCCTGTCGCAGATGTTTCGACAGAAGGTGCTTGCATGCCATTCGTTAATACGGCGCCATACGGGACTCAGTGTGGCCACCGCAATATAACCAGTAAGTAACACACGCAGCGTGCACGCAGCTCCGCCAAAGTCCCCGTCTGTTGCGTGGGACTCACATCCCATGGATTGAGACGTACCTTGATGAAACTGCATTGTCATGGAATGATAATATTTGCAGATCACCGTGCACAGAAGCACACTATGGAGAACGTGGGAGGTCTGTTGGCTTCAGCGCACTTTTTGGCAGAGGGAGTGAGGCGCTTGCATTCGATTCTTAGTGTCTGTGGTCCTCTTCGCCTCCCCCGCCCCTCATCTGCCAAATGACAGGAATAACTCTGTGCACAGAAAATTGCTTTCCGGAGAATGTTTCTTGGGGGTGGGGTGGGGTGGGGGGGTGGTTGACATAAATAAAAGGTCATCAGGAAGTTGTTCATAGGTGTGGAAGACAAATATATAGGCTGTTTGCTTTCGTTAACGAAGTTTCAAACATAGAAGAGAGAGTGACTTCCTGTCCATTCTCTTTGAAGAATTCCTTCATTGTGTCAGAAGCTCATCAGCTTTAGAACACATCTCTAGTGCTGCGCACTCACACTGATTTTTCCTGTGAATCTAGAGAATTCTCGCTGGATAAGACTATCTGCAACGGAGCTTTGACTCATTTTGAGCAGTGGACTCGCTATAAATATTCCATAGACAACCAGGGCTGCTGTGTCAGAGAAATGATTGCCTGCAATGTTTTCCACTTTAGGGAGAGGACACTCTCAGAAGGAGTGGAAGACCCATCATCCAGCTGGACTTGGCAAGCCCTAGTTGCAGAAGAGATGCCTGCACAGTCAGGGTATCTCTTAAAGTGTTTTTCTGGTCATTTTAAGGAATTACAGTAGACCACGGTTTGTGCAGGTCCATATCAGTGCTTTTACTTTCTCCAATATCTCAGGAAGCCTTAGAGAACAAGGGAGACCAAAGCACTTGCTGATGTTATCTTGGCTTTCAAAACAATGCTGGGATTAAGATACTCTTTTATTTTGTAATTGTTTTATGGGGAAGATGTTTACAAATATTTTCTTTCCAGATTGTCTTTTTTCTCTATATTTTATTACTACATATTAATTCCATTGACAAATAGGTCTCATCTTTGAGTAGCTGCATATATAACTGCTTCGCTTATTTTAACAAACTGAAATTAGTACCTTCATAAATGAGAAAGATTTTGGTGGTCAACTGCAATTATTAAAAGACTCCTTAGATTCTTTCTTCCCATTAACAAAGATTTTGACAATAACACTAAGGTTTTCTTTTTTCTTTTTCTTTTATTTTTTCAAAACAGACTGAGAAAAGAAATTTTTCTTAAATAAAAAAAAGTTTATTGTTAGTGATTAAAATGGTTATCTCCTTAATGTGCTCATAGTATAAAAACACTTTCTATATATTGTCTTAAACTTTCCAACAATATATTTATACATTTGCCAATTATCAGTAAAAAAAAATTGAGGCTCCATATTACTAAGAGTCTTGTCTAGAAGCATACAGTTGATTTATTATGTAGTTTTTTGATATAGGCTCTCTAACTCAAATTTTGGGTTCTTTTTATACTCATATACAGTGATTCAAAGTAAACCCCAAAATTAATTACTATCAAGAATAACCAATCAGCAGCTCTCAACCACAAAATCAGTGATTCCTGTGAGTCTTCTCAATGACATTATCAAAATTTAGTGTCATTATCTTATGGGAAACATTGGATGTTGTTATCTGAACTATCTAGCACATTAATGTAGCATGTAGAAGTACATTTATAAAACATTGACCTTTTATAAAATACATTTATAAAAACTGTCCCATAAACTATTTCACTGTTATACATTTAAGTATATGCTTTTCCATATTTGTGTATATATATACATATATATGTATATATATATAAAATAATTTTTCAAATAAATTCTCACATAGCCAAGGCTTCCCCTTCAACTCAGTATGTAGCCAAGAATGGTCTAGAACTTTTGATTCTCCTGTCTCTTCGTCCAGAATACAGTGTTCCAGCTGTGCACCATGAAGCCTGCTTTCATATGTGCTGGCCATTAGATGCTGGGCTTTGCACATGCTCCAAGGCCTCTACTCACTGAATTATATACCCAGCATTTAAACAATATGGTTATCAATGTAGTGTACAAGTCTTCTAAATTTATGAATTATGCCCACAATGTACAAGAGTTTGCTTTCCACTTGGCTAAACAGAAGCAAATTAAGAAAAAAACTAAGATGTTGATTTGAGTGACAAAAATCTGCTCCCTGGGCCCATACAGCTGTTTCTCTTATATAGACTCATGTTATGTGTTTACCTCTTTTAAAGGTAAGAAAAGTGTTTGGGGTTATTTGGGTTTTGTGTATTTTTTAATTTATTTATTTTTGTTGTTATTGTTGTTTGGGTTTTTGCTGTTGTTGTTTTATTTTGTTTTTAAACCGTAAACATACGTTCATTTGAAAATCGCCCTAGCTGAGCATGGTGGCTTATACCTGTAGTATTAATAGGTGAGAGGCTAGGCATGGCAGGTGTTAATTTGGCTGTAGTGACCCTATGTGAAGACCGTAAGAGAAAAGAGAGGGGCAAGAGAGGAGGAAGAAGGAAAGATGGAGGAGAGGGCTTCCCTTCATTTCTCAGTCACTCTGAAAAGCTAAACTGACACATGTCAGTATTCCAAGGGGGAAAAGAACTAAAACTCCCTGTTATGTTTTCAGTTGGCAGCGCTGCCTACCACTTCCTGAGAGGACGTTTCTCTGTTGTATCATTAGACACCACTGGCTGGTGGTAGCAAATCGTTCACTGGAGATGGTTAATAAAACCGGCTTGAAACGTTAGGGTGCAATCAGTTCACCAAAGGGGAGGAAGAAATCTCTGTTTGCTTGGTGTCCATATGCTGATAGATAATACGCTCTTCCAGTCAGCCATTGAGCTAATTGATAATCAATTCAGGGTGGCATGTTCTTTGAAACTGTGCTGCAATCAATCACTTGATATCGTTTTAATGTATGCTTACTAATCCCCAGAATTCAGCTTGTTCTATGTTGTTGTTGCTTTCTTTTCAGTAGATTAAATATTCCAAACTGCTGATTCCCTGGAAGATTTCTAGATGTTTCTAAGTCTTCCCAGGAGCAATAGGTCAATGTTAAACAATACTGGGCATCCCCAAGTCGTTCTGTGCAGTAATGCCCACCGGCTAAGCCCTGAAATAAACCAAGCTGCCACAGTGTGACAGGGAGATGAGGACACATTGCATCTTCTTATTCCTAAATAGTTCCCATTAATATTTTGCATTTTATGTTAATAAGGTTTATTTTGTCTTCTGTCTCCAGATTGTGTCTCCCATCCCTCCTCAGCCCCACCCCCATCCCCATTCCCAGCTCCTCTTTCACAACTATGAACTGTAGAGTCCGCCTCACAGTGTTCTTTCTGTGGCATTGAGGAAAGAAGTGACTTTGCTTATCCAGGCAAACACAGGATTATCATCCGGTCCCCCAAACACTGCAGAGTGCCTGCCAATCACTGTCTGCTTATTTTAAAGCTTAGAGAGAGGCCCTGCTGCCAATAACTCCCATCAGTTCACACAAGGAGGGAAAAAATAGCCTTAGACTTGTAAAGGTTGCCTAGTGTGCTTCAGCTTGCTTGTCTGGAGCAAAAGTTGGGAATGTTTGCTGTGACTCCTCCTCGTACATTTGCGCAGAGGTAATCTAGCATACCCTGCAATGTGCAGAGAAAAGAGACCTGAGGGTCAAAACATTCCCTTCACTTGAGAATATCCCAGCGTTCCATGTCATTGTTGAGAAGGCTGAGACAGAAAGCACAGAGCATGTTCTCTCATGACTATCATGTCATCAAGAGCGCCCCGCCTCAGATGCTTCCTACTCCATTATTCGGAACGGAACATCTCTGCTCTGCCAAACAACATCTCCTCTCATACAAAGGACATCCCTGTGTTCAAAGTACCTGCAGGCGCAATCCCTAATGCTGCCATCAACCTTTTCCTCACAATGAATAGCTTTTGAAGGAATAGCTAAGTTTTGTAAGTTATGTCCAACATGACAACTGTGAGTGAAAGAAAATGATTGTGCTCGCAGAAATGTCAAGAGAATATTTAAAATGAGGACCCCAACACACATATATATAGTAGAGGACAGCTGGGTCTAGGTTCAGTCAGAGAAGGTGCAGCTACCCCTCAAGAGAATAGAGGCCCCACGGAGTTCAGAGGTCTGGTGAGGTGGGGGCTGGGAGTGGGGACATCCTCATGGAGATGGGGCAGGGTGGAGGTATGGGATGTGGAGCAGTCGGACGGTGGACCAGGAGGGGAATAAAATCTGGAGTGTAAAATAAATAGGTAGATAGACAGACAGATAGATAGATAGATAGATAGATAGATAGATAGATAGATAGATTGTAAAACGGGGGAAAAAAGAAGACTGGACTAGGAGTACGGAAAAACAAAGAGCCTTGGCAAAATAGCCAAGAAATAACAAATTGATGTCCAAAAAGGAGGCTGAGGAACTGCAGTAGGACAAATTATTTGGCAGAATTTCATGACTCTTCATGAGAGGTGAGAGAGACAGACAGAGACAGAGAGAGAGACAGAAACAGAAACAGAGAGACAGAGAGACAGAGAGGGAGGAGGGGAGGACCATTAAATCATGAACACTTAGGAAATATCCTTTATAAAGCAAAATTTTCTTCATTGACAAGGAAGCACACTACAGACTCACTTTATTCCTCCTGTCATAGTTGAATGACAGACCTTCAATCTGTGAATATTTAAATAACTACCTTCCGGATTCAGGTGCTTCTAAAGGCAGGAGCTTAGCTGCTCTGCTCCTACAAGCCGTCCTGGGAATAGCATGAGGATGGAGATTTCTCACCTCTTTGTCTTTCACTTTTCTGTATGATCTTTAAATTAGTTCTTTAAGTATCCCTCTAAGGTTGTCACCTGTGATGGGTTTAATGTCTTCATAAATGTAACCCCACACCTGGAACACTCCAGGCTGATTGGTATGCACATACTTCTGCCTGAACCAAAAGATCATGTGTTTCCATCAGAATCTCATATTTGAAATTTCACACTAAGCATTACATGTTGTGTGCCCTCTTAATGATTTAAAATGCATGACCATAATATGGGAATACAATAAATAAATTATTGTGATATAATTAAAAAGGAACCAGTGATATTAATATTCAGTATAAATGTGACTATTAAAAAATAACCATGAAAATATACATCTGTATGTATGTGTAGGTGGGTGTTTAACTAAAGAAAGACCCAGCCTGAATATGGCCAGGACCTTTCTATGAACCCATATTTTCAGACTGAATAAAAATACAAAAAAGAAGGTGGGAATCTGTAGAATTTACTTTTCTCTGTTTGCTGTTTGTAACTGTTGATACAGTATGACTAGAAACCTTTCTGTCATGATGAACTTAATCTTCTCATTTGGAGCTGTAAGTTAAAATAAATCATAATCCTATAAGTTGCTTTTGATATATATATATATGTGTGTGTGTGTGTGTGTGTGTGTGTGTGTATACTTTTTTTACAACAAGAAAAGTAACCAGTATCAAAAGGTGGTACTAAGGATGGGATACATGCATTAATAAACCTGGCTGTGTGTTTTTCAGGTCTTTCAAGGTAGCCTGAAGGAGAATGTGGCAATGTTTAGACTTTCAGCTAGAGAAGCCCAGAATGGTATATTCCAAACTTATGGAATTATTCTGCTGGCAGTTTGCAAGAGCAGAATGCTGAGACCAATATGGACAATGGAGCTCTAGATTATTAGCTTTTAAGAACAGCAAGGACTCTCCTGGGAACTCTTGAGTGACAAAGAATTCTAAAAGAATGTGGCAGATTTCTGCTCATGTCCTGAGAACTTGAATGAAGATGACTTCAACGACAATAAAGGACGAATCTGCTTAGCAGAGGAAATCTCAAGACTGGTTAATATTAATGCTCTGTCAGAATTTCTGTCTTCTGCTCTCAGCCAGGTCCACAGCACAAGAAAACAAGAAGTCAGGCAAACAGATATGAAGATGCACTGGTTAGACAAGGTGCCTGAGAAACAGATATAATTTGTAAAGATAGTAATGCCATTAAAAAAAACCTCATGGTGTACCTTAGGATGAGAGGAAGAGTACCCTGAGGATAAGATCCCACCCACCAAAGGCACCAATTACTGAAAATGCAAGTTCATTTGAAATGAAGGAGTCTAAACTTTTAATAGAGCTGAAGAAATTTCCTCCTTCAAAATACTAACTTAAGAGAATATTTTTCAGGTAAACATACATCTAGATACCAGTGTAACTGTGCTCTTGGGGGTGGGGCAGACTACAATTCAAGTTGGGAGCAGAAGGAGACACACTGTCCATGTGGTACTGGTTTTGTAGGCATTGAAGATACAGGAAGGAGATGGGACAGGATACAGGGAGATGCTGAAACCCAGCAATGTGTGCTAGGGTCAGAATACCTGCAGGGAAGCCCCAGCGGACCTTTCAGTGAGGATATGAAGTCCAAGTTGCAATGGGATCTCTAGGATGTTGAAGATGCCAGAACAATGTTATGGCAACCAAGGGATGATAAAGTCAGCGAGAAGAGCAGGTCCAAGAGCTCTGTATACTGCCATAGTGAACTGTGCCCCCTTCAGCCTGTATGCAAATATACTTTTCCTCCTTTAAATTACTGTTGTCAGGCAGTTGATCACAGCAATTAGAAACAGTAGCTAATATAAATCTGAATGGACAAATCTCCAAAGATGAGGATACACAAGACCTATGGGTCCAGATATGCCCAAAATATCAAACAGAGCTTCAGGGTATAGTGTTTTGTTGTGCTAGGTTCTAATCCTTTTGTTCATTTTGGGGGGAGAACAGAAATAATTATTATGTGCTTTATATACTGGAAGTATATAACTTGATTTGTTTTATAGGTGCCCACACTTAGGAGATCGCCTTGAATGACAGACGGGACCTTGGGCTTTTGAACATGGTTAGAAATATTAAAGACCATGGAACTTTTAGAGATGGATTGCATGCTTTTTGCACAGTCTGATGCAAGTAGCTTACAAGTCAGAAGGGCATGTTTTAAAATATTGTGTTTGGGCATCAAATTGATGCGCTATCAAGTGAGTATGTTTAATCTTCATTGATACCTAGAGTAAGATAGACTGTTATTTTTCTAGAAATGAGTATTTCTAGACATATTTAACTTGAGCTGGAAAAATGACCCTAAATATAGATCCCATCATTTCCATAGCTAAAGCTCTGAAATGAACACCTTGTTGGAAGCAACTGAGCATCACTAGTACTCACCTGTCCATAGACACAATGGAAGTCCCCATCCTGTCTTCCCTGCATGATGAACTAAGGAACTAAGCCAAAAGAAACCTTTCTTCCTTTGTGTCTCTACTATCAGGTATTTGAATATAGCACTGAGAAAAAATAGCTAATATTGCTCTATTTCCATGTCTCTATGTCAAGAAATAGGAAAAGATCATTCCTGTTTCAATCCTGATGAGTGGGGCTCTTATTGGTGGTTAGAATTTCACTGCAAAGATTCTCCAGAGACTTGCCGGTAATCCAAGGTCTTCATTTCACCTTAGTAACATTTGCATCAATTGTTCAGTGGATATTTTAGCGTGGGAACTCACTACCAAATAGTTGTGACATCTTTGGTGAAAGACAATTTATAGGTTTAAAATGTAGTATTTGAGATAGACTCAAATTAGCTTTTCCTTTCTTTGTTACTAATATTTTAATTTGACTTTAATTTTCTTTGTTTCTCTTGTGATCTTTGTAAGTACATTTGCTATAAAATGGCTCATTAGAATTACCACATACAGTGTCTGCAGAGAACATTTTTTAGCAAAGGTGGCTTAATTCATTAACCCTTTCATTTTGATCACATCAACAATAAGGGAGACCAGCTCCATGAATGTTAATGAATGCATAATTATGGATGAGTACCAGAGAACTTGTCCAGTGTCACTTTGATATGAAATATTAGATTTTAGCTTTCATGCTGGCTTAAGAGATGATCATTTGAGTGATGGAGAAATGACCAAGGACTTAATCTTCCCTCCATTCTCATAAATTACGACACTGAATCACTAGAAGTTCTCAGGCATTTTCTACTGACTGTTTTAGTTAAGAGATAGACTTTGTATCTGTACAAATTTAGTTGCAAAGCCCAGCTTTATCATTCACCGGCTCACATATGCTGGTGAGATTCCTATTGATAGTATGATAAATACCTCACATAGATTTTGCTGTATGTAGTAAAGTCAAGTAATACTAAATTCTAGAGTCTTGGGCACGTAAAGCTATTATTTCATAGTATTAATGCTTACTTTGCATATCATCTTATACATCCTTCTGCTCTTATATAGAAATATCAGTTGAGATGAGAGATTATGACAGAAAGCCAGAGGCAGAACTTAAGCATGTGGATAAAAAGTCTTATCTGGGATCTAGGAAATTATCACTGAGCCCTCAACATTTGTAGAATAATGAATGTTAGGGAAATGGTCAGCCAGTTAGCTACCTGCTAATAAGCATGAGAACTTGAGTTCAGATCCCTAGCGCCTATCTTTTAAAAGAAACCAAAAGCCAAAGGATAGTCATGTACATCTGTAACCATATTTGGGATGAGGAATGGGCAAAGACAGGCTCGCCCCACAGCCACCATAGCCAATCTGTGAGTTCTGGATTCAGTGAAAAGCTCCAATTGATCTAATTGAGAAAAAAAGGTGGAGAGTTTCTAAATTATTATCCAGAAAACACCTGACTACAAACTCTGGGCTCTGTATGCATGAGCATACATACAGATCATAAACAGTCATATGATGCATTCACACTTGCAAGCACACATCTTAGCCATAATACTAATAATAGTTTCATTTACTGGGAATTTTTTGTATGTTAAGGAATCATTTATTTACAATATCTTTTCCAAGCAGCTCTGATAATATTGGTGTTCCACTTGCAGATGAGGGTATCAAGGTAAGTGTCCAGCCTAGCAATTGTTCCAGATGTGGTGGAGGACAAAAGCTCGCAAACATAAGACCACTAACAATCTGTCTCAATATTAAATGTGCTTCAAAGTCAGCTGTTCTGGCCACCTGACCCCAGAAATGCTTCCTTAATCCCCTTCAGGAATCTTAATACCAGTTCAAGACCAGCCCTTAGACATTCCAACTCAGATGTCCATCTGGCCCTATTGATGGATGGTAGCATTTGGTGGGTGGGGTTGAAGAGTAGGCAAAAGAACTATAATATCCATATCTATTATCCTCATTTCTCAGATTTTGGACTGCAGCCAATAGAATATGGTATCCCCTGTCTTAAAACGTATGATTTATCCTAAATCTTCAGTTCACAGAAATATTTCATTTTTCTCATAAGAGGTGGCCAGTCATAGACTCTGCATTGGCCAAACTAAACATTTTATGATTGTTATTCTTGGAAAACAATGTTAAAGTATAGAACTACAATTACCTGTCAGGCATTTGTGTGTGTGTGTGTGTGTGTGTGTGTGTGTGTGTGTTTAACACACACATACACAATTACCTTTTTATCATCACATTTTTCTGTATCAGAATCCAACAGGCTTGGTGCAAGCAGAGTATAGCAGTAGTAAAATGCTATCAATATTAATTATTGTGGAATGAAGTCAGAAAGCTGAAAACCAAGAGAATTTGCTAATAAGCTATAAATGATGTCATAACGAACACACAAAGCTGGCATATTCGATGTGTGAATGTAGCTTTTATTCATTTTGTCATCTTTTGGCTTAAATACTTTTCATCTTAATACCAAAAGATTTTGTTAATATTAGCCACTTTTCCTTGGGGTTCACAGCATATTTTGAAGTAAAATTCAGTGACGATTTCATCCATAAAAATATAAGATATTTAATTCCTTGTCATGAACAGGATCTTAATTTACAAACTACTCTAGTGCTAAGATATATTTTATATTGCACATGTTTTTAAATAAAGCATTTTAAGAAAATAACAAAAGTTACGTGAATCATAAATATAATGCAGTTAAGTATATTATTCAAGTGTAAACAAAGAAAGTACAAGAAGTAATACTTTTAAAATATGGGCAGTGCCATGAATTAATAATCTAAGTGATGTGCAAACTTGAATCATTGAGGCCAACTTTGCCTTCTGTGTGAGGACTGTCAGACATAATAGAATTACCACTTAAGTGAATAAGATAGCAATACCTCTCTCTCTCTCTCTCTCTCTCTCTCTCTCTCTCTCTCTCTGTCTCTCTCCTCTCTCTCCATACTCTAGAGATACTCAAAAGGGGTTAAGAGTTGCAGGATATTATGAAACTTTATTGACTTAACACATATTCTGCTAGATACATACCCCTATTCTTCACAAGAGAAAGACAGTATGGGGTAGAGAAAGAGAGGAAAACAGAGAGGATAAGAGACCTGAAAAGAGATATAAAATAATAGAGCCCACCTCACCCAGCCCTCTGGTGCCTGAACACATGTCCCAGGGTGCAAGTGACAGGACAGGCTGGTTTTACTTGGCCTTTGTTTCCTTACGGCTGCTTTTCATCGTAATATGGGCACCTGATGGTGCAGGATTGTGATTCTAGTGTTTAAAGATACTTATTTTTCATGCAACATGTCCCTCAATGCAAGCCAACTGCTTCTTCTGGAGCTCAACCAAAGAAACAGAGACTCTGTTCCAATCACAGAACAAAAAAGAAATCTTTGGACTTACTGAGAAACGGTATGTTGGTATTGCATGTGGCGCTTCCTAAGATATTTTTAAGAGTAATTTTAACTGTAGGCAATCTTCGTTTTACATATTGATTTGAGAGCCTGATCTCCATGTAAGATGTTAATCCCATTCTAATTGAGATACCAATGCTTTATGGTACTAGATTCTTGAAGGCATCATTATCTTCATATATTCCTTTTCTCAATTCCTGTTGGTTTTATTGCTTTTATTGTCTTCATCATTACACCAGATAAAGTGATATTTAAATATTTGAGAGAGTCTGCCACAGAACTTTAAATAAATGGAAGGCAATTTGAAGACACAAATAGATTCAGAGATAGCTAAGATTTGGCTACTTAGGACTAATATCTTGGAAGAATAAGAGAGTAATTGCATGTGTTATGGCATCTTAGAGAGAAAGAAATCAGAAGCAATAAGATAACTAACTATAAATACCAAGCACAGGAGCTGCACAATGGCGGTGCTTCTGCATAATGAAATGATGGGATATGAGGTTTCTGGAAGTGCTTGAAGGAAACGTAAATCTCAAACAAAGGAATTCCCAGAAATTAATTTCTAGTACATTGTAAGATACTCTTCCAGTGGGTGTGGTAGGAACTAAGTAGCTCCAGTCATTAAAAAGTAAACTAATGAAATATTCAAGGAAACACTATAGGGAATTGTCCTGCCTGGCAAGGAGAAAGGCCAATGAATCTAAATGACCTTGTTCTGCATAATTATTTTTGAGGGTTTTCACAACAGTAACTTCTGCTGAATGATTCATTTACCTTATAACAGTGCTGGGCAATAAAGCAACTGCTAAAAAGGAGCGTCAGTTGTAATGATGTTTCAAGATGATTACAGTTATTTGACTGTATTTTAACATATACTATTTATTGTTTGACCATACACTCTCTGAGTTCAACCCAATTATTGTTCCATTTTTACATAGTATCTAGCTGAATGCTTTTATCTTCAAAAATGTTGAGTTTATAAGCCAATTCTTACAGTTCAGGAAACTGAGTCACTGAAATATTAGCTCAATCATCAGAGTCACAAAGTCCACATAATGACCGACTCACCCTTTATCCTATATACCTTCTACATAGTCATTGAAGGCTACTCAAAGTGCCATTGGCTAAGGGACAGGTGAGCCAGATGAATTTCTAAGATAGATACTTCTTTGACTAGCGGTATGTATCACAATGCATAGCTGCACACTTTTGCAATTGAATGGGAAGAATATTCAAAGCAGAGAAACGACTGTGAATTAAGACAACTAAAAAGACAACTAGACTCACAAGGAGACCTAAGCCACAAGGAAGGTGGTGTGAGTTAGGAGGGGCTGGACTGGTTCTCTGTGACTGTGAAAGAGGAAGTCCTGTCACAGGAAGAACTTGCTTTGCATGATAATAAGATCCAGAAGGGAGATGGGAGGGGCAATGAGTGGGGAGTGGAGCTGAGAAAGCTGTAACTGGAGCCATAGAGGAAGGATAGGATGGACGATCTAAAAGCCCCCTTTAGCAGCTCTTAGCAATGCTGGGTATTTCTCAAGTGAATGCACCTGACAGGAGGATGAATTTCAGTTCTAAAATCAGCATATAGTCATGGTTGTAGAAACAGAAATAGTCATGGTTGTAGAAACAGATTCCTTTGTTTGTGTGTTTGTTTGTTTGTTTATTTTGAGTTGTTCAAAAAGAGAATAATCTGGGCAGTGATTATTTGAGATTATTTGTGACAGTGATTATTGAGTTGGTTTGAGAGCCAAGAAAAATTGATATAGGAGTGAGGGGGAGAGGAGAGAAGAGTAGGGGAGAGAGGGGAGGGGAGGACAGGGGAGGGGAGGGGAGGAGAGGAGAGGAGGAGAGAGGAGGGAGGGGAGGAGAGGAGAGGAGGGGAGGACAGGGGAGGGTTGGGAAGAAGAGGAGAGGGTTAAGGAGGGGAGGGTTGGGGAGGGGAGGGGAGAGTTGGGAAGGGTTGGGGAGAGGAGGAGAGGGTTGGGGAGGGGAGGGGGGGAGGGTTGGGGAGGGGAGGGGAGGGGAAGGTTGGGGAGAGAAGGGTTGGGGAGTAGAGGGGAGGGAAGGGTTGGGGAGCAGAGGAGAGGGAAGGCTGGGGAGGGAAGGGGAGGGAGAAGGTTGGGGGAAAGAATCCAGCCCACATTTGAAGTCTGGCAGAGAAAGTAGAGAGTAAGGAGGCACAAGGCTGGCAGACTCCCACTAAGTCTAAAGCAGTCCTATTTATTTGACATAGGCAAACATAGCTGAGGGGGACATGGTAGTATTTTAAAAGTTTCCTTTGCACCCTTCTTCCTCACTCCATGGATGGAAAGAGATAGCACACTCAGTCACCACCACCAACTTTACTAAAGCCATCTTGGTCGACATTCAACTTAGAAAACGAATGCTTTCAATGGCTGTAGAGGAAGACTCTTGGGAGCAGAGAACCCACGATGATTTCAAGAGCCCATTTGGTCTATCTCTTTGCCAGAGGGGACATTTCCTAAATCATCCAAAGAAGAAAATTGTCAATTCTATTTTTGAAATATCTCCACAGATGGCACTTCCATAAGCTCCCCTGCTAATTTGCACCAGTGTTTAATCAGCCTGACTCAAAGAGAAAAAAAAGTTCATCTTTATAGCCAGCTCAATGTTCTCTTGTTATAACTTAGAAGCATTTTCCTCCCCATAGGTAGAAATGCAAAACAACCTAAGAACTCTATAAAACTCCAATTCAAATGTTTTCAGTTTCTGAAAAATGCATGTGGCATTTTTAAAATAATTGTCAATAGTATATAATGTTTTTCTTGTAAGAAAGAAGAACCCTCATGTCAATCATGGAGAATAAGTCAATAAACACTCAAATGTCCCTTTATTCTGAGCAGGAAAAGTATATAAAGAAGTGACTTAGAATTACTGAAATTAAGTGTTTCCGGGAAAAAAGAAAGACCCATTATAGATCACACTAAATCTTGAGAGCAATACTCAGCCTTTCACATGCAGTATGTACTAATGTTCAAAATCTCCTAATGTGCATAGGTTGTTTGTTTATGAAAAGTATATTTTTTCAATTATTCACCTACTGAAATATTGCTGTGGGATAATTAGTTATTGCTCAAGCCAGATTTTACAGGAGACTCTTCAAATGACATGAGGCTGTGAGAACGGGATCAACTGAAATGCCTAAAAACAAGCGAGGCAACAGAAGTCACAATGCCAGTTTTATTGTTAGTTTTGATTTGGGGCCAATCTTGTGTCTCCAAACTGGGTAATATTTCATTATCTGTGATGGTGTGGCAAGAATGGATGCAGGCACAAACGTTGCAAAGTAAAATGGGAAGTCTAATTCCCATTGTTGCTTAAAGTACTCTTAGTAGCTTTGTGGAAGTTGTCTCGTCGTCCTGGGCCCTTAAGATCACCAGTTCTTAGGAGAGGTGTCCATGACAAAAGCTAAGAGACATAACATCCCAGGGAGAATAATGTGACCTTCTGTCCAAGGCACCAATGAACCAGAAAGAATAAACACCAGAATCAAAACTTTGGCTCCAACGTAAATACTAACTTCCATATGTTTTCAGAACTGTGAAGAACACAAAAGTAAATGTGGTCAAGCATCTCTCCACTCTTCAAGCAAAACACACCAGCAAAAGTCAAAACAAGAAGAAAATCCTGCTCCTTTATCCACATGGTCTCATGACTGGTGAACACTGTAGGCTTATGGGCAGTTCTGCCAGGCTCCTCCCAGGGACCTAGCCACTACCTGTCAGCAGGTATGGACAGTATATAAAAGGACTGCCCTACCACCCCAGCGCTCTCTGGGTTACCAAGTGTTCCATTATATTTCACCACAGATATACTATGCTCTCTTTTTTGGCTTGTTCACTTCCTAGAAAACATGGTCCTCTTTCAACATAGTTTCCTTCCCTTGAGCTTGGCCCCTTGATCTTACAATGTGCTGACAGGAGAAAGTTGTTTATGGTTTTGTTCACAGTATGAGCTGTTCCTGTCTGTGATCCTTCCTATTTGAAGTTAAATCATATATTTTAATATTTTCCCCTTCTTTCTCTTTCCTACTCAAACTTAATGCAATAGCAGGGGCAGGACTTTCCTCATGCATACCCAAAGACTAGCATACTTGGGCCTTCCTAAATATAAGGAGCAGAATACTCGAACAGGCATGCTGAAGGACCTAAGAAGGTGTTAGGGTCGATCCAGCTGGAACCTCACAATCCCTACATCTGAAGTACATAGTGTCTTCAGCAGTAGGAACTTATCTTCAACCTCTGAGAGGGAACCAAGGGCAACAGAAATAGCACATATTGTTCTGGAAGACAACTTGGACTATCCCAACTAACGACCGAATGGAAGTTTCTCATGCTAGGTACCACAGCTCTTTGGGGAAGACTGTCAACCCCAGTGCCATTACTGTGGTGTGTGTGTGTGTGTGTGTGTGTGTGTGTGTGTGTGTGTGTGTTTGGGGGATATTATGGAATTCCATATATATATATATATGTATGTATATTTATTACATACATATATATAAGGAAGTAAGGCCAGATAAGTAATAATTTAGCTGAAAAAACACAATAGCAATGTAACAGCACGACTTAAGTTGTAGAAGAACACATAATATATGCAAGGAAACATTTTCAACTTAGAGCCACATTTATCAAAATTTTCATGCATCCACTGGCTAGTTTTTATCTCAACTTGACACTACCTAGAGTCATCTAAGAAGAGGGAAAGAACTTGAGAAAATGCCTACCAGATCTGGCTGCAGAAAAGCCTGTAAGGGAATTTTCTTTTTTTGTTTGTTTCTTTCTTTTTTCTATATTCTTTGTTTATATTCCAAATGATTTTCCCTTTCCTGGTATCCCCCTCCCCATAAGTCCCATAAGCCCTCTTCCCTCCACCCAATCCCCAATCACCCCCCATTTCTTTGTTCTAGTACTCCCCTACAATGCTGCATCAAGTCTTTTCAGAAGACCCCAGAGAACGAAATAACCCTATTAAAAATGGGGTACAGAGCTAAACAAAGAGTTTTCACCTGAAGAAATTTAGATGGCTGAGAAGCACCTTAAGAGATGTTCAATATCATTAGTCATCAGGGAAATACAAATCAAAACAACCCTAAGATTTCACCTCATACCAGTCAGAATGGCTAAGATAAAAATCTCAGGAGACAGCAGGTACTGGTGAGGATGTGGAGAAAGAGGAACACTCCTCCACTGTTGGTGGGATTACAAGATGGTACAAGCACTCTGGAAATCAGTCTGGATGTTCCTCAGAAAATTGGGCATGACACTTCCAGAGGATTCTGTCATAATACTCCTGGGCATATACCCAGAGGCTTCCCCTGCATGCAATAAGGACACATGCTCCACTATGTTCATAACAGCCTTATTTATAATAGCCAGAAGTTAGAAAGAGCCCAGATATCCCTCAATGGAGGAATGGATAAAGAAAATGTGATATATTTATACAATGGAATACTACTCAGCAATTAAAAATAATGAATTCATGAAATTTGTAGGCAAATGGCTGGAACTAGAAAATATCCTAAGTGAGGTAACCCAATCACAAAAGAATACACATGGAATGCATTCACTGATAAGTGGATATTAATTAGCCCAGAAGCTCTGAATACTCATACATAATTAGCAAATCATATGATTCCCAAGAAGAGGGAATGTTCTTAATTAATGATCGGTGTTGGGGGAGGGGGCAGACCATTTCGAGTGATCTCACTCTTTGGTTGGTGGTATGAGAAAGCAGGCTGAGCAAGTCATGAGAAGCTAGCCAGTGAGTAGCACTCCCCTGTGACCTCTACATCAGTTCCAGCCTCTTGGTTGCTGCCATGCCTGCCTTCCATGAAACCATAATAAAGAGTGAGGGAGACAAACTCTTTCCTCTCACAGGCTGCTTTTGGTCACGGTGATTCACCACAGCCATAGTAACTGTAACTAAGACATACAGTATTGAGGGAAGTCTTATGTGAGAAATGGGAAATCTAAAGGCAATAAGATGGCATCATGGGACAAGGAATGCTTGGAGGCAAAAAAGATAGTTTAGTCAGCAGAAGCCTGAGCTAGGAGTCTCCAAGAAGCCTTGCTCCGATGTCTGAAGATTCCATAAGCCACAAATTTAAATTCCTGCCCCGTTGAGCACCAGCTGCATATTGCAGACGAGTTCTTTCTACCTCCGTTTTCTCATCTACAAAAGGAGGATGGCAAACCTCAGGGGGCATTTATGGTGAACGTGTGGGAAAGAGGCATGTAAGAGGCTTGGGATCCTGTCTATCCAAAGAAGGCATTAGAAGATGCTGCAGCCTGTACAGCTCCCATGGAGATTACAGGGAGAGAAAAAGGTGCCTGGGACAAGCTTTAGGTTGCTGTCAAAATTCCCTCCACGCCAGAATGCAGATGAGCTTGACAGGAAGAATGTGGGAGCTCTCCTGGCAAAGGGACATTCCAGTGCCCCCCCCAAAGTAGGTCTTTCCTAGTTCCCCAGCCACCTCCCCCACCACACACCTTTCAGCTTCTCCTCCAACCTTTATGTTAATAAAGTCAGTAATTGCCTTTTCTGGCAGTTCATAGAGAAATGCTACTCCTGACCTCCTCGCCTGCTCCTCAGAAAGGAAAATGCCCTCTGGTTCTCAGAGACTTAGCAGCCAGCCTCTGAACAAGACGCCTCTCTCCTAGCAGAGCTTCTCACATGTGATAAGCTTGGCACGTTGCCCTGGTAAGTGTCAAGCCCTGAATGTTTTTGTTTTTTGCCCTGGTGGTCCTGGGGAGTTACTGGAATCCTTCTGGAGATCTGTTTTGTATCAAGTGCTCAGCCTGTGGTGACACTGAGAAGAAGCAGGTAGAGACTGAGAGGGGTTCTGGACTTTGTCGTGTTTAATTCTGATAGCTGACTCCCTGTCTGCCTTAAAGCTCCCTTCAATGTTTCTCTGAGTCCTTTCCTGTGGGCTCTTCTGTATTATACAATCTCTCTCTCTCTCTCTCTCTCTCTCTCTCTCTCTCTCTCTCTCTCTCTCTCTCTCTCTCTCTGTGTGTGTGTGTGTGTGTGTGTGTGTGTGTGTGTGTTCTACCTTTTGTTCCCCTAAGAGGCTTGCCAAAACTCCTTATCTGTTGATGAATGAAAGAAATTTCTCTTGGGAGGGCTAGACTTGCTTAATGCAGCCCTGGTCAGCACTGGTGGTCATTGAGTTAAAGGACCATCAAAAGTCAAATCACACTGAAATATCATAGTCGCCTGCTGTGCCAGGAAGTGCCATGGGCTGACGTTTCCCTCTAAGGGAGTGGGGGAAAGGGCTTGTGAGGCTAATGGAAGCAGTCTGGCATTCTTTCACTGACACAGAGACACCCAGTACCAGGTAGTTTTGTCCTTGGCGTCTGCATTAATTCCACTTTTTTTTTCCTTAAGCCACGCTGAAAAGTTTAACTGTGTTTTAAACTGTGATGTGACTAAAGTCAATATCAATCAGTGCAAATTCTTTTTCATATGGACTTCTAACATATTTGAAGTGAGATTCTTTTTCTTAAGTTCCTTGAACCTCAAATATCCAAATCCTTTTTTTCTAACTCTTTGAATTAATTTTGAATAACAATCAGCACAAAGTAATATAAAGGGGGTATTTCCATTGGTGTAAGTACTCCACGATGTAACTTATATTTCTCACTGTTTCTTATAGTGTCAACTATATATATGCATACTCACTTAATATGTAATAAATGATGTAAGCCAAGAGTCAAAGAAGGGTCCTAGTGCCAGAATCTCAAGTGACCATTGTTTACACAAATCAGGAAGAAGGAAACTGCTGAAGAAACAAGGAAAGAAAACGATCCGAGCTTCAGAGGATGAGGCTGAAGTTGGCAGGGAGATGGGAGGGCAGGGAGGTGCCAGGTGGTCACCTAGCAACTGCCAAGAGACTCATTATGTCACAGTCTCATCATTAATTGACTAAGTACTTACAAGTTGCTAATGTGCAAAGAGTACACCCTTCTCACCATCTGGGGAAGAAGGCTGGGATAAAAGTTAACAACACACTGTGGGTCAGTGAGGCTGAGTTTAAACTCCAGCCTTATCTCGGCTTGGTGTGACCAGTTTCAACCTGTCTCATCACTTCAAACCTCTTTGTGCCCATCTGAAAAATAGATATAGCAACAATAGCTATTTACTTGTAAAAACAGAGATTTTTTAATTGTGTTTTATCTTTAAAAGTGTGTCAACCTAAGCATCTGTCTTTCATTTTCCAGAAAGCCTTATAGCCCATATGTGTCTGATATAAATCATACATATATACATACATACAGAATGAGGTATTTCACACCTGCTCAGCACTTGGAGGCTGAGGCAAGATGCTTGCCCCAAAGAAGAGGCCAGCCTTTTCTCAAAAATTTCACATACCCACATACACAGAAATGGTTTATTCTTTAAAAGAAAAAAGAAAACAAATATGGTTCAATAAAATTAAAATAAACTTCTGGACCACATAAAGTTTACAAGATTTCTCTTGAAGAAATAGGAAGTCCTTTGCAAGGGTTCTGCCTGTTTACAAAGAGCTGTCTTCTGAAGCTGACAGGTTAGAGTAGGTGCATTGTCTGCCTATAGAACGGAGGGAATGTAATTTTATTCCTTGTACCTGATATTATAGATTTATCGGTGAACTAGCAGCCTGGGAGGCAGCCTACAAATGTCTTAGAAAGAAGTAATATGCATCCGTTACCGCCTGTGGCGTTCAAGAAGTATGATATTGAAGGTTTTCATATTAGGGACTGGAAAGACTAAGGGTTTTGTACTCATGCCTCATCCCACACTGCACATAAATACACTCTCCCTGGCTGGCAGATCTGGGCGTTGCCTACCTCCCTGCATAGTTGGTGGCTCGGCTCATGAGCTGAGAAAGTCATCTTACAGGACCTGAAACGAAGCACTCATCTCTCCATTTCCTGTTGGTTTTTTTTTTCTTTTGTTTTAATTCTGAGTTTTAAAGTTTCCTCAATTTTTTCCCCTCTTGTTCATTAAGTTTCTCTATGAAGTCCTGAATATTAGCCCCATGTTTTTGATCATTATTTGTGGAGTCTCACAAAGACTTTGTGTAATGTGGCCCCATGTCACTTCACACAGAACAGTTCCCAGTGCTCTTGCTGCTTCCTGTCCTCCCGTGCAGACCTGGCTATGAGCCCAGACTCAGGTACGGGTGGTGATCTGGCTAGCTGCCTCTTCCTCTTATGACCCCAGCTGATCACTTAATGTGTTGAGGGTCAAAGTGCTCAAGACACACTAGGTAACACAGAAAACCTAGTCTGTGATAAGTAACCCCAATGAACCCACACATACCAAACAGGACAATGTCTAAAGTCTGCAGGGCCCTGATGTTTATGCTGAAAGAGACTTTACAGATCCCTCCCATCTACCTCTCTTGGCAAACAAAGAAACTGAGCTCTAAGGAAAGGAAGGGCCTGACAGGGGTTGTAGATAAGAGTTATTTATGCCCTTTAAATGTAAATTTGGGGCTTAAAATACCAATTTGAGACAAAACAGACTTTTTAAAAGGAAAGAGAACAAAAAGAAAGCGAGAAAATTCAGACCCCTAAGACTTAGATCAGAAAGAAATTAGAAATATATTGTGCTGGGATTGGGAGAAGCCTAGGAGACAAGAACACAGTGTATTGAGAGAGGAAATTAGTTAGAGGATACTAAGCTGGGGACGTCGGAAAGGGAATTGAGGTCAGAAACTGTAGAGAGGACTTCAGAAAGCCAGGATAGGAACATATTTCCAGGGACAAGAAAGAGAAAGCACAGACGGAAAATCAGCGTTAAAGATGCCTTCCACGGAAGGGAGTCAGGCTAAATATTGGAAGTGATTGATCTTTCCTTAAGTCAGTTGGAATTCAAAGCAGAACATTACCTCCTGCAGAAATGGTGGAGAGTTGGCCTTGATCTGACTCCTTTATACAAATGTGATTACTCTAGATTTATAGTCCTAAATCTTGCAAGCCATATGAAACCCATGACTCCATACTCAAGGATAAAAAAATTTTACATCCTAAATAATTGGCTAAGCATGATATCCCAGAGATCATGCTTGTCAACTGGACTGTTTGTAAATGTTGGTTGGTGAAGATCATGTTTGTCAGTTGGACTGTTTTCCTGTGTTTCCATTGCTTTCCGTTATTTGGGATTGGCAGTTTGGATGAGACATTTGGGATCAATCATGTTGACTGGTGCTCACTGTAGGAAGGGTCATTGAGTACAAACAAAAGTAAGAATGGGTGATCCAACTCTACTTCTCATGATCACTAGTGGTCATGGCAACTTCAAGACCATGGCAATGATGCTGGTCTTCATTCTGTTTCCCATGATGCATGAGTACTGATGGAAACGTTCAGAAATCCGTTATGCTTTTCATTGTTGCATGGTTATAAACCCTCTCAAGAGTGAGGCATGCAACGAAACACATGTTTATTATCATGAAAATATTCCATAACTATTTATGGAACCCTTACTTAAAACAGAAGGCCATAAAATACACAAAAATACTCAAGTAAAAATGGTTAAATTTACAACTTCTGCTTTGATTTATACATTTCTAACAATACATGACAAACAGCAGTTATTTAGAGTGTAGAGCTATTCTTTGTTTCGCTTCAAAACTTTGGGAACTTTTGGTTGTGTTTTCATCATCAGGTAGGTGAGGTTGCTAACTTAATTCCTTAATTCAAACAGAAAGTGGGAGCCTAAATGAAGTGATTTTAACAAATAAAATAGTATCATACAAACTACAGACATAAAGAGTAATTTTAAAAAATGCTATCCATACCAACTATGGTACTATTTCTACATAAAGTCAGCAAAACAAGGGGTAAAAAAAATAAATGAGAGTTAAGAAGATGAATTATTCAGATCCACCAAGTGTCACTCAAGCTGTTCTGTTTTGAAGATCAGCTCATTAATTTATTCCTGTGGATAATCTTACAAAACAGCTACAAGGCACTTAATAGTACAAAATGGTAGGATGCTGTGTTTAGGCCCATAAAAACTAAAAAAGTCTGGTGCTGAAAAATATCTCTCTCAAAGTAAATTTCTCTGGTGTAATCCATGCTGCAACTAAACTTGTAATCAACGTGGAGAAATAGGAAGAGATGTAGGAGCCTTCTCCTAAAGTGGTGATATCTAAATAGAACCCAGCAAAATACACAACAGCTGTGAATCAACAGAGCAGATAAAGGACATTATGGACGGACAGAGATGATAACCTGCATTAAATAATACCGATATTAAATAATACAGATGTTATAATGTGTTTCCAACTCAAATATACAAGAAGGAATCTAAACAATAAGTCGTCAAAATGAAGGAGATGGGTCAACTCAATGATGATGCTGAAAAATTATTTATGCTCATGTGCAGGCAAAAGCACATGTCACCCTTTACTTCTCACTGTCCTCTGTGAAGGTTAGTTCCAGGTTGACAAAACATGCATACACCTTAGAAAACATTAAACGGATTCTCTTTATGCACTCAATAATGTCAACACTTGACAAGTGCACTCTCCACTGAAGAAGATACTTATTTTCAGACTATATTCAAACCAGTGTTAGGCCAAAAGTTACCACAAAAAGATACCTCAACACCAGGGAAGGGTTTTTGCTATGAATATAGCAAAGTAAATTATTATCCAGAAGTTTTAAGAAATGACTGTGTGTCAATGAGGGTATATACACAACTCAATAGAAAAATGGAAGATTGAAACCCAAAAAGTTCACAGAGAGGGGGGAAAAATGCTTCCCTTAATTTGACTGTTTGGCTGTTGTACTCCTAGGTGTCTGTCAGTCAACAGATGAATAGATAAATAAAATGAATATATACACATGGAATTATTCTACCATAAAGAAAATGAAAGTATGTTGTTTTATTGAAAATGATACAACTGGAGGTCACAGAAGTGAGTTAAATAAACCAGATTTGGAAAAACATATCTCCCATTGTTCTCACATCTGTAGTTCTAGGCTGTATATTGATGCTTCAACACACACACACACACCAAGCCCACTGAGTGCACATACTGTGCCAATATACACTCACACATATGCACACACCACCCACACACTCACATACACACACACACACACACACACACACACACAAAACACATATATACCATAAAGCAGAAGGAGAGCAGAGGAAGGAAAGAAGGAAGCAAACTAACAGGAAAAAGGAAGAGGAAAGAGCAAGAAAATGAAGGGCGTGGCAAGTGAGCCCGTCAAAGTGAAAGGAGCTGTCTATAGAATCCCTCACTCTGTTTACTGGAAATAGTTCAGAATTTTTTTTTAACAAATATTGTTCTATAATACATGGAATGTTGCTTATATGAGAGATTGCTTAGCTGCCTTAGTAATTTGAGAAAGCCAATATACAGATTCAATGCAATCCCCATCAAAATCCCAACTCAATTCTTCATAGATCTAGAAAGAGCAATTCTCAAATTCATCTGGAGCAACAAAAAACCCAGGATAGCTAAAACTATTCTCAACAATAAAAGAGAAAGCCAAAATTAGACATAATTTCAGATTTATGACTTTGCCAAAACATTAAATATTTAAAACAAGATAGAAAAAAAAAATAGAATAATGACCAATGGTACACACAGTTGTATGAAATGAAACTGTGTGAAGAAAATTTAAAACTTCCAAAAGATTTAAAAATGTTTGTCTCATCCTACCAAGTCGAACTCCTAAGTATATAATATAGTGAACTCTCCTAAATGTGGAATGAAGCACTTTTCTGCCTTTGAACGAGAAAACTAAAATATCAAGAACAAAACCCACGTTAATCTCCATTATCAACAGCAAATCTTTGTCATGAACAATAAGCGAGTCCTGTGCCTCCCAACACAAACAAATCTTAAAACTGTAACAGTAACCACAAGCTAAGCTGCAGGTTGATACCACCCATAAATTCTGGGAGGAGGCAAAATGGTATAGAATGCAACATAAAATAGGATGCACAAAGCAGAAAATCATGCACATCTGAACCTTACAATATTAAATCCGTGATCACAGCACGTGTCTACGTCTGTTAGGTGGCATTCCCCAAGTCCCCGTGTGTTCTACTGCTCATAATAGGGAGTTGATATTTTTCCATTACTTTTCTGAGCCATGAGAACCATCCATTGAGAATTTCTTTTCAAAAAACACAACATGGGAGGGTTAAACTGATCTCAGGGATGATCATTCCCTGTCTGGTTCTTTGCCTTTTATTTTCTTTCTTCTTTTGGTGCTAGGCTTCTAATGTGGGCCTCAGGCGTGTAGATAAACACTCAGCCTGTGACTTACATCTCCAGCCACAGCTGCTTTCTTTGTTTAATTTTTAAATTGTATGTCTCTGCGTGCAGACATGCGGCAGGTGAGTGCAGAGGCTAGAAGAGGTCATTGAAATGAGTGGAGCTGGAGTTGCAGCTTGTGGCGCCCTGACATGGGTATTAGGAACCAGACTTGGCTTCTCTTTAAGAGTTCTACATACTCTCAACTGCTATGCCAGCTCTCCAGCCCACTTCTCCTTTTGTTTGTTTTCTTTTGTTTTTGTTTTCCTGATCAATTATTTTAACACAAAGACATTTGGCTATCAGTTGGTTTACCTTTTTAAGTATCCTCATGGTGTTCTGGTGTCCTGTTCTTAAAAAATAGTCTGACATTTTGATAAGGTTTTTTAAAAAATGTCTTATGTGCCAGAGAGATTTCCCAGTTTGAAAATGTACTTGCTGCCAAGCCTGTTGACCTGCACTAAATCCCCAGAATTACATTTTTTTTAAATGTAGTCCTACATAGTGGGAGGGACAAGCTAAGACTTACAATATTTGATGAGCAGGAGGTGCAGCTATTAAACATTAATTCTACTGGCGAAATTTTTTGCTGATCTCATGAGAATATGAAATAAAGTAAGAAACAATCTCAATTGCTTGTTTGTTTGTTTGTTTGTATATACAGTAAGTCTACTTTTCCATCCGTCTCACCATTTTGGTTCTTCACATACTCTCTAGCAAACAGTGCTGGCTGTCGCTGGAGATCTCAGTTGAAGTTGTCACTTGTGTGTCTTGACGGTGTAATGACTATGTTAATTTTCTATCACTGCTTTGAAAGATCGCCACACATGTAGTGGCTGAAAACTATCCAAATAAATTATCTTTGACTTCTTGAAGGCCAGAAGTCTGACACGGGTCCTTCTCGGCCAACATCCATTTACTGCCAGGCTGCTTTCCTTTCTGGATGAAGGCTCAAGAGAGAATCCATTTCCGTTGACTAATTTCCAGAGGCTGCCCATGCTCCTGGGCTCATGGCCCACTTCCTTTGTCTCCAGCAGACTCTCTGCTCTCCTTCCACTTCAATATCTCTTTCTGGCTATAAACATTCCACTTCCCTTCCAGTTTTAAAGACCTTTGTGAATATATTGGCCAAACCAGATATTCTATATTAATGTCCCCATTCTCAAGGACTATGCTTTAATTTTTTGTAATGTAGGTGATGCCATCATTCACAGCATCCTGGGTAAGCACATCAGTATGCCTCAGGGAAGCATTACTTTCACCCTTCCATGGTGACAAGGCTGTAAGGACGAGCTTCCAGAGGCAGCAAGCCATGTAGAGGCTACACCATTTCTTGTGGCCCAGCTTTCAAAAACTCTATCAAGCTGGTTCTTGTCATGGTAGACACAATGCCCACAAGGTGTCTATGGGAATTAAGCTGCACTACACAATGTAGGTACCTCGTCTTAATGAATACCTAAGAACGAGTCTGCAATTGTAGCCCATTTGTAAACTGCAGTTTCTGAATGAAAGCTCCAGCCTCTTCTACTTCTTGGTGTGGAAGTGGGCCCTTGGGAAAATTAACTTTCCAATTTTTTTTCCCAATTTCAAGCTTTTATATGCATAAAGAAGGATTGTAGTAATGCCATACTGAAAAATAATTACATGCATTAAATAAGATAACTGATAAGTAATATCTAGCATAAGGGGTTGGAGCTATGCCTCAGCTAATGAAGTGATGAATCTGCCAGCAGGAAGACCTGAGTTCAGATCCTCACCAGCCAGATAAACACCCAGGTCCTGGGACACATCTGTAATCCTAGTGCTGGGAGACAGAAACAGACAGACACCTGAAGCTCACCAGCAAGCCAGCCACGTTAGTGAGCCCGGGTCCAGTGAGAGAACTTAATCTTGGAAAACAAGGTGGAAAACAGTAGAGTGAGATACTTAACATTGACCTCTGGCTTAAACACACACACACACACACACACACACACACACACACACCATGTTCACACATATGTTCACATTCACACACACTCACACATGCATGTTTACACATACATGTTCACACGCATGTTTACACATACTCATATTCTCACATACACTCACACTCATACATACACTCATAAACACACTTGCACATGAACATAAGTGATCACAAATACCACACACACCTATGAACTAGCTAGAACTCCATAAATATCACTACCTACTAGATACATGAATTCAGGCAAAGCAATCACTCTCAAACTAAATTTCTTATATGTAAAGTAGTAATGAGTGTTCTGAAGGTTTAGTTTAAGTATAGTTGGCATGTGGTAAGATTTGACAATTATATGTAGAACCATAATTGCATATAACTGCACCTATAATTATAATACTTAAATGTGATGGGTTAGTCCTAACCATCACCCATAGAAAGCGACATCATACTATAAAAATGAATTAAAACTGAGTCCATATGTTCAAATCCATGAAAAAGCTGTTAAATTGGCTTTTCATTAGTTTTTTTTCCATTGTACCACAATGAAAATTATTAGCAGAAATATATTGTGGATGTTATAGAGTATGTATATGTGGACTGATTCACAATAGGGAGAAGACACTGGGACTGGCTAAGTATAGTTTGAACAGTTATGATAAAGTATTGGAGGGAAATGATCACTGGGAGACAACCAGTTTACTATCACAATCCAGGCTATCAAGGACTCAGATAATTATATCATCTAATTTCACTGAGCCTGGCTGAGGCTGCCAGGGCACAATGCCTTAATCACACTCTGAGCAGAAAGGCACTGTGGAGAAACACACTCCAAATTAACACACACTTTCATTCTGCAAATTCACCTAGCATTGCTGTGAATGATTTGCATAAGGCTAGCAACTAAAGTTGATTTGCTTTATAAACTTGCGAAGGGCTTGTCTTCCGCATCTTAGTAGGCAGAAAGTTGTTTTTCAGAAACATGATTCTTAATGTTGCATGCAGTCATATGGCACTTCCAAGGCTGGGATTCAAATGCTGGCATTTCCGCCAGCAAAGCCATGTCTGATCATGATCAGCTTCACCAACATATCCAGCCTAGAGGCTGAGACCGTGATCTGAATGGAGCTTGAGTGCAGACTCTGTGCTCCATCATTGCCTTTGCAAAGGCATTCATAATGTCATCTTTCCGTTTGACTGCTACAAATCAAATCTAGTGGGATTTCAAATCTGCTGTGATTGTCCAGTTGGAGCTTGCAGACTGAACTGAAGGCTCAGCTAGCATGAGTGCCATCATCTACTGCAATCCCATTTCTTTAAGGTGGATACTGGGGTGGAGATCTCCCATTTAGGTCTTGAGTACCCCCATACTCACCTTCCAATACCCTTAGCCCTACCACCACCCACAGAGGCAGGATGCGGTCATCTGAAGAGCCTCACCTTTTGTGACTGTCCTGCTTTCTTCAAAATGAGCCTGTGATGGGCATAGACAGAGAGAGACACAGTTATTTACATTGCACCTGCATACTGCAGAATCTCAGGGGAGATTTTATGACAGTCTTGGCAATACCACAGGCTACTAGTTGGGTAAGTTTGGAGAAAAGACTACTTTTCTACTCCTCCTCCTAATCAAGGCACCCAGTATGTTCCCCAATGGAGGCTGGAATCTTCTAGGGCCACTCATCTGTCACAGCTTGGGTGACATGCTGGGGATGGAGTATGGGAGATGGGTGTTGAGGAGAGTGAGGCACACGGACATGGTGATTTGGCAGCTTAGATGCTTCTAAGTATCTGCAGTCACCTGTGTATATCCATCCATTGGCTTGAGGATATGTAACATCAAGGTGACAAAACAACAACAACAATAACAACAACAAAAAACAACAAAAAGAGCAAAAAACAAAAATACCATGTAAGGTCACCATAGAGATCTTCAAAGATCCAGTTGTTTAGGATTCACATGAAGACCAAGCTACACATCTGCTATGAATGTGCAGAGAGGCCTGGGTCCAGCCCCTGTATGTTCCTTGGTTGGTGGTTCAGTCTCTGAGAGCCCCAAGGGTTCAGGTTAGTTGACTCTGTTGGCCTTCCTGTAGAGTTTCTATCCCTTTTGGGGCCTGCAATCCTTCCTCTTTTTCTTCCATAAGAGTCCCCAAGCTAGCTGCTTTGTCTAGCCTCAGTGAAAGAGGATACACCTAGCTTCACAGAGACTTGATGTGCCAGAGAGGGGGATACCCAGGGGAGACCCCACTTGCTCAGAGGAGAAGTGGAGGAGGAATGGGGTAGGGTTGTGAGAGGGGGTGACTGGAAGGGAGGCAGTGAGTGGGATGTGAAGCGAATAAGTAAAATACATTTTACACACACACACAGACACACACACACACACACACACACACACACAAGATTTATATCAAAAAAAAGAAAGAAAAAGAAAAGGAAAGGGTTGGACACTGTGGTCCTCTGAGCAACACTTCATTTCCTCATTTTGAAGCTTTTTTGGGTATTATTTTCAGACCTGCAAGTTGCAGTTAACTCTTCTTTGATCAAAGGATTGGGTTTTATTAAAAGAGAGGGACCTTAGATAAAATACCCTACTGTGGGGAGCAGGAACTTGTAGAGCCCATCTCTAGCAGAAAGAAAGGGCATAAAGTGAGGGGTTGCCATCTCAGGCAAAAGCTCTGACCCATAATTGTTCCTGTCTGAACAAACTGCAGGGACAAAAATGGAGAAGAGCCTGAGGAAAAGGAGGTCCAGTGACAGGCCCAAAGTTGGATCCAGCTGAAGGGGAGGCCCCAAGGCCTGACACTATTACTGTGGCTATGGAGTGCTCACAAAAAGGGGCCTATCGTGACTGCCCCCTACCCCCCAAACCCCCAAACCCCCCCACCCCAGTCGAAAGACCCAACAAGCAGCTGAAAGAATCAGATGCAGATATTTATACCCAACCAGTGGACAGAAGCTGCTGACCCCTGTGGTTGAATTAGGGAAAAGCTGGAAGAAGCTGAGGAGGGCGGTGACCCTGTAGGAGGACCAACAGTCTCATTTAGCCTGGACCCCAGAGATCCCTCAGACACTGGACCACCAACCAGGCAGCAGACTTCAGCTGATATGAAGCCCCCAGTACATATATGACAGAAGAATACAGGGTCTGGGTTCAGACAGAGAAGATGCACCTAACCCTAAAGAGACTGGAGGCCCAGGGAATGGGAAAGTTTGGTGGGGCGGGGGCGGGGTGGGGGTGGGAGTGGGGACAACCTTGCTGAGATGGGGGAGAAGGTATGGGATGTGGAACAGTCAGAAGATGGATTGGTACAGGGATAAAAATCTGGAATTTGAAAAATAAATATTAAATAAAAATTTTAAAATGTGTTGTTGTTTTTTTTTTCCAATTCTAAGCAGCAGTAGGAGCAAATTAAAACCTAGGGTTGGAATTTCTAAGTCTCCCACAGAGCAGGTAATTCTAGTGATCTGAGTGATAACAAATCCAAAAGCAAATAAAAGGTTTCAATACTGAGCCCAGCTAGCTGTCATAACTTTCCAATTGGCCAGTGACCCTTAGTCTCCAAACCAACCAACTCTCACTCCAAATCATTTCTGTGTTTGGCTCTTGCCAGTTGTCTTTTTAAAGGAAAGCAGACATGTAATTGGTTAGAACTTGAGATTAATTTTATGGAATTTTAAGATTACTATTGACTTTTGTCTATGCTCCTCCCCCTTTTAAATGGGTTTTGTCCATCTTGCTATAACAATATTGAGAAATTCCATGGAATAATTCAGTAGCTGTCCCAAACTCCTCTGGCATCCCTCCATGAAGCACTTGGGTGTTTGTATCATATGTCTTTGGATAGCTTGACTGGCCTCTTTCTTTGAGTTTGAAAAGGCAAAATGTAACTTAAGTTGCCTTTCTGTGGGGACACTTCAGTCACAACCTCAGTACCAGATCATACTAGTATAAATTATTCTCTGAAAGCAATTCTTGTCTCAGTTATATTTCCTTTATACTGAAATTTGTCTTTCAACAAGTCAATAAATAGTATAACGATCCTGCAACTCGTGTCTTATGTTCTAAATAAAATCAAGGAAAATTTACCTGTTAAAATGAGTGCATTTTTCCATCATTTTTTCCATTTTCTTAAACACATGCTTCAAAGAAAGGGTTTTTGAGAATTCTCACTCAAACTGAAAGGACTGAAGCCATTTTATTAAATGACAACTTTTATTTTTAGCCACCAATGAGTGATGTCAATAGTAGATGAAATAGTAAGAGGTAGATCTGACTGACAGATGAAGAGAGAAAATGAGTGTAAGGAAGACTTATGGGGTTTAAATGTTACAGGAGTGGGCAGTGACTTTTTATTTAAATAAGACCCACTCCCTAAGAGCCCACACTTGATACTACAAAAGTGAGTGGCCAAGACCCTGAGACTAGCTAGGTCTTGAGGCCTGAGGGAAAGCTTACTACTATCATTATGCTAAGTGAACATAGCCATAAAATGACCCCTAATGACATACCACTCTACTCATAGTCAAAAATTATCTCTCTCTTTCTCTGTCTCTCTCTCTCTCTCTCTCTCTCTCTCTCTCTCTCTCTCTCTCTCTCTCTCTCTCTCTGGCGTGATCTCTGTTAAGATTGCAGGGTTGTTTTATTCAGAACCATGAGTATGCATGTTTTTTTCTGTTATGGTTGTGTTTGGGCAGGAGGAGGTGTTCAAAGACAGAAAAGACCATTTTGATGGTTACTACTGACTTTCCCCCAAAGCCTCTCTTAACCCTCATCAGGGAAGCTTCTCACAGTAGATGGTAATTAACACAGAGACCCCCCCCCAAACTGGACAACGTGAAGAGAGCAAAAAACACAGGAGTGCTGATCCCTCAATGGGAAGTCTTTATCAAACCCGTCCTGATCAAGACCCAGACTCTTTGCTGATGAGAAGGAAGAAAGATTCTGAGAACCAAAGGCAGTGGACAACTCCAAGGAAAGATTCCTCCAGACATTACAAGGCTTATGCTCATATGAACTTACAGAGACCATGACAGCATACTTAAGAAATGCACACATTCAAGCCAGACAAAATCCCAGCACAGAGAAGTGACAGTGGTCACAACATCCCACCCCTAACCAAGAACCTATCTGCCATTGATACCTGCTAAGAGAAAGACCATCATTTTTCTCCAATGGAGTAATGCTGTGTATGTCGACCACGCTCCCATCCAGGGCCGTGCTCACTCAACTTGGCTAACACAAAACCAAACTCCATGGTTGTTGTGTGCTTTTTGTTGTTGCTGCTGTTGTTTCATTTTTGCATTTGTAACATTTAGGGCCTTTTTGCTTGCTTTTCTCTTTGTTTTAATTTGGGTACGAAGGGTTGAAAGGAAGAACGTGAAGTTAGATAGACAGGAGGGAAATTCATGAAGGAGTTGAGCAAGGGAAACAATATGATCAAATTATATGGCATGAAAAAATACAGCCAGTGAGGAGGGAGAAAAAAAGTCAAAGTTGTTAAAATATTTACTATCTCAGTGCTTACAGGGTGGATGCTCTCGGGTCCCATCTCTATTCCACACTGTCTGTTTCTTCATCTTAAGGATTGTACACAAGTAGTAGATGCTGACCACCTCCAGAGCCTCCTGATCACACAGAGCACAGAATTTCGAGTCTCTGAAATTTGTCAGGACCTCAGAACTATGTCTCTATCCCCTTTTAGTCTGTGAGCAAATGCCACTTTCCCAGTGATGCCTCTAAATACCCTGAGGTCCTCCTAGGGTTCCTCCCTGTCCTAAATATGGGACTTGTGGCTTTTTCCAGTCTCTACAAATTTTTCTTTTTATTCTGTCTTAAGAATTCAAAAATTTTCACCCTTACTTCTTCCCTATTGAATTTGTCCCATATCCCTTCCTTTTCAAAATTACTGGATCTCCCTCTTTAGTTTTTCTTGTTACATACTGCATACCCCCCCACACACACATATGCACATACACACACACCCCTACACAACCAACTGAGTTTAGTTTGGATTGCCTGTATGTACATATATTTACAGATGGTCACTTGGTATTAGATAATTTATTAGGGAGCTCATCCCTGTAGATAATTGATTCTTCATCATATGCTATTGGCTGCCTGTACCTCTTAATCTAGGGGTAAGATCTTGTGAGATTTTCTCTGTCCAATTACCATGTCAACTCATGCAGTCATTATGCAGGTCTTCTTTCAGCATCCACATTGTGAAATTTCATGAGTACAGCTTCCCTGACTTCTTTAGAAGATGTTGTCAGTAGGTGTCATGGCAGAATGAAATATGTCTGTTCCTAGGTATGGTGGCAGAGAAGGTTTATTTTGGGAGAGTCTAATTAGATGCAGAGACATCTGAAAACGTCCAGGGTGGACATGATCAGACTGAGCTAAACCAGGTAGGGGATGAGAAGGAGGGAAAAGAGGGGAACCAGGAGCAGCAGCCAGGAGGCCCCCACAGAGCTGATTATCAAAATGGAAGATTCTATAGGGAAGAACAATTAGGCCCAAGCATAGAACTGAGGGAGACTGGGAGAACCTGGCAGCTAGCATCCTTTGCTTCAATATGTTAAATAGGCACCTCAGCCATTTGTCTAGGATTTGCCACCTAATAATGGTCTTCTAGCCCTTGCAATCTTTCTCTCCCTTATTCTCTGCAATGTGGCTAGTTGTGGATCTCAATAGTAGCCTCTATTATACATATGTGTATATGTATACACATATACACATATATATATATATATATATATATACATATATAATTTTGTTATGCTACAAAGGTGATAATGGCACCTCAAGCAAGGCTGTGTACTATCTGACTAAGACACCCCATGCCAACAAAACTCCCTTCAAGTTGTAGGCCAAGGGAAGAGACCCACAAAATAATATATGCTATTGCCATTAGCTTTGCTTGCCTTGCAGAACTTGGAAGTAAGACTCTATTGGTGAAGACACCACACACTTCAGGCACAAAGCCTGCAAGGATTGAGCTAGACTTGGAACTGATTTGGAAACCTCCCCGGGGATTAGCTCTGATACTGTCAGAAGATACCGTGGAAGCTGCAAACAAAGGAAAACAATCAGTAGTCCCACTCAGCTGTGATGTCTACAAACCATGACTAGGTAAGATGCTCCTTTGATGCATTAGTGGCATTTCTGTCCCAGGGCTAACCAACAGCTGTCTGATCAGATGTGAAGTCCATTCAATAGAACTATATTCATGCACGGGTAGAGCTAGCCAATTCCTCCTGGTTGGAGAGGTCAAAGACCTGAGCAGAGAATCTACTATTGTCATTTTCCTAAAAAAACTGTAACTTCTAACTATATTCTAAATACTTATATTAATACCTTCATCACGAAAACTTTTTTCCGCAACATATGAAAATCATTACAGAGACAGACCCATGGTGGTCAAAATTCAGAGAATAAGTGACCATGGAGTATCTAGACCAAATGGTATGTGTAAAATGAAAGTCAGACACCTAAGGTACAGGGAACATTATCCAAGCAGAGAGATTCTACCTAGCAACTTTGTAAACTTTACAGAAGGAGGAACCTTCATCTGAAATGTTACCTGGTCCAGCTCTTCGTCCTCGGACAGACTCAATAAACCCTCCTTTTTTTTTTTAAATAAGAAAATAATGTCCAACTTTTAAGGTTCAAAGCTAGAGACTAAAGCAAATGCTAAGAGGTAATATGGCTATTCCTGTTTAGGAGGTCCTAGAGACAAATCTTGTGTGACACCTGAGCCCTGTAGCACTCCCAGCTAATTAGGTTGTAGAACAGATGAGGCTTATGGCATACGGGTCAGTTGTGTCAAGCTTGCTGTGGCTTTTCCCGGAAGACAGGCTGGCTGTCAGCATCAAGGGATAGCAGAAGACACCGTCAAATGACTTGCTTTTTACCTCCACTTAAGTGACCTGCTTACTAGCTCTCTTGAATTTATTTGTCTCAACAAAGCAGAAGAGAGGATTTCCTTTGTATTTTAAGGATTATGAAAGGAGAGTCTAATTGTATCTCACCCTGAACTACCAGCTTTCAGCCCCAGGGGAGTAATAACAAGAAGCAGGGGAGGTTAGAACAGTTGCTTCCCCTCACTCAGTGTTAAATGGATCCTTAGAGTAGCTTCTCTGTCTTCCCTGTTGCTTTCTCCCTAATTTCCAGAGTGAGCAAAGCCAGCTATGGAAGGAGAGACATTCAGAGAAAGAGAGTGATTTCTTCTGGGACACCAGAAGCACATCAGCAAATACTGAGGTGTATTTAGAAGGACTGGGATGGAATGCTATTCTTTCTTTTGTAAAAGCGCTTCTACTTTGGGGCAGGAACAGCTGCTTGACATCTGGATACCCTGTTGAGTCTAATTGTTCCCTGGGGTGAGAGGATAACACAGATAAAGTTGCAAATGATCCACTACAAGAACACGCAGCTATTGGGCAGAGAATTACTGAAAAACAAAACAGTTTTAGCATTATAAGATACAGGAGATGCCACCAAGGTGCGCGTCTTGGGCTTAGCACTTAGAGAAGAAGAAACTCAAGTCCCAGAACCACGCTCGTTTTTGCCCAAGGATTTTCTGTTGCTTCTCGAGGCTGTTTGGCCACCTGCACAGGCCAGAAGTACAGTGGAGTTAATAATCCCCAGGAGAAGCCCTTAACTAAGGACTTACTGAAGCTGTTGCGTGAACACACAACACGCCACTCCCCCTTAGCCAGCGCCGAATGTGTTAATTCTAGAATGAGCGATTTACCCCAAGTTCCCAGAGTTTTCTCATGAGATCAGGCACTATCCATTCCTGGTAGCAACTGATTTGAATAGATGACATTTACTGGATACCATTTTGTCTTATTTGGTTACTTTTTGAGACAGCGTCTTTTATATTGCCTAGGCCATCTTTCCTGCCCCAGCCTCCCAAGTACTGACATCATAAGGGTGAATCATCACATCTAACTTTCCTACCCCCTTGAAATAAACAAACTACATTAAAATTAGGATGTCAAGTGGGCCTCTGGGGGAGTTTAAACTAAGAAACTTAGGCAACTCTGGAAACGGGACTTACCGTACATAATCTCACTTAAATACGTGTGATGGTTTTAATTTTGGTTCAGAAACCATGCAAAATACGTTCACTGCAAAAAGAAATATTCCTTCGTCTGAGAGTAAATTGAAACCTTTGGGAAGATCTAATATTAAGCCTTACAGAAACTTTTCTTTATCTTTCTTGATTAATAATAAACATGTCACTACAACCTGAAAGAATTTTCATAACATATGTAGACACAACCTTCATATTTTGAATGTAGTAAAACATCAAGCAATCTGCTAGTCTCTAAAATACGAGTTCTCATCTCACCAGTGACAACTCCAGGGTTGTAGAATGTTTAAGAAGTGGCTTGTCTAAAATATCTCTGATACTGGGCTTTTCAACTGAAGCCATAAAACCAATTCGGATATCACTTATAATTGTCATGTAAAGCTTGATCCAGTATCCTGCATCCTCCCGTCTACGCTTCTCAGGCTGTACCCATTTGGGCTATTATCCCTCGTGTATATTTCTGGATGGATTGGAAGAAGGGAGCCTGTCTCTCTCTCTGGAGATACAGACAGAAGGGTGCTAGTTTCACTCGAGAGAAAAGCCTTTTCGTAACTTCATTTATCTGATTAGCCAGGGTTATTCTTTCTCAGGAGACAGGAAGTGTCCTCCCTTTTCCAGGCTGGCTCTTTCTGCAGCCACCAGCTGTCATAGCTCTCCCTGGGTTGTAGCTCTCCCTGGGTTGTAGCTCTCCTTGGGTTGTAGCTCTTCCTGGGTTGTCGCAGACCTAATGATTTGCCTCCTGGGACTCGGGAGACCCTCCTCTTGCCATCCTAGAGAAGTACATATGGCTAGCGAGGATGCATATTGCAGATCTGCGTCATGTCCAGTGTGGGTGCCTCTGCCTGTGTACCCACAGACCCTCACCTCTGGCAAATCGTATCCAAACTTTACTCATGCCCTCTTCCTGCAACAAGATGGGGCATGCCCATGCAGCTGCATCTTATGATGTATGAGATTGCCTCAGCCTCCCACGGGAGCCAAAGCTGAACTTCATTCAGGAAGGCTCTGTCCTTGTCATGTCTCCTCAGGAGTCTCAGACATGCGTGCCCTTGGGGCTGACCTCCCTAAGCACATAGAGGGTCTAGCTTCCCAGAGGGCCGGTTAACACAATTCAAAGTGTCATCCCAATGGATTTTGAATTAAAAATAGTTGGGGTTGACAATACACAGAGCTTATGCTTTTTGCCCATTCTGGAGACTGGACATCATATGATAAATAAAAAATGGAGGATTTTCTTTAAGAATTACTTCTTTTTGAAAGAAAACATGAAACAAAAGAAACCTGGGTGCTGGCTTCTAGATTCTGTTTGCCTGTTCACTCAGTCCCTCTGCAAGGAGATGTATAGCTCTTATTTTTTTTTTTTCCTAAAGAACAATTCATTTAGGGAAGTAGATGCTGCCTACATCTGTGAGGCTCCCAAGGATCTGATGCCTTATGTGGCCCAAATGGCTACATTAGGGGGAAAAAAATCCCAATTAGCAAAACTTAAATATAGAATGTCTTCGAACGGTGATTCTTCTTTCATACACTGTAACACCATGATTGAAGGCACCAAAAAACGCAAGAGTTTTCTCAGATTGCTATATATTTTTATTTCCCTCCAAATATCAATGCCACATCAACTGTTAATCTGAAAAACCTCATTTAATGTCAGCTTGCTCACAGTTATGAAAATTCAGGTAATGTATTCCTGTTACTAATTGTATTTGAGAAAGTGTTATTAATTTCATATATCAAGTTCGTAGTGGCCATCTGTTCCCTCCGAACTGCTGCGTCTCCCTCCATCTGCCCTGGTTTTCTTCTGCTAATCGGGTGGCAAGGGCTCAGATGATCGGGAAGTTTCTCCCTGACTTCTGATTTGTCAGTCCCCAGCAAGCCAGCTGTGCATTTGTAACAGGCTCCTCCAGCGGGTGCTGCTGAATTTAAATCTGTCTGGTTTTCTTTCTTTCTTTCTTTTTGGTTGGTTTTTTTTTTTTTTTTTTAATAAAACTTTTTTTTTTTTTTTTTTTTTTTTTTTTGTCAAAAAAATGTTTAAAGGAAGCCAGATTGTATTTGCTGCCTCTAATTTGGCTGCATCTGCACCCTCATGAATATAGATGAAGGTACATGGCCAGGATATTATTAGGGACTGCGGCAAGCGGAGAAGAATTTTAAATGTGGCAACACACCAACCATAGTTTGGATTTCTGAGAACATTAGGACAAACTAACATGAAACTGCTGACATTCGCTAGCTTTGAGTTCAGGATGCGTCTCTGAATCTTAACCACGGGGAGGAGGGTTCTTTCTTGATTGCTCCTTCATGGCTGTGGTTGTGTTGGGGAAGAGCAGTTCAGAAAAGGATTCTGGGAAGATAACTAAGTCAAAGTGATTTCCTACCAGACTTTCTTAGCTTTTCTCCTTCCTGCTCAGGGTCAGAGTGCAGGTAATTGCTAAGTTAACTTCTCGTAGTTAAGCGTGGGGAGTTAGCTAATATCAGGACTTCCAAGTAACTTGCACCCACTCTGAAATCACATGTGGAGCTTACTCTTTTTTCGGATTCATGGTTTTTTTTTTATTTTTATTTATTTTTTATTTTTTCTGATCCGGAGGTAGAGTCAGGGCATTATACCTGTGAAGACTACCACTCCATCTCCACCCTGAACATCCAGATTTAACCACTTGGAAACTAGATCCAGCGTGTCAGTTTGCTATTATTTGTAACTGTTTGTTGAATTTTTTTTTTTCCTAATAGCACCATATAAGATATGAGCCCTCTTTGTTGAGAACCCCGTGTCATGGCATCAATAGGCAGTCACTCATCTAGGGTCTGATCATGAGTAGACATGATTTATGTTGCTTTCAGAATGACTCAGCTGAAGTTGCTAGGAGAAACCTTTCAACCCATATTCAGTAGAGTGAGCTTTTAACAGCGGGGGGGGGGGAGCAAAATAATAGGACAAATGTGTTGAAGAGACTTCACAATATGATGTCTGTATGAGGTCATCGTCTATGAGTTTCCTGTAGTGGTTATTAACCACAAATGAGCAGACACTGGCAGATAGAGACACATCATGTCTTCTACGAGTAAGCACTTTGAATCACATTAGCTCTAAAAGAAAGCAAAGCAGTAGACTATCTGTTATGCACCTGGTAACTTTAATTTTTTAAAACAAATGTTTTTTTTTTTCTTTTTTTTTTCTTTTTTTTTTTTTGGCTGAAATCATAAGCACGGATTGCAGTGGCATTGCTTAGGGGCAGGGAGGCATGGAGAGGTGTTCTTCAGAAAATGATTTCTCTCAGGCAGGAGCCACTGCAGGGCGGCAATAGCATTTGCACTGCCTTCATAAAATTTGTCAGGATAATAGATTTTAAGTGTCTATCACATATGCGTACATATGGCATGTAGTGCCAAGCACTGTATAACATACTATAAATATGTACAGGCTTTGCTCTTCCACTATATTTACAGTTCTTCTGTCCTAAAGGGCAGTCATGTTTGCTTTTATTAGCAAGGAAAATTGTAGAGAGCCTATTGGGGTGCCACGCCACCTGGCAGGAGCTTGACATTGACCAAGGTGAAGATCCTCTCCCAGCCTTTGAGCAGGATCTCCTGTGTCAGCCATAATCCCCTCCACCTAGGGTGGAGCGCTCAGACCAAGGTGAAGCCCATTGTTCTTCAAGGACCTTCAGTTTCCCTGAAAAACTCTAGCCACTTGTAGAGCAACCAAACCGGTTCTGAGGAGAGTTCCCAGCCTTTGGGGGTAAGTGCCCCCCCCCATATATTTGTAGTTCTCCATTAAACCTTGAGACCTTGAACGACAAATATTGTCTTGGTTTTGCTCTCTTTTCACCGCCTTCCCATACGGCCCCAGCTTCCCTTCCAGGTAACCCATTCTGTGTAACTGCAGGCAGTTACATAAAAGGTTTAAAGTGGTATTCTACACTGGTAATTTACAACAAAGTACGAGGTCATCTATGCTGCAGCCTGTGGTGGGTTAAGCAGGATACCAGACGTGGATGCTGGAGGGACTGGTGCAACCTTAAGCCTCTGTGCAGGGTGAGCGAGTCGCTTCCTGACCTTGGGCACCTGCTAGTGAGCCCACCAGTCTTCCACCAATAGCTCCATGTTCATAGTCAAGCAACTTAAAAGCAGGGGTTCACAAATAGACAAACAAAACAAAACAAGTTGATGAGATTGTGGAAGGATGATTTGTAGGGAAGAGATGAGGTTAATGGCAAGGAGATATAAAAGAAATGAAAGTGACTGGAATATATTATTTACATGTATGAAGTAAAAAAAAAACAAGTGAATCAATAATCTTTTAGAAGGAAAACATATATTGAGTCCTAATCTCCTGGTATATATATATTGGGCTTTTCAAAGGCAGGAAGGTAAGTAAGATGGGGCCCTCTAAGACCAGGATGGACCCTAAGTCTATGTCACTGCTGTAGGTTGAGAAAAGATAACCGATAAAACCTAGGCAACAGAGTGGGAAAGAAGGTGATGGAGCTGCATGTCCAAGGATGCTCAACTCTGCTCAGAGCCCCAGCCGCTGTGTTTGTGAAAAATTGTTCTTGTAACCCTTGGGCTATACTTCAGAATATAATTTCAGAAATAGTAAGTAGATTACTGTAGTTTTTCAACTTTTAAGAGGAGAAAATGCTTAGTTTAGTATAGTTCAGTGGAGTTTATCTTAGCTTAGCTTAGTTTAGCTTAGTTTGGTTTAATTTAGAGGTAATGGTATTTCATTTCACCATGGGAAGTCATTAATCTTTGTGTTTCTTAGCGCCATGTTAAAGAGTGTCTCCTATCAATGTTAAGTTTCAGGAAAAGCATTCTGTCTTTAGTATGGTGCCAAGCTACTGCCAAGCAATTGTACGCTAAGGACATCTTTTCTGGCTGTCATCAGTAGTGATGTAAGCAAATGGAAGGTGACCTAGGAGCCATGGTCAGTTACTCAAGGCGCAATGAGAGCCACGCAGCAGCAGCCCTCCCGCGCCCCAGCTTGCTCTGCTCAGAAGGGCAGACTCCTCCCATCCTCCAGGGTTTGTGTCTACCACCTTGGATACAGTTATCATGCCAGAATCAGATTTCAATCCCATTGCCTCTTCCTTTGTATTTTCTTGATTAGGATGATTTCCTTTGTACATCTGCTTCTCCTCTTAAAATATCCAAGATGCCAAACATCAGGCCCCCTCAAAAGGATGCTAAAATTTCCAACTTTGTTCAGTATAGAAGAATACAAAATAAAATAAAATAACCCAAATTAAGCACATTACTTGAATCTTGCTGATACTTGCTATAGGGATATTTCTCTTTTTGCCGTGTGCAAATTCTGAAAGGTCTTCTTCCTTTCCATCATCCTGGTCCTGTTAGACTCTGTTTTGTTCTTTTATGTCTGCTGATATAGGCCTGTGGCTGGGTACTTTGTAAAGGAATGAAATGTATTATGTCATAATTTTTGAGGCCCAAGGATAAAGAAGCCACAGGTGAGCTTCCTAGTTCCATCCTCTGACCGTGGAGAAGCACAAAGAAGCAGTGGGTATGTGTGGATAGAGCACTTTCACCAGAAAGGAAACACAAAGGACAGCAAATTTCTAGATAACAGCCTCCTGTTCTTGGGTAGTTAATCCTCTATCTCTTCATGAAAGGGAGACCCTATTTTTTTTTTAAAGACCAAGCCACTTCTCGACACACTCACAGGGAAGACCCAACCTCACTATGAGTTTAGGTGGAGGCAAGCCATACTCAAACCTCAGCATTCCTGACTCATTTCTGATCAGCTTTGAATTGGTTCTGAGGTTTGGGAGCTCTAGGCAACAATCATCCTCTAAGTTAGCCCGAATGCCTTTTAATGCAATTTTTCTAGTCAAAGTGTGGTTCGGGGATCAACAGTGTCAATATCACCTTGGCGTTCATTAATAATACAGACTTTTGGACATGTGTGAAGTTACACGTCTGTAATTCCAGCACTTGAGATGCAAAGCAAGAGCGCCGTGGGTTCAAGGACAGCCTGAACTAAGTGTTGAATCCCTGTCTCAAAATCAGAACAAATGGAAAAATTCTGTTTTAGGCAACTGAATCAGTAAAACAAAATAAAACAAACCCCAACGACAACAAAAACACCCGATAGGAGGTGCATACAGTTTGCTGTGCGTTAAAGAGTAAGGAAGAGTGACACAAGCCGCTATTTTGTTTTTCTTTGAAATTTTCAGTGTCTTTTGGCACTCTGACAATTTGAAACAGAGAATGGGGACTACTTCTGCACTAATGATAGCATCCCTTGCCCCTGCATATACAGCTAAAAATCCTTGATATTTATAGAAACTGTGTGTGAAAAGCAAGGGTAGATATGGGCCAATGAATATAGTGTGTCAGTATTACCAACAATGACTGTTCATATACCATTTCCCTCAGAATCTTATTGATGATATCAATAGGATATTAACAGCACAGAAGGAAAGACCAGCCCCACTTCCACGGCAGCTCTGTTTCCTTTCCCTGGGTAGATAATGAAGTAGATTCTCTTTTCCCATGACACTGGGCTGCCTGATATTTTGCGGTGTTACATGCCGGGCCTCAGCATGACTAATACATCCCAGCTGGTCCCAACAGCAGGAAAATGTGTCTGGTGGGGGAAGGGGGCGGGGGTTGACTAGGTTATGGTTACGCATGCTCCAACAGAGGTGGCTCTGTTGTGTCTATAATTAGGTTGGGGGGTGGGAACTCTGGAGGGGGTGAGAAGAAAGAATGAATGAAGGAGGTGGGGGAGGTGTGAGGAAATCCCAGGAGTTCTGGGAACTTGAGATTTTTCAAGCTGTCATTTACCTTTGCAAAGTTGTGGTTGGTGGCTGTGTTTACAGGCTGTGGATCTGTAAACAGCACATGTGCAAAACGTTAGCTATTGTTTTGAAAATGGCAGTATGGCCAACCATTTCAATTTCTGTGTTTAAGCATGAACCAGATGACGCTATGTTTTATTTAAAACTGGGCATGTATCATCCAGGGTGGAAACCTGTACCTCTCAAACACTTTCATATTGTGTACTCTGCCATATGCTGCTTGCTTGCAGGTTTTTAAAGTGATTGCCTACTGCCTAAAGGTAGCTTGTCTCAAGATTATAATCCATCTCTTGCTTGAGGGCAGAAATGAACCCATTAATTTAACAGCACACTAATGGGATTGGCAGAGAGATGTTAATTCTTTTCACTATTCCTAGAGGATTAGTTGAATAGTGGTTAGATAAGAAAGAAAACAGGGTAAAGAATCATTGTGAGAGCTCTAGGGCCTTGCCAAAGATTTGGGCAGGGTGGTTTTATATTTAAGAAGACAATCATTGGCTAGATAGTCATTTTTAAATTAAGGGATATTTGTAGACTATCAAATTATAAAACAAATCGTTCCTACTTTACAACTTTAGAAGAAAACCTTTTTGTTGTTGTTGTTGTTGTTGTTGTTGTTGTTGTCTGTTTAATCTTTACAAAGATCAAAATGTCTGCTAACATTTGCTCACTTATTATATATTAATATGTATGTCTGGCAGGGTCTCATGAATCTCAAGCCAACCTTGAATTTACTAGTTAGCTAAGGATGGTCTTGAGTTACTAATCCTCCTGCCTGTAGATCCCAGATTCTAGGATTACAGAAATGGGTGTCCACAGCCAGTGTATAGGATGCTGTGCATCTACCCCAGAACTTCTTCCCACACAAGCAGCCTACCATCCAGCTACGTCTTCGGCCCTTATTATTTATGTTCAATAAACTTGATATGTCTTCTAGCTGTTCAATTTTAAATCTTGATAATATTTTGAACTAGTCATTACGTACACGATCCCCACCTTTATAAATAAGTATTTGGTGTCCATCTGAACAAGATCGGCCCTAACTTTGAAATGACACTCGCCAGCACACTCGCCCGTGTTCCTTGATCCTTGGAGTATGAAACTGTTTTGTGCTCAATGATGCTGACAGCGAGGATGGAACAACCACCCAGTGAAGTCTGACTTGAGGGCTGATAAAGGTCAAGTGGATTTTTTTGTTTCTTCAGAGGAGTGCTTGTCTAATCCTTGAGACTTCAATGGCTAAATGCAGTTATAATTGTTTATCCTATTCATCCTCCGTCTATTTGAAAGTGTAGAAAAAAACTGTGTCCTTGAGTTCACAGGAAGTTATAATGCTGCCCGTACATTCCAGTCATGTATCCTTCAGAGAAAACAGATATTGGGTCCCCGGTCGGTCGTATCTCCAAATACCGTTACCACGTCATTCTCTTTAATACTGGTATCCATGTGAAACTAATATCTTCTTTTAAGGAAGTAGCAATTTACAGCAGGGTTTCTTATCAGGTGATACTATCTAGGTTTACTTTTTAAAGCCCCTTCCTGTGAGTGTAGAAAACCTGCAGTCACCACAGCAGATTAGCTTTCCCCCCAGTGGGGTTCAGTCACTCCCTTTTGTGTTTGGTTCTCTTCTTTTGTAAAAATTCGGATCAGTAGCTTCTATTGGGAGGCCTGGGAAGGAGAGATTAAGTTCTCCTCAGCTGGCCATCTGAGGGTGTGGTTCTTTAACATTTTGGCTAACAGATGGTGGCAAAGCAACAGGTGCACCCAGATCACTGCACCAAGCTTTTTACATCTGCTGGGAGCGCAGACAGCATGCAGCTTCCCCCACTCCAGCTGGGGCCTTGGCTGCTACCAAGCATGCCGAAGACAAGGTGCAGAAAGAGGGAAGCCGGTGACCTTCAACTATTAACCCACAGATGTGATGTGCTTCAGAGGATAATCTGGGCAAGAATGCTTTGATCTGAGCATTACACACTAGATGGAGAAACAAAGGGTGCAGACTCCCGGGGTGGAGTGAGGAAACAGCCAGCAGTTTTGCTAGCACAATAGGCTTTTCAGGATCTGACAGCTTCCTTCAGCAGAGCTAGGCATTTCCACTTTCAGCAAAGTCATTGGCCTGAATTCATTGCCTACTGCAAAACTGTTCTTGGTTAGACGAAAAGCATTAAACGGAAATAGCCCAGAAAATAGGTAGGACAATTCACCTGGCAGTAGCCAATATTTTCCATGTATTTACCATGGCCAGGGGTTCCTTGAGTTATTACACCATATTTATAAAGCAAGTCCATAGGGTAAACAGTTCCATTATTTCTATTTTACAATGGAAATGGAAATTAAGAACACAGAGATATTGGGATTTACAATTGCAATAAATAAATAAATAAATAAATAAATAAATAAATAGTTGGCACTAAGAGATTCAACTTTATTGTAACATGTGTTTCCTGCAAGACTACTGTGTGCCAACCTCAGGCTTCTGAGCCTATTGTCTAAGCCACATTGGCCCAATTCCATAGGACCTGCATTTATCAGCTATGTAAAATGCTCAACTCTATCTTCTTCACAGAACAGAGAGGAAAAATGTAGGTAAGGTCACCAGAGGTTACACATCCTTTGTTAAACCTGTCTTAAAAGCATTGTACTGTTGTTGACATTTGGTTTCTGCTATGATTAGTTACTTCACTGGTTCTCAACTTGTGGGTTCTTGACCTTTTTGGAAAACCTCCATTTCAAAAGTTATTTATATTACAATTCATAACAGTAGCAAATTACAGTTATGAAGTAATAACAAAAATAATTTCATTGTTGTGGATCACCTCAACATGAGGAATTATAGTAAAGGGTTGAAGCATTAGGAATGCAGTGAACCACCACCGATCTGGTTCCTTGCATCACAGAAAAGCCAAGCCACTATGCAATCTCACCAATCCTGATCATTCACTTTATTTAAAGCCTGGGATTTCACAATTTAAGAATTCCTTCTCCTATATTCTTGATTTTATGAATAAGGAAAATTACCCACTGCCCTGGGATCTGACTGTTCCACAGTATGAAACATGGCCTGGAACTCTACTGATTAAGTCCCATTGATTCAAATACATTTTTCCATACTAAATTGCTTCATTTCCATCTCTACGTCTTATGCTTACTTCTCTAAAGTATTTTGGGAAATATTGTATCAGGCTGGCTACCATCCAGCCTCTCTTATGAAGGCTTCTAGTCTGCTGATCAAGGAACAACCCAGTAGAACTACATTTACTCATTTTGAAATGAAGCCGCTAACTTGAGCAACATAAAAGATCTGAACTAAAGATGATCATAAGATTCATAGATGATCTTAAAAAAAAACCTCCAGTACCTGCCCTGGGAAAACCCTTTTAGTTGTTGGTCAGCGTTGTCCTTAGACCTCCAAAACAAACAGCTAGTGTAGTTGACTTTGAAAATATGCATCAGACACAGAACGTGGAGGAATTGACCTAGAACCTACTTGAAAGCCTCATCTTTAAGGACTAGCTCTCACACTGTCAGAAAGTTCTGTGCCAGCTGCCGAGGAAGAAAAGTAGTCATTAGTCCTACCCAAGTGTAAAAGCTACAAATGACAATAATAATTGTCATGGCCACATATCCTTAAGGTGTAAGCATGGTGCTTCTACTCGGGTAACCAACAGCTGTTCGTTGGGACATTCAGTAGAAAGCCTTGCTCAATAGAAAGGAGTTAAGATGGGGTACTAAGATCTTGACAATTATCCACTGATGGTGACATCATGACTCCTACAGGAGATCCTGCTACTGCCAATTTCCCAGATCAAGATAATTCCTAACAGTATTCTAATTACTTATCCTTACACACAGAGAAAACTGTAGTTGTTACCTCTCATCAGTGATGCTTCTTTTTATCACAGACATTGAATATTATAGAGATCCACAATTGGTCAAAAGTGCAGATTAAAAGCACGCAATGCTCAACATCAATTGCTCAGGGAACATCCCAGAAAAGAGAGTAGGAAGATTGTAAGATCCCGGGGACAAGGGTCTCTATTGTGAAATAATATCATCTATAGATGTCAGGTAAACTACATATATCAAATCCCAAAGGTAATCCCAGCTAACATGCCAATGAGGATGGAGAAAACCTTGTAAGTTTAGCCCCCTAGAAGGATAATAAATTTTCTTCAGGGACAAGCTTCTGATAGTCATAATGAATAAATAATAGGCCAGTAATTTGAGATGGCGCTGGGGCATGGATGGAGTTGGAGAGGAAGAGGGAGGGGTGAAATAATGGAAATAGACCACTCCTGTGTGAAATTCTCAAAAACAAAACACTTAAATAAATTAAAAAAAAAATCTGATACACTAGGGAAATTGCTATGGAAAGCAGAGGGACTTAGAAAGATTGGATAAAAAACTTATAGGTTACTGGAGGAAAAAGAAATGTATGCCTTAAGATAATTGATAAGAACATAGCTGAGGAAGGCCAAGGTCCTTTCATTTCAATTGCTACTTGAGTGGATCGTAATGTATTCAGGAACTGGGGAATGTGATCCAAGATACATTTACAATGTAGGGTGTGGGAAGTGAGGAAAACGGAATGAGGGAATCCCAGTGGCTTGAAGTCACAGAGACCACAGTCTCTCCATAGCCACCTGACAGCACAGGACTTTAGGCACGTGTACCTGAACTTTCCTTAGCAACAATAGCTTGGATGTCTTTCCATTTTCTAGATATTTTTGGCAGCAAGTAGAAGCTCCTCTCTCTCTCTCTCTCTCTCTCTCTCTCTCTCTCTCTCTCTCTCTGTGTGTGTGTGTGTGTGTGTGTGTGTGTGTGTGTGTGTGTGTTTTAAAAAATGGGCATTAAGATGTTAATGCCATAGGAGTTTCAATAGTAGTAGCTGATGAAAGCTTGTAGCAGCCTTGATTTCCTTGGGAATTGCCAAAAGTGTGGCTAATGTTATTCAAGAGACTGACACAATTAAAAATAATGGGCTCTTTCAATGAGAAAACATTACCTAAATTAAATCTAGTTGATGTTTTCTCTCTTTTTTTTCCTTTGAAAGTGCTAAGGAATTAATGAGACTCATTTGTGTAATTTACCAAGCGATTTAGGAGTTAGAGCAACAAGGTAAGGTGAGTTTGAACTTCATGTATTGAATTTGATATGTTTTTTTTTTAATGCCCTTCATATTTAACATTCACACGCCTGGGGTTTAATGTCCCTTTGTATTACTCTTACATAGTATCCACATCTATTTGTTCGCTCATAGACGATACTTGTATTTAACTACCTTTTTTTTTTTTTTTTTTTTTTTTTGCCTCCTGGAACTTCTCTGTCTAATCTCCTCATGCTGGCTTCCCATAGACCTGCCAAGTCTCAGAGCCTCAAGTTATGTGGTTGTTTTGGCACCTGCATGTTGAATACGGCTCATAGAGCCTGCTGGGTTTTTTTCGAGGGTAGTGGAATGGAAACTCAGTTACTTTTGACTCAAACTAAACAGTTATCTATCAAACTGTAAGTCTCTATCAGCTCCACGGTGTATTTCAAATTAGGACAAGCACAGCAGCCACTTGTCTTAGGGAAGGCAGTGGCTCGCCTTGGGCCACACAGGCGCAGCCAGGCACTCCGCCAGCTCCTACGGTGTTGGAGGTTCCAAGGCAGAGACTCAGGGAGCCTCGTTTGGAGTGTCGATGGGTCTTTGAACAGGGCGCCTTGCCATAAACTGCAAAAAGATTCCCCACAACAGTATTAACCCCACAGCTAAGGTTAGCAGAGAATGCTTTTCATCCTCAGAGCCATAATCTGCTTCTCTGGTGAACGCTGAATTCCAAATGTCAGGACACTGAGAGAACAGGTGTACCAGCCTGGGTCTGGGTCTTGAGAAAGGAAGGTTACAAGCAACGGCCAAATCAGAAGTTCCTGTGTAGGCAAAAGTTTTTAAACAAGTGTGCCTGAACTTGGGAAGCATCAAAGTGCCCTCCATAGCATGCTGCCCATCCTGCAATTTCACGTGAAGGCGCCCTTCATAAAGCATATTTATTTCATGGAACACGGGTCTCCAGGATGTGCCATGCGAAGTGGATGCTGCATCACACTTCTGCTCTGGAGCTTAGAAAGCGCCAGAAGTATCCTGTCATAAAACACACAGTTTAGCACAGGGCTTCTCTGTTTAGCCATAAAACTATTCTCCTGCTATTACCTTTCATCGTGTCTGAAAATATTTTTCGCTTGTACACATAGTGGGAAGCACCCATCCAGGCAGCGGTTCAGACTCAGCTGCCGTCGTGTAACCTCCCAAATACAGAGAGTACGCTTAAATAACTTGTAGCCACTCATGAAGCAGCAGAATTGAATATCTCCCACCCATTTCTTTTCATAGAAGCCATCGTTTATGCCAATATGCCCATGGATGGAATATTGACACAAATGAATGGATTTCCTTCATACCTCTTTATTAAAGAGATCATGGCAATAATATGTTTTTGTGGAAGCATTTGCATTTCTAGGTGACAACCTTAACATGGGACAAACGCAGTAGCCTGCTTGTCCAACGCCCCTGCTGCTCAGGAAGACTGATGGAGCCAGCTTCTTGCTCCTATTCGAAACCTAAGTGAGTTTGAGAAGTCACAGGTGAGATCTGAGCTATGAACTGTAAGCCAGATGCTTCCAGTGGCTTCCTGGTTATGTGGTTTTAGCAGCGTCACCATCCACCACCCACACTTAGAAGGGCTCTGGACTTAGTCTAATATTCTGATGTTGTCATGTTGAGATATTATTAAAACTACCTTGTACGAAAAATCCCTTAATAAAAAAAAAATAGAGAAACACCCACATGAAGGAAAAACTTGTAATGATTTTTACAATGGTGTTATATTTTCATTCTACACAGGCTCTTTTGAATCACAAAGATGTCATGTCTGCCTAGGAAGGATGAGTCTGTCTTCTGCGCCATTTCTGAAGTTACCAGCTTGGCCTGCCACAGGATACCAACCATAGTTGTCACCTCTAATTAACAGCTTAAATGCCTTTTGACAGCAAAGCCTGAAGCCACTTAAGATGCCACTGAGCTATCAAGGATTTGTGGAAATCGAAGTCAGTGCCCCCACTGCAGACTTCACATTTACTCAGGTATGGATCTAAGCTCCCTTACCAGCTCTGGGGCCACCTTGGACATCTGTACCATTCGCTGCATGCAGAAGAGCCCATGGAAGCTGTAACGGGGCCAAGTGGAGCTTGCATCTTTCCTGGTTTCTGACGTCTGCAGTTTGTATAAAGGTGTACATACACTGTGGATAACCCTGCCCAAATCTCTTATTTTTTTTAAAAAAAGAAAATAATATTTTACTGTTTCAAAAGATAATATGTGACAGAAAGCTGCTATCAGGAACCCCTCAGTACTTCAGAGCCAATTTGATAAAATCAGATGTTTACATTCTTTGAAAAAGACAATGAAAACACTAGGTGCTTGTTTATTTCTATTTACCCATGAATAATGCACAAATAATGCAAATAACGATGTAGACAATGTGTTTCTGAAGCATGAATTCTCTTGACTTGAGACAGACAGCTAGCTGATATATTCAGTAATCTTGTCTGTTGCGAAAGGCTTTTGTAGACATCTCTTGTACTTAGCCTGTATAACAAATGGTGTTTCTATCCTGGCACTTCTATAACTTTAGTGAATACCCACTTCTCCCATTTATAGTCATTTGGAGTTTACTTTTCAAGTAGTATTTATTCAATGCAATACTTTGATAAAAGTATCTACTCCGAAGACTCTGGCACTCCTGTATTTTAACTTTTTATTAGTATCCCAGGGATGCTCTAACGCATTACCATGAACTAGGTGTCTGAAAACAAGGAATAACATTCTTCCACACTTCTGGGAGACAGCAATATAAAAAAATCAAGATTTTGGCAGGCTTGAGTTCTTCTGGAGGCACTGGAGGAGAATCTCCTCCTGCCTTATCCAGGTCCAGGTAGTCACCACGGGAGCACCACACAGCTGCTAGGGGCATTACAGCAATCTTCACAACAGTCTCCAGATGCCACTGTGCTATCTTAACATAGGACATTTTGTCCTATGTCTATATCTTAAGTGTCCCTCTGTGGTCTTCTATGAGAAGATATGTCACTGAATTAAATATTACCTTAAAACCTAGCTGATCTTACCCAGAGGTATTTATCATATTTATGTCTACAGTAATAATTCTCTTTCAAATAATGCTATGTTCAGTTTCTGGTGTCAGGCTATGGATGCACATTTATGGGGCCACCATTCAGTCCATGACACTACTCTAATAGATTTACTTAATCTTGTTCAGGATCACTTTTTGCTGTCTTCCTCACAGAAGTCAAAATACTTACTAAATAATTATTGGATTTATAACCTTAGGCAAAATGCATAAAACCTGCCATGTCATAGATCCTTAGAGAGTTATGCTATTATCAACATCACCACCACCACCACCACCACCACCACCACCACCACCACCACCACCACCACCATCATAATGTGTAGGATTTACAATGGTACAGGTTCAAAGTTCATGCAAAAAAAAAAAAAAAGTAAATACACCTCTCCTGTGAAGGAGACTCTAGGTTCAGTTACCCATTAATACCTTTGTCCATCAAAGATTAGGTATATAGATATTCACTATATAAATTCCAAATAATATGAGATCAATCTTGAGAGTGAATGCTACCTTGAAAATATATTCTAAATACATTGAATATCTTTCTATCTCCAGATTATCCATTCTACAGTAGTCTAGAGCCTGCCAGGTGAATGACAAAAGAATCAGTTTTCTAATAATCAACAAGCTCTTATTCTACAACCCTTTGTATACCTTTGATCAAAGAATAGTGTGTTAAACCAAGTGTTTGGGGAATGCAAGAAACAGTAACAGCAGGTAGCCTATCAATGTTGAATTTTTATTTGTAGCATGAAGGAGGAAAGTGAATTCATGCCAAATGAAACAATAAAAGGTATTTGCTGCCTAATATACCTGGAAGGTGATGTAATTGAACGATTCAACTCAACATATTATAAAAGATACAAGATTTGTTTTGTTATTCTATCTACCATGATGTTAGTATATCATGCAGAGATGGCCTTGAGTTGTAAAAGAAAGAGGAAGAGATGCCCAGGAATTCTAGAGAGTGTCTGAAATGATTAAGCAGACACTCAAGATCTTTGCTTATATTTTGCTCATGATTGGTTTATTACATGATAATCCCTGAGTTAGTTTTATTGAACCATTTCCACATATAATGTGACTTTTTCTGAGCTGTATGTACTGGTGCAGCGTGATGACTGGATAGTATGTTTATATTGATCCTGTGAGGCAGAACTATGCAAAGAAGGAACTTGCCTTTGCAGATAATGTTATTAGACAGTACTCCTGGGTACCAGTTGGACGTTTGTGCTTCTGAACTTGTAGTCATTGTGAGATAAGTTAGCCTTCAGGAATGTTCAAAATGCTACTGGGTTTTGACAAAGGTTGGAATTAGACCTGATGAGAGGAAAGCAAGAAGCAAGGGGCTCACTAGTGTTTTTATGGAAACCACTGTAAAATCAGATCACGGACCTTACCTTAGCTGTGTAAGAAGGAAAATGATGCTATGAGAGACTGAACACCATGATGACATGGTAACTTTATCAACGGAAAGTCTCTGAGGCCAAAGGATGTTTGAGTGAGTGGAGCATACGGCCGGCAACAAAGAGGATGATGCTGGTCTGTCGAGAGTTCAATCCTACTCAGGCCATTATGATCGGGTCAAGTGGGTATCCATAGGATACTTAAGAAGAGCCTATTTGTGAGCAAGTCATGGCGCTGGCTGAAGTGACTTGGCCACTGACTGGCGTCCCCACAGGAGCTCCGTGTGCTGCTGTGTGGTAAGGTCATCAGCAAAGAAGGGAACAACAACTACCATCAAGCAAGTACAGAAGCCCTCCTAACTCTCCACACAGGAGGAAAGTGTTCCAAAACAGGGAAGCTTAAGACTCATATTTATGTCCCTTTACCAAGGCCTGTGGCTGTGTGTGCTGAGGAGATTTCCTCCACTTTATGCCAGCATGCTTGCCCGGAGTGTAGCATCACTGCTATGGGCGAGTCACTTAAAAGATCCAGAGTGTAATTTCGTTTTTTCCTCAATGCTTCCAGTTGACAGATGACTGATTAGAGAGTTAAAAATAAAGAGATAATGTGATTGACAACTCATAAATACCAGCGATAGTTGGAAGCACTGAAATCTCTTCAGTGAAGTTTGCATATTTCATTTCTGGTAAAGAAAGGGATAGAGAAGACAAGAGAGAGGGGGGGAGAGAGAGAGAGAGAGAGAGAGAGAGAGAGAGAGAGAGAGAGAGAGAGAGAGAAGGGGGCATGCTGAGAGGGAGGGAAATGCTCTGAGCAAATGAAAGACAACATTTCCATCTGGGGTTTGTGCTTTTCTGAGTGTTGACTCATTTTGATAGATTATTAGAAAACTCATATTTGCTCATAAATGTGAAAAAATAGCAAATGTAAAATTTGCAAATTTATTCCTAAATGTAGTTAAATTCATAAATATTTAGACATTTTTCTGTAAAGCTTCTAATTTATAACCTTTACATGAATCTATAATTTGGTATAAAAGCTTCTAAATGCAGAAGTAATGTCACAAATGTCTATAAATATGCACATCTCATTTCCAAATGTTCTACAAGCCATTAGATAGAGAAGCTGTGAAAGTGAACTAATTTGATTTTGTGGAATTTGCTCTACATGACTCAGGACAATGAACAAAACATTCTACTGAAAATTTTAAGACCAGAGGTGAGGTTATTGCTTGTGTAATCTCAAAATATGTCTTAAGGCATGTGACAATGTGGATGGGCAGTGGTGGCACACACCTTTGATCCCAACGCTCAGGAGTCAGGCAGGAAGATCTCCCCATCTGAACTACAGAGCTAGTTCCTGGACAGCCAGGGCTACACACAAAGAAACCCTGTCTTGAAAAACAATTTGAGAAAATGTTAGAGTTGCAATTGAGAATGAATAAACAACAAGTAAAAATCTAAGACAAGTTGAAAGAAAAATACCAAAGAAAATCAATGTACAGTAGGATGATGAGTCAATAATATTTTCTGAAGTTATTTAATAAATAACTTGTGAACTGCTAATGATACATTTTTATTCATGTTATTAAAAATATTAGAAGTATTCAAGGAAGAATTATTCCTTCAAACCTGCCTTTACTTTTCCTAGCACTGGTCCCAATCCTGGGAGACTCAGGCAGCTCCTTGCCTTCCCAGCCCATCCCACTCCTATAGAGCTTAACCCTAGGATGAGAGAGGTGCTTCTTCAAGACACTTTAACAAGCTCCTCAGACACGTTGTCCCCAGAGTGAGCCAATAATCATGTACCCATTCCTGAACTAGCTGCCACACCCAGAAGAATGGAATGCAACACTTAGCCAAGTCTAAGAGGGGTCTTGAAGGCATGTGCAGCCATATTAACAAAGGGGGTATTTCTCAGTCCAGCATGAAATGCTGTAAGCAGTAATGGATTGGGATGAATGGTGAACAGACAGAAGCTAAACCTGCTCTTCAGGCATGCTCAGTGGATATAAACGAACAACATATGAACAGGTCAGTATTCTTCGGCTACTAAGTCCTCAGTTCATGGTTTACTCCTTTTCCTTTTCCACTGTTGAAAAGGAAGAGCAATGAGATTTAATTAGAAAACCAGAGGATAGAACAGGCTTTACTCTTTTTTTTTTTTGTATTAGATATTTGCTTTTTTTGGATATATGGCTTATTTACATTTCAAATGATTTCCCTTTTCCTGGTTCCCCCCTCCCCAAAAGTCCCATAAGCCCTCTCCCCTCCCCCTGTTCCCCAATCAACCCCCTTCAGCTTCCCTATCCTGGTATTCCCCTACACTGCAGCATCAAGCCTTTCCAGGACCAGGGGCTTCTCCTTCCTTCTTGGGCATCATTTGATATATGAATTGTGTCTTGGGTATTCCAAGCTTCTGGGCTAATATCCACTTATCAGTGAGTGCATACTATGTGTGTTCTTTTGTGATTGGGTTACCTCACTTAGGATGATATTTTCCAGTTCCACCCATTTGCCTAAGAATTTCATAAATTCATTGATTTTAATAGCTGAGTAGTATTTCATTGTGTAAATATACCACATTTTCTGTATCTATTCCTCCATCGAGGGATATCTGGGTTCTTTCCAGCTTCTGGATATTATAAATAGGGCTGCTATGAACATAGTGGAACATGTGTCCTCGTTACATGCTGGGGAAATCCTCGGGGTATATGCCCAGGAGTGGTATAACGGGGGTCCTCCAGTAGTATCATGCCCAGTTTTCAGAGGAACTGCCAGACTGATTTCCAGAGTACCAGCTTGCAGTCCCAACAGCAGTGGAGGAGTGTTCCTCTTTCTCCACATCCTCTCCAGCACCTGCTGTTTCCTGAGTTTTTGATCTTAGCCATTCTGACTGGTGTGAGGTGAAATTTCAGGGTTGTTTTGATTTGCATTTCCCTGATGACTAAGGATGTTAAACATTTCTTTAGGTGCTTCTCAGCCATTAGATATTCCTCAGATGAAAAAGACCTGGAAATGAACCAGTACACCTATGGTCACTTGATCTTTGACAAAGGAGCTAAAACCATCCAGTGGAAAAAAGATAGCCTTTTCAACAAATGGTGCTGGTTTGACTGGTGGCTAGCATGCAGAAGAATGCAAATCAATCCATTCTTATCTCCTTGTACAATGTTCAAGTCCAAGTGGATCAAGGACCTCCACATAAAACCAGACACACTGAAACTAATAGAAAAGCAACTGGGGAAGAGTCTTGAGCACATGGGCACAGGGGAAAATTTCTTGAACAGAACACCAATAGCTAATGCTCTAAAATCAAGAACTGACAAATGGGACCTCATAAAATTACAAAGTTTATGTAAGACAAAGGACATGGTCAAAACAGCAACCAACAAATTGGGAAAAGATCTTTACCAACTCTACATCTGACAGAAGGCTAAGAGTTACTATATACAAAGAACTCAAGAAGTTAGACTCCAGAGAATCAAATAACCCTATTAAGAATGGGGTACAGAGATGTTTGCTTTATTTACATTTCAAATGGCATCCCCTTTCTGAGTTACCTCTCAGAAAACCCCTATACCATCATCCCTCCCCCTATTCACACTCTTCCCCCAATTTCCTGACTTGTATTTCCCTATTCTGGGGAATCGAGCCTTCAAGGACCAATTGCCTCTCCCCTCATTGATGTCTGAAATGTTCATATTCTGCCACATTTGTAGCTGGAGTCCCTCCATGTGTACTCTTTGGTTGGTGGTTTAGTCCCTGGGATCTCTGGGGGTACTAGTTGGTACATATTATTGTTCTGCTTGCAAGACTGTAAATCTCTTAAGCTCCTTGGGTCCTTTAGCTGCTCCATTGTGGACCCTATGCTCATTCTATTCGTTGGCTGTGAGTCATGGGGATTATGATCCACTTTCCAATAAGGATCAAAGTATCCATACTTTGGTCTTCCTTCTTCTTGAGCCTCATGTGGTCTGTGAGTTGTATCTTGGGTATTATGAGCTTTTGGGTTAATATCCACTTATCAGTGAGTGCATACCATGTGTGTTCTTTTGTGATTGGGTTACCTCACTCAGAATGAAATTTTCTAGCTGTATCCATTTGCCTAAGAATTTCATGAATTCATTGTTTTTAAGAGCTAAGCAGTACTCCATTGAGTAAATGTAAATTCTTCTATTGAGGGACATCTGGGTTCATTCTAGTTCATGTCTATTATAAATAAGACTGCTATGAACATAGTGGAACATATGTCCTTATTACATGTTGGAGCATCTTCTGGGTATATGCCCAAGAGTGCTATAGCTGGGTCCTCAGGTAGTGCTATGTCCAATTTTCTGAGGAACCGCCAAACTGATTTTCAGTGTGGTTGCACCAGCTTGCAATCCCACCAGCAATGGAGGAATACTCCTCTTTCTCTACATCCTCTCTAGCATTTGTTGTCACCTGAGTTTTTTTTAATGTTTTTATTTTCTATATTCTTTGTTTACATTCCAAAGGCTTTCTGCTCTCTCAGTTCCCCCCTCACCATATGTCCCATAAGTCCTCTTCCCCACCCCCCCCATTCCCCAATCATCCCCCCACACACACCATTTCTCTGTTCTGATATTCTCCTACAAAACTGGATCCAGTCTTTTCAGGACCAGGGTCCTCTCCTTCCTTTTTCTTGGGAGTCTCTTGATTTGCTAATTGTGCCTTGAACATTCAGAGCTTCTGGGCTCATTAATATCCACTTTTCAGTGATTGCAATTCATGTGTATTTTTTTGTGATTGGGTTAATTCACTTAGGATGATATTTTCCAGATCCAACCATTTGCCTACAAATTGTATGAATTCATTATTTTTAATTGCTGAATAGTATTCCATTGTATAAATATACCACATTTTCTGTATCCATTCCTCCTTTGAGGGACATATGGGCTCCTTCCAGCTTCTGGCTATTATAAATAAGGCTGCTATGAACATAGTGGAGCATGTGTCTTTATTGCATGCAGGGGAATTGTCTGGGTATATGCCCAGGAGTGGTATGACAGGGTCCTCTGAAAGTGTCACGCCCAATTTTCTAAGGAACCACTAGACTGATTTCCAGAGTGGTTTTACCATCTTGTAATCCCACCAACAGTGGAGGAGTATTCCTTTTTCTCCACATCCTCGACAACACCTGTTGTCTCTTGAGTTTTTAGTCCCCTGAGTTTTTGATCTTGGCCATTCTGACTTTAGTGAGGTGGAATCTCAGGGTTGTTTTGATTTGCAACTCCCTGATTATTAAGGATGTTGAACATTTCTTTAGGTGCTTCTCAACCATTCAATATTCCCCAGGTGAAAATTCTTTGTTTAGCTCTGTACCCCATTTTTAACAGGGTTATTTGGTTCTCTGGAGTCTAACTTCTTGAGTTCTTTGTATATATTGGATATTAGCCCTCTATTGGATGTAGGATTTGTAAAGATCTTTTCCCAATCTGTTGGTTGCTGTTTTGTCCTATTGACAATGTCCTTTGTCTTACAGAAACTTTGCAATTTTATTAGGTCCCATTTGTTAATTCTTGATCATAGAGCATAAGGTATTGGTGTTCTATTCAGGAAATTTTCCCCTGTGTCCATGTGCTCCATGTTCTTCCCCACTTTATGTTCTATTAGATTCAGTGTATCTGGTTTTATGTGGAGGTCCTTGATCCACTTGGACTTAATCTTTGTACAGGGAGATAAGAATAGATCAATTTACATCCTTCTACATGAGGACTGCTAGTTGACCCAACAGCATTTGTTGAAAATGCTGCCATTTTCCCACTGGATGGTTTTAGCTCCTTTGTCAAATATCTAGTGACCATAGATGTGAGTGTTCATTTCTGGGTCTTCAATTCTAATCCACTGATCTACCTGTCAGTCGCTGTACCAATCCCATGCAGTTTTTATCACTATTGCTCTGTAGTAGAGCTTGAGGTCAGGAATGGTGATTCCCCTAGAAGTTCTTTTATTGTTGAGAATAGTTTTCACTATCCTGTGTTTTTTGTTATTCCAGATAAATTTAGAAATTGCTCTTTTTAACTCTATGAAGAATTGCGTTGGAATTTTGATGGGGATTGCATTGAATCTGTAGATTGCTTTTGGCAAGATGGCCATTTTTACTATATTAACCATGCCAATCCATGGGCATGGGAGATCTTTTCATCTTCTGAGATCTTCAATTTCTTTCTGCAGAGACTTGAAGTTCTTGTCATAGAGATCTTTCACTTGCTTGGTTAGAGTCACCCCAAGGGTGTTATTTCCCTAATTTCTTATAGGAAGTATAGGAATTATATAGGAAGGCTACTGATTTGTTTGAGTTAATTTTATATCCATCCACTTTGCTGAAGTTGTTTATCAGGTTTAAGAATTTTGGGGGTCGCTTAAGTATATTATCATATCATCTGCAAATAGTGATACTTTGACTATTTCCTTTCAAATTTGAATACCTTTGACCTCCTTCTGTTGTCTAATAGCTCTGGCTAGGACTTAGAGTACTATATTGAACAGGTAGGGAAAGAGTAGACAGCCTTGTCTAGTCTCCAATTTCAGTGGGATTGCTTCAAGTTTCTCTCCATTTATTTTGATGTTGGCTACTGGTTTACTTTTACTATGTTTAGGTATGGACCTTGAATTTCTCATCTTTCCAAGACTTTTATCATGAAGAGGTGTTGGATTTTGTCAAATGCTTTCTCAGCATCTAATGAAATGATCATGTGTTTTATTTTTTTCCTTTGCATTTGTCTATATAGTGGATTACATTGATAGATTTCCATATACTGAACCATCCCTGCATCCCTGGGATGAAGCCTACTTGATCATGGTGGATGGTCATTATGATGTGTTTTGGATTCGGTTGGCAAGAATTTTATTGAGTATTTTTGCATGTATATTCATAAGGGAAATTGTTCTAAAGTTCTCTTTCTTTGTTGAGTCTTTGTGTGGTTTAGGTATCAGAGTAATTGTGGTTTCATAAAACGAATTGGGTAGTGTTCCATCTCTTTCTATTTTGTGGAATAGTTTAAAGAATATTGGTATTATGTCTTCTTTGAAGGTCTGATAGCACTGCACATTGAACCCATCTGGTCCAGTTTTGGTTTTTTTTTTTTTTTTTTTTTTTTTTTTTTTTTTTTTGGTTGGGAGACTATTAATGACTCCTATTTCTTAAGGGGTTATGGGATTTTTTAGATCATTTATCTGATTCTGATTTAACTTTGGCACCTGATATCTGTCTAGAAAGTTGTCCATTTCATCTAGATTTTCCACTTTTGTTAAATATAGGCTTTTGTAGTAGGATCTGATGATTTTTTTTATTTCCTCAGTATCTGTTGTTATGTCTCCCTTTTCACTTCTGATTTTGCTGATTTGGATACTGTCTCTGTGCCCTCTGGTTAGTTTGACTAAGGGTTTATCTATCTTATTGTTTTCTTCAAAGATCCAGCTCCTGATTTGGTTGATTCTTTGCATAGTTCTTTTTGTTTCTACTTGGTTGATTTCAGCCCTCAGTTTGATTATTTCCTGTAGTCTACTCCTCTTGAATGGATTTGCTTCTTTTTCGTCTAGAGCCTCAGCTGTACTGTTAAACTGTTAGTGTATGCTCTTTCCAGCTTCTTTTTGTAGGCATTCAGAGCTATGCATTTTTCTCTCAGTACTGCTTTCTTTGTGTCCCATAAATTTGGGTATGTTGTGCCTTCTTTTTTATTAAACTCTAAAATAACTTTAATTTATTTCTTAATTTCTTCTTTGACCAACTTATCATTGAGTAGAATATTGTTCAGTTTCCATGTATATGTGGGATTTCTGTTGTTTTTTGTTGTTATTGAAGACCAGCCTTCATCCGTGGTGATCTGATGGGGTGCATGGAATTATTTCAATCTTCTTATATCTGCTGAGGTCTGTTTTGTGACTGAGTATATAGTCAATAAGGTTCTGTGAGGTCCTCCGAGAACCTTCCACAGGGTATGAGGAGCTCTGAGGGAAAGAGACACTATGGAGACCTCACTGCCTGGATGGCCAAAATCTGGAGACTGGATAGCAGAGACTAGCCAAAAGGAAAAAAAATAAATAAAATGATTCCTAATGATATTCTGTTATATTCTTAGATCAGTGCCTTCTCCAGTAATCATCAGAGAGGCTTCCTCCAGCAGCAGATGGGAGTGGATGCAGAGACCTACAGCCAGACATTATGTGGAGAGAGAGAACCTAAATTGGAGGTCCTCTGTTTTTTCTCAAACTTCAAAGATAGTCTTCCATTGCTCATATGCCAGGGTAGGAATTCCTGGTAAAATTTGTATGCTTCTTTCTCATAGCAGGTAAATAACCCTGCATCTAGGTGAAGAGTGTTAATTTTCTATATTGCAAGACTACAATGATTTTTGTCTTTTCTTTTTTAGAAAGCTTTAGTTTTTTAAATTTAATTTGTTGCTTTTTCCTAAACTGTCCCCCATTACTGCTGTACTTTGTTCATATGAGGTAAGCAGAAAGCAGACAATAATTCAACTCTGGAAAAATAGGTACTTAACTGCATTGCTCAAGGCAAAAATCTCTACTGTGTGTCTGTGTGTGTGTGTGTGTTGTGTGTGTGTGTATGTGTGTATGCTCGCATATGTGTATATGTGTACACGTGTGTGTTGCATGACCTTTGTGATTAAAAATGCTATTAGAAGCATTATTTTCTCCTACATCTGTGCCATAGATTTAATATTTGATTCTCTAACAAAATACCATTCCATCTTAAATGTATCTGGACGAATTAATCCCTTCCCAGGTGTTTCCACTATATTGTGAAAATAGCTGGCTCCTATCTCACAGAGTTAAACATTACCAATTTGTGTACAGCCTACTGAGAGCATTGATTTGTTCCCTGGTCCCTAGAATGCCCTGCCCAAATATTCAATGATGTCAGAATGCTGATGATTGCTAATATAGCTCAGACAAAATTTAGGAAACCTCTCAGGAAATTAGTGTCTGTCCCTGTGCTTGAGGGACTCATCCTTCTGTCTCTGAGAACAGGAAGGTTTCAGTTAGTGAAGTGTCTGCATATAAATGTGAGAAAGAGATGTCTCCAGACATTGATACAGCTAAAAAAGTGGTGTGTACAGAACTGTGCCTCACTACTCTCAAGTGAGTATGAAACAAAAGATTAGAGTCATGGAGACACCTTGCTGAAGGTCAGTTGAGAAGCTGGTGTGGAATTCAAATGCCTTTGAATGTCTTGCCTTTGCTTTTCAGTTCCTTCCACAGCATAAAAATTGTTCTTTCGTCATGATGTAGGCTTTCTCGGAATCTTTATTTTAATTCTGTAGCATTTACATTCAGGAGTTACAGCAAATCTGCTGATTACTTATGAAAGCAGGGGATAAAAATTGCAATTACAGTCAAAATTAAAGTTATTTTCTAATCTTCTCATCTTTTTTTAAGGAATGAGAAACTTTAAATATGGTCAACATAGCACATTTTAAGTGTCAAACTTACTGAATTTTTCTACGCCAACTGAATGGTAATTCTCTCTAAAACAGTGAATATTACACATATTTTTCATCATATGACCTGTTTAATATAAGTTGAAAGATTCCTCTTGTGTAAGTACCATTGCATAATGCTGTATGCTGAGATATTAAGATATATTTAGTAATTCCATTAGAACCGCACCATCAAGCAGGGCACAGCATATGGAAAGAAGTTGGTGAAAAACTGATTAAACATTTATATCAAGTACATTTTGATTTAACTCACATAAATAATTCATTTTTATGTTTTCTTTCTTTCAAAATAAACCTTTTTGACACCTGCTGTGCTAAAAATAATGCTAGCATGGCTGTAATAAAGAAAGTCTTGAAGCTTGCAGGAATGACATCATCTGGTACCCAAGCAGATACTAAATTACCAGCACATAAGCACTGGAAAGTAAGATTTGGCATTATTTATTATTTATTTAGTGCCTAAAAAAATATGCCATGCTTAGATGCAAGTGAATCAACTGACTCAATTTGAATTGAGAGTTTGTGTCCAGAAAAAGTAAAAAAATTAAAAGGCTCACAAAGACACAGTAGAAAATGTAGCAGAAAGCCATGAAGATAGAGCCCTATTCTTTTCCCAGAGCATGAGAAATAAGATGAGAAATGGAAACAAGGAACTAATGCAACATCTCCAGGAGATGTCTGAAACTACAGTTGAAAGGAAGACTTGTGGTCAAGAGGATAATTGCAAGTCCACATGGTCTTGCCTTTTTCTCGACTAGCAGTTCCCATGAAGGATGCAAAGTTGAACTATTGCATACATATAAAACAAGGAGTCATGGATATTATTTACAGCTGGACAAGGAGGCAGGCTTAGTTTGTCTCAGTCTTAGCTGTCTCTGTAGGGGACCATTCTTCAGGTTATGAACCTCTGGGTTTTTGGGGGGCTGAGCTATGATGGATAGTTCCTACATACACTGCCACCCATAACCTGTCCATAGATAAGGTGTAAGTAGCGGTGAGTCATAAGGAAATGACTCCCTTTCATCGTTTCTCAACTGAAAAGTTAGCCCAAGAGAAAGACTTAGCCCTGGGTGAGAGTTACTCTGTCCTATTATCCTTGTAAAGTCTGAGTATTTTTTCTTTCATCAGTCATGAGGCCCAGAGTATTTCTGAGCACTAATGTGTTTATTGAATATCATCACTAAACAATACTTGACTACATTCTTTTAATATAAAAAATTTGCATAGTTGTAGAAAGGTTTATTTTCTTTGTCCAATGATATCAAAATTCTTTTAAAATACATTTTGGCAAAAACGTGAGGCTATTTGATTTCAGTTGCTATTTAAATAAGAGGACCCACAGGAAGTGCCCCCACAGTGGATGTGTTTAGGAGCAATTACAATAATACTTGCACATCTAGTCCCCATTAGCAGTCTGATCTTAGTTGACTCTACAAAAGTGAAAATTTAGTCTGCTACTGTGCACTAAGAATATACAGCAGATATGATGGGCAACCTTACACAATCCTCTTCAGTAACTCTTTTTACCTAAACCAAAGAGTGTGGACTGACTGTCCACTGGGAATCCCATTGAAGCAAACTTACTTATTCTGTGAGAAAATGCATGTAAGTACCACAGTGGAGATTGGGAAAGAGAATATCCCGCTTGCTACTTGCAATCTTGAACAGCATCTGCTTAACCCAGTGTTTGTATGAATTAATTCTGTTGTAAAAGACTCATAATAATTTTCCTTCATGATGTGCTCTTTTTTTTAATTTTCAAAAGTAAAATTCAGGATAGTCATCACCACATCTGTTAGAATATATTGTTGGCACACACTATCAAGACTACGCTGTTCACCTGGAAATAATATCATGGTCAGGAGCATGGACATACCTCAGCTATTTTCTTTTCTACTACTGCATGAGGACTTAGCAGGGCTGACCATCAGGCAAAAAATGAGGTGTTACCATGGGAAATAAGTACAGTCCTGAGTGCATGTGTCACTGTTTAATATGGGCACAGACATGTCAAGAACCCAATATTTCATCCTAACAGAGTAGCAATGCCTTCCAAGGGGGAGCCTTAGAGAAACAGTATGAATGGTAGCAGTGAATGCAGAAAATATCCACCATAGCTCAGCCCGCCCCCCAAAAGCCCAGATGTTTATAGCCTGAAGACTGGTCCCCTACAGAGACAGCTCAGACTGAGATGAGCTAAGCCTGCCTCCTTGTCCAGCTGTAAATAATAACCATGACTCTGTAAGTTTTATCTGTAAGTAATAGTTCGACTTCCTTGCTCAGCTGGATGCAATGACCTCAGCTTCCAGTTCACTGTATATAATAAAAAGGATGGACTTCTGGGGTGATGTGGTTGTCTTATCTGAGAACCCAGACTACCTGATCTCAGCTTTTCTGTCTTCATGTTTCCATGTCTGTCAAATGTTCATTCCCTCGGCAATCCAGTTAGGACAATCACTGGAGCTGTGCAAGTTTGTGGCTTAGAAAATTTTGAGTAGTGTGGAGGTTTAGAGAAGGCTAGGTTAATTGCATAACAGGCTTCAAATTAGCAGTTCAGGAGATGAGGCCTAATTGTGTTTCCAAGAACTGGGCAAGTCCAGGCAAGTGTCCAGGCCACAAAAGCTGCCCTGCTACCTGGCAAGGGCAATGGGTCAGCAGCAGTTTCCAGACTTCCTCAGGAACAGTTTCCAGACCTCCCAAGCAATAATTGCTACCCCCCCCCACACACACACCCTGGTAATGGAATGTCCCTAGAAATGGAGCAAGCTAAAGATCACCTGCCTAGGAATTCCCTAATGTGCTTTAAATCAGGCCAGCAAGATCATTTGGTTGTTTCTCTGTCTTGGTAGCATACTGGACTTCTGCAAAATAAAACACTCTTTGCATTTACATACTATTTGAGTCCAGGCTATTATTCTTTGTTGAATCATGGACTCTTACATTTTGAAAAAAATCAGGTTACATTTATCACTTAAAATAACTTTTTCTATAGTTATAAAATTAATGTAGTCTGAAGAAGATATCATGTAATTCCATCAATACAATCAGTAGTGGTATTCAGTACTTTTAAAGACTAGCTACCTCCTCTTCCTAGAACTCTGTCTTTGAAATCAAAGTACAAATAAACTAGTATTCTTAGATACACTTTTGGGGGCCAGTGAGATGGCTCAGTGGATAAAGATGTCTGTCACCAAGCCAGATGATCTGAGCTTGGTTCTTAGGATCCACATTGTGGAAATGTTCTTCTGAGCTCTGTCTTTCTGCCAGGGGTGTCTGCATATCACTAGTATGTATGCTGGCCCAACATCCAGCCAGGGAGCCTGCAGCCTTGTGTTTTCCTTTGGGTGTCAGATGCTGCTAGAAACCAGACCAGAAGAGAAAGCAAGATCTTGGATGAATGGTGTGCTTGCCAGTCTACTCTCTGGATACCCAAGCTTTGCTGGTATATTGCCTGAAGAGGAAGTCAAGAATGGGGTTCCATTGTTATTTTTCCCATAGGGCTATCTGCATGCCAGGCAGGAAGGGGAAAGTGGAGCTCTGAATGAGCAGGATCCAGTCTGCTTGGGAACAAGTGAGTGCCAAGCACCAGAGAAGTGAAAGAAGAGAAAAGCCTTCTTCGGGAGTCTTAATGTCACAGCTCACTTAAGCAGAGGACTTCCCCATGGTGATTTTTTAAAGAAGCAGCTCTCTCAGATGACCCTTGCTTGTTTGTGATGTACATGCATATACTTTACTCAGGGTGAACCAGGGATTATATCCTGTTTTGGGTGGAAGGGCACAGGAATATCCAGGAAGGGAAGGACTTTGGTGTAAGGCAAAGGCTTTCTACATGGAGCATGGAGAAGCTCTTCAGGTTTTATGCTACGTGACTGAGTGCCTATGGTCCTCTGAGTTGGGTGTTGAGGTTCTGTGTTCCAGAAAATGTACAGAGAGAGGAATGGAATGGCTCTATTCTTGCCATTCTCCAATCTCTGAGATTTCCAGGATTTGAGCTCACTCAAACTCATCAGTTCCTATGCCTGTCTGCTGCACAGCCCACTTGCCCTACATAGAATAGAAGGAGAAAGCAGACTCCTGAAAATTATTCTCTAACCTCCATATTGCGTGCTGTTCTCCCCACCCCTACTCTCTAAAATGAAATGTACTATATTTTAATGTGAACTATAAATGGCCTTAACCTGAGAACATATCAAGACATAGTTATCTATACTATGTTAATACTTTCACTGCTGTGTTATTTCTGCATGTCAAAGGTTTACATAGGATTACACATCCCCTCTAGAAAAAAATTCCTTTCTACAATCATGGATTTTATAGATTTGTAATTTCTGTCACTCAACCAATTCTATATTTTAGATGTGCTTGTTTTAATATTCTACTATTTTAATTGAACTTCAACAAATATCTCATCCACAAATATTCAGGACTATTAATCCATCAAGACAGTTTCTTGGGCTAAGAATATAAAAGCACTGAAGTTGCTGTTCCAAATTGAAATTTAAGTTTTCTCTCCTGTAAGTGCTATTTGAGAATATGTGCTTACTACAACTCTATCTTCCTTAAGCATTCTTATCTGTTTGCTCCTCTGTTAACTAAGAATGTCCTACCTGTTTCAAATGTTCAAATGTGGATAAAAACATTGGCCTTGGAGATTAAATCCCTTCATTAATTACCAATGGCAGTTGAAAGGGGTCTGGAACAAGATTCCAATAATGTAAAGGTCATGCTCTCACGTTAACACTCTATTCTGTTGGGTGTAGTGCTTATATTTCTTATTCTAGAATAGAAAGTAAAAGTTCAAGGTAGCCTTCCATTGTCTGACCAAATGATACAAAACAGATCCTACACCAGCCCTTAGTAAGTCAGTGGGCACGCACTGTACACGCTGCCCTTAGACATCTTCTCTGGCCATGGTTGTTATGTAATGGAATCAATCACTCTGTCTTCATTAGTAGACAGGATTAATCAACCTCTCTACAAACAATGTTTTCTCAGGACTTGTATCTCCTCCCTAACATTGATGACATTCTGCCCTGCAATACCGCACTTTTTATTCATGTATTTTCTCCCTTGTTAACCCCAGTCTAATTTATTTATAAACTTCCCACAGTGGTTAATGAAAACAAAAAGCTTCATTTGTATTTCAATAAATTGGCCTCTTTGGTCAATAAACATCTACTACTCATCACCCATTTACCAGAATTATGAGAGCCGTGTCATAGTCACTACAAGTGAGGGACATGCAGTTCCTGCCACTGTGACCTTTCAAGTACTGTGCAGAAGAAACGAGTATTTACCAACTCTATTAGCACAATATCAATTGCTTTACCAACAAGGCACCGGTGCAATGAGTTTCTGCCAGAGAGCGAGCATGGTGCCGGCTATGGTGCCTGTCATATTGGAAATACCAGAGAGAGGGGTGTGAACACATTCTCAGGGGTGTGGAGACTATTCTCAAGCCATACTGAATACACTAATACCAAAAAGAGCAATCAAAATTGTTATTGAATCTATGATATGAATAGACAAATAGAGATACACGTTGGAGTAGAAGTATTGATGAAGTGGAGTCACTTGGTTTGCTTATCATTAGTGGCTTTCAACCAATACATAGATTTTGCTGTCAATAAGTTTTGTATGTGTCATGTGTTTTGGCACATATACACACATATGTACATACATAAAGTGATTTTCAAAATTGTCAGTTAGGAGAGTGGCTGCTTACCGGAATTTTCTTCTCTCTTCACAGAAGCAGAGAACCCATTCTCAGTTTTCTTTGAATCCATAACTAGCTCTATCCTCCCATAAAAGAGGGTGATGATGATGTTTGGTATGTCCTGTTTTGCTGAGATTCCTCGAAACAACCTAAAGCAATCACAATCTTTGACTGAATGACACACCAGAAACATTAGATTATCAAAGAATCCCTTTCAGTTTTATTCTTTAGTAGTTTCAGACAGTATCAGAACTACCAGCTATGCTAGAATGTACAGTCATTTCCCAAACCCTTGATACAGTGATTGCCATGGGCTGCGAAACAATGGTAATTTAGTTTGCATGGACCTTGCCATACTGTTTTGAATCTAAAGATTGGCCCATTGTTGCCCTACATAGCCTTTGAGCAACGTTGTGTCATCATATGATATGTGCTCTGTCTTTGCTTCAGTCATGAATCTTATCTTGACTGCAGCTGATGGGAGGAAATTGTAGTGATTTGAGATGATATGTTTTTGAATATTTCAGAGTGGTATATTTTCTCCTGTGCTATATTTTAGGTTATCACTAGGTGTTTTTTCTCTTTGCAAAGTAAAACATGTTTGTGTTAAAACCATATACATAATACACTTTTGCCCTCCATCCTTCTGCATATTTATTTTATTGCAAGATCTGTTTTTTAGTGGAGCACGAGGGAGGGGATTGCTGAATTGGGATATTAGCTTTTATGAGGTTCATTAAATGACTGTGATTGGGGAATCAGGAGAGAAAATTTGGCAGACTTCTTACTACGAAGAATAATGGTGCTGTCTAGCTCAACAGAGAGACGAGACTCTTGTAAGTTAATTTTGTTTTGAGCAGATTATTGGTCACTTGATGGACACGTTTCTTTTCTTCCATCACCAATCCCTACAGAAATGTTTATCCTGCACTTCCTCCATACATGTTTTAGAGGAAAGTTCTAAAGATTATCACAAGTAAAATTCCGATGCTAGCAGCTAGCAGATATATAGAGATTAATATTTATTCTCTGCTCTCAACGACATGCACCCTGACATAGCATATCAATAAAAAGCAACCCCCAAACATTGCCCTTTTATGATAGATGTTACTTGAAACATTTATTTATATATAGTAAATCAATTAAGTTAATTTCAACTATGAGTAACAGAAAAACCCAATATATCAGTGACTTAAATATTATTGATATATTTCTGTCTCAGTAACTTTAAACTGCAAATCCATATTTGAAGCACTTCCATTGCATAGTTCTTGTTTGATTGCTATAATTATTCTGGAATAGAAGCAGAGCAGCAGTGAAAAAATAAAAAAGGCAAAAGCAGAAGGAAGTTTGGTGCTAGCTTTCCTGTGGGAAAAATTCACTAGTATAAAAGGAAAATCTGGGTTTAAAGGAAGTCACTGAAAGTGTGTCTTTCTTCCTGCTTACATACCAATTGTTAGAAAATTTTTTCTGGTATTTGAACTGTGTCCTGTAGGGTCCTTTTTGAATGCCTGGTCCCTATACTATGGTGCTACTTTAAAGGCTGTGGGGCAGATACTATAGAAGGCCCTTTGAGTAGTTTTGGTCTGTGTTGTTCCTAAAATTCTCACTCAGTACCCTGACCAATAAACCAGTGACTGAAAATTGGAAGCCTATCAAAGTTAGCCATCAAAATAAGCATTCCACTAAACTTCATGTTGCCAACGTGGGCCAATGCTATTCTCAGGGGTATTTCTCCACAATTGTTTATCAGCATTGATTTTGACACACAGGAAAAGTATTCCAGTGACACCAACTGTCTTACCATTGGTCCAACGACGAGAGAGAAAAGGTCATGGAAGTGCCAACCAATCAGAATTAAGTACAACAATGTGATGTCACTTTTCCCTGTGATGTGCAACCTTGGACAAGTTGTTTGCAACCTAACCATTGGCTCTAAGTGTTTTCTACTCACACAAGATGGCCCTGGTGAACATATCTATTTCAGTTCTTGACAGGACAAAGACATGTTCTCAATAATAGCTAGAGGGAATGCTTTGAGTTTCCATTTAATTTGATGTTGGCTACAGGATTGCTACAAATTATCTTTATGTTTAGGTATGTCCCTTGTATCTCTGATCTCTAGATCATTTTTGTCATGAAGGGGTGTTGGATTTTGTCAAGGCTTTTCCCCTCTTTTTTCCTTTAGATTAGTCAGATCTAATGAGTTGACTATTTATTTTTTAATTTTAGTTTATCTATATGGTGGATTATATTTACTGAGTTTTGTATATTGAACGATCTGAAATAAAACCTACTTGATCATGGTGGATGATCTTCTGATATTTTATTAGATTCAGTTTTGAGGTATTTATTAAGTATTTTTACATCTATGTTCATAGGAGAATTTGGTCTGTAATACTTTCTTTGTTGAGTTTTTATATAATTTGGATATCAGGGTAAATTCAGTCTCATAAATGAACTGGACAACATTCCTTCTGTTTCTACATTGTGGAATAACATCAGGAGTGTTGACATTAGCTCTTCTTTGAAAGTCAGGTAGAATTCTGTGGGTTATAGGTATATTTACACAATTTGTAGTATCTTTATTTAACTTTGATCAGTGGTATCTATTGAGAAAATTATCCATTTCTATTTTTCCTAAACTCACATCTGGAAACAGAAGGGATCAAAAAGTTAAAGTATTCCAGATATAGCCAAGAAGTACTGCTGTAACATCACTTTGCTATTTGTTTGTCCCCTCTCTCCCCACTCCTTCCCTCCCTCCCTCTCTCTCTCTCTCTCTCTCTCTCTCTCTCTCTCTCTCTCTCTCTCTGTGTGTGTGTGTGTGTGTGTGTGTGTGTGTGTGTGTGTGTGCATCTTTGAACTACTTAATAAATGTCATTGACGAGGCACCCTGAGACAGACTCAGCTGTGCACCTGGGTAGTTGATTATCTGCATTGCTTAGAGCATCTTTGAGGCTGTTCTCTACTAGCCTTGACAGCTAAAGGATAAATCTTTCATGGACATTCCCACAGCAGACCTCACAGAACGGTCAATGTAGTCTATGTGCTGCAAAGGACAGATACTATCCTTCTGGAGGAGAAAGTTACTGACTTAGAAGAGGGAGGAGCCAACATTACTCACTGCATATTATAAGAAGCAAAAGAACAAGAGGTGTGAGCTAAAAACAACATGGCGATGAGACTAAAGTGCATAAGACGTGTGGGAGCAGAAGTGAGTACTCACGTGCTCAAATCCTGCCAATCACCGTGAAGTGACTTTCCTTCCTCTCTGGCCCAGGCAGCTGCAATGAGTCATTCTCAGTTCAAAGTCTACAGTATTAAAAGTTTACCTGCTGTGTTAAGCCTCTGTTTCCAAGCATCTGCTGTGTTAAAAGTTCCCATGCATATGTCTTCTTTAAAGGACTCCATGCTGGGGCCAGAGACATGGTTCAGTGGGTAAGAGTGCTTACTGAGGAAGCGTGAGGACCCGAGTTTAAATGCCCAGCACCCACATAAAATAATCTGAGTGGTTATACAAAACCCTATAATTCCAGCACTGTAGAGTGTGGAGGCAGGAGAATTACTAATGCTTGCTAGATTTGACCTTAGCTCCAGGGTCAGTGAGAATCCCAGTGAGACACTCCGAAGAATTAGGTAGAAAGTGATGTGAGGTAAGTGTCCATCCCTGGCCCCTATAGACAGGCAGATATGCACCCAGACATATATAGGTTCCATGTTTACTTTTGTGAATTTATATACTTAAGGAAGGTGTTTTTCTCCTTCAAGTCAAGAACTTACTAATTCATCGTCCAGTGTCAGCACCCAGAGTGACTAATCTGTGTCTGCTGGATTGCCTGCAGCCTTCTCTGCAGATGGTGTCCAGCGTTGTGAAAAGCATCCTTTCCCTATCTTGTTTAAGGCATGCTTATAGACTGTCCACATCTTTTGCTGTACGTGCCCCTCCCCCATTTTTAATCATCTATCCCCTTGAAGACCCAACACTAATATTAATATCTTTATTAATTTTGGCCTGACATTCCATCTTTCTGTACTGCCCCTCTCCCTGTCTTCCCACGGGGCTTCCTTATCTCAGCATGCAGTCATTCTCAGATGCAAAATGCCTTCAGTGATTTATTCAGCAACTTTTTCCGGTATCCTCAGTTGTTTAACCATATGATAGATAGAATCATCTATGCTAGACATGCAGTGGGCACTCAGTGCTGCCTACTCAGACAAACTGCCATTCCAAAATTCTAATCTATTCTTGGACAATGGATGGAAAGTGACTCTAGATTTTTAATTTCCTTTATTTTGTGCCCGTACAAAATTTCCATCCTGAGCATTTCTTCTTCAAAGAGAGAACATTATTGTAGAGAAATATGTCTCTGTGTATATGTGTGAAATATATGTTTATTTATATAGTCTAAAATATGTATATATTCTGTGCATATAAATAATATATTTGTTTTACTTTAATATTGCATCACACATTTTATGTGTCGTTGCAAATGTTTAGCCTCCTCCATTGATGAACTGGCTGGCATCCTGCTTTCCTTACCCTTGTGAGCCTGAATCGCTCTTCCACACCTTCATTTCTTCAAGTTCCTTTAACTTGATACAAATGTCTGAACAGACCTCTGATGTTCAAGCTTTTTGACATGAGCTTAGAAACCACATGAAACAGTTCTCAAGCTCACCCCTCCCTCACATCCAACTGTCTAGTCCTGACTTTGAGAATTTAGCTTCAAGGTCAGTGTTTCTCAAAAGCATTTTTCTTACCTTAGAGCCCGTGGGACCTTCCTCCCAGAGGAAGGCCAGGCGTCTTCTTTGTAAGAGTCTGAATCCAGGGGACTCGTGTACTGGGTCTATTCGGTTCACACCTCATATCCCTGTGGCCACCAAACCCAAGAATGCTGTCATTACCTCTGGGTGAGCCAGATCTGCTTCTGTGGGAGCCATGAAAATCTGTCTGTCCCAAATTACCCATGGAAGTGTCCTTTACAGTTCTCTAGCTTAATCTGTGCAGTTAGTTTATTTATGTTTACTTCTTCAAATTGAAGAGCCTCCCAGGATATTAAATTCGATTAATCACAATTCTTGGTTCCTTTCAAATTACTTAACTGAGGAAATTCTCCCAAGATTCTTTTGTCTAGAACAACAGTATTTTTTTTTTTTTAAGGAAGGACTGCAAGTTTGCTTCGAGCATTTTCCAAGTCCCTGTCATTTAAATATTTACTGAGAAGTGCCATTCCTTTTTCAAGAAATTTATTTGGAAATTATTTCCAAGCAAAAAAATGATGACTGCAGGATCCATTTGGACAACATCAAGACTGTTGCCCAGTTACCATTTAAGATATGCTCGTAAAATACTGCTTGGTAATATCATTTTAATCCAGTGTTTACTGTACCTGGAAACTGCCTTGGTGCACACTTTAAAGTATTTAGATAGAACTTGGTTACTAATGACCAAAAGACCACCACTGCTAGGTAAATAGGATTAGAGGCAAGGCTGAGGTATTTCACCGCTCTTGACATGGATTTAAATGCCCAAGGGTCAAATCGGCAAACTGGATGACGTTCCTTTTATGTAGATGAGTGTTTTTTTTTTCCTTGCCTGGAATATTTTTATTTATTGGCCACATATCCGGGCTGCCTAACGCTGTAGAAAACGCTGTCACATTTGGTTCTGCTGCTTCTAACTTTGAGGAAAAAGCCGAGCAGAAGCACAGAGAGGCAATCAGCGGGGCACCGGCTGGGCGCGCAGGTGGACAGCCAGCCGCTCAAGGATGCAGCTGCGTCTCTCTGGCAAGCAGCTCGGGCTGTCAGCTGCGCGCACAGCCCCAAAATAGACACTTTCCCTTTCCGTCCTTCCTGACTCACCTGGAACATAATGACGCTTCCCCCTTGCCGAAAAGTACAGCTTTATTTTTATGGCCACAAAACCACCTGGTGATATTTGTGTGCCAAGTGCTAAACGGAGATTTCTTCTCCTAGGACCCGACAGACAGTGCGCTCTCTACCTCGTGTCAAAATCTTTCTTTTCTTTTTTTTTTTTCCTAGCACAAACTACTTGAACATATTTTTCATTCCTAAGTAGATTTTTTTGTATCTGGTGACAAACTTCTTCTTAATCCTACTGACCCTCCCCAGCCTGCTGTAACCGCTTATGTAATGTATGCTCCACTTTATTGAAACTAACCTTTTTTTAAAAAGTGGTATTTGTCCTGTACAATATAAAATAATAATAATAATAATAATAATAATAATAAAGAAATATTTAAAGAATGAAAAGGAGTGTCTCTATGCAAAAATTCTTATAAAGAGATTTGTATTTTAAAGACCTTTAAAACAAAACAAAACCTTACAGCAGAGTCTAGAAAGGTATTCACCTCTTCAGGGCAAAGTCATTTAGCATCTTGTGTTTAGATGGAGCTCTGAGATCAGACTCTGGCCATTGTCAGGTGGGTAGAAGACTCAAACTCCATTCTCAGCCCCGCATAGGGAAGCCCGTGCTCATAATCTGGCTCCTGACTGGCTCCTGACTGTAAGGTCAGTGGACCCCAGTCTGAGCACAAGTAAAAGTTCCTGCTGACCACCTTAGGATGCTGCTGAGAGGAACAATTAGGGTCCCATCCAGCTGTGGAGGTCCAGGGTGCCGAGGGGGAGCAGTGAACCTGGCCTGACAGCTGTGTGGTTCTTAACCCCACGACATGGTCCTACTCAGCAAAATGGCCACAGAGAAAGCAAAGCGGCCGTCAGCACTGACGCACACAGCAGCCTGATGGGGAGCCGTGCTCTCAGGCACTGAAGCTGCTGGCGGCAGCCTGACCTTGTCTGAAAATGTCAGTGATGGAGGCCTTCTTCCTGATCTACTTCCAAATGCAGGAGGACCTCTTACAAACTCTTTAAATACCAGCACACCAGGGTCATTTAGACTTGATGTCCTGAAAAGGCAATTCCATTCATAGCTTTTTCCCTCCCTCCTTCCTTCTATAACAGGGATATTTTATTTTATTTATTTATTTTTATTTTCTATATTCTTTGTTTACATTCCAAATGCTTTCCCCTTTCCCTGTTTCCCCCTCCTCATATGTCCCATAAGCCCTCTTCCCTCCGCCCATTTCCCAATCACCCCCCTCCTATTTCTCTGTTCTGGTACTCCCCTACAATGCTGGATCAAGCCTTTTCAGGACCATGGACCTCTCCTTCCTTCTTTTTGGGAATCATTTGATATGTGAGTTGTGTCTTGAGAATTCGGAGCTTCTGGGCTCATTAATATCCACTTATCAGTGACTGCATTCCATGTGTATTCTTTTGTGATTGGGTTACCTCACTTAAGATGATATTTTCCAGTTCCGACCACTTGCCTAAAAATTTCATGAATTCATTGTTTTTAATTGCTGTTGAGACCGCCTAGGAACATCTGCTGGCTTGCCAGCTGTCAGATTTTGAAGAAGTGCTTTATTTTCCTGGGAAGTACAAGCTTAGAGGAAGCACCCTTACATGCTAGAAATAATCTTCACTTTCCCTAGGATGGTTTTAGGCTGTGCCAGATCCCAGGAAGGAAGCACACATCTCCCTTTGGGAAAATATGGCTCCATTGTCTTTCAATTGAGGGTGTTCTCATCAAGAGGAAAAATCTTTACTTTTCTTATCATCCACATTATTCTCATGACAGTGACTCAGCTGCATAATAGTTTTCCTTTACTACCTACATTGGCCAATCTTCTGAATACATTTAAACTCTTGACTCGTGGGGATCTGAATTCAGTCCCCAGCTTCTGAACAAAGTAAGCATGCTTGTGGATGTTTGGAATCCTGGCACTGAAGAGGGAGAGACTGGCAGATACCTGGACAACCAGCCTAGACTCCTTGGAGAGTCTCTTGCAAGCTAGAGACCCTGTCTTCAACATAAGGAGGACAATGCCCGAGTCCTCTGGACGCCACCTTCACTTGCACACACATGTACACCTGAACATTCAAGACATTCATACCCACAAGGAAAAATTACAACTCCTTGTCTCTTAAAGATTGACTTGTAAAAATCTCAGAGTTGCAGGATAGAGAAAACCAGGGTTAGAATCTAAAGGGGTCTGTTGAAGGAAAAATGACTTCAACTGCTGACTGTGTACAGCTGCCCTGTTCCTAATACTTCCTCCCAGAGACATCTGCCCAGGGCCTCACCACACACCCAGAGCACAGGCTGCTGGCTCAGTAATGTGTACTGTGAAGTGGGATTAGACTGTCTGCATCTCTCCCCTAAGTGCGGCTCATTCCAAGTAGAGTTGTTACTTATCCAGAAACAAAGTGGACTCCATTCTGGGAAGTTGTAATAAGGGAATTAAGAAACTACAGAGGCCTACGAGTGTTTTCTGTGTTGCTTAGAACAAGAGCAGACTTGGCTTTAATCAAAGTTAATCAACCCATCTGAGGCAGATCACAGATGAGATCCAGACTGGGCTGCATACTAATACCTTGGGGGCACCAAGGGCCTTGCTGGTAATAGGCGTGAAGCTTCTTCCTCCAATGTGAAAGATGCTGAGTTGTGCTAGGCCATATGTCTGCTGCAATCTGTGGACTTATGGATGAAGAACTTGCTCAACCCCAAGGCACCATGCTGAGCATGGAGCAAAACTAGTGGCGCTGATACCAAGGGACGAAAGGCATCCTCCGTGTTTCAAAGATAATCAGCAACTGAGAGCGTGGCGAATAAATATGTTCCAGGTGGTATGTTGCATACTTTTTAGTAAAATCTATTCCTAGTATTTGAACATGGGATTGAAATTCATAAAATTATAAGATACTCATATTGAGTTAAAATAGAAAAAAAATCTTTCTGAAGTTGAGAGTTGGGGAGGTTCTCCATTGACCTAGTTACTAGTATTTTATTCTAATTAACACATTTGTGGGGTAGAATATGGTCATTTAACAAATATGTAATGCACAGTGATCAAATCAAAGTGATTTGTATATTCATCACTTCAAATATTGATCATTTAAAATTCTTTCTTGCAGCTATTTTAAAATGTACAATAATCATTATCAGTTAAGTCATAAAATCATCGATAACTGGAGCCAACATATTCATGAACAGTATATTTGACATTCATACTTGATGATGTACAGATGTATATGTATGTTTATGTAAATTCAATCATAACAAAAGTCTATACAAAGAATAGGTGTACTGTGGTAATATCACAGATTCATCTTACAAACACAGCGATGCAAAAAGTAAAGTTCATAATGGTCTGAAAAGTCTATTGGTATCAGTTTTACAAATTCTAAACAGTGGAGTTAAAACTTAGAGAGGCTCTTGCTTTCTTAACATCTGGGACTTTCTGGTTGCTACCCCTGTTCCCCATCCCCCATGGCTACATATCTTTGTTCAATTCCCTGACCCTCTGAGCATCTCCTCCATCTCCTCCCCTACCTGATTCTGCCTCTCATTTCCCCTCCCCTTTTCTTCCCAAGTCCCTCCCACTTTCTACTTCCCTTGATTATTTTGTTCCCTCTCTTTTTTTAATTGAATATAATCTTCATTTACATTTCAAATGCTAAAACCTTTCCCGGTTTTCCCCCTCCTCAAAAGCCCCCAACCCATCCTCCTACCCCCTGCCTCCAAGTTTATGTCCCTTTACCCAACCCACTCCCATCTCCCCCACCCCCAATTTCCCTTTGTTGGGGGATCTATTGAGCCTTCACTTGACCAAGGACCACTCCTCCCACTGATGCCTGACAAGGCATTCCTCTGCCACATTTTTTGGCCGGAACCATGTGTACCCCTTGGTTGATGGTTTTGTTCCTGGGATACCTGGGGCATCTGGGTGGCCAACATCGTGTTCTTCCCTTCAGCTCCTCCGGACCACCTTCCAACTCCTCCATTGGGGACCCCACGCCCAGACCAATGGTTGGCTGCTAGCATCTGCCTCTGTATGTGTACGGCTCTGGCCAGGCCCCTCCAGAGACAACCATGGCATGCTCCTTTTGGTATGCACTTCTTGTTGTCCATAATAGTGTAGGGGTTTGGTGAATGTTTATAGAATGAATCCCCAAGTAGGGCACTCTCTGGGTGGCCTTTACTTCAGTCTCTGCTCCATACTTTGTCTCCATAATTGCTCCTATGAGTATTTTGTTCCCTTTCTCAGAGGAACCAAAGCACCCCCACTTCAGTCCTCCTCTTTCTTGAGCTTCCTGTGGTGTGTGAATTGTAACTTGTTTATTTTGAGCCTTTGGGCTAACATCCACTTATCAGTGAGTGCATACCATGTGCGTTCTTTTGTGATTGGGTTACCTCGCTCAGGATGACACTTTCTAGTTCCACCCATTTGCCTAGGAATTTCATGAATTTATTGTTTTTAATAGCTGAATAGTACTCCATTGTGCACACATACCACAGTTATGTATCCATTCCTCTGTTGAAGAACATTTGGGTTCTTTCCAGCTTCTGGCTATTATAAATAAGGCTGCTAGTAACACAGTGAAACATGTGTCCATATTACAGGTAGGAGCATCTTCTGGGTATATGCCCAAGAGTGGTATAGCTGGGTCCTCAGGTAGTATTATGTCTAATTTTCTAAGGAACCACCAGACTGATTTCCAGAGTGGTTTTACCAACTTGCAATCCCACCAGCAATAGAGAAGTGTTCCTCTTTTCCCACACCCTCTCCAGCATCTGCTATCCCCTGAGTTTTTCATCTTAGCCACTCTGACCAGTGTGAGGTAGAATCTCAGTGTTCTTTTGATTTGCATTTCTCTGATAACTAAGGATGCAGAATATTTCTTTAGGTGCTTCAGAGCCATTCAAGTTTCCTCAGTTGAGAATTCCCTGTTTATCTCTGTACCCCATTTTTAATAGGGTTATCTGGAGTCGAACTTCTTGAGTTCTTGGGTACATTGGATATTAGCCCTCTATCGGATGTTAGATTGGTAAAGATCTTTTCCCAATTTGTTGGTTGTTGTTTTGTCCTATTGACTGTGTCCTTTGCCTTATAGAAGCTTTGCAGGTTTATGAGGTCACATTGTCGATTCTTGTTCTTAGAGCATAAGCCATTGGTGTTCCATTCAGGAACTTTCCCCCTATGCCCATGTTTTCAAGATTCTTCCCCAATTTCTCCTCTATAAGCTTCAGTGTGTCTGCTTTTATTTGTAGGTCCTTGATCTACTTGGATTTCAGCTTTGTACAAGGAGATAAGAATGGGTCGATTTGCATTTTTCTGCATGCTGACCTCCAGTTGATCCAGCACCATTTATTAAAAATGCTGTCTTTTTTCCACTGGATATTTTTAGCTCCTTTGTCAAATATCAAGGTACTGTAGGTGTGTGTGCTCTTTTCTGGGTCTTCAGTTCTATTCCATTGATCTTTCTACCTGTTTCCATATCAATACTAAACAGTTTTGAAGCATCCACACTTTGCTCTTCCTTCCTCTTGAGCTTCATGTGGTCTGTGAGTTTTATCCTGGGTATTCTATGCTCTTTGCCTAATATTTACTTATCAGTGAGTACCTACCATGTGTGTTCTAGTGTGACTTAGTTACCCCATTCAGGATGATATTTTCTAGATCCATCCATTTGCCTGTGAATTTCGTGAAATGACACTAGCTGAAATACCCCACAAAGGGGAGGAAGAGCCTGTCAAGATCATATCCTGAGGTTAGGCATGCCCCCACCCAGGTTGAGAAATGGGGCCACCCACCAATCTCCAAAATTTTAACCCAGAATTGCTTCTCACTAAAGGAAATACAGGAACAAAGACTGGAACAGAGATTGGAGGAAAAGCCATCCAGAGATTGCCCCACCTGGGGATCCATCCCACATTCAGACACCAAACATATACACTATTGTTGATGCCAAGAAGTGCTTGCTGACATGAGCCTAATAGAGCTGTCTCCTGAGAGGCTCTGCCAGACCCTGACCCACGTAGATGCTGTTGCCCGCCAACCATCTGACAGAGCACAGGGACCCCAAAGGAGGAGTTACAGGAAGGACAGGAGTTGAAGGGGCTTTATCTGGCATCAATGTGAAGGCTTGATGCTCCAGTGTAGAAGTATGCTAGGGTGGTGAGGTGAGAGTGGGTAGACAGAGGAGTACCCTCATAGAAGCAGGGTAAGGGGAGATGGGATAGGGGGTTTGCAAAGGGGAAACCAGGAAAGGGGATAACAATTGAAATGTAAACCAGCAAACAAAAACACTTCCAAAGAACACAGGAGTGTCTCTGGGAAATTACCAAGGGGAATTCAGAAATACAGTTACATTCTAGTCCTTGATTTGGCTTTTAGAACTTAATTATTACCCTGGAATCAAAGAGGAAATACAAGGCAAACAGTCTGGTTTCACTTGCCTTTTATTGTTTGCTTTTATTACCAATTTTAGATATTACACAGCTATGCAATATATCTCTCCATTAGTTCGGCTATAAGTAACACTTCTTACACATTGGCAACATTGGTAACAGTTGCCTAGGTTGTTTTATAGGAATTTGGAGGCAGCTTAGACTGGTTTAGGCTATTAGCCTTTCACATGTGCCTGTGTGAATGTCTGATGCCAGCGGGTCAAAAGTTCACTTGCCAGGTCATTTTCTGTACATGTATCCCATGAAGAGCCATGGTCACGAATCTCCTTCCTGGACATCTTAGGCAAACCTTCATCTTTGTACCATATTTCCTCTAAAAGGCAAGTTCTTCTGTCTTCCTATGATTGGACAGACACCTTCTCAATAAATACTTCTGAAAAATTGGTTTCAGGTATTAAACTGTTTCAGCAAAACCTTGTGATAATGAACTGCATGCAACCTTTTTAAAAAAATGAGTGACCTTCTTTTTTATATTTGTGCTTTCATGCTTAGTAAATATTTGGACTTAAAACTTTGATGAACTCTGATGGTTAACTTTATAAAAATAAGGGGTACTTCCTACATATTAGAGGAAGAATAGGTATAGGAGGTAGAGGGAAGTTGGACAGCGCATACCAAAGTATAATTACACAGGAATAAGCCATAGTGTAATACAGTTCAGCAAGGTGACTACAGTTCACCTTTTTATATGTTACAAAAAAATAAAACCTCAAAAAGGAGTTCCAAGGTTGCAAATACGAAGAAAAGGCCAGTTTTTAAGTAGATGAAATAATGCTAGAGGACATTGTAAGACGATGAATCATCTTTTCAGTATTACATTGGGCAACCAGTGCCACTTCCTTGCATTTTAAGTGATGATAGGATGGATGGTATACACTACTCATACTATTATATCAGTTAGATGCTCAACCTATGGCTTTTACATCACATTTTTTAATAGCCAGTGAGGGTAGAAGACTATTAGGGCTATTGCTAAGAGACGAGGTTTTTGTTTGTTTGTTTGTTTGTTTGTTTGTTTTTATAACTAACTTTGTTTAAAATCCCAATAATATGTCTTATTTGAGCTTGGGAGAAATGATGCTCTCAACTTCAACTTCTCCATGTGAAGTAGATAGAATAACTGAAACCACGTGGGGTGACTGTAATCATGAAGTGAAATTAAATGTGATCAGTACAGAGAAGTCCCAGGGTTTAGTTTAGAGGTAGATCAACTACCAACATTTTTAGAATCAATTTATTACGGTCAAAGAATAGAGTGAGACTTCTTTCTTTCTTTTTCTTCTTTTTTCTTTTTAAAATCACTGTCAATTTCTGGGTAAAAATCTGGTTGTTTTAGGTAATAAGCATCAACTTTTACAGGTTTAAACAATGTTTTAAATGAGTCTTAACAAGTTTTACAATTAATTATTAATTATACTGGGAAATGATTTAAAGGCCCCGATCCCCTTGAGGGAGACATTATAGCCAGATGTTTCCCTATAAGCTTAGCCACTTAGTGGACTTCCGGAAGTCAGGTATATTTTAATTTGTTCACCCACAAACATTTCACATTGAACTGACTGATGCTTTGCTTCAAAGAGAACATAAAGATAAATAAGATATGACCCATGGCTGAGCAATTCACATTCAATTTAGGGAAAATAGCTAGATATTTATTCAGTCACTGACTGGAAATTTATTGAGTGCTTCTGGATGATGGATAGTCAAAGATGAATGGTCTTGATGGGCTCTCCTCTTGAAAAACATACAGCATAGAGCACATGATGAGTTCCAATAAAACAGTCTATGTTTTATGATAAAGGGCAAAGGATGAGACTGTGTGCCTGCCCTGGATTAAGCTGTGGTGACAATGGAATGGCAGCTGAGCTGCATTTTGACAGATAAGAGGAAGTCTCATGATGTACCAAGGTATGCTCACCAACACAACTGGAGAACTGTAGGCTTTTCAGTAAGACTAGAGCTCAGGTGAGCAATGTTTTGCTTTGACTATGAAAAGCTTTCTAGAGGCTCATGGGTTCAATGTTTTACTTCCAGCTGATGACTATATCCTAAGGGCTCCAACTTCATCATTGTTTAATGCACTGAAAAAGTCATAATGTGATGGCATTATTTGGGGAGGGGTGAAATAAAGATTAGGAGGGGCCTCTTTGAAAGAAACGGGTGACTGGAAATGTACCATTAAAGAGTATATTTTCTCCTCTGTCCATTTGTGTCTCTGCTTCCTGACTGACATGAGTAGCTTTACTCCGCTACATGTCTTCTACCATATTATATTGCCTCACTTCAAGTACAAAGCAATAGAACCAATCAACTCTCAGTGAAACCTTTGAAGTCATGAGCCTAGGAATCTGTTTTTCTCCTTTAAATAGCTTCTCTGAAGAGTGTCTTACAGTAGCCAAAAGGCAGACTAATTTAGAACAAAGGGGCTGAAGAACAAGGAAGGGACCAGACAGCAAATAGTATTGTATTGCTGAGCATCCTGTGTTAGATTTAATAACACACACAGCTATGAGATACATCCAAGTAGATCTCTTAGAGCAGCCATCTGTTGGCATTAGGATGTTAGAACTATTCTGCTCTTGGCCCTTTAAAAGGTGCTTTCCAAAGTAGAGACCTTTTACAAATCAAAGAGCAGGATAGCACATGATAGACATTCCTGATGTAGATATGAGAATGGGCTTACTGTTTGAGGTCAGGACTACAGTTTTAGGGGTGCCGTCCTAGGTTTTGAATATGCAAGGGGAATGCCCTTCTGTTGGCTTCTAAATGCCTTTGGGAAAGACTGTCTTTGAGATCAAGGATGGAATCTTTGTAAATCCCAATAAAAATGTATACCCCCTGTGGTGTGGTGATTTGAATGAGAATTGTTTCGATAAGCTCTTCTCTTATATTTGAATACTTGGTCCCCAGTTGGTAGAACTATTTGGAAAGGATTTGAGGAGGTGTGGCCTTGTTGGAGGAGGCGTGTCACTTTTAAGGTTTCAGAGGTCCATGCCATATCAACTCTGCCTGTTATTTGTTAATGACATGTATTAGGATTTCAGCTTCTGCTCCAGTGCCATGTCAGCTTGATTGCTGCTCTGTCCCCTACCATTTTGAGATTCATTCCTCTAAAATTATAAACATTCCAATATTGTTTGTAAGTTGCCTTGGCCATAGTGTCTTATCACAGCAATAAAAAAAGTAACCAAGACACCTTTCATCTGATAAATAGCAATATTTTCATAATTGAAAGCTAAGTGATCTGAGTGATTTAACTTTTCAATTGAATGCCTCACAAGTGCTTCAGGGGTGGATCAATTCTGATCTCTTCTGGAAAGGTTGCCACTGACCCTGTACTTGTAGATCAGGTAATATCAACTGTTATTCCCATACCTAGGCAACAATGTTGTGCCTCTATTTAGACCTAAACTTGCCTCCGACCACAGAGTACTTTTCCCAGACCAATTCTATTGGATAGCATTTATTTTGAAATTTTGAAGAGATGGGATTATTGTAAACATGTGCCTACACTGAGCTTCCTCCCTCCCCACAATTAGTTGCTAGTTAACAATCCAGGGCTGCCATTATGTCTATGCTCACACTGTTTATACAAAAGCCTCACAACTCTCTACCGCTGCCCCCACCCAGCCCTATGATAAGACTTAGCTGATTCTACTAAATGTCACAAAATGCAGGTCTGAAATGTCTTGGGGACTTCCCAAGGCACTCAGCACAGTACCAAGGACATACTCAGGTTATCTGATGTTATCTTGAGGTGTAAAATGAGGTGGCCTTAACAACTAATGAATTAGCAGTAAGTTTACACTATAAACTTTGGGTATGCTAAAATGACACTAACTTTCCTAGAAAATACTTAACATGCTTCATAGAAGAATAGATCTATGTCTTTCTATGAGAGTACCATCTGCAAGAACTGATGGTGAAAATCATTGGCTGTCATCAATGCGAAGCCCATCGCCATCTTCCAGAAGCTTAGATTCCTCTAACATCAAATGGGGTGGTGCTGGTGCTGAGTATGTCGTGGAGTCTATTGGCATCTTTACCACCATAGAGAAGGCTGGGGCCCACTTGAAGGGTGGGGCCAAAAAGGTCATCATCTCCGCCCCTTCTGCCAATACCCCTATGTTTGTGGTGGGTGTGAACCATGAGAAATATGACAATTCATTCAAGATTGTCAGCAATGCATCCTGCACCACCAACTGCCTAGCCCCCCTTGCTAAGGTCATCCATGACAACTTTGGCATTGTGGAAGGGCTCATGACCATTGTCCATGCCATTACTGTCACTCAGAAGAGTGTGGATGTCCCCTCTGGGAAGCTGTGGTGTGATGGCTGACCAGAACATCATCCCTGCATCCATTGGTGCGGCTGTGGGCAAGGTCTTCCCAGAGCTGAACAGGAAGCTCACTGACATGGTCTTCTGTATTCCTACTCCCAATGTATCCATTGTGGATCTGACATGCTGTCTGGAGAAACCTGCCAAGTATGATGATATCAAAAAGGTGGTGAAGCAGGCATCCAAGGGCCCAGTAAAGGGCATCCTGGGCTACCCTGAGGACCAGGTTGCCTCCTGAGACTTTAAGAGCAACTCCCACTCTTCCACCTTTGATGCTGGGGCTGGCGTTGCTCTCAATGACGACTTTGTAAAGCTCATTTCCTGGTACAACAATACAGCAACAGGGAGGTAGACCTTATGGCCACATGGTCTCCAAGGAGTAAGAAGCCCAGAACCACGCACCCCAGAAAGCACGCTGAGAATGAGAGGCCCTCAGCTGCTGGGGAGTCCCTGTCCCAATTCGGCCCCCAACACTGAGCGTCTCCCTCACAATTTCCATCCCAGACCCCCATAATAGCATGAGGGGCCTAGGGAGCCCTCCCTGCTCTGCTCTCTTGAATACCATCAATAAAGTTCGCTGCACCCACAAAAAAAAAAAAAAAGAATTCTGCAATTACCTGCCCTAGGCCTGCAGAAGACTAGCCATGTCAGCAACCAGTTATAGATATGGGAGAAACTATAGAGCTCTCTACCCATCCTCCTGGAGTACTGACTACCGAGAGATTTGGAGGTGGGGGCATTGTCCTAAGTTTTGTATCCACCAGTGAGCCCACCGAGTCCCGTGGGTAATATCAGTCTCGTGTCCACACAGGCTGGTAAGCTCAGTGGATCATAAAGCAAACAGATTGTCGGAAATAGCTAAGAGGTCATGACAGGGGTTGTATGTAAGTAAGACTGATTAGAATATATTTTATACGTGTGTGAAACTGTGAAAGAGCAGGTTTAACCAAAGAAAAATAAGGCGGAGAGTGATAGGGGAAGATACACAGGTCCTTCTCAGGTCTCTGCATGTGGGCTTGTGGACATACGCATCTGTGTTCGGGCAGATTTGTGTGTGTGCATGTGTGTGCGTGTGTGTGCACGTGTGTGCATGATAGGCCTTAAAGTATTTTGTGGGTGATAATGGACGGGAGCACTCTAGACAAAGCATGCTATAAACACCATAGAAGAAGGAATTTGTCAGAAGATTCTACATTAGGCTCATCTGTTGAGATTTCACATCCAAGGTGTGGCTCTCTGAGAAGAGTTAAAACTTGGAGTGCAGTGAGCTGCACAGCCACAAGGGAAAGAAGTCGGGCTAAGGAAAATAATCCGAACCAATGCTCTCAAATCTTAATGTGAATCAGGCCTCTTGGTTATAGAGGGGGAAGCCAATTTATACGCAGACAAGAATGGCAATTATGCGGACACTTGCATCAGTATTGATTAGGTGAGTCAAACTGGCATTGTGCCACTGAAAGTTTTTCTCATCCTCCACATGAGTATAATGCGAGTGAATCCAGCATAGATTTGCACACGCTCTGAGTGCCATGGCTAAGAGTTTTAGCTCAGTTATATCCCCCAGTCTCATACAAATGGTGTGAGACCTGCCCCATTTTTGAGGGCTCTGGAAACTGGTTTATACTGGTTGGTTACCTAGGAAACAGCAGGGTCCTAGGAAACAGCAGGAGGTTTTCCTCTGTAGGGTAGAGATGGCACTAACTCTATAAATCCTGAGCTCCGGGATTTTATTCCTATTTTCTTGGCATTTGGCGATATATGAATTTCCCTCAAACACGGACTCTTTCTCTCTCTAAAATGAGCCGTGATGACACAATTAAGAGCGTGAGCTCAGAACGTGTCTGCTTTTGCTATAAACTCTGCTTATTCCGTGCATTGACCTTGGCTTACATGGTACACAAGATCCTGTTTCTAAAGCCCTTGACTGTTTACAAAACTCTTTTGCATTTATTATCTTGTTAGACCTGCGTATTTACTCTTGGAGGTAGCCATCACCGCCGACTGCACGAAAGGCAGAAAGCTCAGGAGACCCTGCAGTGACTTGCCTAACCTCTCACAGCTGGCAGCAGCAGGAACTAAATCTTAGGTTTCTAGCTCCCAGTGCTTTAAAAAAAAATTCACATTAGACCATCTACTGGAATCCAGTGAACACTCATGCTGTGGAGTATTTCTGGAGCTTCAGAAGTCGATTCACAAAATGCTAAAGCAGCAGTCTGAGGAACAGGTGTATGCCGGGAGGGCCCAGGCAGGCTTTTTAATGACTTGATTCAGTCATGGAATCGAGAATCGGTTCCATTTCTGAATTTACACATGTGTCTTCTCTCTGTGATACTCTGGTGACGGTGTAGTGAGGGACGTGTCCAGGGCACGGCTTTATGGACTGAACACAGAATTCTCTTCGGGCTATAGAAAGTTAAAGCCGATATAACCTACCAGCAAATGAAGGTGTTTCTACCTTAGTGGCAATAAGATGAAATCTGTCAAGGTGGAGCAAGATTCATGCTCCACCTTCCTGAACCGTAAATGATAAGAGGCTGTGGCTGTGGTGAACTGAGAATGGAAAAGGGCATGAAGATAATTCGTTTACATAAACTAGCTCCTAAATTATACCTCAAAAGAATAATTTAATCTGTGTTGCACAAAGAACTTGCCAACACATCGCAGTACAGCTCTTTAAATGGGGTGTTAATCGAGGGAGAGGCAGACAGATTCTAGGCAGTAAGGAGTGGCCTCCTTAACAGCTTTGATAATAACCACAGGTTCTTCCATTGCAAAGACAAGTTTCACACACACGGACAGCACACGCATCCACTAAGTCCGTCGTACCTCGGAGGCTGAGTCTCAGAGATTCCAGACCAGCTTCTCCCTTCAGAGTCCATACTGATCCGGCTGTGTGTGAATAGTTGCAAAATGTTCTTGAAAGCCCAAAGCACTGGTTCTTTTGCTGTTATCCCTAGGGTCACCCAGTGGGAAAGCACTGTATGCATGTTCTCCCCTGGGGTAGGGCAGGCTGTACCCTGCCTGTCAGGCTGTAACCTGTCTGTCCTCTGTGCCAGATTTACATATACCACTAGTTCATGTTTTTCATTAAGTTTTGTCTTCTGAGTTCCTGTTTCGCCTTTTGTCTTTTTACCTTAAGCATGAGAACTTTTGCAAAATGCCTATGGAGAATGAACAATGCTAGATAAAGGTTCTTACAGGTATGGGTGAGTGAATCAAGAAAAGATATAAAATACATGGTTTTAGGCATAAATCAAAGTAATGAATTGATGGGCCGCTGACCCTAACCTTGCATTTCCTTTAGGACCAAGGTTCTAGGTCTAGCTGGTCAGTGTGTCCCGAGGAGTTTTAGAACCTGTAACCACAATAAACAACAATATTTATCTCTACTTCTTGGTTTCTAATATCTAGAATTATACATGTAATAAAATGCATTCTACTGCCTAGTACTATGGAAGCTCAAGTGATAAGCCCCAAATTTTGGATGGCATAGAAGGCTTCGGAGAGAGCATAGTCTGATATTTTTAGGCACCCTTTCTTCCTTCTAATAGGAACACAACAGGAAAGTAATCAATGGACTAAACGATTATATAATACTGCAAAACAGTAGAGTTTTCAAATAAATTAAAGCTTTATGTCTAAATTCTGGCTTTAAAGGGAATCTGTATTCTAATAACTGGCACTGTTGAAATACAGACCGAAAATGAGTATTTTTGAAGTACATTAATTTTTACTGTTGAATAATAATGGGATTTTGTGTATTTAAAGCTTCCTGGGGTTTACAGCTTGCTTGTGGACATTAGACTATGGATCTTCTGCAAGGTGGATAGGCATTCAGGTGTCTCTGCAGCAACCAGGCAGATAGAATTTTGATAGGTTGATGATCTACTTATGGGGGAAAAAAATCAAAAAACAAAATACCTTCTTAATGTCATTGTTGGGATTTAAAGTCATAATAATTTAGAAAGTAGCCATCATATTTTTCTGTGGCGCTCTATCAGGCCTGATTTTAGCATTCAGGAAATCTTATCATACATCACCTACCCTTCCGATGGCCATGTAAAAGTACTCTACGAAGGGAGTGACATGCAGTGCCATTTGTGAAAAGGTCACAAGGAAACCTGCTGTTTTGTATGCCAAATAAAAAAACTTAAAACCCGAGGTTGGAGATGGTTCAGTGGGAGCTTGAATCCTGCCAGCCCCTAGAGCCTGTTCCCATGTAAAACCCAGGTATGGAGACGGCTATCTACAACTCCACTGCAGTGTGGGTGAAGAAATGGAACCTGTGCTTGCCAGGCATTCAGTACAACTGAAATAGCAAACTCCAGGTTCAATAGGAGCCCCTGTTTCAAAAAAGAAGGTGGAGAGTAGGAGAGGAAGACACCCAAGATGGATGCCCAGCTTCCACGCAAGGTAGAAGGCATATGCAAACATGTGCTCTCACACATATAGAGTGTATGCTATATATAACTATGAGTAAGCAAATAAAATTAAAATAGACACTAAGTATGTTGCTGTTTTCCACCTTAAATTCCACCTCTCTTCATTTGAATAGCTGCTTTTTTAAATAACAATTCATATTTCCTTTGACTTAGCAATGCAGCATACCAAACCGAGGCTGTGAGGAGCATGGACTGAGATGCAGGTTGAATTTGCAACCTGTTCTGTGTGACCCCGCGCCAAGACTCCATTCTCTACTTCCACGGTAAATCCATTGACTGTGGAGTGCGAAAAGGCAAGAGCTGTATGGCTGACATCTCATCCCAAAGCATAAGCAGTTTCAGGCTAAGACAAAAGTGACTGCAAGGTAAGAAATGGGTGCCAGGAGGAGAAGTGGTCTATTCAAACTCCTGCAGTTAGGGGCTAGAGTGATGAGTTCACTTGCCAGAATCTCTGCAGCTGCCTTGCAAACACCTGTAACTGGAGCTCACTGGAACCCAATGCCTTCTCTGGCTTCTATAGTATACACGGGGCATACATGCACATGCACGCGCGCGCGCGCACACACACACACACACACACACACACACACACACACGTAAAAACAAATCCTTTGTTAAAAATCTTTCCATTATATCTCCATGGTTTAAAAGTGGCTGTTGTTGGTGTGGTCATCACAGAGCTGACAGTCCTGAGAGGACACTCAGCTCACACAGGGGTGTGGGGGTGGTACATACTTGTTTCCACCTGGCAGATGATCTTATTTTAAATGGCTTCAGCAGTCTGTGAGGGGGTAGATGTTCATGACAACAAAAGGAGGACAAATTAGACTCTGTCACAAAAGGGAACATACGGGAATAAACGCGGCACATTTAGCCTACAGAACTGCCGTAAGAAACAAAACATGGCCATGAATTAGGAAACAGGGAGTCGGTGAAGATCAGAAAAACCGAGAAGGGGGTAGCAAATGGCAAAATCGTGTCAAAGAAAAGACATGTTTGATAAAATTTGACATCTTATGAAATGTATCACAGGATTTCATCCTCAGTCAACACAGAAAAAAAGAAAGACAGCTTGCAGTGCTGAGAAGCAAAAGCCCAGTTTCCTTCCCACCCCAGGAACTTCCAAATGTCACCACAGGCTGACAGGATTGAGGGTCAGTTGGAGAACTAAGATAGTGGATACCATTGGAGCATTTTCCTCCAAGACGTATGTTAACTCTAAGGGCAGGGCTTACTTTCATCCTGCTTCCCCTACCTTCCCATACCTTTCCTGGAAGTTTCTGCACAACCTGCTGAAAGTTCACTGGGACACACCAGATGTTAGCTTTATGATTATTTAAGGCACGGCATGGGTCAGTGGTGGATAATTCCCTGGTCAGAGAATTGTCAGCATGGCACAAAAGCATAACCAAGTACCAAGTGTCACTAGGGCACTCCGCACAATGCCGACACAGCAGTGTGTTAACAACTATTGTACTGCAATTAGTGCTGCTGGTTCCATGCTGGTTTTGAGTCCCTCCTTTCCTTTTAAATATCCTCCCAATTTTTTTCTGCTAGAAGTTTAACCCAAATACCTTTGAAATGACACCTGAGATCAGTGCTCGTTGAAGCTCCTATTGGCAAAGAGCATTTAGTCATCTTCGCTAGAGATAAGGGGAGATGGGGGAGGGGAAACCGTTGCAAACTGATGTAAATAATCATATACAAAATAGTTGCTTTATTATGAAATTTCCATAAGTGTTTATATATTTACTCCTATTCCCCTCTCATGTCCCTTTCTAATTTCATCTCATATGTGTTTATGTGTATGCATTTCAATATATGGAAAGGAATATGCTATTTGTCTTTCTTTTTTTTAATTATTTATTTTTTTATTGGATATATTCTATATTTACATTTAATTTCCCTTTTTTCTGGTTCCCCACCCCCCAAAGGTCCCACATGCCGTTTTCCCTCCCCCTGTTCCCCCATCCACTCCTTCCCACGTCCCTGTGCTGGTATTCCCCTACACTGATGTTTTGATCCTTTCCAACACCAGTGTACACTCCTTCCTTCTTGTCGGATATCATTTGATATGTGGATTGTGTCTTTGGTGTCCCAAGGTTCTAGGCTAATATCCACTTATCAGTGAGTTCATACCATGGGTATTCTTTTGAGACTGGGTTACCTTACTTAGTATGATGTTCTTCAGCTCCATCCATTTCTCTAAGAATTTCATGAATTCTTTGTTTCTAATGGCTGAATAGTACTCCATTGTGTATATATACCACATTTTTTGTATTCATTCCTCTGTTGAGGGACATCTGGGTTCTTTCCAGCTTCTGGCTATTATAAATAAGGCTGCTATGAACATAGTGGAGCTTGTATCCTTATTGCATGCTGGGGAATCTTCTGGGTATATTCCCAGGAGTGGTATGGCTGGGTCCTCCGGAAGTATCATGTCCAGTTTTCTGAGGAACTGCCAGACTGATTTCCAGAGTGGTTGTACCAGCTTACAGTCCCACCAGCAGTGGAGGAGTGTTCCTCTTTCTCCACATCTTCGCCAACACCTGATGTCTCCTGAGTTTTTAATCTTAGCCATTCTAACTGGTGTGAGGTGAAATCTCAGGGTTGTTTTGATTTGCATTTCTCTAATAACTAATGATGTTGAACATTTTTTAAGGTGTTTCTCAGCCATCCAAATTTCTTCAGGTGAAAAGTCTTTGTTTAGCTCTGTACCCCAGTTTTGGATAGGGTTATTTGGTTTTCTGGGGTCTAACTTCTTGAATTCTTTGTATACATTGGATATTAGCCCTCTGTCGGATGTGGGGTTGGTGAAGATCTTTTCCCAATTTATTGGTTGCCAATTTGTCCTTTTGACAGTGTCTTTTGCCTTACAGAAACATTGTAATTTTATGAGGTCCCATTTGTCTATTCTTGATCTTAGAACATAAGCAATTGATGTTCTGTTCAGGAGTTTTCCCCCTGAGCCAATGTCCTCAAGGGTCTTCCCCAGTTTCTTTTATGTTAGTTTTAGTGTGTCTGGTTTTATGTGGAGGTCCTTGATCCACTTGGAGTTGAGTTTAGTGCAAGAAGATAAGAGTGGATCAATTCTCATTCTTCTGCATGTTGACCTCCAGTTGAGCCAGCACCATTTGTTGAAAAAGCTATCTTTTTTCCACTGGATGTTTTCAGCTCCTTTGTCGAAGATCAATTGGCCATAGATCTGTGGGTTCAATTATGGGTCTTCAATCCTATTCCATTGATCCACCTCCCTGTCACTGTACCAATATCATGCAGTTTTTAACACTACTGCTCTGTAGTATTGCTTGAGGTCCGGGATATTGATTCCCCCAGAAGTTCTTTTACTGTTGATGATAGTTTTAGCTATCCTGGGTTTTTTGTTATTCCAGATGAATTTGAGAGTTGCTCTTTCTAACTCTATAAAGAACTGAGTTGGAATTTTGATGGGGATTGCATTGAATCTGTATATTGCTTTTGGCAATATTGCCATTTTAACTATATTAATCCTGCCAACCCATGAGCATGGAAGATTTTTCCATTTTCTGAGTTCTTCTTCCATTTCCTTCTTCAGAGACCTGAAATTTTTGTCATATAAATCTTTCACTTGTTTGGTTAGAGTCACACCAAGATACTTTATATTGTTTGTGGCTATTGTGAAGGGTGTCATTTCCCTAATTTCTTTCTAGGCCTGCTTATCTTTGCGAATAGGAAGGCTACTGATTTGCTTGAGTTGATTTTATAACCAACCACTTTGCTGAAGTTGTTTATCAGCTGTAGGTGTTCTCTGGTGGAGTTTTTTGGGTCACTTAAGTATACTATCATATCATCTGTGAATAGTGATAGTTTGACTTCTTCCTTTCCAATTTGTATCCCTTTGACTTCCTTATGTTGTCAAATTGCTCTAGCTAGTACCTCAAGTACTATATTGAAGAGATATGGTGAGAGGGGACAGCCTTGTCTAGTCCCTGATTTTAGTGGGATTACTTCAAGTTTCTCTCCATTTATTTTGATGTTGGCTATCAGTCTGCTGTAAATTGCTTTTACTATGTTTAGGTATGGGCCTTGAATTCCTGTTCTTTCCAAGACTTTTAGCATGAAAGGATGCTGAATTTTGTCAAATGCTTTTTCAGCATCCAATGAGATGACCATGTGTTTTTTTCTTTGAGTTTGTTTATGTAGTGGATTACGTTGATGGATGTCTGTATATTGAACCATCCCTGCTTCCCTGGGATGAAGCCAACTTGATCATGGTGATGTGTTCTTGGATTTGATTGGCAAGAATTTTATTGAGTATTTTTGCATCGATGTTCATAAGGGAGATTGGTCTGAAGTTCTCTTTCTTGGTTGGGTCTTTGTGTGGTTTTGGTATCAGTTTAATTATGGCTTTGTAGAATGAGTTGGGTAGTGTTCCTTCTGTTTCTATTTTGTGGAATAGTTTGAAGAGTATTGGTATTAGGTCTTCTTTGAAGGTCTGATAGAATTCTGCACTAAAACTATCTGGTCCTGTGTATTTTTTGTTGGAAGACTTTCTATGACCTCTTCTATTTCTTTGGGGGTTATGGGACTGTTTAGGCGATCTATTTGATCCTGATTTAATTTTGGTATTTGGTATCTGTCTAGGAAATTGTCCATTTCCTCCAGATTCTCCAGTTGTGTTGAGTATAGACTTTTGTAGTAGGATCTAATGATTTTTTTAAATTTCCTCAGTTTCTGTTGTTATATCTCCCTTTTCATTTCTAATTTTGTTGATTTGAATGCTGTCTCTGTGCCCTTTGATAAGTCTGGCTAGGGGTTTATCTATCTAGTTGATTTTCTCCAAGAACCAGCTACTGGTTTTGTTGATTCTTTGTATGGTTCCCTTTGTTTCAACTTGATTGATTTCAGCCCTGAGTTTGATGATTTCCTGTCTTCTACTCCTCGTGGGTGAAATTGCTTCTTTTTGTTCCAGAGCTTTCAGGTGTGCCATTAAGTTGCTAGTATATGCTCTCTCCTGTTTCTTTTTGGAGACACTCAGGGCTATGAGTTTTCTTCTTACCACTGCTTTCATTGAGTCCCATAGATTTGGGTATATTTTGCCTTCATTTTCTTTAAATTCTAAAAAGTCTTTGATTTCTTGCTTTATTTCTTCCTTGACTAAGGTATCATTGAGTAGAATATTGTTCAGTCTCCATGTATATGAGGATTTTCTGTTGTTTTTGTTGCTATTGAAGAACACTCTTACACTATGGTGATCTGATAGGAGGCATGGGATTAGTTCGATCTTTTTATATTTGTTGAGGTCTGTCTTGTGACCAATTATATGGTCGATTTTGGAGAAGGTACCATGAGGTGCTGAGAAAAAGGTATAGTCTTTTGCTTTAGAATGAAAGGTTCTCTCTATATATATAAATGTTAAATCTAATTGGTCCAAAGTTTCAATGAGTTTCCCTGTGTCCCTGTTTAGTTTCTGTTTTCCTGATTGGTCCATTGAAGATAGTGGAGTGTTGAGGTCCCACACAATAATTTTGTTAGGTGCAATGTGTGCTTTGAGTTCGGTCTCTGTCCACGCAACTGACCCCAGCAGCCAGCAGTCCGCAGTGACCCGAGGCAAGATGGCGGCCTCGCAGCAAGCCTCTTTCTTGATATTTGTCTTTCTGAATCTGACCAGTCTTGCTTAACAAAATATTATGCCCAGTCCACAAATTTCCCTGTAAAGTAACATTTTATTCTCTTTTTTTGTGGCTAAACCAAATTTCATTCTGTGTGTGTGTGTGTGTGAGAGAGAGAGAGAGAGAGAGAGAGAGAGAGAGAGGAGGGGGGGAGGGAGGGAGAGAGAGAGAGAGAGAGCTAGACAGAGAGACAGATACAGAGACAGATAGACAGAGACAGAGAGACACAGAGAGACAGAGAGACAGAGGCATCTTTTTTATTCAGTCATCCCTTGATGCCTGATTCTAAAACTCAACTACTAATGATAGTGCCACAGTGGACATGGATGAGCAGGTGTTTCTGTAGTATGCTGACTTAGAGTCCTGTTGGGAGTAGAGAATGTCCTGAGTGAATATGTACTATTGACATGGGCACACATGGAAACACCAAAGAACCAAGCCTCAGACCCAAAGGGATAATGACAACACCCTCTGTTCCATGTTCAGCTGATCATAGCATGTGCACAATATGTTCACCATGATTGTTCCCACTTGTTCCCACTGATAGGTACTGCCTGTGGTCTGCCCCTATTGAGTTTAGCTAAACCTGTCTATTTGCTCCAGCGATATATTATAAGTCCTGCATTCTTTTCTTTTTTTAAATCAGTGTATTATAACCTGCTTCCTTATTCAGCTACATGCAATATCTCCACATCTCTATTCAACAGTTATATGCATAAACATGCTCCACTTGTAGGGTGCTTTAGTTTCTCCATCACAGAGCCCAGTCCACTTGGCCCCATCTTCCAATGTCCCCATAAGTCTCTGTGTGCTTACTATGTGTCTACATGTATCTGTTGTTCATCAGCCTCAGCCAGGTGAAGTTTCTGGAGCCATGTAAAGATGTCTTAATGCCAATTGTTGAGGATTTTATTACTAAAACATTTCAATTGCCCAGTAATGTGTTTTCCAAATTAATAATGAATATGTCCTTGTGTAAGACAGGTAAGATTACTGTAGTCACTCTAGCAACACTTAGTTAGCACTCCCCAGGTGTTTCCCTTATGCATATATATTAACATCACAGAGCAACAATATGGCACATTGGTAAATATCCACCACCTCTGTACACAAAGGTATTATTTATTTTAGAAATATATAACTCTACCCAAAAGAGAAATTTCTAAAGAGTTATTGGTGGGACATGGTAAGGATTTTGTAAATAAAAATACATTTTGGGTGCATTAAAGAGAAGGTATGGGAAGTAAAATCATAAACATTTCTCATTACTTTTTGATAGAGTCTGGTTCTCTATCACTGTGATTATATGAGGTCTAGAGGGCTTCTATACTGAGCTCTATTTGAAAGAGTTCACCTTTTTTTCTCAAGTGCCCAATTTATCACAGTTAGGTTAGGCACTGCAAGCATCTGGCTCAATACATATGTACTTTCAACTACAAAATCCTGGGCATATACCAAGAGGATTCCCCTGCATACAATAAACATGCTCCACTATATTCATAGCAGCCTTATTTATAATAGCCAGAAGTTGAGGAATGGATACAGAAAATGTGGTATATTTATACAATGGAATACTACTCATCAATTAAAAATAATGAATTCATGCAATTTTTAGGCAAATGGTTAGATCTGGAAAATATTATCCTAAGCGAGTTAACCCAATCATAAAAGAATACATATGAAATGCAATCACTGATAAGTGGATATTAATGACTCCAGAAGCTCTGAATACTCAAGGCACAATTAGCAAGTCAAATGATTCCCAAGAAGAAGAAAGGAGAGGACCCTGGTCCTGAAAAGACTGGATCCAGTTTTGTAGGAGAGTACCAGAACAGAGAAATGGTGGTGGGAGGGTGATTGGGGAATATTTGGGGGGGGGGAGAGGACTTATGGGACATATGGTGAGGGGGGAAATGGGAAAGAGGAAAGCCTTTGGAATGTAAACAAAGAATATAGAATAAATAATTGAAAAAAATAACTGAAACCAGGGCATGAATGCACTGCTGTGTGCAGCAGGAGAGCGTCCTCACCAACAGGAAGACACATATACATCGCTTTGGATTTTAATAAAGATGAAAGTCTATGTATCATCAAAGTTCTCCATTCGATGTCTTGAGCGCCCTCAGTCACTATCCCAGGTTCCTGCTTACGATTCTACATGCATGCGCCAAGTTGATTTGGGGGGTCCCATTAATTGGTTGGGCATTTAAAATAAGCTCTGTTTGTTATTGTGAAGATGTTTTAAAACACCTCCTAGTTTATATGATTTCTCCTGTAATTGGTGCCAGGATATAGATCTGTCTGCTCTCTTCTGCCTAGGCAGCGTGATCTTCATAGGAAGGCTAAATGATCATTTTGCCTAATGTTCTGTTTCTCTTCATTCTTTTAGTTCATGCGTAATGTGTATTAGCTGACTGACCCCCACCTTTTGTAATATTTTTTTCTTCATAAATTCTCCAAAAAGTCGAAGTAACTTAAGAGATCAGAGAAGATGGTCAGGTGATGTATTTATTGGAAGCATTGTCGAGAGAAAACAGTGACAGTGCTTACGAATTGAGTGTTCTGCTTTCTCTAGTTGTCTGCTTTCTCATGTGTTCCTGGATAGTGTGTGTTCCCTTAAATCAGCAAACAGAATGTTCTAACTTGGCTAAGCAGAATATATAGGCTCAGTTTATAGTCTTGGAAGGGGAGAAACTGGCCTATATGCCAATGATTGAATTCAGATTATATTCAAGAATGGAGTATTTGAGTAGGAGGGTTCGTGTGAGAAAGACCCCACAGTCCCGTGAATTCTTTAGTGCTCACGCGCACTGCTGACCAGTGTCCAGATCTACCCAAGTGTAATCAGAGACCCTTTTGGGGAAGTGGAAGTTTACAATCTCATGGGACCCTCTTGCATGTGTTCTAACTGAGGGACAGAGAAAGCTCAGGGAGACAAAATCCTCCTTGCAGGAGAATGAGACTCGGAGCTCTTCACCTTCTTCCCAGCATGTGCTTCTGCGTCTTCCAGACTCCAAAGTGATCAGTTTGACCTTTTCTTAAGCTCTAAACTTTTCTTAAGGCCTTAAAATTCCAGCATGCAAATTGTACCTAAAATATTTAAAGCACAAGTCCTCATTTTGAAAAGGTGACTTAACGATTCCATCAATCAAAAACTCTTAGGTTCTGAAAACCTCTAATTTACTCTGCTTATAACTTAGAGGGAGAAAAGTAGCCTTTCACTGTAGAGCTCCCTGGAAATCTGATAGAAAGGGTGGGGCAGTTAGTGGAGGGAGACAATACATGTGTGCATGTGTGTGCAAGTGCGCAGTCTTACGGTGTTCTCTCTGAGTTTCTGTGAAATTTCAGTCTTGAAAATATCCCCAAATTCTGCAAGATTTGAGCTGTTTAAATAGTGACTTATAGATATATGGGTGCAGAACACAGAAAGACATGTAAATGCTAACCGAATATCATATCGTTATCTCTTGTAGGAATGAGTTATTTACTTTTACATTTAATTTTCTAATGACTTTCCAACTAGCATGAACTACACTGAAATAAAACAGTGGTGAAGGGGTTTGCAACCCCATAGGAAGAACAGCAATATCAATGAACCAGACACCCCTTCCAGAGATCCCAGGGACTAAGCCATCAACCAAGGAGTACACATGACTCTGACTGCATATGTAGCTGAGGATGCCTTGTCAGACATCAAAGGGAGGGGAGGTTTGTGGTCCTATGAAGGTTTGATAGATACCCTGGTGTAGGGGAATCGAGGGCAGGGAGGTGGGAGTGGATGGGTGGGTGTAGGAACACCCTCATAGAAGCAGAGGGAGGGGAGATGGGATAGGGTTTTCTGGAAGATGGGGAAACTGGGTAAAGAGATAACACTTGAAATGTAAATTAATTAAAAAAAATAATAAATAGTGGTGTTTGATTATTCTCTTGACAGGTGGCTATCACTGGTCCAGATATATCATGGTAATACCAGCTACCTGTTTTCAAAAAGAGATTGTGGTACAAGCATGACTCACTAGTGGGTCAAAACAGGATCTGAAATTTCTCCTATAGAGTTAATTCCATTCTAGAGAAGAGCAAAGCTTTATACTGAAGTGTATAAAGTCTGTCTAACATTCTCCGAGTTTTGCCTATCTAAGAAATCCCAACCACCTACTACTATTGATTCAAGGTGACATTAGCATGTCTCCCCTACTGTGTCTTCCTCAATCTCCAATTCTTTCTTTCATTTAATTAATGAAATCATAGTTCATTCATATTTGACTCTGAACTATATTTAATGCTGGACATTAAATCAGTAGATCAAAGGCATTTTGAGCTGCATGAAATATCGGACCCTATACAATGAAGGCAGATTCAGTCAATTTTTTTCAAGTTATTACTCCTTTAAATAATTTTTCTTTCACAGATAAAAATGGATGTCTCATTTCTGGTAAAAGTAAAGAGCTTAATTAAAAGTAAGGGCCCTTTGTTACGTGGAGAAGAAAGCACAGGCCTTCTTCAAAGAAGGCGTTTACTCCTCCGACTCTGGCCCATTCCTTGGCCTCTGCGTTCACTGCTGAGGGCTGTTTGGTCACAAGGGCTTATGTATGTTTGCATGTACAATGTCATGTGAGTTCCAGAGTAAAAATTAAAAAAAAAACCTTTTTAAACTTTTTTTTTCAGAGAAAGTATTCCTAAAGCTTCAATTCAAAACCTAATTTAACCAAGTATCTGGAGCTTAATACATGATGTAATTTATTTGGCTTAGTATGAATAATTAAATTCAGACTGGAGTTTTAATATGTTCTTTTGTCAACATACTATTATTCAAATACACATGTGTATGCTAAATATGTGTATTGCAATTTAAATTATACCAAAATAAAACCAGGAAATGTCTTTTTAGAAGTATTTGCATATATTAAAGACATTGTTTCTATTTTTCTACTTATTTGTGTCAATTATGAATAGAGGTATAGATCTATTCAAGCACAACTATGAGCTTTATTGTACATATGTGTGTGTATACACATATATCTATATCCTTAAACTTTTTTTACACAACACATATTCTTGTGTGCTTTATGTTTTTGTCTGGGGAACAGTATTTTACCTTGAGACTCTGATCTCTGCTTTATGTTGGTAAGAACTTTGGTCGCTTTTTTGTTTTTAATCAGTCCCTGAACATTAGCTATGAGTCTTGAAGCATGACAAGGTTGTATTCTTGAGCTAGTGAGCAAATAGGAGACTATGCATGTTAGCCTTTATGCTCTCTCTCTCTCTCTCTCTCTCTCTCTCTCTCTCTCTCACACACACACACACACACACACACAAAATAATTCTCTTGTTTTATTACACCTTATAATTGCTCAAACAAAAGTGGTCAGAGTGCCCTGAGTGTTGGGTTTGACTACTAAGACAGTTTCACACAATAATGAGATTTCCCTCTGTAGGAGGGCTATGAACTGCTAATTAGCATCTATGACCCAATAGTCTCGGAGCAAACAAGAGTAATAGCAGTAATTTCCAGTTTTATGCAGAGCACAAGCCTTGAATATTACCAGCATTTCTGTTCTGTTTGTAATTAACAGCAAGTGATTATTATAGTCAGAAAGTATATCCTCTTGCGCTGCATGTTCCTAGGTAATAACAAAGGGAAGAAATTATGCCCGAGGAAGCTGTGTGTGTCATTGACTGTCAGACATTCTTAGGAATCCAAATTTCTATAATGTTAAAAAATTTAATTTTGTTTATGATATCACCTTTACTTTTTTTCATACATTTTAACTAGTGTGAGAATTGTACAGAATGATCGGTTTCCCTGTGACATTTACATGACTGTCCCCACCTGCTACCCAAGTTTTTAAATGTTATTTATAAGTTCACAAATAAAGTATTGTACTTCTATGGCACTTTGTACATGCGTGTCAATGTTATATTGTTCTTGTCTGTCACACTCCTCTGTGGCCACTCCCTGACCCCTCCTCCCCTGCCACCCTCTGCTGCTGCCTGTCTTTGCCTCTAATAATCTTCTCATCGTCTTCTTATTTCCTGATCTCTCCTTTCTTACTGTTTTCTCCTTCCCATCACAATCTCTACTAATGACCTACACACACACACACACACACACACACACACACACATTTTCATCTAGTTGATACACATAAGAGAAATATATGGTGTCTGTCTCCGTAGGTATATTGTATTTCACTTAAAATAGTGATTACAATTTCTAGCCATTTTTTTGTCTGAAAATGTCATCACTCTATTATCCTTTATGGATAAATAAAACTTCATTGTGTTTGTATACAAATATTCTTAATCCACTCCTCTGTTGGTAAACATTTACGTGGTGTCCTTAAGTTGGCTACTGTGATTGTGGTAGACTCAACACAGATATGACCATATCTCTGTAGTATACTGGCATAGCATCCATTAGGTATATACACTAGGGTGATTTAATTAGGTCTTATAATAATTCTATTTTTACCTTTTTTTTTGCCAGACCTCAATATTTATTATCATAGGACCCTCACCAATCCTCATCGTCAGTACATAGGACCATCTTTTCAAACATGCTCACCATATTTCCTTGTTATTTGTTTTCTTGATGATAGCCATTCTGGCTATGGTAAGATGGACTATCAAAGCAGTTTTAACTTATACTTCCTAATGAATGACAATATTAAATATTTTCCAAATAATGTATTGGCTTTTTGTGTTACTCATTTTGAAACCTATATATTCACTTTCTTGGCTCATTTATTGAATATATTATTTGGAGAGATTTTGGTATTTAATTTGTGTTTAAATGTTCTTTACATATTCTGGATACTATTTCCCTATTTGAGGCATAATTGGAAAACATCTTCTCCTATTCCATAGGCTTTGCTTATTCTATTGCCAGTTTCTTATGCTATGAGGATATTTGATTTCATGTAGTCCCATCTGTTAATTCTTGCAACTATTTCTTGTGCTATGTGAGTACTTTGCAGAAAATCCTTATGCATGTGCCTATATCTTGAAGTGCTTTATCTACATTTTCCTTTAGCAATTTCAAAGTTTTAGAGCTTATATTTATTTGAATTGATTATGTACATAGTGAGAGGTTTGAATCTATTTTTATTCTTCTATATGTGAACATGCAGAAAGGAAAGAAGGAATGAAGGAAGGAGAAAGGAGGGAGAGAGGGAGAAAGTGAGGGAGAGAGAGAGGGAGGGAGGAAGCCTGGACTTCTGCTGTGTCCTATCAGTGGACCTTGAACAACTTCTTGATCAATTTAAGTGTCTTTGTCCACAAAATGAAAATAAGAGCAATTAATCTAAAAGATGCATGATACACACATATAAATCTCCATTTAAATGTGGCTGTATTGTTCATCATTTCCATTGTTAACTCCAGCCCCAGCAATGAAATCATGGGCTGCAGATGTGACAAGGACTTTATCAATGGGGCAGAAAATTAAACGCAAGACTTGAGTGAGCATTATCCTCATCCCAAAACAAACAGCATCAGTAACAACAACAACAATAACAACAGCAACAACAAACCCAGGAATTCAGGAATGGGAACCCCAGCAGTAATTCAGACACAGAGAAAAAATGCTCTAAACTAGTGTATTAGTTAGGGTTTCATTGCAGTGAGGAGTCACCATGACCAAGGCAACTCTTACAAAGGAACACATTTAATTGGGGCTGGCTTATGCTTTCAGAGGTTTCGTCCATTATCATAATGGCTGAAAGCATGGCAGCATCCAGGCAGACATGGTACTGGAAGAGGGAAGAGTTCTACATCTTGATCCACAGACATCAGGAGACTGTGTGCCATACTGGGCATAACTTGATCATAGGAGGCCTTAACTCCTGCCTCCAATGACACAATTCCTCCAACAAGGCTATACCTCCTAATACTGCCACTCCTTATGGAACAAGCATTCAGACATGTGAGTCTATGGATGGAGGGAGAATCCCAATTCAAACCACCAGAACTAATTTACAAGTAAGGCCTTCTGTGAATAGATATTAACACTCCTATATCAGCACAAATGAAAAGGGAAAGGAGAAGTTTGCTTGTTATTGAAAAAAAATACTCATGCATCTTTCATCAAAAGCAGTATAGGGATGCATATTATCAGTATGCTTGGAACAGATGTTCCATCTGCAAAGGAAAATACTTTCCAGGGCAGAAGACAATGATGTTCTTCCTCCCTCTGGGCTCTTTTTGAAACTTTTTCTACATATTTTTTTGGAGATCATAATTTTTCTTCTGTTTTCAAACACACTGTAAGTTTAGATTATAGCAAATGTAGTCTCTCTCACAGGGTAGCACTATTTCATATGTTAAGAATGCTATTTTCTTTGTATATATTGGATATTAGCCCTCTATTGGATGTAGGGTTGGTAAAGATATTTTCCCAATCTGTTGGATGCCATTTTGTCCTTACTGACAGTGTCTTTTCTTTACAGAAGCTTTGAAATTTAGGAGGTCTCTTTTGTCAATTCTCAATATTAGAGCATAAACTCTTGGTGTTCTGTTCAGGAAATTTCCCCCTGTGTCCATGTGCTTAAGGCTCTTCCCCACTTTCTTTTCTATTACTATAATGCTGGTTTTATGTGGAGGTCCTTGATCCTCTTGGACTTGAGCTTTATACAAGATAAGAATGGATCAATTTGCATTCTTCTGCATGCTAACTTCCAGTTGAACCAGCACCAGTTGTTGAAAATGCTGCCTGTTTTCCACAGGATGGGTTTAGCTCCTTTGTCAAAGATCAAGTGACCAAGAACCAAACAACCCTACCAAAAAATGGGGTGCAGGGCTAAACAAAGATTTCTCAACTGAGGAACACCAAATGGCTGAGAAACACCTAAAGAAATGTTCAACATCCTTAGTTACCAAGGAAATGTAAATCAAAACAACCCTGAGATTTCTCTTGACACCAATCAGAATGCCTAAGATCAAAAACTCAGGAGACAGCAGGTGCTGCCCAGGATGTGGAGAAAGAGGAACACTCCTCCACTGCTGCTGGAATTGCAAGCTGGTGCAACCTCTCTGGGAATCAGTTCGGCAGTTCCTCAGAATACTGGACATAGTACTACCTGAGGACCAAGCTACATCACTCCTGGGCATATACCCAGAAGATGCTCCAACATGTAATAAGGACACATGCTCCACCATGTTCATAGCAGCCTTATTTATAATAGCCAGTAGCTGGAAAGAACCCAGATGTTCCTCAACAGGGGAATGGATGTAGAAAATGTGGAACATTTACACAATGGACTATTAGCTATTAAAAATGATGAATTTGTGAAATTCTTAGGCAAATTGATGGAACAAGAAAATATCATCCTGAGTGAGGTAACCCAATCACAAAAGAACACACATGGTATACACTCACTGATGAGTGGATATTAGCCCAGCAGCTTGGAATACCCAAGAAACAATTCACAGACCACATGAAGCTCAAGAAGAAGGAAGACCAAAGTGTGGATACTTTGGTCCTTCTTAGAAGGAGGAACAAAATACCCATGGGAGGAGATACAGAGACAAAGTGTGGAGTAGAGACTGAAGGAAAGGTCATCCATAGACTGCCCCATCTGGGAATCCATCCCATATATAGTTACCAAATCCAGATACTATTGAGGATGCCAACAAGTGCTTGCTGATAGGAGCCTGATATAGCTGTCTCCTGAGAGGCTCTGCTAGCACCTGACAATTACAGAAGTGGATGCTCTCAGCCAATCATTAGACTGAGCAAGGGTCCCCAGTGGAGGAGCTGAAGGGGTTTGCAGGCCATAGGAGGAACAACAATATGAACCAACCAGTACACCCAGTGCTCCCAGGGACTAAACCACCAACCAAAGAGTCTACACGGAGGGACCCATGGCTCCAGCTGCATTTGTAGCAGAGGACAGCCTTGTGAGACATCAATGAGAGGAGAGGCCCTTGGTCCTGGGAAGGCTTGATTTCCCAATACAGGGAACTGCCAGGACAGGGAAGCAGAAGTGAATGGGTTGGTGTGCAGGGTGGAGGGGGAGTGGGAGGAGGGGGAGTGGGAGGAGGGGGAGTGGGAGGAGGGGGAGTGGGAGGAGGGGGAGTGGGAGGAGGGGGAGTGGGAGGAGGAGGAGTGGGATAGGAGGGTTTGGGGGGGAAAGGAGGGAAAGGGATAACATTTGAAATGAAAATAAAAGATATCCAATAAAAAAAGAATGATATTTTCTCATATTCTTGATCACTAACTTATTGTTCTCCTTATAGGTGGGCAATATCTTTTGTTCTTTATGCCCTGTCAAATTATTTGACAGTAATATCTCAAGTAACGCAAAGAACGAATACTAACATGTAAAGCACACAATACATAGTATACGGTTTCACCCATGATGCTATAATTTGAGTAATATGTCTAACACACATACTCCTATTTTCAATTCTTATGGCAGAGAAGGTGAATTTGACATCCAACCCTTGAATTAATTACATTGTCTTGGCTGTTCACCCTTCCTTTCCATCACTCTAAATCTCTTCTACAACTGGAGAGCAGCTTGGCTTTATTTCCTGTTCTTAATTGCGACTGATTGATAATGACTACTTGGGGCATGGTGTTTAGTGGAGCTAAAAAAAAAAGGAGGGTAGAAATTCTCCAACATACTTGACAAACCTATGTAATGCTATAATCATCATTTTGTATTTGCAGCAGAGTTTTCTAAATTATTCATAGCCTTATAGATTTTTCTCATCGGAATCACAGAAAACAAAAATTGAATTGACAACTTTTCTATTATCTTAGAATAGTACGAACTTGGTTCTGTACCAAAGGCAGGAGAGAGAAGTTAATTGCATGTATATTATGGATGACTTTAAAAATCCCAATATTCATCCTATTGTAAAAGATTGAGATGGTTCGATAAATAAGTTAATGACTGCCAAGGGTGGAAATCAGAGGCTGAGTGTTCAGGATGCCAGTCTCCCATTTGTTTATCGGCACAGATCTTCTTTACAGGAGAGTATGAATGTGTGTGCTCATTCAGTTGTGATATATATATATATATATATATATATATATATATATATGTATATATATATATATGTATGTATATGTGTACATTGCATATCATAACTCAGAAATTACTTTAAATAAAGCATTCCTTCTAAGACAGTAAAAAAAAATTCTTCCTCTTGATTTTTGATGACCCCACTATTCTATTCTTTTGCATACATATTCTTCTTTATTGTTTGCTATAAATTAAATATTCCTGTTAAACATTCTTCTTTAGCATCATGAGATTACAAAAGTCTCCACTTATTGCCTTAGAAAATAATGCCAAAGTTAGGAAAAATAACACCTCTTGAAGTAAATGAAATCCATATCACATGACTAGTAGGAAAGCAAGCCCATCAAATCCTGATGAACAGAATCCTCATAATAGGCTTGAATGTAGAATTCTGTTTTCACTTTGGCACCTGGGTCTTGAAACAGCTGCTCCTTTAATCATTTACAAATTTCTTCAAATACTATTTCCTTTCCCCATGTTGTATGGTAGTAAGTATAATATATTTCTATAAACCTGCAATAATCTGTATATAGATTTTGTGAATTGTGTTTTCTAGTGTCTTCAGATAGATGAAGCTATTTAAAGCTGGACCTGCTTTTTGGCACAGATCATTACAATGCCCTCCAAATAATTAATCACAGAGAAACCAAAATTAATGTAGCCCTTGGATTCTAAATTGGGACCTAGGAGCTAAATGAATGCAAAGTTCATGTTCTCCAAGAAATATTTATTTTCTCACATGACCTATTTTATGCAATTTATTTGCTCTATATTTAGAATCCCAATTAGCAGCCCAATATCATATGTGCAATGTGGGAAAATTCTTGTTATCATGAAAACACTATTTGTTTATTTAATTGTCATTTACTAGATATCCTTTCATGCCAGAGACTGAGTGAGAAGGATGTCAGGGTGTGAAAGGTTGACACACTTTGGGGTGTCTTACAGTGGCATAGAATTAAGCAAATAAATAAAAATAAATAAAAATAGCTTCTAGAATTTATGAGCAAAATTGCAATCAGTTGACTGAGTTAAAGATTCTCCATTAGAAAGTATTCTTAGAGGCAGTGCTTTCTACACTGAGACTCCCATCACTGTATGTTCCATGTCCTGAAAGAAAACTTAGGAGCTTAATCTCAAAGCAGGAAAGAGTAGAAAGTGATGTAATTATTGAAAGTGCTAAAAGTATGCTGGGAACTGATTATAAGCCACTGATAAGCTTGGTTCATGTGACTGAGTATTTGGTCCCTACTTGGTGGGAATATTGGAAGGGGGTGCAATTGGTGTGGGCACTAAAATTTCCAAAGACTCATGACATTTTTAGTTATCTCTCTATGCCTGTTGCTAATAGGTGTACGCATTCATCTTGCCACCATGCCTTTTACTCTCTATTATGGACTCTAGCTCTCTGGAACTGTGAGTACGATTAAACACCTCCTTCTATAAACTGCCTTGGCTATGATATTTTACCACATCCGTAGAAAAGTAACTGGTACAAAGAAGTGATTCTCGTGGGAAGATGCGGGTGAGCAGCAGCAGCAAAAAGATGCTCTGGGTGGTAACTGCAATAATCATGGCCGACGTTGGCTCAGAGGGATATGGACTAGATGACTTTGGTGTGTGTCTCAATGTTAGAGGTATTGCTACGTGGAATGGAGGTGGAATAGAATGGATATGATGAGGAAACAGGGACTAGAGAATAGACTGTGGAATAATTCAGCAGAATTAAGTAAATCTATGTTGGTGCCATTTAACAAGATAAGGAAAACAGGGCATAGTGTGGCCTGTTGGAAAAGTTCAGAGTTCGACTTGGAAGAGATCAGCCTCGGATATCTCTGACCTGTCTCCACAGACATACAGATGAAGCAGTCAAGTAATTTATGAATGCTGTGATTTGAAAAGAAAATTTGGGATAGTCACCTTAGAGACATTTGCTGAAGATCTAGATAAGTTCCATGAGAGAGATCATATGGAGAGGAAAGGGAAGTCAGTTTGGAACCTACTACCCCAAACCCTAGCATATAAAGGAGACCTGCTTAATAGAATTACGCTTATAAAATAATTAGTGTCATGAACTAGTGACTTGGAAATAAATCAGTAAAGAGTGTGTCAACAGAACCCAAGCAAAGAGAGACTCTGCAAAGCAGAATGAGACTCCTCCACAAAGAATGCTGTCCAGAGGGAAGTAGAGATGCTGACAATTGGCTATTCCTCATGTACAACAAGATCACCATCCTGAGAAGGACAGCAACACTTGGGAAGGATTCAGTGGGAATGATTGGGCTCAGACGGAGAGGTTCTTAGGTGTTCTAAGAGCAAGGATAATAGAGCACAGACAAATTATAGAAAACATGACGGGTTGAGACACCAAACCAAGAAAGGGTTCCCTATCTATTTTGTTCCATACTAAAGCAGGAAGTTTTGTGCTAGTAGAGGAGTGATAGTAAGAGGTGTGGGTATGTCTTGAAGGATTTTCTCTATTAAGATGTGTCTTCATCTTAATAGAGAAGAGCGTTATACAAGAACAACATCTCATTAAGTCCTGATTTGCCCTGGGGAGCAAATGGAACCTCACTCTCGTGCAGGTCAGAAGGCAGTGTGCCTCATACATTCTAAAATTAAAAAGATTCAGAAAATATCTCAGTTGATGGAGGGTATGAAGTGAAGGATGTCTTACCTTCACATATAAGTTTGGAAAATAGAGTCTAGAAAGATTTGGTTTCATTATTGGTTTATGAAGAAAAGTTTGTCACTTCTGTTAAAACACTGAGTATTACTGACTTAAAGCCCCTTTCTCGATCTTCTGCTAAGGCTGACTGATTCTTTTAGGAAGGAAGTAGAATTATAAAAGAAATGAAATTATAAAAGATGGTTGAAAGTCATCTAAACATTTTAATGCAAAGTAAGTGAATTAATTAGTTAATTAATTAACTCTGACTTTAGAAATAAAGGGAGCTAAAGGGGAAGAAATGGAACAGGAAAAAATTGCCCCTTTTTTGAATATAAAAAATATACCATTACATCACTTTCATACTCCTGGAGAAAGAGGATGATTCTTTTCTATATGAAAATGTGAGTTCATTTTTTTTTTTTTACAATTTAAATCAATCTACATGGGCCGGAAAAAAAGGTATGGGATATAATCAGAGCTATCTTTTTAATGTACTGTCTGTGAACCCCCAAATCATAGGAAGAATGTATGTGCTTCCATGTGGCCCAGAAACAAAATTGAGAGTAGTCATGTTTGAGGACATAATGAAGCTTCCATGGCTTGTACTCAAAATCATAAAAGAAAAGATGAGGTTTTTGTAAGAGATAGATGTCATCGGAAACTTGAGTTTGGATCTACATCACCCTGACAGAATGCCACGCATGGCAGTGTGGGCCTGCAATGCTAGGATTATAGTGGCAGACAGGAAGAGCCCTTGGGCAAATCAGAAAACTCTGAAATCATTGAGTAATCATCTTAGAGATGTCTCAAAATGTAGAGTCAGACTTATGAGGAACATACCCAATATTAGTCTCTAATTGCACTTGTTCATACACATAAAATAATGTACATGTCTATACTACACAGACTCGCATGTATACAAATACTATCCCTGATAGTATATTCTTGAAATTTGGTGAAGAAATATTACATTTTTGTCTACTTCGACATATATTATGTGAATTTGTAAAATGATATCATTAATAACTGTCAAACTAATTAATTCCATTTAAATGATTTTGTACTTTTTATAGAAAATAAATACTTGAAGATTAAAAGCTAAAAAAGGAAAAACAGCTGAACTTTGTCCCATTCCTTTCATATACTGTGTTAAATCTTTTATATACTGTTCACAGCATGCCATAAACATTTTTCAACACAAACCCCTGATATATAAAAATTACTAAGTAGAATAAGGTGCCCTATAAATCTAAATGCTATGATGTTCTACATCTAGAAGAGTACTCTTCTTTTGGCTTTGAGGTTTAGGGGTGTCAATTCAGCTTTAAACTATCTTGCTCCTTTTTTATATTAATATTAGGCTACGATTCACAAATTATTTTAGTAAGAATTCCAAAAAAGAGGCTTTTCTGCTTTTAATATTTTTTGTTTCCTGTAGCAGGTCCTACCCATAACACAGTTGCAATAACTTAAAAAAAAAGAAACTTAGCTTCTCTGTGTACGATTTGATGAACTATCTATGAATTCAAAGACACTTAAAATATTCTAAATGCAGTTGGGCATCCTGCTTTTTGACTAAAATCATTTTGTCAAAGTTCTGTAACTAATGGCTTCATATTTATCTAGCTTTACACTTACGTAGAAGTATACTAAAAGGAATGATTTCCAATTCAATTTTCTTTTTTTAAAAAAAGATTAAAATTCATAAAATCCTAAAACTAGTGCTTTAAGACAGCTCTGCCTTCTAGGCAGAGGCCACGTTGTGCTATGTTCTGTGAGCATGGTGTAGTTTTTTATCTTGGCTGAGTTTTTAAGGACCATGGACAGTTACAGCACACCCACCTGAACCAAAATTACAAATGAGTTTGGTAATTTTAATGAAAATAGATAAACCTTTATTGCTGGACCGTGACAACAGAAAGGTACTTGGAAGCTAATAGCCACTAATTGGAAAGAATCATTTTATGTTTGAGTATTCTGTTAGAAGTAAAACCAGGTTATTAAAATTGAAATCTTTAACAAAGCATTTGAGAACTGTTTCCATGATCTATTTCATTTCTTACCATCTGAAAGGATGAGGTTGTCACTCAATTAGGAAGAGCATCCTATCTTTGATTTGTTTTAGGGCATGCACCAATAACTTAGAGTACTGGTGGGAATGAACTTAATGCTTATAGCAAAGCAGGTCATGACATCAAAAACACATATCACTGCAGTTCTTAGATAGTGAGGTAGGAGAGTTAGGGGGTAAGACAAACAAAACAATGAATTGTGGTCCATGAGCACTATTTCACTATAAGAAAAGGAGCACCAGTATCAAGAATATATCCCTAGAAACTTATTTTCAGATAAGATAGTGTTGGTGTACCATCTTGGTTCTGAAACCCTAGGGATAGAGAAACATGGAAAAAGAGAATACCCAAGATGGTCCCCAACTCAAATTACTGGTATTGACTGGACATCACATCGTCACTCTAACCAAACTTCAACTTCTATTTTCATTTTATTTATCATGAGAAATTATTTATGAATTGCTGTGAAGGTAATTAGTATGCAAAATGTCACAGTGTTTAATCCAAAACCACTGAGGAATTTAATATGAGGCACTATGTATTTGCCTACATTTTCTTGAATATTGATATTATATATGACCCCTTGAGACATGAAGTCAAAAGTCATATCATTAGAATTTAGAAAAAGTATATAATTTCGAAAAGATCATGTGGCCATTTTAAAGCATCAGATGGATATAAAATATCAGACATCTATCCATTGAGGGAACTAGTAATTCTTCATCAATATGCTAGCTGTGAACAATCTTGATCGCAACTCTGGCGTCGAAGTGAATTGAATCCCCTGTGGATTCTGAACAAGTTGCAGCACAGCCACATTAAGCACTCAGTAAGTAGACCTAATTTCCTCAATCAGACTAATCTCACATGGTCTAATAGCCCCATTTGCAATCGGTAAGGTTGATTCCCAGGAATTGAATGTGAAAATAATGGCTTGATTCCAAGAACCAAGAAGACAATGATTACTTCACTAAAGATAAAAATGATAATCAGAGGTCTTCTTCAAAATGCTCTCTAGTCTTTTTTGGTCAATTAATTTCAGATTAAAAATACCAATTAAATTTGGAACCTGATCATTTATGAGTTGCTTGCAGATGTGGTAGCTTGCCTTTGTAGACTAGCATTCAATGCAAAAAATTAAATCTGATAATTTTGAGTTCTTAAATGTTAGAAAAGCTAATGCAAAGAGAGCTGGCATATTTAATTTTATTAGTACTATCTATAAAGTGAGCATTTACAATGAATAGTTCATAAAGAAATATATCAGAGAATAAAGTTCCTGGGTACTAAAAAATGTGATTATGTTTCAGGGTTAGAAAATGATTAAATACTATTTTTTTATAATGTTTGTCTTTGGGAAACTGCCAAATGGATTTTGCCAACTGCATTTTTCAGTCATTTCTCATCCCATGTGTGTGTTTTAATGAGTGTGTAACCCGTATGTTCTAATTCACTTAAGTTTAACTTGATGAAGTCTGTTTTAAGAATAATATAATTTCCAAGAAGACTTTAGAGTCATTCTAAAAAACTATGGCATTATTTTTTTTAAAAAAAGGAATGCTAAAGTTGATTCTGAATAGACAGAAGGATCTATAAATTCAGAGCACAGACCTAAATCTGAGATCCATATTTTAAATGGCTTGTAACAACTTTACTGACAGTAGAATAAATAAAAAGATTCAATTTTAAATTATTGCCAGACTGTGTAAAATGAAAGGAAAAGAGAAACAGGATCAACATTTCTACTTATATTAAGTGAAGCAAGAAGAAAAACAGCAACATGAAATGACAAAGACTATTTAAATGTATGTTTCTTTCACATGGAATACTAGACCTCTATGCTCTCTAACAAAAATTTATGCCAAACATTTTCTAAAACATAATGCTAAACTGAAAATAAGAACTAGAGAAACAATGTAAAGTAGTGTAAGAGCTACACATTCCCATAGAAAAATTTAGAGCTCAACTCAAATTACCTCAACCTGGACCACACAAGAAAAGAAAATTGAAGCTGAGATGGAGAAAGAGAGTCTGATGACCTAAGCCAGAAGCAGTCCTACATCATACGTGAATGAAACACCAATTATCTCCACCTACAAGCATTCTTCAATATATAAAAGTCCTTAGTATTTTTATAGAGCAAGTTATGAGCTATAAGATTAAATTACCTAGAAGATAGTGCAAAAGTAAGGTTACATGTAATATGTCTTCCTAACTACAAAACAATACAAGCAATGTCCCAAGTATAGCAATAGTCAACAGAAAGAACAAAGAACACACTAGATTCCCAACCTTCTCAGACATTGAAAATATCAAGGAATATAACTATGTATATAGTGTGCTAACAGCAAAAATATAATGGAAAAGTTAAAATTAATTCTCAAATATATCTAGATAAGTTGAAAAGAACCAAATAATGTTTTTTAAATTAAAAAGAAATTACATAAATAAAACAACTCAATTTGAGAAAGACATTGTTAATAATAAACTGTACAAAGACAAAGGACAGAGAAAGTGAAAGTTTAAGTGGTATGGGGAAAAGATTAGAAATAATGTGTAAAAATAAAAAGTAATTAAAGAAGCAAAAGTCAATGTGATGATGGTAATAATTCTCTAGAATATATAGAAATGTCTAACTAGGTAAATCAAAATGTATAGCTATCAGAATAAATCAAATCATATTGACTCACCATGGGGTAAAATTTCTTCAGGTCTCTGAGCACAAAAAATGTCATTACAACCATCCAAAGAAAAGTTATATAAAACATCACTGTTAGGTTAATAAAGAACGGTATAAAAGTAGCGGGGAATAAAAGACAAAAAAAGGGGCCAGAATCACTATAAAGGAAAAATAATTGATTCCTCCTTGCTAAATTGTTGGTTAAAGTAAGCAAGATACTTCTGTGCAAAAGAAAAGTTGTAAAAAAAAAAAAAACTATCTGCAGACATAGTTTACTGAAGAAAAATTAAAAAGTCTGTATCTCATAGGTACAAAAAATTAAGGGAAGCATATAATCAAATAAATTAGAAAATATATCACGCACAAACACACACACACACACACACACACACACACACACACACTACACACACCGGTCTATCAAAATAATCAGTAGAAACATATGGCCTGGCTGGGCTGGACATCTCACTCAGTTGGTAGAATATCTGTTGAGCATGCCAGAAGCCCAGAGTTCAATCTGCAAAACTTCATAAACTTTCCTCAGTGGTTATATTAGTTACCTTTCAATTGCTGTGATAAAAGACCATTAGGCAGTTTAGATAAAAGTTGTGGGACCAGAAGAATAAATTTCTATCATGTCACCAACATGGCAGACAAGTGTGACACTAGCCAGGCATTGCGACTGTAGAAGCAATTTGAGAGAGCTGACCTCACAAACTACAAACAAGAAACGGGGCAAACAAGAAATGTTTGAATCTTTGAACTCACAAATTCTGCCCCTATTAACATACTTCCTCCAGCAAGGCCACACCTACTATACCCAAAGAAAACTACCAACTAGGAATAAATATTCAAATACCCAAGTCTATGGGGATTATCTTACCCAAATCATTACAGTAGTGCACACCCATAATCCTAGGCCTTTGTATCAGAAGTTTCATGATGTTTGTTGGCTAGGCAATGAGTTTGCATTCAGCCTAGATTACATGACACTATTTCAAATTAAAACAGAAATAAGCAAGAGATGTTGCATTACAATTAAGAACTGAAGTACTAGCCGGGTGGTGGTGGCGCACACCTGTAATCCCAGCACCCTGGGAGGCAGAGGCAGGCAGATTTCTGAGTTTGAGGCCAGCCTGGTCAACAGAGTGAGTTCCAGGACAGCCCGGGCTATACAGAGAAACCCTGTCTCAACCCCCACCCCCCCACCAAAGAAAAAGAGCTGAAGTACTTGAACATATTAGCCAGTTTCTATTCAATATTTTCTAGCAATTTGCAATAGGATGAATTAAGTCTCCCTAAAAGACACAATCTGTAAATTAGACCATATGTCAAATGATCCTTTCAGCTATAGGCTAGTTACAGATCTAAAAGTGAGAATCCCTCAAACTTAAGGTGAGTCCCACACAACACTTGGTGAGTGCTCTTAGAGGAGAGAAAGAGATCACAGAGATGAGCACAGGAGTAGTGGCCATGTGGGGCAAAAAGAGAGGCTGGAGGTATCGGCAGTCATAAAATGGAGCACTCCAAAGGATTTTAGTTTGTTTTCCCGGTTCAACGAAAAATGCCATAGAACTTGCATGGAGACCTTGTTGAATCCATTAGTTGATTTCATTAGAATACACATTTTAGGGATTCTTTCATCTCATGAACATGGGGTATCTTTCTACTTTCATATCATTTTCAATTTAAATGGATTATTATATTTTTAACAATAGATATTATGATAGTTTGGATGGGACATGTCTGCCATAGGCTCTCAGCTTGGGACATTTGGTCCCCAGTTGATGGTACTGTTTCTGGAGGTTATGGGTCCCTTACAAACAGTGCACTGCTGAGGGCAGGCATTAGAGCTTTGTAGCCTCACTCCGCTTCCTCTCAGCTTTGTGTGCTCACATAAGATTGACGAGTTATCTTTCTGCTCTGGCTGTCATGTCACGTCTTCACTGCCATTACTGGCTGCCGACCTCTGGAACTATACCCTGTCTTCCATAAGTTGCCTTTGGTCATGGTATTTTATCCCAACAGCAGAAAAGTAAGTAATGTAAATATTATTTCATGCTGTTTGTGCGACATTTATAAATATTTTATGCAATTGTACATGGGAATGTCTCCCAGACTTTTCCCACGGTTAGTTTTAATTGTCAAGTCTGTATAATCTAGAACTACCTTGAAAAAGTCTGAGAGTTTTTCTAAATCAGGTTTGCCTTTGAATATGACTCGGGTACAAGTATATTCTTCAGTAATTGAGGTGGTAAGACCTTCCTACTCTAGGTGACACATTCCTTAAACAGGATATCCTGAACTATTTAAGAGTGGACAAAGCAATCTGAACATAACATGCATATATGCGTTTTAACTGTGGATGTAGTGTGACCAGTTGTCTCTGCCGCAAGCTGCTGTCTCTGACTTACCCACAATGATGACCTCTAACCTATAACTGTGTGGCAAGGAAAGCTTTTCTCCCTTATGTTGCCTGTGTGTCTAGGTATTTTATCACAACAATTGGTTGTCAATTTTATATAAATATATTAATATTTTTACATCCTAGAATTAATAAAATGAATAACTCAAGCATTTGTAACATAATTTAGGAAGGGGTTACAATATAATCACATGATTACCTACAAAGAATGTTCATTTTACATTTCCCTTTTCAATTAGGAATCCTTATATTTTTGTTGTTTTATTTGTGTTTGTTTCTGGTTGTTTCTGGTAGTACTGTCAATTCCACATGAATAAAAAAAATGATGAGAATGAGCACTCTAGGCTTATGATGTATCTCTGAGAATTATTGGCAACAATGTTGGACTATGTTTGATAACTACACTAAATGAGTAGAATTTTTAAGAAGGTTTGTATTTTAAAAGTATGTAAATTTTTGGATGTTTTCATTTATTTCTGCATAGACACCATTTTACTATCTATAGTATTACATAGTATTGCATATTTCAATTACAGGTAATAACCTTTATTTTCAGAACTGTGAGAAAGGGGCTAGAGAGAGGCTCTTGTGGAAGACACATGATCCATTCCCACCATGGTGCCTGCTGTTTACAATTATAACTACTGCTCCAGGAGATCCAAGACCATCTTCTAGCCTTCATAGTCACCAGACAGGCTTGTGTGCACCCACATACATGCAAAGAAAATAGTCATACACTTAAAATAAAATAATAGGTTAAAACTTTTTTTTTTCAAATCAAAGAGTGATGAAATATTTCCTGGAAACCTGCAGAAGAAACTCTTACCAACGACTTGAATTGGGACTTCTGACTTCAAAGCTTATAGCAATAAATTTCTAGTATTCAAATAATCAAATGTGTTGCGATTTGTTACAATATTCTGCCCTCTTGTCTCCAAAATGCTGACCCAAGATCCTACCCATTAAGAAGGGGAGATAAAGCCATGGCCAGATGATCAGTCTGATGACTTTCAGTCAAAACTAATTACATCTTCCTTCAACTTCTACATATGTGCCTTTCCCTAATGATAATAAATAGATAAATAAATGAATTCAAACATTAAAAGAAACATAAAGAATTTAAGCTATGAAGACCAGGAAGTTATCAATACAGTTGTCATAGATATGATTGCATGTAAAATTTAAAACAATTATAGCATTCACTAAAAATAGTATTTTATGTAGAATAAATACACTTTCCCCAACAAAACTACATATCCTAATTTTTCCAATCCTTCTCAATAGTGCTAAGTAATAACTGGTAATTGAGTATTATTGATAGCTTGCATTCAAATACATGAGTTTATAGGGAACATTCTTTTCCTTCTTTCTTTTTTTTCCTTTTGTCTTTAAAAAATACTTTGCATTCCAATCACATCTTACCGTCCCCCTCTCTTCCCTGTCTCTCCCTCCCATCTCCCCCACTTCCACCCTCCTATCCTGTCCTACCTTTCTCAGAAAAGAGGAGACCTCCCATGGATATCAACCTGCCTTAGCATATCTAGTTGCAGTAGGACTAGAAACAACACATCTCCTATTGTAATTAGGCAAGGCATCCCAGTTGGGTGAAAGGGATCCAAAGGCAGGCAACAGAGTCAGATACAGCTCCTGCTCCTGCTCCTGCTCCTGCTCCTGCTCCTGCTCCTGCTCCTGCTCCTGCTCCTGCTCCTGCTCCTGCTCCTGCTCCTGCTCCTGCTCCTGCCCCTGCCCCTGCCCCTGCTCCTGCACCTGCTCCTGCTCCTGCTCCTGCTCCTGCTCCTGCTCCTGCTCCTGCTCCTGCTCCTGCTCCTGCTGTTAGGAGTCCCAAACGAAGACCCAGCTGTTATATATGTGCAGAGGGCATACATCTGTCCCATGCAGGTTCTCTGTTGATCAGTTCAGGTTAGTTGGTTCTGTACGTTTTATCGTGGTGTACTTGACCTCTCTGTCTTCTTCAATCCTTCCTCTCACTGGGATTCCTCAAGCTCCATCTAATGTTTGGCTGTTTCTATCAGTTGCTGGGCCAAGCCTCTCAGATGACAGATATGCTAGGTGCCTGTTTGCAAGGATAGCTCATTAATAGTGTCAGGGGTGGGCTCTCTTTCAGACCACACATCTCAAGCTGCACCCGTCATTGTTTGGCCGTTCCCTCAGTTTCTACTCCATCCTTACCACTGGATTGTTGTCCCAGTCCCTCCATTGGAAGTCTTTTGTGGTTATAGGAGATGGCCATTTCAGATTCCATATTTCCTATTGAGAGGAGCCTTAGGTAGGTCACTCTCATAGAGTCCTGGGTGTTTCAGTTGTTCTAGACTTCTAGCTGGTCCTAAAGATGCCTTCACCCCTACCAATTCCAGTGAGCTCTCCAAGTACTCTCTCTCCCTCTGACCTCTCTCCACTCGATCCTTCTTGTTCCCTCTCTCCTCTCCCCTCCTAGTTGTCTCTCTGCATCTCTCCCTGATGGCTATTCTATTGGGGTCCATTCTTATTCAAAATACAACAGTATGGTTATACAGTAAATTAGCATGTAAACTGCACTTTTAGAGGTATAAATTCAGCAATAAAAGTCTCCTCATTTCTGTCAAAACTGAGTTTCAAACATAAAAAAAATAACAAAGAGACTTGTGGAAAAATACCTGGAGGCCTAAAAGCTAAGTCGCCCACCTACAGTGGGAGCCACTAAGATGTACAAATATATGGTAGAAAGATGGGAAAGAAAGAGGAGCAGAGCGATTTGAGAATTATGAGGAGAGATGGAACTGGAGACACAAGGGTGGAGAGGAATAGTTTGCTGTGAGTAGCCTACCCTGCCACCTGAGACCATGGTGATGTCCCAGCCCATGCTGGTTCTAAGGGCCATGTCTGGGTCTCTGACCATGCTACAGGGGTCTGTGTCAATGTTCATGACTCTTATTATGTCTATGTGGATGTCCCTGGTTTGAGCTGTTGTCTGGGACCATGTGGATCTCCAAGGGCTGTATAGAGCTGGCTCTGCTCCCCACTGGCTGAAGCACTCAGGAGAGTAGGCTTCATACTTTGACTGGGAAGCATAATAGAGCTAGGCTTGGTGACAGGGATGAGCTGGCCCTGAGGGTGTAAGTGTGGGAGAACTGACTTTGCACGGGGTGAGCTGTCCATAGGTCTGCTATCTGCTGTAGATCTGGCCCTGGAGGGATGGGTGTAACTAATATCTAGGCCAGTATCCAGGGCTTGAGCTGGTCTACCTGAACATCTAATTTGTCTGTGAACTTCTAGAACACATGAAAGGACTAATCCTGAAGATCCGAAGCTGCAGGATCTCTATGAAAAAGGAAAACAGGATATCTGTAATGAGTCCCAGTTAGTATCCAGGATTGATAGTGTAGCAGAAGCCTTAAACCAGACCAACGACTTATTGCAATGAACATTTTCATGTAACGATGCATAGACAAAAGGGTATACTGTGGGTCACACTATAATACACCGTAGTTGTTTTGTTTTTTTTTTGTTGTTGTTGTTTGTTTTGTTTTTGTTTTTGTTTTGTTTTGGAAGGAGTTTACAAGGGTGGAGGCTAGATAAGAAAGACAAGGAGATAAGTAGGATTGCAATATATGATGTGAAACTCACAAAAATTCAATAAAAAGTGTATTTAAAAAGGAGATTTGTGGGTATTTCCCTCTTTATTGAATTACTGACAGTACCTGAGAAAGGAAGCCTGTGTAATTGGCACAAACATCTTTATCATATAGTACATTGATAATAGACACATATAAAATGGACTATATTTAAGATACTCTGACCAATTATTCCATTAAGCAAGTTTTGTATGAAACTCATTTTATTCATTGTATAATGATGATGATAATGATAACTTTTATTCCACAATTTGAAAATTGTTGCTACAAAGAAACTTATAAATCACTCTAGATAGGTACAAAAGTTCAAAACTTCCTATAATGATATAGTTTATGACAGCATTTTAAAAATACTGAAAATCAAAGTGTCCATCAAAATTAAAACAGATAGTTAAGCAACATATTCAGATAAAAGAATATCACCAGATGAAAACCAGTGATTATTAAAATACAGTGAACATTGGAAATATAGTCTTACTTTGAAAACTAAAAATAATGAATTAATAATATGTTCATAAAGCTAAGCCAATAAGCTTTCTAAGTTGTAAATAAAAATATAATAGAATATTAAATAAAAATATTCAGAATAAATTAATGGAGGCTCAGAATAAAATCATACAGGTGGCTGAGACAGTACCAATGTATAGATCAAATAGTGATGGTATGTTGAATCACTTGATTCCTTTTATAATTATTTCATTTCCTCATTTAAATAAGTTATAATTATATAAAATAGCGGAACCTACAAAGCAAGCACTGAGAGATAACTCTTCGATTGTGAAAGGTTTTGAAACCTGAGATGCTATTGTATTAGATGTGATCACTCACTCTGAATTGCTGTGAATCAGGTAGCAGGGGGTAGGGGATATACCTGCAAGAACTTCCTAGCAGGTCTACTGGAGTCAAAACAGGGAACATGTGTCCTGAGACACCTAGGGAGCCCCTGGCTGTCATATGTCTTCTGTGGTTTAGGAGTTGCCCTGTCTAGGGCAAGGATTGATGTCCAGGACATGAATCGGATGGCCTCTTTGACCCCCTTCAACATGTGACTCTGGGTCTCTGGGGCAGATCATTCTCTTCTGAGCCTTGACAACTGCGTGACCTTGCCTCTCTCTTTGAGTCTTCCCTGACTACCTTAAGCCATTTCCCAGGGGATGTCGTGTATTTTCAAGTGAGTGGTACATCTTGGACAAGGCACACAGAGGAGAAAAAATAAATCTTACAGAATAAGTGAGCAACTCCGGACTTTGAACTTTTCACCTTCCTTAAAACTGTTAATGGACATTGGGGGGGGGTCACACGAACACATGCATACATATTCATAGCCTGTGCTAGGTGAGAAGTATGTGAAATGTATTCACTTAATAAAAATGAAGAAATTACAGATTTGTATATGGCATATTCATGTGCATATATCCATGATAACAAACTTGAAAAAAAAACCAATTTCTAAAGATTCTGCTAAATTTTCCTGCTAAGTATGACTTTAGGAACTACGTGGAGTGACAGCATCAGCATCCTTTATCCCTCAGCAGGGGACTCAGCACCGGCTTGACCCTGGTCACCGCCATTCAGCCTGCACGCTCTCAGGGATGCTCTTGGAGCCATATCAGTTTCATATTCCAGCACTGTAGAGGGAGGCTCTGCTCCAAAACCGAGGCCAGGCCAGTGTGTGTGTGTGTGTGTGTGTGTGTGTGTGTGTGTGTGTGTGTGTGTGTGTTTTGCTTTTGTTTTTGTTTTTGTTTGACTCATAGGTACATTAACACACTCTGCCTTGCTGCACTTTATAATCGCCGTACACTTCAGAGAGTTTCAGGTTCAGGTATATACTGAACTCAGCAGTTCAATATGCCCAACTCCAATTAGTGTTCCCCATGAAGTATAGTCCTTCTTTTTGTTTTGCTGTTAGTTACTTTGTTTGCTCATTTGTTTGTTTTTGACTCAGTATGATTTCATGTCATTAATTTTCCATTTGTAGAAGTTTATAGATGTTTGAAATCTCTTTATGTACAAAAGTATAAAATAAGCTTGTTTTAAAAGAGAATGAATTTCAACTCCCTGGAAAACGGCTCACTTTGTACATGAGATTGAGGAAGGAAAACACATGCAAGGGAAGCCTTTTTTTTTCTGTTCCAAAAGAAGCATTTTTACAATGAGAATATACTTGTATATTACTTGTTGAAGTTAAAACAAATAAACAAAACGAATTAAAGGAAAAGCCATTGGCCTGAGCTGCGGCTTGAGAAGCACGCATGACGTAACACAGGACCACAGTCTTCAGGGCCGCAGGCAAAGTTCTGCATTCGATTAGACACTGGAGTCTTAGACTGGATACCACCCCCAACCAAACCACCCCTGCTCACAAAGCAGCGGCCAGCTGCAAGACAGATTCCCAGCAGACGGAATGCAGGTGAGACATCAGCCGAGCACAAGAGAGTCCAGCAGAAAGGGGGCATGTGGAGTTTGGAGAGTTTTAGAACAGTTTATGGCAGGAACACATGTGTTAGTGTGCCAGATGGAAGCAATTATGGCAGGGAAACTTTGCCCTAGCCTTAAAACCAAATTCCAATACTGTGAGCTCAGGCTAATGACTCCCCTCCAGGACAAGTAAAAGCAGACCACAGTGAATTTTGAAGATTGACTTCACATTACATCAGGTCACAGTCGGCCCTACTAAAAACCTATCTGAACTCCGCAGTATCTGTACATCATTTCTCACTGGGAAAAGATGTGACTCCAAACTCACTCATATAAATAAGTATGCTCGCCTGTAATCTATCTTACAAATCTCATCTGACACTGGACTTTTACAGTCTGAGGAGCAGAAAGCACAATTAGGATTAGTAATGAATAGCGTGATTATTCCAGATAGGAGAAATTAGCTCCATTGGAATATTTCTGCACATATGGTTCTTTCTGAAAGAGTCTTGATTCCTTTGATGGAGACAGGCAGATACTTGACATCTTCCTTACTAAACAGTACTGTGGGAATTAAGATGGAGAAAAGAAAACAGACTGCAGTTTAGTGCTAAATCTATGACCTATAAAACAGTCAGAAGGATTAGAAGTAGATACAGCCCCATGAACTTCCTTGCCTGAGGATTTTTCCTGCAGACTTTGGCACTGGAGTAAATTCCTTCCCTCTTTGGGTTTCTTGTGATTGGTGGCTCAAAAACAACTGGTCGGTAATGATTATGGATGTACAGAGTATGTTGGCTTTATAGAGATGCAGAGTCACCTCTCTGGGAAGTTCAACACTGTTACTTCCATGGAACCACTGGCTGAAGGATTTACTAGAAAGGGAGACTTGGAAGGTATAAAAAGGCAGGGTCTTGAAGAGATGCAATTAACTCTTCTCTTTTATAAATCAGTCCTAGCCGTATGCATGGTGGCTTACTTCCCTTTGAAAGATAAAATAATGTTTTATGCAACTAGGGAGATTGATCGAGAAGTCTTACAAATCTATAATACCAGCTTAAAGACACAAAACCATATTCTCATAGCCAGACAAACTCATTGCCTCAACACAACCAGGAAACAGAATGAGCATAGTATAAAGAGGACAGAGAAAAGCTAAAGTGTATGGCTTCCATTCCTTATTTCCTCCCTTGACTTATCAGCCTAATTCCTTGCCATGAGATATAAGATTTGACTGTTCCAGTCCACCCTGGCTCATGAGAACAGAAGAGCAATACCTTCCCCAATCCTTCATTTGGTTAGTGAGGATGGGAATGCAGAATACATAAATGGAAGTGTATTAATTTATCCTAACTGGAATAATCATGGTATTCATTAGCAATCATAATTGTGGCTTTTTGCTATTCAGGCTGTAAAAGTCCAGTGTCAGATGAGATTTGTAAGACAGACAAAGTGACTTAAGCAAGTATGGATACCCTTGTGTGACAAAGTAGCTCTCCTATTCTGGCCTACTTAATCAGGATTCTTCAATAATGCTGTTATCATTCAACACAGAGTGTGGAACCCCTTACTGGGATCCGATTTTATCATTTACTTTGGAAATGTGCAATATTAGGAAACATTAATGTTGTGAAGAACCAAATCTCCACTATAAAATAGCTGGTGAATTTACTTGCTACTGTCTTACATACGTGTGCATTATTTCAGCAAACTTTCCAACACACCTTTGATTACTACACTTGGTGCTAGATGTTAAAGATATAGTGACAGTAGAAACACTGAAAATGGTTGGGCCAGACAAGATACATGAAAGGAACTCAGGACTGGAGAACTAGCAGCAGCAATCAGAGAACAACCTAGGCTTCACTATTTAAGGTAGAGTTGATAAATTAAAGGTCTTCAGACAGAAATTACAGCGCCTTAATGAAACGAAAAAGTCTTGACAGGTCATGTGAAGCGCTAAAGAACAGGCTGGAGACAGCAGCCCATCTACCTTCAGAACTAGCAGCTCTATTGACCAGCAGTGGCCTCCGCAAGCTTGACACCCTCTCTTTATTTTATTTGTATGTGGTTTGTCAATTCAAAACATATTCCAAGCCTACTTCTGTGTCCCTGAGTGCTCATGGTCAGCTTGCTATGCGAAACTTTCCCTGGAGATATAAATGTCTGTTCATCCCAGATACATAACCAATATCAGAATGAAGTCCAACTTTGTATAGCAGTAAATTTCTTGTGGTTATTTAGGGAGCATAGAGGAGGTTCCCAGTGTGAGAAAAACCACCCAAAGGTGATAACTCATAAAGGTTCAAAAGTCAGAGCTTCTGCATCGCTTGTAGGTGAGACTGTTGGCCGTTACAGCCAATTCTCCAATCTTCACCTGGGGTCTTGTTTTGACCTCTCCAAGAATGACCCAGATAGACAGCAAAGAGTGTATAAACATGGAGAACCTCATTAATTAATTTAGGATAAACAACCTCGAATGGGAAAAAGAGGTCACCAATCGGCCGTGACAACTCAAATTAAGCTTAATTAAATTGAACCCTTTATACAAAATATAAAGATTTAAACAGTTTTGTGTATGAGTGTGTGTTGTATATTTTGTCTTTTCTTCTGTCTGCACTGGAATGACAAAACTAGAGGTAGCGATGACTGTGAGCCACGTGTGTGTTAGCAATTGAATCTAGGTCCTCTGGGAGAATGGCCAGGGCTCTTAAGCCACTAAGCCATCTCCCAGTCTCCAAGTTTTGAACTCTTGCCAGCAGGAGGATGCTAGTAGACATGTCAAAGGGTCACAGATCTGGGAGTTCTCAAGAACAGCAGGGCTCAAAGTCGGGAGCGGTAGGTGGGGTCACAGACCTGAAGGGATGAATCTTGGAGGCAGGAAACAGCCCCAGAAACAAATCTCCATTTTTTCAGGCAAAGCATTGAGTCTCAGAAGCAGACACCGCAATGAATCCCTCTGCCTTCTGCTATAGGTTGAACCTTACAGGCTGCAGCTATGGGGTTTTGAAATAGTCTTGTCCAGAGGACACGTCTGTCCTCTGGAAGGACTATGTCTGCTCAGAGCTGTGTATTCATTGATTGAATGTGTGTACATGCAAATGAGATGTAAAAAGGATCAATCAACAAAGGGGCTATCATACCCGAAGGAGAAGCCAATCCTGCAGAAAGTGGTCCCAGTCAGGTCAGCAATGCTGTTCTTGCTGCAATAGTGGGAGAGCATCCAGACTAAGGTCTCACAGTTTGCCACAAGACAGCTTGAGCTCATTCGGTCATTACAAGGTCTGATCACCTTCATACCCAGAGCTACTTCTTCCACATCTGTCAGGAGCTGCCAGCTGCTGTCACATCTGGTTTAAATAGACACTGGCAGGTCATTTTGACCTTCCATCATCATTGTAAGCCTCTGCTCTTTCTTGCTCCCAATTATGCTTTGGGCTTTTTATGCCAGTTTCTATCCTAACCAGCGATTTTTTTCTGCTTGCTTCCAGCTGCTGCTTTGCTGATGGCTGCAGCCACAGAAGTGACCAAAGGAAGCAGCTCACCACCACATGCTCCTTGCCCAGAGACCTTGCATGATCACCTATTACAAAGCACAGATTCTGTAGCCTTTCCTAATTCAATCATACGTATTTCGCTAGGTCTTCTCAGATAGTTCAACTGGTAGTAGAATCTGCTCTAGGAAAATTGGTTTCCTGTCTTTCCCCCAGCAGTTGTTTGAGCTTCTATAATCTTGGAGAAGGGCCTTCTGTATTTTGCCCATTTTGTGGACATCTTGAGATTTGTGAGTTGTTTACTTCTTGAGTTTCATGATTCTCCCTCCTTCTTCCTGAAAATAATGCTATGACTGTTTCTCCTCCTTCTCCTCCTCCTCCTCCTCCTCCTCTTCCTCCTCCTTCTCTTCTCCTTCTCCTTCCCCTCCTCCTCCTCCTCCTCCTAGAGACTTCCTACAGTGCAGAATGTCTCTACTTGGGGGAAATTGCTCGCTAGCACCTCTCTCTGCTATAAGATAACATCATGCATGATGGAGCTTCCATGGGGCTATGGAATTGGTATTTTGTCTCCTTAGTACATTTCTATCCCTTGTGCTTCACCGCTTGAGAAAATCAACTTCAAGAAAGAAAGATTGATTCGGTCCCTCTGTGGCTAGGTCTTACTTAGTGGTGACTTGGCACTGTTCCCTTTGTTCTATGATGATACAGAACTTCGTGAAAGAGTGTGTGGCTAAGGAAGCCTTAGTAACTCCATGGGTGACCAGGAAAAAAAAAAGAGTTGAGAAGGGAGTCAGAATCCTAATATCATTTTCAGGAGGAAGTACCCAATGATCCCTTCAGTAAGTTCCGCCTCTTAAAAGTTCCAGCAGGTACTAACAGTACTCTCAGTAAGGCACTAGGCCTTCAATACATGAGGTTTTCAGTAAAATTAGTGATGTAATCACCCATATTTCTTTTCAAAAGAGCTAGAGTAGTAGTTTTAAATTAAAACATAGCATATAGGAAATGGAGGGAGGGCTGTTCAAATATGAAAACCTGAGTTCTATCCCCAGAACCTGTGTGGAAAACAAACAAAACAAACAAACAAAAAAAACAAAAACAAAAGGAAAATCAAAGCAAAACAAAACACAAAACCCTGTAAACACTTGTAATCTCAACATTGGAAAGGAAGATACAGGCAGAACTTCTGACTTCATCAACAGATTCCCAGTTCAGAGAGACCCTGTCTATGCATTCAGGGTACATGTACACAATCCACGTACAAGCACTCACACAAGCAAAATCAATTAAACACCTCCATACCCTCTAAATCCCTATAATAACATTTTATCCCTCACAAAATAAAAATGTCAGTGTTGTGTTGGTTTACAAAACGGCCTATTTCATGAATTCCATAGAGGTCAAGTCTGCAACCTTCTTTGATCTCTACTGCACTGGCCACTCATATCCTGCCCTTACTCTTCTTCCTGCTTCAAATAGGTCAATAAATCTCATCTTTCAGCATCAGCTTCAAATTCTTCCTTCCCCCAAAGGCTCACCCTTACTGTCCCATATAATGCACCCTCCCACAGCTGTCCAGTGTTCCCCACTCTCTTGGCTTGCACCCACCACATGTGTCCATTCATTAATTTGCTATCCATCTTCTCTACCATTTAGGTTCTCAGAAAATAATATTCTGGGTGCATCTTGCTCATAGCTTTATTCTCACATTCTTGCAGAGAACCTACCATAGATAGACATTCAAAACGGAAGGAATGTCTGGATGAAATCTGCCATACTTTTTTCTTGTTATTTATCATAAAACAAGGTTTTGCAAGTAAGGAAAACCATAAATTAGCAAGACCCTCACTGGTGGAATAGAAAAGCTGGGTATGTAAGCTTGAGGCAGGATGACTAGAGGTGCGTACAGAAGGAGAAAGAAGCCTTTGCCATGTGACAGAAGACAATACGCCATTTTCTACGTGACAACAAAGGGATGAGGAAGGCTTTATCTCAAGGAAAGCACAGATTGGTAGAGTTAAGTGAAAAATTAAAGTTGAACTCATTAGTGAAAAGTTTAATAACTGTGCTGTTTACCTTATTTGGTGAGCAACGGGAATCCAGTGAGTGTGTCTAACGAAGCAATGTATGATCAGACTTGGCTGTTAAGGAAGTCAATGTGACTGACAGAGCTGAATGAGAGAAGACTTGGCTGCAGAAAGATGCTGTGAAAACTTGTTAGGCCATCAGATAAGGGGGGGGGGTGATGGTAGTAAGACAGTGCTAGAAGCAAACATCCAAAGGGTCTAAAAACAAAACAAAACAAAACAATACAGGAACTTCAGACAAAACAAATGGCATCTTAGCCTAGGGCAAGTAAGCTGAGCCCCTTGGCTTCAAATTTAGTGAAGATATTAAAATTCTAAACATCAACAAGGAAGAGTAAAAAAATAGTTTACGTCAAAAAGAATATGACAAATTTAATATCACACACACACACACACACACACACACACACACACACACACATATTAAGCAGTAAGTACCTAATTCTATTTGGCATGCAAAAGGCTCTGCTAGGCTCCTGCCTTCTAACCACTGTCATTGATACAGTTTTGCTTTGTGGCCATAAGCACCTGAATAGAGAGAGAGTGAGTTGTGTTTATTTTCTTGTTTTCATTTTATGTAAATTGAAGCATTGATTGCTTTTCATTTACAATATGTCATGCATTTGCATAGAAACTAGACGTTTTACTACATTGCTATTTTTAATGGCCCCATAATGTAATGTGTTAACACACGGGAACATCCCATTTCACTTGACCAATTCCCCATTGTTGAGTGCTTGGTGTTTCTCAGGTTTTATTGTTGACAATAATGTTGTAATGAGGATATTTTTAAAAGTACATGTTCAATGTGTTGAATTAAGGAATTCAAAAGTCTTCTATAAATGACAATCACAGATTCCTTGTTTAAAGCATTTTCTATATTCTACACCCTACACTAAATGCCTCATAATAGTATTTTATCACCCCTCATTGTGATTAGCTGTTGTTAACCCCATTTTACAGAAAAGAGAGCAAAGTGTTAAATTTGTGCAAAGGTCACAGCTTGCAAAAAACAAAGCAAGGCCACTCTGCCTCCTGGGGCAGAGGCTTGCCTTGCATCCACAAGGATCCGGGGTTAATCCTCAGTCTTCCCAAAGCAAAGATTTCTCTGCAGTGTCAAACCAACCTTCCTAATCACTTGCCCACAGCACCTTTTGACAGCAATGTATTTCAGACATACAGATCTGGGAATGAAGATAAGGTAGCAACCCCTACTAGGTCCTGTGAGTCACCAGCATCCTTTGAATGATGTGAGTTGGATCACCTGGGAACTCTTGCAGGATTTCTCCCTAGAGCAACCAGAACCCCACCAAGGGAAAGTGAAAACCATCCAATAGGAGGAAATAACACAAACCTCGGATGATATTAATGCACGGTGGCTTTTAAAAAAAATCAATTTATAAAACCTTTTAAAAATAATCAACTAGTTATAATTGTAGTTATAATTGTATACATTGATATAATATGTGTTGTTAGAATGTATGTATACAATGTAGACTAAAAGGAGTACATGAAGGTGGGTAACACATAGATCACCTCAATTACTTCATTTATTACTGATAAAAATGGAGTGGGAGTCATCAGTCAAAAGCCATTGAACCCTGACATGACGCTTCACACATTCAATCCCAGCTCTCAGGAAGAGGGATTGTAAGGTCTACTGACGCCTAAACTGAATGGCAGGCTAGACGTCTGTGTGGGCCACACAGAGCAGCTGTGTGCCAGTCCCCACGGTGGCTACGGAGAAGGCTAATAATAAAGGTAATGCCAGCATCAGATGTCAGCAGACATAGTCACACCCAGTACTGGACAGCTTCAGGGAGTTTACTGCAGTCGTTTTAGTCCAATGTGGATTGCAACTGCCAGTCTCTAGCTTGTCTGCTATGCTCCCCCAGGGGATTAAGAATACTGAATATTTTCATCTTGCTTCTGTATCAGTTTGCATCAATCTTCTTTGCAGGGTTGTTCTCACAGTGTTGCTTTCTGACATGGTAGAAAATGATCTAATCAATATTTTCATTTTAATTCAGAAGATTTCTTTACTTGAGATATATATATATATATATATATATATGTATATACATATGTATACATATATATATATATCAATGACTACATTTTGGAATTCTATATAATACTTAATTTAATAATATAATAATATACATGGATCACAAATTATGTTGTTATACTAATTGAGCACTCATGTGCTAATGTTAATCTCCTTTCTTCCATTTTATGAAAATAAATCAGATTTCACTTTTTTCTCACCAGCATATCCATTGTCTTTTTGATTAGAGACCATTCAGTCATGGGAAATACAACCTGATCTTCAGACACAAAAGAATTAGAAACAAAGTATCAAGCTGTGATTAAAATGTACAAGCTATAAAAACCCTCTTTGTGATATGTTTTATTTCATATTAAAAGATATACAAATCATGGATATTTACTACTCCAAATTTTTTGAAATATATGTTTTACATTGGAAGTTTGGGCTTTGTTTGTTTGGCTGGTTTGGTTTGGTTTTAGCTGATTTGGTTGGTTTTACAATAAAGCCAAGAAAAGGTCATAGATGGAGGCAGTTTCCATTGACGCATGGAGGGATTGTAGAAGGCAGGCTGTGTGAGGGGAGCAACCACGAGACAAAAGAGAAAGTAGAGTCAAGAGGACAAGACATAGATTGTTGCTGCAGGCAGCTGAGTAGGTCTCACAGGTCAGTTCCTACAGGATACCCAGAGAAGCACAGAATGTTCAGGAATTGTTCCCTTAAAAACAGAGGACTAATGCACCTCAAGGATGCAATACCACCTTTGCATTGCTTGTGTGCTACCCTGCTTGACCTCTCTGCCCTTATTGTCCCTCCAGAGCAGCTGTTACCGTGGAATGTGCTTGGTGTGATTTTGGATTCAAAAATAAAGTTGTATAGTTAGTGTTTTCAATGTCAAACAAAAACAAAAACAGAAACAGAGGACTGGATCACATATTCACTGGTTCTCATACCATGGGAGGGAGTGTGACCCCTGCAAGTCTTGTTTCTCATCACTGCACTTTACGGATGCTGTCTTGCAGACGACTCACTGGATGGTGAGGGTCAAAGACTGTGTTTGCGACAAGACTCTGCTGACACTTAGTATTTCTGCTCTGGATTAGAACTAGGTTGAGAAAATGTTGTATTGGATAAACATTACAAATAATTCAAATAATAGAATGACCAGTAATCCGACTCTGCTATTCACTGATATCCTGATATTTCCAATTATAAAATTACAAAGCTTATAGGTTGTGAAGATGGCTCAGTAGGCTTTGCCACCCAAGTATTAGAATCCACGTTAATCTGTAGTATCTATGCAAAAAGCCAAGCTTAACAGCTCATCCTGCCGCCTATGAGTGTGAGACAGACACAAGAAGCTCTTGGGAACACACTGGTCAGTGAGTTTAGCCAGTGAGCTCAAGGTTCAGTGACAGACCCTGTTTAAAAAAAAAAGATGGAAAGTGTTAGAACAAAATCTAATATTATTCTCTGCCCTCCATGTGCATACACATGTATATAGATGCCAGCATACACAACAAGCACACATACATACACAGAGATTATATAGATTCATAAATATCCATGTGCATCAAACTATGAGTACTGAGTTCTCTTTCCTGTACATATAGAAAATTATTTAACATATATGTGGATGAACTATGGAAGTATTTTTACAGAAATGTTAAATATCCTGATACTACTTTTCTTGTTGCTTTGACAAAAATATCTGACTAAAACAACTTGAGAAAGGGTTTATTTTAGCTCCCATATCAAGGGTATAATGCACTGTAGCAGGGCATTCAGGGTCAGAGAGGAAAGAGATAGATTCCAGCCCTCTGCTTGTTTTCTCTGAATGTGTAGGCAAGGACTCCAGTCCACAGACTGGTGTTACTTACCTACATGTAAAGTAGGTCTTCCCACCTCAATTAATTTAATACAGATAATTTTCACCTCTATAGTCGGAGATTGTCTGCAAGGAGATCCTTGGTCTTGTCAAGTAGATAATTAATGGATACCATCACTAGCAATACATATGTTTTGAAGTCCATAGTGCTGCGGATATATTTTGCTTTCCAGAACTTTTTTTTTTCAATAGCCATTTGCCATAAAAAAAATCTCTCTGTATTTTGTCCAGATCACAAATTGTCATCGTCTTCTCTTTCAGAATAGATTTAAATAGACAGGCTTTCCACGGACCTCTTCCTCACCCTTTACAGTTCTGTATAAGCTTCACTCATCCACCCACATATTTGACTCGCAGCCATCCCAAGTTTCTCTTCTCTCACCTGGGCTGACTTGGTTCTACCGCATATTTTCTGGGCCCCACATTTCCATCTTATCTGTGCCCCTGCTATGGCTTTAAATATGAAGTCTGCCCTGTGGACACATCTTGAATTCTTGGTTCCCACTTTGTGGCTTTTTATTTTTGCAAAGCTCTGGAAATTTGGGGAGTTAGACCTCAGCTGGAAGAGGTTGGTCACAAGAGGCGTGGCCTGCAAGGTTTTGCTTGGTCCTGGACTTCAGTCACTTCCTTGGTGTTTGCTTTCTGACTGTCAGGATCAACACGCCCACATGCACCACTGCTGTTCCATGGTGCCCAAGCACCATGGCCATGAGGTGCTGCCTGAGCTTGTGGCTTTGACCTCTTGGCCAACACCACGGCCAGGCCATGCTGGTGGGGGACCTTGACCTGGACCTACTGCTCAAACACCGCTGCTCTGACATGCTGCCCAAGCACAGGAGATCAATCAACCATGGACTGAACCCACTCAAACACGAGTCAGAATAAATCCTCCCTACACTCATATTTAATGCTGCTACAGAGATGTATCTGACACAGCCTTGTCTAAGAGAGAGCACAACGGAGCTAACATTTCTGAGATTTGACTTTTATTAAATTATGCTTATTCTACCCATCCTCGCCGATCCATAGTTTTGCAGAGTAAAATTTTACCTTAATATTTATCTTTGCTAAGAGGTGGAAAACCTTTGAATGTCAGCCTATGGTTGTCTGTGACCACCTGGTGTCTTCCCAGTCTCTGATCTCTGCACGTGCATTTTTTGCCTTTTCTCTCCACGTTAATTCACATTCACATTTTCACGTAATGTATTAGATGTGTGAAGAGTGACTTTCATCTTAAAATCTATGTCCTTCAATTCTGGAAAGGTTTGCTATTATTATTGTAATAATACCCTCATTTGTCTTGTCTTTTCAAATAGTTCAACATTTCATTGTCAGCTTGGTCTATTTTCTAGCTGATTTCCTCCTTCATGATTATACATTTTGTTTTGCTCTAAGCTCTTTCTTGGTCTCCGATTTGCCCCTTTTCTGTTTCTCTTGTCTCCTGACTTGTTTGTAATTTCATAGTCTCGACCCTTCTGCCCCAAGGCTAATATACCATCCTTAGTTGTTCAGTCTAGGGTGGTGTGGGTCTTGACCCCTTTGCGAGACAAATGACCCTTTCAGAGGAGTTACATATCAGATAATATTTAAATTACAACTCATAACAAGAGAAAATATGGATATGAAGGAGCAATAAAAGTAAGTTTATGGTCACTATAACATGACTTATTGTAATAAAGGGTTGCACATTAGGAAAGTTGAGAACCACTAGTGTAAAGTGATGCTTGAATGTTTATGATGCAAATAAATATAGATTTTTTTATGTTCCTTGCATTGCCCCTGTTGCACAAAAATTGTATCCATCTGCTCAAATAACTCTTTTCCTATGATCCTTGGCATTCTACTTATTCATAATATTAAGTAATATTGGTTGAAATGCATGTGTGTATCCATTGGTAGCCTGCACTACAGGGTGCTTCATCAGGGATTTTGGACATGTCTATAAGGACTACAGTTTTCCTCTAACAATTGCTTTAGAGACAAAGTCTCTTAATTCTTCTCGGACTTTTATTTTGGTTGCTGTAGTGACTCATCATCATTTGCTGGTGGAGACATATCACTATGTAGGGGTGGGAGAACTTCCAGAGGTGTTTATCTGAAGAGGCAAGACACAGTTCATGCCCACTAAATATGAGCTAAGAGTCCAGACTGCACAACATGGAGAAAAAGGAGCAGGCAATCTGGATGAGCTCTTACGCCCATCTTTACCTGCTGACTATAGAGACAGTGTAGCAGTGGTCCCACATTCTTGCTGTCTTGTCCCCTCTTCTGGAATAGACTATTATTTTCAACCAAGGAGCCAACATAAACATTTCCTCCCTAATTTTCTTGGGCATTTTGTTACAGGAACAAGAAAAGTAACTAATCCATCTGCCCATGTTCTAAGCAAAATGAAGGGTGGATGGATTTAGGTGTCATGTGCTACCGGGATCACGTTCTCTTACTGTCTCCTTTTCATGCTGGCCCATCAACTATTCTCTCTAACGTCTGGTGTCCAGACACATCAACTATTCTCTCTAACATCTGGTGTCCAGAGTCTAGTGACTTTAGGGTTTAGTTTCACCCGTAAATGAGCCTGCTTCTCAGCAGGAAGAGGGTCCGATCACCTTGTTGGAGATGTGACATGGGTAAAAAGGCTTGCAAGATCTGAAGACTTCAGTGATTCTCATGTAGCCTCCAGGATGCTTCCTTATTTCAGCCGGACTTCTTACTTCCACATTTAACTAGTGCATCCAACCTGGGTCTCTCTTGCATGCCTTCTCTTACCTGAATGGATTTGCTCCTCATGAGCACCTGTGACTCATGCTCTTGGGCTCCATTTCCCATGGTCTCCTAGGCCATCCATCATTACCTCATCCTCTGCCCTACTTGTGCCTCTTCTCCCGTTCCCTTTGTTTTGGTAGAACTGCACAGTGGTGTTTATTACTACTATGGGGGTTTACTACACCTCCCTTGTTGCCTTTAAATATCTATTTAGGGTTTCTACCCCACTTCAGACCATTTAGTTCCCAAATAAAAGACACAGAAACCTTTTGATGTGTAATAAACTTAAAAGCACTAGAGCTGGGCAGATATCAAGCCACTATGCTGTCTTGTCTACTTCCCTGTGTGATTCCAGAGATATCGCTCGCCATGTTCTGCCTGGGCAGCTCATACTCCATCAGGTCTATCATAGCTACTCCTGAGAGCTGTGTGCTCACAATCCATGATCCATGCTATCCCACTGTGACTGCCTTCTCTCTCCTCTCTTCCTCATCCCTGCCTCAGATTCTAAGCCCTTGGAACTTTTCCTCTGCCCCCTCTCACTTGCCCAGCCTAGGCTGGAAGCATCTTTATTAACCAATCAGGTATAACTATGGGGTGGGGTGGGGTGGGGCAAGGTTTTTATAGCAAAAGCTGGTATAATTGAGAATTCACATCTTGAGATCTAGTATTTAGTATTTGAATGCATAGCAGCACCAGACCAACCCCCTACACTGCACTTTTTGAATGTCTTTGTAATAACTCTATGCTATAAAAATATAATAGCATATACTCATGCCATCTCATTTAACCAAAAGCCCTAACTAAGTTTCTATTGTATTTATTGTTCACACTTCCTTGTAATTACCATTGAACAAATTCATAAAACAAAAGATCAAAGCAATTCATAAAATAAAGGGCAGCGGAAAGGAAATGGCGTTCACCAATTAACATTTCCACACAGCAGCCACGAGGCCCGGTACTTCCCACATAAAATCTGAATGGATCCTGTGATCGCTGTGATCCATAATGACTATTTCATAAAGAAATTAAATTCCACGAGAAATTAAATCTTAGCCCGTAAGAGCTGAGAGCAAAACATTTGAAAGTGGGTTTGCTAAGACTTCAGTCAATACCTCAGTGACTTTCTCAAGTAACTTCTCTCAAATGTTAAAGAATAGCTCAGACTGTCAACTTACAGCCATCACTGTCAAGTATAAATAAAAGTTTCTCATTGTTTCATGGAAACAAAAGACTTTTAATACTAAGTACTACCTTAGAGATGTTTTTCTTTAAAATATACTGTCTTATGTTCAAAATGGCTATTTCCAGAGTGCAAAATTATACGCAAGGAGCAACCTGAAGCTTCCAGCTTGGGTATGAAAACTTATTTGAATTGCTGTGAAATCTAGCTGAGGAGTAAGAGGCCAGGATGTCGTTCCACGAATGCATAGCTACAGCCATAAGGGAAATTGAGTTAGCATCAGAGAACAGTGGTCTCAAACTGGACATGGGAGTCAAGACCATCTCTTACTGAGTGTGAGGCTAAGTCATCATTGGGTTCTTGGTTAGCTGCATTTCCCCTGAGGTAGTGAGGGTATGGAGTACTTAGGATTACGTTTATTTGCCTGTTCAACTCTGTTGTTCCCAATGGTTCATTTGCTTACTGTATACATTTGCAGAAGACTAGAGCTTCTGAGACCTCTTTGAGTCCCCTCCAAATGTCCTCAGTGCCAGATGTTTACGAATTCAGGTGGGGTCAGTATCCCTTTTACTATGAACACAGACAACTTTCCCCTTTGACTAGATTACTCACTGGTCTTAGACATCTTTATCATTACCACGATGTATTATTCTATCATCTTTCTTTTTCTTTCTGTGTCTTGCAACATATTTTTTAACCCTTTTCCTAATACAAGGGAACAAACACCAAGTTACACACACACTTCAAGATATGGATATGGTTATGAACTAAATACATCATCTTAAGTGTCTCAATCTATCTATAGCAAACACCAACTTCACCTTAAGATAAAAAAAATCAACTTTCTAGTTTCTGGATGGAAGTTGTTTTTTCCTCAAAATAAGGTTGCATATCCAATATTTGTAAGACTACACTTAGAACTGAGTATTTTTATCTTCTGCGAACATTCTTCAGGGTTCCCAGATGCATTAGGGATTTTACCATGATATATAAAGACAAGTATGCACAAACACACTTAATATATTAAATAAAGTCTGTAATCCATGATGCTAGATGCCACATAGAGTGGAAAGAACTAATTTTATTTGACAGTGTCTCTTAGCAAGGTAAAAATAGTGTTATGCTCACATTGCCATGTGTAAAGAATCCAGAGTGAAAATGGAAAAAGAAAAAACCAGAGGAAGAGAGGTGGAACCCCCTGACAGTACATCCACATGACATGCTGATTTGCTCTTCTTAATGAGTCAATAAATAGGTTTCAAAGGATTTCTGGGGCAGAATATCTATGCAATTATTCAACAACTGCATTTTATGAAGAAAAACAGCTATTCTTACGTCTTGGATTTGAACCGGTTTATGTAGAGTCAATTTTCTCCAAAATTAACCTCAAAAGAGAGGAAGACAGCAACAAGAAATTCAACCAAATAAATACCCCGACTGGATGCATTCCCTCACCGAGAGCCATTAAGCTGAGAAGGAAAGCTGGTGCAAAATTCCAGTGTTGCTGAGCTGGGGGTGCTTGGGGGACTGAGGGTCGATTACGATCTTTCCATCTTGCATTGTTTCTGCTAAAGGCAGAGCAGGTCTGTGAGTTAGAAACCTCTGCTTGTGTCTGAAGCCAGTTGAGCCATCTCTGTGACATGATTTCTTGTGGCCTTTGGCTGTTGCTATGGGGCAGAGGCACATTTCAAGTGTGATCGCTATAAGGAGGTCACTATTACAGCATCACTATTGGGTTTTTCCTAATTTTTGTGTCCTTAGTCCACATTTTCTCAAAGCAATTATTTTACTCTTAGAGCAATGACAGAAGCTCTTATCATTGATGGCCTGTAACAAGCCATGCTCTTGCTTTAATACATCATTTCAGCCATTTCTAATCTTTAAAGTCACCCAGACATAAAGTGAGCCTTACCTCCATTTCACCCAAAGAAAACAGATTCCAAAAACCTCAAAATATCACTTGTGACAGACACATTTCAGACCAGGTCCATCAAACTCAAAAGTCTGTGCTTTTTTTTAAAAAACCAATTAACATATATTCACTTTTAAATTTCAACGAAGAAACCCAGTTTCTTACCTTCTGTAATAACTTCAATAAAACCCCATGACATTGATCCTACATGCCCAGGGACCAGGTACACCCAGACGCCTTCTGTGTTTGTTCAGAACCATTTACTATAATTAGTAACTGTAACATACTTTTAAAGAAGCATAAATCTACCACTCAAGTAAAAATATCTGACATAATCGATCTAAATTTGAAGAAAATTATTTTATTTTTAAGATGCGTGATCAGATCTCATCACTCTTACTAGTCCTTGAGAAGAAGTCACAGGGAAGTCACACTCTTCCTCTGGGGCTCAAGACGGAAAAGCTTTCTCTTGAAGATGCAGAGAGAATAGCCTGTCTGCCAGTTGAAGAGAGCTGAACACAGGGACCTGTGAAAGAAAGTGCATGGAATAGATTTCCTTTGAAGTTCTTCTCAGTCCTTGACGTAAATTTGCAATCCTCATACTGCTCGCTAAACATGTGCCACGACACTTTAGGTAGAACTGATGTGACACTTGCCAGTATGGGAATGCTTCTGATAATCAATTAGATGCTATTATCAGATCTGTTACTCCTTCCCTCCTTCCGTGCATCCAACCACATTTTTTTTTTTAGGCCAAAATGGTTACTAATGTTCCATCAACCAGATCCTGTGCTGATTATTTCATAGTGTAGTTTCAGCAATAGTGAAGAGCCAGGCTAAAGAGAAAATCGGGTTAAGTTGTTGAAAATAAAGCAGGACATAAGCCATATATACCTGGGCTAGTCACGAGTTGGGACTGCCTTCTGTCCATAGAGGCTGTGGTTCCTCTTCCTCATCTTTTTTGTTGTCGTCGTGATCATCATTGTCGTCATTGTCGTCATCCTCCTTCTCCTCTTCCTTCTCCTCCTTCTCCAATCTCTTCCTTTTCTTTGTTTGTTTGAACAAGAGTCTTATGTAAACCCAGACTTGTCTCCAACTCTAAATGCAAGTAAGGATAACCTCAAATTTTTGATCCTTTTGAGTACTGGAGTCACAGATGGCACCACTACATTGGACAGGGGTATACCACTAAATCTGACAGGCATGTTCCACTCCATCTGTCAGGGGTTTGCCACTACGTCCAGCTGGGGCAGATTGGGAGTTGAACCTAGGGATCCGTGCTGAGCAAGCACTCTACTAGCTGAGCTACATCTCCAGCACCCCATCAGCAGCTTCTTTTCATGTACTTCGTGAACATTTTTGCTTGGCTACCCATGGCCTGGAGCTAGAGAGCAGCGTACACTGAAAGGCATGTCCTCTACAGGCATACCTGATGTCTGCTACCACATGTAACAAGGTTTTGTTAAGAAGATGCAAATTCAGAATATGTTGCATAGCTCAACCCACAGGAAAATGGGAGCTTCCCTTCTACAACCTTAAGGGAAGAGGGAAAATAATAAAGAACCAAATGGGCCAGAAGAGGTGGCTCATGTCTGTAATTCTAGTACTTGGGAGGTTGAAGCAGGGGGTTTACTCTGAGTCCACAGAGTCTACAGCCCAGTCAACTGAGTAAGATTCTGTTTCAAAAGGCAAAGCTACAAAGACAGAGATGAGGAGAGAGGCAGAGAGAGAGAGAGAGATGCAGAGAAAGAGACAGAGACAGAGACAGAGAATATGAAGGTCACAAGTGAAAACGTAATAACAGGACCATTTAACCACAAACGTAAGCTAAGTAGCCCTGATATTATACAAACATAAACTTAACAAATTCTCTTTTTATACTTTTGGCAACCCTAGAAGCTGTGGGTCTTTGGATGGATCTAAACAGGACACTTGTAATTTCCCTTTACTTACATTTAATCGTCTTGGTAAAGTTACCACCAGATTTGAGCATGCAGACTCTCTGTTCCTCTTAGGCAAGCATTCTTTTGCTTCCTGTGGGAACTTTTGCAAAGGCAGTTCCTAGCAGGGTAGATTTCACTTTTGCTTGTGATCATTTAGAATAGTTTTGTAACTGTGTGAAAAAAATATACTTCTAAGTACTTTGTGGAGGTTCTGGTCCATTCTAACATGCATTTGAAATATTTCTGATAAGTAAATACTGTCACAAGACCTGTAAATTGTCACTCCTCTAAGTGAAGAGGCATCAATTATTTTCTCTTATTATACTTTTCTGGGGGTGGGGGTTGGAGTGGGAATGGGTTTAATGAAAAAATCTCCAAATATATTTGGTTCCAATTTCAATACTTTCTTACTTAATATGTATATGGCAAATGTTCCATTGTCATTTTCTCTATTCATTCTTCTGTTCAGGGACATCTATGTTGTTTACAATTTCTGGATATTATGAATAGAGCACTGATGAACATAGTTGAGCCCTTGAGTCCGTGTCCCTGTGTCAGGATGAAGCATTCCTTGAGTGTATGCCGGATCTTGAGGCAGATCAATTCCCATCTGCCTGAGAGTCTGCCATACTGATTTGCACAGTGGCTGTGATATCATGAAATTTGCAGGGAAATGGAACTAGAAAAAAATAATTGTGGGTGAGGTAGCCCATATCCAGAAAGATAAATATGGTATGTATTCACATATAGCTGGATATTAGTCATTAAATAAATGACTACAATATGTAGACCCAGAGAGGTTAGGCATAGAAAGGACTGGAGAACATATGATTCTCCCTAGGAGGGGTCAATAGAATAGATTTTCATGGGTAGACTGGAGTTGAGGGGAAGAGATGAGAATGGGAGGATCAGGTGGGGATCAGGAAGGAATATGGTATTGAGGGAAGAAACAAGAGTTAGATGTGAGTGCTATTTTAGGGGCAGCATGTAAATTACTACAGTGGAAACTTCCTATATGAACATAGTCATAATGAAGTCTCAAAATGATGAGGGAAACAAACCCCAATTGCCTATCCCTGATCACTAAAGGAAGCTTGCAATACACGGACTGGGATCCATTAGAGATTTTGACTGAAAGAGGCCCATGGAAATCACTAAATAATGCAAGCTGTTGCAAAGACAATATGTTTCTCTCCACAAATTGAGAGCAAGGCCCCATTGCTGAAGGCTACACCCTCACAACTCACAGAACATGGAGAGTTTGACCTGGTGACTGCATAGATCCTTCACCCCCATGTCGTAGTGTGTTTGACATGGAAAAGTACTCTGAAGGCTACCAAAAGAGAAGTGTAAATGCCAACCCAATTGCAAAACCTTTGATCTACAATCTGTCCTGTCTGTAAAATATGCTAGGGCAATATGGGAGTAACCACCTGGTGTCCGATTTGACTTAAGGCCCACTCCTTGAGATGAGCCCATACCTGACATTGTTTGGGGGATAGATAATCCAGGGATATAGGGAGAAACCAAATATTGCTGGTTTAAAAAACAAGTAAGAAAATTATGACTTGTAATGAGATTCTGCTATGGATCAGTGCTTTATTCAGCCTTTATCAGAGAGGATCCCTTATGTAGCAGCTGGGAACCCATACAAAGACACATAGCCAGACATTACTCAGAGGGAAACCTTTGAACACACAGCTCTTATGAGGTGTCTCCATCACCACAGAGCTTGGAGAATTTCATGGAAGATTTGGCAGAAGGGGTCGGGGAAGAAAAGGGGATAGAGAACACATGAACAAGGTCCTCACTAACAACAGAGCAAAGCTCATATGAACTCACAGAGACTGAAGCAGAAACTCCAGGGACTACACAAGTCTATATCTAATATATATATATATATATATATATATATATATATATATATTAGTATACACACATACACACACACACACACACACACAAACATTATAGCTTTCAGTTAGTACTTTTATGGGACTCATGAATGTGTGAAGAGGTATACCTTCTCTTGGGGCTCTTTTATTTTTATGCTGACGTGTCTAGCCCAACTTTGATATGATAATATTGCTTTTGCTTATTATATTTTATTTTGTTAATAAAAATGAAATTTAGTGATTGTGGATAGCTATAATATTGCCTATTCAGATCTTTTGCTCTGCTACCATATAAAGTCCATGAAATTGTCACTATGTTGAGGTAGTCTGAATCCATTTTCCAGGCTGTTACCTATATTTACCTCCAGAATAAACTACCGCTTATTTCCCATACGAGGAAAGTTGTATTTTTGTGTGGCTAGTCTCTTCTGAGTAACTTCATTGTCTCATAATTAAGATTTTCTCTTTAAAAGATGTTCAGTCTAAATAAGACTTACCTATAATTTCTGTAACACAATTCAGTTCAAAGAAAACAAAGTAATTCAGTGATCAGTATATAAATGATATTTTAATGAAAGTCATCAAATACCATTAGATAAACAGTGAACTCTAGAATAAAGTAAATATGATCTGGAATAATGTAAACAGGTATTCCAAATCAAATTGGGTCAAAATTTGAAAGTCAGTTAACATAATCAGTGCAGTTCTGTTTTATTAAACCGCTGTCATTGGGTTGATTACAACATAAATCCATAATGGGAAATGGAAATGCATAACATTTTAATAATTATAATACATATTAAAGGCTGAATAGAACCTTTAGATGAAGAACAAGCCATAGAATTCTCCAGATTCCATAGGAATTGTCAAGAAGGAACACATCTGCTCAGATTGTTAGGACTGAGGAGCAGAAAGTGGAGAAGGTTCTATTTTCTCAGATTGAACAAGCACATCCTTCTTCATAGCAAGACAAGTGTATGTATGTGTGTTGTATGTGTATGCATGCATACTGCCTGCCTGTGTTTTCCTCCACTACTCAGCTCACATGCATGCCTATTTGAGGCCAGAGTTCCATGCAGAATGTCTGTGACAGTTACTCTCCACCTTATTTTTTTCTTTTTTTTCCCGTTTTCTAAATTTTCTATATTCTTTGTTTACATTCCAAAGGCTTTCCCCTTTCCCAGTCCCCCCCCCACCATATGTCCCATAAGTCCTCTTCCCTCCGCCCATTCTCCTATCACACCTCCCTCCACCATTTCTCTGTTCTGATACTCTCCTACAAAACTTTTCAGGGCCAGGGTCCTCTCCTTCCTTCTTGGGAATCTTGATTTGCTAATTGTGCCTTGAGTATTCAGAGCTTCTGGGCTCAGAAATATCCAATTATCAGTGATTGCATTTCATGTGTATTCTTTTGTGATTGGGTTAACTCACTTAGTATGATATTTTTCAGATCCAACTATTTGCCTACCAATTTCATGAATTCATTATTTTTAATTGCTGAGTAGTATTCCATTGTATAAATATGTGACATTTTCTGTATCCATTCCTCCTTTGAGGGACATATGGGTTCCTTCCAGCTTCTGGCTATTATAAATAAGGCTGTTATGAACATAGTGGAGCATATGTCTCTACTGTATGCAGGGGAATCCGCTGGGTATATGCCCAGGAGTGGTATGACAGGGTCCTCTGGAAGTGGCATGCCCAATTTTCTGAGAAACTGCCAGAGTGATTTCCAGAGCAGTTGTACGATCTTGCAACCCCACGAACAGTGTAGGAGTGTTCCTTTTTCTTCACATCCTCGCCAGCACCTGTTGTCCCTTGAGTTTTTAATCTTAGCCATTCTGACTGGTGTGAGGTGAAATCTCAGGGTTGTTTTGATTTGCATTTCCCTGATGACTAATGATGTTGAACATCTCTTAAGGTGCTTCTCAGCCATCTGAATTTCTTCTGGTGAAAATTCTTTGTTTAGATCTGTACCCCATTTTTTGATAGGGTTACCTGATTCTTTGGGCTCTAACTTCTTGAGTTCTTTGTATATATTGGATATTAGCCCTCTGTCAGAAAATCTCCCAACCAAAAAAAGCACGGGACCAGAAGGTTTTAGTGCAGAATTCTAGCAGACCTTCAAAGAAGACCTAATACCAATACTCTTCAAAGTATTCCACAAAATAGAAACAGAAGGAAATCTGTCCAACTCGTTCTACAAAGCCACAATTACGCTGATACCAAAACCACACAAAGATCTTACAAAGAAAGAGAACTACAAGCCAATTTCCCTTATGTATATTGATGCAAAAATACTAAATAAGAGTCTTGCCAACCTAGTCCAAGAGCACATTAAAACGATCATTCACCATGATCAAGTAGGCTTCATCTCACGGATGCAGGGATGGTTCAATATATGAAAATCCATCAATGTAATCCACTACATAAACAAACTAAAATAAAAAAACCACATGGTCATCTCATTAGATGCTGAAAAAGCATTTGACAAAATTCAGCATCCTTTCATGCTAAGAGTCCTAGAAAGAACAGGAATTCAAGGCCCATACCTAAATATAGTAAAAGCAATATACAGCAAACCAGTAGCCAACATCAAAATAAATGGAGAGAAACTTGAAGCAATCCCACTAAAATCAGGGAGTAGACAAGGCTGCCCTCTCTCTCCATATCTTTTCAATATTGTACTTGAAGTTCTAGCGAGAGCAATTAGACAACTTGGAAAGGAAGAAGTCAAACTATCACTTTTTGCAGATGATATGATAGTATACGTAAGTGACCCAAAAAACTCAACCAGAGAACTCCTACAGCTGATAAACAACTTCAGCAAAGTGTCTGGGGTTCTGTAGGCTTCTTGTATATTCATGGGCATCTCTCTCTTTAGATTGGGGAAGATATTTTGTAGAAGATATTTGCTGGCCCTTTAAGTTGTAGATCTTCACTCTCTTCTATACCTATAATCCTTAGGTTTGGTCTTCTCATTGTGTCCTGGGTTACCAGCTTTTTGCATTTTGCATTTTCTTTAATTGTTGAGTCCATGGTTCCTATGGTATCTTCAGCATCTGAGATTCTGTCTTCTATCTCTTGTATTCTATTGTATTTGCATCTATGACTCCTGATTTCTTCCCAAAGTTTTCTATCTCCAGTGTTGTCTCCCTTTGTGTTTTCTTAGTTGTTTCTACTTCTATTTTTAGGTTCTGGATGGTTTTGCTCAGATCTTTCAGTTGCTTGTTTGTGTTTTCATGTAATTTTTTAAGGGATTTTTGTGTTTCCTTTTTTATGACTTCTACTTGTTGACCCACATTCTCTTGTATTTCTTTAAGTGATTTTTGTCTTTCCTCCTTATTGGTATCCATTTTTTGATCCATATTCTCCTGAATTTCTTTAAGTGATTTTTGTGTTTGCCTTGTAAGGGCTTCTAGCTTTTGATCTATTTTCTCCTGTATTACTTTAAGAAATTTATCTAAATGTTCCTCTATCAGCATCCTGACCAGTGATTTTAGATCTGAGTCTTGTTTTTCTGGTGTGTTGGGGTATTCGAGACTTATTGCTGTCAGGGAACTGAGTTCGGATGCTGCCATATTGCCTTGATTTCTGTTAGTAATGATCTTACGTTTGCCTTTTGCCATCTGGTTATCTCTGGTGTTAGTTGGTCTTGTGGTTACTACTAGCTGGTTCTTGAACCTCCTGTGGGCTCGTAAGGATATTTCCCCACGACTGGGACACCTGAACCATTGCCCTGCGGGGCTCCTGCTCACAGATTGCTGACAGGTTGCCTGAGTCCCCAGAGGTCTTAAACTTGGGATATCTCGGGTACCTGGTTCTGCCTGCTAGGTTGAAACAGCCAGGAAGATGGCTGAGGCTGAAGGAAGTGCAGGGTCCCTCTTCAGGGCACAGAGCCCACACCTGACTGCCCCCCTCAACCGCTGCTCTGCTCCCAGCCTGAGTCTCCAGAGGACTTTAACTCAGGATATCTCGGGTACTTGGTTCTGCCTGCTGAGCCACTGCTCTGCATGGCTCCTGCTCATGGATTGCTGTCTAGTGTCCTGAGTCCCCAGAGGTCTTAAGCTTGGGATATCTCAGGTACCTGATTCTGCCTGCTGGTTCCACCTGCTGGGTGGAAACAGCTGGGAAGATGGCAGAGGCTGCAGGGAGTGTGGGGGTCTGCCTTCAGGGCACAGAGCCCATGCCTGGCTGCACCCCCCAACCTCTGCTCTGCGCATGGCTCCTGCTCCAGGCCTGAGTCCCCAGCTTGAGATATCTCAGGTTCCTGGTTCTGCCTGCTGGTTCTGCCTGGTTCTGCCTGCTGGTTTGAAACAGCTGGGGGCGGAGGCTGCAGAGTCCTCCTTATTTTTCAAGCAAAGGTCTCTTGCTGAACCCAGAGCTCCCTGGTTCACCTGGGCTGGTTGGCCAACGAGCTCAAGGGGGTCCCTATTTCTATCTCTTCACTGCTGAGATTACAAACACATGCTACCACACACCTGGCTTTTTTTTTAACCTTTTTTCTTTTTTTACATGATTGCTGGAATTCTAAACTCAGCCCTCACGCTTTTGCTGCAAACATATTGCACACTGAGCCATGTTCCCAACTCCTAGCTTGTCTACTCAACCCTGGGTCCTCCCTCGTCCTGTTCCTTGGCTCTGGTGAGACCCCGAGGGATGCATAAACAGTCTTAGATGTGTGTATAAAGTCATGCTAGGAGGTGCCCGAGTGAAAGATAACCAGTTCCCCTTTAAGTTGTTTCTATGTTCCCCTACCAGGATGTGGTGAACATGTGCTTCCTGGCAACATCCTGACAGAAGGAGTTCTCCAGCTCCCTAATCCCTACCGCCCGATTCTACCCAACGTAAGCATAATCAAAGTGTTCTTCAATTACATAATGGCCATTTTAATTATTATTTTAAGTCAAAATGTGTATTAGCTCCCAGCAAGCTACTCTTAGCAGGCAGGTAAGCAGGGAAGCTCTAAAGGGAAATCTTCCCATGTAGCCCTGCAGGCATCTAGGTATAGGGTGACCCTTCATGTCTCCCACCTGCCTTGGCAGAACTCTTAGCCTTTTATTTCAATTATTACCCAAAGCAATCTAGGTAGGAGTAGTTCCATAAAACGAAAAAAATTGCAGTAAAGTTCACATCATAACAACATTTCAAGTGCACATTGTAACAAAGTCTCCCAGTAATCAAGTCACAGGAAGACTGTTAAAAGTCTCTCTCTCTCTCTCTCTCTCTCTCTCTCTCTCTCTCTCTCTCTCTCTCTCTCTCTCTCTCTGAATTACAGCAGAGAAGGAAGATGTGGAAATTATGAGCAATGTAACTGATGATCTTAAAGCATTGAAATACCCAAGCTCTCGACAATCGAGATCTATTTGAGTTCAGAATCTAATAAGAAGGAAATACAATAGGTTTCACCAAGACATTTTATCAGGGTCTCAGCAGCTCCTCGCTCTGCTTTTATAGGCGACATTATCATCTCATCAGCCAGACGACAAGGTGGAGAATTTTATTGTGACATGTAATCATTTTGAGTTCATCATATTTCCCCTTTTTCCAGTGCATTTTTTAAAAAAAGTTTGCTCATTAAAGCCGCCATTTCAGAGGGGTTTGGCCCCATTAGATTTAATAGGAAAGGAGGCAGAACATTAAGACAAGCTGTTATTGACAACGAATTTATTGTATTCCCCCGTAGCCAGCACTGTAAAACACACGAACGAGGTGATGATGATACCGCCAAAATATTTTCTAGTTACCTAGGTTCAGGAAGCCCAGCTAGTGACAATTAATTCCAAATTCACCCTGCAAATTTATTCTCTAGTCTGGCTCCAGAGAATCGGCATGCTATGAAGAGTTAATTCAAATGCCACATTAAATACACCTCAATATTATTTTTGTTAATATGCAAATCACCATAATATCAGGGTGATCTTATATTCAGTGGGAACAGCAATAATGCTACTTAATGATGCATTCATCAGGGCCGTGGGTGTCTGTGTACTATTACTGTTACATATTGTGTTTTAGAAACAGGCTTGACTACAAAGAAAGTTCTATTGTCTCTGATATAATGCTTCTTTAAAACCTCTCTTAGTGGAAAATATCTTTGGAAGCACACATAAATACTGGTGATATTTCCACTGTTGTATAAATTTTATGTCCAGATATGTTACCATCTACTAAGTTCACTTCTGAGATCTCTGAAATCGCTATTATACTTTAATCACAAAGGAAATTTGCCAAAAATAGCTCTTCTCCCTCTCCCTCCCCTCCCCCTCTTTCTCTCTGTGCATGTGTGCCTGTTCACATTTATTTGTGAAGAAAAACCATTTTCACATTTCTATCAATTTTTCTCCTGGATTTTCCAATAATACAGTAAATAAGCTGCTGGTGAAATTGTGTTTTCTATCGGCAAAAAAATAATAATAAAATAAAAAACCCAAACAAATGTATATGTACATATATAAATGAATAAATAATTCCTTGAAAAATAATGCAAGCTTTTCGTGGCGCCAATAACATGAAATATAAATTAATGTTTATTTTTATAAGTATATATTGTAGCTTTCCAGTAGAGCAAAAATAGGAAAAAATACTTAGAGAGAAGAAAATGTGAAATTTTCTCATGGGTTTTCCAAACACTCTAGGGGAATTTATGAAGACAAGATGAACCAGTGACTGTCTCCAAAGAGATTGTACATAGCCTTCTCTCTGCATGCATGACTTTACCTTATGAAAAATATTAATAATTAAAGACACCTATCTTCTAAGTATTTTTACATGCATAAGATAAAGTCTTGTGATTACAAACCTGAGGTTAAACCTTGAACTCCATTAGACCTTAAATGGTAACTTTTAGTCAAAAGCTTCCTGGTTTGGGTATGCACTGGGTTATAGGTAAGAGGAAGAGACCCTGGATCGATTATAAACACATTCAGAATAAGAGCACAGTTATGAAAGAGAAAAAAAAGAAGAAGAAGAGAAAGAATATTCCCTTCCCCCAACACACTGCCCTAGGATTTCCCAGGAATAAAAAATTCAAGCAAACCAAAGAATCTTTTGGAACCAGGATTGTTTTGCCATGGGTGAGGGATTACTGATTGGCTTTTTAACTTCAGCTTTTCCAAATAGTTTTTCAGTTATTTAATTTACTCTACATGGAGTCTATTGATTATTCAAGTTGGCAGTCAATTTTATAGGGCACCCCGCTGTTTCTTTGCTTAATGTAGTCAATGATTGTAATTGCTTGATCAGTGCAGCCCATGAAATAGGTTTTGTGTCTTTTTTACAATGCATTGATGGCTTTATCTGATGCAGCCTTGGCAGGGGCCGGGTTTTACAGCGCTCCCCGGAACTCCCAGAGGTCTCCAGATTAATGGCTACGGCGAGCTGCGGGGGCTGCTGATGCCACGCTCAGGATGGATTCGCACATCTGGCACGCCACACTCGGCGCTGGCGCCAGCTTTGTGTTGCGCAGTTACAGAATCTCTCACCAGTGCCTAGTTAACTGTTTTCACTAAGGGAATGAGATAAAAAGCCATCCAGAGAGCTGTTGGCACCCACTCTCTGTCACTGTAGTCACACATTAAATTTTTTTTCAGCTCACCCCCCCTTTTTTTTATGAGGCAAATGATGTATGGAAACAACAAATTACTTGGAATGTTTATGTTCTGAACTCTGTTTGGATTCTGAACAGCCTCCCTTAGGACTCAGATTCCCTGTAAACCAACAAGGGCCCCCCACCCATCTTTAATCACCACCTTGCCTTCTATAAGGAGAAAGATCCAGGTTTCCCTCATTGCCTGACAGGGGCTTTAGATTTTGAAAGAAAGGTGGATGGAGGAATCACAAACGTGAAAAAGCAGGCTGAACCACCCTCTGCAGCTCATTACAAAAGAAAGGTAATTCTCCTGTCCTTCAGTGACGCTGGTAAACGGCTCAAGCACCATTTGCCTGTGCCTGTATGTCAGAGTTTCATATTTGGTACAATATGAATTGCACTATTAGACATGTAAAATGTGGTTTTAATAAGTAGACCAAAAAAAAAATAATGAAATATGCAGTAGAGTTGCATAAATCCATGGACAATATAATTATATAGTACGCACACCTGATTTACAATGCCCAGGATGACATCTAAAAAAGAAAAACAATAAAAGAATGCATGCTAGATTCTGAGACCAGCTGGCTTTGAGATGATTTTCTCTGCAGAGTTCGAATTGGAGACTAGATGAATATAGGTTTATTGTTGTTGTTTTTATTATTATTAATAATACTTTTTTCTTAGAGTGATAAAGCATCAATAAATAGTGATTTAAATAAAAACTTAAAAATACCGGAAGTCTTTTGAGGAAAGAGAAATCACTCTTTAAATTCATAGGACTACATGAACTAAAGTTTCCATTTTAACAAGTGAAAAGCAGTATGTGTGTATACAGTACCAGCAATCTGATGACTGGCGCCCTTGGAAAAAAGTGACAATTTTACAAAGTCTCATCAGATTTTACAATCTCTGTATGATACCCACTGCAAGTATCTTTATCAGTAGCGCATTTAAGACGGAAGCCTCCCCAGCAAAGGTCCCCCCATCCTTGGCTTTCTTGGCCTCTGATACAGAAGCAGATACAATACAAGAATATTTAACCTCTTTCGTGCATGGTCATATACACTGCATATTTTTCTTTCCCTTTTTAGAGTATTCTTATTTAATAAGATAAACAGAACAGAACGAAGCCAAGTCAGCAATTTGTACTATATGACTGTCAGTCCAGGCATTAAAATATGAAGATTTTTTTTCCTTAATGTCTATGAAAAGTCTCTTACCCCCATTACTCCTAAGATTATTCTACTTTAAAATGTAATAAAAAATGACAGTCACTTGAAAATAGATGACCGAAAGACTTTCTTTCATAGTTGCATACATCAAGATGGCATGAATGGCTCAAAGTCTGGCTTCAGCACCACCATACGCGAGTGCGCGCACACACGCGCGCGCACACGCACACACCATGGGTGTGTAAAGATAATGTGTGATGCTGGATGCGTGCTTCCATCAGACGCAAACCTTAGGTTGGAGAGGCTACTGTGGTCCAAATACAACGAGCACTGTCCACTCCTGACTCTCATCCTTCGCAGAGCAATAGCGCAGCAAATTCCTTTTGGAGGGAAACCGGCTACCCCGCTGGAGCAGCTCCGTGGGCTTGGCTTGGTGTGGCATCCACTTGTGTGCGTCCTCTGGGAGCGAGTGTTGTTGTATTTCTCAGCCCTCTCTTACTGACTATGAAGTTCCAGAGGGCAGAGATTTTGTCATTTTCACTGGTACTTTTTGTTCTCTTCTTGGTGAACTGAGTTATACAGGTCGGGGTTGACACAAAAGAAAAGCAAGACCTCATGAAATTCAGTGTCAGGAGGCAGAGACATCCAGCCGAAAAGTCAGGAAAAGTGTTTAAATAGCTGTTTTTTTGTTTTTTGGGTTTTTTGTTTGTTTGTTTGTTTGTTTGTTTTTAAATCACAGCACTCTGTTGCCCTTTGGTTTTCTTCTACCAGGGTATATAAAGTTACAGGAAAATAATCAGTAACACGTGGTACTTTATTCCATGAGAGTAGATTCGAAGCTTTTTTCTATCAGTGCCATCTGAGCCCAAACCAAACTTCGAGTCTTGCTGGGCCTTAGTTTCCTCTACGGAAAAACACAGAGACTAATACCAATTGCCTAGAGCTGCAAAGGATCTGAGTTGGATCCGTAGAACTCACATGACAGAGAAATTTGGTTGCTGCAAGTTGTTCTCTGACCTCTACATGTTCACTGTGCCATGCATAGATGCACACACACACACACACACACACACACACACTTTACATAAATAAAGTATAATTTTGCAAAATTAAAAAGAATCAGGGCTGAAGGTAGCTTAACAATTAAGAGCCCTGGCCTCTCTTCCAATGGACCTAGACTGAATTCCCAGGACCTACATGGGGTCTCACAACACTCAGTATCTCCAGTTTAACTCCTGATACCTTCCTCTGGATTCCTCTGGCACCAGGCTTGCAGGTGGTACACAGATATGCATGCAGGCCAAGCTGGCATAGACATAAAATAAAAATAACTAAAAAGAATTCAAATTTAAAAAAAAGCAGTCATTGAAAAAGAAAGGAGCCTTCAAGGTGATAGCGGACAAGCTTAAAATCAAAGGCAATACTTTAAGGTATGAGAAAAAGGATGGATTAGAATTTTTTGGGGTGTGAGTTGTAGCAAGTAGTCCTAAATGGTTGTCATGACCATGGCTAGCCATGGCCTTCAGGTTAATTCAGGACAATGAATTGTCAGACAGCATTTGACTGTGCTGAGGAAGGTCACTCCTAACTGTTTAGATTTGATTCTTAATGACATGTGCCAAGCCTATCTCCTGTCACCTCTTGGCAAGCCAAGGATCTAATAGTTCTACAATGATAGGGAAGCCATCTAAGGAAAAATGTCCTCTACCTCAGTAAGTGCTACATATAGCCGTATACTGAGGATGCTCATAGTCTTGTTATAGAGATATTTTAATGATCTGATACCCAGTCAGACCTGATAATTCTCTTTGATTTCACTGTAATTACTTGTGATATATATGTATATATATACATATATATCATAATGAGAATGTTATTAAAACGTAAGCTAAATTCACCCATTTTCTGTGATGCTGTTGTATGTGGTTCTTTTGCTGATGAATCTAAGACATCCTGTGTGCTTAGGTCATCAACAAGGATGCTGTGATGGCTTGTATATGCTCAGCCCAGGGAGTGGCACAATTAGAAGGTGTGGCCCTGTTGGAGTTGGCTTGTCACTGTGGGTGTGGGTTATAAGACTTTCATCCTAGCTGTCTGGAAATCAGTCTTCCACTAGCAGCTTTCAGATGAAGATGTAGAGCCCTCAGCTCTGCCTGCATCAATGCCTGTCTAGATGCTACCCTGGTTCCACCTTGATGGTGATGAGCTGAACCTCTTCACCTGTAAGCTGGCCCAATTAAATTTGTCCTTTATAAGACTGACTGGCCTTGGTCATGGTGTCTGTTCACAGCAGTAAATCCCTAACTAAGACAGATGCACAAACAGGAGTGGAAGAGAGGGTGCTTCTTCTCTTCTGATGCATCATAAGAAGCTATGGAAACTCTGATCCTAGCCAGATGTCAATTTGTGAGAAAAACAGTTTTCATGGAAGAAGAAACCTTAACCAAAATGGATCCAAAGTGGGTATGGTTGGGGATTAGGTTATCATCCTACACCAAACATTTGCTTCTGTTTTCCACCCAGCTCCACCACACTGAGAAGAGGTAGATGCAGGCTCAGAAGTAAGGAAGTCACTCTTCTGACAGCCCGGACTCCGTTTAGCACCTACTCACCAGAAAAGCTCTTTAGCGGTGTGTCTGAGGGCCATGGTCATAGTAAAACATCTCAGCTTACATTCCAACAGAACAGAAGAGCGTGGAACCTGAAAGCATTCTCAACTCTTTAGCATGCCGAGGTATTAAGTAGTACATATGATTCTACACACACACATTCATGCATGTGCATGCCTTTTTCTTATTATTCATTTAAACCTAAGATAAATATCACGGTACTGATCTAGCAGGAAACTGAAAATCAGAAGCTGAGCAATTTCTCTGTGGCTGTCCCCCAATAAGGGGAAGGCCTTCCAGACTGGATTATTACAAATTGCTATCTTTCCTCCTCTTTGGGTTTTACTGTTTTTGTTTGTTTGTTTTCCATATTGAAGTTTACTGAACCTTGAACAGAGTAAATACAGTAAACATGATCAATCACTGTGCTGTTTAAGAATAATTCCTATGTTGTTAAAAAAAATAATAACAGCAAGGCTTATCAAAACCATAACTGGTTGTATCTGTTGAGGACCAAAAAGACTTGGATGTAGGAAAAAAAATTCTTTGACTTAATTGACTTGACAAAGCAAATAAGTGATATTCTTTAAATTGTATCATAGATACAAAGTTCCACTGGGATTTGGGTTAGTGGCAGAGCTCTTGCTTTGCCCAAAGCACCATCTTACCCTGTTTATTATCTTACATAGTCAGTGCATGGCTATTTCAGGTTTCAAACATGGATTTTTTTTTAATGAACTCTAGGCACTTGATGACTAACATGAATCTGAATATTAGAACATCTCTATTGCACACCATACCCTGCTTGCTCAGTGCTTGGGCAGCTGATCTGAAGGAATGACTTTCAGCTAGTTTCTGGGTCTGATATTTTCTGTATGTAAAACTCATATCTTGGAGTCTAGCTTCTAGTTTAGGTGCTTCTGGGCATCAAATATACGAGACAAAGCTTTATAAATAAATTTGTAAAACCCTTAAAGCTGTTTTGGTGAGATGACTCAGTCAGGAAAGACCCTTGCTAGGAAGCCTCCAAAGCGCAGTTTGATCCCCAGAATCCCCAGAGTGGAAGAAGAGAAAGAATTTTCCTCTATCTCCACAGGGACACTGTGGCATATGCAAACCCCATGGCAACAAATAACATGCACACAAAATACATACAAAATGCATACAAAATACAGAACAGATTAAAACTTTAAGTGAGAGAAGACCTAGTATTCAAAGAAAGCATAAGTTCAGATGTTATATACTTAATGTGAAATAAAGATTGTAAATTGTTGCTCATAATAACTCAAGTATTGTTCTTTCTTGCAAAAAGGAGAGAACCCATTATTTTTCAAGATCAAGACTTTGAGCTTTGCAAAACACAGGATAATGGGGCTTGTTTTGTAAGGATTGACTCGTGTTGTTTCAGAACTTGGTGCCCATGGTAAGAGCCACACTGTGTTAATGTTAGCACTGAGTTCACCAACTAAAACTTTCCTTCTTTCAGGATTTACTCAAGTGGTTTATTAACCCAAGTGGTGGAGACAGAGCCCGAGTCAAAATTTGTCTTCATAAACAGAACTGCTAAAAAAATGTTACATAAGAAAATATCCCTAGCCGACATTTGCACAGATCAATTGCTTCATAAAACAATGAAATTTTAAAATTGTAGGATACCTGAAGTATGAATGAGTAGAAATTTCAGACAAGATGTTTGTGATTGGGAAAATTTTGCATGCATGTGTATGTGTTGTTTATAATGCATCCTTCAAGAAGCTCCTAATAATCAATACATTCCACTCACCCGTTTTACAAATATCTAAAGTGTTATTCACACACTTAAATCCAGTTTCTTCAATAGATTCTTCCTTCCTGGAAAAAATTTTCATTCTATATTTTTTACTTCAATATTATCTACTTAACAATAGTATATAGAATGTTATATTTACAATTGTTTTTGCCCATCTTGCTCATTCATGGTAAGCAAACTCCTTGGTTGTGAGGAATGTTTTGGTAAAACCCATAAATTTAACAAAACCAGAAGGCCCAATCCCTTGAGAGTCGTGCTACAAATGAATTGCTAGGACATGGCTGGACTCTGCCTGTGTCCATCTTTCCCTGGGAAAGATGGGCTCCCACATAGCACTCCTGAGAACCATAAGACTGGTAGTTCTATTTTGGGTGGGGAGCTTCTTTTGGTCCTCATTTGAGACTTTTCGATTTCAATCTCCAGGCCCCTGTGTGTACCCAGACTCTGGCTGTGCCTGCTGTAGGCAGTGTCGAGTATTCCATCAGAAGAGACACTTGTTCAGCTTGACCGGAAGCAGGGCGTGCAGGAAACATTATTTTTAAAAGCCCCATGTTTCATACCGCTGATGTCTGGAGAGTTGAGATAAGCCTTGAGCCTTCTCTCAAATCTTTGGGTGATCCTCCAAGCATGCTCTAAATGGGGTGTGAAGTAAAGCTTACCGGAGTGGGATTGGACAAGGATCAAGACACGCAGAGCTGGCAACCAGGCTGTTCTGCATTTTATATCCAGGACGGCCGAGGTGAAACCGCCCCTTTCCCATCCTAGTGCCTTATCTAGGAGACGACTCTCTGAATATTGGTCCAAAATGTTACTTTCATTTTTTTTCCCTGTAAATATACGTAGAATCGTTGAGTTTGACTGAGCCAGCAAGCCCCCCACATAATCTTTTTTCTTCAAATATTTATACATAAATGTATTACTGAAATAAGAATGCAAGATTCCTTAGATTGGATTGCATAGCTGTGACATTTTTGGTTTTGGATACTTCATGGAGATATGACATGCAGTGGGGCCTGAGGTGGAAACTGAGCCACAGAAGAGACTGGAAATAATTAGGAAACTTATTGATGCTCCCCCCCCACCACCACCACCACCCCCCCGCACCCAGGACATTGCACTGTTTTATTTCTTCAGAATTCTGAACTATTTTTTTTAACCTGTGCTTTTCAGAGAAAAAATTGTATGCTTGGCAGCTGTTTGTAGCGAAACTCATGGTGTTCTCCAAAAATCATCTTTAATATCATTTTTAATAATCACACTATTGTATAAATAGCATAAAACTGTTAAAAGTCTAGCTAACATACCTAATGAGGGAAGTCATTCTTATAAATTAAGTTGAACGAAACTTCCCTACAACATAGCTACAAGTCTGAGGGTTACCCATCATATCAGGACTCGTGTATTTACCTGCCGTATGAACAATGGAGAGAAGTTCACACTCTAAAGATGCACAGTTCCACAAATAGCATCTGAAGTCACCATCTTACTCTCATAAATGGGTCCACGATTTATGACCATTTTACTGCTAGCTACCTAGATATTCCTGAGAGTAAGAAGGACATAGAACAGGCTTTGGACCCTGGACACTCGCATGGCAATAAAAGAATAAAAAAATCATCTATCTTGGCTGATTCCCACCGTCATTCACAACTGAATTAAGCAAGTAGAGTACTTATGTCATTTAATGGATTTACTATATGGCTCCCTCATCAATATCCAGGCTTAGTAAAATCAAAAGATTTCAGATGAAGAACATTTCCTTTAACACTGGACACAACAACTCTGAGAACAGAATACTGCTTAGAATTTCCTAATATGAAGGTTATCTCTTTTGTGTTTGGTTAGTGTATAGTCTCTATGCTTCTATTTCCTCCTTTATTGTCCTTTCTCACATCTTCCCAAACTCTTGAGTTATGATAACACACAAACACACACATAAACACCAAATATGGTTGAAGAAGATGTGTCTTCAAAAAGATTCAGTTCTATCTTCACAATGAAATATTCCAGGAACTGCTTGCATTATGTTGTTATGCCCAGGAAAACTTTAAGAGTCTAAGCAAAACTATAGATTTTTTTTTTTGTCTATAAAATCCTAATTTTCACGCTCAGGGACCTATTCAAGAACCATGCTGTAGACCCTCTTTCCTGTGCAAGTATTACATTTACCAATGGTAAATTTACCAATGATAGAGGTCAACAATAAAATTGTAGCCATGTGAAAGACAAAGACTTACCCAAATCCCCTTTCCTTCATGAGGTGATTTCCCATGGGACAGAATAAGGACAAACAGATCCTCCTTTAGGATCAAGACACTAAGATGCATTTGGAGTGAAATTTTCTCAAATTGAGTATAATTGAACAGATACTTGAAATATCACCTCATTCAAGACAAGGTATAAACAAACACATAGATCATGTGACCTTAGAGATCTCAGGATGCTTTAGAATAATCATGAGGCTTTTGTGTATGTCTCAGACTTATGAAGTGGAAGGTATGACATGCATAGAAAACAGAATTGGGAAAAGAGTTAGTTCTACACTCAAGTTTTCTCTTATGGACTCTCCTGTTTTCGTTTCATCCACAACTTTCTCCATGGGGAATAATTAGGAGAAAACGTGATTGTAGACAAAAGTAATACTTTTGAGGAAGACAGGAGAGGAAGAGGAATTCCTGGTTTGATAGCAGACGAATGTTTGAGTAAACACAAATTAGTGCACCCCATTGAAGAGTTCAAATGATTTATTACACTTATTTACTTCCCTTGGCATCAGATGCAACAAGACTTCAAGGCAGCAACCCGGGGCAAAAAGAAATCAATAGCTAGAAATAGCTATGCCATGGTACTAGTTTCAAAGGGCAATCATTTCATTTTTCTTTGATATTTCATGGTCTTTGTCACCGTAAATTAATACAGAAGAGATCAAAGTGGAATTGAACTTTACTACGCATTTGAAAACTTTTTTTTTATTAAAGTAGCTAGCAGCCTTCTTGCATTTTGACTACTGTGTCCAAAGGTCTGAAACTGTGCCCCACCCCCAAGAATTACATTTTGTTACTTAGGTAGAACTGTTGGATTTATTTGCCTGGCCTTGATTAGATTAGATTTAGCCTTATCAGCTAGGTCATTCTATTTAACTCCTTACTCTTACAATAAAAGGATGGCCACTTCCCATCAGGGCCTGCTCACAATCATTTATCCTTAATATGCCTGGAAGATACAGAGAAATGAAAGAAGACACTTTCTCATTCATGATTCTCTTTAAGAAAAACATTCTCCTGCCCTCTCCCTCGAATCCTGATATTGCATGCATGGCTTGTTCTCAGCCTGCTCCCAGACAAGTTAGGGCAGGCCCTATAATATGATTCAAATTGCAATCTCATGTCTTGCGTTCCCCAAACACTTCATCTCCCCCTGCAACCTGGAACTTTCATTCTGGTCCCCAATTAGACTAATATCTCTGCCCAGCTCCGATTGGGGGTGATGGATAGGCTGCGAGGGTGGGGGGAGACGAGGCGATTTTTTTTCAGCTCCTCTGCATTCCCAAAGGCACGCAGCGTTTGACAGATCGGGCAGAACTGCCACGAAAGAGTCTGACACAGATGGTGTAATTAGAAAATGCGAAGTGTGAGTGTGAAATTTATCTTTGATCAGCACCTCCTTGCCAGACTGTCATCTATGTTAATATGATGATGGCTTCTTGGAGATGGGTAGAAGGATATAGCAGCCTTGAAGAGGAAACAGAGACTGTTCGCCCCATTGAAAAGATATTCTATTTGCTTCTGAAATCCAATCCATTTCACCAGGCCAGAATACAATGGTACTTATTTAATTCCTGTTGAAAAAAAATAAGCCTAACCAGATTCACACAGTTTATTAAGTCTGTAATCAATACTGGAAATCTGACCATTAGTTAGATGGGGAGACATGTTAATTTTTAATAGAGCAATAAATAAAAGAAATACAATCTCTATAGGAGCTATTGAAGACAATTCCCATCTCTTCTTATCAAGTTTCTATGAAAAAAATGGATACAGGGAAATCACTACACTCCATAGTGTTAAAACTCCAGAAACTGTCAGAAAATCTTATTTTCCACAGTTCCTGCATTCTGTTTCAAAATAACACCTGTGATTTGTATTCAGTCCAAAACAAAGCAGCCTTATTTTTCTTGATGTTTTCTATTTTTGACTAATTTTTTTACACCTAGCAATTAATAAAGGACATACTAGCCAGGACTTAATCAAATCACTTCCTCTTCATATTATATTCCTGAAAATTTAGGGTATTTTCTGCAAAGGGACCAAGCATCACCACCAACCATCTCTCCTTAAGGTTTTCTATCTTGTAACAATGATCTTTCTATGGATGACTTAGAAGGTTCAGGCTTACAAGCAACCATGATAGACTACATTTTACTATAATCTGCTCAAATGTTCACATTGATGGTGCTAATTTTGAGCAAGGTAAATTAGCATAATTAATGACCAGCCAAATTTGGGGGTAATACAGTATGTAATTAACATTAGAGAGTTCTGTTGTGCCACCTGCCCCCGCATCTCATTGTTGCAGGGATCGAACTGTACAGGAGGAAATTTTCCCCTTTGCTGCACTGAGCAGAAAGCAGCTTTCTTCATCAGAATAAGCCATTAGCTGTAATGGCTTGTAGGTGTAATGGAATGTGCGTGAAACATCTGTGCTGAGAGCAGGGGAGAAATTGCTGCATGCAGTCGTAGGCCTTTGGGGAGCTTGATTAAGGGTTGCTTCAGAGAACTGGAGATCTGCCTTGGGATGTAAGAGAAAAAAAACGTAAATAAATAAATAAGAAAGGGAAAAGGAAGAGAGAAGAAAGGGAAATAATGCTAATAGATTTATGGACGTGCTGCAGGGAGAACAAAGGATTTTTAATTCTTCTCTTCCTTTATTGCTCTTGTATTGCATTTGCTCTCTGCTGGGCTCTCACTTATTGAAGTGATCTGGAAAAAATGTAGCTCTAAATGCAGGTTGGGGGGGGGCGGTTGGTTGGAATGAGCTTAGCTGTAGAAATAGACAGAATAGCATGATCCACCCCCTCCCCCGTTAGCTAATGGAAAGGTCCTCACAACCTGGGAAGAAAAGTATGAAACATTGTTTATCTTAAGTGTTATCTTGAAATTTAGCTCAAAATATGATGGGAACGCTCAGTGTCGAGGCTGGAAATCATGACTTCTCTGCAGACAGCATCACCTATGTGGCTAATTCATTCACAACAGCTCGGTTCAGTCTCTTTGAGAGCACTTCATGCTGCATTCTTAACTCACTAGTTTCTTCACAAATTTGCAAAAAGTTCTTTAGGACATAAAAATGCTAACACCTGAGAACAATGGGAATTGTTCCAATAACATGGGTTACAGTGAGGCATTTTTGTTTGTTTGCTCTTTTTTTTTTTTTTTTTTTTGAGCAAATACTTTTTGAGCACTTGCTGTATGCAGAATACCGTTTGTTTGCTGAGAGTTTGGTCACTGTAGCTGGGGCTTTCATGGTGCGTTTGGCAACGACGATGGCCAATTATATCACCCGGGCCATCTCCTTATTCCACAAAGGCACCTGAAACCAAATTGATCATGCAGTGATATGCATTGATTGCTAAAACAACTCAATTGAATGCATCAATATGATGTAGTCTGGCCCTTTTATAAATGTTTTTTTTTTTCTTTTAAAAAAAAAGCTAGCTTTAGCTACAGGCTCTGCAAAAATAAGCAAGAAGAGAATTATAGGTAGATGCTGGGATAGTGAAGGGTTAAACATTTGTGAAACTAATGTAACTGGAAAGGGAATTAGTGTTCTGCTCGGGACAGATGTGAATGTATTGCCTCGAAAATTGGAAACAAATCTGAAAATATTGGGTGATTTTATGATTAGGTAAATCTCACCCTTTCTAATTATAAACGACAAAGAAGCGCTCTATTCACAGGAATCTATCTTCCTTATGAAATAAGAAGCCGAGATGGTGCCAAAAATCCCTTGTACTGAAGTTTAAAATATGTAGGGAGGCAAGAATGTAATAAAAATTCAAAAGCTAATAATATTATGGCGACTGGCATTGTTTACAATGTGCAGCACCTGCTGTTAGGGGGGAAAAAAAAAGGAAGACGAAAAAGTGAAATCATCAAACTGTTTCTAAATGGAAAATCTGGGCTCTCTGCCAATTACACAATGTGCTTCAGGTGCACTGTAAATAGGAACAATAAAAGGTGTGCAGGAAGGAAGATGAAATCTCAAAGATGCTGCAATATTAATACGGTGGTTCTTGAAAGAAAATCTCAGGGAATCTTCCAATGTCCTGCACTCCAAGGAGGGGGGTTTAAAATAAAATCTCACCGCATAGGTGAAGTTCTCAACCTTCTAATTGTCTACAGCTTAAAAATGAACCCCCAAGCACAGCATCATTTGTCCCTTTGATCTTCATTATTTCAGGCAGAGAGGAGTATTTGAGTCTGAACAGGAATTGTTTCTCCCAGTCTCTCCTCATTGTGTGCGGTGTGCGTGAATATGCATGCACACATGTGTTTCTGTGGGAGTTCGGAGAATTCAACCCTTTGGGCAAGGACAGGAAGAAAAGTAGCCTCCCTTGGCTATTACTACAGTAGCTTTCCACATGGAAATTAGCTGCTGTGAGCAGCAGAGGCACTGGGTGGTGGAATGCTGGGTCAGTCTCACTGTGCAGTGATTACTAATGGATTCTTCCAGGAGTCAACACCTATTTTTACCAGGGGAAAAAAATCCCACATGCCAAATTTCCCTTTCTAATTCCCAAGATTTTTTTCTTTTTTCCCCATGAGGCAGTTTAAAATCAGATCACCTTTGGAATGTGGCTTCCATTTGAAATTGCCAATTTTTTGAAAAGCAGAGTGAGGTTACTGCCAATTCATTGAAATGAAATGAATTTAACTATCATGACTCAAGCATTAGACATGGCTAAGGACTAAACAGTTGCCAAACATTGGGATAAATTGAATTTCTTTTGAACCAGGAAAAACGCAGAAGTATGCAAATCTTAGATGTCCGCATCAGGTCCACAAGGTGATGAAGAGCCTTATATAACAGAGCCGCAGGGGACATATTTATGTCTCTGTTGCCTGCTGGACTAGGCAGAAGATGTCACTTAATCTCCCTAAACTGGGCCAAAGTAGTACCTATCTGATGCTTCCCAAACTGATGAGGCACCATAAGCAAGCAAAGCACTTGTTCTGATAACACATAGAAAGGGTTTTATAGATTATTATCTTAACTGCTGCTATCATCATCATCATCATCATCAATTACTGAAATATTTGCCCCTTTTTTCTATTACAACTGTCAAGAGATGGAAAAAGCAATTTTTAATTGATACCATTTGGGGGTGACAGGTTGTGAATCTTTAGTGCTATGGAATCATTCAGACATGAGGCACTCATGACTTGGAAAGCCACGGCAATGGACAAAATCAAGGGCCACCAAAATCACCACAAGCCATTGGCTTCCAGGTCCTTTGCCTCTTGAACTGGAAAAATGAGATTCTTGGCAACTGTAGAGTGAATTTAATTGGCATTTTAGTATAAGAGTATACTCTTATACTAAGAGTATACTCTTAGGTGGGAACCTAAGAGACAGGACAGGGACAGAGCTCTGGAATAACCAATGATGCTTCTAGAAATGGTTACGCTCAACCATGGTCTAGAGGCTCTTTGTAGGACTGATGGCAGAAAGTGATATGGAGAGATATACTTGCTGGTCCTTGAGTTATCCAGGTGACTTTCAATCTTGTTCACGTTCTCAAGGATAGCGTTTCTGTAGGGGTATTCATTTAGTTTAAAGAAACTAAACGAAACAAGCTAAAAACTAGAGCAAAAGCATGAGCTCCATTGGGTCATTCTTGGCTTTCAGTTAACTCAAAACCATGGTTATCATTGCTAACACTGGGTCTTTGGACAAGTACATCTTCTGCCTCAGTTTCCTAACTCTAAAATGGGACAGTCTGAACTATTTAATCTTAGATATTAATGGTAAAATGTCTAATAGTCACTGTATAGATCCCGAATATCCATGACTCCATCTTTATTTTCAGGTTTAATTTCAGATGTTTACAGATGCACATTCTCTAAACCAACAAGTAAGATGCTTTCAAGAAAGTCCAGCTTTTTTAATTTTTTTTTCAAAGATAAACTAATGAATGACTCAAGCTTCAAGTCTCAGGCCTCCTGTTCAACCAACATTATCCATTCCACACCCTACGAAAATTACAACACATCTTGATGTTGTGTTTAAGTTTAAGTTTTCCAAATTTGAAATTAGAAAAAAAACAAAACAAAAAATGAGAGGAAATATTTTAAGTATGAAATATCTCTGGATAGTCTCTCCCTCAGACTCTGCTCCATACTTTGTCTCTGTATATCATTCTGTGGGTATTCTGTTCCCTCTTCTAGGAAAGTCTAGAGTATCCATACATTGTTCTTCCTTCTTCTCGGGCATCATTTGATATGTGAATTGTGTTGGGTATTCCAAGCTTCTGGGCTAATATCCACTTATCAGTGAGTGCATTCCACGTGTGTTCTTTTGTGATTGGGTTGCCTCGCTGAGGATGATATTTTCTAGTTCTAACAATTTGCCTAAGAATTTCATGAATTCGTTGTTTTTAGTAGCTGAGTAGTATTCCATTGTGTAAATACACCGCATTTTCTGTATCCATTCCTCTGTTGAGGGGCATCTGGGTTCTTTCCACCTTCTGGCTATTATAAATAAGGCTGCTATGAACATAGTGGAGCATGTGTCCTCATTACATGTTGGAGAATCCTCTGGGTATATGCCCAGGAGTGGTATAATAGGGTCCTCTGGTAGTATTATACCCAGTTTTCTGAGGAACTGCCAAACTGATTTCCAGAGTGGTTGTGCCAACTTGCAATCTCACCAGCAGTGGAGGAGTGTTCCTCTTTATCCACATACTTGCTAGCACCTGCTGTCTCCTGAGTTTTTAATCTTAGCCATTCTTATTGGTGTGAGGTGAAATCTCAGGGTTGTTTTGATTTGCATTTCCCTGATGACTAAGTATGTTGAACATTTCTTTAGGTACTTCTCAGCCATTCGATATTCCTCAGGTAAAAGTTCTTTGTTTAGCTCTGTACCCCATTTTTAATAGCGTTATTTGGTTCTCTGGAGTCTAACTTCTTGGATTCTTAGTATATATTGGATATTAGCCCTTTGTCAGATGTAAGGTTGATAAAGATCTTTTCCCAATTTGTTGGTTGCTGTTTTGTCCTATTGACAGTGTCCTTTGCCTTACAGAAACTTTGTAATGTTATAAGGTCCCATTTGTCAATCCATCTCATATACAGTTACAAAACCCAGACCCTATTTATTATCTATGCCCACAAGTATTTGATGACCAGATCCGGATATGGCTGTCATGTGGGAGGCTGCAGGGTGCATGACAAATACAGAGGGGGACACTCTCAGCCAGCCATTGAACTGAGCACAGAGTCCCCAGTGGGGGAACTAGAGAAAGAACCCAAGGAGCTGACGGGGTTTGCAGCACCATAAGAGGAACAACAATATGAGCCACCCAGTACCCTCAGAGCTCCCAATGACAAAACCATCAACCAGAGAGTACACATGGTGTTACCAATGGCTCCAGAGGCATAGGCAGCAGAGGATGGCCTTCTTAGACATCAAAGGGAGGAGAGGCCCTTGGTCCTGGAAAAGTTCGATGCTGCAGTGTAAGGGAATACCAGGACAGGGAAGTGGGAGGGGGTTGATTGTGTAACAGGAGGAGGGGAGATGGCTTATGGGATTTTTGGAGGGGGGGACCAGGAAAGTGCAAATCATTTGAAATGTAAATAAAGAATATATCTAATTTTTTAAAGAAATAAATCAGAACCACATGGTGTTAAGTGAATCCCTGTAGCTATAAACTAGGTACGTTTTATATTAACTTTTTCAATTTTCTCAAATCCTGTAAGCAAATCATGACTTTGAGTACCACAAAGCATTTAGTGGGTGCCTTCCATGGGTTCTCCGTCACTTAATGCTTGGATTGTTGAAAGTGCATGGTTATCAGCTTCCATTTCCTTCTCTGAATATCTTTCATAATGCTCGGCGCTCAGTGGGCTGTGCTGCTGTAATCAGCCTCCTGTCTGAAATTCTGCAAATTCACCTCATGAATCTGAATCACAAAAGGTTGAACATAGTTAAACGTGTCCTCACTGATGATTACATCTTTTCGTGTACTCTCCTACAAATATCAGCTCATCACATTGGTGCAAGTACCCTAGTAGTATCCTGGAGCACATATGGTCCCCTGTTAAAGACAAAATATTAGTCGTATAAAGGAAATGATAATACTCAACACCTTAAATAAATACGCTCTCTTAATGGTTATAATGGTGGTGGTTACTCTGCTTAGAGCAGTGTGTGTGTGTGTGTGTGTGTGTGTGTGTGTGTGTGTGTAAAACAGGAACCAATGCCCCAGATGAATGAGTAGCAGATTCTACATGGGTCAGAAGAAAGCGACATTGCAACTCTACAGTGCCTATGAGTTCACGTTACTAATGGCATTGAAATAAAAATTTGCAAGGCAATATGCAATTTTTACCTGTTTATAACAAGGATCACGGTCACAGTAAGAATCATGCTGTTGTTTTTGCAGGATTAGGATGGCCTGCATGAGCCTCACTCCACGGGAAAACACTGTATGGATCTTCCACATGTAGGAAGCGCTAAGCCTTTATACTTTCTTTCAATTTCACTATTCATTTATTTTTTTTGTAACTCAAGAACTGAAAACAAAATCTATCATTTTAATCCCTTGTCTGATGTTTACAGGAACGACACTGGCACATTGTTTTTTAAAGAGTATAATATATTGTATTATACATTTAGGGAGTTAGATCATATGTGGAAATGTCAATTCTGCTACAATGATGACGACGATGACGATGACAACAACAACAACAACAAACAATAAGGAAACTTACTGAACCATGAACTAACACTTCCAGGGCATGATTGGCTTTATATGGTCTGGTTAAGGACTCCCAGACACCAGGTGCTGGCTCCCTCTAACTCAGAGCTATGGTCTACCCCACGCAGGCTTACCTTCGAGTTCACGGAGCAGCCCATTTGCAGCTCCTGCTTTCATTCTCCAACTTCTGGCTAGATAGAAGGACTGGTAGTTCAGGATCTTACCGAGGACCCACGTTCAGTTCCCAGAACCTACATCTGGCCATTCACACCTGCCCATAACTCCAGCTCCAGGAAGTCTGACAGCTTTTTCCAGCATCAAGAGCACCTGAACTCAAATGCACCAAGCCACACACAGGCAGACAAAGACAAGCATAATTAAAAATAAAATAAATCCTCAAAGCCTCCCAAGATCAAATCCAGTAAAAGAAGCGAAAGGATCCTTTCCTGTCTCTCTCTCCATTAATTATCCTGGGTTTAGCCACACCTTTCACTGTCTATCACTATCACATGAGGGCCCAGCTTGCCAAGATGACTTAAATGTCCCTCAGTTCTTTAGATTCAACTTCAGGAATGATTTAAGAATAATTTTATATCCCTCAAAAATTACCTGTGATGGCAGATATGTGCTAACACATTCCAGCAAAAGCAACATTATGGTTCTTACTGTAACCATGAGCCTTGTTATAAAAGGATACATTTTAAAGGATCTAAAATTATTCTTAAATCACCACTGAACATGAACCAGGATGACCAGGAGCCAAAGGAAGAGAAAAGAAAATTGGGATAGTAAAACAACAGTAAAGCTAGAATCTCCTTCCCTCCTCAAAGATCCCACAGGACAAAGTCTGAGACCAAGTAGGGGCATAATACAACCACATTCCAGATGGTCATTGCAGCGCAATGCATTCACAAATCAAACAACAACCACTATCGTTTTTTTTATTTAATTTTATTTTATGTACATTGGTGATTTGACTACATGTATGTATGTCTGAGGGTGTCAGGTCCCCTGGAACAGGAGTTACATATAGACAGTTGTAAGCCACCATGTGGGTGCTGGGAATTGAACCTGGGTCCTCTGGAGGAGCAGCCAGTGTTCTTAACAGCTGAGCCATCGCTCCAGCCCCACCATAGTTTCTCACTCAAGAAATCATTATGTAATACTAGATCTTAATGAGGCAGCACTGCTATCTTTTATAATAATGTGTTATATATTCTCTAATAGTAGAACGGCCTGTCATGTGCCATTTTCACATGGTATTTATGACGTAGAGGGATTGTCTGACATAGGAGAGGCTTTGAAATTCAGTGGGGCTATATCATCAGTTGCATAGAATTTATCAAATTACAGCAATGCCAAAATATTAGGAATAGGAGAAGACTATGCATATATCAGTGTATCAAAGTGAAGGTCCAGAGTAGACATGGTTATCCAATGACCAGTGATTTTCAACAGAGTTTTACTTTACTTATCCACTCATCTTATGCTTATAATGCATAAGCAACATATTAAGTTTAGGGTAGTATAACCTTACAAAGTTTAATAACGTAGTAAATGCTGAGATCCTATTGTAATACCATGACACAGATTAATTATTGGTGGTAATATGCTGTGGATCCCCACCCTCCCCTTTCCAATCTTCTGAGTCTTCTTTCCTCTCTCCTTCCCTTCTTCTGTCTCTATCTCAACAGAGATGATAATCATCCTCTATGTGTTATTTTATAGCTAGCCATTTTTTTAACTAGTACATTCTGAGCCATAGTCTAAATCCATACATTGGATTGTGTATGCATACATGCATGTGTGTGTTTGTGTGTGTGTGTGTGTGTGTGTGAGAGAGAGAGAGAGAGAGAGAGAGAGAGAGAGAGAGAGAGAGAGAGAATGTGTGTGTGATGTGTATGTGTGCTGTGTGTGCTGTGTGTATGTGTATGTGTACTGTGTGATGTATGTATGGTGTGTGTGTGTGTGATGTGTGTGGTATGTAATATGTGTGGTATGTGTGTGGTGTGTATTATATGATGTGTGTGTAGTGTGTTGTATGTGGTGTTTGATGTGTGTGGATGTGTGGATGTGTCTATGTGTGTGTATGTTTTCAAGGGTAATATGGAATGTCATAGCTTGATTTTACTTTAACATATTCAATTATTTTCTTAGTACTTAGTATATCTAAGCATTTTTAGTATTGAATGTTTCAATGTTCTTAATTTACTTTTCTACTTAAAAATGTTTCAATAAGCACACTGTTCATCTGTCCTTACCTAGTTATGTGAGGATTTCAGAGCACAGATTCCAAGAAATGACATGTTGGATTGAAAGGGATGCAGATTGGAAAGACACTGCCAAAATGCTCTGAGAAGTTTTGTACCAATTTATAGCCTCAGCAGTGGTGTTTGGGAGTTACTATTTCCATATAGGCTCAAAAACCCTGCCTTAGTCGTTTTGATTTTTGCTAATACCATGGGATAAAATGAAACTCATTCCTGTTTGATTTACATCTTCCTGTCATTTATACTGTTTGATCCTCGACATAATCGTGGGAGGTATGCCAGAATCCCAAATCTGGACGAATGATTCAACCTTTTATTTTGGTTCAGATCAAATCTCCAGGATCAGGAGGTTGCCCTGTTTATGGGGTAGATCAGAAAAGGAGGCAAATTTCAGCCCAGAAATAATTTTGGGCAACATCTTATCTAACTCTGCATAATCTGTTATGGGCAAGACAACTCAAGCAAGAACACATTACTATAAAACTTATATTGCTGTCTTTTATACAACTACCAATAACTTATAAAGAAACATGTAATTTTCATGATATTTGGTGGAAGAAAGTACCTGTGGTGCCTTACCTCCCTTACAGAAAGTCCTTGAATATTAATGAGGTAATCCGTCATGATTTTAGCCATTTGCTAAATAATACCAATTAGAAAAAGATATTAATTGAACAGATTAGCCTACAACACCACTAAACAAGACCAGCGGTTCTAACAGGACACACACCTTATGCAGCCCCTGGGGTCTAGATAAAAGCCGTTAGCTCAGGCATCCACCTGCACTTCTTCTCACAAATAAACTCCATACCCCATCTTAATTGCCAATTAAACTGTGCCACTTTACAAAAGGTGTAATAATGAGCCTTTTGGAAAAAAGGAGTCTGTTGCAGTTAGACTATTTGGACCCTAGTTAGCTGCCAAAAATCAATACTCATTTCAAGACAACACGCCCAAAGACCAACACCCCCCCCTTCTCCAGTTCACTCAAGCCTGTTTTGTAAAGGTGTCCACAATCTGAATACTAAAAGTCTTCATATGCCAATCAAATGCCTATGGCAATACTCACTGTGTAGGGGACTAGCAGAGTGTATCAGGACAGTTTCCATTTGGCCTACTTTCTCTCTCTACAGAGTGAGCACAGGGAGTATGTCAGTCTTTGAAATTTAACTCTGCTATCACCAGGTGAAGGTGCTAAATGTATTACTCTATCAGAGCAAGACACCAAATTTTAGCTATTACCAGCACATCCATAAACTCAGGAAACCCGTCTTCCAATTTTGTACAACTCTCTTCTTTCTTTATAAGGAGAATTACTGTATTTTCTAAATAATAAACATATTCATTTGACAAAGGAAAGAAAATGTAGATTGAAAATATAGTACAACAAAATCTTCATTTGACACTACCACACACCAAAAACCACCGAGAGCATTACTGTTCAGTAAAAGGAGACAAATCACTCCAAATTTCCACTTACTCTATTTCCATTTACACAAAATTATAACTTTTTCCATATTGTTCAAGCACACTTCTACCAATCCTTTATTATTGTATAGGTTTTCTTTCTCTGTACTAAAGGCTATCCTGAATATTGTGTGCATTCGTTGATGTTTCTCTGGTTAGTTGTCACCAGGAAACCTAGTAGAAATAAAATTATATGGTCAAAAATAATGTTTTAAATTTTGATACATACTACCAAATGGCCTCTTTTCATTTACATATGACAGTGTTTGCTCATATAGAGTTACTAGTTTTTATTGTTGCCAATTTGATTAGTAAAACTTATACCTTAGTTTTTTATATTTTGTTTATTGCATTGATGTTATTAATGTACAGGCATATTAAAACACTTAGGCTACTGTAATGTATTTAGTTTTCATAGTTAAGGACCTTTATCTTTAAAACTACTTTTGGTTGTGTCCCATGCCATGAACATTCATCAGCCTAGGGACATTGTATTTTTTTGGATATATTGAGGTTTTTGTTTTGTTATTGTTGTTTTTTGTTTGCTTTTGTCTGAGAATATTTCTGCATTATTTTTATGTGATCAATATGTTTGTTCTTTCTCTAGGATGGCCAGATATATTGTTACTCTTTAAAAGTGTCCCACATAGAACAATTATATTCAATTTTAAAATTTTGATAAAATATATTTTATTATATACTGAGTGTAAAAGAAATATTTAAAAATTTCCAAGTGCTTAACTAATTACTTTCATATCAATTATTAAATAATTATTAAATGATAATAATTAAATAATGATGAAATATCAGTTTTAACTTTGATATGTAACAAATCTACTTGTTTCATATAATTTTTTTGTATTAGGCCTACTTTTATAGTACTTTTTTTCTTTTTTTATTTTCTATATTCTTTCTTTATATTCCAAATAATTTTCCCTTTCCCTGTCCCCCCCTCCCCATAAGTCCCATAAGCCCTCTTGTCTCTGCCCGTTCCCCAATTACCCACTCCCACTTCTCTGTCCTAGCAATCCCCTACAATGCTGCATCAAACCTTTCCAGAACCAGGGCCCTCTCCTTCCTTCTTCTTGGGAATGATTTGATACGTGAGTTGTGTCTTGGGTATTCAGAGCTTCTGGGCTAATATCCACTTACCAGTGACTGCATTCCATGTGTGTTCTTTTGGGAATGAGTTACCTCACTGAGGATGATATTTTCCAGTTCCAACCATTTGCCTAAGAATTTCATGAATTCATTGTTTTTAATTGCTGAGTAGTATTCCATTGTGTAAATGTACCACATTTTTTGTATCCATTCCTCCACTGAGGGACATCTGGGTTCTCTCCGGACATCTGGGTTCTCTCCGGCTTCTGGCTACTATAAATAAGGCTGCTATGAACATAGTGGAGCATGTGTCCTTATTGCATGTCGGGGAATCCTCTGGGTATATGCCCAGGTGTGGTATAGCAGGGTCCTCCGGAAGTTTCATGCCCAGTTTTCTGAGGAACCGCCAGACTGATTTCCAGAGTGGTTGTACCAATTTGCATTCCCACCAGCAGTGGAGGAGTGCTCCTCTTTCTCCACATCCTCACGAACATCTGCTGTCTCCTGAGTTTTTAATCTTAGCCATTCTGACTGGTGTGAGGTGAAATCTCAGGGTTGTTTTGATTTTCATTTCCCTTATGAACTTTTGAAATCAGTGAATCAACTCCCTTTGGCAAAGAATATACCAAGACTGAAATTCCCTGAAACTTAAAAGTGTGTATGGCAATGCCTGGCAAAAGTTACAATAGCAGATGACCTTGTTTTCTTTTTGTCAGTCCTGTATACAAATGATATAATTGTGTATGTATCATTCAGCCGTATGCCATCAATTTACTGGTGGATCAAAGTATCGCATATTGACCGGGGGAATACAAAAAATAATAAACTGCCTGGAATGTTTGAACAGTAGCCAGCCACTCAAATAGAGACAGCTGTATATAAGAACATGGACCTGTATCCACACGGATTCACATCAGCCCTGGAGGCTATGAATGTGGGGTTGAAGGTCTGTGGGTACTGGAGGAACCAGGTACACATGGGATCACCCCCACTCCCCAAGAAACTGAGAACATAGCAATGTTTCTTACTTGTATTTCCTTGATTAGACAGACCTATTGAAGGTTTTGTAAGGAAGTAAATACCTGAGCTGGGTTTGGTGGCACAAGTCTGTGTGTGATATGTCCTATCACTAAAGAGGCTTAGGCTGGAAGGTTGCTAAATTCAATATCAATCTGACCTACACCGAGAGACTCTATCTCAAAAGAAAAGAAAGAAAAAGAAAGAAAGAAAGAAAGAAAGAAAGAAAGAAAGAAAGAAAGAAAGAAGAAACAAAGAAACAAAGAAAGAGGAAGGAAGGAAGGAAGGAAGGAAAGATAAATAGAAACATCATGTGTTGAGGGATGCTTTTGTGCACTACGTATTCAGATGCTGATTTCTAGCCCCAGAGATCTGGTTGCATTCTAGAATTTGGTATTGTCATCATTATGAAGCATCTCCTGACTCATTATTTCATATAGCATTGTTCTCCATCACCTTCTGGTTGGTAAAGGAAGAGCTGGACAGTCAACAGCCTTCCATGCTGGAGAAACAGAGATCTCCAGTGATACTAAGGGAGTTGCCCTTGGGACACAGATAAAGAAGAGGATACCTGTCTTAGCCAGGGTTTAACTTCTGGGAATAGACACCATGACCAAAGCAACTCTTATACAGAACAATATTTAATTGGGGCTGACTTACAGGTTCCGAGGTTTGTCCATTATCATTAAGGCAGAAGCATGATAGTGTCTGGGTAAGGAGCTGAGAGTTTTACATCTTCATCTGAAGACTGCTAACAGAATACTGCTTCCAGGTAGACATGAAAGCCTTAAGCCCATATGTGCAGGGACACACCCACTCCAACAAGGCCATACCTCCTAATACTGCCACTCTCTGGGCCAAGTATATACAAACCATCACAGTTCCAGACCAAGACTGAGATAGCAGGTAACAGGGCTGTGCGGCTGGAAAGTAGGTCAGGTCAGCATTATTGGGTTAGAATAGCTCAGAGCCTGCCCTGATATAGTGTCTGGAGTGCATTATAAATATAAATGTCTCCATGTCATTATCCGAAGCTGCAGAAGCCATAGTAAAGTTTGATACTTATACAATTCAGAATATTCACATATAACATTTGCATCTCTCGCTATATAAAATCCCATAGGTGAGTGTTGTTACAGGAAAGACTGAGAAACACCAAAGTCAAGGGAAATGTAGAGGAAAGAACTCAGAACATATAAAATCTGAGGATGGGGATGAACCACTGACTCCTTTCCACTATAAGCAAATACACTTGAAGGCCTTGAGTGGAAAACAGCTGCATTCTAATGAATGCAGGAGTTTGTTTGGTTTTTTTTTTTTTTTTAAATATCAGCAAACTGGGAAGGAAGTATTGCCGTATACTGATCAGTAAGACTAAGCAAAAGTATTACGTATCTAAATGTATCTGTCTTACAGATTTGGTGATAATTACAGAAGCATGCAAATGCAGACACATCCCTTATCTTTATTGTTACAACAATCAATCGTGGTAGCTCAACGTTCTTTAAGTCTTATTGAAGAGGTAATAAAAGCTCAAAGAAATTGATCTTGTTAGAGTCATGCAATTGGTTAGTGGTTAAAAAAAAACATTAGAGTCAACACTACAGTTTAAGAATTGCGGGATCCTCAGTGTGAGAGAAAAAGGAAGGATCCATTGATTGCTGTGATTGCCCTATAGATGGTTGTACAGAGTGTGGAACTGTATTGGAAAGGACAGGATACAAGGTCGAACAGTATAGTTTTGTAAGAATCCATGATTTGATGAGAATGATACCCCAGATTCAAATAGTATTCAAAAGCAAAGAGGATTTTATTCTACAGAATGTCCAACTCAGGTCTTCTACCATTTACCAAGATGGAGATACCCAGGTGAGTCCACAGGCTCAACTTAAAGCAGTTTAGGAAATTCCAGGAAGGGGTAGGTGACCTTTATTGAGATTGGGATTGGACTGGGCTCTTGGGACATTCTAGAGCCATTGCTTGGGGGGGGGGGGATGCTGAAAACTTGCTGACTCACTGCTCTTGCCTCTAGCCAGGTGATGGGGCAGCTTGCTGCTCGCTGGCTGCGGTTTTTCCAGTAACTGACTTGCCCTGACTTTCCCAGTTCTAGGAAACTGAAACTCAGGCCTAGTCTAAGTACTCATGTGAAGCCCTGTCATGGAGTCAGTCTAGCTCAGGCCTCTCAGTGTTTAAATATGACTCAGCCATATCTATGGGGCACCCTCTTGAGTTTTGGAAACAAGTTGAAAATTAAAACAGTACAAAAGGTCTCGTACGAATTATTTTAGTTTGTTTTTCATTGTATTTAGACATACAATGCAGAGGATTTTAAAATATGCTTCGATGATTTAGCAAAAAGTGAGTCACCATGTAAGCATTGGAATATTTATTTCTTTAAGATTTATTTTCCACGACTGTGACTGGTTGTCCCGTGCTGGGGAAGTACACAAGGTGAGCTTCCCCTTCTCAGGAGAAAAAGAGGAGGTAATGGCGTGGAGGGATTTCTAAGAGTGGGACTGGGAAGAGAAGAGAGGGGGCTCAATCAGGATATAAAATGAATAAAAAAGATTTATTTTCCTCCTTTTCTATAAATCACTGAGGAATCTGTGGCTAAATCTCAAGACTGTTTCTTTTTAACACCCTCCAGGATATGTTTTATGTGTTATGAGACTATGCTAGATACACACAATGTAGCTGACTCATATCTTCTTATGCAATTTAGCATTTTCTTAAAAATTAAAACGGTATTATAGGTATTAAGGCAGCTTTACCTTGAAAGCTAATTGCTTGACATCAGTATAGTCACACAAATTTTATTTAAGCCGATGTTTGTGTATTATACTTTTAAAATTTTTTTGACTGTTAATATTTTTAATCTCCTTGTTACAGAAGAACTATAAATAAAATACAGTTGGGTTCTGACTTACTTAATATGACAACTTCTCTCAGCTAATTGGAACATTAAGATGATTTATAAATATTAATGCTCTTTTTTCTCCCTTGACTTTTATGTATTAATTTCATTCTATTTCAACTTTTTCTTAGTTTTAAATTACTCTTTCACAAGTCTAGACATTGCAACTTGCACTGATATATCAAAGTACAGTGTTAATTGTGGTTTTTTAAATGGATAATATAATAATCTTGCACATTTAAATTCCTCTAGTTCAATTTATATCACTGTTGTCATACATTTAAATCATATGTGGTCTACAGCTCACAGGGATGTTGCACACAGTCCTTTGACTTTATAGTACTATTTTCTTAGACCTGCCCATGTACCTAGTTCCTTATTGCCTGAAAGTTCTTTTCCTTTATTGGTGTTTGTTGTTGGGCTCACGTCTCTTCACATTCCTCATTTCTTTTCATTGTCTGAACTACATTCAAAGAATTATAAAGCTAATTTTATTTGGGGATTGTATCATTTTGTTTATTTGCATTCATATCTACAGACCACATTGGGTGCTACCTATGACTTGAAATACAGTTGTGGTGATGAAGAAAACAAAACCAATCTACTCTGTTCTCCTCCAACTTCACTATTACTGTTTTATGTTGTTGTTGTTGTTGTTGCATTTTGTTTTTTTTGTTTATTTGGTTTTTTGGATTTTTACTTTGTTTTTGTTATTTAGAGCCCCAACACTCAGAATATCCTGAATCTCACTCTCCATTCCCTGAACTTACATATGAAGAGAGTTCCTGCTCATTCTCCAAAGACTCAACTAACCTCTCAGGTAAAAATGAAAGGCCCTAGTGAAAAGGCAGCTTCTAGATGTTAGACCACATCCTTACCTCCCAGTCACAGGTCACACAACCTTCAACTAGTTACCACGGCAGACATTTGGTTTCAGAGGAAATACTTCAAAAACAACGATGACACAAATAGTAAACTGTAACTTTAATTTTCTTAATCTTATTCTTAATGATGATTCTTAAACACTTTAACCTCCCTGGTAGCCCACAACTTACCAGAGGTAGTGGAAGAGAAAGGATATGGGGGTGGGGAGGAGCAACTCCCATGTGTGTTATCTGGAAATCAGTCGTTCTGTTCACAGGTTAGCAGTGCTTCCACTCACAAACACTTCACAGATACACTAGCAGTCCAGTTCAGTAGAGTTGCGTTAGCAACAGCAGTTACCCAACCTAACAGAGACAGCCAGCAGTGACACAACCTAACAGAGACAGCCAGAAGTAATACAACCTAGCAGAGACAGCCAGGCTCAAATCAGCAGAAAGGATCCCTGAGGGACACCAGGAGAAGTTCTCTGCTGTGCCTCTCTCAGGGAAGCTAAGATCAGTGAAGATCCACCACCATTGCATAGCTAGTTTTATGCCAGCAAGCCAAGCTCTGTCTCCGTCACTCCGTGGAGTCTTATTTCTACCCTCCAAACATCACGTACGTGTCAGCACGTGTCTTGCCAATGAAGCCAGAGTCTGCAGAGTCCAGACAAATGCAGCTCAACTATGCAATGTAAGGCGGACCAACACATGCTACATGCGTGTTGTTAGCAAAGAATCCTTCATGTGCATGCTTTAGCAGAACACCCTTTGGCTTGTGTCTGTTTCAGCTAATTGTTTCTGTAGGAGGCTACCTTCGCCCTTCCCCTTGGTCCACTTCAAATAAACATTCCTTCCCATGTTTGCTCCAGCAAAATACCATCCAACCGACTTTCCAAAGAATACTTAAGTTTCTACTTCCGTAAATATTCTAGCAGAAGTAAAAAATAATTACTTTGAGAAAAGAAAGACACTTCATCTAGTTGATCAGGGAAGGTCTCCTGGGTGACATGGCATGCAAATTGAGGGCTAAAGAATGAGGAGTCCCCTTGAGATGTAAGGAAGAACATTTTAAAATGAGATGGCAATGACATTGGAATGGGGGATACACAAAGGGAAGACAGGAGGCTACACAGTGGAGGACCACGGGCTCAATGGCGTGAAATGTCGATAGAAAGCGAGAAAGTTAGCACGTGGTGATTATAGATTTTGCAATACAGCACCTCGGATGATATAGTAGCCAGAGATTCATTCTTTAAGCAGAGGATTTGGGCTGTCATGTGGGAGTTGAACTCTGAGAACAGTGTAATGAGCTAGGAGATCATAGAAGATGCTTTGGAATTCCAGTGAATGATTACTTGGTTAGGAGAAGGGGCAGAAACACAGGCAGTGATGAGCAGCAGAACCTGAATATTTCATCCCCTTTTTGAAATTTCTGCTTTCCCTCCAGTTCTGTGTGCATTGTTATGAATTTGCAATATCTTTCTGCTCAATAAAACAGCTTGATACTTGTCTGTATAAAACTCAGCAGAGACAAAATTCCCATTGTAAGTAAATAAATAGATATTAAAGCTAATATAGATATGACTAGGCACCACTCTAATATACTTTACACATATTAACTCACTTTATCTTCTCAATTACACAGTGGGGAGTGTACAAATATCATTATCCACTTTAAAAATGAAGAAACAGGAACAAGAAATGGATAATTTGCCCAAAGTGAATGGACATTTGCCTGCGACTGCTGGTATTTTCTTCTTTAATTCTCATCCCTTGTTTCTAAAACATGATAGCACTGTGTCTTCATGGGAAGGCACAGTGCTTTCCCCGCCCCTAGGCTCTGCTGATCCAGTAAGGCTGACTTTACTCACTGCCCTGGGTGAAGATGTGTGACTCCAAACTAACCAGTTACCAGTGTCTCCTAGACAACACATGTGATATTCAAAGATAGATCAACTGAGAAACAATCTCACGTTCTTGTTCTATCCAGAAAGTGAGAAGTGGGTGAACTTGGTCTACATAGAGGAAAACACTAATAAAGCATAGAGAAAGCCACAGGGACACATGTGGCTTAGGATCTTGTATTATCTTAGTTTTATTCTTAAGTTTCCCATTAAAGTCTCTTCTTGGCTATGGCCATTTGAATTAAGTGTTTCTTGTAACTGAAAGATTAAATGTCATTAGTAAGGAAAAAGTAATTTCACTCTGGCTAGGAAGATGGCTCATTGGTCAAAACTTGTACCTCTTTTGCAGACGACCCAAGATCAATTTCCAGCATCCACATGCAGGCTCACAACTGTCCGGAAGTCCAGTTTCCAGGCATCTGATACCTTCTTCTGGTCTTCTCAGGTGCACACTCACACAGACATGACACAGACACAGACACACACGCATACATACATGCAGACACACAGAGACATACACACACAAGTACGGACACATACAGATACAGGCACAGACATGCACATAGACCTAGACATGTACACAGATATATGTACAGACACAGACGAGAGAGAGAGAGAGAGAGAGAGAGAGAGAGAGAAAGAGAGAGAGAGAGAGAGAGATCAGAGACATAGACATACATACACAGATACACACAGGGATACACATAGGCACAAACACACAAAGACACACACAGAGACATAGACATTCACAGACATAGGCACAGAGACATGCACACATAGACATAGACATAGACAAAGATATACATACAGACACATACTCACAGAGGGACACACACATCAGAGACAAACATACACACAGAGATACACACACCCACACAGGAACAGACACACACACAAATACATAAAATGAGTTTTACAAAACAAGATGCACTCACTCTTTAAGGGAGTTTGTAAGTAGGAGCATATTCAGTTTCAAAACAGATCTGAATACTCAGCATCTTCTCTACCATTGACCAGGTAGAAGGGTGAGAAGTCTCAGCTGCCCTGTGTCTAGATGTATGCACTTTGTATTTCTGAGAAGAAATGCTTCATCTCCACATTTCATGGCTGGTTACAAATTCCACTTTTGTTGCCATGCATCTGACTAGGACTAACAAATTACAGAGGGAAGGTTTTGTGCACAGTATCTACAGATTAGATGTGGGTACTATTTTTTCTTCTAAAGGAAATGCGCCATGAGTAATATTGGAAGTCTTTCCAGCGAGTGAAAAGCCAGAACTTGTCACAGAGTTCTATTGGGGGGGGGTTTACTTTCTTCCCTATGGTACCTTCAGCTTCTCATTGAAAGCTAGTACATACTAGAAATCTCAAAGCCTACAAGAAGTATAATGTGCTATAAAGTGAGGCTGCAGTTTTGGAACCTTTTGTTGGTTGAACATTAAGATCTATGGGAGTTCTTAGGATGGGACGGAACAGGGTTTAAAAGGCAGTGACCCTGAGGGTCCAGTAAAAGTCATATGGAGGAGAACAGGAGGCCCATAGGAGGGCCAAAAGTTAGGAATTGGAGATAGAAAAGGAAGATGTCTAGCTGATATCCAACCAAGCTCCGCGTGATGATAGACAGCCATGCCTGAACCCAGAAGCCACGTGTATCCTACTGTCCTTATTTCAATGCAGATACTTCTGGTTTTGCCTTAACTAAAACTGTTGGCCCTAATCCCAAGTCAGACTTTTCTACCCCCCTCCACCACATGCAGCCCTCTTCAGAGCACTCACCCCACTCGCAATATCTCTCTTCCTTACCTGGAAGTAAAAGGCCAATATTCACTTCTCCACATGGCCCTTTCTGATGGTTTTTCACTTCAAGTAAAATTTAATGGGTTGAACTCTGAACTCCTCCCAAAGATGGAATCAAGGGTGCATGAACTATGACCCTAGAATAACCATCGTGGTAAGTGTAACCAAATTAACAATCCTGAGAGGACCTCACCAAGGTTTCCCTGACTCTGCTTCAACTCTGATGACAAGCATTGTGTAAGAAGAAAAAAGCACAGCAGAGGATGCTCAGAAAAGAGAGGGGAGGGAGGGGGCAAAGGGAGGGGCTAGAGTGCTGTGTGGCCAGCCAAGGGTGCTAGGAGCTTGAACAGCAGGGAAAGCTTGGAGGTAACCTCACTCAGAGCCTCAAGAAAGCAACCCGTTACCCCCTCGGACCCAGACTTGTGGCTTGCATAACAGTGAGAGTAAATTGCTGTGGCTTTTCTGTCCTTTCAGTCTGTCATTATCATGGCAATCCTGGGCCTCAAAAGACAAAATAAAACCCAGATTTACCATAGCTGACTAGGAGTTCCAGTCAGACTTTGTACCATCCCAACATGTACATTAGATCTTCTCTGCCCCCATGTGATTAGCAGCTCCCTTAAATTTCCCCACCTATTCCTTTTTAAATAGTTTCTAATAAGACTCATTTGTTTTATTCTATGTGTGTGAGTATTCACCTACATGTGTGTGCATGTGCTTCATGTATGCCCAGTGAAAAGGGAACGGAAAAATATTAGATTCCCCTGGAATTGAAGTTATAAATGCCTGTCAAAGCTGCTGTGTAGACGCTGAAAACTGAACCTGGATCCTCTGTAAGAACATCAAATGATTTCTTTAAATTAGTCTTTACATTTTTTTAAAATTATAGTATAATTACATTATTCCTACCTTTTGTTTCCTCCTTTCAAACCTTCCCATGTGCCCCTCATTACTATTTTTCTAATTCGTAGACTCTTTTCTCATTACTTGTTGTTATATACATACATGTATATATATATATATATATATATATATATACATATATTCTGAATATACAAATACAGCTAGAAGGCACGTACACAAACAAGCTCTTTTAACCTTGAGCTTTCCCTCCAGGCAGATACCTTCTGGTTTTTGTTTTAAACAAATCAAAACAAACAAACATGCTATTTCTTTGCTAAGGGCCTTTGCCTACTTGATGCTTCCTGTGTTACTGTGAACATGCCATAGATGAAAATCCTTTTTGTTACAAACCTCTCGAGTCAAATATAATTTCTTGAATCTTGCTAACCAAAATGCTTGTCTCCGCATGCTGGTAAATTACCCCTATGACTTTATATCACAAAGTTCTTTCTTTCACAGAATTCCTCAAAAATAATGAATGTCTCATTCATATGTGTATAAAATTGGCAGCTTCTAATAAATCTTATTAGAAACTGTTTAAAAAGGAATAGAAGGGGAAATTAAGGGAGCTGCTAATAACGTAGGGGTCAGAGATCTAATGTGCATGCTGGGATTGCACAAAGTCTGACAGAATCTCCTAGTCAGCTAAGAGAAATCTGGGTTTTATGCTGTCTTTTGAGTCTCAGCATTGTCAATTTTTGAGAAATTTTTGAGAACACACTACCTGACAACCATTCACTGAGATTCTGCTAAACACCAGTCAGCAGGCTAAACATATGGTAGCTTTAGTGGATGTAATATAGATAGCTCTTTTTCCTATGGATCATGGGCTGGTCATAGGCCACAGCTGCATCTCATATTTGAAGGATTCCCCATGTATCATTGATCAGAACCAATGATTAAAACAGTTAAGTTCTGGTCATGAATTCTCTTCCCCCTTTTCTACTGAAAATATGGCTCTATCTGCTGAAAAGAATTTAAGAACCGTAGAAAGTTCTGAGAGTTCTTTAAATGTACTGTTCCAAAGAACACTCTCTTAGCAGGGCACTTTAATTTTTTGTACAACCCTGTCTTGCCCCATTTCTACCAGAGTTATTCCTCAGTCTATGCTCAGGGAAGCCAAATGAAAGACTAAGTCACACACAACTTGCAAGGCTTTGCCAAAGATGGCAGACCCCAGGCCAGTTGGCCTGATTCACCACCACCATGTCTAAAGGTCAGCCTCTGGGATGGTTTAATTGTGGCCATTAAAGTGTTTGAGCAGCTGCTTCAGGCAGCAATTTGGAGCCCAGGAGAAGCCAGAGGCAGCAGCAGCATACTGGGTCATTTGAAAAAAAGCCTGGCTAGGCTCCACACAGCCTGACAACAGCTGGGATTTCCAGAAGTACTTAACCTGGTTTATAGGTCATGGCCTAACTAAAAGTAGACTTCCCTTCATCCCAAAATGAAACTGTAAACTGGCTTCGTTACCACCCCTTTCATCCACTCATCACCTCGTGTTCTCATTTTACATCCTTGACTTGATTCCAGAAGTGATGTTAGTCAGCACATTAATTAACAGATTTAAATGTCTTAAATGAACAACTAACTGTTTCATGCAAAGTAATTGCCATGCCTGATAGCATATGCCACCCCCTTTAGTGCCCCTCTCAATCCCAAGGTCCTCCCAGAGCTGTCGCTGAGAAATCTGACTTCTCCATTATGTATATACTTTCCTAATGAGTCAGTATACAGATTCCTTCTTTTCCCCTCAGCATAGACCCCTATACAGCAACTACCTAGCGTTCAAGACTGGTGCTATCGCTATGATTCCTTATCTATAATATTTCTTGACCCATTAGGTTCTGTGACTTGCCAAAAACTTCCCAGATGGCCTGCAGTGGTGCTGGGACCAAGGCAACTTGTTACTTAGGATTCTCTATTTTATTCAATATAACTATAGTAAAGGGCATCCCAAAGCTAAATACAACTGCCATTAATAAGAAACAAAAAAATAATTTGCAGTGCTACATTACATTTATACATATAATAAGTTGTAAATTATTACATTTGCACACATGTTTTACCATTGACATACCATTTTATTTGATTCTTACAGTAACTATCTATATCTATATCTATATCTATATCTATATCTATATCTATCTATCTATCTATCTATCTATCTATCTATCTATATATGATAGTTATTCTTTCTGCTTTACAGAAATGCAACTCTCCTTGAAAGTTGCAAAATGGTAATGGTGGAGTTGGTAGATTGGCCTGACTATATACCTTACTTCTCCTATTATTGTTAGCAAAATGTTCTCCATGACTTTCTCACACTTCTGTACATTGAATGAACAGAAACTGCCATTTTGCTCCGATCATGTTTTCAAAAACACCTACGTAGCGAACAGCATTGAACCAGTGCCTTCTTCCAGAGCGTAGGCCAGAATTATTTGACCTCCAGAACAATAAGGATACCTTTTCTCTCAGGAGAAACCTTACACCCTCAGCATGGAGTTCCAGATCTATGGCTTAGAGCCGTTCCCTGTGCTTACATGACAGAAGAATCAGTGACTTATGTGGCAACAAAAGTTTGGCGCTTGCTGGGGAGTCACAAGCCCTGTACCAGCTTGCAAAGCTTGTGCAATCTCAGGCCTTTGGAATTTTAATAGCCTTGAGCACAGTAGCATGAGAAACTGAAGGACTCTGGGAAGATCCTGGCTGTTTCCTCCATTAGGACCTCAACTTGTTGATTTATGCAGGCTTTCATGTAACAATAATCACCTAGAGTCTGACCCCTTCAGTGACTGTATGGATATACCTAAAGGTAAGGCAACAATTATATCAATGACAATTACATTTATTGCTCATGCATAAAAGAAACATTCGATTTCATAGTGTCTTTATCTTAGTCATAATTGTGGCTATTTCAGACACCATGGAAAGTAATGAGCAAGAGATGTTATTGGAAAATACTTTCTCCTGTATGAACTGTGTCAAAGCAGAACTAGATTGCTGTACATGTCCTAGCTGATCTGTCCTCCCACCAATCTTTTCTCCCAGAAAAGCTCTGGTTAGCATTTTATGGACAGGAGTACAAGACCAACTCTTTTGGCCTGGGATGAGTTCTCAACTCTTCTGACTGTGGAGACTGGCTCGGGACTGCTAGAATGGATCTTTTAATTTCCAATGTGATGCTTTCCTTTCTCAGGGCAACCAACCTGGTCATTAGGCCATATTATATGTTAATCTGGAGAATGTTATTCATGGAAAATATTCCCTAAGAATGTTTGATAAAACAAGCTGTTGTAGGAATATTAAAACCATACTTCACAGCACTACAATTTTTCCAACATGAAGCAGATATGGGATTTGAGGCTTTAGCTGTGTGGATTGCTGTGTCCAGAATGTCAGGTGACAAATTCCTGTCTTATTCTCCAGCCGGGTGACTACAGTGAGAAGGAGGAACAGGTGAAGCACACAATTACTGGTAGAAAAGAAACCAAGTAGTTGAGCGCACAGGAGAGATTGCTTTATCATTATTATTATTATTATTATTATTATTATTAGTAGTAGTAGTAGTAGTAGTAGTATTTCATATATTACATGCAGACCACAGTTTCCTCTTCATCGTCTCCTCCCAGTTCCTCCTCCCCTACCTCTCCTCTCTTTACCATCTCTTCCACCTCTGCTTCCCTTCAGAGAAGGGCAGGCCTGCCCAGGATACCAACCAAGCATGGCATATCAAATTACAATAATACTAGACACCTCCCTTTGTATTAAGGCTGGCCAAGGCAATACAATAGGAGGAAAAAGGGTCCCACAAGCAGGCAAGAGTGTCAGAGACAGCCCCTGATCTCATTGTTAGGTCTCCCACAAGAAGATTAAGTTATACACCATATTATATATGCAGAGGGCCTAGGTTGGTCCCATGCAGGTTCCCTGATTGTAGAACGCATTCTCTGAGAGTCCTTATGAGTCCAGGTTAGTTGATTGTAAGTTTCCTTGTGGTGTTCTTGGCCCCTCTATCTCCTGCAATCCTTCCTTCCTGTCTTCTGCAGGATTCTCTGAGCTCCATCTAATGTTTGGCTGTGGGGGCTCTACATTTATTTTCGCCAGTTGCTGGATAAAGCCTCTCTGATTCTAATTATATTAGGGTCCTGTCTATGTGTATATAGAATATCATTAGGGATCATTTCATCAACTTTAAAAAAATTGCTGGTTGTATTTGGTTCTATCATAGGTCTCTAGGATCTCCAGCTTCTGATTCCTGGCCTTCCAGGCCATGTCAGACATTGACTTCATTTTGTGGCATGAGTCTCAAATTGGACCAGTCATTGGTCAGCCACTTTCATAATTTCTGTGCCACCTTTACCCACAGGTACGCTATACAAATTGTAGGCCAAAGGTTTAATGGCTCGTTTGATGTCTCAGCCCCTCCAGTGGAAGTCTTGCTGGTTATAGGAGATGGCTCCCTCAGGCTCTGTACCCACTATTACTAGGAGTCCTAGGCTCACCCTCAGAGATTCCTCGGAGTTTCCATTTGGGTCTCTAGCTTGTCCCCAAGATTCTCCCTCAATTGCAGTTGTCTCTTTCTATACGCTCTCTCTCCACCATCCCTCCACTCGATCCCTCTTGATTCTGGCCCCACTTTCCCGTCCTCCATTGACATCTGTTCTATTTCTCCCCAGGGAGATTTATGTGTGTCCCCTCTGCCCTCATAAGGGAGATTGTTCATAGTCATCATAAGTATGAAACCGAGGGAGAGATCCTAATGTCTGAAAGCACTTCTGAGAAACCCTGAGCCACATCCTTGCTTGCCATCCCTGTGGTCTACCCTTTGAGAAAGAGTAATGATCTATATCAACCTTCAGCACTGGGAGAGCCCTCCTCCTGTTTTCATTTAACGTGACTCTGCTCATGGACTGACCCCATGGGGCCCAGCTTTGCGTCTTCTAGTAGATTAGGGGCACTTTGTCACTCCATTCTCAGAATGACATAGCTAGGGCTGTGGTTCCTGGGAAACTTTACTTTTTCTGTGTTGTTTGTGCACATGATTTTGTCCAAGACCAACAGCACAACATCCACCTTTTTGTTTTACACCTTTTGCACTTCTTTTTAGCTACAGAATGATGTTGCGATTCAACATCCTTATATGAAGATTTGGTATTGATGAAATTTAAACAGGGTTAAAAATAAATTTCTTACTTTTATGTTCATCAAATAGAGAAAGAAGAGAAAGGGCGTGGAGAAAGAATAAAGGCCTGGTGTAAAAGAAATCTTATCCTTTTTTTTAAAAAAAAATACCAGATAAAAAGAAGAGAGCATAAAAAAGAAGAAGAGGAGGGGGAGGAAAGAGAAGAAGAAAGGGGAGGATGAGGAAAATAAAGGGGAGGAGGAGGGAGAGGAGGAGCAAGAAGGGTAGGAGGAGGAAGAAGAGGAGGACACTATCACTAAGAAGATGGTCTTCATAACTTTTCCCACAATTCCATAGCTAGATGTTTTCCTAGATATATTGTATGGTTGGATAAATGGCTCACATGAAGAATTATACTCAAAATTTCCCATTCTTGTATGCAAATACTCTTTTCTTTACCACATCTGAAAGCCACATGTGATTTTCAATCAGCCAGCACAAACAGACTGACAGACAAGCTCCCTGAGGAAATGCTGGATGTGCCATCAGGTTTCAACACTCTTCTCCTCCCCCCTCTGGAGCAAGTCTACAATTCCGCATTTGTGTAAATACATATGTGCAGCATATTTATTCACATGCTGCTGGGTAGATCGAGCAATTCTGCATTCTTTCCTGGTTATGCACTCACAAAGGCTGTAGAGTCCCTTAAAGTTATTCCTGTCCTTCAGTTTACCTAGTAATAACAAGGAGTATGCCTGTCTAGAAGAAGACTGCAGGAGGCCTTCCCTGTCCCTGCCTCGTGGCTCTTTACCTCCATCAGACTTTGAATATTCACCGGCATTTGTCTCAACTCTGTCCAAACTACCCACCTAGAACCTACTAAAGTCACCGCAAACAAGGATTACATAAAACTTTCTTGAATGTGAAGTAAGTAATGAGGAACACAGGTGAAATCAGAGCTCTGGAAGACATCTTGTCTTGGCAACTCAAGGTCCTAAATATTTTGCTGTAGTGGTCATCCAGTGTGACTACCTAAGACAGAAAGCTTTTGGTGAACCTATGTTGCTACACACATTTTTCTGCTTTAGTTGTGGTTAACATTTTAAATGTAGTTCTTTAAATTGTGAGTTGACTTTTTGACTTTACACAGTGTTTCCCATTTTTTTCCACGTCATTGTTCTGTTTTACTCTTTCTAGAAAGTGACCTTATGCATCATTGGGCTGTTAGGGCTAGTGTAATTGTCTGTATTTCAGAGATAAGAAAACTGAGTCATAAAGCAATATAACCCAAATATAGACATATAAATATTAAATATCTGAGCTAAACCAAGCATGGTGATACAAGCTTGTAATAGCCATACTATTGAGGGTGAAACAGGAGGACTTGCCAGTTTAGGTCACCCTGGGCTATAAAAAGAGACTGTCTCAAAAGAAGGGAGAAACTGGGTGGTGGCGCACGCCTGTAATCCTAGCACTCTGGGAGACAGAGGCAGGCAGATTTCTGTAGACCAGGCCAGCCTGGTCTACAGAGTGAGTTCCAGGACAGCCAGGACTACACAGAGTAACCCTGTCTCAAAAAAACCAAAAAAAAAAAAAAAAAAGAAGAAGAAGAAGAAGAAGAAGGGAGAAGAAGGAGGAAGATGAAGGAGAAAAGGAGGAGGAAGTGGAGGGGGGAGAGAAGGAGAAAGAAGAGGAGAAGAGGAAGAAGAGGAAGAAAGGAGGAGAAGGGAGGAGGAGAAGGAGGAGGAGGAGAAGATGAAGAGGAGGAGGAGGAGGAGGAGGAGGAGAACATCATAAATCAAAACATGAGTTATCAGCTTGATTGGAAAACTTGGCTGAAGGGCTTCAGCTTTATCCAGTGGAAGTCATATCTTTTACTGCAATTTATTGACATCTAATGATGTGCTCAAATAAAATAAATTAATGTCAACAAAATGATGGTTTTCAAGGCTAAGATTATGGTACCAGCGGAGAAGCAGGGAATCTCTGGGTGCGCTGAAGATGAAGGAAAGGATATGGAATATATTTTTATGACAGAACTCACACCAACTCTAATAGGAAAGGAGATATAAAGAAGGGCTATGCTCTAGGGATGGCTCTGATCTTAGTCCATTTTGACCCTTCTCGCTAAACATCTGCAGCCAAGAACAGGATGGACATCCCTTCCTCCTCAGCATTTTCATGGCTCACTCTGCTTTTTGTCTTGGAGTTGTGCCTCATGAAGTCTCTTAGTGAGAAATCATCATTCAAAATTCATTAGAATGACGTCCAGCAGCTATCAGGGCTGTTTATTTCCCTGGGCATCAGGGGATCTGTGTGTTCATAACACTGAGGGCATTCACTCATGCAGAGTGGATGGGAATTTGATAGGCAGATGTGTCCCCAAGAAGAGGAAACAGCTGGAGCAGAATGTAAGGTTGGGAGATAAAGGACAGGGAAGTCATAATACAGTTAGAGAAACTGGAGAAACAATAGGCTGGATGGCCTTTTTTGGAGGGCATTGAATCTTTGAGTACGTTACCTAAGAAAGTAGAAACGCGGAAATGAATTTTAGAACAAAAAGAAATCATGAGCTCTCTTTTTTTTTTAGATCTGGAAGGAACTCAGCAATTATCTATCTCACCTGCTGGATACTACACACTCCCTTCTCTCTTAGAAAAAAAAAAGTTCCCAGCATCAATGTGAATCGTATGTGCCTAAACCCATAAATCTCATCCTGTAAACACTCATGCAATGCAAGAGTTGTTTGCTTGGGGCAAATAAATAGATATTTCAGAGTGCTTAATGTGTGCTGGTTCTCTGGAGAAAACAAAGATGACTAAGGCTACCCACTTGCCCTCAATTCATTCATGCCAATGATCTCAAACTTGCAAAGCCTGGGTGGGGGGACCCTATCCAATGGAAACCTCTGTGTACACATCCCAGAGTCTCTGTGCTACCTGCCCATGAGGGTTTTATGTCATGATGCTAAATGTGGAGGTATCTCAAATAAACACCTTACCAACAAAACAGTCATGACACTGGGTCTCCGTTTTTTAGAGTTAGAGATGGGCATTTATTCAAACTCTGATCTACCAAGTTAGCATTTGGGGAGCAGAGACCTTCACAAACTTAAAAATCTTGTGTTTAGGTGCTGCTTTTGTAGAGCCTTGGTAACAGCCATTGTCATCTTCTTTGATGTAGGCTTATCCTTCTTTTGTTTCCTTGGTACCCCTGATAGCCTGCTCTTTCTGAGCTTCCCTAACTTGGGTTTCTGGCTCCTCTAGGCCATTATATCAGGAAGGCATGCAACAGTCAGTAATGGCTCGCTAGAACTTGACTGGGCGGCACAGTGGGTTTTCTTTGAATTTTTTTCCCAGTTGTCCTTTTATTATGTTTTATTCTGTAGAGGATGGTACAGTTATTATGCTGAGAATTCCTTTTGACAAAGAGTGAAGACTCACGTTTTTTTAATTTAATTTTTTAATTATTCATTTACATCCTCCTCACTGTCCCTTCCTGGCCACTCCCTCCCAAGTTCTTTCCACTAGGCCCCTTCCTTTCATCTCTGTGCTGGTGCTTCCCCAGGTATCCCTCCCCACAGGTACTTCAAGTCTCTGCAAGGCTAGGTGCTTCTTCGTCCCATTGAGGCCAGACAATGCAGCCCAGCTAGAAGAACATATCCTACATACAGGCAACAGTTGTTGAGGACCCACATGAAAAACAAGCTGTACATCTGTTACATATGTGCAGGGAGGCTTAGGTCCAGCCTGTGTACATTCTTTGGTTGGTGGTTCAGATTCTGAGAGCCTCAAGGATCCAGCTTAGTGGACTATGTTGGTCTTCCTGTGGAGTTCCTATTCTATTTGGGGCCCTCCAACCTTCCTTGTATTCTTCCACAAGAGTCCCCAAGCTCCATCCAGTGTTTGGCTCTGGGGGTCTGTGTCTGTATGAGTCAGCTGCTGGGTGGAAACTCTTAAAGGACAACTTGCTCCTGTCTGCAAACATAACAGACTATCATTAATAGCATTAGGAATTTATGCTTGCCCATGGGATGGGTCTCAAGTTGGGCCAGTTATTGGTTGACCATTCCCTTAGTCTCTACTCCATCCCCTCTGCTTGCATTTCTTGTAGACAGGATGAATATTGGATCAAAAATTTTGTGGCTGTGTTGGCGCCTCTATCACTCCCCTGGGATTCCTTCCTGACTACAGGAAGTGGCCTCTTTAGGTTCCATATCCCCAATGTAGTGAGTTACAGCTAAGGTCGCTCCATTTATTCCTGAGTCCCTCCCTTATCCCAGGTCTCTGTCTCATCCTGGAGATACGCCTCACCTCCCTACCCCTGTAAGTTGTAATTTCCATTCATTTTCATGGCCATCTAGCCATCTCTCCTCTCCTTCCACACACCTGATCTTTAACTTCTCATATCCCCTCCCCATATCCTCTACTTCAATTCTGTCCTTCCATCTGCCTCTTATGACTATTTTATTCCCCCTACACAATGAGATTCAAGCTTCCTACTTGTTTAGCTTCTTTTAGGCCAGTGGAGTAATATTTTACCTGTATTGTATAGCTAATATCCACTTATAAGTGAGTACATACCATGCATATACTCTTTGGACTGGACTCAGGATGATATTCTCAGGTTCTATCCATTTGCCTGAAAATCTATTATGTCTGTGTTTTTAATAACTGAATAGTACTCCATTGTGTAGTTGTACCATATTTTCTTGATGCATTCTTCAGTTGAGGGACATCTAGGCTGTTTCTAGCTATTACAAATAAAGCTGCTATGAACATGGTGGCGCAAATGTCTTTGTGGGATGTTGAAGCATCTTTTGGATTTATGCCCCAAAATGGCATAGCTGGGTCTTGAGGCAGAACTATTCCCAGTTTTTTTAGAAACCACAAAATTGATTTCCAAAGTAGTTGTACAAGTTTGTACTCCCACTAACAGTGAAGAATTCCCCTTGCTATGCATCCTTACCAGCATGTGCTATCTCTTGAGTTTCCTATCTTAGCCATTCTAATGGGTATAAGACAGAACCTCAGAGGTGTGATACCGTCCCTTAGCTCAAGCTGTACTACAGAACAGTAGGGATAAAAACTTCATGGTACTGGTATAAAAATAGACATGTTGCTCAATAGAATTGAATTAAAGACCCCAAAATAAGCCCACAATACTAAGAACACCTGGTTTTTCTTAATGAAGCCAAGGCCAAGACCATACAATAGAGAAATGAAAGCATCATCAATAAATGGTGCTGGTCTAACTGGATGTCTGCATGTAGAAGAATGAAAATAGATTCATACTTATCACCATGAACAAACTCAACTCCATGTGGATCAAGAACCTCAACATAAAACCTGGATAAACTAAATCTCATAAAAGAGAAGTCAGGAAATACCTTTTAACACATTGGCACAGGAGACAATTTTCTGAACAACTTCAATGGCTCAGGCTTTAAAATGAACAATTCATAAATGGGACTTCATGAAACTACAATGCTTCTGTAAGGCAAAGACACTGTCAATAAGACAAATCAGCAGCCTACAGATTGGGAAAGGATCTTCACCAACCCTCCATCTGACAAAGGGCTAATATCCGGAATTTACCAGGAACTCAAGAAGTTAGACACTAACAACCCAAATAACTCATTTAAAAAATGAAGTACAGAACCAAACAGAATTTTCAACAGAGGAATCTGGAATGGCCAAGAAATGCTTTCAGAAAAGTTCAAAGTGCTTAGTCATCAGCGAAATCCAAATCAAAACATCTCTATGGAGCTGGAAAACCTCTCTTAAGGTCCTGGCATAGTTCTGCCCATTTCTGGGGTGGATCTTGTATACAGTGGGCTGCACAGCTGGACATTCATGTGAGGGCTGCTGGCGGCCACCAGAGGAAAAGAGGGTGAAAGAGAGATCATCTTAACCACGAGAAAATGACATGTCCAGAGAGTAAAATTCTTGGGAATTAACATTTTCAAAAGTGATATACTTTAGGTTTCTAAACAGTGAATGATATTTTTTGTTAATATAATGGTTATAAGTTTCATTGCTTAATAGAAACAGGAACACTAATGATTTAAAAAATAAAAATTGATTTCTTTCACAAAAGACCCTGAGTACAAGCCAGTTGACACATGCTGCTAGTGCCAGCACTAGGGTTGCAAAGACAAGAATTCTTCAAGTGCAGGCCAGGCTGGAATAGTAGATCCTGGACCAGCCTGTGCTAGTAAAACTTTGTCTCAAAAAAAAAAAAAAAAAAAAAAAAGAATACAAACTGGTAGGCAGTCCATGAGATTATCCAATGACCTAATTCCTGCCTGAATTCTTTGCAAATCATTAGCGTTGTTCTTATCCAAAATGTCAGGTGTGGCACCTACCTCTCTTTCACATATGGGTGATTACTGGAAAGGAGGGAGAAGGAAGGAGAAAGTAAACCCCTTTCTCCTAAGAATAGCACAAAAACTCATCACATGACTGTGCCCGCAGCAAAGAATCCTGAATAAGCATAACTCAGCTAAGACTCTGAGCTAATCCTCTAAAAGAGATCTTGAAAACGATTTGTAATTCCCTATAACACGTGAGGATGTGTGACTCTCATATGTTTACCATGTACTTGCCAGTGGAGAACTATTTCCCTAATATCCGACACTCAATTTCAGGATACATGGATTACCTTTAGAGGTAGTGATATTAGTAAATTAAGTTCCAGCCTTTAACCCAGAGCGTCTGCGTGTTTGATGGAGAGCATGCATGTTTCCTATGTAGTTACTAAAATTAGATTTGAGGGCCACTATTCCAGGCTTGCCTAAATGGTTTTGGGAAATGGTTGGTAAGGTGTTTTTTTTTTTTCCATTGACAATTGAGGCATAGAAACTGTTGATTTCATTCTGCTTGGTGCATTGTGGCCTGAACAGGCACATCTCAATTTCTTTATCTTTGAGACCATTGATCGAACTTTCTTACCTAAATTCAGGATCCCCCGAATGCAAGGTCAATTGCATTTTAAAACCTGAAGTCATTAGTTTTATTTTGTTATAACTCAAGTGACAACAAACTACCATTTGGGGTATTGATAAGTGCTATCGAAAGTATTGTTTCCTTTGTTTTTTCTCAGTAACCATCATTTTACATGTGAAGCTGTTGAAAGAGAATTGCTTTGGCTTGTGGGATCAACTGTTCCGGCAAAGCCCTGCGTCCTTTCTCTTCTACTGCTTTGTCTCTCATTCTATGTCAAAACTGAAATAGAAATAGCTCAAAGTATAGCCAAAGGAATGGGTGGAATGGAGAGGAGGTGAAGACATTACAAGAGCACGGGGTGTGAACATGGAATAGCCTTCAAAACATCATGCTAAGGGAAAAAAGCCAGACACAATAGGCCTCATATTGTATGACTTCATTTATATAAAATGTCCAGGAAAAGCAAACCTATTGAGAAAGAAATAGACTGATAATTGTCTAGAACTAAGGGTAGAAACAGAAATAAACTATAAATGTGCATGAGACATGTTACTGGGAAATAGGACTGTCCTAAAACTGGATTATGGTGGTATCTGCACAATGCAATTCACTAATGATATCACCAAATTGTTCACCCAGCACATGAATTTCATAACAGGTAAATTACAACTCAGTAAATTAGGGTTTTGAAAACATGAGCTATTAAATAAGTTAAAGGACTAGACATCATTCAAGGGCCTATCACTCACAGCTTGGAATAAATTGAGAAAGTAACACATGTTCCTGAGACACTAGGAAATAAAGCTCCCAAGAGAAATGGAACCGGTAGGATACACATGCATACTCTCACATAAACACACACGCATTTGTCTGGGGAGCTAGCAGTAGAGTTCCAGTCTGAGTCTAATAGCCAGAAAACCAAGACAGTTAAACATGCAAGAGAACAGGAGAGGACCAATGTTCTTGGTGGACATGATGAAGAGATATGAAGGGAGAAGGAAACAAGAGGAGAGGGAGAAAAAGAAACAGAAAAGGGGGAATTTTTCTGTGTCTCTGTACAAATTTCTTATTCAATCCCTTATACAAACAAAGCCTTTGGCTATCATTTGAATGCCCCTGTCAAAGCTCAAGTTGAAATTTCATCCTCTTTGTAAAATATTAACAGGTAATGTCAGGTGGTTCCTTTATGAGGTGATTGGGCTATGAGAGCTTTTCTCCTCATAAATAGATCAGTACACTCATGGATCAATGGCTTAATGTCTTCATGGGTAGGCTGAAAGGATCCACTTTAAAAATAAGTTTGGTCATCTCACCAGATAATGATCTATGATATAGAGAGAGTCCCCCAGTAGCAAGAGAGTTTTCACCAGATGAAGTCTTTTGACCTTGGACTTCTCAGTTCTTTTTAAGTTCATCAGCCTGTGGTATTTTGGTATAGCAATAGACCAAGACACACACCCACATCAGGCAGATTAATCTGCTTCATCCAGACCATTAATTCAAGGGGTGATCACATCTAGAACCATCATCAAAGATATAATAATAACATTAAGAGAAATGACTGGACATCCAATGACTCAGTAAAGCCAACATATGAACACATACTTTGAATTCTCATCTCTGAAAAGGAACAACAATTTGTACTTCATCTATTGTCTACTTTCTTAGCATATTGAAAGAGCCAAAGCTTGCTGGAAAATACCACTATTGGGATCAGAAAGTTAAAAATCACATGTAATAAACACACGGTTTATGATTGCCTGAATAATCAGTGAAAAAATTATGCAAACATGTACATGACACTTAAAGTATGTATTAAGGACCATAGAAGACATGATGGATTATGACATTGAAAACTATTATCTACCCATTTATGTACATCACATCTACATATATACAGTTGTATTTGTATATCTCATTTTCTGTATAAATGTCGCAATTTTTCTCATGTTTACATGTGTATAGATGTATATATACTTATTTCTCTTAGATAAAACATATATACTCCACTTGTGTGTCTGTGATAATTTGCCTAGAGCCCTAAGGCAGGAGATGAAATAAATGATGTCTCATGAAGCCTTCTGTCTTAAATTTTATTTAGGAAATATATGGAGTAAGTTTAGAACTAATCCGTCTCCCTTGGCTGCCCTTAGGTTGCAGTGTACAGTCTTGAATACCCCCTTACATTATAAAGGAATTGAGAATCCCCTCTCCTGTGACAATATGCAAGACAAGTGTTCTGTTGGTCATTGGACAGGTCAGCTGCATGACAATGATATGTTCTAAACAGTGTGGTGAGTGCCATCATAGGAAGGGTATTTAAGAACGTTAGAGACACAGCAATGGCCACAATGACAGCTCTCAATACTGAACACCACTTCCATCAAGCCGAGGAAAATGTGTACTCCGCTTCTCCCATGGAATTACTTCCAGACCAAAGATTATTCAAATTACCTTAAGATGTTTATTTTATCATCTTAGTTCCTCATTCGTTCTTGAGATTTGAGCTTTAACGCATTGTGTTCTGTAATAAGCCTTTTAATGTCAACTTGTCAAAAACTAATTACATTTCCTTTTAAGCGAGAAAACACTTGATAACTGATTTTTTTTAATGATTATTTAAGTCAGCATCCCTTTCTCTCTTGCCTACCGGGAAACCTCTATGTTTATACTCAACCTTCTTCAGGTCCAGGGTGCATTTACTGAGAATTCAGAGCTCTAATGGGCAAAGCTAAAATTCCCTCCTGTGTCGAGGAGGTTTGCTGTGTTACTTAATGCATCCTTAGCAGACTGGCACACCAGTTCCCTAGTACCATTTAATGTTAAATAACACTCCCAAGACTGTGTGAGGAAATAAGCTACGTGCAAAATGTCACATGGTGGGGGAGGGGAAAAACAATTATGCCTATGGCATGCAATTCACGTCAACCTCTTTTGAGATAATCGAAGAAAGACAACAGAACACAGTAGCCAATAAATGGGCTGGCAATGAGGAACAGAAAAAAAAAAAATCTTTCTATTTCTACGTTTTCTTGTCACGCCCAAACCAGCTCTTTTTTTTTTTTGAGTCCTCTTGATAAGCGTTTGTCATAAGCTTTACTGTACCATGAAGTTATGATTAATATCACAGCTCAAGTACAGCGACTTGAAAGACCACATTCATTTTCAAAGTCACGTCGCATTGATTAGAATTCACTGCAGGTTATTCAAATAACGATCCTCTCTTTCCCCAGGAGAATCTCTGTCTGATTTTTCTTTATCCTCATTAAAGATCCCAGGTGCAGACAAAGCTTTACATACTTCTAATTTGCATTATCTTTGGGAAGGAGGCGATTCACATACCTTCAGTATATAGCACTTGTTTTTGTAGTTTGCTCTTTCCTATGGTCTATTCAAATAAATCAAGAAATCTATCCTTTATAAACCCTCAGACAATAGAAAATGCCAAATTTTATTACCCTTGGTAATGAGCCCACGGATGCCAAACCTTCCATAATTCAGATAAAAGCATTTATATTCAGTCCTTAACCATACTTTGTTTTAAAGGATTTTTTTTAAAAAATTATTTCTTGGTGGAAAAAATACAATATACATCTTCGAATAAAGAATACCAACTCAGAACTCAATTCATTAAGCAATGAGCATTGCACTCAGGCAGTTCTAGGCAAAACTTGATGCTATTTGACTAATTTGATAAATTTCTGTGCAAGGGGTGATCAGTTACTGCGAGCGCTGGGATAATTCATTAGATCCCCTTTCTAATTTGGCATTTTTCCTGGGCTCCTTTCTGGGTCACATCGGCATAGGTGTGGGCCTCAACATTATGACAACGGCTCCTGCCTCGGACTATTTTTACCTTTGGTTTTTGTGTAATGAGTTTAGCCTGAAGCAGACTGCCAGCATTGTTGACATTTCATTGAGTTTCCCAGTTCTCAAGAGAGGAGAAATTTTAGCTAATTAAATAGTGTTAGAATGTCTTAGCAACTACAAAAGCAACACGAACCCACACTGCAATCACACCGTATTTAAGACCACTGAGTATTCCTGAGATACTTAGAAAAAAATCAAGTCTGCAAAACAAAACTTTGGAAATGATAGAGAGGCTCAAAATACTGTCGCTGCTATAAATGGAAAGATGGAAGAAAAATGAAAAAGAATTCTCATGAAAATTATAATTTTTAGGAAGTAGGTGTCATTGCTTCTTAGAGTGTGGCACAACATTAATGATGTACTTGTGTGTGTGTGTGTGTGTGTGTGTGTGTGTATTTCTTTTCAGATTCATATATGCTATTTATAGGACAGAAGTATCATTTCCAAGTCTGTGAATCAACATTGAGCACACATTTAGGCATAAATGATGCTGTTTCTAAGAGTAATTCATTCATTGTATTTGTGAATCTGTTCTTGGTAAATATTTTATATGTAAACAAATTAAAAAAAACACCCTCAACATTGTGTTGGCATGTATATTAATTTGTTATAAAGGAGGGTCAGAATCTTAGTAGATCTGAAGGACATGAAATGGAGTAAACATTTAGGGAAAAACAAAGTCTCTCCATCCAGTGAGGAACTGTTTAAAATGGACTTCAGTTTTAATGAAGAATATAAAAATGATAATAATAAGCTCTGAAGATTCCATTCAGGTTTTTTTTTTCAGATGAGCTCAAAAGAGCCACGTTGTTAATTCTGCATAAAAATGAATAAACAAGAGAAGCCAAATGCAAAACGGAAATTCAACCATGTCCATTTACAAAGAGGTGAGCTCTTTCTGGTGACAGGAGACAAGATGGCTGCTGACACTCAGGCATGTTGATAACAAAGAGAAATGACATGTGAACCTTCTGAATGCATATAATTTTTATCAAGAGCATTCCATTGTGTAACAGACACCTACTATGTGTGGCTGGGTCACCCTCCCCTGTGAGTATGTGTGCGACATGCTTGTGCGCACATGCTGGGGACGTGGCTCTAGTCTTGAATACTTCAGAGAGAAAGCCAAGAAAAACTCTCTGGTTTATTTTCCTTTTAAGCCTCAGTGAGCCTGGGAGATTTCATTGACATTAATTAAGCCCACCCCAGGATCGTAGACATGGTGAACTTTTATATTAAAGAGCAACCTTCCTTGCCAGATGAGATTTTTCCCAAGCTCTCGTTTTATTGTGATTTCCAGCAGGGCATCTTGTTTCAAGGGATATGATCAAAGTAAAGGACATTTCTTCTGGGACATATTTTACATAGATTAAATCTCATTATACAACTTACTCCTCAGTCTATATTCCTTTTTTATAGGCTTCTATTGTATGAAAGAATTTAACACAGAAAAGTGAGAATTTATTACATCAAATACTCTAAGCTGCTATGAAGGCAAAGTCCCATTCAGTCTAACACATTCAGTTTTTTCTTAACAATGGACTTCAGCTCAATTTCAGCGTTGGCCATTAAATGATTCCTGTAAGGAACATGCTACTGCCATCAGATTTTCCTGCTCTGTTTTTAAGCGTTCCATCCCCCTACTCGACTTTGTCTTTTAAAATCAGGTCTGTTATTTTGGTCATGTTAAGGGGATAGGCCAGAGACCTAGGGTAGAACCAAACATGATTGGACAAAAATAAATGATTCTTAATGGTGTTCTGTTAAACTTATAGATTTGTAACATCCAGTTGTCATCAGGGAGGCTTCCTCTGGCAGCAGATGGGAGCAGGTGCAGAGACCCACAGCCTGATAGTATGAGGAGAGTCTACATTGGAGATCAGGCCCTGCACCTCTGAGATTAAGTAACTCAGAGAAAGAAGGGGAGGAAAAACTGTAGGAGTCATCAGGGATGGAGAACACCAGGAGAACATGGCCCACCGAAGCACCTAAGCAGACCTCATCTGGGCTCCCAGAGACTGAAGCAGCAAACACAGCACCTGAAGGGGCCGCACCAGGTCCTCTGTGTATACGTTATGGTGTCAGCTTGGTGTTTTTGTGGGACTCCGAAAAGTGGAAGCAGGTGTGACTCTAACTCCTTTGCCTGCTCTTGGGATTCTTTTCCTCCTAGTGGGTTGCCCTGTCCAGTCTTCACATGAGAGCTATTGCCTTGTCTTACTGTATGTGTGTGTGTGTGTGTGTGTGTGTGTGTGTTTGTTTTATTTGTTTATTTTTGTTGGATTTTGTTTTTATTTATTTATTGTTGCTTGTCTAGTGTCTCTTGGAGGCCTATTGTTCTCTGAAGATGGAGTGGAAGGAAGGAGCTCCGAGGAGAGCAAAGCTGGGGAATAGCGGGAGGGAGTAGGGGAGGGCAAATTTTGGTCAGGGTATATTGTGTGAGAGAAGACTGATTTTCAATTAATTTTTTTCAGGAAATAAAGGAGGGTGACATGTTATCACTCTGTGCAGTGGGTTTTTGTTGATGGACATGAAATCTTGAATGTCTGAGACTCGTAACCAGGAATAGCCACTGAGAGTAGACATCGAATAACCCTGTAGTTCAATCTAGCATAAAAAGGTATAGTCCTGAGAAATGAGCCCCAGGAGGAGGTCTTCTCTATTGATATACCATTTCATAGTTTAGTAACTAGGATCTAAGAAGTGTGGTGTTACCTGGTACTATATCTGCTTCCCCATGGAGTGAACACAGGACAAGAAAATCTCACAAAGTGTGATGTGTAATTTGGTAATTTCTGAAAGCCCTGACCTTGTAGACCAAATCAAGGTTTGGTTTTGTAAATATCATTTTGTTTTTTCCTTTTTGCTTTTTATAAAAGACTATCCTATGTAAATATATATGAACTTGCTTTAGAATCTGTTAAAAATACATGCTCAATACCCAGATCAAAAGGATGTTATAATTTCAATAATATATATATATATATATTGTTTGTATACTTACAAACAATAATATACACATATATATACACATGTGTGTATATATGTATATAAATATATATATTCAATTGCAGAAATAAATTATACCTTTTCTTCTTCTGTGATATAACCAGCCTTGCAAATGTAAGCTAAAGAATTGATTTTTCTAAGGTGGATGAAAGATTAAGTTGCCCTGTCATGTGCCCTGGAAGACTGCACTGCTCTTTCTAGCAATTTTCCTCACTGTTGTCTCTAAGAATGCTGATGTTCTCAGTAGCATGAGGGTCCTCATTCTTCCTGTTAGCAATAAACAAAGAGCCAATTTGTAGTTCTTTTTTTCTTCTAGAGGTCATCTCCCATGAAGCCTGTAAGTTGGGTGCTTCATCCCACTGCCTGAAAGAGTAGCTTTGGTGATGGTCAGTTAAATGGTTAATTGACATGGTTAATTGACACATAGACATACAAACACAACCTCAAGAAAGCCAGATAAATGCAGGTCAATTCCCTGCGTAAGTGGTTAACTTCCAGTCAGAAGCGGAGACATAGGTAATCAGGAAGAGTCATGTCATGAGATTGCAGGTGAGAAGCTGAGGCTTCTATAGCTGTAACACAGGAGACATGCCAAGCTTTGCCTCCGGTGCAGTTTTCCTTTCCTGCCTGTAGAATGTAGAATGCACTGCCTCTTATGAAAAATGAAATTGCATAACTGTCCAAACACATTTATGCAATTAGTCTTGGCAAACACATATTCTGCCCTTGGTAAATTTCTGAAAGCAAATACTCTGTTAGTTCTCATTTCAAAATCTTTCTCCTCACTCTCTTGGTTCATTGTCTTCACAGTGGCCTCCGTGATCTTTGGTCATCTCATGGAGTGAGATGAAAAAGGATTCACCTAGTTGAATAAGTCTTTCTCTAGACAACCTTCACCTAGCTTCATAATGTATGCACTGCCTCACTTAGACAGTAAATTCAAAAATATCTATACTCGTTGCTGTATTCTAATTTTTTACCGCTATAATAATTCCCATTGAATTTTCAATATCTAATTAGATTTTATAGCTTTTATAGCATACAACTGAGGATATATTTTCCCTTTTGATATAAGTTAGTGTTGAGGAACTGTAAGTAAATGGATTATAATCTAATTTGCAAAAATATTTAGGAAAAAATATATGTTTAACTCATGTTCCTTGTGGCTATCTCATTGTGAAATGTGCTAGTTTTGTTTCATGTCCCTTCCCCAACCTCCTCCTCCCTCCCTGCTTATGTTCCAGAGTTTATCTGTTTTTATGAACCTATGCCCCAACCGAGGTAATAGCAAAAGCAAAGATAATCTTTGCAGAAAACAAACTTAATGCCACATGAATTCTGACTAGTTCCATGGAATGCCCAGATAACCCTAACTTATGACATTATCTTGAAATGTTTCAAATGACAATATTCCTTCATATTTTATTGAAAACTACATACTTCAGATACCTGTCTATCTAGCATTATAGTTTCTTTTTGAAATGAATAAATGATGTTCCCTGATTACATGCTTATTACTACTACTGTTCTTTATCATTATCATTGTGGGTAACTCTATACTCCATCAGTGCTTCTGAGAACCAAGGAGCAACATACCTGCTGTACAGCCAGCCATGCCCTGATACCAACCAACAGATACATGTATCATGCTAGTCATTCTAAAAAACACAGTTGAAAAATCATTCACACATGGAAGCCTGTATTTTCCTATTCAAATGTATGTGTAAACTCTGGGTCTAATGCCTACTAGTTAACCTACTGCCATGTGCTTAATATATAAGATAATTTATAAACATAATATTGCAAGTGATTGGTCTTTTAATATCCCATGACTTAATAACATAGCCAAATTTTTAAATTTAAAAATAATATCATCTAGGCCACTAAGGAAAAAAAATATAGTGGAGAGAGTCACAGACCATGTTTCTGTCAGCAGACCTCCATTTAACCCTGACATCTGCCTTAGTGGGTAACACTAATTCATTCTCTCATTCTTGTGGAAGAATAAGCTGAATGTACCAAATAAGTAAATGTACCAAGCATCCTTAAAATTTCATGAGGAGTGGAACTAAGTCTAATTATAGAGTTTCTAACTTCCGAAAAACAAGCAAACAAACAGAAAATAACAACAACAAATTCAGGTGCTTATACAGGAGTTCTTGTCAAGTCTCTCCATGACTTTGACACTCTGGACCATTTTTTCACAGTATCATTTTAGTTTCTCAATTCTAACTTATTGCCTCACCTCCAACCATGACCTTTTTAAGGAAACTTTCAGCTAGGAGGGAGAAAAGTCATAATAAGAATAGAAGTGAATGTCTTCTAGTATGCTATCTCTATAGTAACTCATTTTGTCTTGTCAATCACAGACAATTTCTGTCAGGAGCAAGTGCACACTGAGGTTTGGTCTCCTGGAACTTGGTTACCTTTAGATCCAACAGGAGCCCAAACTACATGCCAAACTCTCTTTGTCCTTACAGGATGCCTTCATCCACCACACTTTCTGAAGCAGTCAGCATTTTGATGAGTTCTGTTATAAAGAAAACACAAGAAGTCTTTTTCAGAGTGATTACTCACATAGCTCTTCAGCAGTCTGCAGCATCTGAGGAGGCAGCCACTGCCTGGGGGCTGTCACGGAACTCCTCTGAGCTTTTTGGTCATGTGTGATCGGGATATGGTATTTCACAAAGGGAAGTGGAAGCTTCTAGCTGGCCACCAAATGCAATGGCCCCAGCATATAAGGACCCCAGCACTCTCATATTACAATTTTTGTCCAGTGGATAATTAGCTCAGCATTGTATAACCCAGGTAGTCAATTCCTTCCTTCTGGATAAGTCAGTTGTTTGCATTTTATTGCAGTAGCATAAATGCAATTTCTTAGAAATGTATTACATAATTTTTGACATGCTCCTCTGGGTGTGTCTTATTGATTTGCTTGACCTCATGGACCTACTGGGTGCAGATTTATAGGATCCTGATGTACAAGCGCTAGCACCAGCTCTTTTCAGGCAAAGGCTCCAACTTCAGAGGTGACACTTCTCTAGTTGCTGAGGGGTGTGTGCTGGCCATGGCTTAGCGCCTTTGCTCTGCTCTCTTTCAGTAAGGCGCATCTCATTTTGATAACACAACATGCCATAAGTGTAAAGTTAGGTTGGATTTTAAGAGTGTACAGCTCCAGATCTTGAATTCAGCAATGGCCTGGAACAGGCATGAGGGATTCATGGTGTCTAAGAGGACTTGGTCTTCTCTGCTAAGCTCTACATCTGAATATTCAGACACAGCTCTACCAGGCATTCTTGTTTCTCCTCTGACCATTTCTAATGAAAAAGCTAACACCCAGAGAACTGAAATGAGAGGTTCGGGGTTTCCTCGCTGGTAACCGAGGGGCTAGGCTGCTAATCCAGTTCTTCTGACATGTAAACGGCAGTCTCTGCTGTCATGGTTATTTCTAATAGTTCCATCTTTGTACTGTAAAGCGTTATAAAGCCATATTCCACAGGCTACCTGTGTGCAGGCTGGCTAAAGGGCAACCCTCCATCATGTTTAAGTGCAAAAAATATATTGAACACATAACCTGCAGCAGCATTTTGAAATACAAGTTGAAAGTACAAAAGAAGAGTTCTTCACAACAACCCCCTAAAACCTATTTATATTTTGGTATGTGTTTCTCTAGACTACCCCATCTTTCTATGTGTCTAGATATGGATTTTAAACATCAAAAACACCATAAATCCATATCTAGACACATAGAAAGACGGGGTAGAGTTTCATTTGGGGGCAAAAGCATATACAAAACTTTTAAATTAAAAAACGTTCAAAACACCTTTACACATGATGCATCAAATTAGGTGTCAGGAGCAGTGCAAGCACATTCATAAATGTTTACTTCATTTTCCTTCGCAAGTCTTAAGTACTATATAAATATTTGTTCACAAATAGTTTAACTCTCTTTAGTAGTTTAACTAAAATAATAGTTTAATAGTTCTAATTACATTTTAAAATACTTAAAATTGTTTTATGGTGAATATGAGTTGCTATTATTTTTTTTTATTTTTTTGTTTTTTGTACAAAGTATTTTGATCAGATTTTCCCCAAAGTCAACTTCTAAAATGAGTTACTTTTAGATGACTAAAAGGTTCAGTTCTGTAATTCTAATCGTTTGAAATGTCTTCTGAATTATCCTGACATACATGCAAACAAGTGACAATATGCATTCTGTTTGGTCATTTGGGAATGTTACATGTGTGGTGTGTTTTATCCAATTATGATATACAGTAAATGCCTCCCTGGACTATTAAATGTAACTGTACATTATTTTAAATTGTTAGGTAATAATCATATCAGTGTACCATAAATATTAGTTCCTAGAATACATTTTTATTCTTGGAAATGATGCCATTTAGAGTCAGATGAACTATTTACATATCTAAACCTTGCCAATTTTTGAAATATATTCATAATTGTTTTTTAAACTTAAATTCTGAAAGTCAGGTTTTATTTTGTGGCAACAGTATATACAAAGCTTTTAAAATTTAAAAATGTACAAACTACTTTTCAAATGGTGCATCAATACATTTATACACGTAGACTTTATTTTCCTTCACTAGTACGAAATATGATGCTTTCCTATTGACATAAGAAGTTAATAGGGGGTGAAAATCTGATTGTTTAAATTAGCACTCATCAATTAATAAGGAAGCTACCCATTAATAGGGACATCATATATGAATATATCCATATTAGTTATTAATATGTGCTTTTTAAACTATCATAGTGTCCTTAGAAATGTTTGCACAATCGTTTTCAATATCCAATGTCTTATGCTGTGCATTTTATGTCACATTGACAGCCAAACTCAAAATTAAGTCAGCAAGTCTGCTAGATCAGAAAGGTAATAGCTTAATAAAGTATTTTGTAAAATGGGTGTAGACTACAAATTGTCAGCCCTTAAAGAATGGGCTCACGTCTTCGTTGAGATTCTAATATTGTACATCATGTCTAAAACAAAAACCCAAATTCCAGGATGGGATGAGATGTGATTTAGCAATAATTGTCATGGAGGAAATCATTTGGGCAGCATCAATGCAGGTTAAAAAAAATGCTACATAAAACAGGCTTATAGTCACATTTGAGGAGCAATCCTGCTTTCCTAAGAAAAGGTAAAATTTACAGTATATAAAAACACTTCCTAGATTATGAGTGTAAATCCTGTGAAAATTCCATACTCTAGCACTGTTTTAGAGACTAATAATAACTATGAAGTTGCAGATATAACATTTTGTGATAAAGACAATGGTAGGAGCCCAGCTCAATTTACAGCTTCAGATTTTAACAAAACCAACTTAAGGGAGTTTGCAAAGAGAAAGGCATGTGTAAATTCCATTGTAGGACTTGAACTCTGACTTCTGAATAAAATGTGCACTTCATAAGTATAACAAATTGTATCTTCTCCATCTCATCCATTCGATAATGGAGCTAGATTTGCTTGTCCCCCCCCTCCCTGATTTAACAAACAGCACTGTCATTAAGTCCCTGAAATCAACACACACAGTCACTCTCACCCTGCCTTTGATGACGAATCTGGCCTTCTAGTTCATTTAACATGGAGTAGCCGATCTGTGTTGATGATGCTTTTGTTCTTGATAGTGAGACAACTTGTAACTGGAAAAATTGGCCACTCAGCCTCAAGCCATCACTAACATTCCAGTTCCTGAATAGAAGGGGGAAGAGGGGAGAGCAGATGGGAGCAAACAAAATTGTATTAATAATACATAACAAAGTGCTGCTCCAAACTGTGTCTCAACAGAGGAAAACAATAGGAAAACGGCAATTTTCATTGGATCTTAATGTATTTATCAGTCTCTAATGCTGCCATCTTGAAGCGGTCCTCCTTTATTGACACGGCAACAGAAATTGCAGAAGTAAATTGAATCATGGACTCAGAATGTAAAAATCAATGAGAAATAATTTTGTAGCACTGAAGTGAAGAGGGTAATGCTAGGTATTCATTTAATTAACCATGAGCCTTTCCACATAATGCACAGTCATTGCCAGCTTTCAGCTCATAGTTGTTCCAGGAATAATGGGTTTGGGATTCATCTTTAGAAAACCTACATTAATATTTGAAAGCGTTTAAATCCATTAGTGGGTCATCTGAACACTGCAGGTCACTTTTACATTGCTAATTGAAACAATAGTAATGGGTTATAATCTACTGTCTAATAATGCCTGGAGTGTTTTACCGCTTTTATATCTGCAGATTCCAGGAAATATGTAAATTTGTTGCTGAACTGTAATAAAAATATGAAAATTTAAGCTGCAGACATCAAAGTATTTTTTTCTCAAAAAAAAAAAAAAAGATTAAAAAAAATCCCACCATGTTAATAAACTGAAGAGTTACACTACATTCTGGTGTCAGGATAAATTCCCTACTCTAGACCTTTCCCAGTTCTCTCCGCTCTGGGCTTAGCATCTGGTACTCACATTCTCTTCATTGCCATTAGGAGAAAGTGAATCTCATTAAACCCGAGAGTAAACAATCATGTCATTGTTCCCATATGCAAGCTATACATTGACTCAGCCTGCTGGGTCCTGGCTGCTTCCCCCACCCCCCCCAACATGAATTTATGTGAACATTTTATTTCTCATGGAGATTTTCAACATATATCAACATTTCCTTGGATGGGGGCAGGACGTGTGACAGCCACTCAAGCATACGAAATGAGAATGTGACTTCAGTGTGAAAATATCCACGTGTGCAAATACATACACACACATAAAAAAAGATAAATGAGGAAGAGGGTGGCTTACTGAGTGCTCCTTGGAAATTGAATGTCATACAAATTGATACTTAACCAGCATTTTCTCTTTTAATTAAACATGCATCTCATGCACTTACCTGCATCTTGCTATGCTTAATTACAGTCTGATTGTGCAGAAAATCCAGAAAGTTGCATCTCATTATAATAAAGAACTGCTTTGGCATAGGTGGAAATTGTGCATGCATGCATACTCATTTTTCATAAATGGAATATGATTTCAGAAGGGCTTAATACCAAGGCTCAAAGGGAAATGAAGGCTTAAACCTTTCTAGCCGTTACTGTTATCAACACGATCACAGCAGTGAATTTGGAAGAGCAGAGGTGACTTCGAGAAGTAACATGGAAGCTACTAGATTTGTTTATGTGTTAATAAAAGCGACCTTCTAATCTCTTACTTCCACCTTATTCACAAACATTTATATCTGAGGGAGATAATGAAAGTTGATATGAAATTTCCGATTATATCCAGAGGGTATTGATAAGAATGCTTGCAAGCCAGGCAGTATGGATTGCATAAGCAGGGTAGCAAAGTCCATGCAGTAATTATACTATCTGTAGAATTCAGATGAAGCAGTCTAGTGAGCTTCATGTGGGCTGATAGGAAGGGAGCCAAACATCCCCTGGTTTCAGACAAAAAGAAAGATAAAAACCGTTGGAGATGTGCACAGGAAAATCACAAAAGGAAGCATGACCTTGGAAAGTACTGGCTCAAACCTCCCTGCCGTGTTTCCTGCCTTCTGCCATGCATTGCTCTGTTCCCTTTGAAGTATGAGACTTTCTCCACACTTGAGACAGGGGCACAGGCCATGGAGAAAGACCAAACAAAGACTCTAGAAAGCAGGTTGTTGCTTGATCACAGGAGGGCAAGTATCATCAGCTTGTAATTCAATGAGCGGTTTCCTCACAAACACGCTCTCTTCCCGTTGGCTAAGGGCAGAGGGATTGGACCGTGACGCCCTGCGATGACCACCCTATTGTGATTACACGTAAGTGGCATGACAAACTGGGATTTGTGTCCCCAATTACTGCTCTTCCAGCTCTTTCAACTTTTCTTGTGGTCAAAATAGAGATAGATACTTCAAAGAGATGATCCCCCAGTAATATCATGTATCCAGTGAAGCTAGAAATCCTACATGTAGGTTAAAATCCCTTCTAGCCCTGTGGGGTTCTGCAGCTTTGCCTTTCTTCTCTAGCTGGTCTGGTAACACCACCCATGTTCAAGCCTAAGAAAGGACTCTTGACAAGTCTCAGCAAATTTAGCCACAGATAAAAACTTACAGAACTAAGCTTATTGCTTGTCTACCTCTCCCGTCTTCATAAACAAGGCCTTTCAGACTTTGGTTCTTTGGAATTCTATTTGGTTTCCAGGGTTGTCCACCAGGAACATGAGGCTCTCCCGCTCATTAGGGCTTGCGTCATCTTGCGATTGCTTTTAACTAAATGAGAGGTGCACAGCCGAGAAGTAAAGGATGCTCCTTAATGTGTGAGCTCTTCTAGCTTTAGGTTGCCTATCAAATGTTGCCTTTTAGTACATTGAAAGAACATTCATTTGGGAGGCCCAACTGTTTCCCATAACTTAAGACATCCATTAATGGTCTGCCCTCTGCTTGTTCACTGCTATTAGCAAAGGAAATGCCTGGCCTTGCTGCAGGGAGTCAGGAAAACAAACCTCTCCATTTTGCTAGAGGCTCTTGACTCTGTTTCACTGACTTAACTGACCCCATCCTTTCTGGGTTAATCTATTTGACAATATGCTTTCCTGCCCAAAAGTGTTGTGACCCTGCTTCTGGGTGGGATGACAAATCCAGCACTTCACCTAAAATGGGACATTCTTCTTTCTGTCTCCTCAATGGAACTGATTGCCCGATTTATTTGTTTGAACTCAACACTTAATTTATAGAATCATTTTTTTCCATTCATTCACTCTTTTCAGTAAATGGTGCTGACTGCTTGCCCTTTGGAAAAGGATTTAGGAACTACTGTATGGAGGTTCTTATTTATTAAAGTTGCTTTTGTTTCACTCTAAGAATAAGTGAGTATAGACACACAAACAGGCATGCATGAACACACACCCTTCACAAAGATAATTACACTTGTGCGTGTGCATGCACACACAAACACATCCCGATTTCTTTATCAAAGAAGGGGTAGGCTGTTCAATCAGAAAGACTATTCTATTTGGGGTAGCTTTTAAAGCTCTCAATTATTTTTCTGTCCTCAATTCTGATACCTATCCAAAGGTTACGGTGACTCCAGAGGCTTCGATGGTTGCATCAACAGCAGTTTCCAGCAGGGAAAATTCAGAATGACAGCTCCAGGTGCCTGTGCCTGTGAGAGGGGTAAGTGGGGAGCAGTGAAGAACATGGTGGCCCTTTCTCAACAGCACTTCCTACAATTACCTGCACAGTCAGTGGCACAGCACCCACCCACCTCTCCACCATCCTGTGTTGTGAATGACCACAATTTTCCTTCTACGGGAAGAGAGGTAATATGGATGCATCTTAGTGATAATTAATAATTTCTCTCCTAAACACTAGAAGCAACCATTTCTAACATTTAAAATAAATGTCTGGAATTTGCCAGAGACTATTCTATATCTGAAATTTAGCAGTGCTTGAAAACCCATGAGAAGTCATCTTTTGTGTGGTATATGTTTATTTGGTTCAGAAAAAGAATCGTGTTCTATCAGATACAATATAAGTTTTCCCAAACATCACAACAACTCTGCGTGTTAACTATTATGATACCCATTTTATAAATGAAGTAGAGATATAAACGAATGAAATCGCTATGTAGGGTTCACAGCTATGCAAACTGATTCTAGGGCTATGTATTTAATCTTGATGTTTTATTACCTCTTAAAATAGAGTCCCTCTAGTTTTGATTTTCCTGTCTGTGTGGTAATCTGCACACTTGCCACTGACATTATTAAAACATGTGACAGTTTCTTTCTTGGTCTGCTCACAGTTGAGCTGAAAGTTGAAGGTGGCCTGACTTCTGTGTCTATAGTAGGACATTCTTATAGTGTCTTCCTAGTGTTATTTGTTTTTAATCATAAATTCTGGATAGTTCAATATCAGAAATAATTTAATGTCATGATACAATCTATTAGCACCATCTATTCATTTCACAAACTGTGCCAAATATAATCATGAAACTGATAAAAATGAGTTGAAAATAATAATTGTGGATAGACAAAGTTATAAATTTTGTCTTTCTAGAGAATTCAGTAATTTTTAATATTAAAATATTTTAATGTCATGTTTTTTCTATATTTAAATCAAATATTATATTAGATCTGTTAGACCCATAGGTGGCTAAAGAGAATAAAAAAGTAGTAATACAATGCACATAGTTTCATCATGTTATTTTCAACTTCAGAAGACAAAATACTAGTAAAAGTATAATTAACAGATATGATCCTACTGCCTTAACATTAAGTAGCATTACTTCATTATTCCAAATGACATGAGAAGTTTATCACAAATATTTAGAGCATTAGTATGGCGGGTTTCAACATGCTGTCTGGCTTTTGTTCAATAATACAATTCATCAGTGAACTGAGGTTAGTATTCTAACTAGTTTGACCAATGAGACGGCAGCACCGTGCACACTAAGAACTGATCTTTGAGCAGAGAGACACAGGGTTATATCGTGAAGATGAAACATGTGCCCCATAGATCAGTAAAGGGCATTGTATATTTGTGTGGATTTCTGTATAGAATTCAGGATGAGAATACATAAAACTAGTATCAAGAACAAAACAAATCACCGCATCATGCAGAGCCAGCTGGAAGACTTAGGGTGGACAATTGAAGCCATCCTTGTCTATTGGGTTGTCTATAAAAGCACAGCTCCGCAAAATTAAAGAGTTCATAGAAAGATGGGAAAACGTTAATAACGTCAAATTATTCATTAATTAACGAATACTGAGAATTATTCTAAGTTTACTCGTGGCAACAAAATGAAACTCTGTGAACCAGAGACCACTGAGCTTCTCTACGGAAGGACATTTTTTTTCTGACTTTTGTCATTTAAACATGTCCTTAGCACTACAGGGAGGACAGAGGAGGGGAACCGATCACTCTATATCTTTCAGGTAAATAATTTACTTGTTCTATTTAAATAAACTACACTGAAGAACATAAATTATTTAAGATTGGTTATGTACAAGTCAATGTTTTATACCGTGAAGCAGCAAATTCTTGGGCACAGTGCCTTGGGTTTCGAAAGGTTCAGTGCCCTCTGTTAGAAAGAATTTTTGCATTGGAGGATAACGACTCAGAGATTATTTGGCCATAACCATAGAGTGGCCATTAGTTTAAATACAGATTTTTTTTTAAAAAAATAAATGCATTTAATAAATACATTTATTACAAAATAAATAAAAATGTATTTTATTTATGTATTTATTTATTTGCTGTTGACTGCTGAGAGTTTTTTGATGTTGTTGCTGTTTATTATATGAGGTATTTGCATAGTGTTCCATGCATTGTGGTAGATTCCTGATCAACTTATAAGTGAAATTAATTCATTCACATAAAATATTTATTTCTGATGTGCCTAACGTTGTGCTAGGGAATGATTGTTAATTGTAGGGATAGGGATCTCATCTTGAAGAGTCTCACAGTTTATTGAAATTTGAGTAATTTTATTCACACAAAATTTAAGCATTGCGATTATGAGCTGGGGCAATGGCTCAGTGAATATAGATAACACTTGCCCCTCAAGGGTGAGGAGCATAGTCTGGATGCCTAGAACCGATATAAAAGTCAGGGAAGTCTGGCCCAGCACTTCAAAGGCAGAGATTGGGCTCTCCGGAGCCAGGTGGCCAACTAGACTGCCCAATACAGCAGTTCATCACAAGGTCCTGCCTTGGTGAGGTTTAAACAGTGGAAAGTCACCGAAGAAAGCTCACAGCATCAGCAGGCCTACTCTCACCCACATGCATATGTTCATGCTTGCACGTGCACACACAAGAACACGCACACTATACAAAAATACACCCGTGAAGCATTTTACACAGCAGTGTTGTTTATTCGGTCTTCTGCACACGACTTTATAGCACTCTCGACATCGACTTGGTTAGGACAGGGATCGTTAGAGTAGCTGCTCCGTCAGGGATTCTCAACCTGTAGGTCACGACCCCAAGAGTCCAAGGACTCTTTCACAGGGGGCACATATTAGATATCTTCACATATCTTCATCTCAGATATTTCCATTACTATTCATGATAGTAGCTAAATGGCAGTTATGAAGTAACACCAAAAACAATTGTATGCTGGGGTCGCCACAACATAACACTGTGTTAAAGTGTCACTCCATTAGGAAGGTTGACAAGCACTGCTCTAGATCTTGATGATAATTTGAGCCTCTAAGGAGGTCAGTGAGGGGCATGTGTGAGGCGCTCTCAAAATTATTCTCAAAAATATCTGGCAAGATGGGTTTCCTCTTTGCTTTGCCTTTCTGCTTTTCCTAAGAAAATCTCTTTTTCGCTTTTCAGGCACACCAATGGCCTCTTCCCCCTTCACCTGACTCCAAATGTGTTAAAAAATGCAGGATGGGTGGGCATATCCACAACTTTGGATTTCCCATTGCTAAGGAGAATCACCTTCCCAGGTGGACGCAGGTGAGGCTTCAAACGCCTCAGAGCCACGGTCACGGCGGCTGCTCTGTCCATCTCAGAGCCACGCAAGGCTGACGCGAGCAGCCCCTAGTCCATGCATGGCTCAGAGACTCTCAGGGAAGCTTACCCAACAAGCCTTTCTAGCTCCAGTCTCTGCCTCTTTCAGTAACAGTTCCGAGAAAGGATCAACTTCAGCTGTGCAATATGCTGGCCAAATTTTTCAAAAACGCTGGAACCAATTTATTCCATCTGGAAACTAGCTTCGGCTTTTATTGCCGCAGAATTGAGTCCAAACTAGACCAAATTTCCAAAAGGAGGCCCCTACTCCTCTACTGTCGGGGTTTTCTCTTTTCTAAGGTGCACTCATTTAAAAGATTTCAATGGTAAGCAGCATCCAAACCCCTTGACTGTTGTAGAACAGCTACATCTTCCTATATAGTCTCTTTTCCATATTGCTTCTCTCCGTGAATGTGAACAAATTCTACCTTTGAGGATTCTAAAAGGAAGAATTTGTAGAATTTACTCTGTTCTGTGGTAAATGTGTATTTCACTCAATTTTTTTCTCTCATGCCAGGCAGTGGTGACTCAAGTGCTTTCCTAGAACAGCAGCGAATGGACTGATTAATATCATTTTTGCATATATATTAAAATATTAACAGTTACGTCTAAATAAAACAGTCCCCCCAATCTATTTCTGCAAACACATCAAAATGATGTAATGTTGAACATTTTCAACAGGCTCGTGCATAAGAGTTCTTTGTTTCAGTCCATCTGCTCCTGATTAAACATTTTATATTTCCATTGTGATTAATTATGCTATTTATATACTTGAAAATGATTTGTTTGGAAAGGTATAGGCTAGTGTAAGCTTCTCGTTTCTGAGAATGACAGCCCTTCAAAAAGTAGAGCAGCACTATGCACTCAGGAAATTCACCATCTGCTTCCTTATGCTCTTAGAACATATTACAAACCTATAGCAGAACAGAATTGAAGGAAAACAGAGTCTAAATAATGCTAATCGCATTCATTTGAGATGTTCAAAAATGTATCCATTTTTAATTAAGCCAAGATACTCTCTTAGTCCCCAAAGAATATTGGACTGCTTCATTGTTTGTTATCTGCACTCAGATTTAGAGTTCAGTTGTCAAATGGCTGGACATTTTCAACCTGGTCTAGACAACCCCCTTAACTCATTCTAATCAATCTAGGTTGAGTATATCAGGAGTTAGCCCAGACTAAAGGACTAGGCACCAGACCTGGTCATACCTTAATCCCATATAGAGAACAGAATTAACAAAATAAGCAATATAATTGAGAAAAATGATCTAAAAACTTGCAATGAAGCTGTGACATGGCTCAGTAAGATGATCATTTCCATCAAACCTGATAAGGACTTAATAATGACCTGAGTTCAGTCCCCAGAGCTCACCAGGTAAAAGAAGAGAATGGGGTCCTGCAAGTTGTCTTAATTGCATGCATCCACAAACATGCACTTGAGCAGTAAATATGTAAGTAAATAAAAAATAAATAAGTAAATAAAGTAAACAATTAAGAAAACTTGTTTAAGTAATTATTTCCACCAGGGATGTTTGTGGATAGCAAGAGACTATGCCCCCATAATTCTGCATTTTTACATGACCAAACTTGTACCTGAAACCAAGAATAACCTGTTATTCAGCCTGACCAATCTGCTTTTAGTCAAATTTGATTTTTGTAGCAAATCAAAACAGAACTGCCCTCATATGAAAATAAATGTATGACAAATACTAGATTGTGATTTTTTTTTTGTTAATGTGCATTATCTATTTCAAAGGAGGAGAGACACCATCAAGATGTCCACTTGAAGGCTATTCACAGCAGTAGCCAAAATGGCTTGCTTTCTTCTGCCTCTTGTTTTTCCTGCTCAGTACCCACTTACTAACACATCCAAGTGCTTTCGGGCTTTGTGCCCCACACACCATTTCTTTGCTCTGAGTGTCTCTGACTGTCTCCCCTCTTCTGTTTTCTTCATCCCAACTGAGAGCTCTGCTATGACTCCTGGCATCGCTATTAAGGAGCGAGACACATGGAAGTCATTAGCTTTGCAACTGCAGAAACTGAAAACACTCCCTTGCACACTATGGAAATGAAACATGTCATGTAGCAAACAGGTTCCTGTGGTGGAGTCTGCAGCCAGGAAGACAAACAATTGGCTGAGATTTTAGTTTTCTTGTTATCACTGTAGATCAAGAAGATGTGATCATCCCTTCTGATAGCCTTCCCACTTTGGTAAACAGCCTCTGAGTGAGTTCATTAAATATTTAAACAGCCCTGGTATCTATTAATGTTATCAGACACATGAAATATGTCTGATGGATTTATTCTGCCGTTAAGGAACCAGACCCCAGTGTCCCTCCTGGGACTGAGCTCCAGCTGTTTAAACTATAATTCCATCACTCGGAGGCATGGTGAAAGCACTGACCTCTTAGAAACGGACTGGTTGCTACTCAGCCTGTAAATTGCAAATGAAACCTTTCTGTAATAATGTTAAAATATGCACGCATAGGAATTAAAGCACTTGGGGTCACCAGCAAAGCCTGATGTGTTTTCTGTAACCTCTAAACAGCTGGTAGAAAGAATCCTATAAATCAATGCTTGGAAGATTAGTAATCAGGGGATATAGAAGTCTTTTGGGGTTCAGTAGCCCCTCCGACATAGCTGGAAGAAGCTGAATCAACCCTTTGAATCTTTTGTGTTTAAAAAAAAGTCCCATTATTTTTGATTCTGTTTCTCAAGATGAATAATTATGCTGATACTGCACTTCTTACTTACATTTGTAAAATCAACATAATAGAATGTTATGCATGAAGGCCTACCATCTTTAAGGTAATTTGTGGTCCCCCTTTTAGACATTTGAAGCTTATAAGAAAACAACTTTGACAAATGAGATAAAGGGTGTCTTCTCAAACTTCCTACATAGGACTAAGACATGTTTTAGTTCACTGGGGATAGATCATCCAGAGCCAAAAAAATTGTTTATATCAACCTAACTTGATATGAAATTCCTTGAATGACTCATAAGACATAAAGCCAGATGTTTCCATTTCTTAGACATGTTAAGCTTCCTGACTATGAATGGGACAGGCTGGAGTAGTTATAGTAGGAAATGTGTTATTCTTTCTGAAGTCATCAAACAAGTGAGAGCCTCACAGCCTGAAACACAAGCTAGGTTTTAGTATTTTTCCAAGTATGACATATATTACCATGGCTGCTAATTGATAACAGACTGTCAAAAGATGAAGATCTAGGTGATATAACACCTATGTTAAATGACAGAACAAAGACCCCAACAGACCAGATATGAGAACGATGATCTAAATATAATGAGATGGCAATGACAATCAGGGCACAATCCTTCATCTGATCATTTAGAAAAAAATTATATAGGAAAATGGGGCAGGGAAAGAACACAAAAATAGTAAGTAATAGAAAACATCTCCCAGTGGCACATTGTGAGTCATGGTTTCACCATGGCCTTTGCAGATCCTGGAGATTTGCTAACACTAAAATTCCAGTGTCTGTTCCTGGTTGGAATAAAAGGTCTGCCTTTTCCTTCTCTGCTCTGTTTATGGGAACAAAAATGAAAATAAAGGAGGTGGTCTATAATGTGGCAGGCAATGGAGAGGACAACCAGAATTCCCTTGGTTGCAAGTACAGATGTCTTCTGCAGTTATGATGGGCTAGCCTGGAGAGGCACAACTGACACAAATCACTCTTTCCTTCGAGCTACAGAGTAACTGTATCTTCTGAAACCCAAGTTAAAACGAAGAGTTGAGAGTCAATAGAATATTGAACAAACAACTCTAATAATACACAAGAGAGGGAATGTGACAGAACTCTGCCATGAGTAAAATAAACAAACAGGTCTTAATTGGCTTCAAGTTTATTATGAGTCAATTCTGAAAAGTCTGCCAAAAGAGCTCATCTAATCTTATTTTTATTGACCCCTATAGATACCAGTCCAACGTGGATGACAATCCTGCCTCCCTAATGCATTAATCACGCTAAACCCAGAATTTCACTGTCTGTGCAATCTATTGCCCTTTATAAAGGATGGAACATGTCAAGAAGAAGCTTAGAAGAGACCCACAGTGCTGTTGAGTGATCAGTGACATGCAGGAAACACTCGGTAAGTGAATCCAATTAGACGGGAAATAGGCGCTGCAATTGAGGAGAAGGGATTAGATCTGAACTGTGTGGTGTTAATAATATAATTAGAACATTTGGTGGATGTTATAAAGAATACGTTATAAAGTTACATCTAAGCATATAGAAACACTTACTAACAAGCATAGTCCTCTAAAGAGTGATGGGCACCTGAGTTCTCTAACTCTAGACAGACAGATGATAAAATCATCGAGCAGAAATTCCTATGCCCGCAAAGTTGATGACTCTAGACTCTTTAAGGGATATTTCAGAATGAGCGAATGGCAAGTCCCTAAAGAAGAAGTGAGAGGAGGTTTCTATCTTGCTTCTTCGCACAATTAGCAAATCAAAAGATTCCCAAGAAGAAGGAAGAAGAGGACCCTGGTCCCAAAATGACTGGATCCAGTTTTGTAGGAGAGTACCAGAACAGAGAAATGGTGGTGGGGGAGAGGTGACTGGGGAATGGGCGCAGGGGAGGGGGGTGCTGGGGGGAGGGGGAGAGGACTTATGGGACATAAGGTGAGTGGGGAACTGGGAAAGGGGAAAGCCTTTGGAATGTAAACAAAGAATATAGAAAATAAATCATAAAAAAAGGTGATTCTAAGAGGTTTCCAGGACAGTCCTTCTAACGACGTAATGCCCACTTTTTCTATGATATCCATATATTGATATATATCATATGTATATGGCAAGCATAATGTATTTGCATGTGTGCCTGTGTGTGCGTGTATGTATGTGTGTGTGTATGTGCGCACAGCAAAAAGATTCCATAACAAATTCATCAAATCCACTTCAGTGTCCACATTTAAAGGACAACACTCTAAGCAATTAAAAGACTATTTGAATTTCAGTAGAGCTCGGAGAAAATAGTAGTTATTAACCCAGTACCTATCCCTTCCTTGTACAGAAATACCTCTCTTCCTGCAGGATCTCCTGCAGAGGACTTCCTGCCTGGGGCGGGGCAGCTGCCTTTCAGCTGGCATCCAAGTCACAGGGCACAGCCAGTAGTAGCCAGCAGTGAGCAGAGCTGCAGGAGACACTTGGTAGTTGTTAAAAAACAACTGCCCATGTGGCTGTTTTCCCCTTTCCATTTTCAGTTACTTAAGGGTCAGTTCACTTAGAATTTTGGACTTCGTTTCTTTAAAGAACTAACATTTTCCCAAGTGGATCAAGGTGTAGGCACAAAGCAATTTGAGTACTCCTTCATGGAACATAAGCTTTAGGGAGCTAAAGATAGGTTAATTCCATGCCTGATTCATTCCATGGGCCATTTAACGGGAGTCTCTGAAATTCTTCAGCCAATAATGAACTCACCGGATCCGAAGGTAATCACTGCTGCAATTATTAAAATTTACACCAGAATTCTATTACCCTTTCTACAGATAAGTGTCTTGTATTAAGTGGCCTAGAAGAGATGCATGAACTGGTTTGATAACACTAGAAATCTCTCTTATTTGCTTTTTTTTTCTTTTTTTTTCTTTTCATTCATCTATAACCCAAAGAACAAGACTGTGCTTTGAGTTATTTGTAGGAAAGTAACTATTTTTATTATAATTTGGGAATTAAACCTGTATTCTCATATATGAGGTCATATGATTCCCGCATTCTCGTTTTCTTCTCACTATTGACAACGCTAAGCGTTAATCTCTTCCTTTCATAACTGCCTCTTCAGTGCTGCCCCATGCATAGCCCACACAGCATCCCCTTTGATACAAGAACCAAAATAAAGATTATTATTGTCTCCAGTTTATAAATGGAAGATAAGCAGAGCTGAAAAAAGTTATGGATGCTGTGGTATACCACTCACCCAGTCAGTTGATGGGACCAGCCTTGGAATTCAGGAACCTTGGCAAGTGCTTTCTCCCATCACCTGAGGGGCTGCAGTCTCCTTCGGCGTTCATTGTAGCTGTAGAATGCCTCTTTGTGCATAAAGTCTGCCAGGGCTGAAGAGAGATTTTTGAAAGGGGAATGGTAGTTTTTGTTTACTGTAAAGGCAATCCTATTTTCTAACGAAAAGGGATTCTCCCAACAACTCTTTGGTTCTTATAAAGCTAGGGATAGAATTATCTATACAGACGCAATAAAGGAGAAAAATTTAGTGGGCCAATTAGTTCAATAATGTAAAGCAAAAGAGCAAACAAGTAAACAAATAAACATACCATAAAGGAAAACTTCACTTTGCAAAGGAGTATCATTGGGTATGCAAGCCACCACACTAAAGGGCAGGCCACATGCCCCGCTGGAGTTGGCCAATAGGAAATGAACTCAGTAGTACTTTTGGAAGGTTTTTGTTGGAGTTGTTACTGTGGTTTTGTCTCACAATGGTTTGTCTGGACTTTTATTAATCTTACAGATCTTTTACTTATATGTTTTCCAGTTTTGTGTTCTTATAGGATTTTTCTGTGTACAATTGTGTTTCTTGTGCTATTTCTTTAGCTTGTTTTGTTGTTTATTTGTTTGTTTGTTTTGTCCTATTCTGCTTTGCTTATTTTTATTTTATCTTTTTTTTAATGATAAAGAGAAGGAGTGTAGATTTGGGTGAGTGAGAGGGTAGGGAGGATCTAAGAGGAGTTGGGGCAGGAGAAACTGTAAGAATATATTTTATAAAAAAGCTAATTTTCAATAAAAATAAATAAAAATAAAAGAGCAATATCTCATTTCAGTACAAATGCTTAAATATCAGTTACGAGGAAGAACCAAATGTAATTTGATTAATATTGCTCCATTATTTTATTACTAATTCCAAAAATAATTTATTCTCAAAATGACATGAAAAATTTGTCATAACCTATAAATTTCATGTTTTCATGGAACCAACCAAGTACTTTGTAGGATGTAAAAGTATCTTTATTTCTTAAACACTCATGCAAACAATCTGAGCATAGGACCCCTTAAATTTAAGTTAATTTTTGGCTTACCAGAAATTAATAGAAGGTTAATAGGAGAGAAAGAAGTATAAAAATCATCTGTAAAGTTCAATCCCTCCTTTTATGTTACTATTGGAAAAGAAAGAAAATGTCTTCAAAGGATTCTGTAGACATTGTAATTTCTATTTATTATAAAAAGATAAAGAAACTTACTGTATATATTTCAAACTTTCTGCTCCTATCTGTGGGCAAATACAGAGGAACGAAAATTTCCTTAGTATTTGTTGATTTAAAAACATGCAATGGTAGCAGCGTAGTCAGTTGGTGAGCTTTCCCCAAATTGCAAGTCACCAAGCACATTCTCATTCCCCCAATTGCACCAAATTATTTTTCAAACATTTTGGGTTTAAGGAAATTCAAAACACATTTTCAGAGTTCTCTTTTCCTTTTAAATTCATGTGTTTGGTATGAGAAACTCAATCCATATGTTTCTGATTCATTTTGAGTTAACTCATCAAATTGTTGATTTGATGACCAAAAGCTTTCTGATGGTTGTGATTATTCCCCTCTGAAATAGTATTTTGTCTTTTCATGTGTAAACAAACATGGGTCTTAAAGATTCATGCCCCATATACCAAGGATTTGAGCAGGTACTGGCTTGTTCAAACACATTTCTGCCCCCTCAGGGGAATTCTGACATGTCTAATCACCCAAAGAACCAAGGTTATTTCATATTTATATGGCTTTCCATAAAAATCCAGTAAGTCATACTGGAGGTACAGTTTATAAACTCCTATTTTAAATTATATCTGATTTCATTTAATCATCAGATTGAATCTACAACATGGGAAGGCATTGCCCAGACAAAAGATGGGAGGGAAGAACAGAAGCATGACCTCTCTGCAATAGCAGTCTATTGTTCCTCTAACAACCTTCAGTTTGAGAGTGACGCATAACCTCTATAGGACAGCCTTACATAGGTCTTTCTAAGATTTATGCTGTAAGTTAGAAGACAAAGGATATCAGGAATTTTAGGGATTGTAATGTACATAGGGGAAGTGCCTAACTTTCTTTTGCTCTGATTTTCTTGAAAGTAAATAAAGGATGCTGGTCTGCCCACATGATTAAAATCCTCTGGCCCAAGGCAACAGTGTGGCTGTCACTAAAGATCACATTTTTGTTGTTCTTTTGGGTTTTGTTTGTTTGTTTGCTCTTAACACCCCTACTGAGGAAAGGGCTACAGGATTAGGTCTCAATGAGTCATTTCCTGTGAACACAGAAAGAGTGCCAACTCAGGGGTGACTCCTAACCCCATACGGAATGGGTATTGTTAATGAGACTCTACCATGCATGACAATCTGTAGCATTGGTGCCTCAGATATTGGCATTTTTTTAAAGCTCCCAATTATTTGTTACATGCAGCCACACTTAAGAGTTACCTCTCAGAGGATTTCCTATTACCTTGAGCTGCCAGATCAAGAGAGTTAGACGTCAGGGACCAGTGAATAGAAAAGTGATAGCACCACTGTGTGTAAGCAATGATATGCAACACACACACACACACACACACACACACACACACACACACACACACAATGAGGATGTAGAAAACTAAATAAAAATTACTTTAAAATCAAGTTTTCTACTTATTGTCTTTGAAGAGGAACAATTTGTAATCTGCTATTTTTTTTCCAGTAGCGGTAGGTGACAATATGATATGAAATGGTACAGTAGTTTCTTTCAACATAAGCTGCATTAATTACCTTTTTGTTACATTGGGTCTTTCATTGGGCATTGGAAATAAGGTTTCACTTAGCTCCTGGTACTGTAGCATAAGAACATTCCTATCATTTACATTATTATACTATATATACTTACAACGTTTCAAATAATTCTCCCATAATAATTTATTAAAAACATAAAAGATTGTTACTCACCTTGCTTGTCAGTAAATAGCCGTAAGTGAATTAAAATATATATAAGCTCGTTTAAAAGACTAGGGTCTAAGATCTAAACAATAAAATCATATAGATATGATAAAATATTAAAATACAACAATGAATGGATAAGAATAATAATTAAACTAAATTACATCAGGAACAGTCAAATAACAATATTCTGAGGGATTGGCCTTGTGTAAAGTCCCTTGGCAGGACACTAGCTTCCATCTTGGAACAGTCTTAGTTGTCTCCCGAGAAGCTGGATTCTCTCCAGAGAATCTCTCTGTTCATTTATGATCACTACTATCTGCTGTATTAAACTAGGTCCCTTCTTGCTCCCTAATTCCTGGGTGCATCTCTGAATTATTTGTATTATTGACCAAACCTTTGCTTGCTAAACTTCTATCTATTATGAATTGTTGGGTGGCCCTATCTTCTTAGTGACATTTTCCCACCCAGAATATGCCTTAAATGAAGTTATTCTCTTAAATCTTTGCTCTTCATGCACTTGTTCTCTTAGCTTCTTATAGATGGCATTATCACTATTCCATCAATCCCAGTCCAATCTCCAAGTCTGCTCTTTGCATTCCTAGTTTCAACGAGTAGCAAAAACCCAGCCTTTCAATCACTGCCACTTCAAGGCTTAAACCCCAGGCTTCTAAAATTTTTACGGCTTCCAGATCAAACATCTGCTCATATAAAGCATCTGATCGAACCTTATCAACTTGCTTCCAGCATAACTCCCTTCTCTGTAAAAGTCACTCCCACTTGTCCTAATTCTCATGTCCACTGTCTCTTTCTTAGACCACCTGTATTGTCTCCAAATCAAGGTTTATCTTGCTTATCCTAATCAGTATTCCAAAGTAGTTACATGATAATTAAAATGTAGCCTTTAATTTGTTACATTCTGCTTTAAAATATTTCTTGGTGCATATGCATTCTTTTCAGATAGTGTAGGCATTGCAAATATGCCCTTAATAATTGTCCTCTTTTGATTTGTCCAACCTGGTTTCTCCTTTCTAGTATATCTCCACCTCTGTAGTACCAGTCTTGCCAATATATCTTTAACATATTTGTAGGGTACTTTTGACACAAGAGACTTCCTTTTGTCTCTTTGCTTTCCATACATAACCTCCTCCATACTAGCCAACTTCTATTTATCCATCAGAACATACTTTTAGAATAGCCTTTGTAGAAACCTTCCCTGTTCATCAGAACCTCATACTTGATGCTTTCCTCTTGCAAAGCAGTATTTTTCCATTAAGACGTTACTATCTTTCTCACTAAACCATAACCAACTGAATAATCAATCATGTTATATTGTCTTTCAAGATGGTAACATTCTCAATATTTTGGGCGTTGGTTGTTTGAATGAATGGTTTGGTTTGATGAATAAAAGCACTCATGAATGAGGACTATAGTTCAGTGTGTCTTTACTTTGGATCCTGGGTGAAGGTTGAGGAGAATTTATACAATGTCCCTATAATTTTTTCTGAAAATGGATAGGGTTTTCAGCAGACTCCATTTTCATCTCCTCTGTCCTAGTTTCATTTCTGTTGCTGAGATAAAATGTCATGGCCAAAACAACTAGGGGAAAAAATTAGTTTACTTCAGCTCACAATTTTGGGTTACAATACATCATTGAAGGAAAGTCACAGCAGCTGGAGGGTGAAACATCTGGTCATTCACGGTGCATAGTCGAGAGCAGAGAGGAAGACTGTCTGCAGGCTCCTAGTGCTCGGGTAATTTCTCTATTCTATTTATAGTCCAGGATCCAAATCTAGAAAATGGCATCACTCTCAATAGGCTGGGAGTATTCACATCGATTAATAATGAAGACAACCCTCCATATACCTGCACACTGGCCAACCTGATCTGGATAATCCCTCTTTGATTTTTCCAGGTGACAATTTAAACCATTCAATACTTAGAAATTACTACATAAAAACAACCCATGGGAGTTGTTCAATGTGGGCATAGGTTTTTAGATATGGAGAACCTGAAGGAAAGATCCATACCAGTCAATTAATATGTTGAAGAAACCTTAAGAATACTTAAAACATTTCGACACCCAATCAAACAGAGATTATGTTTATTATGAGATAAACCACCAAATATATTTAACGGTTGATAACTATGCATTAAGATGCACATATATGTGTTCACATAAACACCTTTTCATAACTATTCTTTGTTTTCAGCACACGTTCAGCCTATCATCATCTTCAATTGAGAATTTGAGTATCAGTATTGAATGATTAAATTAAGACATGGGACTTTACACATTCATTTCAAGTTGTAAATTTAAATGAAGCAGCAGAATATCTAATTTCTATTCCACATGTTGAAGAACCACTGATGTAATGATTTGGCGGGACTACTTGGTGGAAGCCATTGCAATAGGAACTGGTATCAGAGGTTCCATGATGTAGGTGCATTAGACATGATCACCTCTGGGTTCAGCAAACTTCCTTCTTCTAGGGTTCTGAGCTGAGTTCACTGAATTTCATTACAAAAAGGTTTCAATGAAGCCATCATTCAGAAAACACATACAGTGCTTAATGACAGAAAATAAACCCTGATTGCCAGCTTTTTGCCATAGGTTTCTCAGACAGCCATGTTAAAGGACCCTATTGTCTCACCTTTATCCTGAGTGATTTGAATAGTTAGTTTCTAAGGGCCAGGGGACTGCAACACTGCTTTATCCTAAAAAAAAAAGAAAGAAAGAAAGAAAGAAAGAAAGAAAGAAAGAGAAAGAAACATAAAAAAGAAAATGAGAGAGAGGGAGGGGGAAAGAGAGAGGGAGAGAGGGAGAGGAAGAGAGAGAGAGAGAGAGAGAGAGAGAGAGAGAGAGAGAGAGAGAGAGAGAGAATGTTCTTGGGTCATACTGGTCTGTTGTGCTGTCCTTGTCTGAATTTGGTATTGATATAACGCAACAATGTTGAGATAAGAAAGAACTTAATGTATTTATCTCCCTCACTGTTTTGAAAGAACTTGAGAAGTGCTGAAGCTAACTTCAATTCTTCAGTGGTAGAAATCACCAGTGATTCACAGGTGACACCAAGAAGTACATGCTGATAGGGGCCTGATATAGCTGTCTCCTGAGAGGCTCTGCCAGAGCCTGACAAATACAGAGGGGGATGCTCACAGCCAGGGTCCCCAATGGAGGAGTTAGAGAAAGGACTGAAGGAGCTGAAGGGGTTTGCAACCCCACAGGAAGAACAAAAATATTTACCAACCAGACCCCCGAGAGCTCCCAGGGACTAAACCACCAACCAAGGAGTGCACATGGAGGGACCCACGGCAACAGTCACATATGTAGCAAAGGATGGCCTTGTTGGTCATCAATGGGAGTAGGGGCCCTTGGTCCTGTGGAGGCTCCATGCCCCAGTGTAGGGGAATGCAAGGGTAGGGAGGTAGGAGTGAGTGGATGTGTAGAGGAACACCCTCATAGAAGCATGGGCATGGGGATGGGGATGGGATATGGTGTTTCTAGAGGGGAGACCGGGAAAGGGGTTAACATTTGAAATATAAATAAAGAAAATATCATATAACAAAAGAAGAAATCACCAGTGAGGCTAGAAGTTCCCAAGTGTCTGATAATTTGCACGATTTTAAATACCTATTGTCTCGCTTTACTAACTGTAACTCTTATCAGATTTTCTTTTCTGTATGATTCATTCTGTGACATATTTTTCTATTAATATATCTCTTTCTTTTTGATTATTCAATATTTTGGCATAGAAGTGTTGATAGTATTTTGATCCCCCTTCTATGAAAGACCAAAGTATACACACTTTGGTCTTCCTTTTCCTTGAGCTTCATGTGGTCTGTGAATTGTATCTTGGGTATTCCAAGCTTCTGGGCTAATATCAGTGAGTGCATACCATGTGTATTCTTTTGTGATTGGGTTACCATACTAAGGATTATATTTTCTAGTTCCATCCATTTGCCTAAGGATTTCATGAAGTAGTATTTTATTGTGTAAATGTACCAAATTTTCTGTATCCATTCCTCTGTTGAGGAATATCTGGGTTCTTTCCAATTTTGGGCTATTACAAATAAGGCTGCTATGAACATAGTAGAGCATATGGCTTTATTATATGTTGGAGCATCTTCTAGTTATATGTCCAGGAGTAGTATAGCTGAGTCCTCAGGTAGTACTATGTTCAATTTTCTGAGGAAACACCAAACTGTTGTACCAGCATGCACTCCCATCAGCAATGGAGGAGTGTTCCTCTTTCTCCACATCCTCACCAGCATCTGTTATCACCTGAGTTTTTGATCTTAGGCATTCTGACTGGTGTGAGGTGGAATCTCAGGGTTGTTTTGATTTGCATTTCCCTGATCAAAATACCCATGGAAGGAGTTACAGAGACAAAGTGTAGAGCAGAGACTGAAGGAAAGGCCATCCAGAGACTACCCCACCTGGGGATCCATCCCATATACAGTTACCAAACCCAGACACTATTGTGGACGCCAACAAGTGCTTGCTGATAGGAGCCTGATATAGTTGTCTCCTAAAGGCTCTGCCAGTGTCTAACAAATGCAGAGGGGGATGCTCTCAGCCAACCAATGGACTAAGTACAGGCTCCCCCAATGGAGGAGCTAGAGAAAGTACCCAAGGAACTGAAGGGGTTTGTAGCACCATAAGAGGAACAACAGTATCAACCAACCAGTACCTCCTGAGCTCCCAGGGACTAAAATACCAACCAAAGAGTACACATGGAGGGACCCATGGCTTCAGCTGCATATGTAGCTGATGAGGATGACCTTGTAGGACATCAGTGGGAGGAGAGGTCCTTGGTCCTGTGAAGGCTTAATGCCCCAGTGTAGAGGAATGCCAGGACACAGAAGCAGAGTCAGAGGGATGGTAAGGGGCGGGGGGAGAGATGGGATAGGGGGTTTTCGGAGGGGAAATGAGGAAAGGGTATAACAGCTGAAATCTAAATAAAGAAAATATCTAATTAAAAGAGAGAAAAATTTAAAGTTATTTTGTGTCTTATATGTTGGACCATCTGCACTGGTCTCTGCACTGCTCTAACGCACGCTCTGATTCTTTGCCACACGTGCTTTGTGTAACTCCTGAAACACATCAAGCAACCCCTACCCAAGAGACCTTTAGTAAGCTATTCTCAATACAGAAAAAAAATATGTCATTGTCCTGTGGCCAGCTCAACCACCGTCAAGAGACAACCTTCACCTCCCGGTGTATTGTTTGCTATAAAGGGCAGTCTTGCCATGCACACGTAGAACGAAGCGGGTTTCTTAATGATTCTGTATAGAAACTTGGATTTTGTCTGAGTTCTGTCGTTTGTTTCATTGTATTATTTTCCATTCATGGCTATTACGATATTAGCAGCTAATTGGCATTGTGTTCCCTCTATACATGGTTCCTGTTTCATGTCTGATGGCATAAGTCAGTTTAGTATAATGACTAGCTGGTTAAACAAGCTCTTAATATACTCGTGTGTAAAATGTAGGAACTACTCAAGCAGCTGATAAATGTCCATGGCCGGCGGCTTTGAACTCGATAAATCCCTTTCCAGAACTCATGTTTTAATAACTACTGTTTCTTACAATAGGAACTCTCTCTCTCTCTCTCTCTCTCTCTCTCTCTCTCTCTCTCTCTCTCTCTCTCTCTGTGTGTGTGTGTGTGTGTGTGTGTGTGTGTGTGTGTGTGTGTGTTTTACTAATTTAATGTTATGTAATGTTTGTCTCCTCAAGTAGAAACACCAAGGCTAGGTACCACAGAGATACCGAGTCATTAACAGATGATAAAGCATGCGGATAGAAGTAAGAAAGGGAGGAATGGGTACTAGGTCAATACTGAATATTCTAATACATGGGGAAAAAAGGGATTTTTCCATGCTTATACTAGCTGCATCCCAGACCTGAGTGATAGTATTCATGGAGGGAAATTCTCAAGCCCCATTCTCTAAGCACACACTAGAACACGTGGCCCAAATTCAGATGGAGTCTCTGTGCACAACCACCTTACTTTAAGACGAGCACTCTGACATTTCCAGAGGCCCCACTAGTAATATTTTTACTAAAATCAATCTAGGGTTCAGGTGTAGGCTCTTGTTGCCACAGAAAATGCAGACCTAGGTGCCAGGCTGACCAGACTACATGGAGACTGCTCAAAGTTTGCTTCTGCAAATAAAATTAACCAGCTCCCCCAAACAAACTAAGCGCCAGGCATGTGTTACAAGTAGGTGACATGTGGGTGGGCACTATTGGGAGTGAGATGCTTAGCCATGATCTGGTCAGGCGAATCAACGTCAAATAAGTTGGTCTGCTTTCAGACTGACAGAATGACAAACGGAATCCTAGCTCCCATGAGGTCAGGGCTTTCACTGGCCGACACAATTCCTTCTCTTTTAATTGAATACCATTTGGGAGAGCTGGATGTTGGAGGAGAAGGGTGACAGGCGAGTGAAACCAGACCTACGGGTACAAGAGAAGCAGAGCTGTGACTGCACGATGCATTCGGGAACTGCACTTGGAGAAGCTGTGCTTTCGGCGAGCAGAGACCCTGCTCCTGCATGCAGGGCAGGCCTGTGTGTGTGTGTGCATGCTTTGAGCGCCGTGAATTACTCTCCTCTGCCTTTGATTTGTAACTACACCTGTACACTCTTGGAAATGCTAATAGACAAATATAAATTTCTGTACAAAGGGAAATCTAATAAGAAGAGCATTTGAATGAGTAAAAATGTCTAATTTTTTTTTTCCTTTTTGCAGTCATCGGGACTGGAAGAACGTGCTTATAGTAATTAGGGAAGATGGATTTCCAGGCCGAACACCACCCACAATTTGTGCAGTCTGGGGGTCAGGCGGGCAGCTGCAGCAACCACTCGGCTAATTATGAGAATTCACTGTTCGTTAATAGAATCTCTCTCCACAAACAGCAGCTGTGTGTTTGCTCACGCAAATTATTAATTCTGGCCTCGCCTCAGCTGCAAGGTTCTGCTGTGAGAAAGGAATCCTCAGACAGAAGTGTCGCTTATCACCCTAGTGATAGCAAGGCGAGAGGGAAAATATGAAATGGAAGAAAATATCCTTCTAACGGCAGGTGTATAAAGATTTCGCATCTACCTCCCCTTTCTGTCTTTCACTCCCAAACAATTGAATGCCAATTTTGGAACTCATTAATCTGTAGGCAACCTGGCGAGATCTAATTTATACCTGTCAGGAGCAATGGGCAGCAGCTAATAGGAAAGTAATTGCAATATAAGTCCGCTTCCCCCACTTGATAGTATGCGAGATTTTAATGACAGCCCTTCTCTATTGGAGGATCAGACTAGCCAAGAGATATCTTCTCTCCTTTGCAGAGAGTCACACTGGGAACAAAAGAGATGTTTCCTTGGGTTTTAAAATACACTGCCAATAGCATGACAATGGTCTAGTAGATGGAGCATGGATTGACCTCTTTTTATTTATTCTTTGAAAGAAATAAAGACAAAACATAAACTCCCAAGCTAGTAGCCTCATGTTTTTTACTAGGTTAAAATATATCACTGGAATATAGTATACAAAATATCTTCTGTTTCAAATTCTGTTGAATATCTATATTTAATGATGCTATAGTTTGAAATATTAGTACACTTACAGAGACCTGGGATCCTTCATAGGCACAAAAGTATTCATGATGACAGGAAGAATGTAATGCATGAAAGGAAAGGGGTATCTGTCCCATCTTCTCCCATTTTCCTATGATTATGTCAATGGAATTTTTTTATGAGCAAATTAGGATTATGTGAGATTGCCTAAAGTCATAAAATAATGTTTGGTAAATTTTCATTCTGTGTGGTTTTTTTTTTTTTAATCTTCAAAGAGACCCCCTCATTCAGACAGGACTCTGGGAACATAATTTGAACTCCTGGTTCAGAAAGAACCTAAAAGGAACATTGACTGCTGCTGGAACACGTAGTCTGCATCCAATTCCCTGCTTTTGCATGTATTCCCTGGACAGCTTTGAGGAAATGCATTAAGCACACTAAATCATGTAAACCTTCATGTGATTGTGACAGAATCAAATAGAAGCATGCATGTTTGAGCACTTTGGGAGGGAGACATTCCAACCTTCATTGTTATTGTTTGGTGACAACCAAAAGTACTTCTGGAGAGAACATACATTAAAATGCAAATGTCTTGAGGGAAAGTAGAGAGAAAATAGCTTACTATTGTACACCACACATGGGATGCTGCCGTCCCTGTTTCAAAACCAAATTCAATGAATCTTTTGTGGTATTTGATTTGAGCTTAAAGGCTGTTACTGGCATTGCAGGAAATACAATATAAATAAAGGAGAATCCCTACCTCCAAGTGGCTTAGAGAGAGCCAGTGCTGATAGAACTTACGCATCATTGGACACATCATAGCAGACACTTGCAGTGGAGGGCAGGGATGGATGGAAGCATTTAGAAAACAGGAGTGCTGGACCCCCATCCTAGAACCTTGTCATATAGGTTATTAGTCACAATCTATAGAAAGACACTTGACTTCTCTGAGTTCTTGTTCTATTTTCTAAAACCTGACACTGGAATAGATCTCTTAAGGTTTTCTCCAAGTCGTAAAGTTCTACACTGTTTTTCTTAAATTTTAGAATTGTGGAATTAGGAGATTATTATTCTAAATTCTTGAGTCTGGTGAATAAATATAGATTAAGAAATGTATGAAATGTTTTAAGTGGAATGATTGTTAAAACAAAGAACAATGAATTGTTAATAAAGGGTTTTACAATCATCTATTTGTTATGCTTTCATAGTATAAATTAAAAAGCGAGTCCATGTTCAATTTTGAAATGGATAGCTTAGTCAAACATGAAGTTGGAAAAACTATGTATATTGAGCTTTTTTATTCTATATTGAAAAACATTCATGTAGCCCAATCCTTTCCCTATCTCATACTAAGTCTTTCTGAAGTCAAAATAAGAAAGAGAAACGTTATTTTGTTAATAGTCTAATTTACTTTATCTTTACACAATTTACAATTTACTTTATACAATAAAATGTATAGTGTTGGTAAAAACAGCTAAGTCTCTGTTTTCTGGAGTTCTGTACAATAAAATGGTGCTTAGGGTTTAGAAATAGCATCCTGGGTATTTAATTGACTTATTCACTAAAGATGCCACATGTGAAAGTTTCTGGCCCTTCCTACTCTACCTCGTCCTTTTTGTAGATTCCAGTGAGGCAAATTTGTTGGATGTCTGATCCCACAGAAGACATTGTCACATTGCAGGACTTAGTGTTATGAGGTAGCAAGTGATATTTGCCAGTTTAAGAAGTCCCATGGTCCATTTTGCTTTGTGGACTTAGCCCCGGAGTTTTTAAATGGCTATTCATCATTACAGAGGAAATTATCATACATGCCCTCCATCCGGAATGGGACTCTGTGGCAGGAAACCTGATTAAATTTGGTTTATGTTTATTGTTAGAACAGAACCTCATATGTAAGCCAGGCAGGCCTCAGATTTGCATTCTGCTCCCTCAGTTTCCCAAGTGCTTGGTAATGAGTATGTACAACTATCTTGGTGATGTTCCCATATAGTCTGTCTTAAATGTGAAAAAAGAAGCTGGCCTTCTGAGGAGATGTGTTCTTCAAACTTACCTACCTCATACCTAACTAATCCCAACCCTTACCATCTCACATCCGGGTTTGCTTTAGTCCAATCCAAACTGAGACAACACTTTGACTCAGACCTGACATCTTGTTCTTATTGTACAAACGACTCAGTTTAGAAAATATTTCAACTGTCTTTACCTCCTTAAGCCACACTTAGTGGCTTAAAACAACAGGGCTTTGGGTTGATTTTACCCAAAGAAGTGGCACTGGTCTACACGATTAGTTTCACCTTAAGGATCATAGAAAGCAAATCAATAAATAGTAAACTTCTTAAGCCAGTGATTTATCTCTGAAGCTCATGAGTCCATTATTTGCTGAAGTTTCTTCAATGTGTCACTAGCTGGGGCATTTTGATTTGCCTGGGGAATCATCTCCCAAATGGCTCACACATGCTTTGGAAGTCAGTGTTTAGCTTTCTTACTAGTTCTTTGGGCTCAAAAAGCTCGTATCTCCAGAGATAGGAAGTAGAAGCTGTGATTTCTTATTGCATAAGTAAAGCCATTTCTACTATATCCTATCGGTCAAGCAACCACGGAGTTCTGACTTAAGGAAAGCACACATTTCAATAGGAAAAAATTGAAAGCATTTGGGGCTGTGTTTTAAAACTGCCACAGTGAATGGTCAGCATAAGAAGATTCCATTCTAAATGCTGAGTGAAAATAAAACAATAACATAGACAGATATTTGTGAGACTACAAAATAGAAGTAAATCCTATGCTAGTCCCATCTCGAACGCCTTCCAGAACAAAACCATCAATTCTTGATATAGATTCTGCCTTTGAGGAGCACGATATCCCAGTGCATAGGAAGGGGCAGTCTGCTAGCTACATCCAAAAACACTGGGAAAAGACATCCAGCTTGTGAACTAGACAATAACACCAGGAAGATAATATTTTCTCATACTCAGGAAGCTGGAGAATTGAAGGTTGTCAAGGAGAACGTCATGTCGTCCATCTTGTTTGCAAGCTTCAGATACTTAGCAGTGACTGTCCAACTTCAGCATGTATCAGAATCAAAACGTGTACTTGTGGAAATGCAGATGTTTGAGCTGGGCCAACAATTTTCTAGACATCTTCAGGATTCAGAAGCCTGGGTAAAGAGTCAAAACTGTGCTCTTGTAAAAATAAAACCATGCGGACACCGAGTTGCCACTGTTGCTGAATTGCTACTAGAACAATGGCCGTGGGGTGGCAAATGAATTAGAGTTTAATATATCTCACCTAGCTAAAAGCTATAAAGGATACAAGAAGAGGTCTAGTCAACAAGCTACTACTCAGACTACTATATAATGCATTACTGTCAAGAGTATGCTTTTATAAATTCAAAATGGGTTGGTATTTACTATGTTCAACTCAACGGCACAGGCTGCACTTATTGTAAAAATATTAAAAATAACCACTGTAAATAGCATGTTCTTGATTTCTTTGGGTGCAGATCTGAAAATTAAGTTGAATACAAAAGTCTCCATAGCTAAAAATGAAAAAGCATTAGATGTGTCATGGCACTAAAAGACTACAATATGCTAAACTATAATTTTCCCAAGTAAATATTAAAAAGTAGAGAAAACTATTTTATCTTTCGATTTCCTTAGAAAATAAGGTTTTGATACAAAGGTTTGTTATTGTTATTTTAAATATTCCTTTTCTCCCTCACGGGGTAGCTTTCCTGCCCATCAACTTGATTCTCTTATACTCCCTCCATATTTCATACAGAAATTTGGACCTGAGGAAATTTGTATTCCAGGTTTCATCTGAAAAGGGTGCAAAGATTTTATGCTGTCTTCTGAGTTAGTCTTTATGTGATTAAATAGCACCGCATTGAAGGCAATGAGAAGCCCAAGGAGGTCTTAGAAGGAGGTGGCCCACTAGTGGACAAGAGTCCGGGACAGCTGCTCCAGAGCCTCCCCTGGGTGGCTGGAAGCTGTGCAAAGATTATTTCACAGGTGCAAGAGCCTCATTATTCAGGAGTGTCAGGAAGAGCTAAGACAGTTCGTAGCGGAGGTAGACATACAGTTCAACAATTGCCTTTTGGGTGGATGCTTCCAATTTCACATGCTGTTTCTAGCTTTGGGCTGGCCCATGGGGGTGGGCTAGATAAATGTGTTCCCTTCTTAGTCATCAAGAGCCCCCTTTCCGTTTGTTATTATTTCAGTAGGCAAAGCTGAATGAATTTCTCACTTAACAGCACCTGACTTCTATTTAATTAAGCAGATATGCATCCACAGCAAGCTATTTCAACTAGCTAATCCATACTTCAGCCCTGAAGTCTGTATCCATATCTCTAGGCAATAATCAATATTTTTAAGTGGCCACATAAATTAGGGCACCAATAAAAGTCTTTTCTAGGGAAAAAAAGAAATCCCACAGGAACCTCTTGAATCATGACTGCTAAAGCCACAGTCAGCCAAAGCAGCTCGCGGTATGGTTCAACCTCTGCTAGAAGAAATCTCATAGACGGGCCAGTGCTGGGTTTCTCTTGTCACTCTCAGTGCTCTCAAATTAATAATGTGCTAAAATGCTGAGGGTAAGTGAGGAGTAAGGACTGGGGTGAGGAGAAGATCCCCTTTTAATGTCAATAAATGATGAGTTCCTTGTTTGCAGTCGCAAGTTTACTGAAAACCAACATGTAATTTTATTTCAGGGAAAAGTTCATAAAATAAACAGGTTAAAGTGTATGTCTTTGCAGTGACATAGCGTGCTACAATTAACTAAAAAGCTTTCGTGCTTGAGTAAGGTTAATTTTTATCCTGGAAAAGTATTGAAGTATTCTGTTGTGTGGCAGACACGACCCGGAATAAAAGAATGAGCTGGGGAGAGGTGGAGAACATGGAAACACGGGGGTAATGGAGTCAGAAACTTCATCCTATAGCCTGATTAACACAGTAAATGAGAAACAGCAGGCTCTACACACTTTCGGTTTTAATCTTCATTCTTTAATTTACTTCCATCTAGGTGCAGAAGAAAATGAGGTTTTGTGTTAATGGGCAAATGCTAAGATTTCTGTTTCATGTCATTTTCTTTAAAAAAAATCATAGTTTTATTTAAGCAGTAATACTGAGATAATTGAGGCTGAGCAAAAAAAAAAAAAAAAAAAAAAAAAGGTGGTCAAGCAAAATTACCTGTTATGATTTTCAATAACGGGGAGAACTGTTTGTGCCGTAGATGGCCTTTGAGTGTGGCCTTTCCTTGCTTTGGGAGCAGGATGGCTGCTACAAAAAGAGAAAGCAATGCAAGAAACAAGATCAGGGCAGGAAATACAGACATAGCGTGGGCTTCATCCCCAGATGATGTAGCAATCACGAGTCCTCTGTCCATTCATTTTCTGTTCATTCAAAAAAAAAATGCCCACACAGTGAGCTGACCACATACCTCAGTAGCTGTGTTTTCAACTAACATGTGTAAGGACTGGCATGTGTGTAAGTTGAATCCCCAGTACATAGTATTAGGGAATGTCTATTGGGGGCAGACTTACATTTTTTTTTGTAGCACGGAGTGATTAAGGCAGAAGGGGGATGGTAACAAAGAAACTTCTACACGTGTAGAACATCAGACAAGTCAAGGTCAGAAAATGACAATCCATATAAGTAGAACAAGGTGATGTGAATCTGAAAGGGTAGAAAACATTAAACGACACTGGAAGTTAAAAAAAAAATATGGTGTAAGAAATGGATTTTACAGAGAAAGTGGTAAGCTTTGATTTTATCTCAGGTAGAGGTAACTAGCCAGAATGCCCAGCAAATTTCTAAAATTGAAAACCTTACATTTTCAAGGCGAAGGGTGGAGATCTGACCTTGTGAGGAGAACCCAACGGAGTGTGATCTTAGAGCACCTCTGGTATTACCCTGGTGTCCTTGGAAGGGAGTGGCCACTTATCAAGCCACTTTGATGACTGATTGTTTACCTGTAATGGACTGGGATTTAATGTTTTTAACACTATTGCTAGTTAGAGATATTATTACTCCTAGGGAAATGATGCCTAAATAAGTTTGGGGAAGTTTACAATCTAAATGGATCAGAACTAGAAATACTGGGCTTCATGTCCTCTTCCTGCTTTGACTCCTCAATTTCACCAGCTTTTGTTCCTAGGCTGTTCTTGATGGGTCAGCAAGGTTGGTATAATCAGTGATATATGTACATATGTTCAATCTCTCTCTCTCTCTCTCTCTCTCTCTCTCTCTCTCTCTCTCTCTCTCTGTGTGTGTGTGTGTGTGTGTGTGTGTGTGTGTGTGTGCAGGGTCGTGCACTCGTGCGTACCCAGGCAGGCACACATGTGAAGGCCAGAGGTTGTCACAGGTTATCTTTCTCAATCACATCCTACCTTAATTTTCGAGACAGTGTCTTGACTGAAACTGTCTCTTACCAATTTGTGTAATTTGACTTGTCGGCAAGAAGCATCTCCGACTCCAGTCCCATGCCAGTGCTGTGCCTGGCTTTATGAGGGTACTCAGGACGTGAACGCAGGTCTTCATTCTTTTTAATAAAGGACTTTACTCACTGAACTATCTCCCTAACCAGGAGGTTATTATTTATTTATTTATTTATTTATTTATTTATAAGATTTATTGGGAGATGAGAGTGAGTACCTGGGGAGGAGGGACACAGAGAAATCAGGGAGGAAAGAAAGAAAGAAAGAAGGAAGGAAAGGAGAGAGAGAGAGAGAGAGAGAGAGAGAGAGAGAGAGAGAGAGAGCTGGTCTGAAACACATGGGGGAAAGAAAAAGAGAAACAGAGGGAGAGACAGAGATGGAGAGAGAGAGAGAGAGAGAGAGAGAGAGAGAGAGAGAGAGAGAGAGAGAGAGAGAAGAGGGAGGAGAGGGAAGGAGGGAAAGGGAGGGTGGGGTAGCCAGCAGTCATCAGAGGTGGCCAGTGATGACTAAGGCTGTTTTCTAGGGAGCTGTTGGGCTCACAGACTTGTCTGTAAGTTTTTGAAATGCTTTCTTTCAACAAGACTAGTCCTGTCTTCACACACACACACACACACACACACACACACACACACACACACATTAATGTGTCTGCCTGTGTGTGTGTCTCATCTTAAAGAATGTCCTATCAAGTCTCTTTCCTTTATTTCACAGAATACTTTAACTGTCTTCATTTCTATCATAACCAACAGAATTTCCTAGATGCTCAGTGAGTCACATCATTTTTAATTTTCATTACTGAGATGATTTTAGTTTTCTTTTCTCTGTTGTGTACATTATCAAAGAAACCTTTTCTTCTTATTCTTTTATCTTTATTTGATGGACCCACTTTCTCATTTTTCCATGGTGAGTTTTGCGTTTGTTTTCTGCCTATGATCTTCTTCACATTTTTTTTTCTCATTTCTTTGCAGAATCATGATCATCGCTTTCCAGGCAGGCTAAAATTGGCAGTTTCCACAGAGCATTTCATTTAGAAAGTACTTCTGTTGGCTTCCTTTTGTATTCAGCAATGATATTGACGATGTTTTGGATCAATGGTTTTGGTCTTACAAGGTTGCCGTGTACATTACAAAATGCTAATTGGAACCCTTGCCCCCCCCCCAAACACACCTGCTGGACACCCATTGCTGAGACATGAGAACCCCCAGCCTGCAGGAGTTGCTGGCTGTTCTCCAGAGGCCAGTATCACACCCTACTCACTGATAAACTATCTCAGCTGGTAATCATTCTGATTTTGATTGAATTGTCAGGCACTTAGGAAGGACCACTAAATCTAGGTTTATTTTATAACCCTGACTATAAAATTGCCTTTTATGGTCTTGAGTTTCCTTATCTGTAAAATGGGGTGTTGTAGTTCTTACTCTGGTTTCCCTTTCTATTTGGAAAGAAGCAAGTCTTTAAAATCACACTGGATCCAATAACAAAATCCCCACTTAAAAAAGAAAACGTCTACTATTTCTTAATTTTGAGTAGAGTAACTCAATTACCTATGCACGCTTCCTTGTCTAATTTTCTAGGCTATAAAGGAAATCCCCAAAGAACTTGGGTGGGATTGGAACACTTCAAGTACTCACTGCACTCTTAGGTTTTCTAGTCCCTCTTATCCCATGTATTTCATGAGTCAGGCTGACGGAGTTATGGTTATGATGGCTCAAAGTTGAAAGGTCATCCTTCATGCAGGTGGCAAGGGTATTTCATACATATTAAATACCTTGACAGTAATTGCATGCTAGCCCTGGGAGTGTAGGTCTGAAACATTTGTGTATAAATATCTTTTTTTTTATTTTCTATATTCTTTGTTTACATTCCAAAGGCTTTCCCCTTTCCCAGTTCCCCCCACCATATGTCCCATAAGTCCTTTCCCCCCAACTATTCCCCAATCATCCCCCCCACCATTTCTCTATCTTAATGCCTCAGTTTTATAATGTTCACATAAAAATATAAGGAAAGGGGGAAAGCATGCATAGCCTAATGAAGATATATCTCTCTCAAGGATAATTGGTGAGAAACGAGCATCCTCTACAAGTTACATTCACTCCTGGAGTACTCTTGATTACAAAAGAAAGATAGGCACCACTTAGCAAGGAAGAAATAGAATTCCCATATGCCACTTCTCCCCTTACATTACAGCACAATTCAGCCACAGCTTTACTTAAGTGACCCTCTTAAATAATCTCATTTACACTATATGTATTTTCTTAACTCAATCTGAGTTTTCTTACCTAACATGTGTTGTTTATACACATAAGCTGAGCCTTTCAAATAATAAGGATAATTTCAAGGCTCTAATAACAGCCCCTGAAATAAATTATTTAATATTTTTTTGAAAAAAAAAAGTAAAGTATATCTTCTGGGTAATTGATGTGAGGAAAGCTACAGAGTTGGTTGTATATTCATTTTTTCTCCAGTGTATGCAATTATCCACTCAGTCTGCACCCATTAATATTATTTTTCTTCCTAAGCTGGAGGTATTTAAAGCCATTAGAAAATAATCCAAAGAATTCTATTTGCTGAATAAATTTTAATTTGCATGGCACCAGGAATTTTTTTATTAATGGGAAATAAATTATTGCAATCTTTGGGAAGGAGACAAGTTAATAGCTTTGTGAAAAGCAATGGAGAGAAAATGATCTTGAAAAGGTCAGGTCTCCTGTCACAGTGTCTTTATGCACAATTAAAACAAGTCAAGAAAGTGGCTATATAATCAGGACCATGAATATGCATTATACCCTAATGAGAGTGTGAAGATGGAGCAGGCTTAGTGCTAAAGTCATGGTGGGGTGGTAACATAAAAATGGTAATTTGTGATGTAGTATTTAACTGTGTTTCTCTTTCTTATAGAAAACTTAACTCTTTCTTAGCCAGTCCATCCTCTGTTGCTATATTTAGGCTCTTCCCACTTTTCAGCGAACAAAACCAACAACAGAAAAATTCAAAAGACAATGCAGTCAATTTGGAGTGGGGGGAGCCAAAGTAACAGCCAAACATTATCCCCATTATCTGTGAGTTAGCTGATGAACTAATATTTTTATTTTGCCAGCAACTGCCCTGATTCTTCACACAGCTGCATGAGTCTGAGCACACATGCAAACTCATTTTCATGGAAAATACACACCTTCCGCCAACCCTGCCCTGAGCTTCCGGGTCACCTGTAGGTAGCTGTCACCCTGCCTCACTTCATCCCGTGTGATATTGTGTGGATCCCTGATAAACGACACGGGAGAGATAGCAGTTAACCTGAAGGGAATTTTTAAAATCCCACGCAATTTTTATCTCGAATACCCGATTACGGGGGATATTGTTTGCAAGAGCGTTCTTTCTGTAGAAAAAAAAAAAACTTCAGAAAGGACATCAGGGGAAATAACTGGCAGCATCAAGAAGTTAACTTAAGTTCTTAAGTGGTCAATTACCTCTGGGTAATGGCTGCTTCACTGGGTCATGTTGCCGCCACTCTGTGAGCTATTGAGTCATTTCTGGCTATTCTACATTTTAATTGAAAAGCAGTATGAACCTTCTGATTCAGTGGTCATTTAATAAAAGATAATGATCACTGAACAATGGTTCTGATTAGCTAATGGCAATTTAAAGGTTTTTAGAACCTTTCACAAGTCTGCCTGCTTATTCCAGAATATTAATAGAAGACCTTGAACTAATAAGATTTTGGTTCTTATCTTGTGAGGAAGTTAAAAAAAATTAGAGAAAAGTCTAAGTTTCCCTTCCCGCATTTTGGTAGGACAATGAGCACATGCTCTGAATCCGTAAGATGGGGCACTGTGAGGATGAGACCCAAAGTAAGAGAGGCCTTTGTCTCAAGCTCTGATAGACGTGAGCGTACTCACTTTAAAACTGGGTTCCAGCTTTCAAGGTTTGCTGCCGAGTCATTTAAGCATGGGGCCTTACTTCTCAAACTGTGTGTGATAAATACACAGAGCAAGACAATGTCGCAAGACAATGCAGTGAGTAAGTACAAAAAATGGTGTGTGTGTGTGTCACATTTTCTTCCCAAGTGTCACCCTTATAGTATCTATACTACATACTATATGACAGATAATTTATTTGGTCTAGGACCTAAACACAAGTAAAGTGAATTTCTTTTCAATTTCATAAGTGTCAGCCACCCACCCTTTCCATTACTATTGAGTACACATTTCTGCCTATAGACTGATGCATACAGGAATCCAGGGACTACAAATAAAAGAAACATCTCATTGACACAAGTTTGCAACTGAACTCCTTTGAAACACAACAATGAAAAGCTTGTAATTGTCAGGGAGAACTGGGAGACACTGTGAGATCGATACACTCTGCGACATACAATAAGTAGATAAGAATTGCTTTGTGAACACTCGAGTGCACAGGTATAAGAGAGAATCACAATTTAGGTAACAACCTTTCCGGAAGTGGAAACCATATCCAGTCACCTAAAGGACCACACGCCTTAGAAGCTCTGTTTAAAGAGAGACTCCGAGAAGTTCGGAAACTGCTCTATTAACAGTGAATGTAAAATTGTAAACATTGGCTTACATGGACATTGGGAACTTTGTGTATAAGTAGATTCTGGAACATTGAGTACTAAGTTTCCGTCTAGTTCTTCACTTTAGGTTAATTGAAGTTCTTTTTTCAGTAGATATTTGGCTTAGGCAAGTTGATTTAATTCTGAACTTAAATGATCTGTTTACTGTTGAAGAAAGAGCAATAGCCATTTCACAGAGCTGTGACACAGATATGTGAGCTCCCTTGCATTGTATCTACTCAGCAGTGCAACATGAGTAGAGTTAGTCTATTAGATGAGCAGGAACTCTGGGACCTTCAAGTCAACACTGATCTAATAGAAGATGGACTTCAAGACACCCACAGCATCTCATCCATTTCATTCTTCAATGAAAATTTGCCTGAAAATTATCATCCTTCCTCATCCTAAGAGATGAGGCTGCAAATGGGATCCTTGAATCAACAAGAGAAACCTGCGGGAGCTTTCTGGAAGCTAGAGTCATTCTTCCCATTTGCCACCAATTCCCTCTGTCCGTTCTCTTTTCCATCCAAGCAGTGTACAAATATAGAAAGGGGCTGGGGCCATGTCTGGACCAAACAAATAAAATGTCATCTTTAGCATAGAAAAACACAGAGTATTATATCCTCTTCATCTATGTTCTCAAAGAAGGAAAAAAATCTAAAGACAGAAGAGAGACAAATAACCAATACCTATAACAGTACATTATAAGGATGAGGGTCCTGTGAGAAGGCTCAGTGGATGGAGTCACTTCTTGCCACAAAGCCCAATGAGTTGAATCCTCAAGATCCGCATGGTCTGAGGAGGAAAAACAGAGAGAACTGACCCTCCAAAGTTATCCTTTAATCTCCAAGTAAGCATCTGTGCAGCACAGGCAACACACACACACACACACACACACACACACACACTCACATATACTCACACACACACACACTCACACACACACACAGACACACACACTCACACACAGTCACACACACTCACACACAGACACACACACACACACACACTCACACACACACATTTTTAAAATGCAGGAGGAAAAAGAAGATATTTCTAAAGATAAAGACTGTGGCTCTATATTCACACAATGATAAAGTGTCTACAGGAAGACAGGCTTAACGAAATCCTCTTCAGAACAGCTAATCCTATTAAATGTTGCTACTGTAGTGATAAAGTAAATTAATAACATATCAATAAAGTAAATGTCCAAGAAATTGAAGTAATTTTTAAAATATCAACTTTAGAAGGCTATACATTTTACAGGAAATATGTTCGATATTGTATCCTACAGTCACTGAAGAAATTACTGAGGGCCTTAATGAGGGTTTTTAGATTTTAAACAAATACCCACTTGACTAAATATTATTGTGTGAGCGGGAAGGAACAAATGACTGGCATAAATTGTTATTCTAAGATGCATATGAAGGAGTCTAATGCTCTTCACGTTCCTCCACACTGCGTCGTAGTTTATGTTTACAACCAGTCACTGACACAGACATTTCTGAAAGTGTGCTTCCCATTTGAGAGATGGAAACCTCGAGGCACCATAATGCTGTAAAATTGGCCAAGCCACATGCACAATTAATCTTAAGGCTGGAGCCTGGTGGAATTTCAGTTCTTAGACAGCGCTAATTGATTATAGAGATTGCCTTTGGGGATGGGGAAAAAAAAATCTAACATGCAAATCGCAAATGCTCTGCCTGGTTTTCCAGCTTTTTTTTTTTTTTTTTGGAGGTTTTGATCAAAAATAGCATTTAATTCCGTGCCTGTTTCCTGAGCTGCTCTGATAAGCAGGGTGTATTCTGAAATATTGTTGAGAATAGGTAATATTGAGATTTCTGTTTTTCCTTCAAGCTATGGAATGTGCTAACCTACAGTTTTAGAAGCACCTCCACCACAGTCGTGTGTGAATTCAGCGCAACCATATGTTGTATTGAATTAACATCCTCTTAATGTTAGACTTAAAAATATATCACTATACATATGTTCTCATGGTGCTGTCTGCTTGAGAATCTCATGAACTAATGGGTCAACGGAGATTCTTATTCTGTTGGTCCAGGAACCTGAATGGTCAGGCGGTGGCCTCTGGGGTGACTTGATAACTGTGATGGGCCCCACCTTGAGAATACAGCTTTTGTCTTCCCTCCTTCTTACTGGCTTATCCTGGGACTAGTTGTCTCTGCTGAGATATAGGAGCCAGAGTTTCACTTCCTGTTTCCAGTAAACAACAAAGGCTAAACAAAGGTGAAAAGGAGCTCGGTTAGGAATTTCCTTAAGTAGTAAATAGATAAACACAATCAGAGGGAGGAAGCAGAGGCAAGTCTAAAATAGATAGAGAGTAGAGAGATGCTCAAAGAAGAACAATGAAAATAGCACAAGGATTTGAGTTGAATCCCCAGCCGCACCCATATAAGAAACAGGAGATGGTCGCACTTGTCTGTAGCACTTTCCTTAGAGGGCAGAGACAGATGGACCACAAGGGCTTGCTGGTCATCCAGCCTAACTCGCATGCACAGAGAAAGCCTGTATTAAAGCAATAAGGTGGGCACAGCCTGACGCCCCTTCCCCACTCACACATACTTCATGAAAACTTCAAGTTAAAATAGATGCTGTGAACGGTCAAGATGGAATTAGGACGTAGGCTGTCCAGAGCCTATGACCTGGTTTAAAAGAAAATTTAGACACTATATTTCTATGTGACAGTCCAGGATAACTAGAAGGAAGTCTGCCCACCCTTCAGCTAGGTGGGCCAGTTTATTTGAGACATGCCCCTTTTCTTCTAGTAACAAAATAAAAAGAAAATAAATATCTATGAAGAATGGCAGAATGTTTTGTTAATTGTTGAACTATAACTAACTTAAGGGAGGTATGTTCTTGAATAGGAACTCAACCTTCAAGTGACACTTGCTTCTGGCTATGTCTGGAACACGTTGTAGAAAATTGTGTGTTACTTAGGAGAATAAAACACATATACGTTGTGTGATATTTGATATACTTACTCAGACAAGGACGGCTGGAGGTATCAGGCCTAGCAATCCTCAGCATTGAAAGAAAAGGGCAGAGGAGGAGCAACTTCTTTTTCCAGTGTTTTTGAAGTACGATGAACAAATTAGAAATTCTATGTCTGAGATAGGTAATATATTGATATGTCAATATATTGCTTATTAATGAAATAATTACCATCATCAATTTACAGACATACCTACCACTTCACACATTTCCCCATTTTTATTGGAAATTTTAAGCACTCAATGGAGTATTCTTAACTACCATCACTAGGCTCTACATTAAATCTCCAGGATGTACTGATGTTTGGTCACCGAGTGTTTTTGCCACTTGCTCCATATCAGCCCATCTCCTCCCTCATGCCTCTGGCAGCCATTGTCCATTCTGCCTACGCGTGTTCAGCTTTTGCAGGTTCTATGAGAAAGGAAGAGCCTGTCTGTTTGTATTTCTCTGCATGGCTCATTTTTTCTAGCATAGTCTTCCAGATTTGACCATACTGGCACAAATGAAAGCATCTCTCTTTAATGCTTAGTGCTCTTCTGCTCTGCGTATGCATTTAAGCAACCCGCCTGAGCTCTTTGTCCTTCTATCCACTGGTGTGCTTGGGTTGATGCTGTATCTTCACTAGTATGAATCTTTAGTGACCATGAGGATTTGAGTCTTTTAACTATTCCAACATGAAAAATAAAGGTATCCTATTGTTTGCAGTGCTATGAGTCATTGATTTATGGGTGCCTTCTTTATTTTCAAATCCAGTCCTTCCTCATTCTTTCAAGAAATATTTATTTATTCTTTATTACTAACATGATATGGCCTTCAGAAAACAAAGCAATTTAAAAATGAAAAGTTATGTTTGCCTAAGATTATGAAAAGAGAAAGAAGTTGCAGTAAATAAATCTAAACACCTGGTTGTTGTTTTGAAGACCTAACTAATACATAGAAGAAAATCACATCCAGGTTTATTCAAATACCTTAGGGACTATGGAATAATAAAAAAAGAAAGATTTAGAATGCAGTGTAATGAAGCAGGTGGACAACAGGGAGAGGTGTGCAGGAAGCCGAAACAGCTCTGCGAGTCAGGGAAGCATGAGAGTCCTTGAAGTGGTTGGAGGCTCAGGGAGCAACGAGCCTGAAGAAATCAGCAGGGATGGCTCTTGGAAGTTCTTGCATATTATGCGAATAAATTTAAATGATTTCTTTTCCTATGGGAATGTAGAAATACTGAATCAATTTTAAGCACAAAGTGACATTGTTTGGGGGGGACTAAAAAGATCATTCTTGCAAATCTGTAAAGAAAAGATGGCAAGGGAATGACTGGAAAGAGCAATCATGGATAGCTTAGGACACCCTTAATAAATATTTTCATGGAACCATGGAGAACTCCTAAGAGGCTTGCGGAAGAGAGTAAACTCATTTCAATTTACATTTTAGAAGAATTATTCAGGCTAAAATATAAAATCTGGATTAAAAGCCACAAGACAGGAACTAGGCTCAAAATGTTGGAAACTGTCAAGAGGGAATGAGGGTGGGAAGTGGGAAGAGGCACTGCAGTTATTTGCAAAATAAAGTCTGCAGGAATTAGCCAGGGCAAGATGTTGCAGTAATCAAGAGATGAAAGTGTAGGGTACCTGGATATTTCAGGTCTAAGACATCTGGCTGAGAAGATGGCCTAGCCATTAAGAGCACAAGCTGCTCTTAATAATAATCTAGGTATGATGACTAAGACCCATGTCTGATTAAAGAGCACCCCCACCCCACGGTGGCTCACTGCCACCCACAACTTCAGTCCCTGGTGATCTGGCACCCTTTTCTAGTATTCACGAGTACCAGGCACACATATGACGCAAATGCTTGCAGGCAGACAAAACAGTTATACATGTAAAATGCAGTACTAATGTTTTTAAAGTCTAAGACATTCTATATTCCATACATAAGCTCCAAGTGACAGGTGAATGTTTATGGGTTCTTTTTTTGCAGAGTTCAATGAGGGTTAAACATGTGAATGGCACTTATTAGACAGAAGCAAATCCACCACACAGCTCATGACTTAAGCTTCTTAAGTATTTACTCACAAGAGTTGTTCCAAAGCCTAAGCTAGCATATTTGTGTTTACTGTTTTCCTTGATTGTTTGTTTTTAATAATAAAAAAAAGAGCTCTCAAAACTTGGGCTTCAGCAAATGGCCATGCAGACCTGAAATTGCTGACAAGAAGCCAAGGTGTAGAGCAGTATACAGGATGATGAAAAAGAAAAGATGAAAAGGTAAAGGTATCATGTTGATGCTTTTCTAAAATAAATGAGCAGATGGGAATTCACTTTTTTATATATAAAGGTATCTTAGTGACTATATGATACTCTAGAGTACCTCTGATGTAAACACCTCATTTTGAAAAATCGTTTCTGGGATGTTTTAAAAGGATCGCCGAAGGGATGAGTAATTGGCCTAGAACATTAAGGATTCTTTGACCTGATGGGTTCCAGTTATTATGACAGTTCCATCCTGTTGCCTGGTCAATCCAAACCAATTGTATTCCCCTAGACACATGGGTTGTCTCTTCCTTCACTGATCACTTGATGGGTAGCCACTCAGCTTTCCTGCCATGCTGTCCCTGCTGTCTTCTATCCTGTACCTCCCACTTCATGCTCCTGTGCTTATGTTTGCCATGTTAGTTACAGCTCATTTTGTGTTTGGATCTTTAGGGACCCTCAGAGGCTGTGTATGGAAGGCATGGCTCTCAGCATGATGCTGTTGAAAAGTGCAGTAACCTTTTAGATGGTGCCTTATGGGAGGGCTTTGGTTCAATGGCGTGTATACTTAAAAGGTGCTGTCGGACTGAAACTCTTTCTTTCTGCTCTTCCCAACCTGGTGATGAAGTGAACCATGAGGTGTGGAGTATCAGGCACACCACCTATCCCCTGTGATAGTTACTTAGTTCAGGCAAACACTGGTACAATACTGACATTCCCCTCCTGGTCTAACCCTGGAATAGCACAGCATGGTGAGCTGAATTATCACACACCCGTAAGCAGTAGAAGAAATGATCATCCCCCAGAGCTGCCTTCTTTTTCTCTATATGTTCAGCTTGGTGTTTTATTTTAAATTCTGAGTATTCTTTGAAGGCTGTTTTAAGGCTTGAGTCACCAGCTTGTATCACTACACTGAGGTAGTTAAATAAATAAATAAATACCTCTAAAGGTGATAATAGAATTCTTGGCACTTTCCCCTCTTACATCGTTACCCAATGGTCATAGAATAAGTAGCTTTGCCTCATCATAAGCCCTAGGTATGCTTTTCTGTTTTGCTACTGGACCAAAAAAAAACATACCCAAATGACTATAAACCAAAGACTCTGAAATTATGAGCCAAAATAAATGTTTCTTCCATATAAATTCAATATCTTATACAATTTTGTTATAGGCTGGTAAATGTCAATTCCCTTGAAATATATAGAGGTAGATAGACAGACAGACAGATAGATGACAGATAGATTGAAAGATAAAGATATATATCACTCCTTTATATAGAACAAGGATAAAGATTGTATTCTTGAAGCAAAATGAAATCTACTTCCTTTATTATGAATACAGTTTTATATAAAGATAGTCACATCAATTCATATATATGGTTTCTTTGACTACTTTTGTATAGTATAGATAAAACTGAATGATTGTTAATAGAAAACTTCTTAACAGAAACAGACTATCAAAGGCTAAAGTCTGCGGTACTTGACAGAAAGAGTTCACTGACTCCTAATCTACATAATTCTTTAGAAGAAATAAATGTGGATTCACAAACGTCAAATACTCTACAAACTGATCTAACTAGTTAGCCTTCAAAAATATTTGTCAAATAGTAAAGCGAGGCATACAATTTCAGCACCACTGTTATGCTGCCTTCCACAAAACAGTTAGGCATTGCTGGATAACCTTTTAAAATGTTTTTATATATCATTAGGAAATGTACTGTGCCTTTTAGAATAATCAGAGATTATTTCAGAAAAGCAAGCTGAAGTTATTGAATGGTTTTGTTGGGGATTTCAGACACGCAAAGTTAAATAATTGAATTAGACTTGATAATCTCCAGAAAGCAAAAAGAATGTAAACAAGCCAGAGATGGGGTCAGCGCTTGTGAATAAGTAGGACAAGCTCCTTCCCTCTGCCTGCCTCACTCTTTTCTCTTCCTTCCCTTCGAAGTGGAGACAGATGTACATGATACAGCTTGATGTCTACCTGTTTAACTCAGAGGCATAAAACAAATTCAAATGAAGGTAATGTGTGACATCATTAGTGGAAGGCTTCTTGAATGACCAACTGGGCAATTCAATGGTGGGATTTGCGAGTTTACTTCTGGCCCTTAGAAATCCTGAAGGGTCATTTAACCTAATAAAGCCTTCTGTTTATAAACAAGTTTTTCTATTTGATGTCCTGATTCTGAAGTAATGCAGGCCTGGGAACAGGAACTGTGCCAGAATTTATGGTCTGTTTGCCCCTTTGGAGCACATAAAATAAAAGGAATTAAAATATAAACATCAACTGTGTCTTGCTTTATATAACTCACAATCCAAATGCTCATAAGCTCAACAGTGTTGATGAAGTTAGATAATGATTTTAGAATTAAAATATGCAAGCTCATTTGATGACTACAAAGACTATGATTTTTGGAAAGAGGGAAAGAGAACAATCTCTTTTAAGGCTGCAAGTCATGAAGGAGATGGTCAATTTACCAACTTTGAGAAATAGCTCACTCATTTATTCCCTAGATTCAGCTACACAGTATGCTTTTTCTGCTACAAATAAATATGACAACAATTAGCATCTTCAGACTCAGGCCTAATATGGATTCTTGGAGTTCCAGATTTTTAATAATAAATATAGACAGAATATCATTTAAGAAATAATCTTGTCAATATGCCACCCTTGAACTATTTATTTTACTCATCAGTGATGATTTAAGGGATATAGTAGATAATCTGCAGAGATAACTATAGAATCCCTCTCTTTCTTATATAGGTTCCTCTTTGTTATGTGGTCTTCCTATCTCTGTCACCAAGAGACAGTGGCTTTTTTCTCTTTCCTGTCAATCTAGGCTATTACATTTTCATTAATGGGACGTAGAAGACATAACATTGTAGATCTCTTAAATCTCTCTACGCAAAGATATTTTATCTTCTGTTTGTTCTGAGGCCATCTATGCTGGAATGATTCCACGCTGTGACAACTTAAGGGACACTAGACCAATATATTACAACTATCTAATCATTTAACCTGATCCCCAACATGCCAATTTGTGGGTATTTTCCACCACAAAACCTTGAATGAACTTGTATAGAAATAGATCATTAATTTAAAGTTCAATATTCTCAAAATTACCTAGAATGACGCACCCACATTTTATTTTAGAATAATTGATGGGGGCATGGCTAATGGCAACATCCATTTTCCCTTTCCTGGTTTCTAGTTGACTAAGCATGGGAGTCATTTTCGTCAGCGCCATATTTCCCTGTCAAGGAACACTTTACACCTACAGCCTTGCAACTCCAATCAGATTTTGATTCTTAGAAATACCCCTGCCTTTAGAAAGGATTCTGAATAGCACACTTCATATGTTAACACCTTTATAGATGATCTCATGTGAAGGTCTATCTTTCTAGATCAATTGAGAATATTTTATGTCTATAAATTCGTTGTACTTCCCCAGAGTCAATTTAGACAACCATCAGTCCCAAAGCCTCTGGAAGAGGGCAACTTTTTGGGGGGAGAATAAAGAAGAAAAAAAGTAAAAATAAAATAAAAGAGGAATCCAAAGGAGATTCCCAATCCATTCGTTATCTGTCCTTGGAACTTGAACATGCTTCTTCCCAAAAAGCTGAGTTCCCCTGGAGTGCCCGTTGATTGTTTTCCCTTCCCAGACGAATTTTGCTTCTCAATAACTGTCACACTTTCCCCTCAATAATATTCACTGTATCTAAAACATGATTCTCAATTGTATTATCTCAAAATTTCATCCAGCAAGATAAATGCAAGACAGACACCAAAGGTTCGATAACATGTAGATCCTGCAATTGCAGAAGTAACTGAGAAATCCATTTTCAAACATGATAGGGTGACAGAGACTATATTTTTGCTATTTTATTATTTGATAAATGAATAAAAAAATAAAGACATGCTTAGTTTGCTTTAATGACTCACTGTGAGAGAGCTTGATTCCTGCTGCCAAGAAATGAGTTTTATTTTAATTTCAAGGTTTAGCATTGCACAGACCTCTAATTCACCTGCAATTACATCCCTTGGCTCATTTCCCCAGCAGCCACTGGAGTCTTTCAAGGATTCATGATTACCACTCAATCCCACCTGTACGAAGAAACATTTTCATCAATTCTCTCACCGTGAGGGCACTATGACCTTTCACCTCATGTCATTTGGTTTACCTAGCATCTTTGCTTCTGTCGGTTCCAAGTATCTTCATATGTCTGTGTGTCCCACGGGGCAAACAAATCCCCCTAACAATAAGCTTCATTCTACTATGCAAAATACACTGTTATAAGAGCTAATGTAATGTTCATGGTCGCCTTAGAATTGTGTGCTTACTGCTTGATTCCTGTAGCGATGCGTTTAGAAATAACACTTCAGAATATGAAGCCGCTGGTAGTCATCTTTCTATTTCTTAGCACATCACCTGAATACTTAGCACTCTCTAAATACTTATTACAATAGCCTAATGTATTTACTATCTTTCCTATAACTCTTACAGAATTGTAGTAAACACTAGCATAGTAAATATACAGATAAGTTTTATAGTGATTGTTATAGGTATTTAACATTATTTTGCCCAACATTTTCGACCTTTACTCCCCATGGAAATGTAATTGTGTAGCAGAATACCTTTTGGAAATGGAAGTCAATATGTAAACAGATGAGTATGTGACAGCAACTCCCACTTTCTTCTTAGATATACCTCGTAAAAACCCTTCAGCCAGCATAGCAAAAAGATAATTTATATTCAGCATCTGTACGGATTTCCTTTTTAAAGTTCTCACACTTACCTAGGTTTTGCTGATCTTTACTGGGAAGCCAGGTTTTTCCTATGGAAGTCCTGAGAGTCACAGTTTCTTTATAATCTGTCAGAAGCTTATGTTAAGGGTATGGTTGTGAGGCCCCTTAAAGGCTGCCTTTTACAGCCAGGTAGCTGGCTTTGTTTATCCTGCGCTGCAACTCTTTCTAATTAAAGTGATCTGCTTGATATCTGCTGTCTAGTTTCTGGGTGATCTGTTTGCTCCTGTGATGCAAAAAGGATGGAGTCTTTAAATCTCCCTTTGGCAGAAAGCATAACTTCCTGATAAGGATCTAAATAGGAAAATATCTCTCAGTAGAAACACAGATCACAGGATAACATTTTTTTAAATTCATACACAGCACCTAAGGGAGATAGAGTAGGAATGATTAAAGTACCTGTTGTCAATGTTCCTAATGATTTTTTGTCTCTGTGTCAATACAGAATAGCTAGGAAACAAATCTAAATGTGCTGCTCTCCATAGCGAGGTCTCATAGACAGACCAAACACCTTGACCATAATAAAGTCACTTGTTGGAAATAGCTACATTTATTTTAAATTTCACTCCGATTTTTGATGTCCATCAATTAAACAGCTTATTCACTTAGCACTAATAATAGGTCTACATAATTTTTTGGAGTTCTGAATTACTGGGCATTTGGTAAAGCAATATGAAGTCATAAGGAAGTTTTATTGTTCTATAATTATCTACGTCAGTACTAGTTCAAGAGTGGACAATAATATGACATGTCCCTCAGCAAAAGTTTCTAATATGATAGAATTATTCTGTAACCCTCCCTGTTGAATACATACAGCATCCAATAGTCACATGTTCCTGTTGAACGTCTGAAATGTCAGTGTGGTTTCGAAGAACTGTTCTGTAAATTTCATTTGATTTGAATTAAATAAATACACATGGCTAGTGGCCACTATACCGAGCAGTGCAGTTCCATGGATTTTGCAATAGAGTATCCGATGCACAGAACAAATCACAGTGGGTATTGCTTTTGTTTCCCAAAACCAATGACAGTAAATGAACACTGCATAAATCATGATCAGTAGTTTTCAATCTATGTTTATTTTTTATGTTTGTCTTTGAGACAAAGATTCTCTGTGTAGCTCTTATAAGAACTCCCTCTGTAGCTCTGTTACCAGGCTGGCCTTGAACTCACAAAGATCCATCTGCCTCTGCCTCCTGACTTCTGGGGTCAAAAGTGTGAGTCAGGAGCTTACATATGTTCTTCAAACTGTATTTATGTATGCATTAGCTGTGTGTTAGACAGCAATTGCAGGTCATCAGACAGCCACTGAGTTCTGGTAGGCACCAAGAGAATAAGAGAGAGCAAGACTGAAAAAGTTGTGAGAAGCAGCTGACAGCTCCGAGGCAGATTGATCACAGAGAAGCAAAACAAACAATTCGACAAATGTTAATTAATGAACCAAATGAGAACATAAAGTACTCACAAACCAAGACACTTAAATGAATTTGATATCTTTTATGGACCACAAAATTAACAATGAAAATATAAAGCGAGCAGGAAATCATGATCAGGGTACTTGGTTAGAGATGATCTCCACCTTCTTAAGACCTACCAGAGGTCCCCATTCAGATCTTGACTATGATCCTGGATCCTAGTAGATTCCGAAGGTTGAATATTCAACACAGGGATTATATCTTCCCTAAGACTACTAAAGCTTAACTTTAGCTTGGGTTGGCTTGGCTTTAACATTTAGTCATTTGTTTTCTTGCAACTTTAGCACACTGCAAAACAAAATTGAAATGTCAATAAAAAAAATATTGCCAAATACATAGGAACATTAAAAAGGCCACAGGGGAGAATTTGACAACTAGTGATAAAGTTAAATTTAAAGTGACATTAGTGCATACAATTGGCTGAGGTAAGTATAATTTCCTTGTCATATAACAGCCTTTAAAAAGATCACAAAATCAGGAGGTTATAAGCCATTACATGAAGGTTGAGTTATAATGTTCTTTCCAAACATTAGCAGAGTAAATTGAATTGGATGAAGCAAAGAAGTGCAGATGGGCTGGGGGTAGGGAGGAAGGAATCGCAAAATGTAACACAGAAGGAATAAAGAGGTTGGGAATATTAGATAGAAATAGCCAGACTCCACTGGGAAATGGATTAGATAATGTGATACAGCCGTAATCTGATTTGAGTTTTAAATTCAAAGTAAAAACCTGAAACGGCATTGGTACGGGATGTGTTCTTTCTTGAATGTCTGCACCTTGATCTTAGATGATAGGAGAAATGGGGGGGCATCAAAGACCTCCGATAGTTCCTAATTCTATATACCCCACAGTTAGTAGCCAGTCTTTCTCAAAAGTCTGACATGAAATGGATTACCCAAATGTAAGTCTCATTTATTTCACTGTGAAATGAAAATTCTTCTTCTAGGTTTTCCAGTTTGAAGCATTTGTCTTATGCTTCAATCTAATCATTATTTGACTTTGTATTTTTTTAAATTTATTCATTTTTATTCTTTAATCCCTTTTTACAGTGCAGACTTCATCCCTTTCCTGGTCTGCCCCTGTAACTTTTCCCTGTCCCACACCTCACCCCTCTTGTCTCCAAGAGGATGTCCAGACCCCCACCCCCACCCCAGCAGGCCTCCCTACCCCCTGGGGCCTCAAGTCTCTCAAGGGTTAGGAACATCTTCTCTAACTGAACCCAGACCAGGCAGTCCTATGCAGTATAAGTGTCAGGGGGCTCATATCAGCTGGTGTGTGCTGCCTGGTTAGTGGCTCATTTTCTAAGAGATCCCAGGGGTCCATGTCAGTTGAGACTGCTGATCTTCCCTTGGGGCCATCCTCCTCTTCAGATTCTTCCAGCTTTTCCCTAATTCAACTACAGGGGTCCCCAGCTTCGGTCCATTGGCTGGGGGCTAAGATCTGCATCTGACTCTTTTAGCTGATTGTTGGTCCTCTCAGAGGGCAGCCATGCTAGAAATGTTCTAGTAAATCTATTAATATGCCCATCTATGTAAAACATACCCAGGAGAATAACATTACACTGATTAGCTCTTGTCTTTTTTAATGCCCTAATACTTTTATTATCGTAGATTTTGTACTCAAATTCTATCTTTTGTCCTTTACATTCTGATACACAAGACACAGAATATTGTGATTTTTGTTGTTTTATCATTTTGACTGCTGTGTCCTAGACTATATAACAAAATGGTGAGGAAATGCCAAAGCCAAGTTACTTACTCTGTCTATGGTATAACACTTGTTTTGAGCATCTTTGGCCTTTGTGCTCAGTCTATGTCATGAGTCTATAAACTGAGACTCATTTTTTTTTAATATCTATCACTATTGACTACCATTACTGACTCCTTGAAAGCATCTAAAATTGTGATGGTTTTTATTTTTCCCTTAAAGTTCTGTCAAATCTAATTTTCTACTTAGGCCACTTATTAGAAAATTCACAGTGTTGTTTAATATGAACTTTCTTTCTCTCAATGACCATAAATTATGAGTTTATTAATTGGATGTAACAAAAATAAAGATCAGTCGTTATTTTAAAATATTAATCTTTCAAGATAGAGAGACAAATGATTCATTTTAAAACTTCCAAGTAGTCACATATGAAATATATGTCCTTGCTCTAATTTTAAAAAGTATTGATAATTAAAATACAATTTTTTAGGTATATCAAAGGCTTATATTTTTGAGAGTACCAAACACCAAGAGGCTATATAATGAAAATACCATATATTGCACATATTATTTTTAAAATCTATTTTCTCAGCTATTAGCAGAAAACAGCAAGTATGTATTCCACAAACATGTAAGTCTAAAAATCTAGCAGTTATTTTACCAAAGGAGATGTCTGCAGGATATTTTAAATCATGAAGTGTGTGGATACACTCATTAACCCATGAGAATTAGCCATCTGGCACATGATATCCTTACTGAGTCGAAAGAGAAATAGGTCCTCACAGAATCCTTCTCCATTCAATATGCAGAACAGTCATTAACAGAATACTCACTGTTGGGTTAAAACACAAGGAAATAAGATCTGGGGCATAGAAGCAAGTCATCCTTAAAAACTTATTAGAGTCCTGGTGACATTGACAAAAGACCACACAACAACCTTTTGCCTAAACAAAGACTCAACAACAAAGAAAACAGCTGTATACGAAAGGGGTCCCATTCACAAGCACCTGCAGCAGTTTATAGAGTCCAAGCCCATCTGTCTGTCGCTAGACCATTAATAATATTCCGTAGACTAACAACTGATCATCCCACCCACAGACATAGCATTGCAAAGTCGCGCTCCAGAGAGTGAATGTGGCAAGTGTCTGTGCTGGCATCTAGATCAAGTTCATTTGAAGCTGTGATACATGGGGCCAAAGAAGCAGCCAACTCTTTCTCTGCTTAAGTAAATGGGATTCATAGTCAGATACCTAGAACAGAAATGTCAGTCAAGGCAAAAAGGTTTGCTCTAATAATCCCACATTTAAGTGTAACTTCAAGCAGTATAAAATGTGTAATTATGTGCAAACAATTAACTAAGAATCAGGAAATTTCCCTGTGCCCATGTGTTCAAGGCTCCTCCTCAATTTCTCTTCTGTTAGTTTCTGTGTATCTGGTTTTATGTGAAGGTCCTTGATCCAATTGGAATTGAACTTGGTACAAGGAGATAAGAATGGATCGATTTACATTCTTCTACATGCTGACTGCCAGTTGAACCAGCACCCAATGGATGATTTTATTTCCTTTGTCAAAGATCAAGCGACCATAGGTGTGTGGGTTCATTACTGGGTCTTCAATTCTATTCCATTGATCTACCTGCCTGTCACTGTACCAATACCATGGAGTTTTTATCACTATTGCTCTGTACTACAGCTTGAGGTCTGGGATGGTGATTCCACCAGAAGTTCTTTTACTGTTGAGAATAGTTTTGTTATTCCAGATGAATTTGCAAATTGCTCTTTCTAACTCTGTGAAGAATTGAGTTGGAATTTTGATGGTGAATGCATTGAATCTATAGATTGCTTTTGGCAAGATGGTCATTTGTACTATATTAATCCTGCCAATCTATGAGCATGGAAGATCTTTCCATCTTCTGGGATCCTCTTTGACTTCTTTCTTCAGATCCTTGAAGTTCTTGTCATACAGATCTTTCATTTGCTTGGTTAGAGTCACACCAAGGTATTTTGTATTATTTGTGAGTATTGTGAAGGGTGTTGTTTCCCTAATTTCTTTCTCATCCCATTTATCCTTTGAGTATAGGAATACTACTGATTTGTTTGAGTTAATTTTATATCTGGCCAATTTGCTGAAGTTGTTTGTCAGCTGTAGGTGTTCTCTGGTGGAATTTTGGGGGTCACCTAAGTATAGTGTCATATCATCTGCAAATAATGGTATTTTGATTTCTTTCTTTCCAATTTGTATTCCCTTTGACCTTCTTTTATTGTCTAATTGCTCTGGCTAGGACTTTGAGTGCTATACAGAATAGATAGGAAGAGAGTGGGCAGCCTTGTCTAGTCCCTGATTTTAGTGGGATGGCTTCAAGTATCTCTCTGTTTAGTTTCATGTTGGCTACTGGTTTTCTGTATATTGCTTTTACTATGTTTGGGTATGGGTCTTGAATTCCTGATCTTTCCAAGACTTTTACTATGAAGGGATGTTGAATTTTGTCAAATGCTTTCTTAGCATCTAATGAGATGATCATGTGTTTTTTTTTCTTTGAGTTTGTTTCTTGTGCATTCTCTATACATGGTTGTTAGTTATTGTGAGAAGGACCAATTGCCACTCACTTATTAACTGACAGGTACCAAGGATGGACATTTGGTGAACATTTATTGGAAGCAGAATCCACATAGGCAAAGCTTCAAGCTAGAAATTGAGAGGAGCTGAAGATGAGTAAAAGATGATAGAAAACATTTAATTCAATAGAGAAGATCTATTCATGACAACAGCAGTCCTCTCTTGCAGCCAAGAAGAAATATATCTGGCAGGCACAAAATCATATTTGTCTTTATATGCTCTATGGTATAAAGCAATAAGAAGAGCCAGTGCTGATAAGTGCTGGTTGAGGGAATGAATTAATAAATAAGGGTAGGTTTTCAGCCTTCTAAATTCCTACCCCCAGTGTGTTCTGAGACCTGTATTCTCTATGTCTGAGACAAAGTACCTTCCTATAAGGTGTTTGGGCAAGAAGTTTTTCAATAATTCCAGAGCTCCAAGTAGCCAAATGTTCTCAACTCTGTTTTCACGATTTGATTTTTTTTTTTTTACAACACTCCTGTTTCCCTTGGTATATTACTAAGACATAAGTGTTATTTGAACTTAACTTTGTTCAGTTCAGCACCAATATGCTTTTTCCAATAGGGTAAATAGGGTAGTATGTACCACTCACAGGAGGTAAGAGCTTTCTCAATGTCCCTCACCACAGCCCAGTCTCACCCTTCAGGCTTTCCAGATGCCATGCTTCTGCCTCACTGAGTGTTTGCCAGTGAAGTCAACTTGTACATTAAGAAAACAAAAAAGCACTGATTGACGTTTTTACTCACAGGCTTGGTGACTTTGTTCCACTCACAGTACCCAGGGAATGAAGAACTTAATCTATGAATCAGATAGAAATCAAGGGGAGAAGAATTCAATGTCAGGTAGTTTTCTTATATGACTAGGCTAGAATGCCCTGCTAAATTACTAAATTACCTCAAGGCAATTTGTGTGTGTGTGTGTGTGTGTGTGTGTGTGTGTGTGTGTTTTATACCACTGTCCCAAATGCTGGTATCCATCATCATTGAAGTGGCTAACTGAAAGATCCATCAAGGAAAACATGTGTACTTTAGTCTCCATTGTTTACCCAGTTCCTAATAAATAGCCCTGGCTGCAAGAGGTGGCCAGGGATTGTTGAATGACAAGATCTCATGGAAGCTAGGAGCCATATCTTTAAAAAACACAAACAGTAACAAACCCCCAAAGGCCCAACTACCTTAAAAAACTAGAAAACCCTCAGGAGGCCACAGTAAGTACTAACATGATTCTTTCCCCATTCCACGCTCACTAGAAACTAGTCATCTACCCTGTCTGTTCCTAATTATTCTTTTTTTTCTGGCCTTCTCCAGATATCATACATTAAACACACGTTGTTCCCTCACTTGGTTTCCTGCCTTCAAATGTCCTTACTTTCCCAGCCAGGTAAACATTTTGTCCCTGGACCTCTGTAAGCCTCTGATCTTTAAATGTCCTCAGGGCCTTCACAGTTGGGTTTGTGGGTTAATTGAAATGTATGCGTGAGAACAAGCCAACGCATGTAGAAGAGGACTATCCTTCAGCCTTGGTTCCCTCATGGCGAATGGAATAATTTCCCTCAGAAACAGAATGTAGGTATGCTTGCACCTAGATTTTCCTCATCTGTGGGCCACACATTTATCAAATACATAATCCAGAGCATGAGAAAAAAAATGCAACGAGGTAGAGTGCATGTGAGAGACCTTCCGATTTACATGTATCATCTCAATTATCCTTTCTTCTGAATTTTATCCTTCTTTTTAAATTTTATTCAGCAATTGATTACAGGTGTATTCATCTTCCTACTTCACCATCATAAAACACTAGACAATAGAGAAATGCACATGTATTCAGAAGACAGACACTTATTTGGAACAAAAAACAAGCAAAAAAAAAAACATTATTAAATGACGAGGATCATAGAATATAAAGCCCACAGTACATCGCTGATATTTTTCTGCCAAAAAACAAACAAAAAAACTACCGTAGTTGCTAGTAAAGAAAATCAATAAATGAGGCTGCTATTGTCCTGTGGTATGCACAGAATTTGAATCTAGGCTATGGTTTTTGTTGTTGTTGTTGTTGTTGTTGTTGTTGTTGTTTTCTCTTAAATCGCTGTACTCAAAAGTGACCCGCCCCCAGCCAGCAGTTTGATTCCATGCCCTTAGATTCCAGACACTGATCAGCATTACCAGGATCCATTCTAAAACTTGATATCTACTTTAATCACAAGTCTAAAATGGGTTTTGGTACAGTTTTCTGCCTCTTTATCCTTTTCAGCAATTAAGATAATCTGGATATAAGGGCTGGCAGGGAGAAATTCACCTGAGCCCATCACGTGTCTGAGCTCATCAAGTAGATGCACAGAAAGAGCTAAGCCAAAGGTTTTATAGAAATCTCCTGTAGCTCCACCGGGCCAAGAACTTTCTCCTGGGGCAGGTTTTTAATTACTTCATCTATATCTGAAAGTAAAGGGGAATCAAGTAATTCCCCAGTCTTCTGCAAATCACCTAGACAACTTGCGAGGAGTGAGAACTGTTTATCTGTTCGTGACATTGGGCTTCAATTTCTGTAACACTCCTCTTCCTGTTTCTGAAAGAACCTCCTAAGGAGCCCTGGGCCTGTATTTGTCTTTCTCTCCTTTGTGCATCTCACTGCGTTGTGGTTATGAGTCTATTGTTAGAGCTGAACAACCGGAATAGCAATTACTGGCTCTCATCCTCCCACTGGTCCAGAGCTGCCTCGCCAAGTGATAGATATCTTCACTTCTGGTTTGGAATGAAATTGGAGCCACTGGGGTGAAGAATTTTGCTTATGATTTCTGGCAGGGGTGATCTTCCAGGTCCAGAGTCTGACTTTCTTTCCTAGACAGAGTTTCTCATTCAAACTTTGTCATGTATATTGTTACTGAGCAAGAGAACAAGAACAAAAAAAACATAACTTAACAGACCACAATGTTCGTAAAATGTCAGCGGTGGATGGATGGATGGATGGATGGATGGATGGATGGATGGATGGATATGTGGGCAGGCTGGTGAGAGGACAGACAGAGGGGCGGACAGAAGGACTGATGGGCAGACAGACAGACAGACAGATAAAAGTAGCCTCCACACACCTTCAGGTGCTATAGGGAAATACCATAATAAATTTTACAATTATCCTTTTAAATTTGGTTTGTAGCCTTCAATACATCTATGCCAGTTTTGGAAGCAATCCTACATAATCACTTTTAAAATCTACTTCTAACTTACTAAAAGACCTAAAAAGTCTCAAATCAAATGAAAATTGTTTTTTTTGTTCAAGAATATATGCACTGGGGCAAATTCAGAGATGTTTCTTCAGTGGTTATTTTAATGAAGGGACTTTAGTGAAGATTTATAAAGGGACATGTTCTAGATCAAAACAACACCTAAATGTGATCAGTGCAGAGCAACTGAAGGGAACAACAATATTATTTTCAGTATATTTCCACCATCTTCCCAATATTTGGCCTATTTGGCTTTCTATAAAAATTGTTCTATATTTTTTGAGTTGTTTAGGTAGCAACTTGATCAATACAGTAATTTTCTAGAAACTTTTCTTCTCCTTGTTTAGCTGTGGTTAATTCAAATTTAGTTCCTAGTCCTTTGTAATTCTACTTTATACATGACACAACAGTGTTTTTTCCCTAGTAAGCAAGAATTGATAATAAACATTTCTGGGTTCTGGGGTCCTTTAAGATATACAAAAGGACTAATTATGCATCCCACTGCATGGACAAGGGAAATTAAAAGCCTGTAGCATTTCCTTCTTATATTCAGAATTATGCCCTCTTGAAAAAAATTGTGAAGATGAAGAGATTGTAAAACAATGTCAGTTTATAGTTCTGGTTTCCAAGGAAATTAGACTTTCCCAGATACATCTTATTTCAAATATTTTGTCTTGTTGTCTTTGATGACTATTCTTGGTTGTCAATATGACTATACGTGGAATGAGCTATAATCTGGAAATGGGTGACTCCACTTCTAGTGTGGACCTTTGTGGTAGGGAGACATGCCTTTACTCTGAGCCGTACCTTCTGATGGAAGCCTATAAATGACATGAGAGAAAGAGCCTGCTTGCTCTCTCACTGCTAGCAAGTTCATTCCTTCACCTGCTTTAGAACCTACTTCTTTGGAATTCTAGCTTCTACTGAAGAATAGCTGAGTCATTCAGCCTTGTAATCTAAGCAACTTCTGATTCTTGGACTTTCTTCCACAGCCTGCCACGTTGAATTAGTTGGGACATAGCCTGTAAGTGTGTTGAATAAATTATTTTTACAAATATATTTCTTTCTTTCTTTCTTTCTTTCTTTCTTTCTTTCTTTCTTTCTATCTATCTATATATTCATTATATTTAAATTAACACATATGAGCTTCACATAGACATGTGAAGAGTATGTAACTCTTGAAAGTGACTACCTTACAAGAAAGGAAAAAGCCAGGGCATCTTAAGGTCAGCCCAGTCCTAGCTTTCTGCAGAGCGGCTAAGAAGCTAGCACATCCATCCTTTGCATACTCATTACAAGTTAAATCGTGGAGCAGTTGCAGCTGATAAGATGAGCACCGCACCCCAGCCACACAGCTGTTTGAGATTCATCTTATGGGCCCCATTTCCAAAGGAATGCACCACTTACCGGCCGCAGCTAAGTCACGGGACTTTGACCCTGCTCCTCTTGTTCATGCTTTCTCTCGCGCTGTTTGTGATTCTTTACGGCGATCCTGACAGTCTTGCCCTTACACTGAAGCAGTGTCCATCTCCTGGCACAGGAAGGTTGCATAAACAGACTGTCCTGATATATCCAAACAAAGCAAAACCCAAACCCGATAGCTCACACACATCTCTCTTCTGACACCAAGACAAATGCTGTTTTCAAGTTCCTTGAAAGGAAAGGCAGTTCTACGGAATTTGTCATGTAGAAGACCTTCCTAGACTTTCTCAAAGATACTCCAACAAGCAGGATAAAACTTCTTATACTCCACCTCCCCCTGAACTGTCTTTAAACTACCTTTCCCCTCAGCCCATTACTTCTTGATTCTCTCCAGTCATTTCTTACCCACCATGTAGCTGTCATCACCAACACTGTCTTGCAATGGACCACTGTGGGATTCTAACAGAGTATCTAACAGTTCTTATGGTCCTAATCTTTTTGCTGTTGAAGAAACCATGGGGACCCTGGGAAATATCTTTTGCTTCCTACTCTTAACAATCTTTCTCTTTTGTGATCTTTTGTGGATCATTAGCACCCAAAATCAACAGTAATTTAAAAGAGGAAATAGAGAACTGATTTTACATCTGGGTCCTTCTTATTTAATAATATCATAAGATTTGGATTATACTTGACCTGACTTAACACCTCCCAACTTTGTGAACTTGTCTGAGATATTTAAATTATATTTATCTACTACAGTTCTCACAGGACCACAGTAAGAAATAAAGATGAAAATGTGCTGGGCATGGTGGTATACTCTGGTAATAATATCAGCACTTGAGGTTTAGTAGTCCTAAGGATAATTAATCCTAAATATCTGAATTGTTAGTGTGCAAAAAGTATACTTATGTGTGACATGGTCAATTTTACAAAAAAAGAAAATTGTTTTCTTTTTTCAGAGATTAAATCATTTCACAGAACTGTTAAATAATGGGCATCAGAAATAATCCTCAGTCTATCAACTATTTGCTTGGGGCAGAATGTCTTCCAAAGTGAAATTTTCATGAAGATATTTAATTTTTGTCAGTGACTGACTCTCAACAACTTCACTGACATGTTTTGATTTAGGTTTAGATCAGCCATTCTATGTTTGAATACTATATTACCCCGTCCTTGCTTCAGCCCATGACAAAGGCCCATGTGCTCACATACAATAGGAAAACAAAATTAGATGTTATTTTTCTTGTCACTGTTCTGCTTTCTCTTGATAGCGTAAAAGTTATGATTGTCTGGACAATTTTTAAAACAATTAAAACAAACCTTCATTTTAACTGAAAGGAGAGTAATCATTTTGTATGAACTGTTGTAGAATTGTGGGCCTCCTGGAGTTTCCTTTATACCTAGAGCCACGTGACAATATCAAATCTCCTTCCTTGTCTTAACTGCCTTCATATATACACACACACACACACACACACACACACACACATATATTCTGTGTGTCACTGTGAGCTTCATCCCTCCTGTATTTGACTGGATAGAGCCCCACATTGCTTGGTGTGCTTCTATCAGAATCCTGTTGGCAGTTCTTGTAGAAGAAATGTTTGTTGTTAAATGCACTGGCTGTGCTTTGTTTCATTTGTTTGTTTGCTTTTAATGACAAAGCAAGACAAGTTTTTCAGAGACAACTTAAAACTTATTAACCTCTTCTGGCCCTGCCAGAGCCTTATAAATACAGAGGCAGATGCTAGCAACCAACTATTGGACTGGGCATGGGGTCCCCAATAGAGGAGCTGGAGGGTAGTTTGGAGGAGCTGAAGGGGTTTACAGCCCCATGGGAAGAACAATGATGTTGGCCACCCAGACACCCCAAGATTCCCAGGGACTGAACCATCAACCAAGGGGTACACATGGTTCCAGTAAAAAATGTGGCAGAGGAAGGCCATGTTGGCCATCAATGGGAGGAGTGGTCCTTGGTCAGGTAAAGGCTCAACAGAAGCCCCAACAAAGGGAAACCGAGGTGGGGGAGGAGGGAGTGTGTTGGGTGGAGAGGCATATACGTGGAGGCAGGGGGTAGGAGGAGGGGCAGGGGGTAGGAGGAGGGGTTGGGGGTCTTTGGGGAGGGGGGATATTGGATAAAGGTTTTACCATTGGCAATGTAAATGAAGATGATATTCAATAAAAACAAACAAACAAACAAACAAAAACTTATTAACCTCTTCTAATGTATGTGCTCCAATGATAGTCCAAGGGTTTGATCCAGAAAATGGCGGTCACCCCATAGGTGAACTTGAAAGCATATATAAAAGCTTGTGTACCTTCAACGGGCAGGAGTTCACAGCCTTCCTACTTTCAGACTGGAGAGCTGACTTTTTCGAGTTTTGGACTGAAAATATCAGAGGCCCTATCATCTGTAGTTGTGCAGGAACAATCATTAGAAGATCACCATCATCTAGTGATACTGGACTTCTAACAAAGCTAACAAAAGCCTGTGTTCAATTCAAGTTGAAACTTAAACCAAGAGCATGAGGATTTTAAAAGCATTTCTTTGTAAAACAAACACTCATAAATGATGTTGAGTTTGTTTATCTGCATCTATAGATGGAATCTCTCTCTCTTTCTCTCTCTCTCTCTCTCTCTCTCTCTCTCTCTCTCTCTCTCTCTCTCTCTCTCTCTCTCTCTCTCTCTCTCCTCTAAGTGCAGATACAGAAGTCCCAGAGGGAGAAATGTATTGAATATGTAATTAGCTCAAACATACTTTCTCAGTCTCCAAACCACACGTTTTTCATTATCTCCTGAGCAGACTCCCTTCCCACTTCCAGACACTAACAGGGGAAAGACATCAGAACTTAAAACTAGATAGTGAACACACTGATTCACAGAAAATGAAAGATCATATTCAAAATAACTTCATGACACTCAAAATTGGCGGTGGTAAAGCTTGAAATCTGCATGTTTCTACAAAGGTGGGGACAAACAAGGCAATGTGGTTTGCAGACTTCTTGTGCGCAACAGGGAAGATACTGGCTCAGCAGGTTCGAGGATAACCACAGAAGAAAAAGAAGCTGACACAATGAAACAATGCCTAACTATCCTCACGAGATGCTAGAATAGGGCTGGAATATCGGTTTACCTCTGAGAAACAAACAACTTTTCCTCTAGTTCCCAGAGACTGCACTTTATGGTAAAACAAATAATTAGTTTAGAATTTTAAAATTAGACTTTATTAAAAAATATAGGATAAAAATCAAGGCAGAAGTGTGGCTTTAGTCAGGGTTTCTATAGCTGTGATGTAATGCCATGACCAAAAGATAAGTTGGGGAGGAAATGGGCTTATTTGGCTTATGCTTCATGTAACTTAACTGTTCTTCTTCTTTGTCATCATCAAAGGAAGTCAGGACCAGAAATCAGAGTGGGAATCTGGAGGCAGGAATTGATACAAGGCCCGGGAGGGGTGCTGCTTACTGGTTTGCTCCCTCTGGCTTGCTCAGCTTGCTTTCTGACAGAACCTGGAACCACCAACCCAGAGATCGCACCACCTAAAATGGGCTGGGCCCTCCTCCATCAGTCAGTAGTTAAGAAAATTCCCTATGCCCAGATTTTGTGGAACATTTTCTTTACTCATGTTTCCCATTTCAGATAACTCTAGTTTGTATCAAGTTAGTACAAAATTATTCAGCAGAAGGATTTTAAAGTATAGAGAACTATTAAAAAAGAAAACAAGTTACCCAGCACACACTACAGAAAGATACATACAACAAACACATATTAATTCATTACTTTACAGTAATTTTTATTTCTAAAATAATATCACATGATAAACATTGTTTTAGTTACATACATTTTTAGCTTAATGTCCCTCTTTACTTACAGGTACAGTGTTAAATTGGTTGGGTGTGTAGCTCAAGTTTCTCGCGGCTTTCTACATTTAAACCTCTTTGGTGGAACCCTCATTTACAGACTCCTCCTAGGTCAGTAGAATCTCTGCAAACTTAAAACAAGTAGAGGAAAGCCAAAAAAAAGCACATTTCTACTTTTTTCCACTTGGACCCCTGGTACATCATTAAAAATGTGCTCTGGCTTGCTTGTAGATGGCTGATTAATAGATTTTTTTTTTACCTCATCCAATAGTTAATAGCCCCCCAAGTTTGGGATTGAGTCCTACCAAGACCAGAATGACATAGCAAAGCCTATGGACCCTACATGTTAGTTCTTCATTTTTTATCTCAGTATATGCCATATGGAACTGGAAAGAGAAGCCGAACCACATTTAACCAGGAATCAACAGCATAGCTTCAGCACTTGCACGGGATACGGGTCAAGGGGTTAGCCTCACGTATTTTACATTTGCCAGCAGCATCCTCTCTCTACTCGTGTTGACAGACATTCAGCTTGGATGTTAATTCATACGACTCACATATAACCCTAACCAAGTCTGAAATTAAGCAAAGCAACTCTTGAGTGTTTGAGGTCACTGAAACTCCCCCATAAAGGTAGAAGTTACAGATGCTGGCAGTAAGCTCCGGGGAACATAGATGCTGCTGTTTAGGGGGTGAGATGCACAGCGCTGTCCTTATCCAGTGTCTATGATCCACCAGTACTGGTAGGAGTTAGATGATGAAAATATTTAGCTGGGAAATGCTACTACAAACTCTCACGAGACAAAAACAAACAAACAAACAAACAAACAAAAAACAAAAAAACGGTATGATGACACAGGTGTTGAAGTGGCAAAGTGACACTCAGTAACTTCAAGATCTGAAAACTGGAATCAGTGCCAGAATCTGTGCTGTCCCTGGCTTTACACTCTCACACCTCCCCTCCAAGTGTGCGAGACACCTAGTTACAACCCCTTCCTGATGATATAAAACTCCTCAGAACACTGTCACCAAGGTGATCCAAAAATGAACTCGGCATATCTTAAAATGCTCTTGAGTCTGAAAGCATCTCACCTCCCTACATTGACAGAGGAAGACAGGAAATGAGTTTCATCATCCGTTATCTCCCTTCACGCAGACTCAATTCTTAGGATTTTTGCTTTGTTTTGCTTGTTTGTTTCAGAAATAAAAAATGTCCTTTAGAAGGACTGTTTTGTAGTCTCTGACTCATCAGTGGGATTAACTTGTAATAAATTGTTTTATTTACTCATTGTATTATATTAGTCAGGGTTCCCTTGAGTAACAGAACTTATAAAATGAATGAATATGCAGATATATTAAGATTTATTTGAGTGGCTTACAGGCTGTAGCCCAGCTAATCCAGCAATGGCTGCTTATGAACAGAAAGTCCAAGACTGTAGGAATTGCGCAGTATCAGCTGCTCTTCAGTATCGGCTGGAATTCAGCAGAGGTAGGCTCTAATGCCTACTTCTGATGGAATGATGTCAGTAGCAAGGCAAGATAGCAAAAAACAAAAACTCCCATCTTCCATGTGCTTAAATAGGTTCCCAGCAGATGTGACTCAAAAGAGATAGAATTCGAAATATGATCAGGGATTCAAGGTGTGTCTTCCCAGCTCGATAGGTCTGTCTGTATTAAAAGCCTGTCTTCCTATCTCAAAAAATACAGGTTAGAAATCGACCTTCCTACTTCCAATTAAGCAAATATCCTTCATACATGAGTCTTCCATTTTTGTGTTTTAGTTCCCCTTGTAGTGAAGTTGACAAGAAAATCTATTACACTAGTGGTCTCCCTTAACCACAGAAAATAAGCACTAAAAGTCAATCTATCTATAACTTACCTTTGTCTGTATTAGTTTATTTTCCTCAGTGCTGTAACCAAATTCCTGACCCCAAAAAAAAGCAGTTTAAAAGAGAGGGTGGTAATATTTTAAGCACCCAAGGAGTGGGAAACTACTATGAGATAGTGTCTTCTGAACACACCACAGACACCCAACGATATAGTGACTCACACAAGACATGAACATGAAGATGCCACTTGACATGGGAAATAAAGATAGCAAGAAATTTAACAAGGTGGCATTTCTATTTAAACTAGAAAAGCTACTAGCAATCAAAGGCTGAGAGAGAATATGTTTTTACCTGAGACATGTCCCATAGCTTTTCCATCCTATGTGATCAACCCTAAACAGGCACATACGGACAACTTGAGTTGACCAGAAGGAATATGTGTGTGTGTGTGTGTGTGTGTGTGTGTGTGTGTGTGTGTGTAATGATGATAATTATCAAGGAAAGGGTCATGGATTTGAGATGGAGTAGTGGGGGACATGAAGATGTAGAAGAAAGAGAAAAAAGGGTGGAAAAGAAATAAATACAGTGTACTCATATATGAAATTCTGAAAGAAGAAAATGATTTTTAAAATGGTAATTCTGTATACTGCTAATGTTGTGAGTAATAAACTGTCCTTTGCCCCCAAATCAGGAGTTGACCCAATGACCTGTTTTATAAATAGGTCACTCACAAACTATACTTGGTGTACTTTTCAACATATAAGAAAGGGAGTGTTTCATAATTTGACTTTCTTAGCAATCAGATTGTCTTCAATAATTCCACTAGCAAGTCATATTTAGAACAACAATGAAGGACCAGATAGTAAGTACCATTAGACTTTCCAGTCCACAGTACTGTATTTCTAACTTCTTTTGTTAGAGCACAAAAGGAGACATCAGCCATACAGAATAAATAAACATGGCTATGTTCCTGTGAAACTTCATTATATGGACAATAAAATTTAAATTTTATATGATCCATATGCTATAAAATAATACATTTTACAATTTTTAATCTTTCAAAAATTTACAAAGCACAATAAATCACAGACTGTAGAAAAGCAGATGTCCGATTATGTGGTCCATGAACCAACAACTGAATAAGGAAAGGAACCCCTCATTAAATCTATTAGCCTATTTTGTGTTCTTCTTCTCAGTCCATGTGAAGGAATCTTAGGAAGGTAGAAAAATAGGATTAAAGAGATTTGAGTTGTGGGTAGTGGAGAAATAAACCTGGGAAAGGAACTTGATAAGAGGCAGTCTTTTCTTTGTAACACAGAAATCATACATAGTACGTTGTATATTTTAGGAACTTCTGTACCACTGAATTATAACCCAGAGCTCCTGGATTTTTATATGCATAAATGTTTTATGTGTACATAAATTTTTCCCTCTCTTGACCTTACACTTTGCACTCCCACCAATAGCAATCAGTTTGGCTGCATCTCTACTTCATGAATACTGAGGAAATGACTACTATTAACAGGGGATTTGCTGCTACTAACATTCGGAATCTCTTTGATAAGTGATCTTTTTAACTGTGTTGTTTATATTTATTTGTTGGGTCTCCTTTTTCCTCAGACTCCATGAGTGTTTTTCTCAAATAGTCATTATATCTGTGATTTGTTTCTGCTGCTCCACAAAGCATTTTACCCATAAACAAGAATAAAAAGTCTGAGAAGATTTCTCTGCATTCAACAGTAAATTTTATGATTCACTCAGGAGCCAAAAATTCTCTGAACTTTGATAACAAAGAAAGCACCCAGAGCACCTTGGAAATGAAATGAACCTGATAGTTTTTCTTTCATATTTTTATCCAAAATTTGACCCAAATTTCCTGAGCCAATCATAAGGAAATTCCACATCTTTCATATAGTTCTACAAACAAGAAAGTAAAACCTACATCAATTTGCATAATGCTTAAGGCTGAATTTGGATTGGCACATGCCAGGTTTTCTTTGCTGGAAAGGGGTAATTCTTTTCTTTCTCAAAGGAAGGAGTTTATAAGTAATTGGGAAGCTTGCCTCCAAACTTGGAACACATACTATTCATTATCTAAATCTATCTCAATTTACTCTGAGAATACGAACTAGGTTATATGCCATCCGTTATTCTAAGTTATATGTAGTTCATAGCCTTCCAGGAACCAGGTAAACTGTAATCTTCAGTTCATTCATAGCATTTTGTTTTTCTTTCAGTGTAGGATTTTGGTCTATTTTGGAGGAACTGTTTTCTGAGAACCTGACTGAGTAGTTATCACCATTATCAAAATGCCTAGGTCCAGAGCTAACCACTTTACAGCTTACCGTTGACTGAATTTCACTTTCTGTTTAGCCCAGTGTTATGATGGTAAGCAGGGGCAGTGAGCATGCCATCTTTGTCTTTGTCACTTTTACAGGTCATAGTGGCAGTTTTAGACGCTTTCCAGTTAGCTGTCCTCAGAAAAGAGAGCCAGAACAGGTTCTCCATGCTAGAAAAGTTCTCTGCTGTTGCCACTTAGAAAGTACCGGTGTGAACTCAAATTATACCTCTGTTACTTAAAGCCAACAGTTTAAGGCAGTAGTTTTACTGGCTATTTGAACTCTTTGTGCAGTGTCAATTTGTAAAAAAAAGAAAGAAAGAAAGAAAGAAAGAAAGAAAGAAAGAAAGAAAGAAAGAAAAAGAAAAAGAAAAATACCAAATAAAACATGAGATAACATTTTGAGACTTCCAAATCAGAGAAGCACTTCAAATTATTTTGTTTGGATTAATTTCTAAAATGTAAAGCATTTGCTTGTTGCTTAGATATTTTGTTAATTATTATTTTCATGCTTGAGTTCTGTGCAATATTTTCCATTATGTCCACTGACAGGACAAAGAAAATTCAAAGTGAATACCTTATTTAAATGTGTTAACTTCCATGCTCAACAAATAAATTCCCTGCAAAATAAATAAATAAATAAATAAATAAGAAAATAAATAAATGAGAAGCTCTGAGTGAGTGGGTGAGTGAGAGAGAGAGTGTGTGTGAGTTAGTACAACTGTCACAATCAATTTGACCTTAAGATTTGCCACTAGCCCAGAGTGTAGGCTCAGAGGGCAGATTTCATGTAGATAGAAACACTAGTATATATGCTTTAATACAAGTATAAGCTGATTTTCCCCATCCTAAGCATGCTGTAGAGAATGGCACAGCAGAACAAGAGCCCACAGTTTGACCCTAGTCAGCACTAGATATTAGCCCTGAATAAATGTGTTACTGAACTTGCTGTGTAATAGCCACTGAGTAACACTAAATTCTCAAGTTGCCATGGCTTTGCATTCTCTGCACATACACAGAGGCTGCACTTCTGAAACAGAACGTAACATTTTCTGCAAGACTTCTCCTTGTAAATCAATGTGAGTCTAATAGCATTAGCAATTTGCCAAGAGAAGAATGATAACCCCATTGTAGCTTGGTTGACAACAAGCACTTTGGTAATTTCTCAGGAAAGGTATTTCCTGTTGATCATTAAAAGCCAAATTTTGAGTCACTTCCCCCTCTGGATTAAATAAATACTATTAGTGTTTCAACTGTGTACAGTAAATATGGATCTCAAGACTTGTTTGTCTGCATTTCTTAAAACATTTATGAACATTGAACAGATGAATTTGTTTTAAGCATATTTTTTCATTTGAACACTTTTCCCAGTGGTTTTTAATATGGATACTGTTCATCACATATTGAATAAAGCAACTTTTGCTTTATTTAATGTCTTGACCCAAATCACATTGTCTCCATAAATATTTTACACTCTGTGTGCAACAAAAGCATGATTGCCAAAGTCATGTCTGTACTTGTAGGTTATATACTATAAAAAATGGATTATTTTTCTTCACTTGCTTTTCAGTAAGAGAATTGGTGCTTGCATTTGCCCAAGTGGGTTTTTTACTTTTCCTTATCCTCTTCTTTTTTTTTTAAATAAAAAACACTAACTAGCTCCTTAGGGGTAAGATGCTGGAAATGTGGGTCTGTGCCACGTTACTATCTCTATAAAATTCACAAAAGAATAAGAAAACATTGCTCACGTTACCCCTTTCCAGCTGTTTTTCTCTGAAAGAAGACATTTTGAGACCTCCATTATCCTGATAGATAGTATGAAGCCACTCTATGACTAACGGAATAAAGGTTATACTGCTTTTCAGTGGAGCAAAATAAAAGTCAAAATAAAATGAAAATCCGATAAATATTTCTTTTGAAAGCTAGCACATTCTATTTTCACACATTAAAACCAGCATATTGTTAATATTTGGGGGGCCATATCTGAAAAAATTTATAGTAAATAATGATTTTCCAAATATCATGTTTTGACTTTATAATAGGAAACATGAAGAAACTATCATGAAGATAATATCCTAAATTCTTAGTGATATACAATTAGCTTGGGTAATTGAACATTGAAATATTTTAATTTTTCCTTTTCTTTTTCTGCAGTCTCAAGTAGAAAAATCATTTATTCCTATTCAATTCAGATTTCTTAAGATAAACTGAATTAAGCCTGTGTCTCTACTGCAAACTCTTCAAAATTTCTGAATGCCTTTCACTGAGACATACTTTAACATATGTATCAATTACTAGTTAGTCCAGAAAGAAAAAACCTTGACCAAATGATTTTTTAATAGCGATTTATATTTCTGTGTATATTTGCTTGCTCGAAATAATTTTTTTGTTTTTTTTTTCAAAAAAAATTTTTATTGGATATATTCTATATTTACATTTCATTTCCCTTCGAAATAATTTTTGGTGTATATGTGAGGTAACCATAAGGCCTGCTTCCACAGGTTTTTGCATACAAAATTAGCTTAAGTATATTTTACATTTCATGACGTGGGCCTTAGACAAGAAACACTGCCTTACAACCACAATTTGATTTGGGTTGTGGTTACCTTCCTCCCTACTCCTCCTTCCAACCATAAGTGCTATATCTCTTGGACATGAGTTGGGTAGATATACCAGGGAAATCCTGGCTATGCTGAGAACTCTAAGAAACAGGTACCAGTAGAACTTAGCAGAGTCATATGTCCCCCTGAAACTTTTTACATAAGCTCCAACAAAATAATAATCATAATGATAATAATAATAATAATAATAATAATAATAATAATAATAATTGTAGAGAGCCTTATTGAGGTGCCATGCCACCTGGCAGGAACTGGATATTGACCAATGTGAAGCTCCTCTCACAGCCTTTGAGTGGGAACTCCTGTGTTAGCTATAATCCCCTCCACCTAGGGTGGAGTGCTCAGACAAAGGTGAAGCCTACTGTTCTTCAAGGACCTGCCGTTTCCTGAAAAACACTACCAGTTCCGAGAAGCTTCCAGCCCTTTCCCCCTCCCTATATATATTGGGAGTTCTTCATTACTTTGAGACCTTGAATAGCAGGTGTTATCTTGGTCTCCTCTTTTTTTCCGCCTTCCCATACATCCCCAGCTTTCCTTCCAGGTAACCCATTTGATGTAACTGTGGGCAGTTACTACTACTACTACTACTACTAATAATAATAATAATAATAATAATAATAATAATAACCTTTTCTATGTTCAAGATATCACAAAGACAGTTTGGGAATGACCACGTACTGAATGAATCCCTACAATGGCTTCAACCAGCCTAATAAATTGAAACTGACACAGGAAAGAAGCAAGGAAGAGAGACGAAGCTAAAGAAAACTCATTGGCACTTATGTCCCGGTTTCACTGTTTCCACACACCCAGCTCCACTCTTGACCTTCCAATAATCTGCTAATATAAAGTTGCAAATCCTTCATTTTTACTTCCAAATGTTGACTTGCATTTTTTCTCAGAAAAAAAAAAAAAACAAAAACAAAAGCAAGGAAAACAACAACAAATTAAAACAAAATAACAAAAAACAAGAATCTTGAGGAACAGGGCTAATGGATGAATTAATTAGTTAGTGCTCACTGCCAGATGTCAATTGGAAAGATTGAAGTGCCCTGGCCCAATCTCTCTCCCATCAGTTTACAGTAGTGCCAAACCCTGGGATTTCAGCTCAGGTATATACACATCCCAGAAGAAATAAGCATTAAGACCTGCTTTCTGATTTTTAAGAGTGGAAAACAGCTTATTATTTTGTTTTCTTTTCCTCTTGTAACTTCCTCCAAATTATTTCTATTTAAATGTGTAAGGAAATTAAAAATAACCTAAGACTTAAGGTTATTACCCTCTTAAAGGTTAACATTATTTGGAATTAAAAAAAACATGAGTTCCATCAAAATTATTAGCTATTATTTCTAAATTTGACTAGTCAGAAAGACAAGGCTCAGCTACAGGTACAGAATGGTGCTTGCAACTGTGAATCTCCATAAAATGGGCACCTAGTCATCTGAAATCATCTATGTTCACTGAAGACTAAAGCCTCAAAATCAAGTCCTTCTAGGAACAATGAATGCATAGATTGCAGCTGGCTATGTGCTAGAATCATGTTGGTATGAACAGGAACAAGCAACAATATGAATAATGTGGAAATAAATGTACAGTCAAGCACACATACACATGCATACTCACATACACACGTGCACACTTGCTGGCACACGCGCACACACACACACACACACATTTCCATCTTTCCCACATAAAGCTCCTATATCAGAAGATTCATCAAAATGTATACTTACCAGAACAGAAGCTATAGAAAATATTATGAATAATTTAAAAATGGAGGATATGTGAGGTGTATGGAGAAATATTGCTATTGGGTAGATAAAAATCTTGATTTGTGTTAGTTACCTTTCTTTTAATATTATACACTATTTAAGAAAGCCAGTTTTCCAGCAAACACAGCATCTGCACAGGTCTGCAGCAGGTCTTCTGTGTATAGTACAGCTTTCAGCTTAGGATTTTTATGAGACTTCTGAGTGTGTGAGTGAACGTATCTCTGACTCTTGTGCTTGCTCTTGTGCCTTTTTTTTCTTTTGTTGTGATACTTTGTCGAGCCCCAGTGTGGTGTTTTTGTTTTATCCTATTGTATTTTATTATGTCATGTTTGGTTGTTATCTCTTGGAGGACTTTTTTTTTCTAATGACAGACAAAGATAATTAGGGGGAATCCAGAAAGAGGGGGCTGGGGGAGAAACTGGGAGGAGATGTAGGAGGAGAAATTGTGTTAAGGATATTGTATGAGAATATATTTTCAATAAAAGGTGTATGTGGGGGCAGGGTAGAGGAGAAAGCAAGCTTTCAAAGGGAAAAGACTTATTTTAGCTAACCATTCTAGAGGTCCCAGTCCACAACTGAGTGGGACCCATGCTTTGGGCCTGTGGTGAACTAACACACCATGGAGGAAGTTGTAGAAAAAAATACTTACCTCTTTATTACCTGAAAGCCATAAAGAATAAAGACAGGAAGTAATAGAAAGTCAGGAATGAGGAAAGGAAGCTGTAAGGAATAAGGAGGATACTGATCTTACAATTCCCTTCCAGAGCTGCAGTGATTTAACTTCGTTCCCCTGGACCTTACCTGGAAAAGGCCCTGCCCTGTCCCCATAACCTTCCTGTAGGGTTCAAGTAATAACCAGATAGATGGGCCTTTAGGGCATCTTCCATGGTTAAACTGGCACGTTGACCAAATGTATTGTCATGACTCATTAGAAGTTTTGAGACAGATAGCTGTGCTGGGTATGGTGGTGCATAGCTAGGGTCCCAGCACAATAGAGACAGAAGCAGAGAGACATCTGTGAGTTGGAGGCTACCCTTGCTTACATAATGAACTACAGGACAGTCAAAGTTGCATAATAGAGAGACATTCTCTCAAAAGAAAAAAGAAAGAAATATAGAAGGAAATAAAGAAAGAGAGAGAGAAAGAGAGAAAGAGAAAGAGAGCAAGTTATGATAATACACAAATGATAGATCAACACAAGAAAGTCCAAGCTAAGGTAAAACATGAAAAAGGAAATGAAAAACAAAGCCACATTGTAGACAGCACAAAGAAAGTAAACATAGCCGAGAGTATAACTGGATATAAGGAAGTTAGGAAGGAAAAGGTTTAACAAAGACACGGGAACAAAGTTTCTTTTTTCATTATTAAAGACAAAATAACAGATATATGATGAGTCAACATAGGTACAATGGGTATTTTTTAAAATGAAGTATGAAGAACCAAAATAGAAAACCATTCCAAGATTTAGTAAAGCAAGGTCTAGAAAGAAGTCTCTAGAAATTGAAAAACAATATCAATAAAACCACACAAGTATCCATCTAGCCAAAAGCCTTCGATGAAGGAGAAAATTAAAGAAAGGAAGGAAGGAAGGAGGAAGGAAGGAAGGAAGGAAGGAAGGAGGAAGGAAGGAAGGAAGGAAGGAAGGAAGGAAGGAAGAAAGAAAGGAAGGAAGCTTTCTTCTGAATAAGAATGCAATGTTTTAAAATCTTCAAAGAAATACAGTCCTCACTGAATGCCAGTGGTTCTTCTCGTGGAATATTCACCAGAGACTACAACTCAGACACTGGATTAGTCAATAGAAAGTGTTTATTAGCAGGCCAATGACTATAACGGTTATTCAGGATAAGTATAGCCCTGAGCCTTTGTTAACGGGGGGGGGGGGGGGCGTTAATTACAATACATACATACATACATACATACATACATACATACATACATATTCTGGATTGACATGCTTCAATTAACAAGAACAGTTAGCCAGACGCCAGAAAACAAAGCACATTAGAGACTTTTCCAGAACCTTGATGAACTAGGCATTTGTTTTCGTTGTAGCAGGTGACACTGCCTAAGTGCCGTGTTTTACAGCTTCCTTGGAACTTCTGTCATGGCATGAGTTGTGCTAAAGTCTAGGGCCTGTCCCATTCTAGCCTGAAGAGCCAGAGAACAGACGGAGGACATGACCAGAGTCTAAGACTTAGCAAGGTGTCAGGTCACTTAGAGCCACTTCTGAACTGGAGGCCTTGGAAAACATCGAGGACTATACAACAGCTCTTGTCGCTTACACACAACTCTCCCCACAAGCTAGACTTCTTTTTTTTTTTTTTTGATTTTTTTTATTGTATATATTCTATATTTACAATTCATTTCCCTTTTTCTGGTTCCCCACCCCCAAAGGTCCCACATGTCCTTTTCCCTCCCCCTGCTCCCGCATCCACCCCCTCCCACTTTACTGTTCTTGTACTCTCCCACAATGATGTTTTGGTCCATTCTAGCACCAGTGTCCACTCCTTTCTTCTTGTGAGACATCACTTGATATGTGATTTGTGTCTTTGGTGTTCCAAGCTTCTAGGCTAATATCCACTTATCAGTGACTGTATACCATGGGTATTCTTTTGAGACTGGGTTACCTCACTTAGTATGACGTTCTCCAGCTCCATCCATTTCTCTAAGAATTTCATGAATTCATTGTTTTTAATGGCTGAATAGTACTCCATTGTGTATATATACCACATTTTTTGTATCCATTCCTCTGTTGAGGGACATCTGGGTTCTTTCCAGCTTCTGGCTATTATATATAAGGCTGCTATGAACATAGTGGAGCATGTATCCTTATTGCATGCTGGGGAATCTTCTGGGTATATTCCCAGGAGTGGTATGGCTGGGTCCTCCGGAAGTATCACACCCAGTTTTCTGAGGAACAGCCAGACTGATTTCCAGAGTGGTTGTACCAGCTTGCATTCCCACCAGCAGTGGAGGAGTATTCCTCTTTCTCCACATCCTCGCCAACACCTGATGTCTTCTGAGTTTTTAATCTTAGCCATTCTGACTGGTGTGAGGTGAAATCTCAGGGTTGTTTTAATTTGCATTTCCCTAATGACTAGTGATGTTGAACATTTTTTAAGGTGTTTCTCAGCCATCCGAATTTCTTCAGGTGAAAAGTCTCTGTTTAGCTCTGTACCCCATTTTTGGATATGGTTATTTGGTTTTCTGGGGTCTAACCTCTTGAGTTCTTTGTATACATTGGAGATTAGCCCTCTGTCGGATGTGGGGTTGGTGAAGATTTTTTCCCAATTTGTTGGTTTCCGATTTATCCTTTTGACAGTGTCTTTTGTCTTACAGAAACTTTGTAGTTTTATGAGGTCCCATTTGTCTATTCTTGTTCTTAGAGTATAAGCAATTGGTGTTCTGTTCAGGAATTTTCCCCCTGAGCTGATGTCTTCAAGGGTCTTCCCCAGTTTCTTTTCTATTAGTTTTAGTGTGTCTGGTTTTATGTGGAGATCCTTGATCCACTTGGAGTTGAGTTTAGTGCAAGGAGATAAGAGTGGATCAATTCTCATTCTTCTGCATGTTGACTTCCAGTTGAGCCAGCACCATCTGTTGAAAAGGCTATCTTTTTTCCACTGGATGTTTTCAGCTCCTTTGTCGAAGATCAATTGGACATAGATGTGTGGGTTCAATTCTGGGTCTTCGATCCTATTCCATTGATCCGCTTCCCTGTCACTGAACCAATACCACGCAGTTTTTAATACCACTGCTCTGTAATATTGCTTGAGGTCCGGGATATTGATTCCCCCAGAAGTTCTTTTGCTGTTGATGATAGTTTTAGCTATCCTGGGTTTTTTGTTATTCCAGATGAATTTGAGAATTGCTCTTTCTAGCTCTATGAAGAACTGAGTTGGGATTTTGATGGGGATTGCATTGAATCTGTATATTGCTTTGGGCAAGATTGACATTTTGACTATATTAGTCCTGCCAACCCATGAGCATGGAAGATTTTCCCATTTTCTGATATCTTCTTCAATTTCCCTCTTCAGAGACCTGAAGTTTTTGTCGTATAAATCTTTCACATGTTTGGTTAGCATCACTCCAAGATATGTTATATCATTTGTGGCTATTGTGAAGGGTGTCATTTCCCTAATTTCTTTCTCGGCCTGCTTATCCTTCGCGTATAGGAAGGCTACTGATTTACTTGAGTTGATTTTATAGCCAGCCACTTTGCTGAAGTTGTTTATCAGTTGCAGGAGTTCTCTGGTGGAGGTTTTTGGGTCACTTAAGTAAACTATCATATCATCTGCAAATAGTGATAGTTTGACTTCTTCCTTTCCGATTTGTATCCCTTTGACTTCCCTCTGTTGTCGAATTGCTCTAGCTAGTACCTCAAGTACTATATTGAAGAGATATGGCGAGAGGGGACAGCCTTGTCTAGTCCCTGATTTTAGAGGGATTGCTTCGAGTTTTTCTCCGTTTACCTTGATGTTGGCTACTGGTCTGCTGTATATTGCTTTTACTATGTTTAGATATGGGCCTTGAATTCCTGTTCTTTCTAGGACCTTTAGCATGAAAGGATGCTGAATTTTGTCAAATGCTTTTTCAGCATCCAATGAGATGACCATGTGGTTTTTTTCTTTGAGTTTGTTTATGTAGTGGATTACATTGATGGATTTCCGTATATTGAACCATCCCTGCATCCCTGGGATGAAGCCAACTTGATCATGGTGAATGATCGTTTTGATGTGTTCTTGGATTCGGTTGGCAAGTATTTTGTTTAGTATTTTTGCATCGATATTCATAAGAGAAATTGGCCTGTAGTTCTCTTTCTTAGTTGGATCTTTGTGTGGTTTTGGTATCAGGGTAATTGTGGCTTCATAGAATGAGTTGGGTAGTGTTCCTTCTGTTTCTATTTTGTGGAATAATTTGAAGAGTATCGGTATCAGGACTTCTTTGAAGGTCTGATAGAATTCTGCACTAAAACCGTCTGGTCCTGTGCTCTTTTTGGTTGGAAGACTGTCTATGACCCCTTCTATTTCTTTGGGGGTTATGGGTCTGTTTAGACGATCTATTTGATCCTGGTTTAATTTTGGTATTTGGTAACTGTCGAGGAAATTGTCCATTTCCTCCAGATTCTCCAGTTGTGTTGAGTATAGGTTTTTGTAGTAGGATCTGATGATTTTTTGAATTTCCTCAGTTTCTGTTGTTATATCTCCCTTTTCATTTCTAATTTTGTTAATTTGAATACTGTCTCTGTGCCCTTTAGTAAGTCTGGCTAGGGGTTTATCTATCTTGTTGATCTTCTCAAAGAACCAGCTCCTGGTTTTGTTGATTCTTTGTATGGTTCTTTTTGTTTCAACTTGATTGATTTCAGCCCTGAGTTTGATGATTTCCTGTCTTCTACTCCTCCTGGGTGAAATTGCTTCTTTTTGTTCCAGAGCTTTCAAGTGCGCCATTAAGTTGCTAGTATATGCTCTCTCCTGTTTCTTTTTGGAGACACTCAGGGCTATGAGTTTTCCTCTAAGCACTGCTTTCATTGTGTCCCATCGATTTGGGTATGTTGTGCCTTCATTTTCATTAAGTTCTAAGAATTCTTTGATTTCTTTCTTTATTTCTTCCTGGACTAAGGTATCATTGAGTAGAATATTGTTCAGCCTCCAAGCGTATGGGGATTTTCTGTTGTTTTTGTTGCTATTGAAGAACACTCTTACTCCATGGTGATCTGATAAGAGGCATGGGATTAGTTCGATCTTTTTATATTTGTTGAGATCTGGCTTGTGTCCAATTATATGGTCGATTTTGGAGAAGGTACCATGAGGGGCTGAGAAAAAGGTATAGTCTTTTGCTTTAGGGTGAAATGTTCTATATATATCTGTTAAATCCAATTGCTCCAAAGTTTCGATGAGTTTCTCCGTGTCTCTGTTTAGTTTCTGTTTTCCTGGTCGGTCCACTGTAGATAGTGGAGTATTGAGGTCCCCCACAATCATTGTGTTAGGTGCAGTGTGTGCTTTGAGCTTTAGTAAGGTTTCTTTTACAAATGAGGGTGCCCTTACATTTGGAGCGTAGATGTTTAGAATTGTGAGTTCCTCTTGGTGGATTCTTCCTTTGACTAGCAGGAAGTGACCTTCTGTGTCTCTTTTGATGACTTTGGGTTGAAAGTCAATTTTATCTGATATTAAAATGGCTACTCCAGCTTGCTTCCTGTGACCATTTGCTTGCAAAATTGTCTTCCATCCTTTTACTCTAAGGTAGTGTTTGTCTTTGACTCTGAGGTGTGTTTCCTGTAAGCCAAGCTAGACTTCTTATTCTCCTGCTCACCTCAGGAACGACTTCATTATTTCCTTATTGTTAATTTCCTATTCAAGTGAGATACTTCTTTCATACAATGGACTCCAGCTACCATTTTCGCTCCGCCCACTCATCCCAGCTCCTCCCCCTGACCTCCCCACCAGATCCACGCCTCTCATTACACCTCAGGATCCTCTTCTTCCTGCACTCCATGCTCCTTTTCTTCTGTTTGAGTTGCCTTGCCCGGCCTGGATTTGACGGTTTTTCCCTTGCCTTCGTGTATCTTGTTTTATTATTTATTTTATGTGCTTAAACCATGTATTTTTGAGCTAGGGTGTAAGAACACTTTAAAGTCCACACAGGGCTATTAGAGAAGTTACAAATCCCTTACTGTCTTCTCAAAACTTCTGTACTATTGGCATAAGGCTTTATCCTTTAGGTATAACTTGATGATCCCGTCACTATCTTCAAGCAGAGATTACTCTGGCCTAGCCATCGTGCCACTGAAACAGGCAGACCACTGCAGTGACTGCGAAGTCTATGGCAATTGTAATGAAGTTCTTGACCCTCCACAGAAGTGAGCTTCATTTGAGCTGCACTGGGCAATTCATCGCCCCCCCCCCCATCCCTTCCCTGTGTTCTCACCACTACAAGTGATCACGATAGATGTCGGAGTATTAAAACAGACTGCAGCGGTGCTGCATTATGCAGCTTACATGGGGCTTTCATGGGTAACAGTGTGGTGCCTTGTGGTGATGACGCTGTTTGGAAGTTGCCCATGCTCTTATAGACTCCCCCCGCCCCTTGCTCTAGGAATAAGCCTAAGCTAATCATTGACTCCCCAGCTCAGAATCTGGCAGAATTGGTACCTTGGTCTGTTGCTGCCCTATATGGAGGGAACAGAGATTTGCTCACATCTATCCCCAGGAAAAGTCAAGAGACCATATGTAAATATAAATATGCAAATGCAGAGAAGTAAATCACATTTACATATGTGTATACTGTCCCTGGGATGAAGGCCGGAGACTTCCAACCAACTGACATACAAATTGAAGCCAGCACGGAGGGAGCACTACAGCCCACCTGAGAACTTGTTTGTAAAAGCTTGGACGTTTTAAAAAGGCATTTTTTCCCTCACGAGCTACATTTTGTCCTTTATTTTTTAAAAAGACACACTTAGAGATGAATCGCCTCTATGGATAAAATATTGTTAGAGCCTAAAGAACTGTCTCCAGAGAGGGAGCAGCCACTAGCCTTGAAGAGAAGGGTCAAGGTGTGCATTCAGTAAGCCTGAGCTTCGCATCCTGCGGAAGGGTGTGGCAGTGGGTTTGATGAACCCACAAGTCTTCTGGCTCTTTTCTCCTCCCCTGTCTATCTTCATCTTACAACATCTTTGAAAAATAAGGAGCATTTGGCATTCCTTCCCCTCCCTTACTTCCCTCCCTCCCTCCCTCCATCTCTTCCCCTCTCCCTCTCATTTCCGAGTTGGGGAAGGATCACTGTGTTTGGCAGCTGTCAGCTTGTCACTATTGGCCTGCTGTCCCATCTGCACTGCTTAGACTGTGCAGTCACAGGGGGGTTTTACCCAAACAGGCTCTCAGGGGAACCGTAACATACCTCTCGATTTGACTGTGAAGTTATACTTGTGATTATTAATAGACAAGATAAGAGGTTCATCCGTATTCCAGCTAATTATTCAGTTCGATCTAAGCTGATTGTAATATTGATAGATAACCACACCGCATTTACAACGGCAGCTAGTCCTGGCCAAGTGTCTTGACACAGTGCTGTCATTTGGGTTTATCATAAAGGAAGCTGGGAGGGGTTGGTAAAGGAGATGAAGAAGCTGCTTTGGTTGATTAGCAATGTGCTGCATGGGACCATTTATAATGAGGCATATCATTTAAATTTTCCTTTACAAATGAGTCCAATGTGTGTTGCAGGCTGCAGGCTCCGTTAATTGTCACAAACATTGCCTTTTTTTTTTTTTTAACATTATTAGCTCTTTGGCAGGATCTCCATTGTTGACTAAAAACTTGGCATGATCAGGGCTTGCTGAATAATTTAGGTGGTTGGCAGCTGGAGAGGAGAACACACACATCTCGGCAGACAGACATGCTGCTTGAGCTCTTTATATAATAGGATTGTATACAAAGCAGAGTACAGTCGGCAGTGACTTCTGTGTCTGTTTATAGGTAAACACTGATGTTAGTTTTATGGGAAAACTAGAGGGATACTTCTCACAGATAGCATACAGCATATGAGACAGATGCAGTGGAGGACTGTTGAAACGACTCATCATCCCTGGCTCTCACAGAATATGATTGTTGGAGTTCCACACACCAGCGTTTATTCTGTTGCTGCTGCGGGGAGTCTTTGAGACCTTGACCATTGCCACAGAAGGACTAAGATGAGACAGTGCTGCCCAAAACGCTGAAAGCTCATAAGCAGATCAAAAAGATGTATCAATCTCAAAGACTGTGAGACATGTATATACTGGGAAAAATTCATATAGAAGGCAGTGTTTCAGAAAGGGTATAGATATACCATACATAAGTGAAGGCACCTGGAGAAAGCCATAGGCAATGTAGCAGATAATACATGCATAACTCTATTCTATGTGAGCTGAATTCATCAATTCTTCTTCAAATGCACATGTTCTACCAGTATATACTCTAAAATTCTATCAACGAAAGCATTCCTAACTTCTTAAAGCCAGCAGAATTTAACAGCCAATTTAATTGCAAGCACTAGCATAGAGTCAACTGGATAAAGATTTAGTTAAAAGCTGAGGATGTTGACCATTTGGTAGAGTGTTCACCTAGCGTGCATAAGTCTATGTTCCATCCCTACCAGCATGTGAACTAGGTGTTGAAAGTATACTTATGTAACCCTGTGCTCAGGAGGCCACAAAAGTTTGATCAGATGTGCATCTTTGGATGCACAGCAATTTGAGACTAAATTGGGTACACACACACACACACACACACACACACACAGAGAGAGAGAGAGAGAGAGAGAGAGAGAGAGAGAGAGAGAGAGAACAATGTCACCAGGTTCCTTCCTATTTATCAGTACCCATCATTTAAGTTTTGTCCACTGTGCTGGCTTCAAAAGTTTCATTGTCATGTTGGTGACAATTGGCCAGAATTCCAATCTCAGGTTATCCACACTTTGAGTCCGTCAACAGTGGGTAGGTGAGGTGGCACTACTTTTCAAGGCTCTGTTGACAGTAAAATAATGCCTGAAGAAAGTCTGGGGAGAATGAGATACAAAAGTGAAAACCTAGAATGTAGATAATCAGTGTTTGTTAAATGTCTCATTGACGTGGATAAACAGCTCATGGGAGGAAGTGAAGGAAGGAAGGATTTATTTGGGAGTCACAAATTGCTACGGTGGGAAAGGCTTGTTGTGTGAGAGGGGCAGGAGGCAGCTGGTCACATTGCACCCACAGCCAAAAAGCTGAGAAAGATGAGTGCTGGCACTCACCCTCTTCCCTTTCATCTGCCCAGAATTCCTGCTCAAGGGACAGATCACCCATATTCAGGATGAGTGCCCTTCTTCAGTTAAATGTCTCTGGAAATATCCTCACAAACCTTTCAGAGGTATAATTTCCCAGAATCTGTAACCCCTATCAAATTGGCCATGAGGATTATCCATCACAGTGACCAAAACAAACAAACAAACCAAAAAACAGCCAGTAAATGTTAGAATGTGAGTAGAGTTAAGGTTTCCCTAGGTTTGTTTCATTAAGGAACTAGGGTTAATTCAGTGTGTCTTACACACTAGCCTGGAAATGGTTTTAACAACTAAACTGCAATAATAAAATACACGAGCTATCCTTTTTATAGCCACAGCAAAGCTTACCATGGGCTTGAAATAAACTCTGGACCAATATAATTTCAGTGTAGAAAGAATTGTCTTATAAGCTTATAATCAGCTGAGAGTTCCTGTGCCTGCCTGGCTGTGTCCACAGCCCACAGAGAGGAAAGTCAGATATCTCTGATCTCAAGTTCCATAATAAAGTAATATGCTTATGCCAAATGCATTATTCCCTGAATTCTAGATGCTCCTCTCAGAGGAACTTCACACCTACATATTCATATGTTTCATACATCTACATGTATGATTGGTGGTGGGGAGGGCAAGGTGTGTGGTTTAATATTTGCCTACTGGTTTAGTAATAAATGAAGTGCAAATAAGGTATATTCCTCTCACTTTTAGGATCCATCCATCCTTTACAGGTTGTTTGGCTTGGTGCATGCAAAACAACGCAGCAGAGTAGAGCCAATGAATGCTTCCATGCTAGAATCTGGACCAGGGATCAGACAGTTAAATGAATTTTCCATTTAGAAAACTTTCACAGAACTACACAGGAATATTCAGGTTGTGCCTCTTCCAGTAAGGAGATCTGCTGCATGCTCTATTTATCAGAATGAATCTGTGCCCTCCTGTTTTAAAGGGCTATCTTTCAAACAGCACCTTCCGTAATCTGGTAGATAGAACTGAGGCATATTAGAAATTCACAGCTTTCTGAATTGATAATGTAGTTAAATCAGTAATGATTTTGCAATCACCTTTAGAACAACAAAATCCATACTAAAGTTAAAGTTCTGTGAGGTTCTGGTAGAATAAGATAACAGCTAGAGATGGTAATTTCCTGCTTTTCAGTCAATCCAATGTAGTTTGAGACTTTTGTCTAGAATATCCTATTGCCCAAGCCAAAATTGTGGCACACTGGTTCTTAATAGACACATACTTCTTTAGCTTTAGTTCAGAATAATGGATGTAAAATTTAAAAACTAATTAATCCTAAATATATAAATAAAATCATTACAATTATTTTTGTGATATACGTATCTAAATTGTCCACCCCACCTTGAGAAAAGAGGAAACTTTTGAAACTAACATGACAAAATAAATATATTAATAAATTCTAAATGAAGAGATTTGGAAAGCAAAATTCAAATCTAAACCTGTTATTTCTCTTTTACTGCCGTGAACACCCAACATTACTGTTTACATCTTCCTATACATGAATTTTAAGTGATTAAGAGATGTCAAGTGCTTTGTGAGGTGCTAGTAACACAGGGTATGAAAATATGATTCCAAGACCCATAACATTACACTCCAGAGGGTCAGACCTGCTTGTCAGAAGAGGACCAACCCACCCTGTTGAGGGAGCTGGAGCAGTATGCAGGAAGAACTTACTGCAGGAAAGGGAATGAGCAGGAGCACTCTCTGGATCAAGCCAGCTAAGGTCTGAAAGGTCTACTCATATTAACTAATGTGGGATGTGTTTGCTGCAGGTCAGGGGCAGTTGACTACAAAGTCAGTGTTGAGATGCCAAGAGGAACAGCAGTTGGAGGAGTAAGCAGAACCTGGTCCAAAGGAAGTCAACATTGCCCTAAGGTGTTTTGACTTTCACCCTGAATAATGACACTGGAAGCAGAGTTGAGTCAGGTTGGTTTAAACTGTGAAATGTAAGAATAGTTACAGATATAAGAAAAGCATGAAATAACTCAGGCTGTGGCATCAGGAAGGTACAGGAGACAGAATCAAAGAATTATAGCCCATTGAACTAGGAAGACATAGTTCATTCTCTTTGCCAGTTTCCAGGAGATATTCTTTTCCTTTAACTTGCCCTATCATATTTACTCCAGCAAACTTGGATGATATATGGTTTATAGAGTTATCATTGACTAGAATATAATGCTTAAAAGTATATTTAAAACACTTGTCAAAGGGCTGTGTATGTGACTCAGATGTTCGTATTCTTAGCACCACCTGAGAACCAGAAGAAATTGTCACATACCTACGATCCCAGTACTTTTAAGAGGGAGCCGATCAGAAGATCAAGGTCATCATCTTTGATTAGATAATAAGTTTGAGGCCAGCTTTGACTGCAAAATAGCTTGTTTAAAAAAAATGGAATGAAATAAAACCCACTCGTGGAACATGTGAGCAAAAAGGACACCAGAGCAAATGCTTTTTGAGTAATGCAATTGCATTGTGCAACTGGAGGTGAGGTTTTATGGATCTGTGCAATGTACCTCCTCTTGAGCTCAAGCTCCTAGAACAGTGAACAGGTATGATTGGGGCTTTGTGTTTTAATTATCGTCCCTGCAGAACTTCACTCTAGTGTTTACAGTTGCCACTCAGAATAAAGTTGGGCAATCAAGACAAAGGGAGGAAAATTTGTTCCTCTATGTTGAACGTTACTGTGATCCTGCAGAAGCTTACTACAAGACATGCCTTTGACTTTCATTCCAAGGCTGCTACAATGATCCTTGTGCTTCCAGAACGGACATCTGATTACTATTAAACTTTATTCTCCTGGAAAAAAATCTCTTCAATCATGTAAACATTCTTGACTTATAGCCAAAAAAAAATATGTTCTTACAATGCATATTTCATTATGTATTAATGAATTAAACCAATCAATGTTCTAATAAAACATTAGCTGGCTTTTCATAGACACAGTCATCCTTTTAAACATGCAATAAACTGAAGCCAGATCCACATAATGATTACAGATTAAAAACATCACAACTCATAACTTCACCCAGATATCATTTTAACATGTTTCGGTAAGTGTACATTCCAAAATGATGCTGATAAAGTTCCTAAAGTCCTGCACCTATATGCCTATCATATTAATCTCCTCTGACGTCCCATCTTTGTTGTAACAAAGTGATGACATCAGGCCAAATGGTAAATTAACCACATACTTGGAAAACGATGTGGAAGGAGGCAAGTAAAAAGGAAATACGTATTCTTAATCTTTAGTTCATAATTGCCTTTTGATATGTGGAACATTGTCTCAGTAAACTGTAGCAAGTGAACAGAGACAAAGGAATTTCCACATGAGACAGATGTGCTAGCACACACTATAATCCTGGCATTGATGAAACTGAAACCAGAGCATGATGCGTTCAAGACCATCTAGAGCTACACAGAGTGCAAACAACGTAAGCTACATACTTAGACTTTGTCTCAAAATACAGAAGAACATTTTTTATTTATTAAGCAGTTTTTAAAAATCAATTTACTTCTTCGCTTGACATCACACTCACTGCCCCTCCCCAGTCATCCCCTCCTACAATTCTTCTCCCCATCCCCATCCACATCCCCTTCTCTTCTGAGTCTCCTCTGGCACTTGAAGTCTCTGTGAGGGTCAGCGCTTCCTCTCCCCACTGAGGCCAGACAGGGCAGCCCAGCTAGAAGAATATATCCCATGTACAAGCAAAGTTTTGGAATAGCCTCCACTCCAGTTATTTGTGGCCCACATGGAGAGAGAGCTGAACTTCTGCTACATATAGACAAGGAGGTCAAGGTCCTGCCCCTGTACAAATTCTTTTTAAAATGGCACCTAGTTCAAGTGAAGAAAATTTTATAACAGACACCTGAGGCCAACTTTTCCCAGTCTTGAAAAATTAACATGGAAACCACATTAAGTAGGTTTCAAACATGTCTTTATCAAAAAAACCTTTGCAAAATCCCATTTTTCTTATAATGTTTAAAATGGACAAGACCCGATCAGATGAATAACTGCCTTCTAAAATCCAGTTTTATTTTAAACAGACAATGTTTGGACTTATGCAGGAGGTTTTTCTGACAAACTCATCTCTGACATGATATGCTTCAATAACGAAAGTCCAGTCTTCTGGTCTTCTTTCCAGAACTTCCAAAGTCTCTCTTTGCCTTTCTAAAGGCTGGCTCCACCCTCACCCAGAGACTACTATTACAGTCAGATGGACCCTCTTAAGCAGCCCACTTTGAGTGTCATCAGCAGCTCCTTTCAGGCAGAGACACTGATCGACTTCTTCATCTGTAGAGCAGGGCACAGAGGAATGAAGAAAATGCTCATTGAACAGGTGAAAATGGCTTTGTTAGAGAGTGAAAAGAAAGGCAATCTAAGGGAAAATATAACTGTCCGACAAATTGATAAACATCCCATGTCCTCTTTATTCCTCATGAATAAACATTTTTTTCTTCTACTATAATAATGACAACTCTTAGCTCTCTGAGCTCACAAGAGCCTCTGGAACACAAGAGCTGTTTAATGAAGTAGCTCCCTTTGTTATAAATCATTCATGGGTAAGAGACTCTTAGAGGACTGATGGTGCTATTCACTTGGATAAATCTCATAGTGATACAGATTTAACAACAGGCTCATAAAAAAAAAAAGGATGCTCATGATGAAGTACAAAAGCCCAAAACTACTTGTCTAGATTGCCACAGTATGTCCAAGATGGAGAGTGAACACTGAAGGCTGATTAAATGTGCCAGTGATTCATTCGGGTAGACCCGATGACTTTTCTCAAAAGACAAGGTAGGTTTCTATATAGACCATAGACTTGAGGGCTTTGGGACAAGAACATACTCAGAAAATGAAAGTCTAAGATCAAAACTGTATATTCTAGTCCACTCATTTTCCTTCCAAGAAAGTAAACGCAGGTCTCTAAGCTGGAGTCCTGCAAAGAAAAGGGTTAGTCACAATGAGAACTAAACCAAAGCATTGCTGGAATGTCCATCTTGTGCCAAGGACATTGTTAAGACTTTGAGTTATGTCATTTGATTCTCAAAATAACTCTCTGAGATATGCACTACTATCCATCTCAGGGGCTAATTAACCTGCTGAAAGATTTACAGTAAGAAGTGGTAGAAGTGGCTCTCAACCCAGCCTCACTGACAACAGGATCACACGCTATATATCTCCCTTTTATCCTGTCCTCAGAGGGTCCAGGGATATGTTGTAGTCCTTGCAAACTACAGGCAAAAGCTGTCATGTGAATCCTTCTACTAGGAACTTTTCTTTTATTCTTATTGAATAATGTATCTGTTTAACCATAAAGGTTAATTCTTAGAATTAAGCTGATGCCTAGCGCAATCAAGAATATTTTATAAGGCTCATCAAAGATAAAACTGTTATCAATCACTTTCTCAATGCCACACCATAGAAACCCAAAGGTCTAAACCATCCAAGCAGTCTGATATACCACATTTTGCGCTCCCATGAGCATGCATGTCCTCATGTCCATGTGTTTGTGTGTCTGTATACACATGTGCCTGCAGAGGTCAAAGGGCAACCTCAGGTAAGGCTCCTTGGATGCTCATCTCCTTGTCAAACCTTGAAGACAGTTGATTTCATTAGCTTGGAACGTGCTGGTTATGCTAAGCTCCAGCATGCCTCATGGATCTTCCTGCACCCACATCCCTCACACTGGAAATAGAAGTCCATACTATCATGCTGAGCTTTTTACAAAGATGTGGCTTTGGGGTGAACTAGTCTCAGGTCAGATATTCACTTTACCAACTGAGCTGTGGCCCCAGCCTTTGAGTTCTTTCCAACGGACTTGAAAGTTTCCCAGAAGTCCCAGCAGCACCCATGGCCATCTGCCTTGTTTCAAATATGTAACAAAAGACACCAAATATCTTATCTGTCATCTCATCTTCAAAAGTATCCTGTAATTTTCTGCTTTTCACTGGATGGAGACTCTTGGTGCACAGGAGTTGTGTAACTTATTCGATGGCTAGCAGGTGGCAGGGCTAGAATTCAAATATTTGTCTGTCTTCTGATGTATCACATGCGTAATGATGGGATATTTCTGCCTTACATGACAATTGATCAAGTCTTTCATTTTAATCAATTAGAAAAATAAAAACCATATCTGCCTCTATGGTTGGTCCCTAAGAAATACTGCTCTTTATTCAAGTAAATAGAAAATACTAAAATGAAGTTCGGATTTCTAAAGAATAAAATACTTTTAGGGAAGAATTTCCAAGTTCTTCTCTTAAAAAAAAAACCAATTAAAGAGATTCCATGGTGCCTGTGTGGCAGAAGACGCTGCTCGGGGCCAACTGGTTCTAGCCACAGATGCAGCTCAGAGAAAAGCCAGCACTTCGGTAAAACATTTCTCATCAGATCACAGCCAAGCATCTCATTTTTTTTCAAGAAAACCAAGTGCAAATTGTGTTTGTTTTTGAAATTATGATCTCTACTTTAGCAGTGAAATTCCACACACCAAAGTGTGAGCTTATTTTGATAAAACCACATTTCAGATTCCACATGTAGCTGAGTATGAAATCGGGACATGTGGTATGGGGTTTTCATAAAAGTCAAAATCTGATAATTAACACCCAAACTGTTCTTTGAAATCTGAATGTATTGGGGATAATAGAAATAAAACCTTGTGGAAATGCCAATAATTCCTGGTCTTGAATAATCCTATTAAATACCAAAAAGCATTGAGATGATACACAATTAAAAAATCTACTAACTTTACTGGTTAATAGAAAATGAGATTATGACATAACCAAACAAGTCTTCTGATGGAGGGATTGGAACACCAACCCAGCCACAAAAACTACAACCAACAATTTGTCCTGCCTGCAAGATGGGCTGAGGTAAAGGAGGAACAGAACTTTGTGGTCAACCAATGACTGGTCCAACTTGAGACCTATGCCACAAGAGAGAGCTCAAGGCTGACACTGCCTGGAGGCCAAGAAACCAGAATCTAGACAGCCCAGAGACCTAGGATAGAAATATACACAAACCAGAAAAAAAGTCAACAAAATGATTCCTAATGCTATTCTGCTATACTTATAGATTGGTGCCTAGCATAACTCATCAGAGAGGCTTCATCCAGTGACTGATAGGAGCAGATTCAGAGACCCACAGCCAAATACTAAGCAGGGTTAGAGGAACCCTGCCTAATAGGGGAAGGAAAGATTATAGAAACTAGAGGGGTCAAGGACACCACAAGAACATGCCCCAAAGAATCAACTAATCGAGTCTCACAGTGGTTCACAGAGACTGAACAGCTAACCATGGAGCCTGTGTGGGACGGACCTACATTTTATACATACATTATGGTTATGTAGTTTGGTGTGTTCTTGTGGGACTCTTAAGAGTGGAAATGTCTCTATTGGGGTGTCTTTGCCCTGCTTTTGGGACCCTTTTCATCCTACTATATTGCCTTGTCCAGCCTTGATATGAGAGTTTGTGCCTTGTTTCATTGAGCCTTGTTATGCCGTGTTTGTTGATATCCCTGGGAAGCCTGCTCTTTTCTGAAAGGAAATGGAAGAGGAGACGGTCCGGGAAATATGGGGGTGGGGACTGGGAGGATAGGAGGAAGGGAAGACTGGCAGTGTGCTGTACTGTATGAGAGAAGAATAGAAAAAGAAAGTGAGTGCTCTATGTGAGAATCGAACCCAGGGTCTCACACAACCTCTAACAGCACTGTACCACTCACCGCTCAACCTAACACTATTTAAGTTTAGAATTACTTTGTGGACAGCTCTTGATTTTTCCTAAATTGTTTACTTTTTTTTTTTAATCGTGCGATTTTGAAGTTGATCATTACCAACTTGCAAGCGATAGTGCTAAGCCCTTGCTTTGACCAAAGTTCCACTGCATTTCAGTAGGTATCACAATAGCAAGGTGTAGGGTGTGGTCTAAAGACACAGGATGCACAAGAGAAACTCTAAATTCAAAATTACCTGACCTTCTATGATGGGTGGTTTTGTTTGACAGCTTGACAGCATTTACAACTAAGTAGGACACACACCTCTAAAAACATCTGTAAGACCCACCTCCTGAAAGGATTAGCAAAGAGAAGCAGGAAGAGCTGCTTCTAAGGGCCTGCTTACTTTTGAGTCTTCCTCCTGAGTAAGGTTATCTGTTGCTGCTGCTACCACCCTCCATGGACATCAGACTTGAGATGTTTTGACAGTACAACACTGACTTACTATCAACAATTCTCCCGGGAGTTACAGGCCATGAGCGTTGGACTACAAGTGCTGAGACAGCCACGCACAGACTGAGAAATTTCCTGCTTCTCAGTCCCTCCTGTGTGCAGACTGTCATGACTGCACTATCAGGCCCCTTATCATGTTATATGCCAATCTAAAATAACTTTTTCGATGTGTGTGTGTGTGTGTGTGTGTGTGTGTGTGTTTCATTAAAGAACCCTGCTGAATCTACTCTCTAACTTGTATGTGCTTGTGTCTTTATTTTTTAGGGTGTGACTGTTTGAGTCTGTTTATATCTTAATTCTGTCAGCTTTAACAGTAGTAAAAAAATAAATAAATAAAACAAAATCTATCTTGGCAAGTTTCCAGCCCAAATTGGTAACTGGATGCTGGATTCAGTTGATTTCAATAGCTGCATCACCCCCTGTTCTCCAGCGCACCCCAAGCCTGCATTATTATTTAGTAGAGGAGTTGCAGGGTTTAATGCTTTAAGAATTGGCAGCAGATTGCACCAGCAGTCCCTGAACAGCAGCATGCTGTATTTATTTGTATACTGCATTTCTTCAAATGTATGTAATTTTATCTCGAAATTCAACATTTGTCGGAGATTACATAGGGAATGATTCTGTTTAAGTCAAAACAGCAGTCAAAACAGGAACAATGCTATATTATAGCTCAGATGTGAACTAAATAGTTGATACAAATTTTTTGGAAAACAACCAATGTCTCTTATTTCCAATATTACACCCTATTTTTATAGAAAGTAAGTCAAACCTTTAGTTATATAGGAAAACCACTTCAAATAATTTGGCAATGAAATATCTCAAAACAATTTCTTAAACAATAGCTCTGTCTATGAAGTAAGAGTAATGAAACATTGATATTCTAACATATGTAGGAGATATATTTAAATAACATTGACTTTTTTAGACATTGAACATGAATGTGTGTGTGTGCACACTCACATATAAATATAGAGTCACACATGGCTTCATTATAAGAATATAGTAAGAGAAATGCATATTAACTAATATGTTAGAACCACATAGAGTATACAAACATAGATAGAACAGCTAAATATCCCTAAGTGGTATGGACGACGTGGTGGTCCATCATTGAATGAACATTGGTATGCTGGCTCATATGGCAAATGTATGCATGACGTGTCTAAGGAGAAGACATCAGAGTTTTTTTTTGGTTGGAAGGATTAAATACCAGTCTGGAAAGATGTCTCAATGAGTGTAGATGCTTGCCACAAAATCTAATGACCTGGCCGCAGTCCCTGGAACTCCTGGATGAAGAAAACCCACTCCATCAAGTTATGTCCTGGCTTCCATGTTCATGCTATGACACCTGTATGTATGTATGTACACAGATCATAAATAAATAAATAAATAAATTTTAAAATCTTAAAAATTTAAAGATCTTTTAACACCTAAAAGTTTAGGTTTTTTTTTAAATTACTTATATCTGAATGAATAAAAACACAATTGGTTTACTTTTAGCTTTTGAAAGGCAAGATAGAATTGGATTTCACTAATTAAAGGAACATAGAATGTCTATGTACAGGTTCCAAATTGTTTCCCTTCCACATTACATCATTCCATATTTTTCATAGCAAGCTTGGACAGAATCATTTAGCTGGGCAACAGTGCACGGGAAATTATGCTAAGCTGCCATCTGGGACTAAGAGAACAGAATGTGGAGAGCCAACAACCACTAGCCAAATGGTGGTCCCACTGCCCAAAACGTCATACCGTGTCTCCAAGTGGTCTCTTGCACTCACTGCGTTCCTCTGGGCGAGTCATACAACAGAGTGAGCAAATGGTCAGTGGTAAATAAATAAATGGATAGATAAATAAGAAAATAAATTAGAGTGGCTTTTGAGCTTTTTCAGCAGAGAAGGGGGTCATTGGCACTTCTTATCATGGAAACCTGTGCTAATAACATCACCATCTGGTCTATCTCATTAGCCCTAAAATAAATACGTTGTTCTCTAGATGGTCTTCAGCTGAGTTTTGTTCAAGAAATGTTTCTTATCACCCAATTACATCAGGTTTTAGAAGAACTGAGATGAAGAAGACAGACATATCCCTATCCTGCCAGAACTTACAGTCTAAAGGAGAAAGGACACATACAGAGATCAGTTTAAGATAACATGAGGTCAAGACACATACAAACACTTACGTGGCTGAACGGAAATCTATTATTTAGTTTATGAATCTTGGAGAGCATTTGTTCTTAATATTCGTTTTCCTGTAATAAAAGGAGATTCTGTGTCCTGACCTCAGGGAGGATGAGGCATGTTAGGATGAGCCAGGGAAAGGACATGGGACCGGATCCATGGTTTCTGGTTCCAAGAGACAAGGAGGAAAGAAAAAACAGGAAAGGGAAGCCAAGAAACCTCACATTTAAATGACTTAATTATCTCTCTACTGGCTTGTGCAATGCTGACGTGTTTTATCTGTCCAACTAGACTCCAAGGAAGCACTCTGTCCCCTTCCCAATAAATATTCTTTTGCTCTCAACAAATGATTGGATGAGCTTGATATTCATAAAAGTGGTCAAAGAACTGAACAGGAGTGTGTGACCTTATTCCAGCCAAAATAATCAATTCATTGATGAGTTTGCATGCACAATAAGCCTTTTGTCTGCTAACCATTTCATTTGTAAATTTCTAATGACCTTTAAATTAAAATACTAGTAACATGAATTTTTTTACATTCTTACTTTAAAAAAGACTGCTACCTTTGACCTATTTGTATTTGTTTCACAAAATAACTGTGAAGAACCCCCTGTGTGGTGACATGGCTGTATGCTTTTACTTCTTTGGATTACTCTGAACTGTGATACACACACTGATAATTTATGCTGCCAAGATTTTGAAGGCAAAATAATACTTTAAATATGAAGATTGGAGGTTTTCCCATGAATAGGTTGGAATAGAGCTGATGTGATTCCAATATACTTGTTCTGCTGTGTGTTAGGTTCAGAGCTTTAAAATGGAAAAATATATATCTGAGAGTCAAGGGGAAAAAGTCCTTGCCAAGCAGATGTTGGTAAATTGCCAGCTGAAACAAAGTTGTGATGCTGGTGACAACAAGATTGGTTTCTAGAGGATATTTAGAAAGCAAAGGGCCTGGCTTCACTATCATTTCCCCGAGGAAGAGCATGTCTGATGGGCTCAAGTGCATTACCAGCTAGCATCTTGCTTCTAAACATCTGGATTCCTAGTCTCATCCATTTAAAAATGATTTACTCATTGTACTTTGTGGCTTGTGGAAATCTCGGCCAAGATGAACACCTTCGGCCACCTTTGTTTCTGCTGTCCTTTTCTGAGCTTGCTCTGCCACAGATTTTTAAAAGGATTCCTTTTTCTTTGTAGAAACAAATTTTGTATTTCAACTTCTCCTAGTTGCTTTTAGAGTCTTCCCTTATCTAATCAAGAGTGAAAGGAAATGCTGGCAATCGTGTCTAAAACAATGAATGTTTTCACCTCAGTTACTCGGATAGTTGAAAGCAAAATATATTTAGGGCTTATATTGTACAGAAAATTGATTTACATTTCACATCATTGCATTGGGACAGAACAGTGGCTCACAACTACATGTTTACATCGAAGTCATTTGGGAAATTTTTCTGAATACATGATCAAGCTCCATTGCTGTGGAAGCAGATGGAACACGGGAAAGGTTATGCTGAAAAGGCCCTTAATCTTAATTATTTAAAGAAACATTCGTCTAGAATTGTTGAAACAAGTGAATGTAACAGCATTACCAGGTATACCCTTAATATTTGAGATGTCATGTATTTTCCTATACTAGCCATGAAGACTGAGTATGAGATCATATATATGTATATATATGTACCTATATATACATATACATATGTATGCATATATGTGCATGTAATTATATATTATATATTATATGCTATATATTATATGTTATATATTATATATTAAATTTACTAGATTCACAAATTAGTGATTCAACTCAAAGGTATGAGAGTAAACTACAAAACAATAGTGAAGCTAAAAAAAAGATTCATATTTAGAAACTTGGTAATTCAATCTTGGAAAAATACCAATTTTCTCCAATTTGATAAATATAATCCAAAATATTTCAAAATATATTTTGTTTGTTTGTGACTTTTGTGAGCTTTCAAGCTGTTTATAAAACATGCAAGAGAAGCCAGACCCCCTTTGAGGGAGAATCACTCTTCTGCTATCCTGATTAAACCTAAATGCTATCAGGTTCTGAGCGCATGGACTAGGACCTCTCAGCACTGGAGAATCATAAGAAGCATGGCCAATCAACAAAGCTATTCCTGTAGTAAAACTTCAGGCCAACGAGCAAGAAAAGCATCTTCCTTCCATGATGAGGTTCTGGAAGTTACAAAGCAGCTGGTAGAAATACATCATTGTCTCAGAGGGTGTGACCCCAGCAAGATTGCATAATATAAATCCTCCACTATCCACAATCTCCATGGCATACTGAATTAAAAACCAGCTACATTTGAGCATATCTGTGCAGGGTTATGAGTGTTTCAGAATACCATCAGAGAAAAAAATAGTAGATTTATTAAATATAAATAAAACCTGTTTATTGTACCTATGCCATCCTGCCCAGTGGAGCAAAGCTAGGCATCAAAAGACTCACCTGTATCTGCCCCCACCTCCATTTGTGACTCTCTCACACGGTAAAGAGGGAAAATTAGAAGGCTTGACTTTTTTGTCTCTTGGGAAGGATAACTAAGGAGTTTATCTCCCTTGACCCTACCAAGATACATAGAAGATCAGCATACATAACAGGCTCCAGAATGCTGGTAATAAAGAAGAGAGGTGTGGACTCCCCAAACCAGTACTCAAAGCTCAATAAAGGAAAATGTATTTTTGGTGGTTAATCTTGATGTTCAGTTTTACAGTATATAGAATCATCTAGGAAACAGTCCCAAGACTTCGAAGAGTGTTCCCAGAGAGGATAAACTGAAGAAGGAAGACTCACCTTGAATTTGAGCGGCATTGCCCTGTGAGTCGTAGTCTAAGATCAAATACAAATAAGTCAAAAGGAGCACAATATTCATCTCTCTTTCTGCTTCCTGACTGCCAATACAACGTTTCTGGCTAGCCTCCCCATCTCCCACCGCCATGCCTTCCCCTTCTAATAGTCTGTCTTAAAACACAAGCTGGATAAGAATCTTCTTCATTCAATTTCCTTTTGGTCTGGTAGTCATAGCAATTAAGAAAAATATGTTTAAATGGTTCCAAAGATTAAGCTTCTTGTTATGATAAACCTGACAATGGGGTTTGTAGGACTTTGGAACTGGTTTTGAGGAAAAATAATTTGTAGCTATGGACTAGAGAGGGCTTAAAGTGCTATACTCAGAGATTAAAATGATAGTAGGCATAGTGGTGACAATGGTGCTAATAGCAATGCAAATACTGAGGAAGGTCCTCATGAAGTTTCAGCAGGGAAAAAGCAGTCACAGAAACTAGAATAGCTTTGAAGAAGGAGCCTCCGTTGAAGAACTGCCTTCATTAGATAATTCTAGGAATATCTGTGGGGCATTTTCTTCTTTATTGACTGAAGGGGGAGGGGACCGCAGAAGACCTGGAGTGATATCATTCCTCCTCAGAGGATCCTGGGTTGAATATTAAAGCAAGCTTAATAAGCCATAAAGATCAAAGCAGCAAGCAGCAGTTTTCTGTGGTCGCTACTTCAATTCCTATACCAGGTTCCTGCTTTGTGACCCTGCCATGGCTTTTCTTGAAGATGGAGTGTAACCTATAAACTATTGGATACTTAAAGAAACTTTGAACTGTCTCACCAATATTGCTTTCGGGCAATGTTTATCACAGACACAGAAAGCAAACAAGGAAAGAACCTGGTACTATTGGTGTAAATATTGGACCTGAACATGTTGTTTATTCAAGAAGTTTGTGGAAGAATCTTAGAGTTTTGAGCTAGAAAAGGTCGCTGAGCTTAAGGCTCAGAGCTAAGTAAGTTGTCATGGGAGGTTGGAACACAGAAATTTTTGAGGGAAATACAGACAGCGTATTGCTGACTTGTAAAATTTCAGAGGGAAGCAGTGACTATGACTTCATCAAGAATGTTCATGTGATATTTGAAGTTATGAATCTGTAGGAGCTGAGAGCTTTATTTTACTGAGACAGTTGATGCTGTTGGGTTGAGACTGGAAAATCGGTTGTGATTGATAAAAGACTAGCATGATTAAGGTGAAATCCTCTGGGAAATACTTCTTCAGCTTCAGTGCACAAGATGTAGTCCAGAAAGGGGCACAACTACATCTTAAAATGGCAACAAATCTTGCAATAAGTCTTCCACTGATTTTGAAAGCATGAAGGTTATAGGATTGAAAGTACCAGAAGCAGAAGTTGAGACTTGGCACCTAGAGGAGTCTAGAGGTCACTGATGGAAGGTGCAGCCTCAGTTGCTGTGAGAATGTCAGGTTGAAAGGGGTCATAGAAAAGAACCGAGGCTCAGCACCATGTGGCAAGGTCAGAGTCCCTGAGGAGGCACCAGGGGGCAAGGGGTGAAAGAGCAGCTTCAATGACAGTGGAGATTGCATCTAATCAGTGATGTCAGGGTTATGAAATAACCACCAAGGAGAGCAGAGCATGTGGAATGAAGTCATCTTGAGCCAATGAGACAAGCTGTGTGGTGCACATGGCAGAGACAGAAAAGTGGAGGTGCCTAGACCTGTGGAGCCCTGAAGATCAGGGGATGAGTCCCAGATGTCAGGCAAGGAGCTATAAGATCTGAAGATGGTCTTTGCCTTTGCTTCGATATGATTATTCTTTATGTCTTAGTTTTCTCTTTTGGAGCAAGAAGATATTTAATTTAGCTTTTATTTTACAGAAACATGCAGTTAAAAGACTTTGGATAATTTAAAGAGACTTTGAATTTTTAAAGTATTTGAATTTTTAAAGATTATGGGATTTTAAAAGATATAATATGTTTTATACTGTGATACTAACATGAGACCTTGGGGACAAACAAGGAAAGAAAGGTTATTGATTGATAGTGATATATTTGTGTGTCAAGTTGGCAGGTAGCCTATTGTATGGGTTAATTTCCATCAACTTGACACAATCTAGAGTCATCTGAGAGGAGGACATTTCAAATGAGAAATTATCTTTATCAGATTGTCCTGAAGGCATGTCTAGGGGTCATTTTCTTGAATAGTGATTGATGCAGGAAGGCCCAGGCCATTGTGGATTGTGCTAATCTTGAACAAAGTATACTAGGTTTTATATACATATACACATACACGTACACATATATACATATTCATACACATATACATACACATATATATTTACATGTGTGTGTGTGTGTGTGTGTGTGTGTGTGTGTGTGTGTGTGTAAGCTAAGCAAGCCATAGAAAGAAGTCCAGGAACTAGCATTCCTCCATAGTCTCTCCTTTAGTTTCAGCTTCCATGTACATGCTTTGAACTTCTGCCCTGACTTTCTCTCATGATGGGCTATAAACTGTAAGCTAAAATAAACCTTGTCCTTTCCTAAATTTCTTTTGCTCAGTGATTCATTACAGTGGCAGAAAGAAAACTAGGACAAGGATTTTTTTTTTTGTACCACATTTTGGCAAAACAGAATGTAATTACAATCTACTCGTGTCTTGAAAGAATGAGTAAGGTAGAATTAAAAATAATGGACAAAATTACACAGCAAAATACACTTGAAGACAGTATGGCATAGAAGCCGTTCATGGTCATTCCTGAACTCTAGACTGTTGCCTAGAACATGTACAGAAATGAAGAGGGAGCAGATATTGAGGGGATATCCAATCAATGACTGGCCAATGTTAAGATCCATGCTATGAGAAAGAGCCCATCCTAATAAAATTACACTTGCTGACAGAGACCTAGAATAACTGTCCTCTGAGAAGCATCACATAATAACTCATAAAAACAGATGCGGAGACCCACAACCAAACACTAAGCAGAGCTCAGGGAATCTTGTGGAAGAGGACAAGGAAGGATGGAGAAAGCAGAGGGATCAAGGGCATCAAAAGGAAACCTCTATAGAATCAACTTGAGCCCATATGGGGATCACAGAGACTGAACCACCAACCAGGAAGTATACCCGGGAAGGACCTAAGCCTCTTACACACATGGAACAGATGTACAGCTTGGCCTTCATGTGGTATCCCTAACACCTAGAGGAGGGGCTGTCTCTGACTCTGTTGCCTACCTTTGGGCCCCTTTCCCCTAACTAGGCTGCCTTGTCTAGGCTCAGTAGGAAAAGATGTGCTGTGCCTAGTCCTACTACAACTTGACCGCTAAGGCAGTTTGATGTCCATGGGAGATGTCCATTTCTCTGAGGAGAATGGAAGGGGATCATGGTGAGACGGGGGTGAGCGGGAGGGCCTTGGATGAGAGGAGCTAGGAGAAGCTGCAATTGAGATGTAAAGTAAATAAATTGATCGATAAAAAATAATTGAAAAGAATGCTTCTTGAAAAAAATTGGAAAATTCTTACATGTAAATGAAATGTTTTTGTACTCTGAGTGCTCATGAGACTTTGAGGACCAAAGGTAGAATATTACACTTCAAAATTAAGACATATAGGTGTCATGTTGACAAGAATTAGGCCTGAGAGTGTCAATCTTGATTGTTAACTTGACAGGATTCAGAATATTCCATAACTACAGCGTTGAGAGTTATCTGTAAGTGTATTTTCAGAGAAGCTTAATGAAGAAGGAAGATATACTCTGAATAGCACCATCCCAATTGACTAGGATACTCGACTGGGTAAAAGGAGACAAATGAGTAGAGAAATAGCATTCATCTCTCCCTCCTTCCTGACAGCATGGGACCAGCCACCTGATATCTTCTTTAATAAGCCTCCTATCATAATGGACTAAATCCATTCATAAAGAATGCACTTAAAGAAATAATAGACTAAAAACTTTAGGATGTTAAAAAAGATTTGGACCTCAAATATATGCAGTGCAAAGTGGCCAAACAGGTTAAATGCAAAGATTTCATTAAGACATATGACAAATGAACTCTTTTTAAAAATCAAATATATGAAATTTTTAGTGCAACAAGAGAGATATACCTTCACACAAAGGAACTTTTGCTGAACTGTCAGTCGACTTTTAAGCAGAACTTTCTAGGCCATATGAAAGCAGGACAGCTTATTTAAAGAGTTAGAAAACTAAGAGCATGAAAATAAAAAATTATGTTACATACAAATGTTGTCTGTGACAGCTGAAGAAGAGATATAGACTTTCTAACCCAATCAAAAGTCAAAGGACTCCTTACCATGGATACTTATAAGAAATACTAGAAAGTTCTTAGTGTTGAAACTATAGAACCACCAGATGGTATGGTGGTACATGTATACAATCCCAGTAAAGAATTAGAAGTCAAAAGACTGCATGTCTGAAGACAGACTGTACTATATAGTGAGCTCAACCTGGTTTTACAATGATATGCAAAGAAGAAAATGAAGAAGGAGGAGGCAGAATTAGTGTTGTGAATAATAGGAGAGCATAAAACTCATTGATGGCAAGGGGCCATTTGTATTAAGAATACTACCATACTGAAATTGTAGTACATGTAATAATTTTAACTTTAGTTTAAATGTGAAAATCCAACAATGCTTTAAAGACCATAAGAATGCATTGATGAATAAGCAATATAACCATAATAAGAGAAATAATAACTATTATAAGTAACAAAGACAGATTCTTGAACCATGCTATTGGGAAAACATTACTCACTCTGCACAAAATAGACCAAAGATGTGAACACAAGACACAGAACCCTGAAATTACTAGAGGAAACAGGCAAAAGCACTTTGTGACATGGAAATCGGCAAAGACTTTAAAGTGACAACTAGTAGCAAAAGAAGCATCACCAGACAACGTGATCCTGAGTCATATAGCAGGATGAGGAAGTTGTGGAGAGCAAGCCAGTGAGCAACATTCCTCCACAACTTCTGCTTCACGGCCAGCTTACCACCTTAAGTCCCTGCCTTTACTACCCTTCATCTATAAGCTTAAATAAATCTTCCCATCCCATGACTTGTTTTTTGGTTATGGTGTTTATCACAACAATAGAAAGCAAATTAGTGAAAATGTCTTCCAAGAAAGACAAGCTTCTGACCAGGTGTTTTCATGTGGTGAATTACTACCAATGTTTGAATTGTTCCAGAAAAGTTGAAGACCAAGGAACATTTCTAATCTCATTTTAAGAGGACAGCTTTACTTTGCTATAAAGACAGACAAAAGCACAAGAGAGAGAGGGAGAGAAAGAGAGAGAGAGAGAGAGAGAGAGAGAGAGAGAGAGAGAGAGAGAGAGAGAGAAGAGGAAGAGGAAGAGGAGAAGAGAAGAGAAGAGAAGAGAAGAGAAGAGAAGAGAAGAGAAGAGAAGAGAAGAGAAGAGAAGAGAAGAGAAGAGAAGAGAAGAGAGAACCCATAGGTCAATATTCCTGAAGAACATAGCTGAAAAAAATCATCAAAACTAACAACAGAAACTAAACCCCAGTAGCACATCAAAAGAACCAGATACCAAGAACAACAGGGATGTAAAGTTAGTTCATATAGTTAGATCATCCAACATAATATACCACACCAATAGGATGGAAGACAAAACGTTATGATCATTTCGGTAAAGGCATGGTGGAAACACAAAAACTGTCTTCCTTTCATGGTTTAAAACTCTTGAAGCTAGACATGGTCAGAAAGAAAGGACAGAAATATAATAACAGCTTCATATGTCAAGGAAGCAGATAATACTCTCCATGATTTTTTTTGTTGAATATCATCTTCATTTACATTGCCAATGGTAAAGCCTTTCCCGATTTTCCCCCTTCCCAAAGACCCCCCAATCCCTCCTCCCTCCTCCTGCCTCCACATATATGCCCCTTCACCCAACAGACTCCCCCCTCCCCCCTCTCAGATTCCCTTTCTTGGGACCTCTATTGAGCCTTTACCTGAAGAAGGACCACTCCTCCCACTGATGCCCAACAAAGCCTTCCTCTGCCACATTTTTGGCTGGGACTATGTGTACTCCTTGGTTGATGGTTCAATCCCTGGGAGTCCTGGGATGTTTGGGTTGCTGAAATCATTTTTCTTCCCATGGGGCTGTAAACCCCTTCAGCTCCTCCAAACTACCCTCCAGCTCCTCCATTGGGGACCCCATACCCAGTCCAATAGTTGGTTGCTAGCATCTGCCTCTGTATTTGTAAGGCTCTGGCAGGGCCCCTCTGAAGACAACAATGGCATGCTCCTTTTGGTATACACTTCTTGTCATCCATAGTAGTGTTGAGGTTTGGTGACTGTTTATAAGATGAATCCCCAGGTAGGGCCGTCTCTGGGTGGCCTTTACTTCAGTCTCTGCTCCACACATTGTCTCCCTTATTGTTCCTCTGAGTATTATGTTCCCTTTCTCAGAGGAACCAAAGTACCCTCACTTAAGTCCTCCTACTTCTTGAGCTTCCTATGCTGGGTGAATTGTAACTTGTTTATTTTGAGCTTTTGGACTAGCATCCGCTTGTTAATAAGTGCATACCATGTGCATTCTTTTGTGATTGGGTTACCTGGCTCAGGATGACACTTTTTAGTTCCTTCCATTTGCATAAGAATTTCATTAATTCATTGTTTTTAACAGCTGAATAGTACTCCATTATGTATATCTACCACAATTTCTGTATCCATTCCTCTGTTGAGGGACATCTGGGTTCTTTCCAGCTTCTGACTATTATAAATAAGGCAGCTATGAACATAGTGGAGCATGTGTCCTTATTACATGTAGGAGCATCTTCTGGGATATGCCCAGTAGTGGTATAGCTGGGTCCACAGGTAGTACTATGTCTAATTTTCTGAGGAATTGCCAAATTAATTTCTAGAGTGGTTTTACCAGCTTGCAATCCCACCAACAATGGAGAAGTGTTTCTCAACTGAGGAAACTCAAATGGCTTTAAAGCACCTAAAGAAATGTTCAGCATTCTTAGTTATCAGGGAAATATAAATCAAAAAACCACTGAGATTCCACTTTATACCAGTCAGAATGGCTAAGATGAAAAACTCAGGGGACAGCAGATACTATAGAAGATTGGGGAAAAAGGAACACTTCTCCATGGTTTTTATAAAAGGGGAGTTTTAAAGTTCCATTCTTCTAAATTCTTTTGAAGTTTTGGAAGTTTTTCATGGAATAATTCAACAAGAAAGGGAAATAACAACATAAAACTACATAAAAGGGGGAACGTACAATTATCTCAAAGTATATTGCTTATTTAAAATGTTATCAGCGAGAGCATTTAAACTGTCCTAAATGCCTTAAAAACTCCAGGTAGACTATGTCAGAGGGATCTTCACAGACTTGCATACCTGGGAGGTTCCTAGAACTTAGTTCATTAGTATTTTATTCAACTCTGCAAGAGCATACCCAGGAGGCACAATTTCAAAGGAGGAAGAACAGTCTCAGTTCATGGTTTCAGAGAGTTCAGTTAGAGGTCATCTGGCTCCAGTGTTTGTGTTCTTATCAATACAGAATAACTGTCACCAGGAATGCATGTGTCTTAGAGTTTTACTGCTATGAATAGATACTATGACCAAAGCAACTTACCGTCATTCAGTCCATTATCATCAAGGCAGAAACATGGCAGCGCCCAGACAGGCCTGGTATAGGAGGAGCTGAGAGTTCTTCATCTTCATCTGAAGCCTGCTAGGAGAAGATTGGCTCCCACATGGCTAGGAGGAAGGTGTCATTGCCTACCCGCACAGTGACACACTTCCTCCAACAAGGCCACACCTCCTAATAGTGCCACTCCCTGGGCCAAGAAAATTCAAACCAACACAGCTTGAAAGAGAAGATTATTTCTTTGTAGCAGAGATAAGGGGTACGTAAGAGAAGAAGAGAGGAGAACAGAACAGAAATAAACAGAAAAAAAAGTTTTAACTTTCAAAAGCATTTCCTCAATGTTGTTCACTGGACCAAGCTTCTTACATGAGCCTTTTGAAGGGATATTTTCTATCTAAACCATAGCAACCAGAAAGGATATGGGTCCTTCTACTCCTTCCCACATACCTGTCTTCAATTCCCATGTAGGTGTATATCTATACCCCTGGTAAAAGGTTCTTTATATGAAACTAGTAAATGGAAAAAAATTATTTCCCTAAATTTTGTGAGGCATTTTAAGAAGTTAAGGGAACTAGAGGGAGAGTTGCAGACTCTGTAACCAATCAGTTAGAAGATGCTATAGGTTATACCTGTTCAAAGTAGGAGTATGTCCATGGAGCTTTTGCTTGTGAGATTTGATACTATCTCCAAAGAGTTGGTGTCAGAAGAGAATTGAGTTAGATGATCAAGAGAAATGCTGGATCTGTAGAGAACTCACTCCACTCCAGTAGCACCCCTACCATAATCGACCACCGCCAAAGAATGACCTTGTGAAAGTAGAGAGTACAAATGCACATTATTTGACCCTATCACATGCACTCTCCTGAGCCAGCAGCAGTTCCGAGGCCAGCATTTCTGAGCCCTGGTCCCAGTTCTGACCCTTACTCACCTGGACACCCTCTAGCCACCCCTCTCTTTCACTGAGTTAGGAGCCAAGGGGCCACATAAAATGAACCTCTGCTGGCAAGCCGACTTCTCACAATTGCAACTGACACAAAAATATTGTTCCATAAAAATCTGCTCTTGTCATTCCTCTTTCATCTGCAAATGTGTATCAAGGGGTACTTGTTTGTTAGGGAGTGTGTTGGTATCAGGAAATCTAAAACCTGTGCCATCACATAGGTGACAGTGCAACCTGTACACCTGTTGCCAAGGCAACAGCCACCATATTCCCAGAATCCATTGAGCTCACCTTTACATGTGACCATATCACCATCCGTGTATATATAAGAAGAGTACCCCTCCTTCTTCCCCGCTTCTCTTTCCACTGTCACCTTTGCCCTTTCCCCTCTCAGTAAACCTCATGTGGAACTGTTTGGCCTGGTGTGGTCTTTCTGGCACCGCCTGAGACACCAACAGAATAGAATACATCAACGAGCAAGACAAAGGCCATTGTTGTCTTCATGGAGATTTCAGTGCAGGAAACCAGGCAAATATACTAACAAAATGTATTACAGAATAAACAACTACCACTTTAGGGTTTTGTTTTAATTGGGAAGCTGTTTATTATTCTGATTCCTAGAAAATACCCAACCTGGCAAACAGGAAGGGCTCGTGTAAGATACCATGCTCTCTAGCCTGCAGTGCTGAGCAAAACTGGCAACTAGAAAGAGTAAACAGCTGGTTTTCTCTTCTATTCCATTTATTTTCTCTGGACTATTGTGAACAATATATGCAAGAGAGAAATATAAGGAAGGTGTTTCTGGGACAAACAGAAAAGGAAGCAAAAAAACAAAAGTCCATCTAGAATTGAAGCAGAATATTTATTAAATAGGTTTAATTTTTTTTTTAATTCTAAAACTAAATAGATCTTTTGAAAAAATTCTGAAACTGACTTTACTTTAACCAGCATCCCTCATTCTTCTTTCCAAGGAAGAGTCAGAACAGAATGTTGCCACAGGTAAGCCAGTGAGACAGAAATGTAGTTGGTTTTCAGACAATGTTCCAGCAGAATGCCAAGAATGGAAGGAGAGGGACAGCTACGAGTGGAAGGTGGATTCCTAGCTAAAGGTGTTTTCAGGGGTGGATAAAAAACAAAGGCCCCATGGAAAAGATGGAAACTGCCTGCAGCCTGGGGGTTCTGAAGGTGTCCCGGACATTCGGATTGGATGGTTTAGCATAGGGAAAATGTCTTTAAAATGAGGCCAGTGATTCAATTGGCCCTCTTCACTGTGAGAGATTTTGAGATTTAAAAGGTTATTAGAGAGTCTCTTTTATGTTTCTATCAATGTTCTGTCACTGAGTTGGGGTACCGCAGAAAACTTTGTACCTCTCTGGAAAGAGCTTGCCTCTGCGGTGTGGTCAAAATAATGAAATAAGAAAGTTAGTCCAATGGTCTAAAGATTTGTTTTTGGTTTTGTTTTTTGGTTTTGTTTTTTGAGACAGGGTTTCTCTGTGTAGCCCTGACTGTCCTGGAACTCATTCTGTAGACCAGGCTGGCCTTGAACTCAGAAATCCGCCTGCCTCTGCCTCCCAAGTGCTGGGATTACAGGCGTGCGCTACCACTGCCCGGCTTAAAGATTTGATGGAGTTCATTCATGTACAACAAATTTGTTTCATTCACTCACAAATGTAGAATGTCAGCATGCTGTTAAATTATGAGACAATTTAAATAATTGTTTGAAGGAACAAAGATATGAAACAGAATAATTATGCTTATAAAAAGATAAAGGAGAGAAGGAATATGTTTGGTGAAGGTGTAGTCAGGTATAAGGCCTCCTCAGGCCCATACTGAGGCATCCCCTCCCCCTGAGGGACCAGCCACACAACACTATAGTAGAGAATAGAGTTTATTCAGGGTACTGGGAGAGGAGTTGAGAGGGTAGTAGAGACAGAAAAGGGGAGGGCGGAGGAGAGGAGGAGAGGTGAACCATGAGCTCATGGAGAGAGATGGGAGGGTAATTGGGAGAGAGCGGGTGAGGGGCAAGAGAACAGAGCAGAAGCCGGAAGGCCAGAGCAAGGGAGAGCAGAGGGGTCAATCAGCGCTGATTATAGTGAGTCAGGCACACCTGGCTGTTGCCAGGCGACCGTGGGGCGGAACTTAGACAAAATGCTAACAACAATGACTCTAATATCTTCGTAATTTCCACAAAGTTGCTTGTTTAAACCAGAAAAAATGTTTCTGTCTTTAGCATTTTTTTTTAAACTTGGGACATACAATCTATGTATCTGTATGGTATGTGGGGTAGTGCTGAAGTCTGGGTTTTTACCTTAGGTGTTTCTGTTGTTGTCGTTTGCTTGTTTGTTTGTTTGAGTTTTTGTTTCTTTTTTGTTTTGTTTCATTTTCAAGAAGTCCAGTTAAATTTGTTTTTTCTGATATTGTTTGTTACTCATTGTTTTGCTTTTCCAGTTATAATCAATAACATCCACTCATCCACCCAGAGGTTCACCCTTTTTTACTCTTAATCAATAGTACCCCAGGACTCTCCAGGATAAAATGTAATTTGGACACACTTAATGCATGGATGGTGTTTTTTTCTCACGGTTTTCCAGCATTCAGATAGTACCAGGCATTCTCACAGTGCCTACTCAAGCTTAAAAGTTTTTGTAACGCTGTCTTACAAAAGACAGAATGGGGCTTGCAGTTATTCCCATTTTACAGATGAAAATCTCAAGGCTCAGCAAGACTTCAAATGGCTCCCTGACTAATTGTGGATAGGGCTTTGGCATGCTTGGCTCCAAGCCTACTTTCTTCAGAGATTTACTTATTATGCCTTTCTTTTTCATAAAAAGCTTGACCTTAACACATAGCACAATGACAGTTACAATTCCTCTAAATTTATACCCAAACGGGAAGCTGCTCTCGGTTTCGCCTTCTTTTATAGCGGCTCCCCAGAGGGTTTATTTCAGCTGCTCCGACAATACAATGAGCGCACAGACAGGCATTATCTGCTCCCAGCGCCTCGCCCCGGGACCTTGAGTTTCCTCATTGCTTTGCGCACCACACCGCACTCTTTGAAGGGAATCCCATTTTCCCACCTGCATCCATCATTCACCTGTCATCCCATTCAACTGGTGAGGTTTTTAACTAGATGATTTTTTTTTTAAATCTTTCTTGGCTAACCTTGTCGCTCAAGGTCTTTGCCCTGACTACAATTTTAAAGCTTGCTCATTTTCTTGTCCCCAGCTCACCCCCTTGAGAGTAGCAATTAACATAGGCACCTGTTTTGTTGAGTTCTGCTTTTTACATATAAAAGGGCAGAGGCAGCCAGCTTCGGGTTGGTCTGAGCCTCCCTTGATCTGCCAGGAGGCACAGAACAGTGTCTATCTGCACAACCTGAGCAGAGCGATTGAAGATTGGCTTTAGGAGGACATTTCCAGGGACTATTGATGCAGGTCAAAGTGGGACTCATTACAGCGAACGTGTAACCCTTTCTTGACTACGCTGCCGAATTCTCACCTTCCCCTTCTGATGCAGAGGATGAAAGAGCCTCTGAAGAAAACAAAGATCGGTGCTCTCCTGAAGCTTAGCATGCCCTATTGCGTTTTGAATTGAGGATATTGCACTTCCGCTTTTGCTTAACATCACACAAAATGTAATTACAGGGACACCGTTACCTGAGAAGCAAATGCTGATGCCGCCCGCCTGCGGCGACCAGGGAGGAGCATGCTGAACGGAGAAGACAGTCTCCTTGAATCCAGCATCCCGCCTGCTTCCCTCAAAGGAGCTGTGTGCCTTTTTGTGCAGTTCCAGAATCCCACAGTCGCTCCATATGGGAGCGCATGTGTGTTTATTTTATAGTGTTGGGGTTCACGGACTCACTGTTCTTCTGCCTCCCTTTTCCTTAGTCTGTTAGAAGCCTTGTAAATACCCACGTTTTATCTACAAATATAATTTGATTTTAGGTTAGCTTCATTTTATTTTCAGTTCTTAAAAGTTGATGCATAATTTTATAAATGTGCGAAGTACAGCTCGAAGTTTCAGGACACGCGGGACGCTATGTGATAACCGAGCCAGTGTAGTTTGCATCTGTATCACCTCATATAATTATTATTTGTAGTGAGGGCACTCAGTACCCTCATCCAAACAAGGTGGTGCATTCCAGTCATCTAACTCAGCATCCGGATGTTGAGATGGATAGACGTTATTCTGAAGCCAGCCAGAGCTATTTGGTGGGTCCAAGGCCAATGCGGACTGTGGGGTGAGAAACTCTCAAATTCTGAGAAGACAGAGCTACATGGTCCTTGCCTAGCATGCCAAGGCTCTGTATTTGACCTTCAATTCAACACCAGAAAAACGAAAAGAAAAACTACCTATCATCTGGCTGTTTTGATGTTGCTAATAAATAGTTGGAGGCTAGTGAATCGAATGAGATTTGTTGAACTTAAACGAAGGCTCATTCTTTCGATTAGTGTCCAGAGGCCTGTGCACCATGATGCCTCATGATCTTTACAAGTTTCAGAACAGAAGGAAAAGCTACCTAGGAGGTTTGGCTGAGGCAGGACTTGGAGTAAAGAGGTAATATTGGTTTGGCAGCTGGCATGGTCGTCTAATAGCCATAGCTTCAGATATGCGACACAGAGCAAAGTCTGACTTTCATGTGCCATGTTCTTTAAAAATTAAGCAAAGAAAAGCTTTTCCTTGAAATTGGCAAGTGGGTATGATCAACAAAAAGAAAAAAGGTAAGAAAGAGGAGGGTACCGGAGTATGAGGGAGAACAGGCTTACAATGTACTATGAATATACACATGGGAAAATGGCCTTATTCAACCCTGGTAAAAACATATCTAAAAACTATAGAAGGAGCACCTGGCAAGAGGGGTCAGGAAAATGGTGGATAAAAAGAATAAGAATGCTAAGCAAAATCAATGACAAAATTAAGCAGTTTTATTAGATTAGAAGTGATATAATTCTCCAAGGACAGATTTTTCTTCTACCACAGAGTATAATTTAAAATTTCTAATATTAAAAAATGGTGCTAGAAGATAGCAAAATGGAGGCAGACTTGAAAAAAGAAAGATAACTGTACCTTGACTCTCATTTGTAAATAATATTTGCATAAGAATAATGATGAATTCTAAACATTGAAGAATGGCTTACTTGAAATTGCAGTATATTACATTGGAAGATGGGGGAAGCAGAGTGGTCAGTGCATGAAAGTGAAATTCATAAAATCAGTGGTGAATATATCAAATATGGCAGCATAAACACGTATGATTCACAAAGAAATGGGTTTAAAATGTAAGGAGGTCACCAATGAGAAGAGATTTAGCTGGTAATAGAGTGTAAAGATTGCTAGAGTCTGTTATTAGTTCTGCTGTGATACATTGCTTTAAAATCACACGGGTAGCCGGGCGGTGGTGGCGCACGCCTTTAATCCCAGCACTTGGGAGGCAGAGGCAGGCGGATTTCTGAGTTCGAGGCCAGCCTGGTCTACAGAGTGAGTTCCAGGACAGCCAGGACTACACAGAGAGACCCTGTCTCGAAAAACCAAAAAAAAAAAAAAAAAAAAAAAAAAAAAAATCACACGGGTATACTATGTTGGTAATTTTTTAATAATTCTATTCTATTCTATCCAGCAAGAATACACTGTCTAATATGTAACATACCTTTATGAAATGATGACTAAAGATTACAAAAGAGAGAGAGAGAAAGAGGGAGAGAAGAGAGAGAGAGAAGAGAGAAAGAGAGAAAGGGAGAAATAGAAGAGGAAGAGGAAGGAGGAGGAGGAGGAGGAGAAAAAGAAGCAGAAGCAGCAGCAACAGCAGAAGAGGAGGAGGAGGAGGAGGAGGAGGAAGAGGAGGAGGAGGAGGAGGAGGAGGAGGAGGAGGAGAAGGAGGAGGAGGAGGAGGAGGAAAGCAAGCAAACTTAAGCATAGTCTTAATGATGGAGGTCCCTTCTGTGGAATGTGTGCAGCACAGAGCAGACCCTCACAGGAGCCTGTGACCTGCTATTACCACAGTTGGAGCTGTAGAAAAAGCTGGACCCCTTCTCTGCCTTCTCCGATTCAAAGCCATAACCTGTAAGAGGCAATGACTGCTGAAGAGAAGAAAGTGTATGGTTGTTACAAGGATCTCAAACCACCTCACCTGGAACAAACCCTTGATGGCCGTGGAGAAAAGAGTATATTGGAGAAAGGTAAACTGTCCAGTAAATCATGCTTGTGACTAAAAACATCAGTTTCTAGCATTACTTATTTATGAAGGGCATTTCACTTTGTCTTGCTTGAGAACTTTCAACTTTAGAAAAACAGGTCCAGCTTGATATCAGTTCTAAAAAAAAATGAGAGAAAATACATTTAAATACTTTAGTATAGATTAGACATTCATCATATCTAGACTAGAATAAAAGTCTCAGAGGCAGGGAAATTTGGCCAGTTTTTGTTGTTGTTGTTGTTGTTATTGTTTTTGTTGTTGCTGTTGTTGCTGCTGCTGCTACTGTTTGGGTTTTTTGTTGTTTTGGTTTTTGGTTTTGATTTTTGTTTTGTGTTGCTTTGTTTCCAGAATTGGGAAAAGCACTTGGCATGAGCAAGGCAGTCAACATAAAGGTGATGTTTGGACGACCACAGGAAGGAAAGGTCATTTCAAATGGAACAAACAAACAAACAGGCCATTTACTTTAGAGGCCAACTTCTCCTAAATACATAGTTCATTCAGCTTTGGTATCCTTTAATGAAGCTATGAGACAAGCACTATTTAGAGAGATCTATTTCTTCAGAGAGTAACCGTAGTTAACTACAGAGAAATACCTTATTTAAGTTTAGGATGCCCCACCTCAAACATTCAGTCAACTTAGAGAATCCACAGCTTCCATGATGGTGCGTGCTGGGCTGTAATAAAAAGTTGACGGAATTCTGTCTCAGTCATACTATAACACAGCCTGCCACTTTGTTATTGTTTTAGTTTTAGTTCATTTCCAAATAAATCATTTTTGACCAGTTATAATTATATTTTCTTGGTAGAAAACAATTATCACTAACACGAAATATTTAAGCAAACTGTATTTCACTCAGTCTAAGCACTTTTCTTAATTGTGACCTTGAAATAATGATTCGTTCCTTAGGTTACGTATATCAAGCAAGGGAAACTCCTTAACATAGAGGGAAAAGTTCAGAATATCTAAGAACCTTATAGTACAAAGCTTTTGAGTCGGCAACAGTCACTTTACCCTACTGGAAAATCAGATTGTAATGCTGAGGGAAAGACAGCGAGGCTCAGTTACTTTAACTTCTTTGCCTTGTTGGTATTTCTTCCCTTTAGCATCTCCCTTCTGCGTTTCATGCCCATCTGGAGAACATAACCATTTTAGATGGCTGACATCGAGCGTCCCTTAACTGCACGATGCCAGAGTAAGCTGCTCAAAGGCACATCCTTGCCCCATCATACCCACAATCCCATTGAGAGACTCAGAGTTCAAGGTTCACAATCCCACTGAGAGACTCAGAGTTCAAGGTTCACAATCCCACTGAGAGATTCGGAGCTCGAGGTTCCCTGGGAGAGGGTTTCCCTGCTGCAGGAAGTATATGTCTCATTTTCTCATTTTTCTCATTTCCAGGATTTTTCATTGATGTCGGACAACACATGGCTGGCATCTGTCTATGAGCAATCATTAGTCATTGTGTAAAACATCTATGAAATGTTTTGTATATAGAAAGTTCTGCAAACCAACACAGGCTATGCCTTTTTTTTTTTTTAATGGAGCTGTTGTTCTGAGCCAAGCAGTGGGAACAATAGCAAGATTAGCATAAAGGAGATGTGTGTCTTTATTACCGGAAAGGTGGACATGCATATTTCAGATAAACCTAAACACTGACATAATTGTCTCCATTTTTATGTTGTCTACTGTAGCTTGTAACATGGATTCTTAAGCAGCATATTGTCACATTCTCAGTGTGACCTTCAACTTGGAGTGATATTATTCCATTTTAAGAAGTGGCAGCCCAGAAAGGTTGAAGTAAATGTTTCTATAATGAAGCTGTTTTAAATCTAAGGCTGTTTTCTGTTATTCTTAAAGTTATATGAAGTGAAGAACAGTGCTGTATACTTGCAATTCTAGCAGTTAGAAGGCTGAAGGAAAAGAATCATGCACTTACTGTCAGCCTATCTAGGAAGGTTGTGTCTCAAAAGGATGGTGAAAGGGGCCAGGAGGAAAAGCAGATGGAAAAAAAATAAATAAAAGGAAGGAAGGAAAAAAAAGAAACACATGTCCCTAAATAAAATAAAAATTATATCAATCATTTTTCTATTAATGCATTCACGCTACAAACATTTGCTATTTCATACATGGTCATAATGGAATCACTTTATAGTACAGCTTTTTATAGGTCGCACCATCAGGAAGTGAAAGTTTTTTTGTATTTTATGCTTGGTCATTCTCAAGTATAAAAGTAATTAGTTGCAAATACCTCCTTTAATAAAATATATTAGTAGAATTTTCTTATGTTGATCCATGGAATGCCTTATTAGGAAAGATGCACAGCGACTCAGCCTCATTCACAGTTCTTTTTCTTGTACTCGGATATGCGATGCTAAATACTTTATCACTATTTGAGATGCTGTTACATGTCCAGAAGACAAGATTCAATCTAGCCCTTCTCTGTGAGGAACACATTGGAATCCACTCTAAAAATTAGACATTCAAGAATAATGAAAGCACATATTCTGGAATCCAAAAACAAAGCCATCAGACCTGCCATGGAAGCCACCATCTTCCTAAGAAACGGGAAAACCTTCACGGAGGATCACACCTAAAGTGACACTTATTGGCTGATTATAGTTTTTCCTATATACTAAGGAGGAGGGAGGGGCATTATAGAATAGGAGAATGTATCAATGTATACAGAGAAGTCGAATATGGAATACAGACTGAGCTCGCTGGTGGAAGCAATGATGTTAGAAGGACTACAGAATGTGAATCTGGATAGGTTACACAAGAGCTATTTTCTAAGACAAGAATTTTGCGCGGTCCTAGGAAAAGCAGAAAGCCCCAAGAAGATGAAAATGAGGTGGGGGGCACATCCTCAGATGCTTCTTTTCAAGGCTGTTACTTGGTACCAGACGAAACAGACTGAAGGCACAGGAGATGGCTACAATGCAGAAGCAGGTATAACCTAGGCAACGCCCTCAGAAAACAATGCTGACTGGAGTTAGAACCTTAAAAGTCATAGTCACAGACACAAACAGCACTCTATTGATGCTCAACATTTGCTGTGATTGTGTTATTCATATTGACAGTGAAAAATATACCCACAAATAGACATCATTCCTAAGGAAAATACATGGCTGGGTACTTGAGAGCCATTTGTCACATTTTCATTATTTATTGTTAGCTGTGTATTTTAAAGTCATATAGCTGCTGCTGCTGCTGATAGCAATAGATAGGTAGATGATAGATAAAGAGATAGATAGATAGTATAGATATAGATACATAGACAGATGATAGATAGATAGATAGATAGATAGATAGATAGATAGATAGATGATAGACAAATAGATATATTTGCACATAGATAAATTGTACATAGATTATAGATAGATACATGGATAAAATATTTGTAGATAAAGACTGATGGACAAATGATTAATAGATTGATAGACACAGATTCTTGATGGATAAATAAATTATAAATGAGCAAATTATAGAAATGCATTAAAAATAGGTGACAGATAAACAGATGATGATAGATTATAGAAAAATACATGATAAAGAGCTAGAGAGAAAGGGGGATTATAGATAGTTGACAGATACAAACATAGCTAGATGATTGGTGGTAGATAGATAGGTGATAGATAGGCAGAAAAATAGATGGACGGGCTGATGGGTAGATGATTCATAAGCACTGAAAGATCATTGGAGCTGTGGCTTTTCCAAATGAAACTCACCTGACAGGTTTCATCTGGACAGCATATAACCACCTTCCTGGGTTTGAAGCAATACTAGTTAGATTTTCAGCACTATGCTTGGTGGCCATTTAATAAACAATGAAGTCGCCAACACAAAATCTCCATAAAATGCCAAAAGATATGATGCTAAATGTTCTTTATGAGAGCTGAAAACAAGAACGCCAGAGCAAAGCCTTGTCCGGTCTCAGCAGAGAACATCCAATATGACTGTCTCTCACTATTTGATGCAGGCAATATGATTAATTCTGAGAGCACCATAACTATTAGCCTGGTGGTTCCAAAGAAATCCTAGTAAATAAGCTTGCAAATATGAAAGTATCAAATAATGAGAACAAACACCTGTCAATCACTTAAGAGGAGTGAGAAAACAATTTTTAAAAACTGTAATTATGCACAAAATAAATCGGGGGGTGGGGTGGGGTGGGGGAGAAGCAACCGAGATTGATGATGGAGCCTTGGAGGCCAAGGATACAGAACACTTTTGACAAGTGGAATATGCCCAGTAATGGACAGGGCTACAGGAAGCATAATGCAGTCAGAAAATTGCAGGTTATCTATGAGTTCATAGTCACCTTCGTAAGCTTGAAATTACTTCAGTTTTGCAGACAGTGCCAATGGAGACCTTCCTCGGTTCCTGTGACAATGGCCATAGAAAGAGACTTGAAAGACTTTCTGATTCTGGTGGAATTAGGAAAGAAAGAGGCATTCAATTACTATTTACTGAGCCTTGTTATGTGTCAGGCATTAGCTAAGCATCAGAGGCAAATAATCCACCCGTTAGACAAAACCTTCGTCTGTACGGAGCACTGATTCTAGTGTGGGAGTCATTCAATATATTAACAAAGAGAAATAATACAATATGTGTTACTTTTCTCAGTGCTGTGGCGGATACCTAATAAATAACTCAAGGAAGGAGTTTATTCAAGCCATATTGGGAGGCATTATATATCATGACAAGGTACACAAGATAGCACACGGGCACTCGCTCAGGACTGAGCAGATCAGGAAGCAGAGACGAGACAGGAAGTAGTGCTCAACTATAAACCTTGATGCAAATACCCCTCTCCCCCCTCACCTCTCCCTACCCCACCAGTGACACATCCTTCAGCTACATCCTATCTCCTAAAGGCTGTGTGACCTATAAAACCCAGTGCCACCATTTGGGACTTAGTATTTAAACACATTCACCTGTGAGGGACATTTCAAATCCAACCTGAAATATCCTACCTCCCACATGATTGATCCACTGCAATGCCAGGATTCTAAGATACGTCTAATTACATTTCATGGGTTCCCATGAGCTAACAGTTCAAACACTGTTCAAATGTCTAGGATCTAAAGTCTCTTTTGAGATTTCAGATGAATTCATAATCATGAACACTGATGTAAACAAACAAAGAGAAAACTTCAATCCCAGCACATGTTACAGGATGAATTCTCCCGTTCTGAAAGGAAGGGGGGGGAGAGATGGAAGGGATGATAGAGTCAAAGCAAGACTAAAGATGATCAAGTCAAACACCTGTCCCAAAGCTCCATGTGACTCCTGACAGGTTGCTCCACCCACTGAGCTCTACGGCTGGCTGAACACGGCCACACTGGGAGGCTCCTGCTACCTAGTGCCTGTGACTTTCCCAGGTGGACATCGTCCTTCTAGCATCCTCAATACCCTGAGGTTCAGCTGCTATGTATATCTCACCTCTAAAGCTTCATACAAAATCTACTTCAGAGCTCGAAGCAAGGAATTTGACCCTTTTAGTGGCTTTTGGCAGGAGTGGTGCCCGCTTCCGTGGCCTCCTGACTCGTTTATTTCACGTGACTACAAAGCTAGCACCAAGTCCAGGTGAAAGATGGCGGAGTCTGATCCCATCTGAAGCTGTAGCCTGTTCCTGTTAAGTCATAGCTGCTGCTTATATGTGCCTATTTGAATTAGCCTGGTGAAATTATTCCTAGGTGACTATTTTTCTGCCAGGCTATACTGGAGGCTCTACCTGAGCGGGTGTTATCGTCTTCTGTCTTGATGCTCTTGATGGTGCTGTATTGCCCTCAGTGTACCTAGTCTATCATCACAGTACAAATAGTGTTTTCTGCCAATCACGATAATCTCTTTAACAATTATAGTTACTTTGTTCACATCCATCCTGTAGCTTTCACCAGGTTCATGCTCCTTTCAAAACTACTTATCTTTCATATGTTTCTGCTGTCCTATTGTCTGTGTGAGCATGTGTGTCCCTGTGTCTAGCTCTGTAACACCCCCCTCTCTGTGTGTGAGTGTGTGTGAGTGTGTGTGTGTGTGTGTGTGTGTGTGTGTGTAAATCTGTTTGAATGTATTCCCTTTGCTGTGCTACAGCCTGTATGTTATGATATGCTATCTCGGAATTGACGTCATCAAATGACATGATTGTTTTCCTTCTGAATCCAGACTCACTCTAGCTTTCAAAACATGGGCAGATCCAGATCACAGCCATGTTCTTTGTCAGTTTATAACATGTGTGACTTCCAATCAAGCTCTTTTTTCTTTTCCTCTGAACACATGCTGGGCATCATCTTTACTGTCTGCATTTCTATTAGCATTCTGGTCTTCTAAACTTCCAACTACCACAAAAATGCTTCATTAAGCTTTGCCAAGAACACTCCAGGACTTCTCTGGCCCACGGCTTCAAACTCTTCAACATTCTTCCTACAAACTAGTTTCTAAGGTCTAAATGTTCCAGGGTGGGCGCTGTTAGGTTTCTGTCTAAGCTCCACCCCCACAATTACCTAGCAACAGCCAGGTATGCCTGGCCTACTATATAAAGGGTTGCTCAGCCCCTCCTCTCTCTTACTTCTTACTTCTCTCTCACCTCTCTCACTCTCAGCTTCTCTCTTGCCTCTCTTGGGCTCTCCTCCCCTCATCCCCTCTCTCCATCTGGTCATGGCCAGCCTCCGCTTCTCTACACTCTCCCTCTCTTTGCCTTTCTCTGCCTCCACTACACTCTCCTCCCCTTAACTCCCTTCTCATGCCCTAAATAAACTCTATTCTATACTATGCGGTGATATTCTATACTATGCCTGTGATGTCTTGGCATGGGCCTGCTGGGACACCCTCTTCCCCCCACACCACCGTATACCATATTCTCTAAACCCCTTTCTCTTTTTATGATCACAACAGGAGCTATCACAGCAAATGCAACATATTTACTTCTTGGTAACAATTTTCTGTATTAGATACTTTTCTTGTGGCTACTGGGATCCGACTAGAGCAACTTAGGAGAGAGGGAGTTATATAGGCTCACAGTTTGAAGACACATTCCCTCAGAACAGAGAGGCCATAGTGGCCAGAATGGTTTTTTTCCCTATCTCAGGGAGAGCAGAGTGCTGTTCTCTCATGCATGTTCGTGGACTGAGAAGCAGGGAAGGAAAGGTTCTGATGCCCATCTAATTTTATACTCCCCACCCTCTCTTATTCAGTAAGGTGCACCAGTCTGAGTAATGGTACCATTATATTTAGGGTAAATCTTACTCCTCAGTTAATTCTGTCTGGGGAAGATACTAATGAGGCACAAACGTGTGCCTCATTAATACTCTCCATGGCTATTTCTTAATCCAATCAGATGACAATAGAAATTAACCATCACAGAATATGAATGCTGAGAGTTTGGAGACCAAATGACATGAAGGGAAATATATTGAAGGAATTTTAACGTATTTAAAATGATTAGGGGTAAAATTCAGAAGAGATCTAAAAGGAATACAGGGGAGGATCAAATGCATATCTCAAGAATCAGTGTCCTGGGCAGAGAGGTCTAAGAGTACAATGACTTTCCCCAATCAAGTAGTTTACTTAGTGTATTCCAAAAAAGACCTCAGCCACCACAGTGGCTGAAAGAATGAAGCACGAAAGAAAGAGATACAAATGACAATCTAGTGACCATGTCTAGCTATCTGAAGTAGCACAGGAAATGGGTGGTAATAGGATTTGCAGAATTGAGAAATCATTCATAACTGGTATGACTTGGAAGGCTTGGGAGATCAATCCATATCTAAGACAAGATTTAGAAGAGAGGGGCAAGGTGTATGCATAGGAATAGAGGGGTCAGTAATTTGTGTCTGTCTCAAAGGGAGTGGAGAAAATATGTGGATACAAAAACTGAACATAAAAAATGCTTGTTCAACCTGGCTGCCTGGAACATCATACAAGGGTGGTTGAAAAGTGAACTTCAGAGACAGGGCCATCTCGAATAGGAGTCATTGAAGGCCAAACTAATTCCAGCCAGGAAAGTTGCTAAGTGCTCATATGTTACATAGTAGGGCATCTTAGAAAGTTGAATTTTACAGTGACTGCAAGAGAGGAGAGTCAGAAGCACTTTGATGTCAACTTGCTTAGATTTAGAATAACCATGAAAACAAGTCTCTGGGCATGCCTGTGGGGGTTAGCTAGTTTATGTCAACTGGGTTACAAAGACATACCCTAGATAACTGAATAAAAAGGAGAAAGACAGCTGAGCCCATTCTTATCTTTTTGCCTCCTTACTGCGAATGCAGTGTATCCAGCCACCTCCTCAAGCTCCTGTTGCCATGACTTTCTGTATTGTGATGGACTGTACCCTTGAAGTGTGAGCCCAAACTAACTTTAACTTCTATGAGTTGCTCTTATCAAATATTTAATCATAGCAAAGAATAAAAGTAACTAATGTAATCAGGAAGACAAAGCAAAAGCTCATAAAGCCCATGACTTTTACTGACTACTGGAGTAGAAATACAGATACACGTACTGTGATAAGACATTGCACAATGTTGAGAGACATGAGAGTGTGTGGGAAGGGCAGAGAGGCTGAGCCCCAGCCCCACTGACAGAAGTCACAAAAATTTCAGAGAAATCTTGGTGTCAGGAGTGAATGAGACAATGGTTGGAAATGTAGGACATTAGATGAAGATGCTCCACAGACAATTGAAGGTGGAGGAAACAGAGATAGTATTAATGGAAGCATATCTTAGGGATAAAAGCCTGGTCTGCTTGCCTTTGAACAAATTACACACCAAGCATATCAACTGAATTTCTATAAGGGATTGCTACATGGATTAAAAAAAATCAGGTGTCTCATGAGATTGTGTGTGCTCTAAGACATTAAAACACAGGTGAAGTACTGAAACTTCAAGTGTAACTTTATCTAGTGGACAAAACAAACCAATAAACAAGGGAGCAAGAAGCTTCAAGCTTAACAAAACTGTGCTAAGTTCATTTTAGAAAAGAGTCAAATGGAAACCCAAGGCTTAGAAATGCATGCAGAGGCTATAAATACTGTGGTGGAGGAATAAAGCTCTCTTCATCACCCAGGTCTCACAAGCACCATGTCACCAAGTCACTCTGGAAAGGGGAAGACCCACAGTTTTATTGTTCAGATGAAAAGGGTTCATTCCTTGTGGAGCGCATCTCTAAGCAGCATCAGAATGGCAAGCTCTCAGCTGCCTCCTCCAGGACCACAGGGAAGTGTTCAATGGCTCTTACACAGCTTTCTGTGGGGCTGGAGGAGAGCCAACTGTCTAGTTCACATTTTAGCACATGATGGAAATTTACACATTGTGTATGAGATCATCCTGATAATTAGTCCTCAGTGTGGGACTTTAGGAAAAACATAAATAAATAAATAAATAAATAAATAAATAAATAAATGCCTTCTAGGGCAAATATGCTTTCCAGAGAGGCAACAATTTTCAAAACAAACAAACCAGACAGCCAGAAAATGGATCTTGGTTTTCAGTGTTTACCAAAGGAAGATGTCTGCTGGAAAGCTGAAAAGCAGCCATCAGTATCACTTCCTGTACCCCCTCACCCACCCCCATTGCTTAATTTGCTGGATTAAGAGAAAAAAACAACAAAACCAAAACCAAAACAAAAACAAAAATAAACAAACGAAGAAAATCCATGATCCCTGGCATTTTCTTGTAATCAGAATGGAGGCCTACCTCATTACTTATAACATATAATTTAAGAAGTCAGAGTCATTGGCCTGGGGATATGACTGTCAGTATAAGTGTTTGTTTCCCAGGCATAAGGTCCTGAGTCTGGAACACTAGCACCCGTGCAAAGAACCAGATGAGGTGCCTGTGTTACCTTTGCTTGAAGGGCAAAAGCAAGACAATTGCTGGGGTTCACAGCCAGATAATCTGGGAAAATTGTAAGCTCCAGGGTCAAGGAGAGACCCTGATTCAAAAATTAAGGAGGAGAAGAACAGAAGAAGACACCAGACATCAGCTCTGAGATTCACATGGGCATAAGTCTGTGTATACCCACAGACACAGATGCACACAGACATAGGCATGAGCACATAAATAAAACACACACATACATAGATACACACACAGACACACACCATACCACACACATACATACACACACACACACACACACACACACACACATGCACACACACAAAAGAAAGTTTTAATATTTTCATTTTAAATATCACTATTTAATCTTGAAGAGAAATCTTTAAAACATCTTGAGACCCCAACATGAATTTAGGAAAGTGGTAGTCCTATGACCTTTAACTTACAATGAGCCCCACTTAGCTTTATCAAGATTGAGACATCTGCCATAAACCTTGGGATGGCCACAAATATTAAGTGAGATGCTGCCATTGTCATCAACAAAAGAAAGTCATTGTCAGCATCGAACTGGAAGCAGACAGCAACTCTACCACACGTACTCAAATTTTCAAATTTTTGCTAAGCACTTATTACTATCTAATAAGTGTTTACTGCCTTACCTACTTAATATCAGTGTTGACCAATCAGGTTCTAATATCCAAGACAATAATGATATTGCTTCATGTACTCATCTACCTCCAGAACACAGCAATGACTGGAAGGCAGTAACTACTCAATAAATATACATTGAAAATGTAAATCAGGTCATGCTTCACTACATAGGTTTCCCCTATGGGCTAAACTAACATGGAAAATATATCTTCTCTATCTACAACTGTACCTGTCTTTTCAGGAAGAGGTCCTTATATACATGGCAGTCACACTGGCAACACATGAATTGTTGCTCTTGCAGTCAACATTGAATTCACTCTCTTACCTTTACATTGTGTATGGTTAGAGTTGCCATGGCGATTTCCTCTCCATTTTTATTACATGAGCTAATACATGAACTCGCATGAAGCTGGCCTGCGAATGTTGCTGAAACACTAATTTTCTTCCTATCATATGTTCTATTCATCTCATAATATATTTTTGAATTAGAAAAAGTTGTATACAAAAACACTCAGAGGGATCTCAACAAATGCTGATTTCCACAAAAATCACATGAGAGAGCAATACTAGAACACTCTATTGGACTTTGGGACCTGATTTCACTAAGCGCAGTCTGATTTCTTTCAGTTTCTAGGAAACTGCCATCTCCACGGCACTTCCCATGAGCTTTATGTCTAAGAAGAGCACCACACAGTTCTCTGGCAGATTCTGTTAGTAAACCTCTGAGATGACAGCTCAGAGTACCGAATTCAAACTTTGCAAATCTTTCCCTAAGCTCTGGTTTGTATGGAAGCAAGGGGCCATTTATAGACTACCATCCGATGGAAAAAATCTCAACACTACATTCTTTAAAGGTTTCTTTTTTCTTACTTTCTTTTTTTTTTTTTTTTACTAAAACTCAAATTAGCTTTTAAAAATTATTCTTGTCCTAATTTTCACATAACACACTGAACTATGAGTCAGTTTGAGTACATTTAAAAGAGTCTCACTTTCTTTTCACACAACTACATTTTAGTTTCACCAAGCAAGTTCATACTCCTTTGAGCCAATTAAGACAAAGGTAGAAAAGATAATTAAACATCAACAAAAATAGTTCACTATTGCATTTCTATTCCATTGTATTTTTTTTAAATGAGACCAAAAAGAATAGTGGATTTAAGGGAACCACTCTCTGCCTGGGAAATGTTACAAAGACAGTTCTAGATAAGTGTCTGGCTCTGTCTGAGGGCATGGGCTCTGACCAGTGACAACACTGCAGAGATGAGTTTCTCACTGGATCCTTCTATCAGTAACTGGTATTGTTCTAGTCTACAAAATGACTTATGTTGATAGTCACAAAACTTCCTGGACTGTCTGTATAAATACACATAAGAGACATGTTTAAAACATAGGCCTTCACTTGAATTGCAAATTGATCTGCAATAATTGCAGGTAACTAGGCCATTTTGTTAACAAGAGATGTTGGTAGAAAATTTCGGAGTGTTAAATGACTCCAAGTACACTGCTAATGTTCTGAGAGTTTCCTGTACACAAAATTAAGTTATTAAATGATAGAGGCAACAAGATGGGCTGTGGTGGTGGCACACACCTTTAGTCTTGGTATTGTTGAGGCAGAGGCAGACAGGCAGATCTCTGTGAGTTCGAGACCAGCCTGGTCTACAGGGTGAGTTCCAGGACCCAGAAGCTGTCTTGAAAAAGACTAACAGCAACAAATAGACATAGGAATTGGAGAAGTCACTTAAAAGTTGAACATTTCCCAGTAATCTTATATGGTAGCTTAGATCTATTTACAACTCTATGCTTTTGAATTATTCTATCTCTTCAGTAAGATTGCAAAATTATGTTAATGATGATGTAAAGTCATGTGGATTCAGAGTTCTTCCAATTCTGAGTATTTAGAATGATTTACCTTTTAAAACTGCATACATGAAATAAAAAAGAATAGCTTGGCCACAGGTTCATTTGCATAACAATATATGAAGGAATACTTGAAGGGCTGTTTTAAAGTCTGGTGTAAACAAAATCTATTGCCATTGTTTCTTCGTAGAACTGAAAGCATTGTAGCATTCTCCGGAACTGAATACTGATGGCAAAAATTACCAATAGATTTCCTTAGACAGGAGAGCACTCAGAGCTTCAAACTGTGACCCAGGCCTGTGCCTCTCTCAGATCTTACAGGACAGAGCCAAGTCTGTCTCTTGCTTTCATTCTATTCTCCCAGGAATATGGGCAAATTATAAAGAAATCTTGCCTCAAATATTGATTTAAATTCATTCTTTTTTGAACAAAGTTGTTGACCAAAAGTACACTGGAATCAAATAGCCATACAGAAATACTGTGCTCTGTGTAGAGACTCAAGGTGTGTGATGCTCTGCTTGTTCTGTTTGCTGTAAAAAGTTAGATGAGAAGCATAAAATAGGAAGATAACTTTAATGAATAAAAAATCTAAATATCTCTAATTTACTGTTACAACAATATTGGTGATGTGATTGCTTCACACTTAATATTCAGAAAGAGTCTGATGGTGACTTGCTCATGAAAAAAAAAAGGACCATCAGGTTTTTTTTTTTTTTTTGGAAGAATTTTTTATGGAGTCTTTAAGTACTAATAAGCACAAAAGTGAAATGTATTTAAAGAGTGGTATAAGCAAGACTCATAAAAGACCATATATTGTTGAGGTTTCGCCTTTTAAAAGATTTGATTTATTTCCAATCATTTGATGTGTGGGTAGGTCTGTGCACATGAATGCAGGTACCCACTCAGGACCGACACATGGAATCTCGTGGAGTTGGAGTTAGAGGCAGTCACCTGACATGGGACCTCAGCATGGGGCTTCCAAAATGAGCATTTTCTATTTAATAAGGCTAGCTTTTCAGATTTTAGCATGGCTGTTTCTATGAAGGTATGTGATTACCTATGATGCCAGCAATCATTTCAAAAAGTAAAAGGATAGAACTCATGTTTTGTTACTTATTTTAATGAATCTTCTTACTGAAATTCCTATTCTCTATGTATGTTTGTCTGTCTCTGTTATTCTCTCTCTCTCTCTCTCTCTCTCTCTCTCTCTCTCTCTCTCTGTGTGTGTGTGTGTGTGTGTGTGTGTGTGTGTGTGTGTGTGTGTGTGTGTGTGTGTGTGTGTGTGTGTGTGTGTATTTAGTGATAGTAACAGAATACCATTAATGGCTTTAAACCAAAGAGTTTTTCCTTGATAATAAAACTAGTAAGCCTACATTTAAATTTTGTTAAAAATAAAGGAACATGTAAACAATATAATGGCAAGGCAATGGTCTCACTTCCCTTAGAAACAGCATTTCCGAATCAGTTCTTGTCTTTTCTCTATATGTTTCATCACTTACTCTTCCTGTCAGCATATCTTCTGATTACTTTCTTATCTATCCATGGCTTCATACGTGTGATCACACTGTATATGTAATTGTGTGTGCTGCATTGTGTCCAACACTGCTGATTAGTAAAACATTTTTGTCTCATTAAAAGATTCTTCATTTTTAATCATTACATTAATATTCTATTGTGCAACTATACCATAATTTACTTCCTGTAATTCAGGATACTTAAAGAGGTTTGATTTTCCACTGCATAACTAATACTGTGCCACACATTCTTGCCTCCAATTTCTCTGGCATTTCTAATTATTTCCTAATGATTGATTCCTGGAAGTGGAATTAATGGTTAGAAGGTACAAATGCTTTAAAGCCTTTCAATCAATCTGTGGTATCTGCCCAATTATATAATTAAATGTAAAGGGAAATATTGATCACAATATTTATCATAAATTTAAAAGGTTAAATATTAATTGATGTCATGTATTAATTTGTTGTTGAAGAATCTCAAAATAAGCAACTTATGAACATTTCCAAATTTTTTCTGAGTTATTGTCCCCAGTAAAAGTGCCCTGTGAGTGATGGCTTTCCTCCTTTGTATATTAACATAGTGAAATCTAGAGTGGTTTAATACGACCACACCCAAAACACAAGTTTCTTGATAAACAAGAGAAAAATTTCTCATCTTGGAACAATTGTGCTTTTATAAAAGCATCCTCGTTATGTTGAAAGAGAGGTATAGGACTTAAATGTCAAGTTCAAGGTTTTAAAGTCTCTTAAAGAAAGCCTGGCCCTGCGTTTCTCCTCAAGCAGTAGCAGCCAAGGAAGGGCTGGAGGAAAAGATCCCCTCTAAATGCAGTTCAGTGAACAGCGCTGCTGGGAAACTCAAATAAACTGGGAATCCACCCTGGGACTAATAGAGATTTGGAAAATAGTATATTTTTATCTATTTAAGAAAATGGAATTTATAAAACTTCAGTCTTCCAAGTAATACCCTCTTAAAATTAAATATGGCAGTTTTAGATTTTCTTTGCTTTTTATGCTATAAAAATTTATCTCATAATTAGACGTTTCAACATTGCTTTCTTCAATTGTCACTGCCTTGTACATTTTTTATATAGGCTTCTAAAGTTGAACCAACTGAGCTCAAATCACAAATCTGCCATAGAATACCCTAGCAGCACAAAGAAAATCAGTTTCCTGTTCATGTCTACCTCTTAAGGTTAGCATGAGATTACGTCAAGTTAGACTTACAAATGCTAGACCTGTGTTTTGCCTGATGCACATTGCTCACTGATCCTAGGTCCTGGCAAGAGTCATCAACTGCAGGATCCCAGGAACAGAAAAGTAAAGCTGGGCATGGTGACACCAGCTGTAGTCCCAGTACTCAGAAGACAGAGGAAAGCTCTGAGTTAGAGGACCGCCTAGCCTACACAGCGAGTTCTTGAAAAGACAGTGCTGCATAGAGAAACCCTGTCTCAAACATCACACACATGCACACACACACACACACACACACACACACACACACAGAGAGAGAGAGAGAGAGAGAGAGAGAGAGAGAGAGAGAGAGAGAGAGAGAAGTTTGTAACAAAATTTGAGAAGCAATTTAACAATGCAAAAGCAGAAAGGGGCTATTGTTAGGAAAAGCGACTAGATCAGTTGGGCCAACAAAAAATGACCATCTTCAAAGGAACCATGTCACAAAGAGTTTTACAGAGTAAGCTATGCCAGGGATGATGGTGTTGCAGGGATGAATCTCATCTAGACTAAACTGATTAGGAGATTATTATTATTAATGGAGTTCAAACAGGAAGTCTCACTATATATTCCAAGAAATCCTAAAACTTGTGGTCTTTCTGTCTTAGTCTCTTACATACTGAGATCACAGGCCTGTAGAACACATTCAAGTAAGACTGGGAGATCATAAAAATGAGACAAGAATTGATTTAAGTTGCAAAGCTATTGAAATATTTTAGAATCAATTCTGAGATCTTTCCTTCCAACAGTGATATAGTTATTTTTGTGGTTTCCAATCTGCTGCTGATTTTCTCATTTTTTTACCTATAATTTGGGCCAGCAAAGATCACTACCACCACCACCAATGACAACATCAATAGCAACAATAAAAACAACAAAACAAACACGTGAACGCACAAACACAAAACTTTGCCCAGACTAGACTAGTCAATTAAATTTGGTTTTAAGGCTTATTCTTTAACAAGTGTTGATACCATATATTTATTTGCTGTGGAAGGTAAAAGGTACACATATGGTGATGAGAAGACAATTTGCAGGAGTCAATTCTCCCACTATTTGGAGATTGAGCCAAGACAGTCAGGCTTGGTGGCAAGCATCCTTATCTACTGAGCCCTTTTGCCAACCCAAATCTCATATCTTTCTTGAGAGAACTCTGAAAATTGACAAATTTTGTTTCAAATATTATTCATCCAAGAACAAATTTAAGGGAATTTATATATGTGTATATACATACATACATATATATATATATATATATTCCTTTATATATATATGTGTGTGTATATATAATTTGTGATATATATCACAAATTACATATATAAAATATATGAAAATATAATATATAAATATATCATATAAAACATAAACTGATCGACACCCCAGAGTTGTACACAGGTCCCACCTGGAGAGAGCTGGTTTCCCAGGAGTGCTCTTACTCCCAGGCTCAGAAGTGAGATCTCCACTTTCTTGCCAATAACTGTCCAAAGTAGAACTGGCCAGGAGTGCACAGGACACAGAAACAGTGGAGAAACTGGGACATGATCCTTCCAGTTGCCATCTGCACTCGAGAGCTAAAGCTATTCCACAGCCCTCTGTTCACAGGTCCCACCAGAAGAGAGCTGGTCTCCACAGCTCTGACACAGGCTTACAGACTCACAGGAGAGACAAGCTCCAGCCAGAGATGGCAAGACTAACAACACAGAAAACCAGAAGGCAAAAAGCTAGCATGAGATTTGGCTTTAAAATCACATCTCATGATGCTGATAGAGGACTTTAAGAAAGGCATAACTCCCTTAAAGAAATACAGTAGAACACAGGTATAACTGGTATAAGCCCTTCAAGAGGAAACATAAAAATCCCTTAAATAATTGCTGGAAAACACAACCAAACAGGTGAAAAAATTGAACAAAACGATTCGGTATCTAAAAATGGAAGTAGAGACAGTAAAGGAAATCACAAAGGGAGAAAACTCTGGAGATAGAAAACCTAGGAAAGAGATCAAGAGTCCTAGATGCAAGCATCACCAAACACAATACAATATGTAGAAGAGAGAATCTCAGATGCAGAAGATACAATAGAAAACAGTGACATAACAGACAAAGAAAATGCAAAGGGCAAAAATCTAGCCCAAAACATCCAGGAAATCCAGGATACAATGAGAAAACCAAACCTAAGGATGGAAATGGACACTTTTCTAGATAGATACCAGGTACAAAAGTTAAATCAGAATCAGATAAACTATCTAAACATTCCCATTACCCCTAAAGAAATAGAAGGAGCCCTTAATAGCCTCCCAACCAAAAAAGCCCAGGACCAGATGGGTTTAGCAGATAGCTTTATCAGACCTTCAAAGAAGACCTAATACCAATACTTTTCAAACTTTTCCACAAAATAGAAACAGAAGGAACAATTTGGTCTATGAAGCCACAATTACTCTGATACCTAAACCACAAAGACCCAACAAAGAAGGAGAATTTCAGAACAATTTCCCTCATGGATATTGATGCAAAAATACCCAATAAAATTCTCATAAACTGAATCCAGGAACACATCAAAATGATCATCTATCATGATCAAGTAGGCTTCATATTAGGGATGCAGGGATGGTTTAATATATTGAAATCTATCAGTGTAATCCACTATTTAAGCAATCTCAAAAAAAAAAAAAACCCCACATGCTCGTTTCACTTGATACTGAGAAAGCATTTGACAAAATCCAACACCCCCTCATGATAAAAGCCTTGGAAAGATAAGGAATTCAAGGCACATACCTAAACACAGTAAAAAGCAACATATAGCAAACCAGTAGCCAACATCAACGAAATTGAAAGAAACTTGAAGCAATCCTATTAAAATCAGGGACTAGACAAGGCTACCCACTCTCTCCCTACCTGTTCAATATAGTGCTTGAAGTTCTAGCCAGAGCAATTAGACAACAAAAGGAGGTCAAAGGGATACAAATTTGGAAGGAAGAAGTCAAAATATCACTATTTGTAGTTGATATAATAGTATTCTTAACTGACCTCAAAAATCCCATCAGTGAACTCTTAAACCTGTTAAACAATGTCAGAAAAGTGGCTGGATATAAAATTAACAAATCAAACAAATCAGTGGCCTTCCTCTACTCAAAAATAAACAGGCAGAAAAAGAAATTAGGGAAACAACACCTTTCACAATAGTCACAAATAATATGAAATACCTTGGTGTGACTTTAAACAAATGAAATATCTGTATGATAAGAACTTCAAGGCTCTGAAGAAAGAAATCAAAGAAGACTTTAAAAGATGGAAAGATCTCCCATGCTTATGAATTAGAAAGATTAATATAATAAGAATGGCCATCTTGCCAAAATCAATCTACAAATTCAATGCAATCCCCATCAAAATTCTAACTAAATTCTTCATAGAGTTAGAAAGAGAAAATTGCAAATTCATCTAGAATAACAAAAAACCCAGGAGAGAGAAAATTATTCTCAACAATTAAAGAGTTTCTGGGGGAATCACCATCCCTGACCTCAAGCTGTATTACAGAACAATTGATAAAAAACTGTTTGGTATTGTTACAGAGACAGGCAGGTAGATCAGTGGAATAGAACTGAAGACCCAGAAATGAACCCACACACCTATGGTCACTTGATCTTTGACAAAGGAAATAAAATCATCCATTGGAAAAAAGGACTTAACAAATGGTGCTAGTTCAAGTGGTGGTTAGCATGCAGAAGAACACAAATTAATCCATTCTTATCTCCTTATACAAGGCTCGAGTCCATGTGGATAAAGGACCTCTACATAAAACCAGATACACTGAAACTAATAGAAAAGAAACTGGGGAAGAGCTTTGAGCACATGGGCACAGGGGAAAATTTCCTGAATAGAATTCCAATAGCTTATGCTTGAAGATCAAGAATTGACAAATGGAACCTCATAAAATTGCAAAGCTTCTGTAAGGCAAAGGACACTGTCAATGGGACAAAACAACCACAAACAGACTTGGAAAAGACCTTTATTAATCCTACATCCAACAGAGGGCTAATATCCAATATATAGAAAGAACTCAAGAAGTTAGACTCCAGAGAGCCAAATAATCCTATTAAAAAATGGGGTTAAGAGCTAAAGAACACATTCTCAACTGAGGAATACTAAATGGCCAAGAAACATCTAAAGAAATGTTCAACATCCTTAGTCATCAGGGAAATGCAATTCCAAACAACCCTGAGATTCTATCTCACACCAGTCAGAATGGCTAAGATCAAAAACTCAGAGGACAGCAGATGCTGGAGAGGATGTGGAGATAGAGGAACACTTCTCCATTGTTGGTGGGATTGCAAGCTGGTACCACCACTCTGCAAATCAGTTTGGCTGTTCCTCAGAAAATTGGACATAGTACTATCTGAGGATCCAGCTATACCAATCCTGAGCATATACCCAGACCATACTCCAACACGTAATAAGGACATGTGATCCACTGTGTTCATAACAGCCTTATTTATAATAGCCAGAACTGGAAAGAACCCAGATGTCCCTCAACAGAGGAATTGGTAGAGAAAATGTGGTGCATTTACACAATGGAGTACTACTCAGCTATTAAAAACAATGAATTTATGAAATTCTTAGCCAAACAGATGGAACTAGAAAATATCATCTTGAGTGAGGTAACCCAATCAAAAAACACACATGGTATGTACACACTGATAAGTCAATATCAGCCCAGAAGCTTGGAATACCCAAGATTCAATTCACAGACCACATTCCTTCAAGAAGAAGGAATACAAAAGTGTGGATACTTCAGTCCATTTTAGAAAGGGGAACAAAATACCCATGGGAAGAGATACAGAGACAAAGTGAGAAGAGACTGAAGGAAAGGTCATGCAGAAACTGCCCCACCTAGGGATTCATCCCATATACAATTACCCAGCCCAGACTCTATTGTGGATGTCAACAAGTGCTTGCTGACAGGAGCCTGATATAGCGCTCTCCTGAGAGGTTCTGCCAGCACCTGATGAATACAGAGGTGGATGCTCTCAGCCAACTATTGGACTGATCACAGGGTCCCCAGTAGAGGAGCTAGAGAAAGGACCCAAGAAGCTGAAGGGGTTTGCAGTGCCATGGAAGGGACAATAATATGAAGCAACCAGTATTCCCAGAGCTCCCAGGGTCTAAACCACCGACCAAAGAGTACACATGGAGGCACCCATGGCTCCAGCTGAGTATGTAGCAGAGGATGGCCTTGTTAGACATCAAAGGGAGGAGAGGTCCTTGGTCCTGTGAAGGCTCAATGCCCCAGTGTAGGGGAATGCCAGGACAGGGAAGTGGGAGTGGGTGGGTTGGTGAGCAGAGGGAGAGAGGATGGGATAGGGGGTTTTCAGAGGGAAAAGGAGGAAAGGGGATAACATTTGAAATGTAAATAAAGTAAATATCTAATAAAAACATAAAAATGTATTTGTGAACATATATATTTGTGAACAAGGGCTTATACACTATGTATAGTTAAATGACTTTTATCCTAAACATTGAGCCTGAATGTGTAGTAGTGTTTTCTTCCTGATAAACAGAGCTGACTATTTGATTAGCAGATAGCCCACTGTGCTAAGATTAGGGAACTTGATTATGAGCTTTCAGGCATCCTTGAGAATTTCCAGGAAATTGTCACATACTAATCCATAACCCAGAGGCAACTCTATGAGAGATGTTGGGACATTTTTCTTTTGAAATCTTGAGATAAGTCACAATCAATTGTCTTTTTCATCGTTTTTTTATTATTATATTGTCAAAGTTAACACATAAAGTAAGGGATCTCATTATGATGTGCTTTCTTTTGTGTCCTTTACACACACACACACACACACACACACTGGTTTTGTTCATTGTTCATTCCCCACCCCTAACCCCGGACAGTTCCCTCCTCCCTTTCCCTGCCCAACTCCACCTTGCCTGCTGATCCCCTCGATACAAAGGGTTTGGTACTAGGGTGTGGTTCTCTAAGACAACTCTACAAATAGCATAATCCTATAGCTTTTCAGAATCAGTGTAATTATAAACATGAGAAAATAAGTTGATACTCACGTATATATGTTTTCCTTGTTCTAAAGGTTTTTAGTAGAATTTTCTTTTGTGTTGTGAAGTCTTTTTCCATGTAAAGTCTATTACCTTAGAAGTATAATGAGACTGGCACAAGGAAACAGAGACATGTCTATTTTTCAATCCAAAAATAAGCCTTGTGGGTATAATTCACTCCGTAAGTGTATCTGACAGCTATTTTTAAATTCCTTTGTGATTGTGCTTACGCGACATTTTGAGGTTTTGTTGTTCAGTTACTGTTGACCCTAGCAAGTCTCTCTAAATCACTGAGCCTCAGTTTTCTGACTTATAGAAGGTTCGAGAAAAACAGTCACAAACCAACAAAAAGCCAGCAGGAGAGCGCGGTGGACACATTTTTATCAAATGCTCATATAGCTTACTTCAAAATATTAAATGTGGATAATCCCTTTCCTAGCAAGAGTTGCTTCTGTGTAAAATTACATGGCTCGCTCCATTCTTTAGAACTGCTCATGTGCAGAGGTATTCTCTGACTCGGATGCCTTGTGTGGTGTGGTAACCTTCCCAGCTTCAACATGCAGTGTGAACCGCAATGACTCTTCTATTGCTGTGGCATTTCTCCTCCAAGGTGAGCAAACCCGGACTACAATAACAAAGGCCTAAGAACTGCTGCTCTCAGAGAATTAATTTATATTTTAGTAACATCAGTGGTTCCGGAAGGGGCTACGGATGGCAGGCACTGATCGCGTGTCAGGAGCTTCTTTGTTCTTTTCGAGTTGTCCTTTCTCCCATCGTTCTTTTCGACCACTCCCTGGTGCTCCCTAGACTCACACAAACGAACACCACGCCCCCGCATTTCCTCTTGATAAAAATCCGTTAGCCCAACCTTGCTCTACATTTTCAGTCTGCCATTTGCGAACATATTACATGACCAGCTGAGCCACCAAGCTAGAATAAACAGAGTGCACTTTAGCATACAGGGATATTTTGCAAGAGATATATTCTCAAGTCTTGGAAACTTCACTGTGTGTTACCATATTGTCTTCCTTCTGTTCCTTCTGTTTCTTAATTTCACACATTACTCCTTTCTTTGAAGAAATTTTCCTCCAATGTGTTAAGAAACTGAGTCATGTCCTAAATTCTTCGGAAAAACTCAAGAGAACGGGAGGAGGTGGCACTCCCGCGATGTGAGCTTGTCTCCCAGGGAGTTCATCTATTTGGTCGCTGCACCTGAGTTAATACAGAGCAAATGGCTCTGAAAACTCTTGTTCCGTGTACAAGTAAACATTATCCCGGGATTCTTTCTCAGCTGCGAGCCACACTGTAGTCACACACCGACCATTTCAGGAGCACTAGGCTCCTTTCAGGCAATGTGCTTCTTGCAGACGCTCTGAAGCTGGCGGCATCTCAGCTGTGAGCGTACATCTTGTTCTTGGAGCCGCGGTGAGAGTGAGGACCTCATCTGTGGGCAGATAACCTGTATGAACACTGTTCCACCGCAGGAGTTGCAGAGAGATAGCCCTTGATCCGGCAGCTCGCGCAACCAACATGGACTTCTCAGGCAGATCAAAATGTTAACATCTATTTGTTTATCCTCGATTGGTTCGTCTCAGCAAAATTGCCTGCTGTGTTGGCCTTTCGGGCTAATTCTGTCACTAAAACATTTCTCTTCAAGGACTGGAGCCTCTCCCTTCTCAGAAATAAGGAATTGAACTAGAACTACAAACTGTTATTGAAGTGGTATTTTTTTTTTCACCTTCATAACTCCGTTTTTTGGCTCTGTTCTGTGCTGTCCTGACATATGTTAATCAATGCGTTTGTTATCACAAGCTTGACTATTGCATTTCTCTGGTGGCTGGCTTATCATCATCTATAATTATTTCGACTCCAATTAATTCTGAACTCCTTTGCAGGGTTATTTACTGGCTTTAAGCAATAAGACAACACGGAACCTCTTTGATTTCTGAGCGGCTGGTCAGCTGCAGATTGAATTCAGTGCCCAGTCCTCTGCCTGGGAGTCTATTTCAGCGACCCTTCTCACAACTAATACTCGCTGGCCTGTTTGATGAGGAAGGAAAAACGTTTCTAGAAAGACAAATATTCTCAAAATGACATTGTTTTGCTTTACTTGTTTTAGTTTTGACTTTAGTGTGAGTTCAGATTACTTAGTGTTAGACACGTATCACAGAGCCCGAGCCGGCCTCAAGCCCCTTTTTGCAGTAGAGGCTGACTTCAAGCTTCAGAGATATTCCTGTTGCCACTACCCAAGTGCTGAGACCACAGACACGTGACACCCCTGAAGACTTTCTGGAAGAGAAATATTGAAAGTCATGTTGGAACGGATAAGAGGAACAGAGGAACGGCAGAGAGGGAGGTATGTCCATTGATAAGCATAAGAGGCTCTGCCGTGCTCTCTGGGGACACAGTGAAAGAAAAGCATCCTGTCCAGGCTCGGGTCCAGCGCAGGTGCTCTAACGCCCTCGGATTCTCTCATCATAACAGCAGTTACTGCCGGAAACTCTTATAACATAGGCAAGGGAGTCCCAGGAAGGGTAAGCAAAGGCTACTAGTGACAGCAGAGGGGTCAGAGGCACCAGCCAAACTGAGATTCAGTCTTCCGGTTCATACAACTGGAAACTAGCTTAGAGGTTAGTAGATGGAAGTCGATGCAGATTTAGACTGGGGATGTGGCTCAGTGGTAGAGCACTTGCCTTCGATACACAAGTTCCCAGGATCCATATCAGCACTGCAAACAATTAATTAACAATAATGACAATGATCTTAAAAAATAATGTTTACATATTCCCATATATAAGCGAGGGAAAATAATGAAGCTTAAGTATACAAAAAAAAAAAAATCAGAATCAAGGACACAGAGTCAAGGCCAACGTGAAAGACACCCGCTAGCTAAGAGACAATAGTAAGATATGACAATGGAAACTCATACGTCTTCTCTCCTCTCTTTAGAGTATTTAGAGATATTGTCTGTAGTAAATTCTCAACTGTTTCCTCATATTTTAAAAGCAGAAATGTGGTGGTTGTGCTCTGGGAAAAACATACTATATTTATAGAAACGAGATAGCCCTGAGCTCATTCATATCCACGGTTCCACACACAGGGTGACCCACGCCTTACAGATTGTTGGGAGTAAAGGATGTTCAGTTTGATTTTGTTTAATGGGGCAGCGGCGCTTGTGGGTACGCATGCACCTGTGTGCACATGCATACGGTTGCCAAACCTCAACCTTCATGTCGTTGGTTTTTAGATGCTACCCACCCTGGGTTTGGTTTGATTTTGTCTCTGAGACAGTGTCTCTTAATGTTTTAGAGCTAGTACTGTAGAGTAGGCTGTCCAGCCACTGAGGCCAACAATTCATCGATCTCTACCTCCCCGGTACTGTGGTTACAAGCATACATCACTATAACTGGATTGTTTAATTGTTCTGGGAACTGAATCCAGGTCCTCACACTTGTGTACCAGCTACTTAAGTAACACCGCCTTTACTACTATTGTTGTTATCATCTCAACCATAAGAGTTCAGGGAAGGGAGCGAAGCTAAGTGCCTGCGAAGATCCTGGGCAGACTTATCTCTGAACACACCCACAGCAGAAATTTCTGACCTTAAGTGGCATCTGCGCCGAGAAACACTTGCTTTGGCAAAGATAACCAGTGTGTGTGTGTGTGTGTGTGTGTGTGTGTGTGTGTGTGTGAGAGAGAGAGAGAGAGAGAGAGAGAGAGAGAGAGAGAGAGAGAGAGATCAAGACACTTTCATTCTGACTCCCAGAAAATCAGCAATAGCACATGCAGAGAATCAAGACGTTTTAGAAAGAGCTATTGAGGTAAGGGTAATAAACTCTGAGTACAGTTTCTCTAGCTCGGTGTACTAAGGAAGCACCTTGATGTCTCTGGCACACCTTAGCTTTCATCAATAAATAAGAAGCATCCTTCTCTGAGCATACTGTCATAATGGTTTCAAGAGTATTTGCAGTGGTTATAGGGGAAGGTGGTATAGGCCTGTAGTATCTAACACAACTAGACCACATACATAGCTAGATATCATCTACTTGGCAACCCTCCTTTGAAGGTACGGAGCCAAAACAAAATGGCTCAGTAGGTTAAGTTACTTGCCACCAAACGTAACGCCCAATTTGATTTCCCAGAACCCACATGTTGTATAAAGAGAATCAATCAACCTCTAAAAGTTGCCCTTGAACCTTCACATATGTGCCATGGTACATGTACACACACACACACACACACACACACACAAATACTAAAATATATATGTGTGCATGTATGTTTTCTTTAAATATAAAAGGAAGTGGGAAAATATTTTGCTTAATTTAGTACATATAAAACCTATCATGAGGACTAGAGAGAGAGAGATCAACAGTTAAGAGTGCTTGTTTATCTTGCAAAGGACCCAGGTCCAGTCCCAGAACCCACGTGGTGTCTTATAACTCTCCAGTTCACAACTGACATCTTCTTCTGACCTCCACGGGCACCAGGCACTCCCCTGGTGCATGGAAATGCATACAGGCCAAACTATCATACCCACAAAGTATATCTTAGTTTTTTATTCTGTCACGTTCACATGCAATAGCTGTTCAAAATAACCAGTGAGGTATTCTGTGTTCTTTTTCTGGTGTGTGTTTGCTCCTTCCTGTAGATCTCAGATCAGGCCTGTGGAGTTTTCAGCACCCAGCAGCCATATGTAGCTGGTGTCATATTTTCTGGATGAGGAAGGTAGGTGTAGACCTCAAACTAAACCATGTTCTCTTCACTTCCTCAGGTGACAACAGCTTGCTAGTCAGCCTGCTGTTCCTCCTGCCATCTGCCCTTCCATCCTGCAGAGCCCCAGCACGTGCGGAAGATGGTCTCCCAACCGCTCTCCAGTACCCAGGTATATTGCATTCCCTCACTACACTGTCCAGATTTAACTGAATTGGAAATTAACTGTACTTTATTTTTACACCAAAAGCCTTGTTGTCTGAAAAACAAACACAGCAAGAAGACAGGTATTTTGGTAATGTCTCTTTAGCAACTTCTATATGGAGCGTTTTCGAAATACCTATGCAATAAATTTTGATTACCCAGGAGATCTAGTTCTATTAATATATTCCTCCAAATAAGGGAATACTTTGAAGAAGCCTAGCATAGGAGTACAGCACAGTCACACAACTGATAGAAAATGATTAAGCTCTGTTGGTGGCCATTGATGCTTATGATTAACGTCGGTTTGATCATTAGCATACCATAAGAATTCAGATCTTCTGATTTGCTTCTCTCCCCCTCTACTGAAACAAATGAACTTTTTCCTCTGTTAGTGTTTTGAATCTTGCCAGTCAAAGAAATTTTTGAAAGGAATATACATGTATGAAATGTCATAACGAAATACATCTTTTTGTAAAATTTATTCATACTAATGACTATGTTGAATGTCAAATGTTTTTAAAGGGTGTGCGGCTGGAGATAGTGATGCTTTACCCTTGTGATGCTAAAGCACAGAAGGCTGAGGCAGGAGGACTGACTGAGCTACACAGTGAGTGCAAGGCTTGTGCTGCAAGGAGAGGCAGTGAGAGAAAGAAACAGGTCTGTGTGTGGCGATTGTACCCTGTGTCTTTAGTATTTATAGGGAAAGATGTAAACCTGGATGGATTGTACCCTGTGTCTTTAGTATATATAGCAAAAGATGTAAACCTAAATGATATGCTGCACCTCTTTCTCTAATTATTTTGAGCTGAGTTCCCTGAGAATTCATATATCTCCAGATCTCAGGTCTGTGGAGACACCTGAAGCCAGTGTGACTCTCATTAAGGCAGATACTCTCAGGGTGGCTTCTGTCTATAGGATCTAAGCTCACTGATTAAAGCCAGCACTCCTCTGAGACAGGCAAGTCTTTGGGGGGAGCACCAGAAGTTTGTGGGGAATGCAATTCTGCCTGATTTAATTTCCCAATTTAGGAGAAAAAATGCAAAACAAAACAAAATGAAAAAGCAAACAACAGCAAAACCCACTGCTTTCCCAGAAAAGTTGCCTATCTTGTGTGGTTAGTTGGATTTTAAGAAAGGTCAGGGTAAAGAGGTCTTCTACCCTAAAACATGTGTGGTGTTACATGTAACATAACATAGTGGTTATGCTGATTGATACAATGGAGCCAGACTCTAACACCCTCTTTAGATGTCACCCACATCTCTCTGTCCCTGCCTCACACACACAAAGCCCATCACATCACATCTACCCAACAACTATTGGCTAGGACACAGAAAACAAACATTGTTCTGAACAATGTACTTTGGGGCAGTACCTGGAAATATTGATCTAGTTAAAGTCAGGAGAGGCTAATGAATTTCAATCCATCTGGCCCGCTAATGAGGGTCTTACAGAGGCTGGACCACCTATTGATTAACCTGTTTAGTATCTTAAAGCCAGTGCCTCAACATGGATAACACCCACCCCACCCCCTACCCCAAAGAATAATGACATTGTTTGTTTTACACACACCAGGAAGAAATACCTGCTGATTCCCTGGGTGGCAAAGGTACAGCAAGGGTTCTCCCTCTTGCTCTCCTATAACAAGAAAGCCACTCCAGATGATAGGGTCCGCCCCCTTCCTGCAGGTAACTGTCAGTCAGGGGGGTGTGAGGTATGATAATTCCATCTGTGCCCTTCGGACTGTCAGCAGCATTGTTCTGCGCAGTGTGCTATGGATTGTGAAAAACAACCAGAACGGATGATTTTGCGTAATTGCTCTGACAGAGACTGATTACTACAGTAACAACAGTCAGTTATAGTTAAGGAGTGGTCTCAGCATATGGTCTCCATTTGATGTGGGGAGATGAGTGGGGGCAGAGGAAGGGGAAAAGCGTTATAATTTTACAGATTGCTTTATGTTTTCTGATGGGTGAGTTTTCTTTTTCTTCACTCGATTTGGAAAATATCACCAACAGAACCATGAAGAAATCTAAATATTGCTACAGAGATAGGAAGTCAGAGCATATTTAACTGCTATTAAGATAAGCCATGGAATGATTAGTGTCTGTAAGGCCGATAATTATTCATTGCCACACCATTTATTGTTCTGTGTATTGGGGTTTGTTTTCAAGTTCCCTCATTCAGCCATCACCTTTGTGAAATGCTGCCTGTGAGCTGATCGCACAAAGCCACTGCATCGGCTTTGAGAGAAGAATCAGAATTTTTCAGTGGCTTACAGTTTAAGTGGTGTAACTTTTTGCCCAGTAAAAAATACCTTAACAAATGATGCAATTTAAACATCTTTTCTAAAATACCGTATGTTCTGAATTCAATATGCTGCAGCTTAATGGGAAAATAGTAAAAAGACACACAAAAACTAATTACACACATTCACACAAAGACACACACACACAAAGACACACACACACACACACACACACACACACACACACACACCTATCCACCTATCTTAAACTTGAAAGGACCCTGGCTTGGTAGGTATAGGCACAAAATAAATAATAGATTTTATTCTACTTGAGCTTTTAAATTTTATACTATTCTTACTGTTAATTTTTTCTTACAATATCTCAAGAAGTGGCCCATGAGATTATATGTAGGGAAATGAACTTGCAAAGCTCCTTCAAGGATAATTGAAATGATAGTGATTTTTAAAAAAAAAAAAATAAGTGGTAGTGTTCTCAACAAAATAATTAAAAACCAGATAAATAGGAAAGTCTCAGGAATAAAAATTAGGGTAATAATTTAACACTGTGAAAAGTGAGCAGGGTAGAACCCTTCTGAAGGACATTAATTACTTATGTGTGTGAGCTATTGTGGGGTGCAGAATGGCTGATTGACTTGCCAGCGTGGGCGTGCTGCCCCCAGTATTTTAACACATTCCTTTGTAAAAACTCTTCCATGATACCTTGAGAGCCAGAGGCATGATATTAAACCTACTTCTCTTTGATATAAATTAAAGTTAAGCCAAATAGCTTTCGGCATATTGCTACTTAAGCAAGGGGAAAGGCTGAGCTACCGAACGCTCCAATACGTTTGGCCTTAGTAAGTGTCAGAGAATTACCAACAGGGTGGGACGCCTTGCCTTAGTTTCCAAACGAGGACTCAAGAAGAGCTGTGACTCAGCTGCTCCGACCACTTGGCCTCAGAAGCTCTTTCCTTCTTCTTTTTAAGAATTAGCTTATTCTCTCATATATGACATCCACTCAAGAGTTTTTCCCTTTCCTCGTCTCCTCCCAGTCTGCTCTTCCATATTCCTTCAAAAAGGGCAGGCCTTTCAGGGATATCAGCCAAACATGGCATACCACGTTGCAATAAAACTAGGCATCTCCCCTCACATAAAGACTGGATGAGGCAACCCAGTATGAGGACAAGAGACCCAAAAGCTCAAAAAAGTCAACACCTGATCCCATTGTTAGGAGTCTCATAAGCCATACAACTAACTGTAACATATGTAGAGAGTGTCTAGGTTAGACCCATCCAGGCTCCCTAATTGTCGGTTCAGTCTCAGTGAGCCCCCATGAATCCAGGTTTGTTGATTCTGTAGGTTTTCTTATGGTGTCCTTGACCCCTCTGGCTCCTACAATCCTTCCTCCCCTTCCTTTGCAGGAGTCACTGTGTGGGGTCTCTGCATCTGTTGCCATCCATTTCTAGATAGAGGCACTCTGCTGCTGTGTATGCCGGGCTCAGAAAGACTAATAGAAGTTATTTTCATGCACTTAGAAATTTGAGTCTCGGGATCATCGCAGGTAGAACATGGTAGAGCCTTTTTCTTACTGATTTGGGTCGTGACATGCTGCTGAAGAAATCTAAGTCTCATTGCTTGCTGACCTTCCCCCTGTCTCAAGCCATCCATACTAAATAAGATTCTCTACTGGGAAACCTGGCAATTATTCAGGAACACTGTGGAAATTGGTCCTGAACAGCACAGTGGCTTCATATCTCTTAGTTTCTAAAACATCATTATTCTCGAGTATGCTTGCCATGCGCCAAACATGTCTCTGCTTCAAATAGCTGTTTACACCTTTACTTGAATAAGCAAGTTGGTCATAATTAATTCAAATTAAAATGTCTTCTCTCTCGACTCTGAATATTTTTTTAGCTGTGATATGACACTGTTTTTTTAATCTAATGAAAAATTACTTAATAAAAGATGAACTAAACATATTCATATTATGAACTGGCTGGATTTAAAATTTGACGTTTTGTTGGGGTATTGAAGCAAGTTGTACAACTCCAATCTTATAGCTTATTTTTAAATGGAAAAAAATCCTGTTAACATTTTGAAAGTAAAATTTTGTCATAATTTGTTTTTTCATTTCCTGGCTTCTCATAACTGGACAAAATGAGAATTGTGTTACTCAGTCCATGTATTGTAATCTCATCAAGACTTTAAACACCCATCTACATTTACAGAACATACTTAAGAATTTAAATCATTCTGGAATTCTTCCAATTCTGCCTTTGCTTACTAATTTCTGCAGGCTTTAAAACTCTTACCTGCACTTTTGTTTTTATATATAATAAATCATAGTAACATGCAATAAGTGTCTCATGTGTTTTTCTAAGATATCTATAAATTTTTTCTCTGGCATATAGGATTTATTTTGAATTAACTTCATCTATGGTGCAACTTCATCTTTTTGCAACTAAATAAACCATTTTCCTAACACCATTTTTTAATAAGACTGTCCTTATATGGTGGCAGTACAAATGGTGATGTAAAAATACACACACACACACACACACACACACACACACATATATTTCTTTTGTCCCCCAGTCTTACTAAAATTTCTTTACAGAAATGATAGCTAAATTCCCAGAAAAAAGTTATCCAGTATGTTTAAAGTTTACCCTTCAAATAATTGTCTCATTGCTACATCTCTACTTTCTGTTGATTGAGACACACCCAGTGAGCATCTCTGAATTGAGAGATGAGGGACAAGCATCAACCTTGATGGGAGGAATGGTCTCTGGAGAGAGAGAGAGAGAGAGAGAGAGAGAGAGAGAGAGAGAGAGAGAGAGAGAGACAGGGAGACTTGATGGCAGCCATCTTTAACAACTATCTCCTTAAAAAGTATCTACTTGTCAAAGGTGATTAAGCACTCCAGACAGAAACAAAAATCCTGGGTTGTTGTTGTGGAGGATGGTGAAGTACAGAAATGCTTATATAGCAGAGATAATTTTGATCTACTAAGGCATTATCCACCTATACATATGGCTTATATAGACCAGGCTAGCCTGAGACTCACAAAGACCCACTTGCCTCTCTCTCCCAACTTCTTTTGGCACACAGCCCCATCTCCACACTGGAAACTGTTTTTGATAAATCTTTTACTCTCACCTTTACAAGTATTGTCTTAGTTAGGGTTTTACTGCTGTGAACAGACACCATGACCAATGCAAGTTTTATAAAAGACAACATTTAATTGGGGTTGGCTTACAGGCTCAGAGGTTCAGTCCATTGTCATCAAGGCAGAAACATGGCAGCATCCAGGCAGGTATGGTGCAGGAGGAGCTGAGAGTTCTCTCTCTTCATCTAAAGGCTGCTAGTGGAAGACTGACTTCCAGCCAGCCAGGGTGAGGGTTTTAAGCCCACGCCCACAGTGACACACCTACTCCAACAAGGCCACACCTCCTAATGAGGTCACTTCCTGGGCCAATCATATATAAACCACCACATTCCACTCCCTGGCCCCCATAGGCTTGTTCAAACATGAGTCTATGGGGGCCATACTTAAACATAGCATAATACAAAATACATTTAGTCCAACTTCAAAAGTCCCTGTAGTTTATAGCAGTCTCAACAGTGTTAAAAGTCCAAAGTTCAAGGTCTCTTTTGAGATTCATCCAATCACTGAACTGTAATCCCCCAAGCAAGACAGGAAACCAGCTGGGCAAAGTCCACACTCTGCATCTCCATGTCTGATGGCAAAGCATTCTTCAGATATCCAACTCCTTTTTCATCTTTGTTGACTTCAACAAGGTTCTTTCTCCTGGGCTTGTTCCACTCCCTATTAGCAGCTTTCCTTGGCAGGCATCCTGTGGCTTTGGCATCTTTAACATCGTGGGTACCCCAAGTCAATTTCAGCTTCACAACTTCTTGTTCCAATGCCTGAGATCCACACATGATCTGTGTATCTCCAAAGAGCTGGTGTCACTTCTCCTACTCTGCCCTCTGTAGCACTCTAAGTTCAGACTGATCCACTCACTGCCACTGCTATTCTTGGTGGTCATCCCATGGTACTAGCATCTCCAATATACTAGGGTCTTCCACTGCAACTATACTTCACCAACGCCTCTCATAGGCTCTCTCATGGTACCAAGCCTCAACTCCTTTGCATGACCCCTTCAGTCCTGGGCTGTCAGTTACAACTGAGGGTACACTTTCACCAATGGCCTTCCATGGCCTCTCAAAGTACCAAGCCTCAGCTGTTCTTCATGATGCCTTCATGCCTTCAAAACCAGTACCACCTGGATGATTCTTACACGTTACCAAGTACAGCTGCAGCATGAGGAACACTTGGCTATCTCTGGAATACAGCTTCTTTGTGCTTTCAGAAAACACTTCCCATATTTCACCTCAGTGATGCTGGTCTTTTCTTAATCACCACTAATTTCTTAGCTCCAGCTAACCAACATCAATTGTTTCAGTAGTCTCCTTTTTCTCTTGAATATAAAGCCAGAGACACATGGCTGAAGCTGCTGAGTTCTGCTACTTGCAGGAGCTGGATCATTGGCCCCCTTGTTCTATTACATTATCACTAGCTTCCTTTTTCCCAGCTCCTTCACTGCCTACGTTGGCTGTCCTGAATCTTGCTCCTTAGACTGACTTGGAACCCAAGAGATCTGCATGCCTGTCCCCTAAGCACCACTGTCTTCCATATTCCTACTAGTCTGGCCCATTAAGCCCCACTTAAAGCATTCCGTGGCTTTCCAAATCCAAAGTCCCAAAATCCACATTCTTCCAAACAAAAGCATGGTCAGGCCTATCACAGCAATACCCCAGTCCCTGGTACCAACTTCTGTCTTAGTTAGGGTTTTACTGCTGTGAACAGACACCATGACCAATGCAAGTTTTATAAAAGACAACATTTAATTGGGGTTGGCTTACAGGCTCAGAGGTTCAGTCCATTGTCATCAAGGCAGAAACATGGCAGCATCCAGGCAGGTATGGTGCAGGAGGAGCTGAGAGTTCTCTCTCTTCATCTAAAGGCTGCTAGTGGAAGACTGACTTCCAGCCAGCCAGGGTGAGGGTTTTAAGCCCACGCCCACAGTGACACACCTACTCCAACAAGGCCACACCTCCTAATGAGGTCACTTCCTGGGCCAATCATATATAAACCACCACAAGTATTTATACTTTATGAAGTGTAAATGCTTATCTCTGACAATGATGTTTAACATTTTTTTCCTAAAGGAGGTAGGACAAAAACACTGCTTTGAACATTATTAAAAAAATAGGTTTAGGTTAGACCTTTTGAAAGAATATTCTGTTTCCAAGCAGCTGAAGAGCTAGTACAGGCAATATTTTTCTTTTGGGCTCTTTTAAGATCAGCATCCAAAGAAAGTTTATCATGTTGTGAGATGCATTATTCTCTAAGACCATTCTTTGCAAGCAGCGATAATAGCAGAATCCATTTGTTTCATAACAACACAATTGGCTTTACTCTGCTCTCGTGGCTGGAAAGTGTAAGCACTAAAACATTACTGATCTGGCTCAGGCCTTTCAGTGGTGCCATAGAACCTTCTTCCAAGTCAGATTTGCCATTTTCTAAATATATTAATGAGTAAATTGTTTTAAGGTTAACCTCTGGAACAGTTTTTGATGCTTTCCCCGACCAAGGAAGCACTACGACAGGATAATTGCCACCAGGCATATGTGAGTTTAAAACCCTGTTTCTACTGGTTACACAGCATATGGCCTTTAACAGTGCATTTAACAATAAGTCATTGTCTGTTCATTTCTAGAATAGGAATGAGCTCATCTACCACATAGGGATGTGGGAAGGATGAAATATTAATAGATGCATGAATTTCTAGGCTCAGGCATGTGATGGGACAGAGCACTCAGCGCTTTGAAATTTCTAAGTTGTTTTGAGGAAATGGCCTATTTTTAACTGGTTTGCTTATCAAATATATGGGTGTTAAATGGTGTTTTAATACTTTTAAGCCTCAGTAAGGTAGATTTTATTAATTTTATTTTTTTTCTTAGACTCAACATGTCCATGGATCATTAATCTTACAAAAATGATCCTTGAAAGGAAATTAACAGGCAAATATATTTAGGAGATAGTATACATTTCAATTCCCTTACAAAACTTACAATATTATTGAGGACCCTGACATACTATGAAAAATTTTAAAAATCTTTATTTTATTTAATTTAGCATGTCTCAAATATTGAGAATATATTAATGCATAATTGTCCAAATTAACCATGAAATCAACACCAGACTACTATGTGTATACACACATTGATGTTGTTTTTCCTTTTCATAAACAAAACAGCACTATTTAAAGGAGTTACCCACCCCTCACAAGTTTAACTTAATGACCATTTGCCTTATATATTTTTAAAAGTTCATCACAATTCTAGGTCTTTATTTAGGTCACTTGTATGTGTATTGTCCAAACGTGCCTTAATTCGTGATGTGGTGGTGTTTCCCCTTTAATTACATGATCCAAAACTTCGATAACTGAGATTTTCAGTCTCTACAGTCCACTCAGCCTCCTTACACTTGCTCTCTGACTCCCTTATCGACTGCTTCCTGGTATTTTCCAAATCAAGGCAGTGAAAAAGGCAGTATTTCTAAAAGAATCCATTACCAAACTTAACTTTATTCTCTAGGTGGATTCTGTAAATTATGCCCAGAAAGTGCCTCACCTGGAGGCAGGATGGACAGATGAAGAGAGGAAGTGAAGAGGGGAAAGAGAGAAAGAGGAATCATGGTAGAGGGAAGGTGGAGACGCCCAGCCCTGGGGCTCACAGCTGTTCCTAAGGAATCCTAAGAACTCAGAATAACTTACCCACATGTCATTTGAACAGCGAACCAAACAAATCCTGTCACGTAGACTAAAGAGTAGAGACAGTGATTAAAGAATAAAAATGTTCAGATTAGGAGGTTATTTGTTTACCAGAGCCAATGTCTTAACAGTTCCCCCACGAAAGCTGAGCTTTGAAACGGTATCACTTACACTAGAGGTCCCATCATCCAGAGATTAAAAATGCATGCTTCTATCTCCAAGATACCTTTGTCCAGCAATCAAAAGCAAACAAAGAAAAGAAATATTTTCAGTAGGTGTTTCTTATACTTAGATGCCCAGGGACAATGTTGTATCTTGCTTTCAGCACTCTCCAGGCTGTTCTGGATGGAGAGCCTGCACTGCAGGGCAAGCGCCTTAACAAGGGGTCTCAAATTTTTCGACAATTTGCTCCCAGGAGCAAACAAACTTTCCTTTCAGTGTGACAGAAGACATCAGTGTTAAGGAAATATTTGGGTGAAATGTTTCACCCATTTGGCTGCATAAAATAGCTACCCACAACTGCACACGTCAATTTATGCTTTGGGAGACGTTTATCTGACACAGGTTAAGTCAGAGGAAGTCAGGGAGAGAAAGGACATAAATTTGAATGGCAAATACAGAGTGCACATCATCTTGTTGAGATTTTTCTCATAAGAATAGCAATTTTCAAGCACTACAGTCCCCCTTTACAGGGGGGAAAAAAAAAGAACATATACTTTGCAAACTTCGCATGTTAATTTTACATTCTTTCTGAGGCATGAAGCAAAATCTACATTGGAGTGTCAAATTTAAAACAGTAAGAAGGGACAGTGACAGAGAGATTCTTAGCATTCCAACTTCTTTTTGAAAGGTTGCGTTTCTAGAGCATTATCCTCCCCAAACAACAAGACGGTAGAAACTATTTTAAAATAGTACAATTTAGCCAACAGAGAGAAGCAAAAGGAATGCAGCTGAGAATTCTGTGACCCAAAAGGTGGCAGAGAGTGACAGAAAAATCATACATAGTGTATTAGTTATGAGTTAAGCCCCCTTAACTGATTTATTTTGCCACCTTTTTTGTTCAAGTAACCTATTTAAAAATGCATCCTTACATGGAGCACCCCTATTATTAATAGTCAACGCACAGTTCAACCTGTCAAGTTTTCCCAGCCTCACTTTTGCAAGGTTTTTTTTTTTTTTTAAGGAAAAAAAAATTTAAAAAGCAAAGGCATTTCGTAGGGCGCCCGCTGCCAGACACCCAGCATTTATCTTATCTCACTTGATGACTTTCCTTTTATCCTGAAATGATTTGACAATGACTCTATGATTTCCTGTACAAATTACCCTTTGAAAGTGGCAGTGGCGCTTGGCAGCGATCTTCACTTAATTACTGAGTGGATTATTAGCATACGGCTCCCCCCCCCTCTTCATTTCTTTATATCTTCTAGATTGCGTTGACAGTTCCCTTTCATTGCCTGCTTTAACTCACTGAATACTAAACATTATGCAGATTGCAGCTGAGAAGTGCCCAGGCTACTCCAAAGCCCTAGTCTGTACCAAGACCTTTTTGATGGAAAGTAATTTACAGGTCAGAAATCAATAGAGACTCTGGGAAGTGCATCTGTGGGTTCTCAGAATTTAGACTGGGGTTGAGGTGGATCAGAGCACTAATGTTCAAAAGTGAATATCCCTTCTCAATTTTTTCCATTTAAAAAAAAAAAACTACAATAAAACAATTAGTTTTGTTCCTTCCTTTAATAGCCTCCCTCCGTCTTTAAATAGTCTAAAATAGGGAGCTTCTATTTTCTTTTCAGGACCTTATGCTGCCACCCAAGTGGATGGGAGGGGGGGTTAATGAGTCCCTGTTTTCAGAAAAGGTCCCTCTTCAGTCCCTCAAGCTAGGGGGCTGGTAAGCTGACCTCCTTGGTCTGTGCTCCACGAGTGTGGTTGTGTGCTGGGGTAAAACAAATGTGAGGGATAAATTGCAAGGATCTCTCCAGCACGCTCAGAAGGAGCCTTCTTTCTCGTCTGTCTTGGCTCCCATCTTTTGGCAGAAATTTGCACATATGTCAGACATTCTCTCTCCAGATCTTTATGCTTTCCTCCCCCCCCCCAACTGCATGCAAAAGCATCCTCCACATTTCCTAGGCTGTAGTAGGGACATGAACCCCCTTCCCATCTCAACCTTATGGTATGGTTTAGAGTGGGTTTTTTTTTTTTTTTCCATCTCTCTTTGGGAGGAGAACACAATACATGAGTAATTTCAGGGCTTGGTAGAAGTGACACCAAAGCTATAGGAGTCAGCACGGTGGGGGAGAACAGCTGGGCGCTGACTATGTCATCTCTATTCCAGGACTATCAACCACCAGCTTTATTCTTCTAGTGTTACATCTGCTATGAAATTTGGGTCTTCCAGGTGGCAGCCCAACATGCTGTCCAGTGCGATCAGGCCATTTAAATGCTTTGAGCTAATGCTGCAGATCCATTTTCTAAACAAGTTAGCAGATACCATATGCAGCAATTAAAGTTTTATTGAGTGGTGCCTGCTTACCATACTGAATTTGGATTGGCTACCATCTGTCGGAAAGCCTGTGGTACCATCCCCATTGCTTGAGAGAGCATTTGTAAGGAGAGAAGATTTTTCTCAACTTCAGAAGAAGCGACTCAGATTTTTTTTTTAACATGCAAGCCCACAAGAGTAGAATTTGCTCAAATGGAAAGGACAAGACCCCTAGATGTTATCACAGAATGGGCTATTAAACATAATAGCCAGGAGCATGGAGTCTTGTAACATCTGCCCTGATTATTGTTAATATATAGTTCCCTCCAAAATTCTCAGAGACACCTTCCATGAACAACACAATAAAACCAAATTAGAACTAAACAAAAATATAAGTACTGTTTCTGTTAAAATTAAAAGAGATCATTCTTATTTAATTATAATAATAATAATAATAATAATAATAATAAAGTATCTAAAACTCTGCTGACTGAAGGTAAAGAATGGTAAAGATATGTAATATCAATTGTCTGGACAAACAAGTTTAAAGAAAGTGTATGTAAATAATGTGTAAATACTCAAGGTGTGATGTATACTAATATGTTATTAATACAGGAGAGGTTCTCATGCACGGTCATCTCTTTACATTTGGCATTTATGAAGGATCAAAGTGAAAGGCACATTATACAAGTGGCTCTCAGCCTTCTAATGCCGTGACCCTTTAATACAGCTCCTCATGTTGTTGGTGACCCCCAACCATAAAATTATTTTTGTTGCTACTTCATAATTGTAATTTTACGACTGTTATGGAATGTAATGTAAATGACAATGAGTTCCAATGACCTTGGCAACCCACAGGTTGAGAAGCACTGAATTATAGTGGAACTCAAAACTTAAAAAGTTTTAGAAGTTCCTGGACAATCATGCGGTTTTGTAGACGTATGAAAGAAGAAGGAATCAATTATTAGTAGCATAGAACATGCTGGTATTGTGTGCGTCTCTTTCTTTAAGAGAAAAGGGCATGTGATCTAGCTCCTTTTAGGCCTAATTTAAGAATTTCTAGGCTAAGTGTTTAACTTTCGAGAACACTTAGAATTAGACATCCACTCGGTTTCGTTCTGTTGGCTCCCTTAGAATATCCAGCAGCGTTCACTGGGGTTTTCTTACTCGTTAAGAATTTGGGGGCAATGACAAATTCATGTGAATAACAAGTCCATAGAATGTAAAATCAAGGTCAGAAAACCTGTCTCTAGCCTCAGAACTATTCCTTGGTGGCTAGCAAGGACATTCATCTATGCAACTCCTTTTCTGACCCCCTCCCTTCTCCAAGCAGGGGTTTCTCTGGCTTCTTCTTGCACAAGTCTTGTCCGTGCAATCAAGGCTGATGTGGATTTGTGTGAAAGAGCCATGTTATGCACAGAAAACCTTGCAATCATTTACTACCCCGGCGCATACAATTTCTCTGCCTCAACTTCTTAAGCCTTGGGAGGAAAAAGCTGAATGTTCTTTGGTCCCTTATTCTATGCAATTGACCAGCTGTGGGTCTGTGGGTTAATTACCATCTACTGCAAAAAGAAGACTCACTGATGAAGTTGAGAGATTTACTTCTCTATATGTATAGCAATAAGGCATTAGGAGTTCGTTTAATACTATATCTATATAGAAGACTACCAGTAGGGTCTGTGAACTACTCAGCCATGGATCTTGATCTCATTAATCGTAAGAGGCAAGAGTTTCAACCTGTGAGAAAGTAGTGAGTTCATGTGATTGATTGCACACACAGCTGGATGAGACTGTTGATAACTTTACACCCCCAGTAGTACCTATAGCACCTTCCAGTACTATGGTTAGCCTGTAGCAAGGAAGCTTCTAGATAAGTACCAGCTGGATGTCTCCATAGTCTATGACTCAAGTATGGGTACACATTAAACTTTAAGATTCATTTCTTCATAGACTAATTCTGACTCTTAGGAAGTTCTGCAATTTCAGAAAATCTAAAATTGTGAGACTTTAAAAGCTACGGATATAACTCCATATTCTCAAAATAAAAGAAAGTTAACGGCAAACTGGAATCCATGTACATTGTGAACTGCCTAAGATTGAAGCCTTCATTTATTTAATCAGTCTTAACTGAGTACTTACTGGGGACCAGACAGTGTAGAGGACCTGGTAGGTTAAATTCAGAGTAACTGTTGGTACCGAGCTATGAAAGCTTCTGGTATTATGGGAATATACACATTTTCTCCGGTCAGTCCTACCATAGTCATCTTTATAAAGGGACACGGCCTGTTGAGTAACTAACTTTGCATCCATCCAGCATGTCTTTCAGACTCTCAGGTTGATTTCTGTTTCCTGGGTAATATATTAGAATATCCCTGCTTAAAGAATGTGGCAAAAGGACACTTGCCCAACTACTGTTCATAGCAGCTTTGTTCCTAATAGCCAGAAACTGGAAACAATGCAGATGTGCCTCAACTGAAGAATGGATGAAGAAAATGTGATTCATTTACACCACAGATTACTACGCAGCTATTAAAAACAAGGGCATCATGAGATTTGCAGACAAATGGATGGAATTAGAAAGTATAATCTTGGGGGAGGTACCGCAGACCCAAAAGGACATAAACGAGATATACTCACCCATGAGTGGATATTAGCCATAAAGTATAGGATCCTCATGCTACAACCCATAGACCCAAAGAATGTAAATAATGAGGGCCCAAGGGAGGATGCATGGATCTCACTCAGAAGGGGAAATCAGAAAGTCATCAGAGGAGTGTGGAGGGCGGGGACGTGGTGGGACAGGGGATGGGGAGAGACATGGAATGTGCCTAGTCTTGCAGTGACTTGTTGTGCCAGTGTGGGTTGGTAGCCAGTGGGCCTCCCCCCACCCCTCAGAGGGAAGGAAGATGGGGTGGGAGAGCGGCTGTGCAAGGAGGGACCTGGAATTAGGGTGCTGATCAAGATGTAAAGTAAACAAATGGATAAATTAATGGAAAAAAGAATGTGGTGAAATACATGGCACTTTTTGCTCATATGTAAATGGTCAATGAAATAGCATGTGTGTGTGTGTGTGTGTGTGTGTGTGTGTGTGTGTGTGTGTTAGGAATTATTCTAGAGATGTCATATGCATCATCCCACTTAATATTATATGACAAACATCAACATTCTTTCCCAAGTGAGCAGAGGCACAGAAAACTCAAGCTGATTTCCCTTTTTAAGAGAAGAATAGAAGGTAGAAAGATGGGCCGGCATGGGCAAAGCTCTGGGTTTAGTCTCCAAAATGAGACAGAGAGAGAAGGGAGAACCCAGAACAGGAGGGGCAGCAAGGAGAACACTGGACACCTTCTGAAATAGTTTTCAACGTAGTAGGTTATATCATTAACATATTCCATTTTTTCTCTCTAATAAAACTGACACATTTCTCGCCAATGTCATTGGAATTACAGACACATTAGTACCAGGAAGTTCTTTCCAAAGAATCAAAATGCCTGATGAAGATACTTTGGCTTAATTAAAGCGTTTTCTTTTTCCTGGCTGAAAGGTCAGTAGAATCAGCTAGGAAGGGTAGTTTTTAATTATTTAGTGATGCCAAGATGACTTCCTTCGTGCACAGTCATTCTCTCATTTCCTTCCCTGCAGACACCTGTGGGCATGTTCTTTATACGCTGAGACTGGAGGTGAAGAAGATCCGTGCGCTATTTTCTGTTTCCACAGTAATTTCCATTTCTCAGAATATTTTCTCCTCACTTCTCCTGTTCCAAGTTCTCCTCACTTGGAACACTTGGAGCACTTGTGTGTACGTGGCCTAAAAGTGTGCTTATATACTAGAGCAGATTAGACAATTTGTAACAAGGTGTACCATCAAGGTCAAACCAGTGATTAGCATTAGTTGCAGAGCTTGCTGGAGAGCCTTGCTTGTGGTAGCCTCATTTTTCTAACTGAGATGGCCCATTACATGGATAGGTAAGTCTACAGAATGATCAATGCACTACATACCTCCTTCCATGGACATTCTCATGGAGCAGCAAACCGGTCATTTGGTTCATACTCTAGTGTCTACCTATCTCAGGTTCTTTATTTTGGCTCTTTCTCTGTTTGCTCAGATCTCAAGAGTTAGAAAGTTCATCGATAATGGAGAGCGGCTACCAGGGCAATCTTCCGAGACTGAAAACAATCTGAGGATAATAGACACCTTCTCTTGTTTTATTCTGTGAGCTGAGGCCACTGAGTGCTGCATGCTTTGTCAACAGGGCTCTCTGGGGAAAGGACACAGAAAAGATATATTTAGCCTTTACCATCTACCTACGTATATGGGTTTCTGAAAATTCACTTTGATAATACACATTCTCCTGAAAATCACGCTTAAAAGTCACACTAGCTATGAAAAGAATTGTGTCACTCAGTAACAAAAGGAGCATCCTCTGACCCTTTGGAAGGTCAGATTCTTCTAGGTAACCACTGTAACTCAAAGGGAGACATCGGGATAATGTCAAGAGCCTTCCAAATCCTAGATAGGAAGAAGGAGGATGTCTTCGGGTTCCTTGAAGTGGTACACTCCTCCGAGAACCACACTGTTTTCTACATGAGAATGTGTATCCACAAAAGGAAAAGTGATAATCTTGTAGTCCAGATCTGAAAAGGACCTGAGGGAAGCTTCTGTGAGCAGTTCACAGTTGTCGATAGGCTTGCTGCTCAACAGAACCCTTCCAAGCACCACCTATCTCGCTCCCATGACCTTCGGTACCCCGATGCAGGGAGCACCCCTGAAGCTGTCTCCTCGGGTAGTAACTAACACAGGGCTTCTCAGAAAAGCATCAGCCTGCCTTCATTGCTCTGTGTCACACTGATTCTTCTCTATGCTGTGTGGATATTGCCATGTGACACGGAAAGGGAGTCCAGTCAATGGCTCTAATATGGTACGTGCTAGCCTGAGAAGTTCTGCACATATGCCGCTCACTCCCTGACAACACCTATGGGATGCTCTTGTCTGGATTCTGCTATAGAGACCCTGAGAGTATTGAGAAGGAAGTACAAGTGGCTGCGGAGAAGGCCACAAAGAAGAGGACATTTCAGGACCAAAGGACTGCACGAGACCCTGAGTTCACTTCTGTCTGCATGGGAGGGCAGACTGGCCTGTGTACAAGGACCTACTCAAGACTGCAGTGCTCGGCTGGCCACAGGGGGATCATCTGCAGCTCCTAATGTTCAGGATGTCCTGAGTGGAGCAAGCACCCAGGTGGCTTCAGCTTTTGTCCCATGGACACTTAAACAAAGCAGAAGCAAGATAAAGGAAGAATAAATACCGGTTTTCTAAAAACTAAAAATCAAAACAAAACAAAAAAAGCTCTTCTTCTGGAATGGTCTCTCCAAAGTATAGCTGCTCACATTCCGAGCTTGAGTGTTTAGAGAGGCCAGACATTTTTTTTTCCCCAATGAGCCCAGGACACCAGTCTTCAGCCAGAAATACATTCACCCCTTGGCTTCTGCATTCAGGCTTGGTGACTGGCTACAAAACAGCTCTCTTTAGATCTGTCGTCAGTGTGAATCCTGCCCTGGTCCGTATTATTTTGCTTTCTTTGCTGTAGTTTTAGTTCACTTTAAATGGAATTTCATAATGTTCCAACAATTGGTACTACTCTAAACAATTGCTGTTAGAGACAGCAAAAGAACTCACGCTCAAAACCCTTCAATGTGCTCACTGACTGAACTCCATCGTCCGTGATACCAGGCCTGCCTGGCGTTAGCGGTTGGGTAGGCTCTGTCAGTCGCTTCCTTTTCCAGCTGGGGTTGCAGTTTCTTCCTACCTATAACTCTCTCCTTCATGTGAGTGGAACCCGAGTCTGGCCTAGCTGGCTAGCTTCCTCATAGCCACCAGCAAGGTTCGGAAGGACAGTGCCTGTGTCTATGTCTCTGTGAGGAGGGCACACAGGGGGTACTGACAAGCATACACTATGCTCTCACCCTCTCCAGGTGGGGTCCGGTGACAAACAGGCCTGTCTTCCTGTACAATGACCTTCCAAATGATTACCTAGGAAATGGATGAAAAGTGGACTTGGTTTCTTATTCATCTGTCACTCCCTTCAGTTTCACCTAAATTCTTTTACTACTCCATCTAAGAATCCCCATCTAAAGAATGTGGTTCTTTACATAGGTCTTTACATAGATCTGAATTCATATTCAGATCATACTTGATCATAGAAACATTAAAGAAAAAGAAAAGATAGAAAAACCTTTCCCATGAACAATTTCTCTGGCCTGGGTAAGGCATGAATTCCCCCATAGAACTGCCAAAGTATTCTGCACTTCAGTGCCACCCTGTATGCCATTTTCTCTCCCTTGATTTATTCCTCCTAGACATCATTTGAAAATGTTGGAATGAGTCCAGACTAGCCTTTCCCCACGATTTTCTACAGCCAGCGAAGGACGATAGAGCCCTTGTGGTAATAAATGCAATCTGTGGTATAATGGAACCTGCACGAGTCCTCTCTGTCTACCCAGTCTTACTCCTATCATGGAAAGATAGGCAACATTCACTTGTCCAAATTACAGATTTCTTTGCCTTCATAAATTTTATTCTGGTCTGATTAACTCTGCTTCCAAGACACTGTTGATATGATTGTGTCTCCACATCACACAGCTGCTGTCAGGGTGAAAACGCACCTACTTCCCTGATTCCATTTTCCTAGAACATGAGTGTCTTACCTCAAATATCCACCGTGCATTTGCCTTTATTGCTATCGTACTTGTGACTAACATCCATTATTGCCTGGGAGGTAACGCCTCAAAAACGATTCTCAGAGTCACTCTGTAGTCAGTCAGCCTCATGTTGAACAGCCCATGTGTCTTCATTAGGGTTTTACTGTTGCGAACAGACACCATGACCAAGGCAAGTCTTATAAGGAAAATATCTAATTGGGGCTGGCTTATAGGTTGAGGCTCAGTCCGTTATCAGGTGGAAGGAATATGGCAATGCTCAGGCAGACATGGGACTGGAGGAGAGTTCCACCTCTTGCTCTGAAGGCACCTAGGACAAGAGTCTTAACGCCAATTCCCACAGTGACACATTCCTCCGACAAGGCCACACCTCCAAATAGTGCCACTCCCTGGGCCAAGCGTATTCAAACTGCCAAACCATGTGTCCTAAGAACTCAGGACAGCTGGCCCGATGGCCTCTCTCCAGATTTTTTCCTCTTTCAGAGGCTTCCTACTTATCTTCCTGAGATTTGTCAGTCATTTCTCTAGGCCAGGTTAAAATATCACTCTTTCAGGAAATGTCCCCTGATCATTTCTGATATTATATAACAATATATTTAATTATTATTATATTAAATATAATATAATAAAGATATAATATATATTTCCCTCCTTTATGGACACCTTTTCTCCTCGTACTGTATGGCTCTATTGTCCATTTGCAAGGCAAATGGTGTTACACAAAAATAAGGTTGCCAGGCCTGCTTAGCAGTGGCAATTTTAATCAAAGCACACACGGTTAGAGGCTTGGCAATGGGATGGGTATGATGTGGCCAGTATTTAAGACCCACAGCACAGAGAGCTGTCTATTTTGATCAGAATTAAGTTTTCTGCAGACTGTTATCTGTTCAGGTGCCAAGGCGTTCTTCCTGGGAAGTGGAACTATTTAATAGTGAGTCAGGTTTTCTCTGGCAGAGGTAAAATGGCAAAGCATCATTTGCTATTGATAACCCACAAGTCACAAGCTTTCCATAGAGAAATTACCATTTCTTTGAATTGGAGTTTAGGGTTCTGCTCTTTAGGTTCAGACCTAAAAAGGTAGAGACCAGTTGATGATGCCAGTACTGCTTAGCACATTGGAATAATGCAGCACCTCTATGTGTGCCAGATACTGTGTGGGATCTATAATTGCCATAGGGACCCTGTCTAGGTATGCATTCTTTACTTTAATGTTACAATTACGGAGCTAAGACTAAATTCATCTTCTGAGCAAGTAACAAACAGTAAATTGTAGATGTGACTGACTCCAAAGCCATGTCCAGGCATACCACTGTGTCACTTGCCTGAACAAAGAACTGCCAGGACAAATTTATTCATGCCTGGGGGTGAATATCTCCAAACACCTTTGTCTTCATGGCAGAGACCCAGTGACATGAGGAGAAGTCAGTGTAGTTGTGTTGCACTAATTACAAAGTTAAACCAGGCACACACCAGACCCGTAGACACTTTGACATTGTAGTGTGTGTGTGTGGGGGGGGCAGGGCTGGAAGGGGGAGGATCTATTTGAAACAATTTCAATTTTATTTAACCATCTCATTCTTTGTATTACCTCAGACAATGAGCGTTTACAGCCGCGATCATTTTGGTGTTTATTAGTTAGATAGGGAACAATTCCAAACCGTAATCTCCATTTTTAATTGATTTGGGAGCATGAGGAATATTTCATGGCTCTCCATTTTATTATGGAAGATTTCAAACATGCCCAGTAGTAGGAGCGTAGCTACCCATGCTTCCATCCCCAGCTTGAGAGGCAGGCAGCATCCGCTTCCAGGTCAGTCCCAACCACCTTCCTTCAGCAAGTATCATTTCATTCATGGCCATTTCAAAATCATGAACTCTCTTCAAAGTCCATTTCGTACTCCTAAAATGTAAGAGAAAGTCATGATAGATATTAGACAATCAGAAGGTATTGAAATGTATTCAGTTTGCTTTCAGAAATAAGTGTGTGTGTTTGGGGGGTTGTTGTTTTGTGTTTTTGTTTGTTTGCTTGAGGGGATGTTTGTTTACAATTTTTCCTGGAGTTTGAAGAAGCACCATAATGTGTGTTTTTTCTCTTCTCTCTCTCTCTCTCTCTCTCTCTCTCTCTCTCTCTCTCTCTCTCTCTCTCTCTCTCACACCTCTTACCTCTCCTTGAAAGTGAATTTTTAAGATCTTAAGTCTTTTAGTGTGATGGTTTGTATAAGCTCAGCTCAGGGAATGGCACTATTAGAAGGTGTGGCCCTATTGGAGTGGGTGTGGCCTTGTGGATATGGGTATTAAGGCCCTTATCCTGGCTGCATAGAAGCCAATATTCTGCTAGCAGCCTTCAGATGACTATGCAGAACTCTCAGGTTCTCCTGCACTGTGCTTTTCTGGATGCCACCATGTTCCCACCTTGATGAAAATGGACTGAATCTCTAAACCTGTAAGCCAGTCCCAAATAAATATTGTCCTTTGAAGAGCAGCCTTGGTCATGGTGTCTGTTTACAGCAATAAAAGCCTAACTAAGACACCCTGTAAATCACCTCTCCTTCTAGCAATTCCTGACTGCAATCTCAGAGAGTCACTTGAAATATTCCTCTTCTTTATATTTCCTGTAACCTGGTAAGTAAATGTGGGGACTCCGCCCAACTGTTAGACCTTTTCTTCCTCATTCCTCTGCCCACTGTGAACTATGCAGGGCTCCTGAGCCCTGTCTCACAGCCCTGGTCATCTCTGACAGCTGCTTTATTCTGTGGTACAAAACACTTCAGACTCATCCCACAACTGTCAGTGTGCACAGTTGGATGTTTGTCCCAGAAGACTATTTTGAAGTGTGACATCATGTTTGTAGGCCACACTCTTAAGTGCAAAGAATGCTAACTGTTGCTAGGATAGTGTTGGACACCGTTCCTGCTACTGTTTCTTTGGCAGAAAAATCTTAAACAAATATCTTGGTTAAAAATATTAATTTCTCAGTTGATTTGTCTGTCATATATAACATAGGCATGATATTGCATATAATGTTTTCAGAATAATAATTGCAATATTGCCATATATTTCATTACTAATAAAAAACATTTATATTTTCCCCCTTAGGATAACCTCAGCCTACATTCTAATAAAGACCAGCACGTGCAGGCAACTTGCTGAGCTTTATAGTTAACTTGAAACTTTTCTTATTTCTCAACTAAACCATCGTTTCAGCATACAGTTTACTCCATTAATTTAAATATATATTTTATTTTTAAATCTACTTTGCTGAAATAGGGAGGGTGGGGGTATTGCTGGGCAGTATAGGCTTACTTAGAATTCAAAATTCATTCAGCTTTCTCAGCTCTGGGATGTAGTCATATATATATATATATATATATATATATATATATATATATAGCTTGGCCATTCATTTGATCTTGATTTTAAATTTAAGATGGTTCTTTCTATCATGTTAATATATCTAGGTAACATGTTAATAATAAATCAGGTCAGCAAAATGATATACTTTCTGAGAAATCTGGGTTCGAGGGCTCAACTCTTTCCCGTATGACCTTTCTCCCCTCAGAGGTGGCTGTTGGGTTGATTTTACAGTTTATCTTTATAGATACATATTTAATAGATACACATTTAAGAAAATACATAAAGATTTTTCTAAGAGTAATCAATTGAAGAACATACATCTTACCTTCATTTGGTGCATTCTGAAAATCATCAGCAGTTTATATAATCTTTACTTTCAATATAGCAGTTTTTTGGGATTTTGTACATGTGTGTAATATCTTTTGGGATTTTGTACATGTGTGTAATATCTTTTGGGATTTTGTACATGTGTGTAATATCTTTTGATCATAATTACCTCCCACTCCTCCCCCCAGCTCCTTCCAAATCCATCCTCATGCCGCCTACTCCACTCCTGACTTCATGTCAACTTTTATTACACGTTCTATGACTTACCAGCCTCAGTGTGTACTACTCAAAAAGTCATGGATGAGAGGCCAAGCACAGGAGTGTAGTCAACCTACTAGGGGCCACCAAATTAACGATGACTGACCGCTCCTTACCTGGGAGCCATCAAGGTACTAACTCCTGTGCTAAGAAAGGAGGTCCCTGAGCCCTCCCTTCTGCACGCGTGGTTGACTTAATCATGGGCAGGTCTTGTGCAGGCAGTCCCAGCTGATGTGGCTTCATGAATCCAGTTTGTCACATTCAGAAGGTGCTGTTTCAGTCTGGACCTCCCTAATTCTGGCTCTGACAATTCCCTCCTTTTTTTTTCCCTCAGGATTGCCTAGTCTGGAGGGATGGGGCACGTGACAGAAATGTCTGATTTGTAGCTCAGCCCTTCTCGAACATTTCTCTGCATTTTGAACAGTTTTGCTAGCTTCTGCATTAACCACCTTTCGCTGTACAAAGAAATGTGTTTGATGTGGTTTGTGAACTTCACTAGTCTATTAGTTATAGAGATGCAAGTTGAGGATGTTTGATACTTTGTCCATTTAGCAAGCTAATAATAGAAGGTTCCCACTAGGGGCCTGTGAACTTCAGAACAATGGGTTGTTGGCCCAATTTACATCACCAGGAATGTGTATCCTCCTAATACAATGGGCTGTTAAGTCCAATTAGCAATCAGTTGATTACCTTACTATCATATCTTCTCCATTATTGTACTCATGACTTGTCAGGCTGGTCATGATTGTATTTCACAAAACTCACATCAGGGTAAGACTGTTGATATCTTTCCCCCCCTAACATCCAACACCACTATCTTGTGGTTCTACGAAAACTGTGTGGCAGAGGGGAAACAACCTGTTCAGTAGCAAATGGTTTTCCCTATAATCTGTGACCATATTGTATAGTGCTTTTAGCAAGAGGTTCTTACTGTGATGATCTGTTAGGCAACCACGAACAATGGTAATAGCTTGTATTATTTATGGTGTCTCTAGGATATCCTTAACCAACAACTCTAAAGGAGCTTCTCACACTTGAGCCCGGGCTTTTATTTAGGACCCCACGGCTTTTAGAAGGCACATTTGACCCTGGGAAGAATAACTGCAGTTGAATACACACACACAAACACGCATACACAAACAATAGCATGCATTTCCCAACACGGCGTCGCTACAGGTTATGCTGCCAGTTGGGGGATGTTTTGCTAACTGGTAGGTTGGTGTTAGTGGAGCGGTGAAGTTCCAATTTGCATGCCTCAGAATGAATATATTGAACACGTCTTCATATGTCTGAGGATCATTTGTATGTCTGTGAACCAATTCTTTCTAAATGGCCTATTTCTCTTTTATGTATTACCCTTCTGTCAATGAAACAAATGTCAAATCGTTCCTCCAACTTACTCTTTGTCTTAATAGACTGTCTTGTCTGATTGACCAGTAGATCCTGTGTTATCACACCTTTCATCTTCCTTATTATATTTGGATTTGGAACTGTAGACAAGAAAGTCCAACTCACCCTCAGACTACAGAAAAGCCTTCATGTTTCCTTTAATATATATTATAGGAATTGATTGTGTATGTGTACATCTTGTAAGAAATATAGAATTTAACATTAAACATGATATGAGATGTAGATCCAATCTTGTTTTCTTATCTGATTGCCTAGCCATTTGATATTCAGAAAGTTCATCTTTTCCTGACTTGTCTGATATAGTGCTTTTTTAGTATATTAACTTTCCACATGTAATTTTAGGACCATTTCTGAATTTTACAACATATTATGTTAATTTATCCACATCTATGGATGAGATGAAACATATTTCTATATTATAGAGGCTCTAAAATGTATTTTAATCTGTTAGGATTAGTTCCCTCTCACACACCAGTTGTTTGCCTGTTTGTTTGTTTTTAATTCTCCTGAATATTCTTGCCTTTTATGCTCTCTAAGATACATCTCATAATGAATTTGTCTGGGTTCAGAACAAAACTTAGCAGCATTTTCACAGGATTTCACTGAACTAATAAATTAACTTGGATAGAACTGATGGTTTTATTGATGATATGTCATGAAATCAAAAGCCATGAATATGCTTTGCTATTAATTTCAAATCTAATTTTGTTGATACTATTTTAATGTATTTCTTCAAATGTGTCTTAGACATGGGGTATTATTTATTTTGTTCTGTCTATCTGTTACATGGGAGAAAGGATGGAAGAAGACAAAGAAAGGGAGAGAAAAGGAGAAGAGAAAGGAGGGAAAGTAAATGTGTGTGTTAAGAAATTGAACCTCATTTCTGATTTTGCTCCATCCGGGCGTACAGAGAGTATCACAGACTGCTCAGGCAGTGATTTAACCAGCCCCATTAGCTGACTCAGCAGAAAGTAAATTGCTCAGCATGGCTGTGACAAAGTTGTTACAGTACACTACTCTCTAGTTCCTCCATGATGAGGTGTCAAGATCCATGTTTGTTATAGAAATATATTATTATAAATTGCATGCAACTTATTTTCATCTCCCCCATGTTTCTGCTTGTGCAACTTGTCATCCCTTATATTTTCAAAATCATAGATGTTTCTCGTCATTACTTTTTTTAAAATAAAAAAAAACTTGAAATTTCATCTGCCCCAAGATAGCACATATTTACAACTCTGACCAAACTAACAATTGCTTTATTGTTATTTTTACCAAATAAATTTCATTTTCATTTGAAAAACTTGCTAATTTCCTCTGGATGACTCTTTTTTTTTCTAGATTACATTCTCATGTCTCCCCTCTGAATTTTAGTGGCTGAAAATAACTCAGAGAGGGGCTTCCTGGAATTAATCCAGTGAAAACAACCTAGAGAGCTATAGTTCTTTATGTAAAATGGGCTATTGAAGTTTAATTATCTGTTGGCTGATCCTCCGGGCTCCAAGCTCATTCATCAGTTCCCAGTCATGTACTGCAGTAAAGAACAGCTTCGATGGCTCTTGATGATTTATTTCCAAAATTACATTTTCATTTACGATATCGCTTTTTCTGGTAAATTCTATTATTGTCCCCAGTTTTTGAGCATTCTAGCATCCGTGATTTTTACCATGGCTTTGTAATGAGCAAAATGAACTTCTCTTCCCTTGACCTTGTTCTTGACAAATGACCTCCTGAAGATGACAGCACGAAGAGGAGAAGACAAAATTCCATTTCCAGAGCTAGAAATTTTAAATGCATACGTTATTCCCTGTTTAATCGTATAACCATGAGACATTATGATCACTGCATTATCAAGAAGATTAAGAGAGAGAAGAAGGTTGGTATTGTGTAACAGGATCCTCCAAGGTTGAACATTCCAACCCTCAGGAAAGCTCCTTGAGACAAAAGGTAAACAATTCAAAGTAGCTTCAGGAGGTCCCTGAAACCCACCAGATTCACTAGGCCCCTCCCTCAGATTATAAAAATAAAGAATGTTGAAAGTCACTTGTGGACAAAACAAGATACAAAAAGGAGACCAGCATCCTGGAAAACAGCTGAGCTGCCTGAAGAGGTCTATTCAGGCACCACGGAAGGACATTCTCCAACCCAGTCACCTGCCTCCATGCAGTGCCAGATGCTTCATATTCCTAGCTTTTGTGAGTTGTCACCCACGTTGGGGTGGGCTTTGGTGATACAGCTGTTTTTGAGTCAGTTCAGTTCCTATAAGTAACAATTCACCAATACTCATGTAAATAAGCCCAATAAAACTCATTGGTTCACCAAGTTTGAGTTTGGTGGTATCTGTACTTTGGTCTTTGGTGAGTTTTCTATCTGGCCTAAATAGGCATCACTCCAAGAAAGTCTTGTTACACAAGTTGCCCAGCTCTCCATGGATTTGCAGTGTGGAGGTGAACTTCTGTACATGTTCCAGCCTGGATTGGAATTACATACAAAAGCCCAGAAGAAATTCTTTATGAAGATCTTCCCTATCGCAAAAATCTCTTCTTGTGGATTTTAATAAGACTTGAATGTTTGTTAAAACACAGTCTTCCTATATCTAACCATGGTTGGTCAGGAACTCACATGTAGAGCAGAGTGGCCTTGAACTGACAGAGACTGGGCTATCTCCATGTCCAATAAGACTTGAATGCTTTTATATCAATAATATTGGAGATATTTATACCTTGTATCCCCTGTTGCTCTCTTTATTCCTTAAGAATAAAGGAACATTATCTTGCCAACCAGGCCAGCATTACCAGTGGTAATTAAGGGGACATGGAATGGATTGAAAAGATAAAACTTTAAAGAGACTTTTAAAAGTCAACAGTTCCTATCTTTTTTTAAACTATGACACAGAAGAGGATTTCAGCATGTTTTTTTATTTAAAAATCCTTCTCACTTAAAAATTATTTAAAAATCAAAATCTTGATGAAGCTCCAGGGGTACTAATATGAAGTGTTATAATTTGTAAAATTAAATGAGTTTTCAAGATGGACTTTATGCATGCTAATTAATAGCATTTAAGGGATGCCTGATTTAATGAGAGACTATTGCACATACAAAGGTGTTTGAACACATTAGAGTAACAGAAAATTGATGTCTTAAAATGTGAAATGAATTATCATGATCATTCTTATCCAAAAGCAAAAGTATTCAATCATTTATTTATATAACGTTCCTTATTGAGAAAGTTACGTTCAGAAAAAAAATGTTACTTTCAGTTTTTGGATTAAATATAACCATTTTAAGCCAATAGATACATTGTTTTATATAATAGTAAATGTTAAATTGAATAAAATAAATAGATGTACTTATTAGTAGTAGATTAAGAACAACACAAAATAAACCTCATAATGAATAGGCACGTGATGCTACAAATGCTATTTGTATCAGATGTATGGTTAAAGTCTAGAAACTGAAAAAAATTGTCTTCCTTGTTCAGTGACAAAGTTTATGTTTCTGAAAATCATCCTCATCCTTCTTCACCAAGACTCATGGTCTGTGTCACTTTTGAGCCTGACAGAATGACCCTAAGCCCTTGGGCTGGGGCCTGGCTTTTTGTCACAACTGACAGACTTCAAGATAATATGGCTTCCTGTAGATAGAATGTTTGTTGATCATACTTGTGGTGCTGGGTAACACTGAGAACCCCCGAGGATAGGAGAATCTGGGTGATAATCAGGGTCACTCCTTAGAGGACAGGGACACAAAGAAGTCATAACTATAGCCCCCTTCGCACACATTTTTCAATCACAAATGTCTTCTCCTTTGCTTAAAACTGTGGAATTTTTTACATACAGGCCTTCAGTCATCAGAAGACTGTTTTCCAAAATGGTGTGCCGAGGTTGGTGCCTAGCTCAGTCAGAGTGGGTTTGCTAAGCCTGCTCATTGCTCTGGTGTCTATCTCCAGCACTAAAGCTAATAAACATTCACAATGGTGGGCAACAAGACCTTAAAGCTTCCTGTCATCTATACTTTATCGTGTACTCTTTAATCCAAACACTTTACTTTTATAGGAGTGTAATAAGCATATAGACATAGTCCCTGTCCATTCCATGTATAAATACTGAAATGCACCAGTCCTTTCTTATTGTGTTATTCCAGATCAGATTTCAGTCACCTACACAGTTACATCTGTCCGAAAATATTAAATGGAACACAATGCCAGAAAATGAGAAATGCGTGCATTGGGATCCCGTGCTGTCCTGAATGACGCGATAGAGTCTTGTGCTATCCCCTCTACCTTGCTGAGGGAGTGAAGAATCTGAGAGTCCCATATTCCCTGCTGCATGAGATTGTCACCAGTGTACCTGTCCCATCATACTGGGAAGGTGCAAGCAAGTCAGATGAGTCAAAGAGGATCCAAATTCCTTCCTTTAAATGAAAGGGATGCTTTAAGTATTAATGCTTTATGAGTGAATGTGTAATGATGTGTCATCAAATCCCTAAGATGTAGGTTTTCTTAAAAGTGGCTTCCCTCAGTAACATTTAACTTGAGACCTTGTTAGATCATTAGTTACTCTAATAATTTTACATTTAAAAAATCTATAATTTGTTCTGTCAAGTAAATTTGCTTAGGGTAGGTTTTATTTTTTCTTTTTGTTTATGTTGTTGCTATGGTTGTTTCAAAACAGTCTCATTGTATAACCTTAGATGTTCTGGAACTCACTCTGTAGACCAGCATGACCTTTAAGTTATAGAGATTCACCTACCTCTGCCTTCCATGCCTGTATTAAAGGTTATGTGCCTGGCAAAATTTATTTAGTATTATGTAATATAGAAAATAATGCCATGATATGGGTTGTTAAATACCATAGTAGGGATAAACAAGACATGGCTCTCTCTCTCTCTCTCTCTCTCTCTCTCTATCTATCTATCTATCTATCTATATATATATATATATGTGTGTGTGTGTGTGTGTGTGTGTGTGTATACACATATATACATATATGTGTATATATATATATATATATATATATATATATATATGTTTGGCACTATCTATAATGCAGTACCCACTGAAAGTCTTAGAATATATATAAAGTGTTGCCACTGTAAATTATCACAGCAATGTATGGGAATCCCCCCAAACTTATAAATACATTAGAGTATGTCATCATGAATTATTTTCATGTATGATATTCTCAATGTAAACCAATGGGTCCAGATTTATTTTTTATATAAAAAGGAGTGGTTGTTTATATTTGCTTTTCTCCTGTAAGTAATACATGAACAGTTTTACTGTATCAACCATGTGCTTGTCACTCGAGTCTCTTCTTGATGCCTCTCCGGAGTCCCTTGACTTGGAGACTTGAGAGTCCATTCAGTTGTGCTAGATTCCCTTTGTCACAAGGAGCCTGGACTCCTTTCTAAAACAGACTGCAACACACTCCTGGCTTGCGATGTGTAAGGAAGTGGCTTCAAGATCATATCATCAGTACTAAATAAATAAACCCTCACTTTCACATGGACAAGTGGCTGTTTCCTGAAGATGCTAAGAGAAGCATGGTGTAGGCAGTGTGGTGTCTTCCCAAGCAAAAGCAAACCATCAAACTGGCCCACTTAGCGTTTCCCAACCTTGGTCTGGTCTCACTATCTGCTGCAGAGTAAAGTAGAGTTAATGGCCATCAAGCCAGATCTGACAAGAAAACCACTAGGTATTCAGAACTGTTGACAGGACTATTTAGTATATGCCATAAATGCATACAACTAATGAGAAGCTGCACTAAATTTCCATTACACATGCAGGCGCTATGTATCTTTTTCCCATGAGCTGTGGGCTTTTTTTTCTAATTTATAAATTACATGCTTCAAAATGTACATAATTACATATAAATGAGTGGTCATAATTGCATAAGTGCTGTGCATCAATATTTGTTTATTGTTTGGGATGTATACTTTAAATTTTAATAGATAAGAATAAATAATAATTTCGATACCTCAGGTTTAAATAGCATAACACAAACTTTGTTTCAGTGTTCTGTAAAGAACTCTCACGGGGGCTATGGAGATGGCTCCCAAGGTGAATGCAACTGTGAGGATCTGAAGTCAAATCTCCAGCACCCAAATAAGCAACACATGTAGTCCCCAATGTTGGGAAGACAGAGACAGGTGACCATCCATTCACCACCCATGAGCCACTTACCTTTGCTAAAATGGGGAGCTCCAGGTTCTGTTAAAAGCGTGGACCAAAAATGGAGGTGGAGAGGAGAAAGAAGCAACTTGGCAGCAGAGCCAGTCCTGTAATATTGGAATGTGAAAGTATGGTTCTCCCCTTAAACAATGGTCATAGTTCATACAAATATTTCTGTGTCTCATCTTATCTGGTTCTCAAAATAGCTTTTTGGAGTAGGTCATCAATATTCTCATTCAACTGGTAGGAATGCAAATTCACTCCCCTGGATCCACATGACTGACTGAGGGTAGAACTATGTTTAGTTGAATGGAAATCTTCAAACGTGACTCTTACACAGTCAGTCCTCTTGTGATCCAGCCTTGAATGATGTTTCTCTCCACTTAGTTGGTGTGTGAAGCTCAGTGAGTCCTTTAACAAATTCAACTCACACACATTGGACCCAATGAAGGGCTTGTAATAACAATAAACATCAAACAGTAGTATAATTCTTGGCACTCCAAAACTATTATCAGAGCTTATTAGCAAGAAAGCATAATTTAAGCTGGCCAAGGTAACATAACTAAGATGCAAGTGTCTATTAACAAAGAGACATAGTTAAAGCTGTGCACAGTAGCACAGAAGTATGATATCAACATGGAGACAGGTGAGTCAAGAAGTCTAAACTCACCCTCAACTACACAGTGAGGTTGAGATCAATCTATGCTGCGTGAGACTTGTCTCGAGAAGAATTTCAAAACATTTTGCATATTAAGAAAATCTCTAAGGGACTAAGACTTGGCTTAGCAGTTATGAGAGACTTGCTGTTCTTACAGAAGACCCAAGCTTAATTTCAAGCATTCTCACCATGAGGGTTGCAATACCTATGACTCCAGTTACAGGGTTATCTTATGCCATCTGGCCTCTGCAGGCACCTACATGCATGTGATACACTTAACTTATGTAGACACACACACACACACACACACACACACACAGACACACACACATATGACAATATATATACACACACACATATATATATATACACACATATCACAATATACATATATACACATATATACACACACATATCACACACATATATACACACACATATACACACACACACACAAGCTTAAAATTTAAACTAAAGAAAATGTTTAAAGTGAAATTGTTTTTAAAAAAAGATTGAGTTTTGTTGCCACACTTTAAATGGTCACTTTCATTAATACAGAGAAACAAATTATAAAGACATTCAACCCTCTTTCCTTTCATCTGAATTTATAAAAACTGACTAGGTAAGAGGAAGATTTTGGGCTTCCCTGAAACAACTCAAAGGCTAAGTCTTTAAATCTTGAACAGACAATGATATGATGATAGTTATCATGGAGTAAAAAATAGTTGGTACAGAATATGAAATATAAATTGGGCCACTAAATACAAAATGTTGCCAACAAGATAAATATTTTAATCCGATCTTTAGTACTCGTGGCCAGTGTATCAAGGAAAGGTTTAATATTTAAGGCGATTTATGAAGAACACATAATTCTATTTAAACAAATTCTAATCTTTATTTTCTTCAGTGAAGAATGTATTTGTCTAACAATGTAAAATAACATGATAATATTTCAATAATAGACTCCAAATTTTCGCACTTTTGGACACTGTTTAAATGTCTAGATCTTTCATGGCCGGCCCAAAATCTAGTCTGTTGTGGTTAGAAACCATTTTCACTTGAGTGTTGGTATTTTTTAAATTTCCTAATCATAGCCACTTCCGCTATTGGAAAGCATTTTGGAATGCGGCTGGTGAGTGCTTCCATCTTGAATTATGTGTGTATATAGTGTCAGATATGAAGGACAGTTAGGACAAATAAAAACTGACATTCTCTTATTCTACATCCCAACCTTTCCTTGAAACACTGGCCATGAGTACTAAAGATGACATCAGATTGGTAAACTTCAGGCCACTAATGGAAAAATACAGTATATAAAAACCTACATAATTGAAGCAGGGAGTAACTTCACAAATTTCCTCATAGACTCTACCTTCCATTATCTTCATTTATGAAAGGGAAAGAAAAACATAAACTTCTTCAAGACTCATTTAAAACAAGGTTCCACTCATGATCAAATTGTCTCTCTGTGACTCCGTCTTTCATTATCAGTTGCTGTTAGGTTTGAAGCTGTAAATGCCATATGGAAAACACACAAACATCTAGACCAGCACTTCTCAACCTGGGAGTCACTACCCGTTTGGGGTCCAATGATCTCTTTCCAGGGATTGCATGTTAGATATACTGTATATCAGATACTTATATAACAATAGCAAAATTATAGTTACAAAAAGTAATGAAAATAATTTTATGGTTGCAGGTCTCTACAACATAAGAAACTGTATTAAAGGGTCACAAAATTAGCAAGGTTGAGATGCTTATGACTGCTGTCTTATGGCTGCCCTAGAAAAATAATCTCTCACATCACTGTACCTACCCATCTGCAGGCTGCCACCACTACCTACTAAAATTACTGAGATTGTGGCAATATGTCTAGTGAAAACACTGTCACTACTCACTATAGCTGAGGCTGGCTCCCATGCAAATTAAGACAAATGGAGTTTCCATACCACTCAATTAAGCAGAGGAAGTCACTTCTACAGCTTTCTTGCATAATGCATCTCTATTTCACTAATTACATTGGACGGATTTTTTTTTGTTTTTGCAAGTGAAACAAAAACCACATTTATATTTGAAATCAAATAGTGACCCTGACCAAGAGTATTAAAGTCAGCAAACATTAAAGGTATGTGGCCCTCCAGTGAATCTGAGTAGCTCATCTACTTAAGGAGATCAACATCTCTGGCTTGCTGAGTGCTAGCTAATCTGAGTACTTCATATACGATCTCACTTAATTCCAACAAACGCTTTCAAGTAGAATGACACTACCAGTTTCAGTCAGAGATACAAATTTTTGGAAGGTTTAATACTGCTAGAATGGCCTTATCTCTCACTGGTCATGCTCTCTGCTATAATGCTTTAGTTCCAACCATCAACTACTGAGAGTTGCCAGGTTCTGAAGTCTGGTGTTCTTTCTCTTTTGTGGAGAAAAATGAGTCCTGTGGTACTCTAATCATTTGTCTTGGCTATGGCAGGGATGGCATGGCATAGTTCCCACTCCTGGAACAGAGCCATCAGGGCATGGGCCTCCATGAGAGTTTCTGTGGGCATAATGCTTGTACATGTATATGTGTATGTGTATGTATACACGTATGCACACATACATACATACATATGTATATATGTATATACGTATCCACACATATACGTATATATAACATGTATGTATATACATATATACATATACACTTATACACATATATACACATATATGTATACATGTATACACATATACATATGCATACATACGCACAGGCATATACACATGCACACGCACACACACACACATATATATATGTGTGTATATATATATATATATATATATATATATGTATGTATATACTTCATGTTCCTCCTTCACAAAATATTCTCCCTGCCAAGGTTATCAGGAATGTTTTTCCTGCTAACATTTATTATTCCATGATAATTAGAAATACCATGAGTCTAGGAGTCAATGTCTCAGCAAAATGGTAAATGCTAAGAACTTCAGGACTGCCCTTAAGGCTGTGGGAAAGAACTCTGAAAACATGAGTTCAAAATTATATAATTTCTCAACTATGCAAAATATCAGGTTACAATATGAATTGTATGAGGAACTTCACATATCTAAAAGAACAGAAGAGCTGCACTATGAGCCAACTTGTCAGAGAGATATGAAGGAGATAAAGAGATTTAGGGAGTGGTGAGTACAGGGCAAGATCTCACCCAGCTAAGGTTTTTGTTTGTGCTTACAAAGGCAGACAAAGTTTTGAGTTCAAGGTCAACCTGGGAGAGAGTTTAGATCTAGGCCCAGTCATTGTAGAAATGGTAATTTTCAGTAGGGTCCCACCCAGCTAGCTTATTGTCTGTGCTTAACTTAGGCAAGCAGGTCTCTGAATTCTTTTGCAGTGTTGGAAAAAAATGTGCTTGCTCTCTCTTGGTCACAAGATGCTGATTCATGGAAAAATCAAAAGGGAACCTGGGGTAATGACTAAATTGATATATAAATAGAATACTGGACTTTTGAGCTGCAAGAGATCTTTTAGAAAGCTGTCTCAGAGCAGAACATAGAGCAAACTAAAAACTGTCTTGAGCAGTGTTGCAGTAAGTACTAAAAAATGGCACCATCCTGTGCTATACACAGCTACTTTCTGCACCAGTGGCCTTGCCACCTCTAGGCTCCTCCAGGCAAAGGTCTTCCCAGCTCTGATTTGCCTTCCTCAGAGCAGCTTGTACCTTCTCAGCTATCTACCCCGCTGTGGCTAGTTGTCACAAATCCCCTTAATCCAGTAAATCAAAACTCTAGAAGCTTATAATTAATCAGTCAGATTTATATATCAATGCATTCTCAATTCACAAGATGCCCACACAATAATTTCAGAGCCAACTGATAATAATACAAGCTGCCCACCTAGATTAGAAAAGTTATCCCAATTAGTCTATCTTTTTATGATATTCAGAGCTACCTGTGATCTGACCTTTCTCTGCTGTCTCTAAAAATCCTCATCTACCTTCCTTTTCCACTGCCCAATCACAGGCTTCTTCTGTATTAATATTTAAATTAATTTGGGGGAAATTCTGCTACAGAGAGGAACATAGGCCATGAGCTTGGAACCCTGGATTTGACTTCAACTTCTTGTTTTGTAGCTCCCAGATAATCCTTCCTCCGAAACCCTCTCCAATCCAAGGCTGGTTCTTGGCAGCCCAAGACAGTACAGTGGGAAGTGGGGTAAACAAGACTCAGAGCCTACATCCTTAGTCACTTCTCCATGACGCTTTAGCCTCCTCAAATGAAGGGTGCCGAAAAAGAGCATAGGACACATTTGTGAGGCACTGCAAAATTTACAAAGCCTTCCCTCATACATTATCCCATCCCATTTGTTTGAGCTTATCTATTCTCATTATGCTGGATGAGACACTACAGGGCCTGTGATGTAATTAGGGAGGAAACATAAGGCTGTGCAGAACCAACAGAAGCACAGCTGAACCAAGCACAACTTTATTCCTTCCAGTCCAGACTGGCAGAGCCAGCGGGGAGGGAGAGATGGGGGAAATGGGTAGGAGGACAACTAGAAACTTCAACTCCTTTCTTGGCTCTCATTTCCAGAAGAGTCACTAATGTTTTTAATCAATTTATCTCTTGACTTTTAAATGAAATGCAATTTAATTAGAAAATCCCTATATACCTGCTCTGTCTGTTGTGTCATTGTACTGCATTAGACCTATCATATAGCAGGTACCAACTTAAAAGAAAAAGTCTCCCTAGCCTTTAGACCTTTAAGCTCTTGATTTCTTAAGCCTTGATGCCTACTGCTTTGGTTAGAGAAATGTTTGGGATATATTTTTGCTGGAGAAAATGGAGGTTTGGGAGTCCATTTTTATAATACAAGACTAGGATAATCTCTCTGAGACGACACTACTAGAAAGAATTTGTGTCTCCTTAAACATTAAATTGGGTCTGGAGGGATCGCTCAGTGATTAGGAACACTGTTCTTCCAGAATATCAGATTTGATTCCCAGCACCCACATGGACGTTCACAATCCAGGTTATCTGAAGTTTTCTTCTGGTCTCTTTGGGAACCACACATGTATGTAGTACACGGACAAAAATGCAGGCAAAACACCCATGCAAGTGAAATATCAATAAGTAAATCTCTTTTTTAATTTGAAAAACATTGTAGTGGCTATTCCTGGTTGTCAACTTGACTATATCTGGAATGAACTACAATCTAGAATTGGAAGGTTCACCTATGATCCTAATCTGGAGGCTCACAGATATGTTTCTGAACTGGACTTAGCAAGGAGATCTTGAAGCATAGTGGCTATGGATTCCAGTTCAAGATCATTTGGGATTAAAGGCATGGAGACACATACCTTTAATCTGGGCTACACCCTCTACTGGAGACATATATAAGGACATTGAAAGAGGGAAGACTGATTCTTCCTTGCCGGCTTGCTTCGTGGGACTGAGCAACTGCAAGATCTTTGGACTTCCATCCACAGCTGCTGCTGACTACTGTTGGGGAGTTGGACTACAGACTGTAAGTCATTGACAAATTCCCTAACTACATAGAGACTGCCCATACGTTCTGTGACTCTAGAGGACCCAGACTAATACAAACATTAAACCCATACTTGGGAGAGATCTAAGAATGGAGATCATCTCCATATAAATGGCAGTCCCTACCATCAAGAGGGCCTCAAATATGCTAAAAATCTTCTAGCAGCTGAAGTTCATGAGCCAGAGTGTAGAGCTCTGATATGCCCATTTGTTCCGTCTCTGTCTTATGCTCATCTCTGCATATGCATAACAGTGAGATGATCTACAGGTCACATTTTAGCAATCATTTTGGGTGTGTATTTCCCATCCATCTAGGAAAAGAAAGCCACTCCAAAGAAGGTAGGACCAAACTCACTAAAGAGATACTTTTCACAAGAGTTAGGACATACAGTGTATCTAGGAATCCCTGGATAGTATAAAGGCTTGCCAAATGTGGCTATAACACTGAATTGAACTAGGAGAAGGTATGTTCATGTCCAAGTGAAGCCCCATGTGACAAACTGTCAGGAGAAGACATCAAAAAGCAAACAGAGGGGCAAAGGAGGTGATGGCTCAGTCGGTGAAGTACTTCATGCTGAAACAGAACTAAACTCACATACCCCAGTTAAAAAAAAAATGCTGGGTATAACAATGCCTGCCTGTTGTTCCAATGCCCAGAGGCAGACACAGATGCATCCTAGGCATTACCAACTTAGCCAGTCAGTGAGTTATAAGGTCACTGAGAGATCTTGGGGTGCAGGTAAGGTAAACAAGAGAATAGGGGGCAGAGAGTCCATCACAGCCAGAGATGGTTGAAAGCATCAAGGAAACAGTGTTTTCTAGACACAGCAGGGCAGATACACATATGAACTCACAGTGACTGTGATAAGATGCACTAGACCCCATGTAAGATCTACCTAGACATAACTGCAGGACAGAGGCGCAGAAAGTGGCTATGTGATCCCACCAGTAGCTATTGGCATTTGGTGAAAAGTTGGTGCGGCTATATCGGAGAATAAAGAGTGGTAAGGGGAGGAGTCAGGTGGTGTATTCCACATATACTGTATACAATTTGCAAATCATGAATAAAAATATTGCAATAGGGAGTCCCAATTAAAAATAAACACACACGCAAATTTTTAAAAACAGATATTTCATTTAGACACAGAGTTGAAATCACAGATGCCACATCTGTAGTGATATTTGCTTGCATAGGGCAAGTCAGGGCAGCCCCAGGTTGCATTCCCCTTTCTTGTTTACTGCACTCTGACCTTTTCACTCCCAATTCCCACTGCATGCTGACTCTCTCTTCTCCCCTCCCTTTCAATGTCCTTTTTCCCTGGTCTCTTTCTCTAGATTTTTTTCTCTGTTATTCCAAATCAGGCAAATCAGGCTAATTGATCCCTCAGGTCTTGTCTTTTTGTGATCACTGAGGAAGCTTCCTATGGCAATGTTAAGCTCATGTAAAAACAGGGATATGAAATGGGCATGGTGGCCATTTGCGAGCCTGAGATAGAAGGATTGAAAGTTGGAGGCCGGCCTGGGATACATCAACAGTGGGAAGTTGTTTACATCCTGCCCCCTTATTTTCTTACATTTTATGTTCTAGACATGCCTCCCTTGTCTCTCTCAGTCAGTGGGCTTGAGAGACTGTGCCAGTTTTACAGTCTGGTCGCAAGGCCATACTGAGAATATAATAATGTCAAATGAAACAAAAGAGAAATATGTAATAGATCCTACCATATACACTTATGTCATAGAGGTGAAAAACTTTTGCTAATGCAAATAGGATAAATCAGGTGAGGATGCTTTTGTGGTGAAAGCAGAGCTATCTGCATCTTTTGAAATCTAAATTGAGTGCAGCAGGTCTGAGACTTCCCCATAGCTGAAAATCAACTCTACCACCAGACCAGACTCTTTGATAAAGCACAAGAAAAAAGATAAATCATTATGCAAAAGGTGAGAATCAATTATAAAAACAACTGTAAAGCTGTTCATAGTAACTCATGACTAGATAGAAGGATCATGAGTTCAAGGACAATATAATGAGACACTATCTCAAAATAGGCTAACAAATCAGTAACCATTATTTGGGGCTATTAATTTCATCAGGAAAAGCCATCCATCCACTATAGTATGCATTTTGTAAGAATGTACATATGGTGGTTAGTGTACATTTATTCTTAAGCTCACAGATAGTAACTGATATCTATAGTCACAGTATCCTAAATACAACCAATCTTGTTAAATAATTACTGAAAATATGTGCATTTAGTTATTCCATTATCAAATAATCACTTCATGGTGCCTAAAAAGTTCCAAGAATGGCTGAGTGGGTAATGGTGCTTGCCACCCAGCCTGATGACCTAAGCTTGGTTCCTAGAAAGCACATGGAAGAAGAAAAGAATCAACTCCCACAAGTAGTTCTTTAGTTTCCACATATGCACCATTGTACATGTCCATACACATGTACACACACACACACAAACACACACATACACACACACACACACACACACACAGAGAGAGAGAGAGAGAGAGAGAGAGAGAGAGAGAGAGAGAGAATAAGCAAATGTAAAAGAAAATGTTTATACCAAGGAAAATAAACTTTCCCTTTTCAAATCAAGCTAACCCCCATCTCTTCATGCATTAGCCACTCTGCCAGTTTCTATGTAAACACCTCATCCAACCACACTGAAGCTCTGTGGGATGGATACAACTATAACTGAGACATCCATCAGTTTCTCAACTGAGTTATTCACTCAGTTGTTAAGTGATAATTGGTATGTGAATCAGATCTAAGTGTGTCTGAGTGTGTTCTCTCTTAACTCTATGCACTTAATGACTCAGATATACTATAGGTGGTGGTTTGAATACGCTTGGCCCAGGGAGCAGCACTGTTAGGCGGTGCACCCTTGTTGGGGAAAGTGGGTCACTGTGGGAGTGGGCTTTGAGGCACTCCTCCTAGCCACATGGGAGACAGTCTGGTCCAAACAGTTTTTGAATGAATATGTAGAACCCTCAGCTCCTTCTCCAGCACCATGCATGCCAGGGTGTGCTGCCACGCTTCCTGCTATGATGATAATCTACTGAACCTCTGAACTTGTAAGCCAACCCCAATTAATTTTTGTCCCTTATAAGAGTTGCCTTGGTCATTGTGAATTTTCACGGCAATGAAAACCTAAGAAACAATCTCTACCAAAATTGACATTTGGGTGACTATTCCTCTAGACTATTTAGGTTAGCAAGATTAACATGTCCTACTGAGCAAAGCATTTATGAGCCAAGCTTCCAAGAGCAATGGCATCTTGACAGACTCCCTTAAACAAAGAAAAAGTAGCAAAAATTACGTTCTGGATTAATAAAAGACAAGACTGGGGTGTTTTTAATGCTATGTTGTTGAGACCCCTGTTTTATATAAGTGAGAAAAAATTGTACCCTAAACACCCAAGAAGCTGCCATAAAAAAAGTAAAATTCTAATGATATCAGAGGTTTTTATTAATGTCTTTCTCACTAAATTATGTTCAGCTCACAATTCAGCTTAGTATTTCTCTATAACATCCATTCTATGACTAATCTCTAGAAATATTTTAAATCTGAGAAGCATGTGATACATGCATACACACATTTATTATATGTATCACATGTATGTATGTATGTATGTTGTATGTATGTATCACATGCATCTACTCATGACCAGATTTCTTCAGACCTCCATGCTATATTCTCATTGTTTCTTAAAATTCTCATTGATTAGAAGAGTAATTAAGAATACAAACTCAAGCTCTTTCTCATCATTATTTAAATTTGGTAACTCTTTGGGAGAATGAAAAAAATTAATGCTAGTTTCCCAATTTCAAAATAATCTTTTATTTCTTAATATCTAGTCTTTAAAGGTCTAACCAGCTATCAAATATCTGAGGCTTGATAGCTTCTGTCTCATGACCTCTCCTGTCTACAACTCTTTTAGTTCTCTCCACAGAGCTGGAAGACAGGTTAACTTCATAGGACTCTTATTGAATGCAGTCAGTTTGAAGGATCCTTATGGGAAAAGGATTAATAAGAATACCTCTTCCCATTTATATGTCAGGCCATCAAAGTCAAAAGTCATCCTCATCACAGCATAAAAATTGACTGCTTAAGTAGCATGCACCGTCTCGGGTAACTCAAAAGCTTATATACCAGCTTCCTGGAGATTATTTTTTAAACAATATATAACACCTTTGGAACTCTGTAAATCTCCATGTCCCTTTTGTAAAAGACTCCTAAAGCACAGATATAGGTAATAAGCAGAAAATGAATTAAAAAAAAAAGAGTGCACTTAGATGGAGAAGATTTAAATATGCATTAAAAATCAGTGCTAAAAGTGCCAGGGGCATAATGTTTATACAGTTTCATATACTTCCACTGTACCTCAAGAACTATTTGCCTTTGGGGTGGCTAAGCAATAGAGAACATGCTTCGCGTGTGATCCTAGACTCAATTTCTAGCATCACTGGAAGAAAAATTAATGAAAAAAATTCTTAGTGTGGAAAATTGTTAGGGTGCTAGACTTACATGACTCAATTCTTTTTCTCCAGTCTGAGAGCACTACCCAGATTTCAGACCCAGCCTTACCTATGAAGTGCTCCTAACTATTTATCAGTCTAAGTTATTAGGTAAAAATTTTCTGCTGTTAATGACTTTCATTCAAAGTAAACCTTAAAAAAAGGCTTAAAATAGATTCTAGGTTGTTCCTCGGGCTTCGACAGGGATATTCTTCCTTCAAGAACTTGCCAAAACCCCACATCTAGAAGTTGTTGATGCAAAAATAACTGTGGTGTATATATATATAGTCATGTCCCTGGAGTCTTCAGAGACATCCCGCTGCTTGGTGGTCAGACCCAAACTGCTCTGACATCTGCCATATATAAGAAAATCGATTGATTCTTGCTTTTTTTCAACTCCCTGCTTTAAAACTGAATAAGTTTGCCCTTTAAAGCCTCAAGCTTCAGCAAGACCATGTATAACATTCTTCAATTAGCATACAGAAATATCAACAACATTCATGCAAGCAGCTCATTCATATTGCATGTGAGTCTACTACAGTACCTCAAAAGTGTAATTCTTCAACATGACAAAATATTATTGTAAGCGATCCAAACACCCTTGCTCAGATTAAAACCCAGCATCCTCAACAGATGAATGCATTTTTATGTATAAGCCATTTTTTTAGTCTTGTTTCAGAGAGCTGTCTTAATAAATATCATTTATCTGAGAGTAGGTAGACTGGCTAGTCTTATGTAAAGTTGGCACACAAAGTAGAGTTATCTGAAAGAAGGGAACCTCAATTATGAAGATGCCTCCAAAAGATCTGGCTGTAAGGAATTTTCTTAATTAGTGACCAGTGTGGGAGGGAGCAGGATATTGTAGGTGGTTCCATCCCTGCACTGGTGGTTCTAGGTTCTATTAGGGAGGAAGTTGAGCAATCCTTGGGAGGGAAATCAGTAAGCCCCTGCCCCCATGGCTTCTGCCTCAGCTCCTCCTCCGGGTTCCTGCCCTGTTTGAGTTCCTGTCCTGACTTTCTTAGATGATGAACAGCAAGTTGGGGTGAAAAGGAATTATTTGGCTTATCCTTCTACATTGCTGTCAGCGGGGGTCTCATCTATCAGACTTAACTGATCCCTCCACTCCTATGACTAAAATTCTGGGGGCATTTTCATAGTCTTTCTGGAAATGATTTGGAAAACATAGCTCTACGAAGAGCTCTAACAGAGAAGCTCTATGAATAAACACAGAACTCTCGTACTTCAGGTCGTTGTAATACTTTATGCACATCAACATGCTTAAGCAAACATAGGGAACTCCTGAAAAACACTTGAAAAGGTAGGTCACCCGCTGGGCTGTCAATCTCCAGAGTTAGAGGGTTCACAGAGCCCCTGTGGTAGAGCTCCACGCTGTGTCACATCACTCGACTTACTGTCTGGTCTAAATCAAGTGGTGCTACAACATAGATTGCCAGGGCATCCCACGGGTTCTCACAGAACTGATATTCCGTTTCATCGTTCCAATAACTTGTTAACAGAAGTGTGATAGGTATTTTAGGAATGAGCCTCTTAAACATCTAGGCGTGTGTTAGGTGGAGGCGGTCAGATTTTTGGAAATAGGCATGTTCAGAACATTCTGCTATAGAGCATAGCAAAAGATAACATCAAAGTTTCTAGCCCAGCATACACTGAATAACCAGATTCATAAAAGCATAAACAAATGAGTAATCAGGAAGCAAATATGAAGTAAAATGAGGGTACTATTAATCGTCTTGCTCTCCCTGCCTTCACCCTTCTCTTGTTCGTATTTCTTTCTCCCAGCCTTTTCATAACATCTCCGAAGCCACCAGAAATTCCTAGAAGGTTTTGAGGTATCTCTGAAGAACATGTGATTGCTAAGCATTGGTTATATCATATACCATTTATCTTCCCAGGAAATGGAAGAATCCCCCAGGGCCATATATCCACGTATGCATGACAGAAGGGCAAACCTTCCAGAAGATCAATCCATTTATCTGACTGCTTTGTAAGGGATTTACTAAGTGCAAAACAAATCATTCTTGGCGCCTGCCTTTGGAAACATTTCCTTTAGTGTTTAGAGAGTGCAGTCACCCGGTCACTGGCATTCTGAGACAAGAAGTCTTGCAGATGGTTTAGTGTGTGCTCAGTAAGATGGTCTTCTCCATTAATTCCTCAGATCTCAACACATGCTGTTTCCAAAGTCTGTTCAGGGCGGTAATCTTATGGCCTAGCAATAGCCTAGTAGAATTAGTATTAGGTGCTTTACTTGGCACTAAAAGATTTAGAAATGTGTTAACAGAAGTTCTACTAAAATGGCCCATCTGCAGAGCTTGAATGTACCAGCTTTTAGACACACAGAATAGAAGAGCAATGTTTGCAAAAGAGAAAGTTTCACGGACCATCTGACGTCTAGTGGATTTGCTTCAATGTTGTGTTCCTGTGGACTTCCTTGGGAACAGGCTCGGGGTGAAGAGCAGACATGTTAAGACTTTATTGGAGCACTCTCAGAACTAGAAGGGAGGGGCAAGGAGGGTTTTGTAGAAAGACAAGAGGAGTGAAACAGGAGTCAGAGAAAAGCCTTCTGCCAATCCTAGGGAATGCTGCAAGCAGCTAAGTCTTAATACCTACCCTCCCTCCCTTCCACTGAAACACAAATGTCAGGTATTTTTGTCCCTGCTCCGTGTACCAAGTTGGCAAGGCCCTTTGACACATGGCATGAGATAGCCAGGAGCCATTAGCATTCAACACATCTAGATACTAAGGAAATGAGTACCCTGTTCCTGAAAGAGGTATCTGAGCATCTTTCTACTGTACTCACTGAATCTGCCATGGCTAGGATAATAATAAGGACACACAGTAGCCCACAGAGAAGTACATCCTCATTATCAAGTATTCTAAGCTTATCTTCAGAATATAACTTAAGAATATCCCTGCAATAAAATTGGCATCTGTGGAGATGTCACATCTCTTCACACACACACACATACACACACACACACACACACACACACACACACACACACACACACACATTTAAGTCTTTACAAGGGCTGGAGGGATGGTTCAGTGGTTTGAGGCATTCACTACTCTTCCAGAGGACCCAGGTTAGATACCCAGCACCCATAATCTGCAATTCCCGTTCCAGGGATCCTAATACCTTTTCTACAGGCGGCTACAGGCACCAGGTGGCTTCTACAGGTGGCTTCTACAGGCACCAGGCATGCACACGGTACACAGACATGCATGCAGACAAAACACCCGCACACATCAGAGTCCTTACCTAAACAAATAAATAAAATAACCATGTAATAACTTATGAGCTGCCAATTTGTCATTGGAGAAAATCATTAAAATAATTGCTTTGATGCATCTTTCTTACCAGGTAGTCAAAGAAAAGCAATTGTAAACAAAACTAAAAGAAACATTAAGAACTTAAACTGCTCTTGACACTGTTTCAGAGAAGAGCAACCCATGGATTTTCATTTCTTAGGTAGAGAAGTGAGATTCCTTAGAAAGTCTCTTATAAATAAAAAAGAATAATCATTTCAGGAGACTAATCCTCCAGCCATAGGAAGTTAGAGGAATTTATACCAGTAAACATGGAGGTATCTGGGCTGTTCCTGGATTCAGCTTGTTGGATTCTGAAGTCTACTGACTGAAGGAACAGTGATAGAGCTCCTACTGTGAGCTGTTATGAAGGAATTTGTTATATGTACTAGTAATCTTTTAAGAAAAGGTGAGACATTCAACAATAAAAAGGACATTAATTTTTGTCATTGAAATAAACAGAGGATTCATATGTGTAATTATGTCTTCCTGTATGTTTAACAGCCAATATTTTAAGGTATCCTTTTGTATTTTGTTTTCTTATTCATGATTCATTTATTATAAATTGTAATCATAGGTCTTTTTTAAATATCATGTGACATTTGTGATGTTTTATGATTAATGAAACTATGTACCTGTACATATATCAGCTTTATTTGTTGTTCCCTAATGTTATTTAGTTGTTTTATAATGTTATTTATTCTTTTTCTTGTCTTGTTTTGAAACAGTTAAGATTGATTTTTTGATTTTATTTTCCACTCCCATTTGCTGCTGAATTCACAGTTTAAAATATTTTGTTAAAGATTGGTAAGGGTATTACATAGCCTACCTGGATTCTAATTATAGAGGTGGAATCCTCTACCCTTCAAAAATAAAAAGGTTCTTAGACCATGTTATGGCTACATAACACCTACCTCTCAGTATCTTGCAGTTTTAAGCATGTTGTTTTAATTTGTACTTACATTGGGTATGATCAATATTTTTTAAAAAATGCCATTTTCATCACTGTTTATTTTTACTTTATTTTTGTTTTATTTCAGTACATTTTTTTAATTTGAGTTATAAGAATTCTTCGTGGGTTTTTTTTTTTTGGATTATATCATCTATGTTCATCCTAAGTCAATATTGTATTTTAAAAGAAACTCATTTTTCTCCGGATTTTAAACTAGTCAAAATGCTTAGAAAGTGTTTCAGGGATATTGGTGCTAAAAACAATTCTTGATACTCTCCTAAATATTTTGACAGTGTGTCAGAGTTATTAATGCCAACAGTTTGAAAGTCCAAAACAGCTCTATCTCAGGATGGTAAGAACTGTAAAGGTGATATTTCTTCATTTAACAAAGTTTTTAAAGATTGTATAACACAATTTTTGAGAGAATTAGGAATGGTGACCTTTAACCTCAGGGTCTACATCATGGTTGTTTTGTCATTAGTTTGAGATCTGCTAAAATACTCTGAGAATCAGCTAAATCCAAATCCATCCAGACTGGGCCACAAGACGCTATATGGCTGTTAGCTTATGGTTTGACAGTGAAACAGAGGTCACCCGTGAAACCAGAGGTCAAACAATTAGAAACAGTGTGTGTCTTCATCCTTTCAAAGCTGTTGATAATAAGCTTCAGTTATTATGAAATAGGTTGAGGGCAGGAAGTCAGTGTCAGGTAATAAGAGGACCACACCCCAATCATCCAGTCGCTGTAGATACCTCCTAAGAGAGACCTGGGAGGACCAGCCACTTCTCTCGTGATTGGTGCCCCACTCCTACAGTGATGCAGGCTATTGCTGACTAGCTCTGTCCATCAGAAAGGCCAACAGTATAAATAAATCCCACCCAGACACTCCCAGGACAAAGGTATGATAAGGGGGGATAAAAATTAAGAAATAGTTTTATTTGGAGTCATGGAACTTGAAGGAAAAGTCTAGAAAAGTAGCAAAAACACAAAACCTACTTGGCAAAAGTGTAGATTAATCAAAGTGGCACTTCAATACCTTCCATTTCCCTTTCTTTAAAGCAGTTAATAAGTATCTAATATCTAAAGAGCACTATGCAGAACTCTAAAGCTCTTGCTCGTATTAGACAACACTGCTAAGCCATTTAAAGTAAGCACAAGGTCGAAAGTAGTATCACTGTTATTTATGTTATTATATATCATATGTGCAAGTGTGCATGCACATGTGTGTGTGTGTGTGTGTGTGTGTGTGTGTGTGTGTGTGTAAAGATGTGCCCATGTCACAGTACACATACACATAGGAGCCAGAAGATAGCTTGTTGGAACTGCTCCTCATTCCAATCATGGATGTTTTAGAGATGGAACTCACTTTGTCAGATTTGCCAGGCAAGTGGTTTACCCATGGAGACATCTTCTCCAAATGGTTGAGTCTAAAAATCATTTTGTTATTTGATAAACTAAGTAAATGGAGGATAATGATGAGAGGGAATCTCATCTCAGGGCATTGGGCAAGTGTTCTTCTCGAATGATAATGCTTCTTCTTTGGAAGGGGAGTGTATGAAGTTTTGTCTCATAAAGGTGACTTTTTTCCATAAGACAAACCTTTGTCCTTTTTCTTAACCTCTTTGTAAAGAAATGAGAATGTCTACCCAGGAGATATTAGGGAAGCTATTGAGACAAATACTGTGGTGGCTTCTTACAATAGGAATGCTTATATAACCTCTTTCATTCTTCCTCTTCCTTCCTTCCTTCCTTCCTTCCTTCCTTCCTTCCTTCCTCCTTCCTTCCTTCCTCCTTCCTTCCTTCCTTCCTTCCTTCATTTCTTCCTGTCTGTCTGTCTTTTATTCCTCCTATCTTTCTCCTCCCCTCCTCCTTCCCTCCCCTCCTCCCTTCTCTCTTCCTTCCTTCCTTTCTTCCTTCCTTCCTTTTTATTTCCTGTTTTCTCATCTATTACACTCCTGCTGCAGTCTACACTCTCCGTCCAATCTCTCCCCTCAGACCTCCCTTTCCCAGATCCTTGCTCCCCCAAAACCTTCACTCAGAAAACAGCAGTCCTTTCAGGGACATTAACCAAATATGACATAACAAGATAGAGTAAGACCAAACATATTCTCACATCAAAGCTGGACAAGAAAAAGGTTCCCAGAGGCAGGCAAAAATAGTCAGTCAGTCCTTCCCCCCTCCTCCCCACCCACCCCCTGCCCCAACTCTCACCATTAGGAATCCCACAACAACATCAAGCTACAAAGCCATCACATATGCAGAGGACCTAGTTCAGACCCATATAGTCTCCCTGATGCCTGTAAGCCCACTTGAGTTCCAGTCAGTCAATTCTATGGGCTGCATTCTTGAGATAATAAGACATTTTTCAAATCAAATCAAAATATACAGAGATATCCATGTTTGTCTCTCTCTCTCTAACATGTAAAAATTAGAAGCAGTAATGGAAGAAGCAAATCAAGCTTAGCTAAAGAAAGCTCTCCTGATAATAAAGAATGCTTGTTAAATAATGTCTTTAATCGTAAGTGTTTGTGGAGGTCTAAGTCAATGGCCCTAAGTCTTTGCCTAAGTAACTTGTTTGTGGTATCTTCATTCCTCTGTTGCTGCAGATGCAAACAGTGCACCTGCTGCTAATTGCAGCCACAATTAGACTATTATGGGAATAATTAGACATTTAATTTTGAAGATGTAAATGACTGGCCCACAATTAGTCCTGGCTAAAGCATTTACACCCATATTAAAGGAAATTCTGTTCAAATGAGTCAAATTTTCTGCATTTGCTCTCCTTACTTTGCCAAGGGACGGAAACAAATATGATCAGGCATGCAATGGTAACAGGAGTACAGTATGGTTATTCTTATTAGCCATACTAGACAACAAAGATCTAAACAAACACACGGGCATAAACAGAAACCAGGAAAATCAACTGTCAGGCCTGCTTGCAATAATGAGACCCTCACTTAGTCTCTTCTGGCAAGCTAGCAATTTATGAATGGAGCAGGGAAGATTGCCACCAGCGTGACATCATATGTGAATATCTTCTAGTCTGATGTCATATGCTTCAGGATGGGAGATTATGGGGATCTACATCTAGCCTATTGACATTATGTGGATGGCCCAGACTTTGTCTTTGATGACTTTACCCCTGCATTTCTCCTTGGGGCACCTTTTAGCTGTGAATGTTTAGAAGACATCTGTTTTCTGCTTAAGTACACGTTTGCAGTTACATGCTCAGTACCACCTGCAGTTGACCCAGTGACCTTTATTAAAACATGATAAAAGGAGGCAATTCCTCTCCTTTGGATTCTTAGAAAACAAAAGGTGTTTTTGAAGAACTGTGTCTTTTATGTCCTATCTTTTATATTTTTCAAAATGCTGGACAATACTTATACGACAGGACCAATTTCATATTTTCTCAGATGAAGTACACATTTCAGTGTAAGATGGAGCATGCATATCAGTTTGCTATTCTCCCATATTCATCTTGAAAGGCTTATATTTACTACATATTGCTTAAAATAATGATATACTTTAAAATGTACATGCACATGTGAAATTATCTTTCTTGTACTCAGAGACAAAGCCCTCCACTCCACTCCACTCCACTCTCCCGCAGACTGTGTAACGAAATCATTAATTGGTTTGCCGAGTTCCTCAATTTACTGGCTGAAGTTTAAATGTACCCTTAAACATCAACTATGAGGAAGTATAATAAACACGGAGAGTCTTTATCATCCCTCCAACGCCAAGACAGACCACTTCTAAGTTAATGCTGCACATCATAACGGCCAGTTACAGAAGCCTAATTTATCAATTAATAATTAAGCACTTTAGATGGGAATACCAAAGCTGGTCTAAGTGGGCAGTTCAGGTATTCCTCTAGCTTCATGTTAGGGAGTGTTTCTTTGTTATGAGGACTGCGCGGATATGTCAGGAGGAGGATGTGACAGAGTTCCTTCCACTCTGAACTTCAACCTTCACACGGTACCATCCATAACCAAGTGACCTACTGCTGCTCATTAAAGTTAATGCAAGTGCTCATTCCACATCAGTTGTAATCAGCGGCAAATTACACTCATTTTGAGGCTGTTCAGGCAGTGAGGAAGGGAGCAGACTGCACGGACAACTTTTCTGTCACCCCCTCCCCTGTTTTTATTCAACACAAAGGAGAATAACAGAAAGGGGGTGCATTCTAATAAGTCCTAGAATATGTCTATCGATACCACTTCAATGGAACCACAGGATGATGATTTTTGCAGGCTAGATTTTCACCTCAAAATCCACACAAGACTAGAGGAAAAGGTGAGGGCATTCAGGTGATGATCCCACTTGACTAATTTTGCAGTTATTGCTTTTCCCTTTTACTGAGCTCCATGTTTCTCGAACATTAAGGACCATCTTGTCTACCTCCTGGTAGTAATTGTAAACTCTTCAGAAACCCCAATGCTGTAATATTGATTTTTTTCTCTTAAAAAGTGATATATGGAAACACAAATGTAGAAACACACATAAAGCGTAAACCACAAACTGGTAGAATTAGTCAGAATAATGTATCTAAAAACGTAAAAACCTAATGGTTTCCACTTCAAATACATTTGTCACTGAAAGATCATTAGTGCCCATTTTATGATTACACTGTGGTTATGATAGTTCTCTAGCATTTGAAATGTTACTGGAAATTGAAGGTTAAGAAGTAATCACATTAGATCAGGACACTGTAAAATATCCTCTGATCTACTGGGAAAGCAATCTCTAGAGGACAGCAATATTGAACTTAAAGAGGAAAAATGCTGTACTGTTGTGAGAGACGCTATTGGTTTATTGAACAGGATGAGCCTTTCTAGCACTTTACCAGGTATAAGTTGAATAGCTGCCTTGGAATGGAATGCACAAAATCATCGAACATTTAGAAGAGTGCAGAGGAACTAGAAAACCCCCTTCATGCATATTATGTAAGTGCTCCCACACACATTTAAACATAGTATCATGTGCACAGAAACGTTTTACAACAGCTCTGGTTTTCAAAACATGGCCTTGACCTGGAGGCATCAGCAACACCTGAAGACGCATAAGTAGTACAAGATCTCAACACCTCCTCAAATCGACTAAAACTGAAACTTTGATGGTGTTGTACAACAATCTGATGGCATGGCTGCCGCACAGGAGAGTTTCACACCCACAATATTATAAAACCGGACAGATTCCTATTTAGCAGCTGGGCAGATTAAGTGGCCATGTCCTCTATATAAGGTAAGAGATGATGTGAGGTAACGTATAAGAGATCTCTGATAAAGCAAAGTTCCTGAAATCACCATGTAGCTTTGGGTATTGGGGTGAGTTACTTAATATTTGTAGACTCTAAATTCGGATTAGATCAAGCATGGTAGTGTAGGCCTGTAATCCACCACTTAGGAGATAAAGGCAAGGGGATTAAATGTGAGTTTTTGCAGACCCAATTTCCTTGCCACATGTTAAGGGCAAAGTATATAAGCACTTCTTCCCTCCCATTCTATGTAAAGGAAGAACATTAGTAGGTTTTGTGGTTACAAGGTATTAAACGGAACCATATGGTTTTATAAATGGTGGGGACTTTTGATAGCGCTAACCCTGAAGTTAGGAATTCGTGTTGGCTGAAACGTGACCGTGAGTTGGTAAGATCTGAATCTTGCTGTTTTATATGTGTGCAGCGGTAGCGTGTTCTCCTAACACATTAAAGTATCTTCAGAATTATAAATTGCTAACTTGAAAACTAAAACATAAACATCGTTAAACTCTAGATGATAAGCTTTGCTGCTCTGTTCGGGAACTTGGTTAACTCTTCCTTACGCAACAATATAAATTAAGAATGCTAAACACAACTACTAAGAAATACCTAAGGAAGAACATTGCCATTTATGGTATTTTCGGTTTCAGTTGATTACTGCTTTTTATTTGTATTTCACAAAATGGTAATATCAGTGTTTTTGCCTTTTATATTCTACTTTTCAGTTTGCTTTGTTATATAAGTAGATTTTTTTTGTTTCCATTCTTTAAAAATTTAAATATTATAGTTATACAACATTCCAATAAGTTGATCCTCCATAAAAGCATTGAATGCTTCTTCAATTATGACTTATGTATTTAAGGATCATTTTTATTTATTATTTTACGTGTGTGTGTGTGTGTGTGTGTGTGTGTGTGTGTGTGAAGTTCTCCTCAAAGACCAGAGCCGTTAGATATCCCTGGAGCTGAGGTTATGGTTAAGTGTGAACCACCTAATGTAGGTACTTAGAATTGAACTCTCTTCTCATATAAGAGCAATATGAACATCTAACCACTGAGCCACATCTTTAACTCTACTTATCATTGTTTATTACCTTTAAATTTTTACTGCAACCGATATCTATGAAAATAAAAGACTTTAATAGTTTATTGAAATTCCCAGTAGTTAATCCCAACTACTGGGAATACAAGAATTTAATAATCTCATTAATTACTCCCCTCATTAATTTATTTAAATCCTGATTGCAGTTCCCTCTCACACAGCCCATCTCCCATCCTCCCTTCCCTTTCTTTGAGAACAGCCCATCCTGGAACATCAAGTCACGCAAGGTACATCCTTTCCCACTGAAGCAAGACAGGGCAGCCCAGTTAGGGAAACAGGATCTGCAGGCAGGCAATACAATCAGGGACAGTCCCTGTTCCAGTTATTGGTAGACCTGCATGAAGACCAAACTGTACATCTAATACATATATCATATATAGAAAGTCTAGGTCCAGCCTATGGATGCTCTTTAGTTGGTGACTCAGTCTCTGGGAGCCTTCTAGGGTCCATGTTAGTTGCCTCTGTTGGTCTTCCTGTAGAGTTCCTATCTCCTCTAGGTCCCACAGTCCTTTTCCCAACTTGTCCACAATTCTCCTCGAGCTCTGTCTAATGTCTGGCAATGGGTCTCTACATTTCTGCCATGCTGGGTAGAGAGAGCTTCTTAGAGCACAGCTATGCTAGGATTCTGTCTAAAAGCACAGCAGAGTATCGTTCATAGTGTCAAAATTGGCTCTTGCTCATGGGATGGCTCTCAAATTTGGGCTGGATATTAGTCGGCCATTCCCTCAGTCTCTGTTCCATCTCTGTCCCTGTAATTCTTGTAGGACAAACTTTGTATTGGATGTTTTGTGGGTGATTGGAATCCTTATTTCTCCACTGGGAGTCCTCCCTGTCTGCAGGAGCTGGCCAGTTCAGGCTTCATACTCCTCACTGCTAGGAGTCTCAGCTAAAGTTACTCTTAGAATCCCTACAGGTCTCCTTCTCTTCTTTCCCAGGTTCTCCCAACACTTAATTCCTCCCTTGCCTCTGTTCTCAGCCCCATCCCCTCTCCCAGCAAATTCCCTTCCTCCACCTACCTCTGATGACTATTTCTCTTTCTGAGTGAGATTCAAGCTATCTCCTTTGGGCTTCCCTTGCTACTTAGCTTCTTTGGATCTATTGATTGTAGCATGGGTATCCTGTACTTTATGGCCAATATCCACTCATAAGTGAATATCTACCATGCATGTGTTTTTGGTCTGGGTTACCTCACTCAGGTGGATATTTTCTAGTTCCATCCCTTTGGCTGTAAAGTTCATGATGTTCTTATTTTTAATAACTAATCATTACCAAACAGTTCCACCCCTGGGGACAAAGCATTTGAACAGGATCCTGTGGTGATTATTTTCATTCCCATCACCACAATGGCCATTCTTTGATTCTTGAAATATTCTTTAAATTCCATTGCCTTTGTTATTTCTTGTTTATTGTCTGTATTTTTCTTTGCTAATTCTTTTCATCACATCTAATTCCTTAGACAATTGATTTCTCCAAGACTTGGTTTCCCGGTGCCCTCAACTGATTTCTGACACTAACTCTTTTACTTTCCTGTCCCATGAAGTTCATTTTTTTTTCTAATGCTCAATTTTTTGACACATTTCCTGTCAAAAGTTAGGACTCTGTTTCCCATGTTTATTGAACTCAGCAACAACTTTCACCATGAGGCTATGGAATTAGTAAGACTGCTCTGCCAGGTTCTAGGCAGGTCCCAGGATACTGTCGGCCTCCTTGCTTCTCTTCTCAGGCTCACTGCTGAACTCTTGAGCTACTGTGTGAAATATCCAACGAAACTGAGCCCATCTCGCAAGGACACGAACTAGCCAAATGGAAGAACCATGCAGTAAAAGTGAGTAATATATGTTCAACCTCCTGCCGTCTCATCTAGACCTCAGCTTGGGGTTCACCAGGCAGAGTACACAAAGTATCTGGCCAATAATGTACTCTTGACAAAAAAAAATCATGAGATATGATAATATATATTTTGTGAAGTTGTTGCTTTTGGATGTAGATTACTACAAGATTTATTATTTGCATTTTCAGTTGCTTCAGGAAACTACACTGACTGAAGCAACATGAGGAGAGGTATATTTGGGCTCCAAGTTTGAGGGTATAATATATTATAAGGGGTAAGTCAAAACAATGGAAGACTGAAGTAGCAGATCATCCTTCCTGAATCAGGAAGAAAGCATTGATTAATGTATGTACTTGGCTGACTATCTTTTTTGTGTGGAGTCCTGGGACACCAGTCCATGGAGTGGTGACATGAGAATTCAGAGTGAAACTTCAATTACCCTAATCTACACAATATTTCACAAATATACCCAAAAGAGAAGCTAATCTAGGTAATCCCTCACAGACAGGCCCAGGAGATAATGTAATCTAGATAATTCATTACAGGCATATCAACAGGCTTACCTCTTAGTTGAATTTAGATGCTGTCAAGTAGACAATCAATGTTAACCATACATAGCAATAGATAACTAGAACTTTACTGTTTAATTGTTTTTGTTTTCTGAAAGTTAGTTTATTTTCAGGTTAATTTACTACTAGTACTTCTGTATTAAACATATTTATAGGGAGCTGGAGAGAGGGAGCACTAGCTACTTTTCCAAAGGTCATGACTTCAGTTCCCAGCAACCACATGGTGGCTCACAATCATCGGTAATAGGATCTGATGCCCTCTTATGGCATATAGGAACACATGCAGGTAAAGAACTCTTATATATAAAAAATAAAACATATTTGTATATAATTTATACAAATATCTATTTTTGAGAATATATTCCAGTAAACAGAATTATGAGAGTTATAGGTCTAAACAAATACTTAACAATTCTGGATAAGTGTAGCCAAGTTTTATTCATGAAAGGTTGTAACAAAGTACACTCCTGCTAGCAGAGTAAAAGAGTAAGCTTATATTGATATTCTTTTCAACATAGATAATTAGTATTTTAAAAATTATTAAAGAAGATGGTCCACAAATATGACAAGCTTATTGCTGTTGCACTTGGTTTCTGTCCAGGGGTGAACAGTAAGTCCCCATTGCTGAAGACACAGTACACTTCAGACACTGGACCCAGAGGACCTGATCTGCATCTGACCTGAAGGCCTCCTCCCTCAGCAGTGGCTTTCATGGAACCACAAGGTATCCTGCAGGCCTCCAAAGGAGGGAATCAGCTGACTATGACGCCTACAGACAGGCATCCCTGGGGTGGCAATTAACAACTCTCTAATTAGACTTAAGGCCCACTAAACATGGAGAAAACCATGAACAGTACTGGAACATTAGCCAACTACCTGAAGCCAATGAGGTCTTGAAGTAGAATCTACAATTGCTGCTTTACAACAAACCAACATAATTCCCAACTATATTTTAAATAGTTGTCCTTATTTTTCCAGGAGAGTATAGCTCTCACCTCTCATCAGAAACCCTTCTGTTTTCTACAGGGGCAGTTTCAGAGGTATCATCCATTATCATCACAATGGAAAGCATGACAAGTAGCTTGCATGCTGGCAGACATGGTGCTGGAGAGGTAGCTGAGAGTTCTACATAAGGAAGAAGACTGAGACACACTGAACAGATTTGAGCTTCTGAGACCTGAAAGCCTGCACACACTGACACACCCCTTCCAAGAAAGCCATACCTACATAGCCTACAAGGTATGGCTAATAATGGGAATTCCAATGGAGGCCGTATTATTCAAACTGCCACATTGGTTTTTTTACCCCTCCCACAAATAATGCTGTTAAAGTCATATGTGGGTTGGCAATGGTTCCTTTAACTAAGATATTCTACCTTCAAATTAAGCAGAAAACAGGTGTGTGCTCTATTTTTGAATTTTAGTTAATTCTAGATATAGTCAAGTTGACAGCCAAGATACTCACCATAAGTCTATCCCTTGTCAACTTGATATACAATCATATATTGTGATCAATTTCTGAATGAGGATAATAGCCAGGTAATAATAATGTGTAAACATAACTATCCCACATATAATTGCAAATATAATATATATTTAACCTAGTCATACTTTTGCTAACATGATATTAATATCTCTTGTACAACCACATTGATTATGAATTTAGAATACGTAGCAATGTCCTTTGAAGGATGTTCTTCTAGTATCTTAAATTGGTATATGGGATGGAATAACACACCCAAATGATGACTGTGCTGACTCCAGAATCCAAATAGCACCACCAAATGTAAAGGCCAGGTGCAATAAGTTATCCTTCACCTTAGATACAGGAATATCTCTGTATGCCCCCAAACCCCTAGACTTCTAAGATTTGCACTGAGGTAGAAAGCCCTTGAATTTTGGTTGCATTTATTTCCTGTCCTCTGATGTGTTACCAGTGAGTTTAATGTGGTTGCTACTTCCTGCTCACTTGGCCCAATCAGCATAGTGTCATAAATGCAGTGTTACAATGCAATATTTTGTGGAAGAGATAGATGATCAAGATCACTTCTAACTAAACCATGACACAGGACGAAATCGTCAATATATTCTTGAGGTAAAACTGTAAACGGCATCCTGCTGACTTTGCCAACTGAAAGAAAACTGCTTGGGTGATCCTTCTAGGCAGGTACTGAGAAAAGGGCTTCCATTTATTTTTTCCAACCATAATAGCCTTCATGCCACAGGGTTAAAAATGTGTCTTCCTATCTCAATGATCTGGATTTGAAGTAGATCTCCACACCACAAATGAAGTAGGAGTCTCTCACAGCTATGCCCTCATTTTGAGGGTTCTAGTTAATTCCAGATGTAGTCAACTAGACAACCAAAAATAGCCATCACATATGAAAATATGTGGAATGAAGAAATGGCTCAGTGGTTAAGAGCTCTTCTAGAGGACCTAAGTTTGGGTCCAGACTGTATACCAGACCATCACCTCATAGATGACTGTGTCTAATGGCAGCTAGGAATGCACATGTGTTCATTTGTACATGCTCACTGATATAGACTCATAAACATAAGTAAAATAATAAAAGGAAACAGTAAAGATAGAAAGCTTACTTTAGATCAGAGCCACCAGGCTTACAGGCATACCTTTTCATATATTCAAGGCTTGCATTTGGGGGAAGGGCTGAAACAGGATCTCACTCTACAGTCCAAGGGCCTGGAACATAGTAGATAGCTCAGGCAAATCTGTAATTTACTAGGTAGCCCAAGATACAAACAATTAAGCTCATAGCAGTCCTCCTGCTGCTCCCAAGTACTGGAACTCCTGGCAGGGGCTGCTTACTCTGTCTTTGTATATTCCTAAAGCAATTCTATAGCATTTTCAATGTCATTGAACTGATGCCATGTTAGCATTGGTTGTGTGTCCTTGTTGGTCCACAACCCACCATTAGTTATTTACTTTCAGACTTATGTGAACCAGGACATTTTCATTGGGCTTCATAGACTCATTTTACAAGCATTACTGAACCAGAGATGCATACATCTGTACTTCCAGGACTAGGGATAATGTGGAAAGAGTATTATGAACCCAAGGATAGCTTTGGCTACATAGCAGGTTTAAGCATAGACTGCGTGCATGGGAGCCTGTCTCTAGAGTTATACAAACATTTTTCATGACCAACTGTGTGTTATATCTGTATTATTATATTCTGTTCTCACAATTTTCAATAAGGAAGAATTTTACAATTGAAAAGAATTTATTACAGAGTGAGTGCTTACTGACTCATTTCCACATTAAATACTAATAGTCTAACTCCAGGATTCTGTCCAATTATACACACAAAAATTTCCAAAGTGGCGTATTTGTAGCCCTAGGTCATGTTACACACCAACCTCAACTTATTATTTAAAAATTTTTAGGGACTAAATTAGAGCGGAAAACTGACATTCATTTTAGCTGTATTTGATGGACTGTTGACAAAGAAGAAATCCATTTTTAATGCCCTGGCATGTCATTAGGAGAGCAAGCTGACGGAGAGAACTGAACCTGGCATTTATCACTGAGTGAGATAAAGAGCCTCTGAGTTGTTGGTATTCTGTGACCTTCTTCCTGACAACCATTCTCGAGGTATCCAATTACTTACACAGTCTTTCTGCATCATTTAAGCAGGCATTGCTTTTCCTATGCTAGTTTAATGAAGAAAAACCTGAAATTCTTTGATGGTAAGTAACATCCTAAATGCATAAGGGACTTCCGTCTCTAAAGTCCATGATCTCCAGATGTCTCTGTCCTTGACAGTCCATTTTTTTTACCTTATGACCATGAAAATAAGATGAGGATTAATAATCCATTTAATACGTAATCATAAAAATGATAACTGATGCCTGCTTCACACTTCTTGCTCCCTTGAGATTTCAGCGCAGATAGTAAAAATAAGACATCACATGCAAGACAAAACCTATTCGTCCAAACTGGGTCTCCACCCGATCGAACAGTACTTAAAGAGGCTGTGCAGAAGGTACTATAAAGTGCATAAAGTACTGGCAATATTTGTTATGTGCTCTCTGTTATGCTTAGGTAATGCCCATAACTAGCTGCTGATAAATGATTGCCCTCTGAGAAGAAGAAATGGCCAGTCCCTGTCTATTAGTTAACTTGCTTGGATCAAGGCTGATATCCAAGCCTGTATCCACCAACTCTTCTCCTCACTGGACCATGCTAAGGTTGTGTGATTAGAGAAATGCATTCATGGAGACATTGATTGTGGAATGGGTCCTTAAAGAAACGTCTGACTAGGAAAATATAATTTAACTGTAGAGACACCTACTATAGTAGATGCCAGTATGATTCTCTATAGAATTATGATATTACAACAATGATGTTTGTGGTTAGTAAAAACAAAATGAGCTGATCACAAAATTCTATGCACAAAAAGGTATTTGTTTTCCAGAGCTGCATCTCCTGAAAGTCTACTGTTTGTCTCACTGTAAAATAAGCATTGAAAGCCTAATCCTCTCTTTGTTAGTAAAGCATTCTAGGTTGAATATTATCAGTGTTATATATATTACTAGGGTGATTTGTTCTATATACATTTAAACTTTAATGTAAGTAACAGAAGAAATGACTTGAGGACATTAGAAAATGATTTAGAGGAGGGTACATAGACCAAATCTTGAGTTTGTAAAACAGTTCACTGTCCCAATATTCTTTTGGAAAAGTCTTATAATTTTTAAAATTCTCTACTATGTGTAATTATTTGAGAAAAATTTGTTTCTTGAAAAATGGTGAAAACAATTGAGGACATGAATTGAACAAAGAGCAGATTGAGTTTCTTGGTCCTTAGAAACAACAAGGCCAAGAAATTAAAAGTAACCTGTAGTCACATATAAAGAGAAAAATATAAGGAACCAATTTCAGGAAAGAAGAATCACTAGAAGTCCAGTTCCTTTAGGTATTAATAAAGATAAATGAATACTACAAATATCTGTGGTCGTATATTATATGCCTTGGATAAGTGAACAAATCATTGCATTCCAAATAACCTAATATGACACAAGAATAAAACAAAACGACAAAAGAGCTGAAAAACTCTATATTGACCATAGACATTAAATTCAGGTTATGCTTTCCAGAAAAGAACTATGGCTCATAAAGAGCCATATATTGATACATACATTGAAACGGCAATATTTATACCAATTCTACACAAACTTTTCCAGAAAATAAGAATGTGTCCTTACATAAAGATATCAGCATTACCACGAAATCAAATGAAACCATGCTGCTCAAGTCCAGAGAAAAGCAAAGCATGATAAGTCTCATGAGCAAAATTCACTGAAACTAATAGAAAAGAAACTGGGGAAGACACTCGAGGACATTGGCTCAAGGGGAAAGTTCCTGAACAGAACACCAATAGCTTATGCTCTAAGATCAAGAATAGACAAATGGGACCTCAAAAAATTACAGTTTCTGTAAGGCAAAAGACTCTGTCAAAAGGACAAATCGGCAACCAACAAATTGGGAAAAGATATTCACCAACCATACATCTGACAGAGGGGTAATATTCAATGTATACAAAGAACTCAAGAAGTTAGACCTCAGAAAACCAAATAACCCTATCAAAAATGGGGTACAGCAGGGCATAGTGGCCCACGCCTGTAATCCCAGCACTTGGGAGGCAGAGGCAGGTGGATTTCTGAGTTCGAGGCCAGCCTGATCTACAGAGTGAGTTCCAGGAAAGCCAGGGCTATACAGAGAGACCCTGTCTTGAAAAACCAAAAAAGGGGGGTACAGAGCTAAACAAAGAATTTTCACCTGAAGAACTTCGGCTGGCTGAGAAGCACTTTAAGAAATGTTCAACATCATTAGTCATTGGGGAAATGCAAATCAAAACAACCCTGAGATTTCACCTCACACCAGTCAGAATGGCTAAGATTAAAAACTCAGGAAACAGCAGGTGTTGGCGAGGATGTAGAGAAAGAGGTACACTCCTCCACTGCTGGTGGGATTGCAAGTTGGTACAACCACTCTCGAGATCAGTCTGGCAGTTCCTCAGAAAACTGGGCATGACACTTCTGGAGGACCCTGCTATACCACTCCTGGGCATATATACCCAGAAGATTCCCCAGCATGCAATAAGGATACATGCTCCACTATATTCATAGCAGCCTTATTTATAATAGCCAGAAGCTGGAAAGAACCCAGATGTCCTTCAACAGAGGAATGGATAAAAAAATATGGTATATATACACAATGGAGTACTATTCAGCCATTAGAAGCAACGAATTCATGAAATTCTTAGGCAAATGGATGGAGCTGGAGATCATACTAAGTGAGGTAACCCAGTCTCAAAAGAATACCCATGGTATGCACTCACTGATAAGTGGATATTAGCCTAGAATCTTGGGACACCAAAGACACAATCCACATACCAAATGATGTCCAAGAAGAAGGAAGGAGTGGACCCTGGATCTGGAAAGGCCAATGCATCAGTGTACGAGAATACCAGAACAGGGAAGTGGGAAGGGGAGGATGGGGGAACACGGGGAGGAAAAGGGCATATGGGACCTTTGGGGGGTGGGGAACCAGGAAAAGAGAAATGAAATGTAAATATAGAATATATCCAATAACAAAAAACTTCAAAAAAAGAAAATACTAGCATATCTAGTAATTTATTACTTGAAAAAAAACATATTCTGATAAAGTATACTTGTCTCAATGCAAAGATGATTCACCATCAGAAAAGAAAGCAAGCTTCTTAGTATACAAAACAGATTTAACAAGATTCTACACTGACTATTGTGTAGTTATTTCCACAAAAGTAAACGTTCCCTCCAGCAGGGAGGAAAGGGACTCTGCACACTGAGATAGCTCAGGAAATTTACTAGGCTCAGGAACTGACAGCTTAGAAGACTCACAAGGACAGCATTCACTGTTTAGAGTCGGTTTTCAAGTATCTTTGGGCAGTGAAAATGCCAGTCTTTTGTACAGTTTTCAAATTAACTACATGCCTTACTTACTTCTGAGTTTTTGAGACAATTTTATGTGAACATGTGAAAAGTTGTACAACATTAGTCTTTTGGAAATGGCATTGGGGAGGCCGAGATAGGGAGATTACTATGTTCAATATTTACCTGGACTTCATAGCTAGACCCAGACTCACAGAACAATTGAGAGGAGCACATCCCTAGACAGTATACTATAACTGCAATCTCTATATACAGTGGGATTTTCCATTCTGGAGTATTAATCATTTATATAAAAGGGGTCTTCAAGCATGACAGCTTTTCCATGTTAGTGAGAAATCCATTGGAAATACTTTAATACTACATACTATTCCATTGACCTCATTTCAGGCATTAAGCCTATATGAGAATTTGATATGTTCTTAATATTTATTATATTCTCAATTTAAAGTGAAATCCCTATGGTTTTTTTCTTTAAAACAAAAATAAGAGCTATATTGTTATACATTTTAATCATTACTGTATATAACATGACTTTTCTAAGTAACAATTATTTAAATAATGTTATTATAAATCTAGAAGAAAGAGAAGAGTTAATGGCTGGATTACAAACCTGAATGTCATTAATAATACTCCTTAATGTTTAATTAGTAAATGTATAGTACTGAAGTAAATAACACTTATATGTTTCTTAAAGCTACTCCGTGACTTCTACTGTGCTGTTGTTAATTTTGATGTACTTGCCAGAGATCAGCTAGTCCTCACTATGCAATGCTTCCCTGTCTGTGTGAATGCAGGTTTCCCTCACAGCACCTATCCCCATGAGAGCGCCACAGAGATGATAGTTCTCTACTTGAAAAAAAATCTGAAGCATCCTTTTCTACACGCACTCAATGGATATTTTTAGTTGTAAAATAAATTAAAATGTTTTCTGCTTCACGAAAAAATATACCATCTCATTTTTAAACATTATAATTACAATGACTGGCGTGAACAAAAGAGAACACCTGCCTTTAAAAAAGCAAAAATTACAGAAAAGATTAAAGTGAAAATTAAAAGTAACCAAAGAAAATAATAAATACTGACAAAGCATGAAAAGCACACAGATTTATTCTCAATTTCCAAAGGCTATGTCAAGTTTGAACATAAAATTGTTCTATTATAAGACAAAGACAAGGAGCTGGAGGGTTGGCGCAGTAGCTAAGACCACTTGTTCTTCCAGACAACTGGAAGTCAGCTCCCAGCACCCACATCAGGTAGTCCACAGCCACCTAGTACTCCTGCTCCTGGGGATGCTACACCTCTCCCTACCTCCCTGGTCTCTGCATGCATAGGTAAAAAAAATGAAATAAATCTTTTTAAAAATCAAGATCAAATAAAATAAAAAATAAAATTCTTAATTTTTGATAAAGAAATTAAGACTTTTTAAAAGGCTAAAATACTCTTTTAATGATGTGTCTTTCTGTGTATGTGTACATGAGCCCAGGTGCCCTCATAGATAGCAATGGATCTCTCTAGAGCTGGAGTTGCAGGTGTTTGTGAACAGCTTAATGTGGGTACTGTCAAACCCAATCCAGTCCTCTGGAAGCACTATGCACTTTTAGCCGATAGGCATCTATCGCTCCAACCCTACATTGACCTACAAATCTTCTACGAATGTTTCAATCCAATCACGTTTACAAACAAGAAGAGCCACCATTCCATTGTACTGAAGGTGTATTGATATTTTATTTTCTCTTTCTAGGTGACCTCTTTTTCCATATGATTTTCTGAAATCTATCTTCTTTGAGGAGGACTATGTTGTTCTTTGAAACTTATTTCCATTTTTCATCCAGATTGTAGTGGTCTTGCTATTGAATTTTAAAGCTATTCTTATATTTTGTATATCAACTCTTTGACAATTGTATCTTTCCAAAATATGTTCTCTAGCTTATGGATTTATGTTTTTATTAAAACATGCATATGATGGGGGGAGAAGGAGACTTTGACAATCTTTCTTAGGGATAAGATTTTTTTCATATGTCCCCTCAAATACCACCTCACTTCAGCCTGCTCCATACTACTATTCTTTACTTGAAGAGCTTCTTGTCACCCAAAATGCATCCCATGTGTTAAGTGCAATGAATATTTATATATATTAACCCATTCTACCATGTTTATAATCATCTCTAACAAACATTAAATTTTCCTCATAAAGAGTATAAATTTTCTAGAAGAGAGATATATAGCTAAGTATGTAGATGATATATAAGCAAACAGATTAGGTAGGTAGGTAGAAAGGAAGAAAGAAAAAAAGAAAGAAAGAAAGAAAGAAAGAAAGAAAGAAAGAAAGAAAGAAGGGAGGGAGGGAGGGAGGGAGGGAGGGAGGAAGGAAGGAAGGAAGGAAGGAAGGAAGGAAGGAAGAAAGAAAGAAAGAAAGAAAGAAAGAAAGAAATGAATAGAGAGATGCATTTAGAGGGAATAGTATTAATATTACTCCTATTATTATCTAAAAGCATGTGTTAAACAACTACTCAGTACAAGGCACTATCCTAGGAAAGAAGAGTACTAAAATGAACAAGACAAGAAAAAAGTCCTCTATTTAATAGAGCTTGCATCAAGGAAACGGGAAAAAATTGAGGAAAAAAATGGGGAAAATGTAGGCAAATTTTGAGGTGAAATGTGAGGGTGACTTTTGAGGAATTGGCCTCCTATGTTTTCCTGTACATTGTTGCCGCAAGCTGAGCAATGCTACTAAGGAGAGAAGACATTGGAGGCGGCCCCAGAGGTGCCTGCAGTGTTAGGCTGAGGATTGGAGTTCGGTTTCTCCAGAAACAAAGCAAAGCCAGATACATTAGGACGTATCTATGATCCCAGATCTCCTCTGGTGAGGTAGGAAGCAGAGACAGGAGAGTCTTTAGAAGGACAGCAATCCTGGGGTACAGAGTGGAAGAACAAGAGACTCTGTCTCAAACAAGGTAGTAAATATCAGTGAGGTAGTCATCCTCTGGAGTCCATGTTTGTGCTGTGGCACATGTGTGCCTATATTCCCATATACAAGCACATACAAGAATAAATAAATAAGTCAATAAACAAATATATACATACATACATACATAATAGTAGAAAGACTTCATCATATTTCCAACCCCATATAACCAGTTTCATGATGCAAATCATACCACTAGTCTTTAAAGGCAAAAGCAATCAGTTTACCTTTTTTTCATGTTATTGCAAATGAATCTTTTTTCTTATATTTCAGTTCCACAGACCCCTAAGGAACTGAAAAGGTTTTGTAGTATGCATTTCTTTTTTACATGATTTGGGATTATGATTCTCTCCTGGATTTGAGAAATGGCCTTACTGTTATCACAACAGAAATTTAAAATACATACAGAAAAAATTAGGATGAAGGTTACTGTTCAGTGAGTGTGAGCTTAATATGTTCGAGGATCAGAGTTCTGTTCCCAGATCACCATAACAATAAAAGCCTAGCATATGAAGGAAGGAAGAAGGGAAGAAAATCTTCTGGGTCCATGAACTATTTGAATAAAACAAAAAATCATTATAAATGAATAATAGCTATATGGAATTTCACTTTTCCATGTCTGACCTCTTGCCAGCCCTTTTGTCTTGGGACTGTGATGAGAAGTGTACCCTGTTGTCCCAAGTCCTAGGCATGAGATGGGGCTCACTGAACCAACATCACATGTATCTTCGTGACTGTAAATGAGGGCTAGAATGTGTCCTTTTGAGAATTCCAAAAAGAAAGAGCGTTCATGAATATGTTCCTCTGCAGAACTGGGGAAAATTTGCAAAGCTGGACCTAATGGTGAAAATTGAAGCTGTCTACAGAACAGCTTGTTGCAGTCCCACTGGCTGAGGCCCTTTGGCAGCTTCATGATTTACCCTTTCTCCAGCATCTTTGATGCATACCCATACAGACACAGTGGCTTAAGGAGGGAGGAGTCTGGACAGGAACCTCTGTGTTTTACATGGTTCAGGCACACAGGCCTCAAAGGAAATCTAATCTGAGTGTGCTGGGTCAGAGTCTGCGACTTCCTGTAATTGGCATTGAACATGATTCTCACAGCTGCTGCACTGGTTTCTGGCAAGGGTTTCCCCAACCCAGATAGAAACCCAGTCAAACAGAAAAATGCCAGAAAGTGAAATCGCAGGAGATTCCCCTTTCTCCTCTGCCTGTGAGGGTGTTCTCACACAATTTTTAGTAAATAAACCCAATCACACAAACTGAGGGGCACACTTTGTGGCAAAATTTCTTCTTATTGGTCTCTACACATGAGTATCACCTTTGCATGCAACATAATTCCCAATTAAATAACCCTTATTCCAGCATAGCATATCGGAATGCCAAAATATAAGCCCATTACTATGAATCCACATTGATTCAGAAATAATTTACTACCAAAACCTCAGGACTTATACCATCATTCCATACAATACCTAATGAGAGACATTATCACTGAATTTAACACAGCATGGTATGATATCTACCAGTGATTAACTTGTCTGATAATACAAAATCAAATAGGCAATGAAGAATTAAATATTAGTTTCTATAAATAGGAAAAAATACCCCTTGAAGACTAAAACCAATACAGATAGACAGACAGATGATAGATAGATATAGATAATATGTGCAATGAATTATACATAATTCATAGATCATAAGATGTGTCCAGCAGGATTAGACAATGAACATCTAGGCAGAGCAGAGAAGTGAAAATATTGCTTTTACCATGTCAGTGTGAGTAAAGATCCAGCCTTACTAAGAGAATTGCAATATGTTTAATGGCAGAAACAGATGGTAAAGAATCTTAGATTCCACACTTAATAGTGACTTTTAGATTTTAACATGTAGAAAATGGCAACAATACTAGTAGTGAGGGAGATCATTAAAGTTATTTCGGGGGTATCAATAGAACTAGTTCCTTCTTGAAGATTTCTGGGCAGAATCTGCACAGTTCATCTCTCCTGGATTTTGGCACTGGAGCGCAGTCCTTGGCATTCTGAGGCTGTGGATGCATTACTCCATCTTTCTTGTACCTGCTTTGCAGTACTGGTAACCACAGAAGCAGCTTTCCTTCATCTTTGTCTTCTCTCCTTGCAATGATCCCAGTTGCATCATTGGAAGACCTAGCCTAATATCCTAGTCTTAACTTACCCACATTTTCAACTTACCTATTTCCAATAAAGGTCACCTTCACATGTATGAAGAAATTAGTATTTCAGGAAATCTTTTAGGAGCACACAGCTCAAATGATAGCAGATCGTGAGTTATTTTAATTAAATTTAGATTTTGTCATGAATAGTTCGGTGTTAGAAAAATGTAGGTACTAAATAAAGATTTATTGGCTGATTAAACTACTCAATCTATATAGCAGCCCACTCTAATGTGTAAGAGCTTTAGGGACAGAGTCTATAATCTTACTGGAATTCGTGTCTTAATGCTTAATTAAGAGAACACTTCCCTCTAATCAGAGGCTTGTATTTGCATTCTTTGCTGGAATAACTAGTTGATGGATTGCTTGCTGTATTGATCCAATCAGTCATTTAAGTGGACCCTGTTAACTGCTCAGCTCAGTCAAAACAAGCGTCAGCCTCTAGAACAATCCAAGCTCATTTCTCCCATTGTGTGCTGTGAGGAGGTAGTCTAGCATTCAGGCCAGTTCAAAGTCCTGTAGTCCTCTGTGAGAACACGCTCATAGATTCCTAAAATACTCAAATACCTAAAAAAAAAAAAAGTCACTTAGTTTTTGTTTCAAACACTTGAAACTCTGGATTTTGCTACTATGGCTTTACTTTAATTCAAGGTCTCCTTCTTCTTCTTCTTCTTCTTCTTCTTCTTCTTCTTCTTCTTCTTCTTCTTCTTCTTCTTCTTCTTCTCCTCCTCCTCCTCCTCCTCCTCCGCCTCCGCCTCCTCCTCTTCCTCCTCCTCCTCCTCCTGTTCCTCCCCATCCCCTTCCTCCTCCTCCTCTTCTTCCTTGCCTCTTCCTCCTTATTCTCCCTCTCCCCTTCCCCTTCTTTTCCTTCCCTTTCTTTCCCTTCCCTTTTCCTCTTCTCTTTTCCCTTCCCTTCCTTATCTCCTCCTCCTCCTCCTTCTTCTTCAATTACAGAGTTCTTCCACCTCATCCTCCTGAAATCTTTTTATTGTTCCAAAGCTCTAGATAATAAATCATTATGTCTTGGAAATAAAATAAATAAATATAAACATATATGTGAAATATATATATATTAAATTTCTTCTATGCTTAAAAGGCTTACCTTAGAAACACCAAAAGTACAAATATATGGCTTTAGAATTTATTTTGTGTATTATCAAGTAGATTCATACATAGATAAGTATATAAATATATATGTAATTTTAGAAGTGATTAAATAAAATATATTTATTATTTACATTTAATTCTTAATTATATTGCAAAATACATTACGTATAATTCATGTGATCATATTTGTTACATTATGACATGAGAGCATTATTCTGCAATCTCTCACGAAAGCTTCTTCTATATTCTGTATTTTCTTGTGAATCTTGAGACTTCTCATTGTACTCCCATTTACTTGGGGTAGAACAGACACAACATAAATTTCAATATGAAGCAGAGGTAAACGTTGTTTCTAAAGAGCAAGATTACCAAACACATGCAGAATTCTGAACTCTCTAATTGACTCTAGTTAGTTTGCACAACATGGAATCTAAATAGAGCCCATCATTGCAAGGGCTGTAAGCAGCTTTAGGGGTGGGGGGCATTCTAAACATATAGGAAACATCCAAGTACATTTTATAATATGTCTGAGAAACATTTTACTTGGTTTGGAGCAATCAACCATGAGAAAGAATTGTAGTTTCTCTACACAAAAGGGAAGGTTTCTTACAGGTGAGTGGAAGGGAGGATTGGCAGAGCTCTATTCCTCTTCCGTTTTTTGTTTGTTTTTTAACCTTCAGTCCTGTGAGCCCCACAGGGTAGGACGGCCTTTGACACATTTGCAGCCTTTGCTTCCTGGCTTCTGTTCCTCGCTCCTCTGAACACTGCCTTTCACTACTTCTCAGCTTAAAGTTTGCACACAGTAAGGAGGACAATGACAGGCAGATCTCACTAGCATAGCTTACTGTAGAATGGGGAGGGGCATTGTGCTTGGCCAGCAACTGAGTTGGGAGAAGAAATAGATGGTGTTGAATGGAAGACTCACAGATGATCTTAAGCCCTAACTAAGCCCCCCAGTCCTCCATGTGTAAAACACATCCATATCTTAGCTGATAATTCATCAATTGATTGATTGTTGTTGCTGTTATGTTGAATAATGTTTTACTTAAAACAATTTTAAATATATTTTGATCATATTCTTCCTCCTGACCATGTCCTTCCACAGCCTCTCCTGCTTTAAGGTCCTGTCCCCCTACGTTAAGATATTTGTCAAAAGAACAAATCAAAACCACAATACAACAAAACCCCCAAAACTTAGAAAACAAAAGTACAACATCCAAAAACAAAACACAACACCAAACTGTAACCCAATGAAAGCACACAAAATACTTAGGCAGTTCATTATTTATCATCAACTATCCCTGAACATGAGACCTGCCCTGGAGTGGATGATGTATCTAGTGTCACTCTATTGGAGAAAACCTATTTTCCCTCTTCCAGAAGTATACATGACATGACAATTGAGTTGTCAACATTTACTCTAGTGGCTATGTTTTCATTCACTTATTCTTCCTTCCTTCCTTCCTTCCTTCTTTCCTTCCTTCCTTTCTCTTTTTCTTCCTTCCTTTCTTCCTTCTTTCTTTCTTTTTCTTTCTTTTGTTCTTTCTTTACATAATTTATTTAGCATCTACATAGCAAACACTATATAAACATGACTAAACATTGAATGTTTGTATGTCCATTGCTACATTTCTTCTCCTTTAATATATTAATATGATGCATTGTATTATATTTTTTCTTAAATGCATTTTATCAGATTTTCACATTGTTAAAATGACTTAGTTGACATTGTTTTAAAAAACCTTATCATATGTTTTAAAATATTTCCATTTCCCTTGTATCAAATTTACCTTGTTCCACAGAATGCATGTTTGTCTTTTTTTTTTTTTTTTTTTTTTTTTTGGACACAGGTCTTTTAATGTAGCCCAGGCAGGATGATAACTACAGGCTCACTAAGTAGCTCAGACTGTCCCTGAATGCCAGGCAGTTTTCCTGCTTCATCATTCTCAGAGCTGGGATTCAAAGCACATTCAGTTCATAACTGATTTTTATTTCAACTTAAAAGGAGAGAATTTTAATAAGCATATTCAATATCCGTATACTTAGTTTTTGATATATGGAGTCATAGCTCTGGTATTTCTAATTTTCAGTTTACACTTACTATTTTGTGTTTGCTTTTGTATTATTTTTGTACTTTCTTCTTTCTTAGATTGGTAGTGTTTTCTAATAATCCTTTGTTTTCTACACTGACTTGGAAGCTTTGATTTCTTTTAGTGTTTGTTTTAAATATATGACTTAAAATTACATTTTTAAGTATTCACAAGTAAAAAATACCTGCCACAAAGATAGAAAATATTTATAAACATATGCAATAAGGAACTTGTATTCAAAATCTACAAAGAACCTCTAAAACAAACAAAAAAAATCAAATAACTCAACTTTTTAAATAGAGAAAGAAATGAACAGATAATTCATCTTAAAACATTCCACCAGATACAAGTAAGACTATCTTGCCTTTATATGTCATCAAGAATTTAAGTCTGGTGGTGGTGACATACACCTTTAATTCCAGCATTTGGGAGGCAGACGCAAGTGCATCTCTGTGAGTTCAAGATCAGCCTGGTCTACAGAGCAAGTTTAGGACAGTGAATACTATACAGAGGAAACTTGTCTCAAATAACCCTGAACACCTATAAGTGTAGAAAAGTTTAGAAAGCTGATTTTTAGGAGGAGGAGAGAAGGTTGACAAAGGTGAAAGGAAATGGAAAATCATGCTCATTGTAAGAATACAAAAAAAAATGTACTCATTTTACAAGACTATTCTTCCTTACAAAAGAAAACTTGGTGTTCCCTTAAGAGATGACAGTGGAACTTACTATGGACTCAAATTGAAAGCTTCTGTCTGCACAAAACCACACAAGGCATTATCTAAACTAGCCTTATTCATAATTGCCAGAACCTAAACTTAGTGATTTCAGTAAATGAGCTAATAAACTTACATATACTTACATAATGAAATATTCATTATTACAATGAAATTAGCTATTAAGGCATGCAAAATGTGGAAGGACCATAATTATATAATAGTAAGTAAAACAGACCAATCTGGAAAAGCTCATTCTGTACAATGTCCCCTATTGGAAATTTGGGGGTAGATAAAGCTAAAGGTGAATTGTTGTCCAAAGTTCTAAAAAAGACATGTTGAGTGAAGGTCTGGAGCACAGACTGTTAGCATTCTGTATAGAAGTTGCTAACTCAAAGAAAGAAGCAATGTAAATTATTGATTATAATCAATAATATTTCAGTATCAATTCGTTTGTTGTAAATAACATGCTAGTATAGCATAAAGGTGTTACTAATGAGGAACATGTATGCAGAGATGAACAAAGCATCTTCAGCAGTTTAATAACACTTATTAGTTAATTTTAAAGCATTTTCCAATAATCTACATATATATGGTCAATTTGGCACAGATGCCAAGTTAACTCAACGGAGAGATAGTTTTCCTGTGAACATATGTGCTGTGATATCTATATGTAAAAGAATAAACTCTAACACTTGTTTAGGAAGACAAAATATTGTTACTAAAGAATCATTGAGCTTTATATATAATGAAACGTGTAATTTCTGAGTAAGAAGACTAAAAAAATGTGGTCTTGTTTTATGAAATAATTCTTCAATCTTCACAAAAGTATATACAAGGAATATGGAAACTTGATATCACTAAAAGTTGAAACTTCTGGTCTTCAAAATAGTCTAAGACAAAAAGATAAGCCACAAACTAGAATAATTTTTAAAAGCCTTGGAAACAGAAGGGGTTTAGACCAGGTTTCTTTGTGTATACTTGACTGTCCTGATTGCTCTGTAGACCAGGATGGGCTCAAACTCAGATCTGTTGCCTCTGCTTCCTGAGTGCTGGGGTTAAAGGAATTTGCCACTCTACCATTCAGCAAAATTTTTATAAATGTTATACAAGTATCTAACTGAAGGTTTGTACAGAACTCTCATAATCCAATATATGAGCAAGTTTTTAAAGATTTAGACATTGCATTTATGAGACCAAATATGCACATAAAAAATGGTCAAAAGCCTTCTTACAGTTATTGGGTTTGTTTTTATGTTTTTGGTGTTGTTTTGGTTTTTGGTTTTTTGGTTTTTTGATACAGGGTTTCTCTGTGTAGCCCTGGCTGCCCTGGAACTCACTCTGTAGACCAGGCTGGCCTCGAACTTAGAAATCCACCTGCCTCTGCCTCCCAAGTGCTGGGATTAAAGGCATGCTCCACCACCGCCTGGCTTTACAGTTATTGTTACACAAAAGTATTATGACAGAAATGGTAAGGAGAACACAAGGAAGTCCCAATAGATGTCTGCTTGAAGGATAATTATTTTTCCCCAAAACTGATAATCTCAAATACTAGCAAAAAAAAAACAAAACAAACCAAACCAAACCAAACCAAACCAAAAAAAAACAAAACAAAACAAAACAAAACCAAAAAACCAAAAACAAACAAAACAAAACAAACAAAAACAAAAACAAAAACAAAAACAAAAAAAACCCAACCAAATAAAAAAAACCACACCATTCTTGTTTGTAGGAATGAAAACTGATAGAATTTCTGGAGAAATGTTTTAGGGGTTTCTTATAAAGTTAAATATTTGGCTGTATACCCCAGAAAAAATACGTTTAAGTCATCTACTCCAAAGAAGTGAAAACATAAGTCTATGCAAAAACTTTTACATAACACCAGCATCTGTCACCAAGCCACACAACATGTGTTTGATCCAAGGACTCTTGGAGTAGAAGAAAACTGACGCCTACAACAAGTTTTCTTTTGACCTACACATAATTGATGTGGCATGCTCTACACACACACACACACACACACACACACACACACACAGAGAGAGAGAGAGAGAGAGAGAGAGAGAGTAAATGCATACATACATACATATATGCATGCATGATATTAAAAACTACATTTTACAAGAGACTTCTATATAAGAGATAATAGAAGCTTTATTTGTAAGAAATCAAAGCACCAGGAAAGGTCCAAAGGCATTATACACTGTAATACGTGTCCATAGGAAGGAAGACAATCAGCCCCATCATTTGCTTGTCTGCCAGCTCAGCAGCTTTGGGGAGGCACCGTAATGAGATAGGACGCTGGCCACGTGCCACATCTGCCCTGCTGTTACAAGTCTGTGGTGGTTTTTGTAATGTTCTGTGTCACTGATTCAGACATGCTGTAAGGGTTGAGCTCCCAAGGGCATGAAAAGAGGCTCCGTACCCAGAATACATGCCATATCTAGCCAAAATGAATTGCTGCCCCTCTCCGGGGAGACAAGGTCCTGTGTAATCAACTTCTCACTAAGACTGTTCTCTTCAAAGGCTAAGGCTGCCACAGGGCCCAGCCTCCCGGCAGACATTTGTCGGTAGAGTAGCAAGCTAGCTCAAACTCAAGGAGTGAGAGGCCATTCCTCAGAGCCACACACACAGGCTGTTTCTGAGTCTGTGGAAGGGGCAGTAGGTTCAGCATGGACAACAGCTGGCTGGGGTCAAAGGGCACTGTTCTGTGGCTCTCTTCCTGGGGAAGGTGCCTGCCTTTCTACACTGTGGTGGTATAAAGATCTCATTACAATTTGTAAGGCATTCCCTTGTCTATGCAGTTTTCTTGATTTTTTTTTAAATTTAAAAATTACCTACTATACAGTATATTTTGATCACATTCTTTCTCCTACACCAGCTCCTCTGATATCTTCCTGCTGGCTATATTAGCTTTTGAGATTTTATTTTCTGTTTAAAAAAAGTTGTAATTATAATGGGGGGAGATAATGGTATTTCTTTTTTATTTTTATTTTTTTAATTTTATTTAATTTTTTTTTACATCCAGATTTTATCCCTTTCCTGCTCTACCCTCTGACTGTTCCCCATCCCATACCTCCTCCCCAATCCCCTGTCTTTTCAAGGATGTCTCTACCCATCGTCCCCTGCCACATACCCTCCCAGGCCTCTCCACTCCCTGGGGCCTTGAGTCTCTTGAGGGTTAGGTGTATCATCTCTGACTGAGCTCAGCCCCGGAAGTCCTCTGCTGTATATGAGTTGGGGTCCAGTGTTTGAGATAACTCAAGGGTCCAGTTTAATTGATACTGCTGGTCCTCCTAAAGGGTCGCCCTCCTCCCCAACTTCTTCCGGCTTTTCCCTATTTCAACCACAGAGGTCAGCAACTTCTGTCCATTGGTTGGATGCAAATATCTGCATCTGCTCTTTCAGTTCCTTGTTGAGTCTTTTGGAGGGCAGTCATGATAGGTCCCTTTTGGTAAACGCTCCATAGCCTCAGTAATAGTGTCGGGCCTTGGGGCCTCCCCTTGAGCTGGATCCCACTTTGGGCCTGTCATTGGACCTCCTTTTCCTCAGGCTCTTCTCCATTTTTGTCCCTGCAGTTCTTTCAGGCAGGAACAATTATGGGTCAGAGTTTTGACTGTGGGATGGCAACCCCTTCCCTCCACTTGATGCTCCATCTTTTTATTGGAGGTAGGCTCTACACGTTCCCTCTCCCCACTGTAGGACATTTCGTCTAAGGTCCCTCCCTCTGAGTCCTGATAGTCTCTCACCTTCCAGGTCTCTGGTACAGTCCAAAGGGTCCCCAACACCTCCCACCTCCTGAGATTGCCTGTTTGCATTCTTTCTGCTGGCCCTCTTTTCCCCCTACCCAATACCTGATTATGTCCTCCTCTCCCCTTCCCTGGCCCCTTTCCCTCCCAAGTCCCTCCCTCTCACTTTGTTATTGATTACTTCTCCCTCCCAGGTGGGACTGAGGTGTCCTCACCAGGCCCCTTCTGTTTGTTAACCTTTTTTGAGTTCTATGGGCTGTATCTTGGGTATTCTGGTTTTTTCTTTTGTTTCTCTGTTTGTTGGCTAATATCTACTGAATAGTGAGTACATACCATGCATGTCCTTTTGGGTCTGAGTTACCTCACTCAGAATGATATTTTCTAGTGCCATTATCCATTTGCCTGAAAAACACAGGATGTCCTCATTCTTAATAGCTGAGTAGTATTCCATTGTGCAAATGAACCACATTTTCTTTATCCATTCTTCTGTCATGGAACATCTGGGTTGTTTCTAGCTTAGGGCTATCACAAACAAGGACACTATGACCACAGTGGAACACATGCCCCTTTGCTTTTGGGTATATACCCAAGAATGATATTGCTGGGTCTTCAGGTAGATCTATTTCCAATTTTATGAGGAACCTCCAGATTGATTTCCAGAGTGGTTGTACCAGTTTGCAATCTCACTAGCAATGGAGGAGTGTTCCTCTTTCTCCACATCCTTGCCAACATGTGTTGTCACCTGGAGTTTTGATCTTAGCCATTCTGATGGGTGTAAGGTGGAATCTCAGTGTTGTTTTCATTTGCATTTCTTTGGTCACTAAGGACTTTGAACATTTCTTTAGGTGCTTCTCAGTCATTCGAGATTCCTCTGTTTTGAACTCTCAGTTTGGTTCTACACCCATTTTTCGATTTGGTTATTTGTTTTTTGTTTGTTTGTTTGTTTGTTTGTTTTGGTGGTTAGCTTCTTGAGTTCTTTATATATTTTGAATATTAGCCACTGATCATATGTGGGGTTAGTGGAGACTTTTTTCCAATTTGTAGGTTGGGTATTTGTCTTATTGACTATGTCCTTTGCCTTATAGAAGCATTCCAGTTTCATGACATCCCATTTATCAATTCTTGATCTTAGAACATGAGCCATTAGAGCTCTGTTTAGGAAATTTCCCCCTGTGTCAATGAGTTCAAGGCTCTTTCCCACTTTCTCTTCTTTTAGATTGAGTGTATCTGGTTTTATGTTGAGGTCCTTTATCCAGTTGGACTTGAGCTTTCTGAAAGATGAAAAATAAGGGTCTATTTTCATTTTTCTACATTCAGATAGCCAGTTAGACCAGCACCATTTATTGAAGATGTTTTTCCCCATTGTTTGTTTTTGGTTTCTTTGTTAAAGATCAAGTATCTGTAAGTATGTGATTTTATTTCTGTGTCTTCAATTCTATTCCATTGATCAACATGTCTGTCTCTGTACTAATACCATGCAGGGTTTTTTTTTTGCAGTTTTTTTTATCACTATTGCTCTGTAGTATATCTTGAGGTCAGAGATGGTGATTCCTCAAGCAGTTCTTTTATTTTTAAGAATTGTTTTCACTATTCTGTTTTTTGGGTTTTTTTGTTTGTTTGTTTGCTTGCTTTTCTTGTATTTTTGGTTTCTTCTTTTGGGGTTTTTTTGTTGTTGTTGTTGTTGTTCTGTTCTATTTTGTTTTTGTTTTTTGTTTTTGCCTTTCCAGACGAATTTGAGAATTGTTCTTTCCACGTCTTTGAAGAATTGTGTTGGGATTGCACTGAATCTGCATATTACTCTTTAAGATTTCTGGTTATTTTTCCTAATTATTGTTTTTGTTGTTGTTTTGTAAAAATATTGTTTTATATATCTCAGAATATTCTAAACATATTTATGTTAAAAATATTTGTAGGTCATTCTAATCCTTACATGTTTTGGAAGTATTGGGAATTTAATCTAGGTCCCTTCTACATACTGGAAAAGCATTTCTACCAGTGAACTACATTTGTGGATCCCTTTGTGCTTTGTATTTTGAAACAGTGTCTAACTTATCGCCAAGGTTGGCATTGAACTCATTCTGTCTCCATGATAGAATTTGACTTGAAATCCTCCTGCCTCAGACTCACAAGTAGCTGAAATAAAGGCCTGAGCCACCAGACCTGGCTTACTGTGAAAAATTTCATATGGCAAAAACTTGTCCAAATTTTCAATATTTTCATCTCCATTTTAATATTGGATTTGTTTTGCCCCTTGAGTATAAGAGCTACTCTGATATGGCTTGCTTTGTCTGTTCCTCTGTGCCATTTTTCTTGACTCTTCCAAACTCTCCTCTAAGCCCCTAATATTGAAACCGTGTATTGTATTAAAAACCTGCTCTTGTACAACAGTTATAAAGAAATCCACAGTCCTCATCAAAGTCCTTTTGAGACTCGGTTCACAGCCACAGGCTATATGTGTTCCTGACTGTCTCCATGACATAGAGAAGCCATATATTTCTGTTTTGTCCCCCACCAATAAGAGAAGCCTATCACCTAAGTTGGGGTTTCAAGTAGTGAAGTTGATTCTACTCTACAACCACCTATAGAACAACCATACTTCCATTAAGTATATCGAAAAAGAAATTCACTTATTTTAATTGGTTGCTTTAACATATCTATATGCCTTTTTTTACAGTTTGCTTTAAAAATGCACCTCATAATCAGGCATGGTTATGCATGCCTGTAATCCCAGCACTTGGGAAGCTGAAGCAGGAGAATGCAAAATTGTAATCAAACCTAATCTGCATAGAAGTTCATGACCACCTTGAGCCACATAACAAGAACTTGTCTCAGACTAATCATCATCACTATCACCATCACTATCATCGTCATCTTATTCATCATCATCATCATCTCCCTCTTCCTCTTCTTCTTTTTCTCCTCCTCCTCCTCTTCCTCCTCCTCCTCCTCCTTCTTCTTCTTCTTCTTCTTCTTCTTCTTCTTCTTCTTTTTCATCAAACCATCACCACCACTATCACCATTGTTATATTCCTTGGTATACATTACAATCAAAGAATCCTTCAAAGTATAAATTTACAAGGCTACTTTGGATGATTGGTATACATCTTTCAATATTTGTTTAGTAGCTCCTTCTTCTCTGAGAAGAAATGAGGGTTGGGTGGTAGAGAAGCTGTGGGAATCTGGGAAGGGGCAGTTATTGGGATGTAAAGTGAATAAATAAGTAAATTAATGAAAAATGACTAAATGACTGTATACCCTACATAAAGTGATGTTCATTGTTTTCCCATTGAATTTATTATAAATCTGCTTTATGGGAATAAGTTTTAAGTCTGCCACCTCCACCAACTATCCACATTCCTTTTGTTTACTCTTCAGTTTTGGTATCTCATACAGGAAAATACACTGATATGTTCTCAAATATTTATAAAACAAATTGCTATGAGCCACAAATAAAAGCAATATATTATTTTAATCACTAATCTCTTTTCTAAAATATATGAAAATATTCCTCCTATTAGTTAAGGCAGTAGTCTGCCCATTTTATGTGCCACATCAATGTTTTTAGAGAAGTTAATATTGTTTCCATGTTAAAACCTATCTTAGCTTTCTTCAATTATATGAATATAAGCAAATGGGTTACATTAAAAGGTGAGGTTTTATAAATATTTTAAACATCTTTCTTGTTAATTGTTCTATCTTATATTCTCTCCTCTACCTTGTCCTCTTATCTTCTAACCCATAGATAGATTATTTATACAAATATATACATGCTTAACCATAAGGGGAGGTACCTTATAACAGGATGACAAAGACAACACAGGCTAACAAAAATCCAAGTTCCAGAAATAGATTACCAGTTTTGGAGATATTGGCAATTGGGTCCCATAGACACCCAAACATTGTAGGATATTGCTGTTGGTTACCTCCAGAACATGAAGGTAAGATTGTATTCACATACTTGAATTGTAGAATGTGGAGAAACACATCTGGCCTTGCCTATGGGCTAGCTTCCAGAGTGGTGTAAGGTACTATGTGTGCTACTGGGAGAGAAAAATAATCAACAGCCTTACCCACCCTACAAGCTCTGGTAATGACTACTGGACAAGGCATGCTGACTGGTGAAATAGTGGCCTGAATATCATGAGAGAACTTATTCACTTTCTGGGTGAATTTAAGATGGACTCTACAAGATGAAACCTGTAACTGGTACCATTATCTCAATCAAGAACCTATGGCTAGATAGGTATTAGGTAATAGAGTAGAACTTTGTAAATGTTGTATTTAATTCCTTAAATGAAGTGATGAGAGGAGAGCTAAACCCAAGTTATGTGAATACACAGCCTGGGCTGAACCCAGAGTGTTTCCTTCTCTGTTCTAACTATCCCTAGGCCTAGGTCTGGGAGCTTCTCTTCCATACAGTCTAGTCTTCCAAGCTGACTGATTTAATCTGGCTTCTCTCTCTCCTTCTGACTAAATTGCTCTGCTTGGCCTCATACTAACTTTGTCAATATGTTCTGATCTTCTGGCTCTTTCTCATTCGCTAGCTCTTTCTGTCTTCACCTGTGTCTATCTTGTTCGCTCTGTAACCTATTTCTGTAAAATTGTCCCAGTAAAACAGACAAATACACACACCACGCACCATACCACCACTTTTTCCTCTTTTACTGCACTTAAATAGCCTCTCTTCCTCTGCTGGCCTCATGTGAGTTGGGTATATCCTATCTCTGACTCTTCCTATCAAATATTTCTCTGATTCATTACTTTGTTCCTCAATTAGAAGTAACTTTCAAATATTGCTGTTGAACTTTACCTTCATTTTTAGGAATTAAAGATGTGTACTGTGGGTGTGTCTGTATTCCAGCCAAATCATACTTTAATCAAGGGCGTGTCTACATTCAAGCCAGATCATATAGACCTAGAAGGTCTTTGGATGTGATCCTTTGCTAGAGTAGCCATGTTGCTGGATTAAAAGTCCTCTATAGAACCTACTGCTATTATTCTGATAGATAGGCAAAAATCAGACCAACTCCTAATGACTTACTGCTATATCAGTATATATCACCTTTATCTTATTGCAGTAGATAACAACTGACACAGAAACCCACATTTGGGAAATATTCAGAAAATAAGAGACTGCAGAATGCTCAGTTCCTACATGGTATTTTTAGATTACATCCTGTCTTCCAAAGGCTCAATCCTCATCCTAGAAGAGGGGCCAAGAAGATTATAATAAACAGAGATGTTGGATGACTATAAGAAAATGGTGTTTCTAGAAAGAGCACGGAAGAAGCACATATGAATTCTCCAAGTTTGTGACAATATGCACTAGCTCAACCAGGGAAAACACTAACCTGGGGTGGGTAGAAGGTCATGAAGGTCCTTCCCTAGCGGAGGAAGTATTTTCAGTTGATACCTGCTGGGAGAAGAGTGTGGCCCTTTACCATTTGCCAATAGATGGCCACACAGCCAAGAACATATGGGTAACAGTGATTAGGCGGGGTGGATTTTCCAGTAAAGAAACAATAGAAAATCAGACACAAAGTTGGGTAAATAGGGAAAAGGATGGATCAGGTAAGAAGTTGAGAGAGGGAAAAATGAGTATGATCAGATAGAGTGTGAAAAAAATTTCAAATACTTAATAAAAGTATTCTAATTTTCATCGATTTTTCTTATTTTTAGATTTTATAGTGTTTTATGTGTACTAATGTTTTGCATACATGAACATATGTGTACCATGTGTGTTCACATTGTCTGTGAAGATTGGAAAGGGGCATAGATCTCTTGGAACTAGAGATGGTTCTGAGAATCCAAGTCAGGTGTCTGCAGGAACAACCAGAGCTTGTAGCCACTGAACCAACTGCTCAGCTCAACAAGAGAGTGCTAAAGCGATGTCTTATCTGTATACCTTTAATAAATGCCAGTGAGCAGAGCAGAAGAAAGAGGCAGAAAAAGTGTGAGAACTGAAGGGCAGGACTATGAAACACTGTCTTCCAGATATGGAAGCCATGACTATTGTGAACGCATAACGGCGGGAGAGATCCCCATAGCATGGGTCCTTTGACCTTCTATAACTGGATGGAGACTGTGTTCATGGGACCCCACCCCTGCCATAGAGCTATTGACTCTAACAGTTGCTTGGGAAGGCGTATCATTTCCTTCAGTGGAATAGTCACTGGGTGATTAGACTGCAAAAGGATGAGTCCAGAAGGAAAGGAATTGGGAGATAACAGTAAGAAGTGGGAGTGGTGAGCATATTCTTAATATGGTGTGTGTGTGTGTGTGTGTGTGTGTGTGTGTGTGTGTGTGTGTGTGTGACTCAGTGGGTTAAAGTACCTGTCTCCAAGCCTGATGGCCTGAGCTCAAGCCCGATACTTACGTGATTCAAAGAGAGACCTACGAGCTGCCGTCTGACGTTTACACACTTGCACACTCAACAAATTACTGTTGTAAAACTTTCCTGCTTATTAGGAATAGCATCTCATTTTTTATTTGTACACTTATAAAAACTGTTACTAATAATAGAAATTTTATCACATTAATAAGTATCATGTTGACTATTTATTGCAATATCCTGTTTTTTTTATTGTTCTAAACCATCAAGACAAGCACTTCACAATGGAAAACATTAGTCACAGTTCCATGATTAAAAACAAAGAACTTGCAATATAGAGAAGCAGAGAGGCTTTCTAAAATGTTCTGGAGACCTTGAACAAGCCTAAATTCTGAACAGAACTAGGACTGGTCATCCATCTTTTCCATGTTAAAAATCTCCGCACTACATAATTTTAGCATTTTATCTCAATAGCACCTTTGTTGCATACACGGTTAACTATTTGAGCAAAACTATGCAAAGAGGATTATTTTAAGAAAGAAAAAGCCTGATGGCTCTACACCATTAGAGGCGAAGGTTATGTTTTGTGTTTGACTTGGCCTTTCTTTTTTTTTCTTTTCAAGACAGGGTTTCTCTGTGTAGCCCTAGCTGTCCTGGAACTCACTCTGTAGACCAGGCTGGCCTCGAACTCAGAAATTCACCTGCCTCTGCCTCCCAAGTGCTGGGATTAAAAGCGTGCACCACCACCGCCCAGCTTGACTTAGCCTTTCTTATATGTGTGGATAAACATTTATCATTTCCACCTTATTAAGAATAGGCAAGATTATTGTTATCTCCAGGACTCATATTTATCCCAAACCAAAGGTGCAAATGGGCTAGAATGGGAACGTGGTACAGAATCTGTATCAGAAGTGGCTCCACCCACCCACACCTACACAGTCATACCTGTGGAGGAGGCACGAGTCATCTGGGATGGAGACTCCAAGTCATCCACCTAACTCAGAACTGAGACAATGTAGTGGTCCGCACGTTAGAAAGGACCCGCGTATGCTGTGGCAGAGAACCTCTGGGGATGATGACAATAAGGAGTGTCGTCACAAGCTAAGCAGAGTAAACTTCTTTATATTATCCCACTAAGGACATAAGAGGATTAGTCTTTCTTTACTTGTTAACTTGCCTTATGGACTCTCCAATTGAGTGGTTTTAATTTTGACAAATAAAAAGTTGGTTTCCCACACAGTTCCACTGGGGTAAAGAAAAAAAGGGGGTGGGGGGGGGAGGCTACTCTTCAGCTCAGCCCCGTTTTCCACGCTATGGCTCTGGTGGAATGGAGCACAAGTTCCTTTCTGCTTTGAAAGACGAGCCCTCATTCCAATAAGCCTGTCTGAGCGGCGAACATTTTAAATCGTCATAATTATATTTCACTTTCGGTTTAAGTGTGCATAATTTGTCTCTTTGTCTGAGTCTCTTTGTTGCGTTAGTTCTTCTCCATGGTGAGCATAAAAGAACAGGATTCATGATGGTTCCCTAGAGGTTACTCATTTCCCCCTCCCCCTTTAGAAATGTTCAAGATGTTTTGCTAAATTTTTTTAAGGGGGAAAAACAAAATTGGGTTTTAGAGAGTAAACATTTCGTTTGGGGTCCGTGTGTGTGTGTGTGTGTGTGTGTGTGTGTGTGTGTGTGTGTGTTAGTTATTGAAAAAGTTCTTCCAGTAGGTAGTTTAGTTTCCTGGCTTTTCCTGCATGTCTTCAAATTCTGTCCTTTAACCAGGTCGATAGCTGAACCAACTCCGGGCCAGCAATGGCACGGATGGCTGTTCCAATGCGGTGGCAAGCACATGCAGCCCAAGCTGCTGCAGCACACGATGGATTTTTCTCATCCCTCTCTCAGCTCCACCTGTTCTGCGCTCTACCAGAGGACTTGCAACCCCATGAAGTCTGCTCCCTGGCTTGAGACGATCACATGTGCTCGCAAGCTGCTTAGCACCCAGCCAGCTGTGGTCCAGCCGCCATGTTATCAGATGACGGATGGCTTTATATCAGGTGTTTAAACCTACGAGCTACCCCATCTGGTAAATGATTTGAGATGTCTGCCCCTGCGTGATGAATGGGGAAAGTGACAGTGCCAATCAGAGTGACCCGTGGAGCCTCCCTGCTGCTGCCCGACAGCCACTCTCTTGTACACCCTAGCGCTCGACTTTCTCCGTTCTCCTGTCACACAGCTGAGGTTAGACCTACTGTCACTAAATTGTTGCTAACTTGCATCATTAATCCATATATTTTCCTCGCAATGACCTTCATAAAATAGACGCCAGGACACCAGCAGACTCGGGGTCCAGAAATAGAGGACAAGACGTGGGCTCCAGTCCAGCCAGTTTAAAGGAGGTTTCCCATCACTTTCCTCAATCTGTTTTTGAAGTGATTTGGTTATTTGGTGAATCCTGCCTATTTGACCTTGAAATCAAACTGAAATCTGCTAGAAGAAACACATAGATTGGAATAAAAATTCCCCTTTAGCAGCTGGGAAATGGATGGTGAGTAAAACTGTTTGCCATCTAGTGTGAGGGCGTAAGTTCAAATCTCCAGAACTCAGATTAAAAAAAAAATATATGTACCATAAGCACGGGCAATCCTGATGCTCCTACAGAGAGGTAGAGAGAAGGGACTCTCTGGAAACTTTGGCCAACACCTGAGGTCTCTTCTAACTTCCACACTTGTGCTATGGTATGTGTGAGCTAACGTTCACACACACACACACACACACACACACACACACACAAAGCTGTTTCTACATACACAAACAGCCCTCTGTAAAATTATCTGGCAGGTAAATATCACATCCCTTTGCGACTATTCGAAGCTTTACCCAACCTCTCCTTCTGAAATGGTTTCTGATTTGGTCACCTAGTTTGAAAAATTAAAGTTACTACTAAGCTGTAACGTGCCTGTCACTGGTGACTTTTATTCAGTATAATGCCCATAAGGGACATGAATGCTTGAGGCCAGAGTGGCGGAGCTCAAGATAAGAATAGGATTTCAGTCAGTGCAACTACAGTTTCCTCTCACCCTGACTGCTGTTTGTGAAGACACAGTCTCCTTGCAGACAATGCATCGCAAGAGCCAAATAATGGAGATTAAGCACCAAGCACAAACTCTTCACAAACCATTTTCTATGCAGTATTTATTTTCATCACCATTACTAAAGGACTGTGAAAGACTTGGGAGCCAAACACCAATTGTTTTATTTAATTTAACAATATATTGCCATCTCGATCCTCAATAAAAATGCTATTTCACCCAGCCCTCGTGTATGGGTGAATAAAGCACAGCTTTTTTTTATTTTTTTCATTTCTTTTTTTTTTCTTTATTTCTTTTTCCTCTTTTTTCTTTTTTCTCTTTGCTACTATGAACAGTGAATAAACAAAACAAAGGGGGAGCTTAATGGAATGACGGCGCAGCAGGTACATTTATGATTTAGTATCATTTCAGTTTTCACCCAGGAAAATCGTCAACCGTTCCAGGAATAAAAAATAAAATGCTATGTACTGTGTAGTATAACCTTTTTAAATTGGCAATTTGTAGCTGCTTGATAATTCATTCTTAAGCAAACCTGAACCACTTGCTACCTGCTGTATTCATTAGCCTGTCCATCTTCCTAGTCCCTGTAGAGCATGGGGAACCAGGACTGCTAGAAAACACTATGTTGCTGTGTATATTTGCTAATGCACACACACACACACACACACACACACACACACACATACACACACACACAATGCAATTGTTTTAGAAGGATGAGCAAAACCCCTCTATTTTGGTCTCAGAGATAAATATTAACATTTTCTGGATGTGTTTCAACAGATCCATTTCAGATAAATAATGCATTACACACTGTGTCGTATGCAGTAGATTTTTTTTAAATTCAGTTATTGAGCATAACATGCAAAGCTCAATATAGAAACTACCAAATTTTTGGAGCAACAGCTCTCTGTGTGTGGCACATTTGCAAATATGAGTATTTCAGGGTGCAAATTAAAATAGTTTGATGCACCATATCACACTTTCTCAATGAAAGGGAAACTTTCCTTGTGCTTACTATAAACACTTCATTTACACGTTTATTTGAGACTTTGTTAAATTAGATTATGTAAACACAGGCTGGATAGCAAGTCAGATTTAATACACGCAAGTTTTGAAACTGACTTGCAGAGCATGGCGAACATAAAAGTAGAAAGGACTTCACCAAGATTTATTGATTCGCGTCAGGGCATCATTACTTTTCAAAGTGTGAAAAATGATCATATATTTATGACCTGCCGACTGAAGCTGTTCTGTGAATTAGCAAAGCTCTGGAGAGGAGCAGCCTAATTGCATTATCATAGAATCAGAGATGGTTGTCAATTTCCCCCATTTAGCTTTTCTCCTTTAGTTTGTTAAAATGAAGGTGCCATACGTTGGTTGAATTCACTAATACCCTGATGAATGAGGTATTTTCCCAGTAGGCTGGCTACAAGTATAAACAGTGAATTAGGAATGAAAGACCATCAATCATATCTCCTTCAAACAGGCTCCTGCCCTGAGAGTATCCATTATATATTAGGGACACTTTAAAAAAAACTTCTATGCAGTTTTCATTGGCAAAAACACGTAAACTGTCCATAATCGAGGATGCTCCCTGTGGAAGCTGCAGTTATAAAATCAGATACTTTCTTCATTAATACAATAGCTACTCTCTCTCCTGTTTGGGTCATTGTGTTTCTGTTTTAGAAATACACCATGCAGTCTACCCTGCACACATTGTCATTCCTCAATGCTTCTCTAACTGAAAGATTGGTTTATCTACCTGATGGTTGTTTTCACATTACAGAAGCCACGAACTAAATGTTTCTTTACATGTATATTTTGGTCAAGCATTAGTCTGGGATGACTTGGGGATTTATGCAGTGGTTTGGTTTTGGTTTTTTTTTCCTTTTGTTTTTTATGCAGGGTCAGACTTTGCCCTCAGGCACCCATGTATATGGTTCCCTCGGGGTTCAGTCCCTTTAATGGAAATTATGAGTATGCATCCAAGGGTAAGATTCGTCCCTCGGGGGGTTATTCTGCCTCAGTGTGCAAGCATAATTCTCATTAAAATTAATAAGAATTGTACATATGCATCTAGGGAAGAAATAGACTCCTCATAGATTCAGATCATCTCATTCTGTTAGAAGAAGAAGAAGAAGAAGAAGAAGAAGAAGAAGAAGAAGAAGAAGAAGAAGAAGAAGAAGAAGAAGAAGAAGAAGGGAAGAAAAAGAAGGAGGAGGAGGAGGAGGAGGAGGAGGAGGAGGAAGAAGAAGAAGAAGAAGAAGAAGAAGAAGAAGAAGAAGAAGAAGAAGAAGAAAAAGAAGTGAGAGAAAGAGAGAGAGAGACACACAGAGAGAGACAGAGTCAGAGAGAGACAGAGAGAGAGAGAGAGAGAGAGAGAGAGAGAGAGAGAGAGAGAGAGAGAGAGAGACTGCCGTGGAGGTGGGCACACAGCCAAGGCTTGTGATTGCAGAACCACAAGCAGAGTTTTGTTTTCGGTGTCCGCCTGCACCATGTGTAGGGCACAGTCCCCTTTTCTTTTTTCACTGTGAGAGCTTCTACAGGGACCCTAAGAAAGCTCTGATTTGGCTGAGCTTTTCTCCAGCCTTGTAATTATTCCCAGGATGCCTTCTCCACAGCATTCAGGGAAACTGGGCCTTGCTGGTGTTTGATTCCTGGTTTGGGGGTTTGGGATCATTTGGATTTACTGGAATCATTGGGCCATAATATTTGTCTATTCTTTCCTCTTTGTAATGCTTTGAAATACCCCTTATTTGACTGAGTAAGTGGTATTTAACTCCTAGTGTGTTTTAGGGTTTGAGAAATCAGCTTTTATTCTGGGGAAATGCAGCTTTAATGCACACATTGCTAAACTTGTGTAAATTCAACCAAACAACATTTTTTAGATTGAATGAATCGGTGTAGCATTAAGAAATGTTGGCATCTACAAATCTGCTAATCCCTCTTGTTGCGACAAAACATCAACCACAAAATTATTGCCTAATCCATCTGAACAGCACCTTATTTTTAAAAAGTATATGGTTCCCAAATAACTCAGGTGCTTACCTGAATATGAAGTTGGAGTCTTTTCACTAGTAGAACACAGGAAAGTGTAGAGGTGAGCACTTTTATGATCTTTGCTTCACACTTAAAGCAACATATTATCTTTACGTTCTTTAAAAAGTAGGTAATTGGACATATACTACCTGAGGACCCACCTATAAAACTCCAGTACATATATACCCAGATGATGCTTCAACATGCAATAAAGATACATGTTCCACTATGTTTATAGCAGCCTTATTTATAATAGCTAGAAGCTGGAAAGAATACAGATGTCCCTCAACAGAAGAATGGGTACAGAAAATGTGATACATTTATACAATGGAGTACTACTCAACTATTAAACACAGTGAACTTATGAAACTCAAGGCAATTGGATGGAAGTAGAAAACATCATCCAGAGTGAGGTAACTAAGTCATAAAGGAACACACACTCACTGATAAGTAGATGTTAATCCAAAAGATTGGAATACCCAAGATACAATTCACAGGCCATATGAAGCCCAAGAAGAAGGAAGACCAAAGTGTGGATGTTTCAGTGCTTTTTAGAAGGGGAACGAAATATTCATGGGAGGAAATATGAAGACAAAGTGCAGAGCAGAGACTGCAGGAAAACCCATCCAGAGACTGCCCCACCTGGGGATCCATTCCCATATACAGTTGCCAAACCCAGATGCTATTTTGGATGCAGGGAAGTGCTTGCTGATGGGAGCCTGATATGGCTGTCTCCTGAGAGGCTCTGCCAGAGCATGACAAATATAGAGGCAGATGCTCACAGCCAACCATTTGACTGTGTGCAGGGATTTCGATGGAGGAGTTGGAGAAAGGACTGAAGAAGCTGAGAGGGTTTGCAGCCCCATAGGAGAAGAACAGTGTCCACTGGCCAGACCTCCCACACACACCCCAGAGCTCCGGGGACTGGAGCACCAACCACAGAGTACAGATGGAGGGGCCCATGCTCCGACCACATATGTGGTAGAGAATGGTCTTGTGGGACATCAGTGGAAGGAGAGGCCTTTGGGCCTGAGGTTGTTCCATGTCAGCATGGGAAGGCAGAAATGGGTGGGTTGGCTGGGGAACACCCTCATAGAGAGGCAAGGGGAGGGAGAATGTGATAGGGGGTTTCCGGAGGGGAGACCTCGAAAGGGGGAAAACATTTGAAATGTAAATAAAGAAAATATCCAATAAAAAATAAAAAGTAAAACAAAAAATGTGTAGGTATGGGAGGCTAAAGTGTTTAAAGATTTATTTTAGTTTTTTAATAATTGTGGGGGGAAGGGATTGGTGCACCTTAGTACAGATGCTCCTATAAATTAGAAGTCTTGGATCTCCTGTAGCTAGAGTTACAGATACTCGTGAACTACCTGATGTGAGTACTCAGGTCCTATGGAAGAGCAGCTCTTGCTGTTATCTGTGGAGTCATCTTTCCAGCTAGACCAATTTTCTGTCAATCAAATACAGCTTAAATTTGTACCAGTAAAAACATGAGTGTGAGCACTTGTTGAGACAAAAAGATCTGATTCCCTTGCTTGACAACTTCAGCTCATCAGGTATAGAGGACAGTTAAGGACAGCATTTAAATGTGGGCTTTGAATACAAGAAATGACCAGAACCAAATGGCTTGCAGGCCACAATCTCCCAGGAAAAGCATTCTCTCTATCCATGGGGTGAAGAAACAATACCCCCACAGGCCCAGGACCCTTCACATGAAATCCACTGGAAGTGTCTCTGTAGGTAAGTCACCTTTACAAAGAATGGTAAGCGGTCCAGAATTTCAAAAACAACTCAAAGATTTAAAGACCAACTATCGGTGTGATTCAAGAGCCTAGTAAAGACACTAGGTAGGTTTGTCTGGACATGCCAACCTATGTGCTATCATGTCAAAGACATCCTGTTCTTTCCTGAGATACTGGAGAACTGAAGTGACTGTGGGTTTTATGGTATTTTTTTGTAGTGAAGTTGTAAAATGCCTTGATTTAATTTGTAACTTTCCTGTATGAAGTTGTGTGTGCTACATTTGTATTTAAGTAATTCAATATTCCTCTCAACAGGACTGTAGTAAAGAAAGCTTGTGGCTCTAAGGGGTGACCATGCAGAAGGGAGAGGAATATATGTTGCTTCATATCGTGAAGACATTTGTGTATATAAATGACTTGGAGCTTTATTAAAGTACTAGAAAATGAAGAATTAACTGGCTGTGACTTGATTCAACTAGTTAAGTCTAGAGTGGTATGTGGTGCTCTGACCAGTAGGATGAGGCAAGGCTTAATCACGATGCGACTTACATTTCTGCAATTAAAACATAAAAATAAGTTGAGCAGTGGTGGCACATGCCTTTAATACCAGCACTTGGGAGGCAGAGGCAGGCAGATTTCTGAGTCCGAGGCCAGCCTAGTCTACAGAGTGAGTTCCAGGACAACCAGGGATATACAGAGAAACCCTGTCTAAAAAAAAACCATGAAAATAAGAAGTCAGGTAGTTATAGAATACACTGCCTGTCATCAAGATGTGCAACCTTGAATCTGCTTGATTTTCTCATAACTCGATTTCATTTCATTCACAATAGCAAAATGCTGTGTTACCCTTTGCATGCATAATTATTCTACTATATGCTAGTGCTCTGTGTAGCTGACAGTGTAAGCAAACACTATACATTATACATCTACATATACATACACATATACATATGCTCTAAAATAAAATAAGTTATTCAGCATCCTAAACTGCTGATATTCTGAAGTAAGTAGTGCAATTTTCTATTGGATTGGGATTGGTCTTATAACTAGGGAGAGTGTTTTGTTGATGATGCTACTGTTGCTGTCTTCTCTAAGAGATAAGGATAGAAGGTTTGTTCTTCCTTTGAGTTGGAAGCAAACGTGTATGGAAGAGGGATACAGTTGGAGGCTCATTGGACCTCTGACAGTTAAGATGGTGTAGGGACTAAGGATGTGAAGAAGCAATTTCCACAAAATATAAATAGTCTATCCTTCAGAAGAACTCAGTAAGGCTCAGTAAAATTACAGAGGCAGACACATTGAGACTCAGAAACTTACAACCCACTCCAACAAGGCACAAGTCTCAGGAAATCCTGAAACAGTACAGTTCAGGGAGCTCTTTCCTCCCCCAAAATATAAGCACTCAGGGCTCTGGGGAGGGAAGACCATCCCCCCATGGAGCTGCCTACAAGCCAGCCGCAAGTTATCCACTTCCACCTTCTGTGGATCTTCTCATGTTGGAGTGAGCTTTGGGTGACTTTGAGGCAACCATGCACCCGAAAATAGCTTCTTAGCCAAATTCTCATAAGTAACCACAGTAAACTCACTGATTTACTAAGGTGGACTATGGTGGTATCATTGCTTTGATGTGTTATTCTTTCCTATATAGGTTGAACAGATGTGTGGTTACATCTTCCAGAAATAGGGTTATACGACATCAAGTTACATCTGGTTACTATCCTAGAAAAAAAAAAAACCTTTTGTAAAGATGGACTTCTAAGTGGTTTTAAAATGTATCCTGTTAACCAGACATAGTGGCACATAACTCTAATCCCAGTATTCAAGAAACAAATGCACATAGATCTCTGGGACACCATCCTCATTTACAAGTGAGCTCCAGGCAGGGCTACACGGTGAGATGCTAGTGAGACGCTACTGAAGCATTTAGGTCAATGATACATGTTGGTTAAATATGTGGATAAATGTGTTCATTTGACTTCCTAAAAAGTTTATGTTATGTCTGTCTGTGTGTGTGTGTGTGTGTGTGTGCGCGCGCGCGCGCGCCCCTGTGCATACTTTCCATGGTGCTTGTGTAGAGGATAGAGGATAACTTGGTGAAGTCAGTTTTCTCTTCCATAATGTGGATTCCAGAGATCAAAGTCAGGTTGACAGGTTACCAGGCTTGAGGGAAAGTGCCTTTATCCACTAAACTGTCTCACTGGCCCTCATTCAACTTTAAAATAAAATAAAGACATTGGGTATACATTTGACTAAAAGATACAACAGACCAAGGTTATCATATCTGCCTAAAATACTTTCTGCCTGCCACTTAATTAAGGAAATAAAGATCCTTGACCGATAGCCACATGGCCTCTCACAGAGTGATTACTCCACATGTTCGCAGTTATTTTTACACATTCTACAAAATCAAACGATATTTTTAATCCTCTATGTTTTCATGCATGTGAACTCTCAGTCCCTTGCTGAGTGATGAACCACTAGACTTAGCTACAAATTGTGTAAATACATAAGTGTCCGGTTAGTTAAATTCACTTAGATGCTAATAGAATCCTAAATGGGCAAGGATGACTCATGGGTCAAGAGATGGCATCGGTTTCCTAGAACTGGAGTTACAGATGGTTAAAGCCACCTTGTGAGGCCTCTGCAAGAGCAGCAAGTGCTCTTAAACGCTGAGTCACCTCCCCCAACTCTTACCTTGTCACTTTTATTAGCATTCTCTATTCAATTTCCTGATTCTTAGACAAATATTTCTTCTAAGTTTCTGCATTCTTTGGAGTCTTTTTAAGTTGCTATCGCCTAAAGTATATAATAGAATTTCTTCTGTCTTTCTAATATATAAACTTTATAATTCATGACAATTTTTCACATGTTCAAATAGGGATTTCTAAAAAGAGGACATTCAAATACGAAAAAAAACCCTCACCATCACTGCTCATCAAAGAAACACAAATGAACCCCCGAACTGAAGAATATCGAGCCCCAGTAAGAAGGACTATTACCAGCAAAACAAGCAACAACACAGGGCCTGTGGTACGGACCTGTGACCAGAGTGTGAGGGAGGCACAAGGATTGCAAGCTGGAGTCCAGGTTAGTCACAGAGTAAGATCTTGAAGGAAAAAAACCATACGATATCGAGCTTTGATAAAGATGTGGGAAGAAAGCCTTCAGTATTGATAAAGATATACATTAGTACAGACATTATAAAAAAAAAAACTAAGTACATCTCTCAGAAAAACAAAGGCAGACCTATCACTTAACACAGCCATCCTACGACAGGATAAGCATGAGCAACGAAGGAAGAAGGTATAACACTGTTGGCTGATCTCACTCCTACGTGGCAGGTGGGGACAGATTTTGTTGAGGTGGAATGATGGCCAGCAGACTCTGGAGACAGTAGAATATGGGACTCAGGGAAAGGCGGGCCTACCTGTACCAACTTATAATTCAACAGGTGAGGTTAATCCTTAGAAAGACTTTAGAAATAACAACGACCATCCACTTCAAAAAGTTAGAAGAAAGAATTTTTGGAAGCTTTCACATTAAAGTTAAAATTGAGGGAAATAAATACTTTCAGCTTGATTTAAATATTATACAAGTGTGCATGTATCAAAGAACACTATGTAACTTTGTACATAGTTTCATAACTATGTACATTTTTGTGTTTTATGTATTGATTTAAAGTAAACTTAATTAAAATTAAAAGGTATTTGTGAGCGCATATACCTACTATCATTTGGGAATTTGTTATGCTTTTACATGGAGTGTTCTGTAGCTCTCAGACTGGCTTCAAACTCAGCAGATAACAAAGGATTTCCTTGAACTTTTGACCTTCTGCCTTTACATTTTGAGTGTCAGTCAATGCCAACCATGCATATGTTTCCAAGTTATGACGTTTTTTAAAATTTAAGTACTCATGGCCCAGATTTAATATTTATTTTGTTTTCTATTTCACTAACATCTAGTTCTAGCTTCATTTATTTCTACATTTTACTTAGATTAGGATGGTGCCTATTTTCTCTTTTAAATATTTTTTCTCTACTGTGTGTGTGTGTGTGTGTGTGTGTGTGTGTGTGTAAGAGAATGCATGTGTTTGCATATGCCATGACACTTGCGTGGAGATCAGAGGAGAACAATCAAGCACAGTTTCTCTCTTTCTACTGTGGATTCCAGGGATCAAATGCAGGTCGAGAGGCTCATACAGGGCAAGTACTGCTGCTACCCACTGAGTCAGCTCAGTGGCCCGAGGACTATTTTCATGAGTGTCATACTCGATTCAGTTACCTTTTATTTTTAAAAAATTATTTCACTTAATATATGATGCTTAAGACATCCGTTCAGGTTTATCTATCATTATTCGTTTCTAAAAAGTCTGATTTTTCACATTTGTTTCCTTGGTAACACAAAAGTCAACACACACACACACACACACACACACACACACAAACATAGTAACAAAACTAAAGGAAGAATAGAAAACTGGAGAAAGAATCATTCAGGAGTGTGGGAACTGACACAGAAAGTGCCAGGGCATGGTAGCTATTCTACCTTGCCTTTCGCTGCATTAAAATTACTTGCTAATTTTGTCTTAGTTTACAATACCATGTTATAAAATTCAGAGTTGTCAAAAAATGAGAGCAACTATGCTTTCCACAAGTCAACCCTGTTACCAAGGTGTGTGCGCACAAGGATAGGTGAGTACCTGGTAGAAATATTATAAAAAGGATTCAGACGAGTGTGGATCAGGCACCTCTAAGATCTTTCTCACTATCTGCACCCTATCCTATCATTTGGTTTATCATAAAGTGTAGCAAACGGTGCCACAAAGATCTCTTTAATTCTAATGAACACCCTACTGTAATAAACACCAGAGGAAATCAAGAATGCTTTAGTGAAATATAATTGTGTTAAAATTAATTAATTTCTAATTGGCAGAAGTTGTAGAACAGAGATGAGACCAGCTTTCTGTATCATGTATTAATCAATCAAAAGAAATAAAAAGAGAGAGCTTCCATCCCTGAGTTATAGAGTCCTTGCTAGCCTTGGCTACATAGCAAGTGAGGAGCCAGCCTGAACAAAGTAGGACTCTTTCATAAAAGCCAATTAATTAATGCATTAATTTCATAAAAATTAAAGGTTTGCTTAGCTCCTATTCTGTTGTCGGGCTTCATTCTAGGCCCTGACAATTGAATACACCAAACAAAATCCTTGTCCAGGTGTGGTATGAAATCTTAGTCCTAGCACTTGGGAAACAAAGGCAGGATTGTCATGAGTTTAAGGCAAGCTGAAAGTGCAGCAAGACCTGTATTAGAAAAACAGAATAAAACACTGTCTTTCCTCTTCTGCAAATTCATGTTTGATTATGAAGTGAAGTGGCCATCAAATGGATTAGACAGTTGGAGCCAGTGCTGGCAGAGCTGCGAGAGGCCCGGAGAATGCAGAGGATGCTATTTTCGGAAGGAGGGAGGGCGGTATCGAAGCAGAGATCTAAATGCAGTGGAGAACTGGTCCTGTAAATATTTGAGTGGAAAGCATTCCAGTAGTAAGAACGGCAAATGCAAAGGCTCTGAGATGGCGCGTGGTGTGCTTGAGGAGCAGCAGCTGAAACAAATGAGAGCGAGCAGCAGGAATTAGGTCAGCGGGACAGCCAGGCTCACATCACACAGCACTCCAGGCCACGACTCTGATTTGCATTTAGTTCAAAGTCAGATTTTTTGAACCAGAGAGTGAAATGTGATTTAGACTTCCAAACAATCATCCTGGTGGCTATGAGAAGATCCTGGGTGAGTGCATGGGGGTGGGGACTGCCCGGACAGAGGGAAGAAAGGCCTTTAGGAAAACACTGGCATCATTTGAACTGATGCTGATGAGGTTGGCAAAGACTGAAAAGTTAGAAGGGCGCTAACAAAAAACAAACAAACAAAAACAAAAACCAAGAAAAGGAAGGGGGCTGGGAGAGCGGGCCAGATCGATGAAAAGGGCTGCTTTCAAAGTGTGAAGATTGTAGTTCAGTTCCCCAGAACCCACATAAGAGCCAGGCAGGTTGGCAAACATCTGTAATCCAATACCCAGGTGGTAGAGCCAGGAGATGCTTTGGCACAGGAGCTACTCACAATAGCCAACATGGGTGAGGCCCAGGTTCAGTGAGAAGCCTTCAATGAAGAGTGTGGGTGGGGTACAATTGTGACACTGACACTCAGTGTCAGCTTCAGGGCTTTACACATAGGTACACACACACACACACACACACACACACATACACACATGCACATGCACACAAATATACACTTACACACATTCTAACTCAGTTAAAAAAAAAAAGAGCAGTAAAAAAAAAAGTAGAAAAATAAATCCAGGGTCCCTAACTACATGAGTGCAACCCAGAGCCTTAGGCTTGGAAGGGGAAAACCAGGAATTCACTTTAGGATGTGTCCTCACAATGGGGAAAGTCAAATAGGTATTTGTATAAATGGGTCTGGAATAAGACAGCACAGTCTGCAGTGAGCCATCGGTTTGTGTCACAGTATGTCCATGAAGCAGAACCAGTTCTTGTCAGCTTTAATAAAGACAAAGCAAAAATAAATAAAAATAAATAATACAAAAAAGTAACTAACAACAACATAAAAGCATGTTCACGGTTACAATCTGAATCTCAAATGTTCCCCTCAGAATTGAATGCTGAAGCATGAGTTCCTGGCTTCAGAGCTTTTGGAAATGCCTGTGGGAGGCTGACTACATGTCCCCAATAGGTCACTGGGGATAGGGTTTTGAAGGTAAACGCCTGCTGTGGTCATGACAACATTCTCCGTGGATAAAGCCCTTCACCAGGCCATCCCACTGTGATGGAATGAATTCCTTTGGTACCAGGAGCTCAAAGGAACCTTTCCTCTCCTAATTTGTGTCTTCCAGAAACATATTTTATGGGAGCGGTAAGCCAATAGCTAAAACGCTCAGTCTGGTTTGTATCTGACTTGGCCACAAGGCTTGATTCTTCATTCACCTTTATAAGATCAGAGCCCAACAATCAGTAGATTCCCCAGGAATCACCATCCAATTCGGCCGGACCACAGAGTAGCAGTGCCTTCTATTATTTGTAAGAAAAAATGCTAAAGAAGAAAACCAGAGTGCCAGGCATGGAACTTGTAAGGCAGTGATGGGAGTTCTCACCATGGTGGATCCCGGCATGAGTCTGAGGTGGTCGAAAGCAAATCATTTGGAGGATGGTAGCGTTAAGGGTGGCTACTCACTTGTATTGTCATGATGAAAATAACTTGGAGAAGACAGGGTTTATGAAGCATATAGATCCCAATCAGTGGGATCTATATCACTGGGAGAATAATACAGGAACTCAGGCAGGGCAGGAGCCTGGAGGCAGGAATTGATGCAGAAGCCATGGAGGCTCTTGGATTATTGGATTACTTATTGGATTACTCCCCATGGATTGCTCTGCCTGCTTTCATATGCACCCCACAATTCTCTCCCAAAGGGAGAGCTCGTCCCACAACAGACAAGCTACAAATAAACAAAGTAGGCTGCATTATTTGGGTTTCCTTCATTAAGGCATATGCTACAAAGCATGTCTTCTGCTTCAGGGTTCTTGTAGCTGTTCCCCGCACCTTTCTCCCTGACACACACCCACACTTTATCCCACACTCATCACTCAGACATCTGTCAGACCCCATCGTCGCCATCATTCCTAGGAAAGCAGTTCGACAAGTCAAAAAGAACAGTGAATGCCAGTCCTTTGGAATTACACTTTCTGGTTCCTGCTACCTGTGATGGCTTATCTTGGTAGTCTACTTGGTAGCAACTGGAATCAGCTAATTCCCAAGAAACTGGGCTCACCCGAGAGGGGTTTTCTTGATTGGATCATTTATGGTGGGAAGACCTGCCCTTAATCTGGGCCATACCTTCTGGTGGGTGCCAACATGAAAACAACCTGGAAGAAAGGTGCTTCTGGGTTTTGCCTGTGTAACCCCATTCTTGGTGTCAAGCTCATCAATACTACTGCTGAGACATTCCCTCCACTAGTATAGAACCTACTACTTCAGGATTATAACCTATTTTAAAGAGCAGCTGAGGCATTGACTCTCACAAAATGAACAACTACTAGATTTTTGGCCTTTAGGATAAAAGGGAGACAGCCATTGTTGGACTAGCCAGACCACAGTCCCTAAGCAACTCTAATACACCCCGTTTAATGTCTATATAAATTCTGTTCCTCTAGAAGGCTAATCAGGCTAACTAATAAGGACTATACTTGTCCCTACTCCATTTCAGCTTTGCCCAGTTACCAAATCCAACAGTCTGACATCATAGTTACCTATGCTTTCAGTCCTTATATCAAATTACCAGCAAATCCTATTGGTCCCAACTTAAAAGTGTGGCCAGAGTTTCTTTTACCTTTCAATGCTATTTGTAAAAAAAAAAAAAAAAAAAAATTGTAGGTATTAGTGTTTTGCTTGAAACATGCAATGCACTCTAAAATAAAGAAGTGTCAGGACCCTTATAACTGCAGTTTCCAATGATTGTGAGTCCCTGTGTCGATGCTGAGAACTGAACATGGTCCTCTGCAAAATCAGAAGTAACTGCTTTTTTTATATATAGTATATTTTCTTTATTCTCATTTCAAATGTTATCCCCTTTCAAGATTTCCCCTCTGGAAACTCCCTATCCCATCCTACCTTTCCCTGCCTCTATAAGGGTGCTCTCCCACCCACCTACCCACCCACCTACCCACTCCTGCCTTCCTGACCTGGCATTCCCCTACACTGGGGCATTGAACAACCTCAGGCCCAAGGGCCTCTCCTCCCACTGATGCCCAACAAGGCCATCCTCTGCCATGTATGCAGCCAGAGCCATGGGTCCCTCCAAGTGTACTCTTTGGTTGGTGGTCCAGTCCCCGAGCTCCGGGGGTTCTGGCCAGTGGACACTGTTGCTCCCCCTGTAGGGCTGCAAACCCTCTCAGCTCCTTCAGTCCCTTCTCCAACTCCTCCATCAAGGACCCTGCACACAGTCAAATGGTTGGCTGTGAGTAACTGCCTCTATATTTGTCAGGCTCTGGCAGAGCCTCTCAGGAGACAGCCATATCAAGTTCACATCAGCAAGCACTTCCCAGCATCCAAAATAGCATCTGGGTTTGACAACTGTATATGGGATGGATCCCCAGGTGGGGCAGTCTCTGGATGGGCTTTCCTGCAGTCTCTGCTCTGCACTTTGTCTTCATATTTCCTCCCATGAGTATTTTGTTCCCCTTCTAAGAAGCACTGAAGCATCCACACTGTGGTCTTCCTTCTTCTTGGGCTTCCAATAGTCTGTGAATTGTATCTTGGGTATTCCAAACTTTTGGATTAACATCCACTCATCAGTGAGTGCATACCTTGTGTGCTCTTCCATGACTGGGTTACCTCACTCAGGACGATATTTTCAAGTTCCATCCATTTGCCTGTGAATTTTATGAAGTCATGCTGTTACCCAGTGAACCATCTGTCCAGTCCCATTCATCACTAGATTACAGTGAGACGAGTGTAGTCTCTGCCCTGGTATCTGTCCTCTACCAATGACCTCCTTGAGTGACCAGATCAACTATTTGGGAAAAACAAAATCAGAATAGCCGACACTCCCCTTTCTACCATACGCAGCTGTGTATAGAACAGAAAGCAAAGTATTCACCTTGGAACATATGGCCCACTGTGAACTGGTCCTGCTCCCCTTGGTTCTCCTTGCCCAGCTCTTGTGACATGGGAAATGCTATCCAGCTTGATGGGGCTTTGACACACTGAGTTCTTTGAAGTGCAGGAGTTTGGAAGCACTCAGAAGCAGCAGTATCTGCTTCAGGATCTCTCTCTCTCTCTCTCTCTCTCTCTCTCTCTCTCTCTCTCTCTCTCTCATTCTCACTCACCTTCTGCCCTCTTCTTTCCTAGCAAGCTTTCTCCCATGAAGCAACTCATAGAAACCAGAATCTCTGTTTCTCCAGGCACATCATAAAAAACTAAGCCTTTTTCTTCCAAATAAATCCTATTCAATCTGGAAAGGTCACTCTATTCTCCCATGGACCCCTTCATTCTAAACATCCCTGGCCTCCTACCCTGGAGAGAGAGACTAGTAACCAGGCCAACACACAGGCCTGTAAGCAGATAACTCTTGGTCGGGTCTCACTCCTGGACTGTTGCCCTCAGATTCAACCTGTCTTCTAATCACACTTCTACAAGCTGACCATTCTGCTTCAAGCCTAAGCTCACAAGCGAGGACAGTTTTCCCTGGGCTTCAGCTCTTCATTACTGAAGGCCTCTGTATCATAGAAAACTTTGATTAAATAGGATTATGCCTTCCTGTGGTTAGCAGATCTTTGTGTGTCACTGGAGTCTTGGACTATTGACCAAAGTGCTCGTGATAGGTGAGGAGTGTCACCACACTTCTTCCAGCAGAGACTCAGGCTGGAGAGTAAGGTCTAGCACAAAGTTTGTTGTTGCACCCCTGGAATTTACAGCTGACATCAAGACAAGAGGATGGCAGGTTGTGAGACCTTGTCTCAATTAAAAAAAATGGATATGTAATTCACTCTGTGGCATGAGGCTTTATGAAAGAAAGAAAGGAAGGAAGAAGCCAGCAAAAAAGAAAGAAAATCAAATAAGGTAAAACAACAACAACAACAACAACAACAACAAAGCTCTAACAATTAGAGCCTCTCTGAAGGTTCTTGAAAACTCAACCTTGGTTTTATTCTTGATATTCAGACTTCATTGTAATTAAAAATCTTTATGTCTCGCATTAATTTGCACCAGGTAAGCTTTATGTATTTGTTGAATGAATGAAATATCCCTCCTCAAATTACATTTCAAATATAAAGGCAAAACCAATAGGGAAAAATAGGTGGGTGGTGATTGTTAGGGTTCTGTCTAAGCGCCACCCCACAACTACCTGGCAACAGTCAGGTAGGCCTGGCCTACTATAAAGAGGGCTACTTGGTCCCTCCTCTCTCTCTCTCTCTCTCTCTCTCTCTCTCTCTCTCTCTCTCTCTCTCTCTCTTAGCTCTTACTCTCTCTTACTCCTCTTGCCTCTCTCTTGCTCCTCTTGGGCTCTCCTCCACTTCCTCCTCTCTCCACATGGGCATAGTCAGCCTCCGCTTCTCTACTCTCTCCCTCTCTCTGCCTTTCTCTGCCTCCACTACCTCCCTTAACTCCCATCCCATGCCCTGAATAAACTCTATTCTATACTATGTAGGTGTGTGTCTGGTCCCTCCTGGGAAGGCATGCCTCGGCATGGGCCCGCTGGGGCAACCTGTCCCCCACACTGCCCCGTATACCATATTCTCTAAACCACTTTCTCTTTTTATGATCACAACAGTAATTTGTTTTAATTTTCATTCCTTCAAAATCAAAACATATTTTGTAGGGAAATAAAATGGTATTTGCCAAAAGATCAATGAAGGTTGCTGTCATCTTCTAGGGCATTAAGGCAACTGAGACAGGTATTCTGAACGTGGAGAAGTTGTTCTTGTGCATGCAGCCAGAATCATAAATGGCCTGGTTTTCCCTATATCTTCTTAATTAGCAGAATAATTATTGATCAGCACCAAGCACACAGTCTCTGGAGGCATGATTTGTGCAAATGCTCAGCTTTTTAAGAGCCTAAATCATAGTCATCAGTATTTAAAAATGAATTGATAGTAAATGTGGTATAATTAATGCACCTATTCTATTTCTGGGACTACATCTTTTCATACTAAATATGCCATTCATTTAGGGATGAACATAAGGGTGTGGGGATGACAGAATGGAAACAAATTGGGACTTCCTTTTTCCCATGACAACCCTTGCTCCTAACTTACCCAGAGTTGTCATTGGCTATGCAACTTTAAAATATTTCTCTACTTCATTTGCCAATGACAGATCCCAAGATTGTCTAGATCAATGGTTCTCAATCTTCCTAATGCTGCAATCTTTTAATACAGTGCCTCATATTGTGGTGACCTCAACCATAAAATTATTCTGTTGCTATTTTATAACTGTATTGTAGTACTACAGTGAATCATGGTGTGAGTATATGATACACCATCCCCGTGAAAGAGTCATTCAATGCCCAAAGGGGGTCACAACCAGGTTGAGAACTACTGGTCTGGATGAACCACTGAAATGTACAATGGATCTCTAGAATATATAGGTGCCAATGCTGGTCTCTTTGCCTTCTTGGTTGCCCAAGTTTTTCGGCCTCACCCTGTGTCACAATGAACTGTCACCTGGAGGCCTTGTTTCTCTGGAAGGTCTACAGTGTTGGAGCTGGTCTCAGCCTGTGGGTGCTGATAACATCCTGTTTATAACATCTGGATAACATCCAGACCAGGGTCAGGACTGACACTGGACTGTTGGCTGTCTCTGAATGGCCTCACTCTTTGCTGTCTACAGCTGTCTTTGTGGCACTTTAGTTCCCGGGTAATCAATCCCTGTACTCATTTCCTCTATGCAACACACTGACTCCATGAAGGAAAGAACCTAGCTTGCCATACTGACTGTTATAGCCTCCTCACTGAGACAGTGCTATGTGTGGTCTAAGTTACTAATGCTATTGTGAATGAATGCATGGGAAAAACATGCATTTGTTCTAAATGTTATCAAGCACCAGAATGATGTGTAGAGTTTTTGAGACACGCATCCCCCCCAGACACGATCTGGTAGGTATGCTAGGAAATTCTAAAGTTCTCATTTAGAACAGGTTCCCAGAAAGTCCAGATGCTGCCAGTTCAGCAAGAACACCTAGAAAGCCATAGCATCCCTGCCCAGGCTCACAGAGGAGCCATTCGGAGTGCCTACACAGGAGTCACTCAGCAGCAGCAATGAGCCAGAACAAATTCCTGAGGGAATTACTTTAAATGAGCAGAAATGTATGTGGCTCTCGATTCTGAAAGTTTCTCTCCATAGCCCTTGAATCCATTATTTCTTATCATATGGCAAGTCAGAACCCCAAGCTATGGGGCATGATATGGGGCAAAACAGCCTACCTCATGACAGACAGGAAGCACAGAGTGATCAAGAGTGGAAACAGGAAGGAAGGAGGTAGAGGGGGAGGAAGGCATAGCCAGGAGTAATCGGGAATAATTCAATGACCTACTTCCTGTAGCTAAGCTCCCTTCCTAAAATCTCCAGCACCTCTGAAAACAGTGCCTTTAGCTGGGGACGTGGGCACAAATACATGAGCTGTGGGAACGTTATGTATTCAATCCATATTGTGACCATATCATATCTTTTCCATGAAGCCAGGAAAATGCTAACAGTTTCCTAAGTGTTTACCAAGAATAATAGTAGTAGTCAAGCAGTTCCTTACAGCCGTGGTCGGTCTCCATATTGCCACCAGGCCACCGCTAGAGAGGCCCAGGTATACAGACTTAATCGGGGACTACCATTGCTCTGGTGGATCTGCCAGGCTCTTGCCACTAGCCAGGGCCAGGACAGCGGCACAGCGGGACATCTCCATGCCCACCGGACTTGCACCAAGATGGCTGGGAACAGCCTGCCCCATGGTTCCCCAAGCCCTTGCAGCAGCGGTTGGTCTCCATCTTGCCACCAGACCACCTCTAGAGAGGCTCAGGTATACAGACTTAATCGGGACTACAATTGCGGCTCTTACCACTAGCCAGGGCCAGGGTGGTGGCTCGGCGGGACATCTCCACGGCCACCGGCCTCGCACCAACTAGGTTGGGAACCGCCTTCCCTGAGGTCCCCTCAGCAATGGCAGAGGCAGTATCTATCTTGCAGCCTGGTCATCAGTAGAGAACCAACAGGTGGGCCTAGCCTCACTAGAGGTTCAAATACCAGCCAGCCACAAGGCCAACTAACGCCAGAGATAACCAGATGGCAAAAGGAAAACTTAGGAACGTTACTAACAGAAATCAAGGCAGCATGGCACCATCTGAGCCCAGTTCGCTGACAACAGGAAGTCCTGGATACCCCAACACACCAGAAAAACAAGATTTGGATCTAAAATCACTGGTCAGTATGCTGAGAGTGGAACACATAGATAAATCTCTTAAAGAAATACAGGAGAAATGGATCAAAAGTTAGAAGCCTTTACAAGGCAAACACAAAAATCACTTAAAGAAATTCAGGAGAGCCGGGGGTGGGGGTGGGGGGGTGGCACATGCCTTTAATCCCAGCACCTGGGAGGCAGAGGCAGGTGGATTTCTGAGTTGGAGGCCAGCCTGGTCTACAAAGTGAGTTCCAGGACAGCCAGGACTATACAGAGAAACCCTGTCTCGAAAAACCAAAAAAAAAAAAAAAAAGAAAAGAAAGAAAAAAAAAGAAAAGAAAAGAAAAGAAAGAGAGAGAGAGAGAGAGAAAGAAAGAAAGAAAGAAAGAAAGAAAGAAAGAAAGTGAAAGGTCTGAGCATATCCATCCAGGTTCTAAAAACAGAAGTAGAAACAACTAAGAAATCTCAAAGGGTGACAATTGTGGAGATAGAAAACCTTAGGAAGAAATCAGGGGATATAGATGCAATTATCAACAATAGAATACAAGAGATAGAAGAAAGAATTTCAGATGCCAAAGATACCATAGGAACCATTGATTCAACAGTCAAAGAAAATACTAAATGCAAAAAGCTTATAACCCAAAACATCCAAGAAATCCAGGAAACAATGAGAAGACCAAACCTAAGGATTATAGGTATAGAAGAGAGTGAAGATTTACAAGGTAAAGGGCCAGCAAATATCTTCTACAAAATTATGGAAGAAAACCTCCCCAACCTAAAGAGAGAGATGCCCATGAATATACAAGAAGCCTTCAGAACTCCAAACAGACTGGACCAGAACAGAAATATCTCCTGTCACATAATAATCAAAACCCCAAATGTACTAAACAAAGAAAGAATATTAAAGGCAGTAAGAGAAAAAGGCCAAGTAACATATAAAGGAAGACCTATCAAAATTACAACAGACTTCTCACCTGTGACCATGAAAGCTAGAAGATACTGGGCAGATATCATGCAAACTCTAAGAGAACACAAATTTCAGCCAAAACTACTATACCCAGTAAAACTCTCAATTGCCATAGATGGAGAAACCAAAGTATTACATGACAAAACCAAATTTGCACGATATCTTTCCACAAACTCAGCCCTACAAAGGATAATAGGGGGAAAACACCAACACAAGGAGGGAAACTACACCCCGGAAGAAGCAAGATAGAAACCTCAAATATTTTAACCCAAATACCATCAAACCAAAAAGAAGATAACCTCTCAAATATAAAAAATAATTTCAAAATTATGTCAGTAGGTAATAATTACTATTCCTTAATATCTCTTAACATCAATGGACTCAATTCCCCAATAAAAAGGCATAGACTAACAGACTGGATACAGAAATAGGACCCTACATTTTGCTGCATACAGGAAACACATCTCAGTGTTAAAGACAAACACAACCTTAGAGTAAAAGGCTTGAAGACAATTTTACAAGCAAATGGTCTCAGGAAACAAGCTGGAGTAGCCATTCTAATATCAGATAAAATTGACTTTCAACCTAAAGTCATCAAAAGAGACTCGGAAGGTGACTTCTTGCTGGTCAAAGGGAAAATACACCAAGAAGAATTCTTAATACTGAACTTCTATGCTCCAAATGCTAGGGCACCCTCATTCGTAAAAGAAACCTTACTAAAGCTTAAAGCATACATTGCACCTAATACAATAATTGTGGGCGACTTCAACACTCCACTCTCCTCAATGGACTGACTGATCAGGAAAACAGAAAATAAACAGGGACAAGGTGAAAATAATTGAAACTTTGGACCAATTGGATTTAACAGATATATATATATATATAGAACATTTCATCCTAAAGCAAAAGAATATACCTTTTTCTCAGCACTGCATGGTACCTTGTCCAAAATTGATCATATATTTGGTCACAAGACAGATGTCAACAAATACAAGAAGATTGAACTAATCCCATGCCTCCTATCAGATCAATATGGAGTAATAGTGGTCTTCAATAGCAACAAAAACAACAAAAAAGCCCACATATACATGGAAACTGAACAGTACTCTACTCAATGACATCTTGGTCAAGGAAGAAATAAAGAAAGAAATCAAAGACTTTTTAGAATTCAAAGAAAATGAAGGTACAATCTACCCAAATCTTTGGGAAACAATGAAAGCAGTGCTAAGAGGAAAACCCATAGCCCTAAGTGCCTCCAAAAAGAAACTGGAGAGAGCATGCACAAGCAGCTTAACCACACACCTTAAAGCTCTGGAACAAAAAGAAGCTAATTCACCCAGGAGGAGTAGAAGACAGGAAATCATCAAACTCAGGGCTGAAATGAATCAAGTAGAAACAAAGAAACCATACAAAGAATCAACAAAACCAGGAGCTGGTTCTTTGAGGAAATCAACAAGACAGATTAAACCCTTAGACTAACCAAAGGGTACAGAGACAGTATCCAAATTAACAAAATTAAAAATGAAAAGGAGGACATAACAACAGAAACTGAGGAAATTCAAAAGATCATCAGATCCTACAACAAAAGTTGATACTCAACACAACTGGAGAATCTGGAGGAAATGGACAATTTTCTAGACAGATACCAAATACCAAAGTTAAATCAGGATCAATTAGATTAGCTAAACAGTCGCATAACTCCTAAAGAAATAGAAGGAGTTATAGAAAGCCTCCCAACCAAAAAAAGTATGGGACCAGATGGTTTTAGTGCAGAATTCTACCAGACCCTCAAGGAAGACTTAACACCAATACTCCTCAAGCTATTCCACAAAATAGAAACAGAAGGGACACTGTCCAACTCGTTGTTCGAAGCCACAATTACGCTGATACCAAAACCACACAAAGATCCAACAAAGAAAGAGAACTACAGGCCAATGTCCCTTATGAATATCGATGCAAAAATACTAAATAAAATTCTTGCCAACCGAATCCATGAGCACATCAAAACGATCATTTACCATGATCAAGTAGGCTTCATCCCAGGGATGCAGGGATGGTTCAATATATGGAAATCCATCAATGTAATCCACTACATAAACAAACTAAAAGAAAAAAAACACATGGTCATCTCATTAGATGCTGAAAAAGCATCCGACAAATTCCAGCATCCTTTCATGGTAAAAGTCTTGGAAAGAGCAGGAATTCAAGGCCCATACCTAAACATAGTAAAAGCAATATACAGCAAACCAGTAGCCAACATCAAAATAAATGGAGAGAAACTTGAAGCAATCCCATTAAAATCAGGGACTAGACAAGGCTGCCCTCTCCATATCTTTTCAATATAGTACTTGAAGTTCTAGCAAGAGCAATAAGACGACATAAGGAAGTCAAAGGGATAGAAATTGGAAAGGAAGAAGTCAAACTATCATTATTTGCAGATGATATGATAGTATACTTAAGCGACCCAATAAACTCCACCAGAGAACTTCTACAGCTGATAAACAACTTCAGCAAAGTGGCTGGTTATAAAATCAACTCAAGCAAATCAGTAGCCTTCCTGTACTCAAATGACAAGCAGGCTGAGAAAAAAGTTAGGGAAATAACACCCTTCACAATAGCTACAAACAACATAAAGTACATTGGTGTGACTCTAACCAAACAAGTGAAAGATCTGTATGACAGGAACTTCAAGTCCTTGAAGAAAGAAATCAAAGAAGACCTCAGAAGATAAAAAAATATTTCATGTTCTTGGATTGGCAGGATCAATATAGTAAAAATGGCCATCTTGCCAAAAGCAATCTACAGATTCAATGCAATCCCCATCAAAATCCCAAAACAATTCTTCATAGATCTAGAAAGAGCAATTCTCAAATTCATCTGGATTAACAAAAAACCAGGATAGCTAAAAGTATTCTCAACAATAGAAGGACTTCTGGGGGAATCAATATCCCTGACCTCAAGCAGTACTACAGAGCAATTGTGTTAAAAACTGCATGGTATTGGTACAGCAACAGGAAAGTAGATCAATGGAATAAGATTGAAGACCCAGAAATGAACCCACAGACTTATGGTCACTTGATCTTTGATAAAGGAGCTACAACCATCCAATGGAAAAAAGATAGCCTTTTCAACAAATGGTACTGGTTCAACTGGAGGTCAACATGCAGAAGAATGCGAATTGACCTACTCTTATCTCCTTGTACTAAGCTCAACTCCAAGTGGATCAAGGACCTCCACATAAAACCAGACACACTGAAATTAATAGAAAAGAAACTGGGGAAGACCCTGGAGGACATGGGCACAGGGGGAAAGTTTCTGAACCGAACACCAATAGCTTATGCTCTAAGATCAAAAATTGACAAATGGGGCCTCATAAAATTACAAAGTTTCTGCAAGACAAAGGACACTGTCAAAAGGACAAAATGGCAACCAACAAATTGGGAAAGGATCATCACCAACCCCACATCCAACAGAGGGCTAATATCCAATATACACAAAGAACTAAAGAAGTTAGACCCCCAAAAAACCAAATAACCCTATTTAAAAATGGGGTACAGAGCTAAACAAAGAATTTTCACCAGAAGAAATTCAGATGGCTGAGAAGCACCTTAATAGATGTTCAACATCATTAGTCATCAGGGAAATGCAAATCAAAACAACCCTGAGATTCCACCTCACACCAGTCAAAATAGCTAAAATTAAAAACCTAGGAGGCAACAGGTGCTGGTGAGGATGTGGAGAAAGAGGAACACTCTTCCACTGTTGGTGAGATTGCAAGATGGTACAACTGCTCTGGAAATCAGTCTGGCGGTTCCTCAGAAATTTGGGCAGGATACTTCCAGAGGACTCTGTCATACCACTCCTGGGCATATACCCAGAGGATTCCCCTGCATTCAATAAAGACACATGCTCCACTATGTTCATAGCATCCTTATTTATAATAGCCAGAAGTTGGAAGGAGCCCAGATGTCCCTCAAAGGAGGAATGAATACAGAAAATGTGGTATATTTATACAATGGAATACTACTCAGCAATTAAAAATAATGAATTCATGCAACTTGTAGGCAAATGTTTGGATCTGGAAAATATCCTAAGCGAGTTAACCCAATCACAAAAGAATACACATGAAATGCAATCACTGATAAGTGGATATTAATGAGCCCAGAAGCTCTGAATACTCAAGGCACAATTAGCAAATCAAAAGATTCCCAAGAAGAAGGAAGGAGAGGACCCTGGGCCTGATAAGATTGGATCCAGTTTTGTAGGAGAGTACCAGAACAGAGAAATGGTGGTGGTGGTGGGCGGGTGATTGGGGAATAGGTGGGGGGAGAGAGAGCACTTATGGGACATATGGTGAGGGGGGAACTGGGAAAGGGAAAAGCCTTTGGAATGTAAACAAAGAATATAGAATAAATAAAAAATGAAAAAGATAGTAGTAGTCTATTTAAATCATAATTTTACATTTTTTAAGAAAAATATTTGTTCCTTTTTAAAGTTGAATACTGAAAAAAAGATTGAACACAAGATATGTTGCCAAATGGGTGATGTATCTTCTTTAATTGTCTATTTTTAAGCATCAAAAAAGTAAGCCCTACAAAATATCAAGTATTAATTCTCATTTTCAACAAGCATGAAAACAAAGAATAGATTGTTTCTCAAACACATATATAAGTTAATTTAATTATCTGCAGTTTTTGTTGTGAAATAATCTCAAATGACGGAAGATGAATGGGGAGGCTGGGTGTGGAGACCCATGTTGATTGCCCTAGAACCTGGAGAGCAGAAATAAGATCAGAAGTTCAAGACCAGCCTAGGCTACTTGATGAGTAAGAAGACAACAAGGGTAAATAAATGAGAGCCTGATTTTTAAAAAGTCACATTCAACCCAGATTCAATACATTGTCTGTCCAGCATTTGATGTACACTTCATTGGGGTGGTGTGATTAGATTGATCATGTTGTCTCCACATTGGCCAAATGAACAGAATTTATGCCTTGGCATGGTGGCACATGCCTTGAATCTCAGCACTTAAAAGGCAGAGCTCTGTGAATTTGAGGCCAGCCTGGTCTATATAATGAATTCCACGGCAGCCAGAACAATATAGAAAGAACCTGTCTCAAAAACAAGCAAACAAACAAACAAAAAGAATCTAAAAATATAAAAGAACAGAATTCATATCTGTGTTGTCCTACAGTACATCCCCAACACCAAACTTTGTACTTAGCATAGTGTAGGAACTCAATACCTAATGTCTAAATGGGAAAAAAGTTACTAAATCATGATGGACTGACCTGATTTTTAATATATATATATATATATATATATATATATATATATATATCTGAATTTATATATATGTATATATACATATATGTGTGTGTATAATTTATATATTTATACATATAAATCCGTTTAAGAAAATGTAGTTCTCGTTAGTTTATCATAGCCCACTATTTCCTCAATCCACTATGTTTTTCAGTGAAAAATCATATACCTTGCAGGGATGGAATATGTTGACAAGACTCTAGCTAATAGGGGTTTGGAGAACATAAAGCTATTAGCATGGGCTGCATCTCTGAGGGCTTATGAAAACACATAATCATGTTTCCCCATAGGAAATTAAGAAACACTCTAAGGGAGATACTCAGTGGTGGAGTGTTTCCTCCTCTTCTAGGGGACCTGAGTGGTTCTCAGCACCCCTGTCAGGTGACGCAGAGCATACTGTGATTCCTGTGACAGGGTGTGGGCACTCTCATGGTATCAGAGGTCTACAAAACTGGTCTACAAAGAGAGTTCCAGAACAGCAAAGGCTAGACAGTGAAAGCCTGTCTTGAAAAAGACAGGTTGCATATACTCACTCAAATGCACATACGCATAATTTTTATAATCTTGTTTTATTCGATTAGTCTAAGAAATATTCATTTTTCAGTGGGTGGTGGTGGCATATGCCTTTAATCCCAGCACTAGGGAAGCAAAAGCAGGCAGGACTCGGTGAGTTCTAGGTCAGTCTGGCCTACAAAGTGAGTTCCAGAACAGCCAAGGCTATACAGTAAAACCCTATCCTGAAAAATAAAAGGAAAGAAAGAAAGAAGGAAGGAAGGAAGGAAGGAAAGAAGGAAAGAAGGAAAGAAAGAAAGAAAGAAAGAAAGAAAGAAAGAAGAAAGAAAGAAAAAAGAAAGAAAGAAAGAAAGAAAGAAAGAAAAAAGAAAGAAAGAAGAAAGAAAGAAAGAAAGAAAGAAAGAAAGAAAGAAAGAAAAAAGAAAGAAAGAAAGAAAGATTCATTCTCTTTCCTGTAGCCTCCACAATCCAAGGCCAGCTTAATGGACTCTGTTGTTAAAATGTATTTCAATTGTGATTAATTTTCACTCTTCACATTGTGCTAGCCTTTACCAAAAGCACAGTCTCCTCTGACCTGAGTACGACTCCTGCTTCTCCTACTGCTGTCTTTTTCCCATGTCGCCAAGGCTGGCCTTGACACTCTGGATGCTCCCATATCCTCTCCAAGCGCTGCTGTTAAATTGAATTTGCACCAACATGGCAGGCAGGGAAGGAGAGGAAGAAGAAGGAGGAAAGGGGGAAAGAGAAGAAAGAAGAAAACAAGAAAAAGGACAAAGAAAAAGGAACTTTGGAACTTACAAGACCCCATGGTTTACCCACAGTTTTAGAACAGAGCCCAATTTCCTTTGTCCCGCATGATATTCACTGCTCTTCTCTGAACTGCCTTGTCTTTCCCACAGATTATACTCAGGGTACACAGCACTCGCTATGGCTTACAGCCGCTGGCCAGCACCTCTCTGCTGCCGGACAGGGCCGACAGGCTCGCCTACTGCTGTATCCCAGGCTTAAGTGGCTCAGCTTCCCTGTCAGCATCTCTTGACTGAATGAAATATCAAGTACAAACTGGGATTCAATCCAACTTAACAATAGAAGAAATTTTCCTTACCAGCTTCCCTTTTTCTGCCCTAAATTCCTCCTCAGGGGATTCTTGCCCACACCACATGTACACACGTGCTTACATGCTCAATAAATTAGTATGTTGCTGTATTTCTTACATCGCTATGAATGCAAGAATGTTGTGCCATTATGCAATCCCAGTGTGATATAAATGACTGAAAATCACTTCAAGACTTATAGTTTCCAGGCTTATTCACATTTTAACAATGATCTTAAACTAATAATGCTAAACTCCTAAAATGTAGTGTTTAATGACTACAGTTCTGCTTATAATTAGAAATTACTGGAAGTAATCTAAATGCCCAGAGATGACTATTGGGTAAATAAGATTTTTCAGGAGCTGGAAAGATGGTTCAGTAGTTAAGACTGTTTGCTGTTCTTCCAGAGAAACCTGACTGATTACCAACCCCCAAACTGGATACCTCAAAATCAAATGCAAAACCAGCTCACAAGCACCTAAAGCCCTTTTCTAGCCTTTTTGGATATACAGATATATGTAACTGTTTGGCTTTTTCTAAGCTGGCCCCAGCTCCCCAATAAAGACACTAAGGCTTATTTATATGTTTGTGCCTAGGCCTTAAGCTAGGCTTGTTCCTCAGCTAGCTCTTAACTAATGTTAGGCCATTTATACTATCCCAGGTCCACTTGCTTATACCGTCATGCGTGTGATGTGCTCACGTTTGCTTGGTTTTGTTTACTATATTATTTTTTTAGATAGAGTGTCATTTTATACTTCTTGGCCTTTCTGGACCTCACTATGTAGATCAGGCTAGCCTCCAGCTTAGAGATCTGTCTGTCTCAGACTCCCAGTTGCTGAAATTAAAGGCATCTTCACTCATGTTAATAATCGTAGCACGTATGAGGCTGAGACAAGAGAATGGTCATGAACTTGAGGCCTGTCTCGTCTATTGCTCAGTGGGTTTCAAGCCAACCTAGGCTGAAGAATTAAAGCCCATTTCAAGGCAAAAGTATAAAATGATGGATAGACAGATGAGACATAGGAAAATATTAAGCCCCAGTGGTCTGAGGGAAAGATGGATTTTTAATATCATTCCTGCAACCGTTCTGTGATTGAAATTATTTCTGATGAAATAGTTTCCAGATAAACAGTGTCTTTTAATTAACACTTCAAGCACTAGATGGTGAGACAGAGTGTTGATGGATATAATCTGGGCACCGACAGACTGGAAGATGCACTGATCGAATATTAATTCATTCGTGTTCTCATCCCGTTGCATACTGCACGGACACACGCAGCAAACGGGAAGGTAGTAAATAAATTATACGCTGAACTGAGAAAGGTGAGGGAAGAGTACAAAAAAGGGATTTGATTGGGATTGCCAGAGGGTCCATGTTAATAAGGTCTTACCAGAAGCATCTAAAGAAGTTGGGGGAGCTAGAGTAGAGGGTGCGCACAGAGAACATTCCAGGAAGAGAGAAGATGGTGGCAATTTGATAAATATATGAAAGTCTCTATGTGATAGAGACCTGACCTGACGTTCAGATTTTCCACTTTCTCTGGTAACACTCCTCCTGCCTTGGCTCATGGTCAGTCACTAATGGCTGAACAGTTTCTGACACTTCACTAATCCATTTTCTCAAGCCAGCATGAGTCCATGCTAAACACCAGTGAGAAACAACAGCAGACCAGAAGCCCTGAGAAAGATGCAAGCACTACGCCTACCATACTGAGGCCAAGGAAATCCAGCAGGAGTGAACGGCCACGGAGCTTAAGACATAAATCTAGAATACCAAGGAAACCTTTTGTAGGGTTGCATAGGCCTGCTAAGGGTTTTGGTGATTCATTGGGGGAAGTTTGATCTAAAAAGTAATGTGGTTTTAAAAATTACTCTGACAAAATTGAAGCTGCTCTATTGGAAAGACTGTAGGCAAACAGGAGTGGAAAGAAAGCAGCTGAAGACTGCTAAGATAACAACAGGAAAGGAGGATGGTGATGCCTGCTATGAGCATCCTAAAAACAGAGCCAGTAAGAAGAAAGGAAAGTGGAAGGTTTTGGAGCTCACAGGATAAGAGAAGACATAGGAGAGGAAGAGTCCAGATACCTGATTTGCCACAGGGGTGGTGTCTAAGTTAGGGTTTCCAGTTTTGTGAAGAGGCACCATGACCAAGGCACCTCTTATAAAGGACAACATTTAATTGGGGATGGCTTACAGGTTCCGAGGTTCAGTCCATCATCATGGTGGGATCCAGGATGACATGGTGCTGGAGGAGGTGAGAGTTCTACACCTTATTCCGAAGACAGACAGGAGAAGACTGTTCTCTTCTAGGCAGCTAGCAAGAGGATATCAAAGCTCAACCCTACAGGGATCCACGTCCTCCAATCAGGCCACACTCCCAAATAGAACTGCTCCGTGGCCCAAGCACGTTCAAATCACCACAGATAGACTGAACATTGATATGGCTGTGTGGGGAGAATATGAGATAGGTGAGTTTTAGGGAGTTAGAATTTACACACAGCAAATTTAAGAAGAAAAATGAAGACATTATCAGGTGATGTCAGAATAAATCAAGTCGCAGTGGCCTTAGGGAGGAGTGTGCAGAGACTGTATCAACCTCCTAAATCACAGATGCACTTTCTCTATTTTTTATTCTCCCTAGCCTACAAAGTTCCTCAAACTTCAATAAGGACCATTTGAGAACGCAAATTTGTCCTATGCATAATACAAAAGTACAAAGTTTAAAATGAATGTCTGATCACAAAGCAACCTAATTTTCTGAGGAAATCAGAAAGAAAATATTTGAGCTATTTACATTTTTTTTCTCTCCAGACTGAATATGCCGGGTCTAAACATCAGATCAAAATCTGCTGTTATTACAAAATAAGTCTTCTAATAATATCAACCTAAACATCAGATCTTTTAACTATCGATAACATTCTTTATCTATCTATCTATCTATCTATCTATCTATCTACCCATCTATCTATCTATCTATGTGGTAAACCTACAAGGTGGCAAAAATATTTGCATGTTGGAGTCAAGAGCACAAACAGTTCAACATGAAATTATTGAATTCATGTTTTAAGGTAGAATGATTCTTTCTTCCCTGTTAGACATACAAAATAAATACGTGAATGCACAGCTCCTTGCTTTCCCAGCCAGAATGGCTTGCAAGATGATCAGCGCTGGCGAGGGAGGAAACGATGCCAAGTTTCTGGTGTGTGCATGCACACTGCTTTTGCTCATAATTAATAGCCCCTGTGCTTGCTAAGGTTTTGGAAAGGAGCTGGAAGCCTACCCAGGTAATGCCTTCTGACAACGCTTTAAAGATCAGTTATGTCATATGGCTGCCTTTTAGAAAAAAAAAAAGAAGTCAAAATGCATAGCTGTGCCATATGGTATCTCCGAAGAAACAGCCGGATTGGACAGACAGTCACTGGAGAAAGTCCCACAGCACTTGGAAAAGAATGTGGTCTTGTTGCCAAAATGTGGCCTTTGTTAATCTCCTAACTATTATTGTGCAGAAACCAATTCATCTGTATTAATTATAAACAAATTTTAATTACTTCAGTAAAAGCCTATTATACTGATATCCGATGCCAAGGAAGCTGTTTTAACTCCTTCTAAGTCTCCAAAGCAAACACGGGGTGTTGGAACGTAGGTGTTTTCCGTGAGGCAGGAATTTCTCGAGCAGAGTGTAAAGCACACAGTTTTGACATTTAGATTTTCAGTTCTTTTACGTGATCCCATGATGCTTTTGCTCCCCCCCCCACACACACACACAGGCTATCAAAAAGCAGCTAATGCGTGCAAGTTGTTAAAGACAGATTATCCCTAATGTCTGGGAGTGTTTAACTATACTCTGTATTCATTTGCTCAGATTTTAAAGTTACAACAATAACAAAAAGCAGCATGCTTTGCAAAGTGGCTATGCTCAACAACACAAAGCAATTCCATTAAAAAAATTATCTGACTTTCCTAAAACATTCATCACACAGTCCTTTCTGATAGTTCTCTGGACAACCCACAAGCACATGTATCCTGGGCCTCCAAACACTATATCCTCAGAAAACATGGAAACCCAAATCACTAGCAGGTTTTGTGGCGGCAGCTTGGCCAAGAAGGCTGGCTGGTCCTTCCCATATAAAAAGTTTACAGATGACACATGGTGGCTGCAGTGTGTGCAGCCGTCAGGGTTGGAGGCAATCCAGAGGCGGGCTCATCGGTGAGCGGCAGCCGGGATGGAATTGTCCCTGCGTTCACTTTCACTAATGTATGCTTTTATTTTATTAGGCCAACCATCAAAAGTTCCTCTTCCTCCTGGAGACCATTCCTTTTGGTATTCAGATCACTTTGGACCTCGAAACTTAAACAGTTTTAAACAAACAGAACCACTTCCTGCCCTTTTTCCTCCATTAGACTTTGAAGTGTCTCGTGTAAACCTTGCAATATGTTTTTTCCCTCATTTTTAAACAAGAAAAAATAATTTATTTTTATAATCATATTGGGTAAATTCTAGAAAGCAGGGTCCTCTGTAAATTCTCATTAGTGAGCACAGAAACCATGGCTTTAAACAATGTCACGAATGTAAGAGGGTAGCTGGCCAAGGATGCTTAGGGCAACGTACATTTAAGTGAAGCCACCTTCCTCATGGATTGGGTTCTCCATTAGTACAAATCAAATACAACTATGGGTTTGTGGAGTTTCTCCTCTTCCCCTACTCTTCCAATTACACCCATTGAAGCATACATTAAACTAGAAGTCATAGACGTTAGACTTTGAATCTGAAGGTCTCCTTCTAAGTCTTTGAAACTCTCTCCCCAATTCTGCAGATGAGAGATCAGGGTGCAAGCTAACTTGTCTTGTCTGAGGACAGGCAGACAGATACCTGCCAAGCAGGAGCACCTTTCTGGTCTCTTCCTGGGTGCTATTCCCATGATACGACGCTGTCATGTTTCTGTTAGTATTGATGAAGACAGTCTAGATTTCTCTGAGCAATAAAAACAACGTGAGTGACCATAAACTGAAGAATTCGTACAGTAAGTTAATTTCAAAATTATGTGCTGTCAGCCTTCTCCAATACCTATAGGGATTTCTTCCTTTAAGTGCTTAAAGTTGTTAGCACACGTTATTCCAAAACACCTGATTGGGGAAGATTGTATAGCGTATGCAAATAGAATTTCAGAAAGCAAAATGCAGGCCGGGCTTCCTTGGTCCCTGGACTCTGCACCAACTCTCATCACCCAAGAACTACTTTGACTCTGCAAATTTGAAGAAAAGGATCATTTCTATCTAAAATATACATATACCACTAGATAATATAATTATGAAAATATGCAAAATTCTTGGAGACACACAATTAAAAACAATCCAGGTTCTAGAGAACAAGTATATACCATAATTACTAAACTAGGAAATTCTTAGAGACAGACAATGAAAAGCGAACCAGGTGCCAGAAAACAAGTGTACCGCTCAGGCTTCGGGCCGCAAACCACACAGCTAGCCCCTGGGCTTAAGCAAGGCCCATCCATCCAACACCTGATGATCCAGTCACCGTTCCATCGTGCCTCCTTTGGTCCCATAGAATCAGGTCTATTTATAAAAATGTGTCTCCAGGGTGATTCAAAGCCATTACCTCCCTGGACCTTGTTTAGTTAATGTGTTTTGAGGACAGGGTGCTGCTCCTGCCTCTAGCTCCCGAGGGCTAGAATTACAGGCATGCATCCTCCCATTCAGTTTCTCCTAATCTTCATAGCATTTCTACTTAGGAATTGACACGGGGACTGCGGATGGAGATCAGTGGGTAAAACGCTGGTGCCGTATGCACCAAGCCAATTCTGTCCCCAGCATTATATAAACAGAGCCTGGCAGTACACATCAGTAATCCTAGCTCTGGTATTGTGAAGCAATTTCCTCCCAGACTGAAACATTCTATCCTGGGAGGAGGCTCCTGAGACTGAAGAAGTAAACAGCCTTATAAACCCTGGAAAGCTAAAATTTACAGGACTCACAGGGCCCCTCCCTAAAGTTACAGAAAGAGTAAACTACTGCTTAGGGGGTAGCTCTGGCCAGGCTAGTGGTCTCTGGTGTGTCACACTACTGGCAAGTTGTCAGCGAGGTCCAGAGTTGCATCTTTTGTGAGTCATCACCCATAATGGGGACACACTGTGTTTGACTTGTTTCTGTTCCTGAATGTAACCCATCGCACAAAGTCCTGGATTTAACTCCTCACCCATACTCCATAACTCCCCTAACTCCAGTAAGTGCATTAGTTCAGGAAGTTGGATTTTCATGCAATCGCTGCTTCCACCTGTCCCTTGTTCCCTGCGTGCATGAGCTGATGACTGCCTCCAGAAGAAAAATGTCACACACAACGCTGGAGAACCAGACGATCAGAAATTCAAGATTTTTTTTTTTTTTTTTTTTTTTTTTTTTTGCAGGCAAGCCTGGTCTACATCAAATCTTCTCAAAAACAACAACAAATACCGCTGAGGTGATAATGCTAAAGTACTTATAATGAACACCATTCTGAACACCAAAACAATGAAATTGCACTCATATCAAGATGATCCTCTGTACTTGAGATGACTGGCTTCTTCAAAGTGGCATGAACTGTCTCCTTAAGGATGAACCGATCTTCACACCTCAGGAGAGGTTCTGTGGGCTCTGCGGAATAAGGCTCTCTGAAGAAAAAGCAGAGGTGAAGATGAGATGGCCTGGATGGAGGCCTAAGGAAAGTGGGTCAGTTCTCTGTGTTGCTATGGAAACCAAAACCAAAACAACCAAAACCAAAACCAAAACCAGAAGGAACTTAGAAGAAAGGTTTCTTTTGGCCCATGATTTCCCAGAAAATTTTCAACTGTCCCGATGGACAAGGTTAACGGGGTGACAGCAAGACTTGAATCAGAAGCAGGTGTAACCAGCCCTAGTGACTTACTTCTGCCAGGCAGACAACTTCTTTTACAGACTACATAGCCTTCAAAATAGAGCCACTCTGGGCTGGAGATATAGCTCATTCAGCGCCTGTCTAGCATCTGTTAGACCCTACATTCAATCCCAAGTGCCAGTAATGATAAATACCACAATGGCTTCACAAATCTGAGGTAAGCATTTCAAGCCAGAACCTATGTTGGGCATTTCAGATTCCAATCACAGCCCTGGTAATGCAGGATGAAACACAAAGGAAATTATTAAATATACACCACATCTATAAACTTCTCTTTCCCTTTCATTGTCTGTCAGTGTCACGTTTCTGTGTCTAAATATCCAAGGCAAGATACTTTCTGAATAAGACGGGTTGATTTGCCTCATGATTCTAGTGGATGGAAAGCTCAAATGGCCAACAGCCATTTGCCAAGGGTCGCTGGTGTCTATGTCACACCACAATAATGAAAAAGAAAGGGATACAGAAGGTGGAGAAGGAGCCAAGCACATGGAATACGACAATCAGAATCATTCAATGACTCAATGAGAACCGTGTCAGTCCCACCCACAAAGCTTGAGTTAGTCAGCCCCTAAACTTCTAGGCCAGTGATTGTCATTAGTGATTCCTAATGTTGCGACCCTCTAAGACAGTTAAATATAACTATTTCATAGAGTTGTGATGACCCCCCCACCCATAGAACTATGCTGTTGCTACTTCATAACTTTAATTTTGCTACTCTTATGAACTGTAATGTAAATATCTAATATGCAGGATCTGATTCTACTCTTCCCATGAAGGGGTCAGGACCCACAGGTTGAGAAACGGTGCTCTACACCCAAGATAATGATGATGCCAGAAGGAAAACTTTACATGGGTCATGGTTTCATGGGTTTCGGTACATGACTGGGTGACCCCTTGGCACAGCAAAGTAGGAACATGTGACAGAGAAACCTTTTACTGCATGATCAGGCAGCTAAAAGGAAGAACCACAAAAGGCCCCAGAGTCTCCTTCAAAAGCATGTCCCCAGCCATATTTAACCCTCTCAGTCCCCACCACTTCCCAGCAGTCGTGGCCAGGGAATCGACCCTTTGTTACATGGACACTGAGAACATACTTAAGACCAGAGCTATAGTGATACCCCAGCTCACAAAGGCCCACCAACTCTTAAAACTATCACATTGGGAGCCAAGCTTCCAGAACATGAATTTTAGGGAAGAAATTGGAACCATAGCATTTTCTGGTTTTCTTCTGGGTTAAGCGCCAACGTAGAATGCACTTGGAAAGCTAAGATGCCCTGGGAGGCCCCGTGGAGAAACAGAATGAAGAATACACCTGTAGCACAATGGGACTAACTGGCAGGCCTTCTCCTTTAGAATAGGCATGGAGGTGCCTCCTCAGAGTTGTGTTGTGAGTTGTTTTGCCCTGCCTTCTGGGCTGTGATAGGCTGACATCAGTGAGACTGGTACTACACTGTGAATGAATAGACTGCTACCTGTGGACAGGCAAGCATACCTCTCAGTGGCCTGCAACTGGGGAGCTTGGCTATATTTGGATTTTCCTCAGAATGATTGTTATAAAACCCTGAGCTGGGCCCTGCTCAGTCTTTCCTTGGCTTTCTGGGTGAAACCATTATCCCGTGCATGCATTTCTACCAGTGCCATTGGCTGAGAGGTAATATCGGAGAGGAAAGCCTTACCACAGTTGAGCTGATGCAGGCTCCATGCCTTTAAACTTTTTAAAACTCTGAGATGAATAACTTAGTTTCTTGTGAAAAATAAAATAAAATAAAATAAAATAAAATAAAATAAAATAAAATAAAATAAAATAAAATATAAAATAAAAGGATGTTGACTTCAGGCGTAAGGACTATGTAACAGAGTACTTGGTTAATGATGCAAATCTCTTCTAAGAGAATAACAAGAGAGTCTTAGCAGCTGTAGGCAGCTAGAGTTCAACCTTACCATCACTCACATCCAGATCTTTGTGATAGTTCGGGCCTGAGTACTGTAAAAGGTTTACACAGCACCGTTGGCCCCTGTGTGGTATCATGGATGCCAATACAAATATCCCTTTCCGACTCTAGCAAACTGAAAGGTCTCCAGTCTTCTCCAACTAACCCTGAGAGGCAGACTGCTTGCTAGCCATTGGCATACATCTATAACCAGAGAGGGCTACATCTAACAGTGTGAAGTGTGATCCCTGCTCCACTGTCGCTGTTCAACAGCACTCAGCACTCATCTCCTGGACTCTCACTCCATTTCGTAATCATGGGGAACAGCCATTGCTCCTGGTAAGCCCGTTTTTACAGTGTCTGTGAAAAAGCCTTCATCTGTGCCATACTGTTTTTTCACAGAAGAGGCCATTGGCTAAAAGGTCAGAGGATTCAAGAAGAGAAGTCATGAAAAGCAGGACACTGGCATGCCTTAATTCTGTCTTTTACATTAAAATGGCCCCTATTCTAAATAGAAAGTTGAGGACATGGGGACTCAAGAGGCAGCTGAACATACCTGATATGAAGCAGCAGCTGCCTTCCCCATTGGAAGGAAAACAGAAGACAAGCAGGAACAGGGGTGAAAGACGGAAGTTGGCCCAACAGCAGGCACCTCAGACTTCATCCCTTAAAAAGACCCTGCACTACAAAATGTCCCTCCCGTGCCAGAGGAGAAGTGTCCCTGTTAACTGACACTGCAGCATATTAAAACCAAGACATAGAAACATTTCTTATGCCTCGACAATAAATTCAACCTCACTTCCCATCTTCTACACAGTTTCTCTCTGTGGGTCACACACACACACACACACACACACACACACACACACACGTCCCTGCCGGCATCATCCTCCACACCCCTCTCCTTGGATCTGTCCCACATGGTGTCTTACAATTGGGCCTTGAAAAGTTGAGAGTTACAGCCAAAAGCAGCAAGAAAATGCCACGGAACTGGCAGTGTGCATTGTGGAGGGAGCCAGAGCATCTGCTTGGGAGCCGGGCGATGAAGCAGAGCCACGGGGAGAAGAAAGGCTATTAGGCCACCAGCAGCCAACGGGGAAGAGCCACAGGAACCCAGATTAAAAGTCTGAAAAGCGCTGGAACTCAAAGTAAAGGATCAGTGGAAAGTGGCGCTGAAGCCAGGGCTGGCATATGGAACCACTTGAGGGGGCTTGTAGTCAACCCAATAAAATCCTACACAGAGCCTGATGTGAGAAAGGCCAGAAATGATTGACGCAGGGGTCTGAAAAGCACTAAGAGCGGTGACCGCGGTGAAGCAAAGGGCCTGAGCCAGCAGGACAGACAGCGAAAACCACTGTGGGTGCCAGCTCCCGGAAAAGGCAGAGATTTCCCGTGCCAAGACATTTTCTTCAGTATTCTCTGGATCCTTCAGAGGGTCATTTTCAGACGAAGGACTGACCCTATATGCTCTGGATCTTTCTCTCTGTACTTAATTCTATGCGTGCCTGCATGCATGTGCATGTGTATACACACACACACACACACACACACACACACAAATGTTAACATAACTCACTAATCTTACATATAACTTTGCCTTATTCTTTACTGTTTTCACAGGCCACATTACACTTTCCTCACAGGTTAATGGAGAGGAGCTTCTCACACTTAGGAGACGGGACAGTTACTGGTTCGCCTACTTTGTGCTTGGTGTTAGTAAAGATAGCTTTATTGAGCTCGGAGTGAAGAGCATCTAATGTTCTCTAAAACCTGGTGTCTCATGACTCACCCCATTTTCTATCCATTGCCAAGTCTCTGCTGTTAGAAATGGGTGGAGTAGAAGAAACTCCTCAATTAGTAGGAAAGCCAGTATTTTATCTGCATTTACCCTTAAAATACCTTGCCTTACGTGACCTCACCTTTCCAGTGCTACAAAGTACAATGGACAGTTCCTGTCAGACATAAGTGGACAGAGGATTCTCGTGATGCCCCTGTCATACACCAGTATTTCAGAGAACTTCCTGATAACATATGAATGCAGAAAAATCAGTAGTAATGGTAGTACCCAGTACTGTCATTACTCAAAGAGAACACTCCTGCGGCAGATATGTGGCCAGCCTGCAGTATAGATGAACAGACCAGAGACCACCGGGAATGGGGGTGAGTGATCCCTGCCTGACTGTATGGAGAGATTTTCTGTTTCAGGAAAAAGACAGAATCTGTCCTTTGAGTAGAAGGGAAAGGAGGCTGGATTTGCTTTTTGTTTTACCCTTTGGTGGTGTGTATTTTCATAGATTCTTACCAACTAGAAATGACATAATTGAAGCTTCTATTCTCCTTTACAGGTGTATTAAAAATGTTGATTCCTTTAGTGTTTGGTTGCCTGAATGTTTGTGGATATCTTGTAAATGTCAGGGGGCTTCATGGGTTTCATTTCCTAACCTTTTAACAGAATCTGGACTGCGTTGGGAATCTCTTTGGGTTTAGCCTCCAACTAGATGTCCAGCCTAATCAAAGTTCTCTGCCTTTCCCAGAGTCGAGAGACAGACACCCAATGCGAGCTAGCCCTTCACCTTCTCCAAGGCTTGCCTCTTGAAGTGGATGAAAAGCAGGTAAGAAAAATCCATTGTTGTTTAACCACTGAGGCAGCAGGGCCCTGCTGGAATGCTGGAGTCTTTCCTACACTCTGTAAACTCAGCAGAGAACGGTCAGAATCCAGACTTCATTTATCTTGGTCCAACATACCGTACTGGCCCTTCCATGAAGTCTCTTGTCTGGCTCCATTTTTAGAAATAAAGGGGGAGGAGCTAAAAAGAGGTCAGGAGAACCACTCTGAAAAAGGGCCATTCTTAGCTGAGGTCGGGGGACTAAAACTATTTGGAGCATGTAGCCTCATTGCCTAGAAAAAATCTGGCTAACGTTAAGTAATAAGTTAGTATTAGAAAGTGTAAATTTGTGTGTACCTTGTCAACTCTTAAAGCAATAACTCCTGATTATATCTTAAGGCCCAAGAACTTGTCTTTTCCTTGTGATATTGTCTTTCCATACCTCTATTCTGACAGTGAAGAGGATTGTAACTCAAAGAATTATGTAGCCTCAAGAAAAATGTTTAGAAACAACTCCACTCTTGTTTCTTTGAGTGAAGCTAAAAGAGATTATATCATTCCATAATTCACCACAGGATAAAAAAAATAGTGAATTTTATTCCTCCTGTAATGCTTTAATGGAAACAAAGGAGATGAACGCTACCTTCTACAGAGGGCTTTGAACCTTCTTATTAACTTTAACTGGTTCTATGAGATTATGAATAAAGCATTTTTTCCTTCATGAAAATCAATGTATATGTTATCTTGTGTTTTTATATTTTTAAATTTTTATGGAAAGAAGTCACAAATACAAGTTTCTGAAGCATAAACGGAGAATGTACCAAAAACTATAAATCAGAGTTCATATTGCTTAATCCACGTTACTTCAGACATCTCCTGTCTGTAACAGTAGACTGCAAATCCTAAACTAAAGCTAAAGTCCCACCTGAACAGATAATTACATGAAAAAATTATTTAGATGTTATAATTTTCACTCTCCTTTTGGTTTGGTTCAGGACTTTTTGAGAGCCCTGTGTAGCCCCGGCTGTCCTGCTTTGTAGACCAGACTGGCTGTTCAAACTCAGAGATTTTCTCACCTCTGCCTCCCAAGAGGTGGAATTATAGATGAGAACAACTACCACCCAGCTTCTACTCACTATTTGAGAATTTAGTCAGGAAATATTCATGGGATTTTCCTAAATATTCAACACTTGATATTAATTACATTGGGGAGCAAATACCAGAATGTGTAACAATTTTATGGGGTATTTACTAGGTAATTGCTAATATGTTTAGTGTTTTCAAATGTTATTTTTCCAAGTTCTCTCTTAGAAATCATCTGTGTCACCATATGCAGCTAATTTAGGAATAATAGTAGTGATCTTACTACTAATTTCATAACATATATTTTATTCTTGTGTAAATTATATTGGATTTTGATAATAGTTTTAAAAAGAAGACAAGGGGAATAAAAGTCATCTTCATGTTAGCCATGAAAAGACTGGGATTTAAGACTCAAGTGCTGGCTGGCAAGTTGGATCAGTGAGTAAAGGTACTTGCCACCATACCTGATGTCTTACGTTTGAACCTATACTTACACACACACAACACACACACACACACACACACACACACACACACACACATTTAATTAATTAAATGTAAAAATAATGATTATTTTAAATTACTGTCTTGTGCTAGGTAATAATAGTAACAGTGGGGCCAGACCTCTAGTTCATCCTGACTATGACCCTAAAGTCCTCTTATCTACAACCAATGTTTTCTGCAAAGAACCAAATAGTAAATTCTGAGACTTTGAAGCACATAAGTTCTGTCCTCCCCACTCAACTCTGCCCTTGCAGATCAAAAATGGACATAGAAATATGTCAATGGATGATGGAGAGATGGCTCAGCAACTAAGAGTGCCTGCTTTATGATCATGAGGGCCAGGGTTCAGATCCCAGCAACTTTGTAAGAAGCCAGACCTTTCTACACACTCCTGTAACCTCAACTCCAAGATACACACACACATACAAATAAATAGATCTTAATAAAGGAAGAAAAGAAGGAAAGACAGAAGGAAGGAAGGAAGGAAGGAAGGAAAGAAGGAAGGAAGGAAGGAAGGAAGGAAGGAAGGAAGGAAGGAAGGAAGGAAAGGCAGAAGGAAGGAGGGGAGGGGAAGGGAGAGGAGAGGAGAGGGAAGGGGAGGGGAGAGGAGAGGAGAGGAGAGGGAGAGGACAGGAGAAGAGAGGGAGGGGAGGAGAGGGGAGAGGAGAAGAGAGGAAGGGGGAGAGGAGAGAAGAAGGGAGAGGAGAGGAGAGGAGAGGGGAGGGGAAGGGAGAGGAGAGAGGAGGGACTGAGCTTGGTACTGTTCCAGTTAGGATTTATTTACAGGAGGTTCAGGCTGTAGCTGATGGCTTCTGTACTATATGTTCTTACACCACAACCTAGATGTTACCGTCTGCCTAACCCCATATGTGAAATACTGTATTGGATGCTTTTATACTAAGATCCCTTCCCCTTCCCCTCTGAATGAACTAGATACGAAAATAGTATCTGGAACAGAAAACAAGAATGGGAGTCTCATTCAGTGCAGTGGGCTTTTGTGAGGAAGATCATCGTAACTGAACTGGACGGAAATGCTTCAGGATAAATCATTGGCTCTTAAGCTTTCTGGAACACGACTCTCTAGGAAAATCTAATAACCTTCAATGCTTCTCTCCCAAGAAGTCACAAGTAAACTTACACACTCTTGATTGTACACATAAATTCCAGGAGTTTATGATTTTTAAGCACATATAAAGACATATAACAGGCAAAGAAACCTGGTTTAAGACCCCAGAGTTGTATCTTAAATCATTTTGCTATTGTTATTATTTAGTTGTGATTATAGTATAGTAATTAGTTCTGATAAGAAAGGAAATTATTCCATATATATCTGTTTTAAATACCTCTCCCCATGACACAAAGAACTGGCACTGCTGGTGGCCATCTTTTTCAAACAACTTGTGGGTCTCAGATCTTGATCATTTTAAAGCCAAAGTTACTCAAGTTAATAGCAATTTTTCTTCCTGTTTGTGATTGTGACTAAAAATAATTCTCTATGACTATATGCACACACCCTACATTGTATGCTTAGCAAGGATTTCCTTTGGCTTGCTAGAGAGTAAATTAATTATAGAGAAGAATGACGAGGGCTAGCACTGGACCCGATGCAGTTGGGAGCTTCAGGGACTGGAGAGTCGGAGAATTAGAATCTCTGCTTTCCCATCTGATTTGAAAGAGAAAGCAATTTGGACTTCAGTTCCTTTGCCCGAAAAAGAATAATAGTTATTATCTTGTGTTTAGCAATGGCACATACCAGCTACTGTGTTAAGCCCTGTTTATGTCCTGTAATTTTCATGACCTTATAGAGTTATTTCAGATAGACAAGGAGATATCTGAGGAACAGAACATTATATCGCTGCCTGTGGTCATACTAACAGCTGGTTGAGACAGACTTTGAACTACAACAACTGAGAGGAAAAAAAAAACTCTGCTCTAACCACTGGAATTCAGCAAGTGTCCATCTCTAAATTTTGATATAAAAATTAAATAATGTGTGCAAAGATGAGCCTAGGACGATGGCAAATGCCTGTAATTGCAGCACACAGGAGGCTGAAACAAGAGGGTTGAGAATTGGAAAGTGGCCTGGGCAGCCAAGAGACCCTGACTCAAGTTCCTGAAAAGGTGTCTCTCAAAATGTGATGCAAATTAATGTCTGCGATTGCAGTAAAGATATCAGTCTGGGTCCATCCACATTTCTACATGGATTGGGATTGGCTTAAAAGGCTCTGCCCATCTTGAATATCTGTAGGCAGTTAATGGTTGCTGGAGGCAGGGGTCATATTCTGCTC